>JAHLJT010008756.1:58239107-59586607 GCA_031308135.1 Acheta domesticus
ACGCCGCCTCCCACTTCGCGCCCTCGCTCCACCAACAACGCCCCCGCCACACTCCACGTCGCCCCACATCGCCCCTCGCCGCCCGCACGACGATACGTACGCTACGCCGACTACACTACTACGACGCTACGCCGCCTACACGTCACCCTACATCTCAATATGCACCTCACCGCATTCCCCCGCCGCCCAACACTGCCCATCGCTGCCAATCGTTGCCGATCGCAGCCCATCGCTGCCCATCGCAGCCCATCGCTGCCCATCGCAGCCTATCGCTGCCCATCGCAACCCGTCAATGCCCATCGCAGCCCATCGCTGCCCGCACGCTGCTCCCCTTCGCCGCTGCCATGCTGTCTCACGCCGGTTGCCGTCTCTGGCAGGTCTCACTCTCATCCCCTGACATGCCGCTCCCCACGCTGCTCCTGCTGCCAAACTCCACGCGGGTCCGTCAGCGGCCGAAATTGCCCCATCCCATCACCACTAGCACGACACTACTTCCGCCCTCCGATGCCACCACGTATTGGGGCAACGCACCCCGCATGCCTCTGACGTCCCCATATTCGAGTTGACTATCACTGAAATGGGGATGCTTAGGAGAGAGAATCTTTGTTGACAAACTATTCAAAGTCCGAGAGGGGAAAACGACTGCTGAAATCACTACTTATTTGTGTGAATTATATTTTGGATTCCCTTGTACTCGAAGATTTATGCAGAATTCGAAAATGTTCAGCAATATACGTCGTACTCCCCCTTACCCTATTCCTCACAGCCACCAACTTCGTAGTCCGTACCGAAGATGCTGTCTCAGCCTCCGCCACTGCTGCTATCGTCTCCATCTCCGCCCAGCCTGTCCCCACTCATGCCTTGGGCGTCTGCCACTATCTCCAACGCCCCGTTACTGTCCGAACTCTCCGAATCACCAGCACCGCCTCCGTCGCAATCCATTTCACCTCTTCCCCAATGCCATTCGCTCTCTTGCGTCAATACCGTCATCGACTGTGGCCCACCATTATCCATGGCCCACTTCTGACTCTGCCCCTACCCGTGCCGCCTCCACCTCTTTCACGTCCCGTTCATATTGTTCATTCACTCCCACCGCAAGCTCAGTCATCGCTTGTCGTTGAGTGTGTCTTCACTACCACGGGTGTACGCATCGACCTTCGCACATGCCACCATTTTAGTGCGAATACCCGACCACATCCAACACCATAACTACACTACCGTCATCTCCTTCGACACTCCTATTCTGCCTCCACCATCTCTCTCGTATCTGCCGCCATTTCATCTTGCGCCGTCACCTACATCATGCCCCAATTGTCTCTTCCCTCCATCTCTGTCGCCATCTCTGCCTCTTCCATTTCCTCCACCCATTTCGCCTTCTTCACCGCCGCCGCCAACGCCGCCTGACTTAGCACAACCACTCGATTAATATGTAAACAGGGCCGGGAATTGTTTTTAAACGCGCGCGCGCCCAGGGCGGCGGCGGTCGGGCGCCCGCGGCCGTCTCAATTAACCTGCGGCCCACAAAAACGCGCGTATTGTCTACATAATTGCGTGTCCGCGGGGCGGCGTGAGGGCGTGCTTTGTGCGGCCGCTTATCTGACGGCCCTCGGACATGGCGGCGGCGACGGCCGAGGCAGAGGCAGAGGCGGCGGAGGCAGGAGGAGGATGAAGAAGAGGAGGAAGAGGAGACGGAGAAGGAGGCAGAGGAGGAGGAGGAGACGGAGAAGGAGGCAGAGGAGGAGGAGGAGGAGGAGAAGACGAAGAAGGTGGAGGATGAAAAGGACGACAAGGAGGAGGAGGCGGAGGTGGAAGAGGAGGCGGAGGTGGAGGAGACGGAAGTGGAGGCAGAGGCTGAGGCGGAGGAGGAGGCGGAGGTGGAGGCGGAGGTGGAGGAGGAGGAGGCTGGGTGGTGGCGATGGGGACTCGGAGTACTGCGTGAGGAAAGTGGTGCTTGGGTAACGGTCGCGGGGAACCAGGGCAGCGGGTGGTTGGAGAGATGACATGGTGGTCATGGTAAAGGGAACAGCAGGTGTTTTGGCGGGCGGCGGGGTTGGATGTGGTGTTCACGAGTGTTGCTGCAATGGCGAAGAGAGGCGGGTGTGGCCCAGCGGCGTCAAAACCCGTGGTGGGGACGACGCGAGCAGGAAGAGGGAGAAGGAGAAGGAGGTACTGGCGGTGACGTTGGTAGTGGCACTGGCACTTGCGGCGAGGGAGGCGGGATGTGTGGTGTAGCGGGGGTGGCGGCGGGCGTTGCAGCGGGCGTGCTGGGGGTGGAGAGGTGGCGGGATGGTGACGACGAGCGTGGTGGCAATGGCGGGAACAGGTGCGCGAGCAGGGCATAGGAAGAAGGGCTGTGGCATCCGTGTTAGCGAAATTAGTTGCGTAAAACCCACATACTTTAGTAGAGGGGATCACAAGCACAAAATTCAGTTTAGGCCAAAGAGAACAGATGTTGGAAAATTTTCCTTTACAAATAGAACAATAACGGACTGGAATAAGTTGCCTGCGACAGCCTTGGAACCCTTTCCTCAAGGTGTTCAAAGACTTAAAAGTAAATTAACTAAGATATTTTGTAAGTAAGATAGGTTTATTAAAAAAGTTATTTTATTATTATTATTAATTATTATTATTATTAATTACTGTTACCATCATTAGTGTTGTAATATTTATTAAATTCATTACTTTATTAAATATATAATTATATTTTAAGTGGTATTCGTATTAAAGTGTGGTGACGTGTTGTGAAGTGTAGTGCAATACTGAAGTAGAAAGAGAAGTGAAGTGCATTGTGAAGTGAAGTGAAGTGGAGTGGTCGTCAGTGTAATAAAAAGTCGGGTATTTATTGATGTAAAATATCTGTAGAAGACCACCATAAAATGAAGAATTAACGCGGTTATTGTTGTTAAAGCCTTTTTTGTCATCACTGTTATCATATTATTATTAATATTACGGTCTTCAAATTATTTTAAGTTACATTGTATTTAATTCTTAATTATAATATGTAATTTTTAATAATAATGTAAATTGTAGTGTTCTGCCACCAGGTTGCATAAACCTAATTGCGGAAATAAATATGTATCTATCTATCTAAAGGCAATGACGAAGGTGGTGACGATGGTGATTGCAAAACGACAATGAGGATGGTGACCGATGAAAGCGGAACGCAGCGGAATCGGTCGCTAAGGCGTGGGAATGACGGCGACAGTGTATTGGTGAGCACGCTGATCGATGGCTTAGCCTGATACTCCGACTATTTCAGAGCGGTGGCGTCGGGGGACGGTGCGGGTGCGGGATGGAGGGAGTCGAGGTGGGATGACACATGGAGGGGTGAGACGTGGCGGGATAACGCGTGGGTGCGGCAAGGGTTTGTGGGGTGAGGCGGGGTAGTTCCTGGAGGGGTGAGTCGAGGCAGGATAAGGAGTGTCGAGTTGGGGCCTGGCGGGGTGAGACGAGGCGGGGTAAAGCGTGTCGAGTTCAGGCGTGGCGGAGTGAGGCGAGGCAGGATAAGGCGTGGCGAGTTGTGGCTGGCGGGGTGAGGCGTGGCGGGGTGAGGCGTGGCGGGGTGAGGTGTGGCGGGATGAGACGTGAAGGAGTGAAGCGTGGCGGGGTGAGGCGAGGCAGGATAAGGCGTGTCGAGCTGAGGCATGGCGGGGTATGGCGAGGCAGGGCAAGGTGTGGCGGCATGAGGTGGAGTGGGGCCAGGCGATCTGGGGCGGGAGAGGTGTGATAGGGCAAGACGGTGCTGGGCAAGGTCGGCGCGGCGTGGCTGAAAGTCAGGGAGACGAGGGTTGGAGCGGAGCGGGGCGGGGCGGAGGAGCCGGCACCTCCCGAAATAGCTCCACATTGAGGCGCGTCCGCGATTGAGCCCCGGCGCGCCCTGGCTCGTTCAAGAGCCGCTAATGAATAGCGCGCGCGCGGCCGCGGGCGGGGGGCCGTGGGGCGGGGGTGCGGGCAGTGGATTTAGGCGCGGTTGGCGCGGCCGGCGACAGCGGAACGCGCCGATACGCGGCAAGAGCGATCGGGGCGGCGCAGTTGGCCGCGGCCCCACGACCACCGACGTCACGGCCTTCGGGGAGGATTGGCAGCTTCAAGAACAAAATACGTTCAGAGAATGCCGCCGGCACGGGACGGATCATTCCTTCGCTTTCAGCTCGCTCGGCTCCAACACGGAACAATACCAGTTCGTTCGCCGTTTGCGTGCTTCTGCTGTTAGTTGCTTACGTTCATTTCCATGCTCCTTAGGAACATATTATGGTCTAAGTAATTTATCCAAATAATGGTAAACACATTAATATGGGATATTAACTGGGATGTGAATCCTGTGCGTGGGTCACTTAAAATTGCTCAATTTAATTTATGGTTTTTCAAAATAGTATTATGTAATGTTAGGTATAAAAATAGAATATATTTAATTACACTTAATAATAGAACTACTTATAATTATAAAATTATGTTAATTATAAAAATGATCACAAAAATATTGATTTTTTCTCGCTATATTTAACATAATTTCATTCTCCTGGCAGCGGACGTATCAGAGGGCAACAACTGTCGGTTCTTTAAGAGTTGAATTGAAATATAACTTTAAGAATGTTATAGAAGAGTTAAACCTGCATCTATAAGCAAATTTTCTTTGCAAAATTTGGAGCTGCTTTGAGAAAACTGTTTGAGCTTTTGTGAAAATGGATCGTTTTGAACTAATTTTTACATAAAAGTTTTGAATTTTCGAAAAACTGTATAAGAAATCATTTGAAGAACTTGTATTCACAATTGCAGAAATGTATTGCAGGATGAACGTAATGTGAATATAAACGATATCAGAAATATTTCCAAAAATACACATTATTGTATTTTTTGAAAAATCAAAAAATACCTCAAAATGGCGTAAATTTAATGTTAATCACAGCATTTATTCATACTCTTAGAAAATGTTTAAAGAAAAACATTTGCAGCTACTTTTGATAAAACTTCCTTTCATCACTTTTCGAAATGCGCGAATTCGAGCTCATTTTCACAGACAAATTTTCAGTTTTTGAGAACCTTCCTGAGATATCTTTTGAATCGCTTGCTCTCACAAATGCAATTTTGTACAAAAATGCCCTAATGTAAATATTAACTTTGTAAGAGATATCAAAAAAAGAAACATGTGTAATTTTTGACATCAAAATAATTCATCAAAATGACATTTTCATCTAATTATTTTTAGTGCATTTAGCACTATCCGTCATTATGTCACTATCTCTATACTACCTGTATCACTCCGTATACACGCATTAGTACGTATATGATAATGTGAAACGAAGGATTAAATCTCTTCAGAGCCTTACACAAGACGGAATCATTTGGTGCAATCATTAAGTGTAAGGTAAGTTCCGAGAAAGAATGGAATAATTTGAAGGAGAACTTTCCTAATCATCTTCACAGCAGGAAACATTTTCACGTGCAATTATTGAAGGTCATTAAACTAACCCGTTATATACCACACTGCGTTGGGAATGACTGCTCTATGACCCCGCGCGTGCCACCAAGAGAAATTACTTCATCTGCTGACCTCGACACTGGGAACCGGTACAGAAATTTTACGTTCCGTCTTTTCCATTATACTCCCGGACAAGACAGTAATTCATACACAGACGAGCAGCACATGGCTGGAATAACGAGATCATTTAAAAGAATGGGTATGCTGTTCGCTTGTAACGCATTTTTCTTTTTTAATCCTAATTTAATTTTTCAATTAGAAATAATTCATTTCGGTGGGATCTCACATGCAATTTATACCTACTAAAGGAAACTGCATAAAGTGTTAGAACACAATGGCGCTGTTGGAATCTGATAATGAAATTATACTAATTTAGAACCGGAATCTACTCTAAAACACCCGGTCAGGATTCTTGTCGTTAACATATGATTTTTGTACATTACTGTTGTTAAACAAGTTATTTAAATGATTATAATTATTATTACTATTTAAATAAAGAAATAGACGGAAAATAATAAATAAAACTTCGAGCCTCATAGCTTTTGTGTTATACATATTAATATTATACTAAAACTTTGTGCTATTTGTAATTAGTTTTACAAAACGTTACTAATACATTTTGTTACATTTTTAATTCTCGAAAGCGAATCGCAACAAATAAAGTTCTCAATACAGTTTTTTTCTCAAAGATTCGTTACTCTTCTATATTACGTAGATTCCAATTTCTCTCCTATCTGTTTCAGCCAGATTTAGTTTCCATAACTTTTGACTGCACAAATGTCACGCGTTGGGGCCGATCGCAACGGAAAAGGCAGAAAAATCGCAGACAATAAATAATAACAGGAAAATCTCCAGATCTCATGAGAGCAACACCGTTCGACTCTGACGTGAAAATCCACCGGTGTAATAGGGCGACACCCCTCTGTCGCTGAACGTTGGCAGTAATGGAATCTGGTAAATAATTTACTCCAAATGACAAGTTCCAGTCCATGGCGTGATTGGCTTCGGACGTGGAAGAGCCGATTGAATCTCATTTCAGGCGATCAATAATGAATTTATTTTGCGCGGACGAGGCAGCTCGCGACGGAGAGTGACAAGTGCTGCTTCCGATGACAGGACGACGACATCAGCATATGAAAGTACTCCTCATTGAATGTCGGGATTGCCATCATTCTCTTAAGTGTAGAAAGGACCAATTTGTTGATCTTGTTGCCAACATATGCATGCAGTGTGGATTGATTGGACAAGGGCAGGTTCTTGTATAACTTACTTGATTTGGAATTCACAGTTGATAGAAAATGAATGTTTTCGACGAAATTTGAGCGTTTGCAGATTCTTCACTTCTACACTTCCTAGCCTGAAATCTAATGTAAAGTACGCTAATATATTTTACTGTCCAACAGAACCCATCAAACTGATTTTATGCCCAATCCCGTCAACCTCGCGGCAAAACCTTGGTAGTGAGCATAGGAGAACATTTTAATCCTATTCAAAAGACTACATTTTTTAAAGTGATAACACGATATACTAGTTGACTTAATTTTGGGGACATGTAGCACATTATTGCTATTAGATTTATTTTTTCATCATCTAATTTTGAAAAATATATACACACGTATTTCGAAGTAAGGCTATCAATTTTCAGAATCTCTCTGCTATTAAATCAACTAAAATGATTAAAAATATGCGATTTTTTATTAATAACATTGTAACACTAAACATGTCTCCTTGATTCAAATTACTTGATATTTGAAGTAATACTTCCAAAGTTTCAATCGGAATGCTCCTTATTAAAATCTGTGGGTTGCAACAAGGACATAGCTTATCATTGCTGCGATCTGCAAGCTGTGGCCCACTTGTGTTCAATGGTAAGCAAGTTCCATTGTTTCACAAGTCGCATGTTGTTGGTGATCTCAACCGCGTAGGTGTCTTTAAAGTACCCTGAGATCATTGTCACTTTCTGTATGTCGTACTTAACATTTTATCGCAATGCGTTACACTTCGCAAGGACATGTACAAGGCTGGTACACGACACTGGTGTGGCATGATTTCTGATATCGCTCGCACACTTGTTTCTTGATGATATAAGCCGTTTAACGCAATATTCTGCTGACTTACTAGTATGTATTTCATTCATCACACCTTTACTTGAATAAACGCGTTAGATATGGGATAGTAATTACGGAGCAAAACTAGCTTATTGCACCACACAAAATCAGTTAAGTACAACTGACAAAATGAGGTCAACATATTTCTCATACACTGACAACTTAAAAAGTCATCACATTGTTCTGTACCTAAAGAACAAAACAAATCAACTCTAACGAAGAAATTAATCATAGAGAAAATGAAGAGGATATAGGAGTAAAAAAGGGCTCAAAATTCAATTTTAAAGAAGTCACACGTTTAAAATGAAAAAGGAGATGAATGGAACTTTCTCACATAGACGACTTCTTCAATAAGTCAGGAGGTGTTAATATTCAGGGGATGCTAGAAATGAGATGAAGTGTGTAAAGAACTAGATGGGTCAGTATTTGAAATGTAATAATAAAAATTGAATCAATACCATTTTTAAGAAATTGGGAAGTATCGTCACTGCCAAATAGATATAAGGATCTACAAGGTTGTGCTCGCTAGTGACGACACTTTTAGAAGATGTATTAAGTCGGGAGTACATTTAATAGCATTTAATAGCCGTATGTTTAATAGAAGTAATTAGGACCACCTTCTCTCCGGTCTCCGAATTGAATATTTTTTAATACTTTTTTTTACAACGGGCTTGATGTCCTTCAGTAAGAGTGAGAAATTACAGTAAACTAAATAGTAAGGAATGCGTTAAGTTGAAACTTGTAACAGTGGAATATACAGAATATGTTCTCGACTACGCCATTGCCGTTAATGTTTTTACTTCTTACTTTAAAGTATTTAGTACAGCAGTTCCCAATCTTTTTGGTTGTGCGGACCACCTGATATGTTAAAAGTATTTTGAGGTCAACTAACTAAATATACAAGTCAAAAATATGTAAAACACACACACGCATTATATAAGTATTAATACACGTTGTTAGAAAGTAAAAAAGGTGAATGCCATTTCTTAGCTGTCTGGACGTAAGATAACTCGAAAACAGGTGGTCAAGATTCAAAATCAGAAAAACAGCCCATGGAATTTTTGACATCGTTTGTCCTCCATGATTCAATATCTCCATTTAAACGTGACAGTGTTAGCCTCAAGCCATTTTCTACATTCATACGTATTTTTCGAACTAAAATTGACAAAATCCTTCACACAGTTAAATGGTCGAGAACCCCATCAAATTTCTTAAACCAAGTTTAGCAATTGCTGGAAATCGTTCCCAAACATTTTTCCAGAAGTGGAGCAATGATGTTTAAAAAAAAATAGTCTCGTGGTATGATAGTTCAATTAACGAGTTTGCTTCATTTGATGGTACTTTCACTTTCATCTGCTCACTTCTTAACTGGACTCTTGACTAGCGTTTTGCGACCCATTGATACGTCAAACATTGCCCACTTGCGGACCGAAGATTGGGAGCAGCTGATCTAGTAAGTTGTGAACATTCTGTACATGTGATATGGCCAACATACCAACGGTGGGCGTTGAAAAACACACAACAAACAACACGATTTACATAGTGGGTAATGGCCTCAAAGGGCTACCAAGTGAAGTCGCTGCAGTGTCTCTGACAGGGAACTCCTAGGGTTCGAATCCCGACGGTGGCAAGATTTTCCACACTGGCTAGAGAGCTAATTCGAATCCAGCCGCTGTCCGGAGGAGAATTCTAGCGGCCGGCTGCTCTGACCGGTAGTTCTGCTTGGTTTCTCCAATGAACATCAGACAAATGCTGGAGCAGCACCCTAACAAACGGGCCAGGGATGGCGCGCAATCTTTCCTTCCTATTCCTTGCCATATTTTGACCCCTTACTTACACACTCTTACACTCACATGCACTACACTACCACAGGAGTTCGCGATTGGTCGGGAGCTTAGAGCTTGTGCCGGCTGGGGCCATACCAAGGCCGTCTGGAATAGGCGGCCTGCTCCTACGCCGAATGATGTCACGAAGGGTGGCTGGCAGGAAATGCAAGCTGTCCAGCGGCGTGCACTCTACAGTTTTAAACACAGATCTAGTTCTTAAAATCGCAAGGAAATCCAAAATTGTCTAAAATAACACAAGGAAACAATAAACCTTGACGCTCCAGGAATTTATTTTTGAGTTATTTGCATTAAGGCATTCCGATACTGTACAATTATCACACAAGAAAATTAACGTAATAATGTGAAGGCTTAAATTTTTGTACATACTGCTTTATTTATAATATACAATTTTGTAGAATTCATAAAACAATATTGCTGCCATAATTGATACTCATAAGAAATTAAGTATCTTCATGATAACAATTCTATTTATATTTTTCTTCCTTATTTCTTTCACGTTGTCTACTTTAATTCAATTTCGAAATTTGTAGTATAGCAGGTATAGTAGTAATACATTTAACAGATATTTCTCTGATGGCCGTATTAGTAATTATTAATATTTGTTAATATTGTAAGGAACAGTAAAATATTCATAGGTAAGTTAATAAAATTCACGCTGCTCAGAAATAAGAAGACGAAGCATGGAAAGTAATATTTGATTCAGAAAGTACTCCAGCAGATTATGTAAGACTTTATTCAAAAGACACAAATCGCATTGGAAATACATAAAAATTGTTTTGGACGCTTCAAATTAACTTTAATGTCTTCCTATTTTGTGACCTTGAGTCTTACTTTTTGAAACCATTATATTAATCACTGAACATTACTAATAGATAGTGTTTATTTCATAAAATGTTTGACACACACAATGTTATTACACACACAATAATACTATGTTATATTAATGTGTGCAGAATTTGTCCACAAATCAAAACTGTGTTTTCTATTAATCGAATATTTGTCTCTCATACAAAGCCCTTCAATAAAGTTCTTTGATTTTCATGCGTCAGGAACTTTATTTCAAAATTTTCAGATATCTATATCTGAAACACTTGGTGAGGTTTCGTCAAGTAGTTAGGCTGTTCACTGAGATAGGAGGGTATGCATCTTTCACTGTGGTCAGATTTCCTTCAGTAAATATTTCAACACTATATCTTCTTACTGCCTAGTTCTGGTAGAGAATAAATTTTGAGTCGAAGTGTTTTACACACACACACATTCTTTGAGGGGACAAAATCTTTCCTATTTATGTTTTCGTCCTCTTCTGTCACAGAGCTGGACTGTTTGGAAATTTAAAAGTTGAAACGCGTTCCGTCCATTCATCATAATTCGATCAACAGCATGGTACACTTCACTTGCTTGACATTTTGTCATAAATCTCCCCTGCCTAATTTTCGAAGTGTCTTTCTTTAAGGATAGTTTGCATTCACTGAAAAAATCCAGGGTATAATAGTATAACCAAACATCCAAGTGCAAGCAAGAAAACATACTACAACACATATTACATAAAATAATTGATAATTGCACCACATACGTATATCAATACTAGAAGTAGACATACCTTGCATAATTGAAGATAATGGACGAAGGAATTCTTTTTATGCAGAAAACCGAGCACGCAATTAATAATGAATAATTGAAACATCCGTTCGCATCCAAACTTATCCTACAAGGGCTAATTAGTTAGAATATTCTAGCTTGTTGACCAGAGAATATGCGAAAACGAAAAATGTTCAGCCACCGATTGTGACGTCAGATCACGTGACATTCACATTGGCTCAGGCCTTCTAATATACTATTCTAGATGGCCTTGGCCGTACCCCGTTGGTGGGAGACACCTGATTGGGGAAACACCCGCAAGCCGACGTCGGTCTGCGCCGGATCTCACCACCCAGCGAGGGGAGATCACCGCCATCCCCCGCGATAAAAAAATTGGAGCCGTTTTCTTTATTGAAAATCTCCGACGGGCTTCATGTAAAGTACTCCCAAAATTAAAATATCGGTTTCAAATTCCAGAACCCGCGAGATTAGCCAAATCGATTGGGGAATATCAATTTTGAAGAAAATCGGCTGAACGGTTTAGGCGCTAGCGTTGACCACAGACGGACAGACGAACAGACGGATGTTTGGCCGTCAATCGATTTTGCTGTATCAAGAAGAAACAAAACAGGGATTTTGACTACACCACGAGATAGAGGATTTTTTTTCTAAATTTAGCAACACGTTTTATCAACTTTTCCACTACCAGACCCCAGCTATAAGAGTTTTTCTGACGAAAATTAGCGGTTTTCCGGCGCACGATTACATAACTTTCTCTTCTTGCGAAGAATTCGTAAGGCAAAACATACGAGACTAACGACCATGATCAGTTGTGAGAATCACGAATCAATCAATCGTAAAGGACCAACTATCAATATACTATTATTTTCAGAAACCAACTTGCCGTGTCGAAAAGCACCGGGCGCGTGTGGAGTGATTAATGTTTCATTAACGCGCGCGCAGGACGCACGTCTTGGGCGCGTGCGAGCGTGGCGCGTGCCGCGGACGCCGTCGATTGTCCCGCGCCGGCGCCGACGCCGCGGGCATAGCAATCGGCGTCCCGACGCCCGCAGGGGGCAGGGTTCGCCGGAGATTGTCCCCCCCCCCCCCCGACGCGCCGGAGGGCACCGCGAGTCCCCGCCGTCTAACGCGCGACGAGGAGAAGATACACTACGTGATCTGAAGTATCCGGACATGGAGGCGGTGGTGTTATGGTGTGGTCGTGTTTTTCATGGAGGGGGCTTGAACCCCTTGTTTTGCGTGGCACTATCACGGCACATGCCTACGTTGATGTTTAAAGCACCTTCTTGCTGCCCACTGTTGAAGAGCAATTCGGGGATGGGGATGGCATCTTTCAACACGATCGAGCACCTGTTCATACTGCATGGCCTGTGCCTGAGTGGTTACACGACAATAACATCCCTGTAACGGACTGGCCTGCACAGAGTCCTGATTTGAATCCTATGGAACATCTTTGGTATGTTTGTAGTATCAAGTTTTTCAAATGTAGTATCAACAGTATGTAGAGTGTGGGATTTAGACTTTAGTTTTTCTTTGCTAAAATGTAAAGAGAAATTAAATGAAATATTGAATAATCATTAAATGTGGATTTATTGTGTTAAATATTGCTCGCTATTATGTTCCGATTATTCTGTAGATGCGTTTTCCATTTCTGTATTATTTTCATTTTTTATACTCATTTCTGTTCCTTTTTTGTAATGGCTGTTTTGAAGATATGTTTCCATTTTTGTTTATCTTACTGGTGTGTTATATTTTATCAATTTTGCAAAATGATGTATTCTTGTAATTGGACTTCTGTAATTTAGTTTGTTATATCATTTGAAACTCTCTTTTATTATTGTTTTGTATGTTTTGTATGTTTTTCCTAGTAATGCCTACTGTAATTGGGGCTTTGCCCTGTTGTGGGTAATTAAATAAATAAATAATTAAATAAATAAATAAATAAATGTTTTGGAACGCCGACTTCGCCCCCAGGCCTCACCGACACACATCGCCTCAGAGCAGCACTCCGTGAAGAATGGGCTGCCATTCCCCAAGAAACCTTCCAGCACCTGATTGAAAGTATGCCTGCGAGAGTGGAAACTGTCATCAAGGCTTAGGGTGGGCCAATACCCTATTGAATTCTAGCATTACCGACGGAGGGCGCCTGGTAAGTCATTTTCAGCCACGTGTCCGGATACTTTTGATCGTTCAGTGTATGTGTGTATTCGCGGTTCAGGCCAGCAGCCGCCCACTACTTTGACAGGTTCAAAACAGTTGAGCATTGAAGACCGCATCGCTCCGCGCCATTTAATCTTCCGCCACCTGACGATTCGAATTCGGAATTTTAGGCACAAAAAAGTGAAGATTTAGGCACCTAAAATATGTGACAGAATTATGAGATTGGGCACCATTAGGCAAGAAAAATGACGTTTTAGGCACTTAAAATAGGTTACAAAATGTTTAAACCAGGAATTTAAAAAACATTACATATGAGAAGTTGCTTCTGGCATCTAAAACTGATCACAAAAGGATTAAATTAGGTACTTTTTTCATTTTTCAGGAAAGTAAAGTATTTTTACATTTATGAGAGTGGCGGCAATCCCATACTTTTTTCATTTTAATTTCTTTTCATCTCATTTATTCCTTCATACTTTTCATATTCAACCTAACAATGCACCAGGGATGGGTCAATTGCCAAAGAAGTGCGCGCTGGTCGGAGAGGAGCGTGAAACATCCTCTTTCTTGCAGAGCTGCTAATGCTCGTTGTGTTGGGTAAGAGATTTCGATACTTAGTCGATTGCGTATTCGAACAGGGAATATCCACGTACCGGGAAATTTGAGAAAGAATTGGTAAAACATGTTTAAAAAATGAATAATTAAAATATGATAATTCATCAAAATTACTTTTTTTAAACAAATATTAAAATACGCATCAACAGCCGTTTTAGGACATTTGAGGCACTATTAGATGCTTTCATTTTATCTATTTTTTCAAGATTCGTTAACATCTGCAATTACTTTCCACAACCTCCTAAAGGAACTAAATAGGCATTTGTCCTAAAATCCGATGTCTTCTGATGATGCCTCGAAAGGGTCAGTTTTGTGGGTGCGGTGCGAGGCTAAGGATAGTTGTGATGAGTGATGTAGTTTCTTTGAATGTCGTGATTTAAAATAATATTGTACGAATTAAGACAAACCATGTGGACATTCGAGAATATTATAATTTCTGATAGAGAAATTAAATAGTGAAATAGACGCATTGGTTAACAGTCACTTGGTCCACAGGCAACGTCCAATACCAAAATGTTCCTTCGTGGAAATGTCAACTATTATCAATCTCCACTTCGTTATAGGACCAATACTGTTTCGTTCAAGTTATTTGTAAGTACATTTCAGAAATGTCCAGTAGCTAAATGTCCAGTAGCATACAATGTCTTCTGTGAATAACGTTCAGAAGAATGATACGAAAATGGTCAAATATTTTCCTATGAAATCAAATGCGGATTAACTCTAATATAACAGCTTTAAATCGGAATTTTTTCTATTTCCAGACGAAAGGACCACAGTAAAACATGCGAAGAAAAAGAAACGACATATTTTCTAGTATTATATTTTTACTAATTGAATATCTGCAATTCAGGGGTACAAAGAATAAAGGAGTATGGGAGTCACTCGAAAGAAGAAGAATTAGGTCTCTGAGCTATGTATTAAGCATACACAGGCTTTCCAGCGTGGAAAGAAATTCAAAGTCGATTACGGAAACCTACATACTTCGACAGAGCGGATCACATACACAAAATTCAGTCAAGAATAAAGTAAGTTGTATTATTATTATTATTATTATTATTATTATTATTATTATTATTATTTATGCGCAGTGACTTGCAGTGAAGTGTAGTGGAGTGCAGTGGAGTGGCGTTGTGAAGTAGAGGAAAAAAAATGTGTAAGAAAGACATTACAGCTCAGTGATCAACAGTGCAGTGAAGTGAAGTGTGGTGAAGTGGAGTACTATGAAAGCTCGCATCGTGAAATGTTCACGTTAATTTGTAAAGTTTGTAAATTTTGTAATTCTAAATTAGTCCTCAAACCAGTCCTGCAACCAAGTCCTCAAACTTGATTGCAGAATTAGTAATAAATATAAATCTAAATATTTGCTTCGTGTTTAAAATAAGTAACTGGTTACAAATAAATGGATTCAACTACGGAAGTATTCCTTAAATTCTTTGGTAATGGATTGCAGGTCAATTAATGAATTGATGTCAAATTTGATTGATTATATATACACTTTTTTCATTTTCTATTTATGGTTTGTGTTTCAGTGTGATTTATATGATTACTGATTTTGATTTATTCTTTAATTCTAGCTCCAGGACAGCTACCTATATCCAAATCAAAATGAAAATACACGAGATTAAAAACCAACGTACGCATTCAGATTGGGCCTTCTCTTGTTGTAACATTTCTATTTGACTCTGCTGCGTTTTCCTTTTACGTCTCAAACGTCTTTGCCATTTATCACGACGCAGTCGTCGTTTCCCCTTACAGCACAGCAATTCATTTCCTCGTTCAGCATTAATGTTCGTCCGTTACTCTTTCTGTGTGGGCGTGCTCGAGTCGTTGGAAGTTCGTTTAGGTGTCCCGTGCTAAGGTGCAGAGGGAAGTCCGGCTTAAGTACCCTGAGCAGTGTTTGCGAGAAAGAGGTAAGAGCGTACTTACTTTGAGGCACTAAAAAGGCTGACTCGTCAGTGTTACCAGGCAATACGTTTGTTAGTCAAACAGTCAAGTGGTTCTGTTGGTACAATATTTGCTTGCCATATGTTAGGGCAGCGGTTTTCAACCTGCCGCACGCGCACATCCGTTCTTGTTCGGCAGAACGTCAAAGAGGTTGCAAAGGTTCAGCTCAAAAGAGTGTCACCGCAAAAAATCCAGGTTCTGAGAAACGTACCTTCATTGATTCATTCATTAGGGTGCTTTTAGATGTACAAGATTCAAGGTATGACGAGATTTTTCTGGAAGTGGCACGGGTACTCATTTTTCTCATTGTAAATCAGTGGCGTAGCTAGGTGGGGGCAGGGGGGGGCGGTCCGCCCCGGGTGACACTATTTTAGGGGTGACACCAGTTAGAAAAGTTTATAATCGGAATTATAAAATTTTAATAATTTCTTAAAATAAAATTTTTATGAAAACATGCACTTGTTAATTAGGTATACTTCGTTTTAGATTATTTACTTAAACATTAAATATAAATTATTCTGAATTAAATGTAGTTTTTTATACAATGTAAATAAATGTCATGTTCAAATATATTTTTATTAAACAATATATAAACTATTCATTAATAGACTTTTTATATTTTATTTATGAGGGGGTGATACCATTAGTTTTGCCCCGGATGACACCAACTGAAGCTATGCCACTGTTGTATATTAATTCGAATATTGAATTTCTCGAGTACTCCACCTAGGCACAGGGAGCAGGATCCACGGGCGCGGATTTGAAGGCTGCGGGTTCGACTGATTGACTAGCGTTTCCCGGTGCGCCGACTGCTAAGGTCATTAGTCCGGTAAGTGTGCTGCATATTGTTATCGCAGAGGTGATGGCGAATTTTCCTGCTGGACAGCAAGATCCGGTGCCGACCTACATGTCGGTTTGCCGGGATTTTCCCAATCAACTTCTCTCTCCGAGCAAGGCACCGCCGCCAGGCGGGAAAAGCTCCAAGCTCCCAACTGGTCTCCGGGCTTGTCTGGTCGTGTAGTGCGTGTAAGTGTGTGTAAGTAAGGAGGTGAAGATGGGACAAGGAAGAGGAAGGAAATATTGCGTGCAGTCCATGGACTGTTTTTCATTGTACTTCTCCGATATTTGCCTGGTGGTGATCGAAAAAATAAAGAAAACTACCGATCAGATCCGTTAGAATTCTCAAGTGAGAGGCTGAATTCGACCTAGCTATCCAGCTTGTGTCGAAAATCCTGCTATCGTAAGAAATCCCAGTCGCAGGCTAACATCATTAGCATCACATCACTAACATCAGTTGATGTCCTGAGCCACGTAAGCCGGTCTGCCTGGTCGAGTCCCTCGTGATGCTCGGGTGTTTTCTTAACGTAATTGTGTCGTAGTAGGCTCATATCACTGCCTGTATGCATGTAAGCACCATGTACCAACATGAATCAATATCCTCCCAAAATCCTTCATATCTCATCGTTTACACCCCTTGTGATCACCCTTACCATTAAAAAGCAATCCTACCACAGATAGGAAACCAACGGCAAACCACTGCAGGGTTGAATGACATATTTCTTTATTTTTTTTAACCTGCATTTTCAAAAAAGAACTTTCCCTACAATTGATTCGTAAATTACAATCATTTACATGTCTTAAGAAATAGAATCGAAAGAAAAATTATTGAAAATATCCCGTCTTTAAATCTTTCTGCAAATCATCGCACTTAATAAAATATATATTTAACTTCTATTTATGAAAATTGACGGATTCTATTGAAACGTGTCCACAATGAAAACTCATTTGTCGCATTTGCTTATCTTCTGTTGTTATGTCGTTCAATAATTTGTCCACTAATATCAGCCAATTATTCCATTTTTATTCATTTTGATTTTGTACGATCAGGATGGGCTAACTATGAGTAGTTTTGGGATAGTTGTGTATATTGGAAGTTTTAAATTAATTATATTCAAGATTAGTTCCTTTGTCTCTAATACCAGTCAAAACAAAAGAAGTACAACATTTACCAAACCCAACTGAATGCATAATATTCCTCCTAGATGATCAGGTGTGCCATCAACACGTCAATAAAGAGCATGGTGCGAATCCTGCAAGAGATACACAACGCACCCCCTCAAGGGAGTGAACTATGTAGTATCACTTTCTTTCACTGACGGGGTGCGCAGGAGCTTGATCGACCTGAAGCGACCGGGGCGGAGCACATTACACACAGAGCTTCCAGCCGCTCCTTGCTCTTGTGCCCTGCGAAGGACGGTGGGGACAGAGGGAACAAAGCGAGCAGAGGGGACGGATGGGGCTGTGGGGATGAAGGGGATAGAGAGGTCAACACGAGCGGAGGGGACGGGGATAACAGAGGGGATTGTGGGGACGGTGAGGTGAGAGGGGAAGGCAGTGGGGAGGGAGGGGACATATGGGAAGGTAGAGGAAGGCGGGGAACCCTCGTGGCGCTGGGGACAGCGTGGACAGTTCGCTCAGAGGGGACGGAGGGATTGATGGGGGCTGGGTGACAGGGTCAGCACAAACAGTGTGGAGGGTGGGGACGGCGGGGACCTGGGGAAACGGCGGGTTCAACGGTGACGATAGGAGCGGCGGAGCAGCAGCGACAGCAGAGATGGGAACGACTAGGACGGCGGGGACGACAAGTGATAGGGACGTCTAGAGTGGCGGGGAAGGCTATAGTGGCGAGGACGGCTATAGTGGCAGGGATGGCTAGAGTGGCGGGGACGGCTAAAGTGGGGGGACGGCTAGAGTGGCGGGGTCGGCTACAGTGGCGGGGATGGCTATAGTCACGGGGACGGCTAGAGTGGCGGGGACGGCTGGATTGGCGGGGACGGCGATAACTGCGGGGCCGGTGGGGACTACAGCGAAGCCGGGGCGGAGGGCAGTGCGACGACGAGGGCTGCGGAGGGCCAACAACTGCTGGCGGGCAGGAGTAGTGGCCGGCGGTGGAGGTGGAGGGGACGGAGGGGTCGAAGAGGTCGGAGGGGGCGGGGCCGCCTCCAAGGAGCGCTGCCGGCGGCAGAGGCGGAGGCGCCGGCCGGTCCGCCCACGCAGCCGCTAATTACGACGCAACTGACCAAACAGGGGGGCGTCCCACGCCGCCGGCGCCGGGCGTCGACGCCCGCCCCTCCCTCGCCCCGCCCCGCCCTTCCTTGGACGCCCCTCCAGGCGATGGAGGAGACGGTGGACGGACGGGAGGGGGGCGGGGTGACAAAGCCACCCCAGTCAGCGCCTCGGACACCACGGCCACTCGGGAGCAGAAGGTGCTGCGTAGAGACGATGAGAGCCGAAGAAACGATGGATGGATTGGCAGGATGGTCAATAGCACTTTTATTGTCATAACGTCGTCGTTAAACATAAAATACATTATACGTTGCCATCCATTTCGAGTCTTTGGTACAGTTTTGTCCTCGAGTGCTGAGGTTCATTGATGAAATATCTTTATTCACGAGGCTTTCAAATGTTTATAGTTTTGCCTCGCCCTTCTCTCCGCCGCTCTGGCCACGCCCTCATTCGAGGATGGAGTGTGAGAACGGGGAGAGAAGAGGAACGGAGCTGTCTCAGTCAACCTTGATTCACTTTTGCCACCGGAGGATGAGCGGCTGCTACAGAAGTTCAGATGATGTTATTCGTCGAAGACATGTCTGAATCTACAGGATTTTCGGTGATAATTCATACATTTCATTTCTGCAATGCAGTTTTTGTTTTCGTACCATGGATCAATCAACATCTTTGTTAAAGTGTGTGTTTCCGCCCGTTTTGTGTATTGAAATACTACACCTAAGTTTGACTGTACTGAAAAAATATCAAACTGATAAGGAAAAATTATTTCGCGAGAGTCTACAGCATTTCCTTTGAAAATTGTTTGCGCTTGCAGTAAACGTCTTAGAACCCTCGAACGTAGTGGGTTCTGTCGCACAGGCTTGAAATTTGATTCGACTTTTTGAAGTGATTTGCGGCAAATGAAACAGAAGGAACCTCATTTTCCTATTACATTTCTTATATTTTATCTTAACTTCACAATATTTTTTGCGTGTCGTTATCCAAGTAATGTCATCATGTATTCATTCATGACAAAGCTTTGTTTTTGTCAAAAAACTATTGCTTTGAAATACAATTTGTCAGTTAGTGGAAAGTATTTTTAATGAGACGCACACCATCGAAGAGGCAAAATATGTTCTACTGGATTGGAATATCATTGTATTTCGCATTGGTTGATACAGCCGACGGAAGAAGTGGAGGCATAGAGTGGTGGAATCAGATATTTGATATTACCGTGCTTCGATACTCAATATTTCCACATTACTGTTCGTTCTCTCTTCATTATGTGTGGCAAAACTTTGTTAAGTTACGCTCTTAAACAAAATAATAATGGAATATATATAAAAGATCGTATTTAATAATGTGCCTAAGGCAACTGCATTTTCAGTTGTTTGAAAAAGTCTTGAAGCATTTTCAATATTTTAAAAAAAAAAACAACTTAAAGTTAAAAACTTGCCAGGAATTTTAGAGATGCTAAAAGACCTGTAATTCATGTACATTTTGCTAACATTTCTTCAATTGTATCTACGAATATTATATGTAACGTGACAAACCACACCAGCCATAGCACGTCTCTCAATATTCGTAAATGTTAATATCTCGATTTTCGACCAAAGTTACTTTACTGACGTAAAATATTGGGATAACGTCCCGCAAAATGTATTAATTTCGATCATCGTTTGATCTTGATTGGAGGTGAATAATACCAGGGAACATTACCGGACTCGCGATCCACCGCCACAAAGCCACCACCTCCGCAATCGCCTGCGCCGCCCGCCCCCGGCGCCGCCGCCGCCGCCGCCGTCTTCCCCCGTCCGACAAAGCGGGGCGAGCATTGTGTGCGCGCCACAATGGAAATGCGTTAGCGGCGGACGGGGGCGCCTGCGGCGGCGTCGCCGAACCTGTTGCGCCACCGCCCGGCCCGCGGCTGGCCGCCCGCTCGCGCTCCTCTCGCTCAGTTTCTGCCACCCGGATCGCTCAAGCCATTGCTCGCGCTTAGAGTCAGAGGCGTATCTGACTGATCATTCAAGCGCCCATGGCAAGCATAGAATTTGCGTCCCTGTCAGGATACTTCAAATTAAAATTGTTGCTATTTGTTTTAGCAGGTATACTCTAAACAGCGACCCCTTGTGAGTGGCGCCCATGGCACGTACCATGTCTGCCTTACCGTAGATACGCCTCTGGTTAGAGTCTCTACAAACAGAGAGTAGCGCAACCGCCGCCATTTAACATCTATTCACCCAATAGGCCCGCAAGGCAGCATTCAGAAGCTGAAGGAAAATTATAACAATTGGCGACGTTAGGAAGATTTTTAAGATTATCGAATATTGATTTGAGAAATATTCATGGTTCTCAACACATAGAATATCTCACAGTTCCAATTCTTTTGATAACTGGATATAAAATGGCGGGATCTGTGGAAGAATGGAATGATCTACTCTCTGTATCTAGGGACTCTACTCGCGGTTAGTCCCTAGATATAGAGAAGTGCATTCCATTGTTCCACAGATCACCCCATTTTATGTCCAGTTGTCAGGAAATTTGGAACTGTATAATATTCTATATGCTGAAAACCATGAATCTACCCCAAACCAATATTAATATTCTTGAAATCGTCTTAATGTTACCAATTGTTATAATTTCCCTTCTGTTCCTGATTGGTGCCTGACAGGGTGGTCGGGTGAGAGGATATTAAATGGCGGCGGTTGCGCTACTCTCTGCATCTAGGGACTCTACTCGTGGTTCCTTGGCACTCCTGCCATTTTTTGTGTCAGTATGTACTGTTCTACACATACGTTCGTTTTGTTGCATTCGTCTCCCGCGTTTGTCATCTTCAACATACTCCTATCTGCTCCTGCGTCTTACCACTGGTTCCGCTGCTATCTGCGCTTCCTCGCTCGCTCCCACGTCCTTCCGACTTCTCTCGGTCGATCACACCCACTGGCTCCGTGCTCGCCCTCCTTCGCACACCTGCCATCTCTCGCCTCAGTCTGTTCTGTCCGATATACACTACGTTCGTCTTTCGCCCCCAATGGTATCCCTCTCGCTCCTACGTACGCACATGCCATTGCTTCCGTTATTTCTGCACTTTCCCACTCGCTCCCTCGTGCTTCCGACTTCTCCCGCTCGATACCACCTGGTCCTGCCCGCGAGAGCTCGCTCACCTTGGCACTTCTGGAATCATTCTCCTGCCCTACACACCCGTCCGTTTTGCCCCATTCGTATCCCGCTCCTGTTATATCCAACACACACCTGTCTGCTTCTTATCGCTCCTGCGTCGCACTTCCCTTGTTTTGCACTTTCCCACCCATTCCCACGTGCTGCCGCCCGCTCCTGCACCCCGCTCGAACATGTGAACCGTTCCTTTTTTTAAAAATTTTTTTGGGGGTTATTTAAGGTAGCATAAACATCCAGGCCATTAGCGACCAATATTGGATTTCACGTTATGGTAACTGTGAAGATGAAATGATATGATGATGATGATAGGGGCTGAAAGGACGAACACAAATACAACCATTCCCGAGGCGGGACTCGAACCCGCGGTCCTTCGGTCCGAGATTGCTACGACACTACTGGCTTACCGATCTCGGCCACCGGAGATCGGCCCGTTCGCTTTGTGCTTGCTGATTTCTGTACTATTCCCCTCTCCCCTGTGCTTCCGACCGTTCCTTCTCGCTTCCACCTCATCTCCCTCAAAATTCCTCGCTCTCGTTGTCTCCTGACTTCTTCCGTCTGAGACTACACATCCGCCTGATTCCACTCCTTCCTGTGTTTCCTGCTCGTGGGGTATGGCGATTCTGTACTTATTAGAAATAAATTTATCTTCACATTCTCCAGTCACAACACAACGAATCACTAGAGAACGTATTTCATTAGCATTAATGCAGTTTAACCCCAGAGTAATTTAATAGTATATGCAGGAGAACGAGATATTTGTAAACTTAGTTTTACTTGGCACGTTTTTCAATATTTTTCGTTTGACGATTACCATTCAAGTGATAATTCCGTATTAAACTCGTTCATGTTGGTCAAGTCCAAATCAACTAAGATAACCTCAGAAAAAGTTGTTGGTTAGTTCGATAGCATCCGTCAATTAGACGAAAAACTGGTCTCGTCTAGTTTTCTTTATTTTAACAACGAAGTGCTTTTCAATTACAAAGCTATCATCGTTAGGAATGACTTGCAACTATTTTGACGTCAAAATCTTCGTGACAATTTCTGGTTTGTTTATATGATCAATAAATATTCTTGTGACACAAAGATGATAATATTTCAAAGAAAAGAAAAGATTAGATACAATTGTTGGTAAAAAAATCCCACTAGAAAATAAAAATAATAATCAGGAAGTCGTATCTTCCTACTAAAAAACTATTCACATTTTTAAATGCCATAATTACGATAGAAACACGTTTACCGTAAAAATAAGAGAATTCTACTCATGCTTTTGTCACCTCCGTATGGAATACTATTTTTTCCTTTTGAATGAGTTGTCATATAATGATTCCGGAGTCGCAGCTAGTTAGGTACTTTAGTCCCGTAAGTGTATTGTATCTCGGCAGGTAGGGATATTCGTCTCCTTGCAAAGGAAATGTAATTATTTTCCTAAGAAAGGGGCGGGGGCATTAATAAGTTTCATCCCTCGCCTATGTTAAGGATTTGAGAATCGCATTATCATATAACATCACTCTTTACTGAAACTGAGTCGGATATTGCAAGATCATTTCAAGAAATGGGTAGAAGGTAGAAATTGAAGTAGGAACTTTACCGACCCAAAGGAAATCAACACAAAAGTCGTCACTGCACTAAAATCTGAAGTAGTACGACATCTGAATTAGTGCATCATATCTAGGCAACAGAAAACTCCTATAAAGCTATGCGAACACCTTATCTCAATTCCTTAGAGCACTCGAAATTAATTTCTACTGTTTTGAATTCAAGTTATTAATATTCACCAGCAAGCAAAACAAAAAAAAAATTGCTTTCGACTATTCCTTATTACCTGATATTCTTTTCGCATTATCTTCATTAAATGCCCGGATGTGCTTCGTGGATAAAAAATTATGGTAACTTGTTTTTATTAAAGGCAAATGCAGAAGCTAATATTCTGAAAGCTGTTCTCATTACTTACAGTAATGAGCATTTCATGACGCGCACACAAATAACTTCTGAGCCCTCAATAGGGTTGCGCGCTAGTTGAGAGAGGCAATGGTTCATGAAGATTATGAAATAAAACCTGATTGGTATAAAGACCTAGTCCCGAGATGCTTATATTTTAATTTTCCAATTCGAAGCCATGGCTAAATCAAAATGCGGCCACGCCTCTCTTGAGTAAATGTAACAGTAATGAGTTTTTTTTCAGGTGTTGCTTCAATCGCGTCGTTAATTTCTTCTCAGTTGAGAGAGAAAGCGTGCCTTCTGATAATTAGAGTTGTCAAATAATATTATATTTTTCGAACGAATGATAGTCTATTATGCAATGTATGCGAAAAAGAAAAAAATGAGAGACAATAATAATAATAATAATAATAATAATAATAATAATAATAATTAATTTCTGAAGAACAAATTAAAATTATTGTTAAATCAATGTGATCGAAAAAGATTTAATACCAATAATGAATCTAAGTCGAATTGTTGAAAAACAGAATTCTCAGAGCTTTTAAGTGGCAATAAGTACACTTTCGACAAAATTGAACTTTATGCCTTTAAATGAAATGTAATGGCTGTCTCTTATTGAAAATAGTGCTGTATTTTCAAATTTTGTGGAGCATTTATCTGTAACGGGCAAGATTTCTTTGTTGACATTTCTTCTTTGACAATTAAAAAGTACACACTGTTGCTATATTATTGGTTTTCTTTACTTTACTTACACATAATAATCTCAATCAAAATGTAATTTTGAGCGATTGTTTACTGTATTTCGTTTGCGTATATCCTTTTTTAGTGTCCAACATTAGTCTGCAAGCATATTTTGATTCCATTTTCTCCTTTTTCCCGTCCTATTTTGATTCCTTTTTCATAGTTGCAATATTTTGGCGGAATCACTCACCGTGTTCATCGCTCTCAACACCGAGAATTTCAGGAAAGCATTCTAAGTGTATATACATAAAGTGTATATTGTGATGTACCAAAGGACCCCACGGTATTTTCCATGAAAATAATTAGTATCAAGCCTGCGATGACAGATACTGAATAGTCCGAAATTTTGAGAAGAGTTACCCAAAACAAATTTCGTAAGAAATAAGTACATTATTGTTTCGTACTAATTGAAATAAACTTACAATTACTGCGTTCACAGATAACATGCGAGACGAAAGCCAGCTTATTTATGTCACCCCTGTATTTATTAACTGTGTTCCGTTCTGTTTTATATTCTTTGCTGTACGCGTACCGATAGTTTCTCAAACACTTTTAAATCAATTATAAAGGAACAGAAAAACGTCTATGCATGAATGCTAAACAATAAATTCTTATCCGACAATGTTAAACCTGTTTAAAATACCAGTTCGATTGGAAGATAATTTCGTGTTTCAGGGCGCGCCAACAGCTTTTCATTAGTCCTGTAAGTGTGGAGCATGTTTTATCACGGAAGATGGGCATGTTCTCCACCTGCTGGATGGCGAGATCCGGCGCAGATCTACACGTCAGCTTGAGGGTTTTCCCCAACCAGGTGGTACCTCCCACCAGCGGGGCATCCCAGTTGGAGCTGCACTGGTCCGTATATGAAGCCCTCCCAACGTCCTGAATGTTCTTTCTGCGTACGAAATCAAAGGTTGTTAGGACGACCGCGTCGGAGGCGTGGGCGGCGCGGGGATCGGTGATTTTCCCTAATGACAGAGCGCCTCGCCACGCCACGCCTCGCCTCGCCGCGGATTCGGCGCCGCCCTCCCGCCGCCCACGCTCCCAGCGCGCCTCGCGGCCGTCCCTCATCCACCACCCACCGCCCCGAATGACGGATGCGACATCGATGTCGATGTTTTCAAAACGTCCATGTCTTTGTAGAAACATCGATGTAGGGGAGTTTTTGCCACATCGAACTTTAAGCACTATCGATCTTCTGCGCATGCGAAGATGCACTAAAGTGACGCGAAACTTGAACTGTGCATGAGTAGAAGGTCAATAATGTTTAAAGTCCGAGGTGGCGCAAACTCCCTTTTAACGTCGATTTTTTTAACATCAATGTTTGTTGTCGATGATTTTCCTTCCAATGATTACAATACTGTTAATATATACAATGATTACAATACTGTTAATACAGTTCGCATTTGAAATAATAACTTATGGCAACAATGTGAGTTCATGTATTGGAACCAAAGGAACGCTATGCTACCACCTTCCTCGACCAAACTCTCTCACGTGACATGACCTCCTTGCCCGTGTATTTCCTCTTCCTTCATATTCATTTCGCACATTGAGATGTGGTCAATAAATGCGCTGTGGGCATAGGATCTGCCTCTTCTTTTCGTACTCTTTTCGGCGAATTCATAAACACTGATCATTGCAAATTAAATATTAATGCACACGAATTTAATGTTAGAGGTTAACCATGTAATGTACCAATGTAAACCAGTCTAAAAACTTCAATATTAATAATATATCGAAAAAAACATCGATGTTTTGTTATTGATGTCGCGTCACTACTCGGATTTCGCCAGGGGTCCACCCACGACTCCCAGGGTGACACGCGATCGAAGGGCGCCAGGGCAGGCCCACGCACGCCTCCCCGGCTCGCACGAAGGGCTGATTGATTAAGTGATTCCGGGAGCGTCAACTGCTAACGTCGTTACACCCATAAGTGCTATGCATACTTTTAATTGCGGGAGGTGGCGGTGGTCTTTCAGCGCTGAATGGCGAGATCTGGTGACGACAGAACGTTGACTTGCGGGGATTCTCCCCAACCAGGTACCAGCATGGACAACCACCAGCGTGGCACCACCACCCCATCGAGGACAAGCTCTAAACTCCCGATTGGTGTTCCGATAAATATAGCTAGTGCACAAGTGTAAGTCTGTGTAAGGGGCAGGGAAGGGGAAGAAAAGATCGTGCACGGTTCGTGGCCCGTTTGTAAGGGTATTGCTCCGGTATTCGCCTGGTGTTGGTCAGAGAACCAGGGAAAACTACCGATCAGAGCAGCGGGCTGCTAGAGTTCTCCTCCAGACTGCGGCTGCATTTTAGCTAGCCCTCTAGCTAATGTCGAAAATCTTGCCCCCATCGGGATCCTGTCCAGGTGAGAGGCACTTCAGTGACATCAGTTGATGTCCTGAGTTACCTTCGTTGGACGTATGAAGGAAACCAGATCGTAAATTGGAGAGGGCCACACAAGTGACATGGACATACGTGACATTTTACCCGTTCTATTTTACCCGTACAGACAAACACGACTGTCTGTGGCCACAACTGGTGAACAAATTTAAGATCGCCGGTCTCGGATTTTCTTCAGAATACTTGTTACTGTTGCCGATATTTTAAGGCTCTTCACACGTTGACACTGTGGCGCGCTACCGATAAGCAGTAGGGCACTTCCCACGTGGTCCACCGCCGCATGCGCGTGGAGGGGGAGGGTTAGGCTGGGAGAGGTTTCGCCGAACCGTCGCTCACGACCAACATCGGGACCGCTGCACAGTCTTATCTCTCACTTCCGAGAAACCCGCCGCGACGAATGTCCCAGTGTGAAGAACACCATTTAAACCAATGCTTTGCTATAGTGGTGGCTCGGCGCCTTATCAGTGTCCCACCCGGGCTGCTCGTAGCGAGGGTCCGCCACCGAACGCCACTGCAGCGCGACTCGGACACTCGTAAGAAGACCTCTATTTGAACCAATGCTTTGCTATCAATCTCGCCACTCGCTAGCGCTGCTGAGTGTCTGCGAGTGAAGGGGTTCTAAATGTCTTGTCGCGTAACCCTCTTCCGACACTGACCTCTAGAGGGCAGGAAGCGACGTGCTCCCGTCCGCACAAAGGCGCACCCTCGCTGGACAATGGTGAGCGACGAACGGGTCCAGGGCAGGGGGCAGTCTCTCACCGCCCGGGCAGACATAACTGGGTGTCCGAGGAAGCCTTTGGATTCGGTTAAACACAACACGTACACTTCTTTTCGGTAAAACTGTTACCGAACGTATGGATCCCTAAACATTATTACAAATGAAGCTCAATAACAGGCACACCGGTATCTCTGTTTACTTGCCATCTTCAGTTCTATTCAATCTCCTGGTTCATTGTTTTGATTTATTGAAACCTCGATAAGTTGAAATATTTGTTCACTCGAAGGTTTTCTTCCTTTCAAGACATTGAGCTTGCGCATCGCATTTGAATGGTCAGAAAGTGTTAAATTCGCATTTTTACAAATTCTCGAATTGATTGTCCGTGAAAGAACTGTCGGCTACACGCCTTTCACCTCCGAACGGATCATCGGTGAAACTTCGAATGATCTTTTGGTTTGTGTTGCGGATAAAAAGGGATTCTCTGAATTTTTCTCTGTATTGTAGCCTCTTATCCCAACACAGTTCTATTTTCACTTCGTCTTTATCTATTCGTTAATTCTTTGTTCACTTATTAATTTATTTATACACATTCACCCTCGCATATTAATTTATTCATTAACTTTTTCGAACTGGTGACATGACAGGACATTTTTTTATTTTCTTTATTCAAGTCATGGAAAAAGAAGACTTTTTCTCCTTCAAACTCAAAAGCTACTACCAAGATCCATTTTCGAATAAGTACTGGTTACTGAATTTTGTTTACAATTTTTTAAGACTCGAGTCTTGAACAGCACTTAGGAAACGTACAATAAATATTTTTTGTCAAGACCAAGCAATAGAAAATTGTCTGTATTAAGGGGTTTAATGCTTTAAACCTTAAAACGTAACAATATGAACTTCATTTTCAATTCAAGTCGGAAAACGAAAAGCGCTGGTAATTGAGCCAATCTTAAAGATCGTGGAAAGTTTAAAGACACTCCTCTACCAACGTTTCGGAAAATAACCAGTAAGTTATATATTTAAGCTCAACCTCCTGTGATATAATAGCGAAAAAATCGTTTAAAATAGAGATAATCCCACGTCTTGTTATACTAAAGGCTAGTACGTAGAAAAGAGAATCGCATGTTCTCGACAATAGCTCGCAGCCACTGCAGTGTCCATAGTGTTATGTAAATTAGAACAAGGTGTTAAAATTTGTTTACAGTGTGTGAAAAAGAATTGGAGGGATTCTCGTCAGTCTTCGTCCGAGCCCACTGGCTTCACTGGCAACCTGCCTGCCCCCCCCCCCTTCCGGCCGTTGTCTCCTGTTCGTTCCCCATCTTATCCGCATGTCCACACACCTGTTTTTCGTTGATCCTTTCATTGTGTCTGTGTTTGTTTGTTTGCCAACTACTTGTCTACCATCTGACAATCCACCAACACATGTATACTTAACATGCTCTAACAATCACGATACATTTACCAGCCCAATTCTTGCTTGTATTTTACTTTATGATTGCGAATACATTTTAACTCTGAACAAAGATCGTTGATGTAAGTTGCAATCTTGAATCATTATTTGATGTATTCAATGAACTCAATAAGTATGTACCACTCATTCCAGACTTAAAGAATATTTGAAAAATTGGGATCAATAATTTCTCGTACGTAACCTTAATCTTGTTTTATTTCGGTCGCCGGCTGAGTTAGCTAAGAGCTGTCTTTGTAGTGACTCTGGCCAGGAGAGTCTACAGTTCGAGTCCAGACGGTCAGGCAGATTTTCGACACTAGCTATAAAGCTGTGTCAAATTTAACCGCTGTCGGGAGGAGAATTCTTGCGACCGATTGCTCTGATCGATAGCCTCCGTTTAACACTAGACGGATGCCAGAGCAATGCCCGAACAAAACCACCCCACTTAACGCGCGCGATCATTCTTTCCTCTTCCTACTTCACTCCTTACTCTCTCTCTAACACACACACACACACACACACTTACATGCACTACTCTATCACACATGTTGGGAGGCCAGTCACGAGTTTAGAGTTCGTCCTGGCTGGAACGATGCTCTACTAGAGGGATCTCCAAAGAAGTGTATGTCGGCGCCAGTTCTCTCCACCCAGAGGGGAGGGGGCACTGGATTCATTCATTGCGCTAACGGAATTAATCAATATGGCTGCCGGTGCCCGGAATTATCAATAAGTCACTATATTTCAGACAACAATTACTGACATTTTGCTCTGCGTCGCAACAGGACATAGAACCAATTACCCAGCCAACGAGCAACAACACATCAATGAACGTAAGCTTTTTAGATACATAATGTAAGCACGACAGAACTGATTAAATATTTATGATTCACAAGGCAATGTGGAACGTACTACAATTAATGAATGTTATAGAAGACTTATAGGAATAATAACTTTAACTCCTCTTCCGCTGTTACGTCCACCTCTAACATCTTCGGCGGTGGACCCACTAGAGCTGATTTTTTTGCCAAATTTCGATGGGTCGTTTTTGGCCGCCTTTCTGGATTCGATTAAACACGTGATCGTAAACCCAAATGGCCAAAATCAACCCAAACGACTTCTTCCGTTGGCGTCCGCAAACGAAGATGTTTGGGTTGTCCGTCCGATGTCGGCCGTTCGAAATTTCTGCTAAAATCTGGGACCGCCTTCATGTCCCCCCTCTTCCTCTGCCTCCGCCTCCGCCGGCGTCCCCTCCTCCGACTTCCTCCACCCGTACACCTCTTCTAACCTCCGCCGCCTCCGCCAACTCCGCCAACTCCGCCATCTCCGCCATCTCCGCCGCCTCCGCTGCCGCCTCCGCTGCCGCCTCCACCGTCGCCTCCGCCTTCTCCGCAGCCTCCGTTTTCACCTCCGCCGCCATCGCCACCACCTCCGTCTTCTCCAACCTCCTTCGCAACCTCCGCCGCCTGCGCCGCCTCCGCTGCCACCTCCTCCGCAGCCACCAGCTTCTCCAAACTCCTCCGCACCCTCCACCTTCTCCAACCTCCAACCTCCTCCGCCGCCTCCTCCAACCTCCTCCACAGCCACCACCTTCTCCAACCTCCACCGCCGCCTCCAACCTCCTCCTCCGCCTCCGCCTCCGCCTCCTCCTCCAAACTCCTCCACCGCCTCCTCCTCCTCCGCCGCCCGCGCCGGCGCCGACGAAGCCGCTGTTGCCGCTAACAATACGCGTGCGAGCGGCATATAATAATAATAATGGCATGGAGGAGAACGGGCCACACCTCGACATTATCATTGTCTCAAGGAAAACGCCGGGCGAGGTCTACCTTGATGACATTCCACCTCCAATGTCTCACATGTGTCATACGCTACAGGAGGGCTCCCAAGTCGTGCGTCGGCCGGCGTGCGCGTGCCGACCAGCGCGACGAGGCGACGTAATGTCGAGAAGTCGGTGGGAATCGATTTCGCAAATCGTGACAAGGAGATGAGTCACGGTTTCTCACTTCCAGGCCAAGCAGTTTATTACAGGCACGTGCCAAGTCTGAAAGTACCTGTGTAGAGCTAAACTGAATAATAAATTACTGATCGTTTGAGAGTTGTTATTTTCCCTAGTGCAACGCTCTCAGTCGACGCAGGCACAACGGCGATACGGGCGAGGAGGTAATGACGTCTGATGGCTCAGAAACTTCTGAGCTAACTGAAATGAACCTCGTGGAGTGGAAGAATTTTTGCATTTCTTATTGAACACACCCAAATATTTTTGCTTGTCAGAATGTATTTCATAAAAATAAACTTGAGGTATATCCTATGATACTGGTTTACTTCTATCCAAAATTATTATATTATATCAAATCCAGGTCGAAGTATTTTGGGTAGATGGTGAAAATAATAGAACGAAGAGGTTGGTACATTCTTAGATGTTACTTCCATGAGGAAGCAAACGAAGAAGGTCAGAAAAAAAACAAACAACGCAGATATTGAAAAGATAAAATAGATATTGAGAAGAAATGGCATATCTCACGACATAGAATATTTCATTGTTTGCATTGGTTCTCTTCCTATTGTAGCTGTGATGAATTAGAACAATGATAGAGAAATTTCTTACATTTAGTAAACGTTGCTCTCAACGGTATAATTGCTTTGATAATTATTTGTGAAAGAAAAATATTAGTTCAGGGCTTGTTTTTACAATATCTGAATTTTGAATAATATTGCCGCGAACACTTTAAAACAAAATATTTGAAGAGAACAAACAGAGAAAGTCGAAGAGGTGACAATAAAAGTAACTTAATTAAATCATTTGCACGAATGAATTCCAGCAACGAATGTGATTATTATTCAAAACGGTCGAAATGCATTGTAGCTAGAACAGTCTAATGTAGCGTAGAACCTTGTCACGAACTAGGTTATATCGAAAGTATTCATTCTAATGAATAGCGTGAATCCACCATTTATCAAACTAACTCACCCACCCACCACAAACGTTCACAAAATAACATTGAGCAGCCTCGCCACAACGGGGATTGCTCATACGCGTGGACATGTACGAACACCTGGTGGCACATGAATGAAAAATCCACAAATCATCGAGTTTTATTTCCCTAGGACGCAGCGGGGATGGAGAGAGGAAGCCGTTTCGAAGCGTCTCTCCCCTCCCACCATCGGTCGTGCGACTGGAGGCGTGCCAAGTACGCGTGCGTTTCTCCGGAGGCCGCGTGCCCCGTCTCGGCCGGTCCGCCCCCGCGCCGCGCACACGCATGCACGCACACACACGCGCACGCACACGCGCACGCGTTCTTCGCGCTCGCAGGCAGGCAGGCGTCTATTGCGCACTCTAATTGGTACGTCAGGCGAATACCTGCGCATTGACGTTTATGTCCCATTGTGCAGCGAATCTTTTCTCCTATTGTTCGGCCGCGCAGGACCTGCCTCGATAAACAAAACCGACTCCGGTGTCTCCGTCTGTCTGCTGGCAAAGTCGTCAAGAGGTCGTAACCCTCGCTGGTTTTCAGAAAAATTCGATAGATGTTAATGATGATGTGTCTTATATCTTCTCTTCCGTTTCAGATTGAAACGAGCGTTATGCATTTATATATAATATTATTTAATACAATAACATGAAAAATAATCATTTAAATATGTGTATATATTGAAATGAAAGTTATGTAGTTCTAGGTTCCAAGACTTCATTTTGCTTTCAAAATACTAGTACCTTGGACAGTTCAACTACTTCGAGTTATTTTTCAAACTATTTTTTATTAAAAATTCGGATATAAAAAATCTTGATATTTACAAACGTCACTTAAATTGCTGCTTTAATAATTAGGTGTAGTTTGAACAAGTAAAAAAATACCATCTGTAAAACTTATAAATATTTTTTTCATGGGAACATTCCCTAGTAGAAAGATAAGCAACCTTTAGTAATTCATGTTTCAGGGAATGGAAGAATTAGGATTACGATATTTGGGTTACATTGTTAGGTACGATTATTTCTCTCAACTATTTTAAATCTATCGCCTGAGGACGGTAAGAAATTATTAGATTCCAGTTTTGATACACTATCCAAGAAATTGATGTCTCACCTGGGATTAAGAAACGCCGAGATTGAGTGATTTCATCTGAGAAATTGAATGTAAACATTGTCTTCAATTAGTAAACAAAGTAACCCAATACGGATTTTCCTTACAACCTATCATCAACGAATATCGAAGTATAGTAAAAGAGATATAACGTATGTTTGACGTTTTAAATTGGGTTACACTATAAAACTACGAATAAAGGTTCTGTTTTTATGCAATCTTGTGAGACATTTCTTGTATAGGTTGAGATTCTTTTCAATCGACTCTCATGAAAGGTTTTGGCTCTCAGATGCTACCTTTGGTCCCCTCTCTTGAGACCTATTACTCGGACCGGTTCTAACAAAAGGCCTTAGCACAGATCCTTAATATTTGGTATCATGTATGCCTTTTGATTCGAAACATCCCCTACAACTGTAATTATGGTTTATAAAGCGTTCAACGTAACACGAGATCAGTGATGTCAAAGGACAAGGTGCAAGATGATGTGCATGATACAGCTTTTCCTCTGGATTGTTTTGTTAACGCTGGCTCCAATTGACTGTCTTACGCGGAGCTAGACGGGTCGTACTCATTGTAACATGTGTGGGTCAACTTGAGTAAAAAGGAAGAAAAAAACAACTAACTGCTGCTAATCTACTCTCATGTGAATTTTTTTGTCACCTTGTCTCTTCGTTACAACTAAGATTGTGTATTAAATCATTATATTTTGTTGGAATCTCAGTCGTAAAATGTGTGGAAATGGGAGGTCCTACTGCTACCTAATTTTGGTTTGATGGTAAACAATGACACATGACAAAGGAAGGGAAATCACAGTAAAATATTTTAACATTCCAAATCAAGAAATCATTCTCTTTCTACGTCAATGTTTACATTATAAATTGTGAAAATAATCCATCAACCCGAGTCAGTCATCTGTGTAGTGAATGCTTTGCTGCTCTCTCTGCAAGTGAAGGCAATGTCCAACATCGAAAAGAAAATCGCAGACAATGGTGTGGATTGCCTGAACATGGCGGGAGGCAAGAACCTCCTCGGCGATGCTGTGGGAACGCAGCAACTCGTCTCCCACTCTTACCTTAAGTGCCTCGACAATTTATGTTTCAGGTGAAGCTCCTCGCCTCACCCCCGGCGGACAAGCGCGGCAAACGAGCGACACGGTGCGGACAACTCACCCGCCCACCCCCAAGCGAGTTCACCCTCTTGGGCGGACGCGTTGGCGGGAGGAGGGGGGGGCTTGCGACTGGTTTTTGGGGCCTCCCCCCCCCCTCGGGCCTGTCGCCGTGCAGGCATCGCCTCCACCGCCAGGGCTCTGTTTCCAGAAATGTTCATTACTTCACGCGCGGGCGCGGTGCCTCCGGAGGCGGCCCTGGCCCCTGGAGGCGGGCGTCGCCGACTCGCGAGCAGCCGAGGGCGGGCGGGCGAGCGAGCGGGCGTTGGGGGCGGCGGCGAGAAAAGAGGGAGGGCGCGGGGCGGCTTTGTTACGCAGCCCGACGTGCGGGACAATGCGCCCGGAACAAGGTGGAGGAGGGGGAGGATTGTTCCCCCACGGAACGAGCGCCTCGGGCGGACATCCCGCCCGCCCGCCGCCAAACCGAGGAAAAACGTCGTTTAGCGCATTGTCATAACGGTAAACCAGCGGACACGACGACACAATGCGCAGGCGAGCTCAATTATTTTTTAAGAGTGCTCCCGCGCCGTCGGACAGGGGCGCAAAGTAGCGGGCGGCCAACCGACACGCCGGCTTATCCCCCTGATTTTTGTGTCCACCCTTTTTTTTCGGGGGCCGCCTTCACCTACAAATCGCTCGTTCGGATAGAAGTAATCCTGCGGAGCGGAGGCGACGACGACCTGCTCGGGAAGACGACCTGCGGCGCGGCGCGGCGCGTCTTGCGAGCGAGCGAAAATTCATGAGATTTGGAGGCGGTGGAGGCGGAGGGTTCGCGAGGTGCGGGGAAGACCGGAAGGGCGAGGACAAAGGGTGAGCCGGCCGCCCACTGCCCGCCGGGCAACGAACCGTTCGGTGATCGCGGAGGCGCGGGTTGCCCCGGGAACCGACTCGCACGGGGGAGGAGGAGGAGGAGGAGGAGTCGGCGACGGAGCTCGTCCGGCGAACAATGGAATGCTGATTCGGGCATTCGGTCTGCGTGCGAGCGCAACGGACTAATCGGGAGGGTGTCGTTTGCGGTCCACCTTTGCACGCGTTGGCGGAGGCGTCTGGCCGTGCAAGTCATGGTTTCTTCAACCTGGATATGAACCACAGAGACGTCACTCATAGGGTTTTACCTTCTCCTCAGCCTAAAGTCCAAAGCCTTTGAGAAGCTGTGTATTTTAATTAATTGTTTATTTGTTCACTTATAATTTTTTTTGTTATTTAAGGTCGCATCAAAGACTAGGTCATTAGCGACCACTATTGGATTTAACGTTATGGTATGAGGATGAAACGATATGGTGATGATAGGAGGTGAAAGGTCGAACGCTTACAACCATGCCTAAGTCGGGACTCGAACCCACGACCCCTCGGTCCGAGATCACTACGGTACTACTGCTTCAGCGATCTCGGTCACGGGACCGACTACTTATAATTTTGTTGAGGATGATTTTATGACATCTTTAAATTTGTCTTCTTAATGTTTTTGAACTTTGTAAGAAAATGGCAGCCAAAATTTTAAAATTAATTATTATTGCAGTATATTAAAGAACATATCTTACAAGAAGTTAATCATGTACAAGAGCCTGTTAAAGGAAGTTTACCCGCAATAAACATTACATTTTATATTATTATCATGCCACTCGACCATTGCTTCTCCCTGACGGTAGCACAATCTGTTTATTCGTGGTTGATCGATAAAGTTTGATTGATAAAGATTGATAAAGTTTTACAATCTATTAATTTAGTTGAAAACTGGGCTTGTGAGATTATTGCAAAAAATATGTAGTGTGATCAAATATCGGGACAGCCAAGAGAAAATACAAGTATCGGTAATGAGGGAGTCTGTGGGCCCTTATATGTCATTTTACAGAGTTTTTTTTACTTTAAAAATATTTATTTTTATATTTATTTATATTTTTATTTATACATTTTTTATTTATCGTCAAAAACCAGTAAAAACTGTGAGGACGTATGAGCGTGAAGGAGTACAATCTGCTCACATTTTCTTGAGCATCGGAATCTCCAACTTCTCTCTTTAATTGAACATTGTTGAAAAGTAGTATTTAGGCTACATATTTAGATGATGTTATTTATTTATTACATTAGAATATTTACATTGAGGTATTACAATTAGTATGGACATATCTTTCTTTGCTTCTCGAGCACCTAAAGCTAGGCGATCTGGAACAGAAACTTCCGCACTCAATTCTTTTCTTTAGACAAGGACATCTCCTCTAAACAAGGACATGTTTCCGTTTCCGCAATGTGCCTTTTTTTATATTCCTTCGGCACTCGACTCTTCCCAATGATTCACTTGGCCCTCTACGGAATTCACAGCGTGTCAGACGGCGGTGACTAAATTACGTAATAGACACTGACCCGCGTGTACGAAAATTTTTGAAATACACAAGCTTGCAAAATTGAAAAAGAATACAAAAAATATATAATTCAATAATTGTTCAAATATGAATGAAATTAAGGGGCGTTGTGCATTCATTGAACCCAATGGTGGGCACCTTTGAGCCCTTGAGGATCATAAGTCCTACTGTGTTTCATAGGTTTTGGAGACTGGCTGCACCTGCCTCTCCTAAGATTTGTCAAATACGCGTACAACACAAAATGTAAAAAGGTCCCTTACATCTATACTTCATTTTACACTTAAAACAAAAGAACAATAAATTTCTAGTCTTGTTAAATTCCACAAAATATAAATTCTATCAAATTAAATTAAAAATCGTATTATTATATCTTATTGTTTACTAGCTCATAATGGACCATTTTAATGTATCGTCTTTTCAATTTCATTGATTAAAAATATTATAATATCTTGCACATAACAAATCTTCAGTTCGATTCTAACATTAAATGACTCCTGGGATTGAATCTATCATCTCAACAGCGTTTAATGTTTCATGGAAAGATAATATTCTTTGAGCAAAATAATGAAATAGCCTTAATGCACATTATCTTCTTTATTTTATAATACCAAAGAAAATTTCAATGAAATGAATAGAAATACAATACATAATGAATTGGAATATTTTTTTAAAAACCGGGAAAATGTATCAACTCTTGTACATAAGATACTTGCACTAAAATCAATAGGTCAATGCATTTCGATTTTCTTGGTTCGCAATGTTGTGGAAGGAATTTCTAGACGTTGAAATTGAATGAGTTCAAATAACTTTACCACTATATTTCTACGGATACGCAGTTTTGTGCATGCGTTAATTCAGAAAGAGATTGAAGAGACATTTAACTCGAACATGGAATATTGTCACGCGTCTGATATGCTCCTAATTACTTTAATTTAATTTAAGGAATTATTCCCTTTCAAAGTAAAAAAATACTACACTAAATAGATTTACGAAATATAGAATAATTTATTTTTAGTCGTAGATATCGCTGACTCGCTGAGTAATAAGTATGAGTAATATACACGAAATGAACTGAAACATAATATTTCTTCAGTAACATACTTACATGCCCTTCTAAAGATCACAAAGAAAACTCAAAAGTATTTTAGATATTTGGGTCAATTACTTATTACTATGATGTGATATGTTATTATAAAAATTTAATTTTTAAAAAGAAAACTGTATTTATGCATTCAGGCTCAAGGTCCATTCATAACAATATAATTCTCATTCATAATAATTCATATTCTCGAAACTGTTCGGAGTAACGTGCATATTGTAGCGTCATGCACGCTCAAACGAGCAGACGGTAATTTCACCGGATGTGGAACAAAGGGCTGGACATCTGGCGTGGTGACGCGCAATGACGCATCGGTTTTCCCGAGCGAGCGAAGCGTCGTCTCAGGTGCAGGGACGGGCAACGGTGGCGGCGGGCGGCGCCATGGGCCTTTAAAAGCCGGGTGACGAACGCCCCACTCTTCTTTTCTGTAGTTCGAGCTGTGTGAGTAGGAGGCTGTGCGTCTAGCACGCGGAGGGGAAGCCGGCATTAGTTTGTCGTCAGTCATGAGACATGTAGGTTTGTCTCGGCAGAGCGGTGCATCACACCGAGGGGAAACGTTTGTCGTTTGGGCGGTGTGGTAGCCGCACTGTAATTTCACTTCTTGTGGTGGGCTGTATTTATTTACTTAGTAGAAGGCAGTGTTATGGTGTTTTACGACTTCGGTCTGTGTTTTTTCATTAATAAACCAACTGTTTATTCAACCCACCCTCGTCTGTGTTTTAATACATCCGTATGACGCCACAGACGAAGGAGCGATCAAATGGTGGCAGCGGTTATCGAATCCACCGGCGGGGAGAGGGCTTTTGTTTGATATAAGAACAAATAGAAGCAGCAGTTATCGAATTCCACGCGCGGTGTGTGCTATTGTTTGAAAATGATCAAATGTAGCAGCGGTTACTGAAATTCACGCGGGTACGGGCTATCATTTGCTGTGTGATCTGATGGTAGTTACGGTAAGGGCATTATTGTGGTAAGGCCATTTATAGTGAGTGTGGCAGCAATAAGCATAACCCACGCGATTTCATCTGTTAATTTGTGAGTAAATTATAGCAGCAGTTTATGTGCAGTATTTTGGAACTGTAGGCATTGATTTAGGCCTGAATAATTAAATCGTCAGTAAAAATAACTGGGTAGGCTTCGAGTAAGTGTTCGGGCCGAGTATTGTTAGCGTGTATGCTTTACCTAGCGTCACGTGATACAAGTTGCGGAATCATACGCATAGTTGATCGAGTCGTTAGGCCGCGAGTCAGTAAAACGCGACCGGTAGCGACGAAGGAGCGATCAAACGGCGCAGACGGAGCGACGCGGACGGAGCGGCGCAGACGGAGTGGCGGCGCAGACGGACCGGCAGCCGAAGAAGAGGACATCCCGAACGAGGACAGCAGATAGCAGACAGTATAAGGGTAAGTGCGTCTTTCTTGTAAGTGACGGCATTATCTGGAGCTATGGCGTACCTCACGCGGTTTAAGAAAGAGGGGATGATTCGGATCGCCAATGATCTGGGTATTCAGTTAGACGGGACAGAAACCGTGATAAAATTAAAAGGTTTAATAACCGGACACGAGGATTATGATCCGGATTTCATTGAAGGGCTAGGCGAACAACATCGCAAAGATATTGAAGAGGAGAAGGATAGGGAAGAACGTAGGGAACGGGAGGAAAGAGATAGGGAGTTAGAGCGATTTCGCATAGAAGCCGAAGTTCAAAGGGCGCGAAATGTTGCGGACGCGGAACCACGTGGCGAGGCACGCGGCGAAACGCATCGTGATGTAATTAAGATTGGGCAAATTATAGGTCGTTTTAGAGGCGAGCAGGACGACATCACAACCTATTTAAACGCGTACGAGAGTCAATGTAGGCAGTTGAAAGTTCCAGAAGGCGATTGGGCCATGCATTTGATAGGATTGTTGCCTTATAATGTAAATAACTGGATCACTTTAGATGAGCAGGAAGAGGAATGGACATACGACGCGTTGAAGGCTAAATTGTTAGAATTATATCGATTCGATGCGGAAAAATTCCGCCAGTTATTTGTAAAACACAACAAGAGTAATAATTCAACTTGGGGTATTTTTGCCAGGGAACTTTTGAATTATGCTAGAGAATGGGTGTCAGGACTCAATGTACATACGTTTGAAGAATTATTGAACCTAATTGTAACTGACCTGATGAAACGAAAAGTTTCGTGGGAAATGCGGGACCATTTTATTGATTCTTGGTCGGAATTCAGCAATCCCATTGAATTCGCTAAAAAACTCGACGCGTATGAGAATCACCGGCAAGGGTGGAAGAAATCAGGTTCTTTTCAGGGTAAGCAGAAGGAGCCTGAATCTAAGGTCGTAACTGGGCAGACGAAAGCAACCTTTAATGTTAGTGATACGGGCAAGGTAGCTACGAATCCTGAATTTGATAAAAGATTCGTGAAGAAATGTTTTGTGTGTAAGTCGACGCAACACTTAGCTAGGCAGTGCCCTAACAAAAGAGTGGAGCCTATCAACCATGCGTGCGAGCCTGAAGCCAGTGAAATTTTGAAGCCTTATACTTTAGTTGGCAAAATCAATCAGAAAGAATCTTTGATTTTACGCGATTCGGGCGCATCGTTTGATCTAGTGAGTGAGAGTTTAGTAAATGCATCAGATTACACGGGCGAATCTATCTGGATTAGCCAGCCGTTAGAAAGGGCGCCGAAGAATTTGTGTGTCGCGCAGATTGAATTAGAAATACCTAGCGGTCGTGTTATTACAAGGGCGGCAGTTGTACCAAAAGAGTGTGAATTAGCGTATTATATTTTAAGTAATCGAACTATGTTATTGTTAGAAGAAGTTAAGCAAGGTTTTGTCGAACCACAGGAAATCAATGTGGTAGTTACGCGAGCCAGTGCAGCTAAAGAACAGTTTAGTTTAGGAAACTCTGTTGAAAATGTAGTACAAAATATTGAAATTAATAGGTCTGAAAATGATGTGGAGGAGGAGGAAAATACAGAGGCTATAAGTGCTGAATGTGATAGTGTAGTAGAACTTGCCAGTGAAATTAGAGATTTATTACGTGTAGACACGAATCAGTTTCGCAGGGCACAGCAAGCTGATGGAGAAGTTAAAGCAATCTATGATGAATGTAAGACTGTAAATAGTGAGCCAGGGAAAGATATGTATTTCATTAAGAACGATATTCTCTTCAAGAATAGGCGGAGCAAGAAAGGTGAGAATTTTGAAATGCTGGTAGTGCCGAAGATATATCGCGGGGACATTTTGAGAGTATGTCACGAAACTGCTTCCAGTCATTTAGGTTGTTCTAAATCAAAGTCTTGTATGTCGCGGTATTTTTATTGGCCGAACTGTTTTCAGGAGATGGAAAAATTCGTGAAAACGTGTAATAGTTGCCAGTTAGTAGGACACGGTGGTGACAAGAAAAAAGCACCTTTGATTATTGTGCCGACTATTAGCGAGGTATTCTCTAAATTAAATATAGATACGGTAGGCCCGTTTGCACCAAGTAGTACGGGGGCAAAACATATTCTTACAGCAATATGTGTATCTTCACGGTATCCCGAGGCCATACCAATCAGAGATTTACAAACTACTACTATTATTGAGGCCTTAATGGAATTGTTTAGTAGAACGGGATTTCCTCGTGAAATGCAGACAGACCAAGGCACGTGTTTCACCAGTAATTTGATGGTTAAGTTTGCGGAAAAATTCGGTATTCGAATTGTTCACAGCTCCTCATACCATCCTCAAAGTAATTCAGTTGAACGGATTCACCGAACTATGAATAGGCTATTTAAGGTGTTATGTTTAGAGGCAGGAGGTGATTGGGAAATGAATCTACCGGCAATTTTATTTGCCATGAGAACAACGGTTCATGAATCTTTAGGCTATACTCCAGCGGAGCTTGTATTTGGGAAGAACTTGAGAACACCGGTAACATTGTTGTATGAGAACATTGTAGGGAATGAATCAGAAAGCAACACGGTAACAGAATATGTTTTTGAATTGATTAATAGGTTAAAATATATTAGGGAAACTGCACACCTCAGGTTAGAGAGTGAGCAACGCAAAAGGAAGGTTGCTTATGATAAGAAGGCTGTAGTTAGGAATTTTAATGTTGGGGATAAGGTATTAATATTTGCTCCCAATAGAACAAAGAAATTATCTGTACAGTGGATAGGACCGGGAGAGGTTATGGAAAAAGTTTCTGATGTGAATTATCTTGTACAATTGCCTAACAAAAGCGCAGGAAAAGTGTACCACGTCAACATGATGAAAGCGTACCATCAGAGGACTGAGTATGTTAATTTTGTAGCAGAGTGTAGGACTGAAGATGAAGCTAACGATGACGTGATCGATAGGTATGCGCTTCGGTTAGAAGCTGGCGATTTCGACGCGGAATCGATGCTCATCGGCACCGATGCTACACCTGAAATGTACAATAAATTGAAAGCTTTAATTGTTGAATTTAGTGACATTTTCTCAGACAAACCAGGTTTAACGGATAAGGTTGAGATGGACATCGAATTGGTCGACAACACGGCGAAAGTTAGAAGTGCGCCTTATCGCATGTCTATGAGGCAAAGTAAAATTTTGCAGGAGGAAATTGCCAAAATGTTAAGGGACGGGATTATTGAAAGTTCTGACTCTGATTTCGCGTCACCAATGATATTGGTCGAAACGCCAAACAAAAAACCTCGAGCTTGTGTTGATTATAGGAAATTAAACCAGGTGATAAAGACGGAGTATTTTCCATTGCCGAGTTTAGATGAGCGTATCGAAACTGTAGCGGCGGCGAAAATAATTTCCACGTGTGATTTAAGCAAAGGGTTCTGGCAGGTTAAAATGACAGAAAGAGCGCAGCGGTATGCCACTTTCTGCACTAAATTTGGTAGCTATAAACCTTTACGCATGCCGTTTGGTATCAAAAACGCACCGTATGTGTGTAGCAAGTTAATGGCGGCTTTGCTTAAAGATTGCTCTGATTTTGCAATACCATATATGGATGACATAGCCATATTTAGCAATGACTGGACAGATCATCTGCGTCACTTACGCATTGTGTTTAATATTCTTAGAGAGGCGAAATTGCATATTCAGCCGGCAAAGTGTAAGTTTGCTCGCGGGAAGGTGATGTTTCTAGGATATGAAATTGGTAGTGGCCTATTGAAGCCGAATGAGATCAAAGTTCGTGCGATTCGTGAGTACCCGAGACCGACCACGAAAAAGGAAATCAGGAAATTTCTTGGCTTTATTTCATATTATAGGCGTTTCGTGCCCAGGTTTTCAGAAAAGGCGGCACCTCTCACAGATCTATTAAAGGGAACTATGAGACAAGGGAAGGTAGCGTGGTCGCAAGAGTGCGAGAAGGCGTTTATTGAATTGCGTGATGCTCTGTGCAGTGAACCAGTTATTCATGCTCCTGATTTCAACAGAGAATTCTTGATGCAATGTGACGCGTCAGATAGAGGGGTGGGGATAGTACTTTCCCAGGTAGATGATGATGGAAATGAGAATCCTGTGTTATTTCTAAGCAAAAAGTTTTCTCCTTCTGAGATCAAATATGGTGTTACAGAGAAAGAATGTGCTAGTATTATATGGGGATTACAGAAATTAAAACATTATATTGATGGGAATGTTTGCCTGAAAGTGGAAACCGATCATAATCCTCTGGTCTGGTTACAACAATGTTCCGGAAACAACCCCAGATTGATGCGATGGTCTTTGGCGATCCAGCATCTGAATATAAAAATTAAGCATAGGAAAGGTAACTTGAATATTAATGCGGATATATTGAGTAGAGTGTACGAGAATGAGCTCCAGGCAGTGCCTGAACTTGCAGAGAGACGTACGTCCCTCAGCAATGTGCGTGATGTGAGTGCGCATCAAGACAGTGCCGACATTGTGTCAGAGTGCAAAACGACCAGTGTAAAGCAGTTGTCAACAGACACACAAGTGCATCGTGAAATAATGCGTGTGGGCAACGAATTGAAGCAAGATGGACTTGCAGGGCAGAAAAACAATTAAAGATTTCTTTTGAACTTTTGTGCATTATATTCAGACTCATGATCAAGAAAAGTATATATTGTGAAAGAGAAAGAGAAAAATGGAATTGTTAAAACTACGCATGTTTGGAAAAAAGTGTATATTTTTGGTAAAGGGTTATACTGTGTATTTGTTATGTCATGTTTTGAAAGGGATTGCATAATTTTGGTAAAGCGATATAATGTGTATTTATTATGTCACGTTTGGAAAGTTATTGCAACTTGGTTATGTCTTTATGTTGTTACTAGGGCATACAGTTCAATTATTTATGTCAAATTTTTTTTGAAAAAGTATACGTGAATGTGTTTATGTGTATTGTGAAGGGGTATAAGAAATTTTTTTGGCTACCACATCGAGTTCATGTAATGTGTGTATACGAAATTGTTTATAATAACAGAGAGTAAAAAAAAATTAAGTATAGGTTAGTAGGGATTTTATTTTCAGGTATGTTGCATGTATTTAGCCAGGTTAGGAGCAGTTGCGTAGAATGTGAGCCAGCAGGCCTAGGGCAGTAAATTTCGGGGAATTTTTGTTCTGTGTTGTGGCAACTGCGAAAAAAATTCCTGGGGGGGTATATAGGAGTTTGTAGCGTCATGCACGCTCAAACGAGCAGACGGTAATTTCACCGGATGTGGAACAAAGGGCTGGACATCTGGCGTGGTGACGCGCAATGACGCATCGGTTTTCCCGAGCGAGCGAAGCGTCGTCTCAGGTGCAGGGACGGGCAACGGTGGCGGCGGGCGGCGCCATGGGCCTTTAAAAGCCGGGTGACGAACGCCCCACTCTTCTTTTCTGTAGTTCGAGCTGTGTGAGTAGGAGGCTGTGCGTCTAGCACGCGGAGGGGAAGCCGGCATTAGTTTGTCGTCAGTCATGAGACATGTAGGTTTGTCTCGGCAGAGCGGTGCATCACACCGAGGGGAAACGTTTGTCGTTTGGGCGGTGTGGTAGCCGCACTGTAATTTCACTTCTTGTGGTGGGCTGTATTTATTTACTTAGTAGAAGGCAGTGTTATGGTGTTTTACGACTTCGGTCTGTGTTTTTTCATTAATAAACCAACTGTTTATTCAACCCACCCTCGTCTGTGTTTTAATACATCCGTATGACGCCACAATATACTGGAAGTAGACTCGTACAACACCCGAACACTTATTAAAAAAAAGAAGAAAATCGCGACTCAAATACGCTGTTAAGTAGTATGAACGACGAGTAAGTCAATACAATATAAGAATAAATATTGTATGCAAAGCATTACTTGCTGCTCGTGACCTCAACAATAATTATTTAATTAATTATTAATGCAGCAATTTCTGTCGTATTACTTTTGCCACGTCACATGTGCAGCATTTATGACTCCATTACACGAGATGATATTTAAAAGGGGGAACAGGCTCCGAATTCACTTGCTGAATTCAATCACACTCATCGTCCCATATTCACAACGACTCTCGCCCCTTAACACACGCATCAAAACATCTGGTAGACGAGAGCAACTGTTTGTACACAAGATAATGAAACAGTCAATAAAAGGAAAACACATGTAGCATCGCTTCCACGAAATGTCTCCCTCCGACGAAATAAAAGACGGCGGAGGGGGGGGGGGCGGCAATGAGCGTGACGCGAAATAAAATACGCGCCGCCGTGGGGCGCATCTCCATAATCGGCGTGACGTCCTTCGCGCCGCTCCGTCCGCCAGGCCCTCTCCGCAACGAGCTGTGAAAAGGCGGAGCGAGCAGGCGCGGAGGGACCGTCTTTCCTGGTGCCGTATTCCCTTCCTAGTGCTATCCTTCCTGGTGCTATCCAGTGGCGTAGCTTCAGTTGGTGTCACCTGGGGCGAAGCTAAGGTGTCGCCCCCCCCATAAATTAAGTAAAAAAATATCTATTGCTGAATTGATTGCACATTATTTTATTAAAAATACAAACATATTTGCACATGATAGTTATTTATAATATATTAAAAAATCTGTGTAATTAGGAATAATTGCAATTAAACCATAATCTATGCTTATGATTTAAATGATTTTGACTAATTAATGAATGTTAACTAAACCAAAAAAAAATATAATTTCAACAATAAAATTTTCAAATTACTAAAACTAAGAAAACTAACTATTAATATATAAAATGTTTAAGTAAATGATTTAAATTAGATAATTCCAACTATAAAATAATTTAATTGGTGTCACCCTAAGAAAGGTGTCACCCGGGGCGCGCCGACCTCCCTGCCCCCCCCCCCCCTAGCTACACCACTGGTGTTTCTCCATACAATTCCGCATTCGGGTGTCCAACACAGATTTATTTATTTATTTACGTCAAAAACAGTTAAAAACTGTGTGACGAGCTCTGGGGAGAAGTGAAATTTGTGCACGTTTTCATAATTCTGTGATCTCTATCCTAAAACATATTCTAGTCGAATTTTGAATACAGAAAAAGAGCGTTTTTTTTCAAGTTTTGTAGACAAAATATTCGCTCCTATACAATAAAATATATTTTCAAAGGTAAATTAGCTATAAATTTCTGCCGTTAACCCTCATCATGTTCTTCATGAAAGAATAATACTTTTTGCCGCGATAATATGGAAAACGGTAATTTGAATAACTATATTTCCCACTGAAATTCAGAAGACGTGCACAAAGAATGAAGTTACATTTATGTCCAAAAGCAAAACAAGGGACCATCTCAGCATTTGCTCAAAGGATCAGGGAAACTGGACGAAAAACCTGATAGTGATGAGTAGAGATGAGTAGAGACCGAAAAAATATGTAGTGTTCAGTGTCAAAATAAGTACATAAATATGTAATGAAAACAGTAAGAATATGTAATAAATATGTAAAATCGGATAAAATATGTAATATTAAAATTCTCTCATTAAAAAAACATTTACATAAAACGAACTTACATTAAAAAAGTCCTAAATAAATTTTAGAATTAATACGAACGTTTTAAAAACAGTTTGGGGAGCACAACTTGATGCACACTTTGCTTCATACAACTTTCTCATCAGCAGTAAAAGCTTCATCTATTGTAATCCTGGACTTTGCAAATTGCTCTCGGAAATTAAGGTTACAGGTCACAAAATGCATGTCAATGATACATTGGACTCCTACAATTCACCGATAATGTAGGGGAAAATGCAATTTTTTTGAAAATACTTCTTTTCATATAAAATATGAAATAAAATTGATGATCTGATGCTGATAAGAAAATATGCTGTGAAACGAGCAAAACATGCAAAATATGTGATGTAGTATTAAATATGTAAAAATATGTAACGAAAAAATGAGAAATTGTGTTAGGAGGGCGATGATTCGCCAAGATTACAATTTTGAGAACGGTAAGTAGGAAGACAAAAAATATGTAATTCATCAAAATACGGTCTCTACAGATGAGGATACGGGTAGGGAGAATGCCCCCCCCCCCACCAACATGGTTTTGTTATTTTAGTCAATTTATTCAAAACCATTACCGTGCGTTAACCACAGCACATCCAAAGAAGTGTTCCAGTCATTAATACACATTTTATTTTATTAGTTGACGATTAAAAAAATGTTTTCCAAAAATATTTGTGTTTGATGGTCCGACCTGAAATTCTCTTTCTCTCTCAGCTTCCTGGATGAGGCCCTGATTCAGCAGTCAGACGACCACAGATCGAGGCACTTGATTTGATACGGAGGCATCAATATTGCGCATTGTTCAGTCATAATATGATTAGTTGATAATTTCGTTACATACGGATAATCCCGTCAAAATAGTCAACATAAAGCAGATCATATTTATCTAAATCATGATTATTAATTTACTAATAATTTTTAATTTAATATTCAAGTCGCTTTGTAGCTGTTGAATGAAATACTAATGTAAAAGGGTACGAATTATTTTGGGCCGTGTAGTGACAGGCTCTCTCCCGTGAACCCCTCCTGGAGCGAGTAGTACCTAATAAAAAATCGAAAGTAACAGTTGTTGAACAATTTTTAATTTAATATTAAAGTCGCTTTGTAGCTGTTGAATGAAATACTAATGTAAAAGGGTACGAATTATTTTGGGCCGTATAGTGACAGGCTCTCTCCCGTGAACCCCTCCTGGAGCGAGCAGTACCTAATACAAAATCGAAAGTAACAGTTGTTGAACTTTGTGGAAATATCGAACACACAGTTTCATCATAGAAATTGTGTTTCTTTACATTTGTAATGAAATGCCATAAATAAACGAAAAGTAGAACAGATTGTCAATAATTCAATCAATATTTACGAGAATATCGTGGATGTTAAGCATCATCATGTAGATTCGCCTGTGATCGACTAAGTATTCTAACAATACATTAACAGTTGAGAAGTGTATTCTGACGGATTTGTAATATTTCTGGGTCATCCCAGCTGACAGTATGGTTAATGTTCCACGTAGCATAAACGCACCACGCTCCACATACTCTATCACATATTAAGGAATATCTTTATTAATATTCATTGTTTTCCCAGAAATTTAATTAATATGGACGAACGTTAGACGATCGTTTTTCTGTAAATTGATGAAGGTTAGATTCAAGGTAAAGCATGCTGATTTTTCTCTTGAGACGTTATTCAATTCTAATCTTGCTTTGTTTCAAAATATCTTGAATGTTACTAGGGATAGAGGGCCAATTGACAATTTTTTTCCAGAGTACATTTAAAACTTCGGCCGGGTGGAGAGCACGGACAGTCAAAGTATGTAACATTGAAACGAAACCATCTTCGCTTACGCAACACAATTTGATAAATTACTATCAATGCTATGGATAATGTTTTCACATTCAATTTATGGCATTTGAATTCCTTCATTTGAAGATTTTAGAATGTAGAAATCTCAAATACGACACCTTATTCAATTAATTCCATGGTAATGAGAAGTTAATACTTTTCCACCTGGGGCACCCAATTTTCTAGGAAGGGACAATCCCCGGCAGACACGAACAATCCGTTAAATCGCACTCTGATGAGAAAATACTATTTATGAAGTACTGATTTATCTTAAAGCTGTAATCGAAAGGACAGTTCTGATTTTCTTTCCTTTTCAGTACTCTGGAATCTTTTAGACAACATACGATACCACTACATAGATACGACTATGCCTGACTAAGTTTTCTGTTTTAGCATGTTGAAGAGCTCGTTATTCCCAGTTACTACTTCCCTTCCCTCGCGAGTGTATCAGAGGCCGAGGTATTCCGCTGCCCTAAATGGCGAACGGCGCCTGTGACGCCTCCGCGCCTCGCCTCGCCTCGCGCAGCTGCGGCGACCTCCCAAGGCGCCACTCGGCGGCGGAGACGGGAGGCGGCGGCAGCGGCGGCGGCGGGAGAGATGTTGGAGGAAGACAGTTGCGTAGGTGGAGGCGGAGGTGAAGGGAGGCGCCGACGCCACAATAGGCGAGGGCTGAGGAGGCGGCGGTGGAGTGGGAGGAGACGGTGGGTGAACGAGGAATAGCGACGGGACAGGAGGCGACGTTGGGGGCGGCAGAGGTAATGGTGAAGGAGGCAGCTGAGTAGGCGGTGGCAAAGGCGGAGGTGGATGCAACGGCGGAGAAGGCGGCGGTGGGTGAGGTGACGGTAGTGGTGGTGGCGGAATAGCGGAGGAAGAGGCGGAGGAGGCAGCTGAGTAAGTGGTAAGCAGAAGAGGCGGAGGAGGCGGCGACGCCGGCGGGACAGCGGCGGAGCCGTTGGCGGCCGCAGAGGAGGTGGTGGAGGAGACAGCTGGGTGGGCGGGGGCGGAGGTGAGGGCGCCGGAGGAGGATGAGGCGGCGGCGGCGGTGGCGACGGTGCCGGAGGAGTCGGTGATAGTGGCGGCGGAGGTGGAAGCGGACGAGGCGGCTGCGGCGAGGGCGGGTCGGTAGTCGGAGTAGGAGGAGGAGGAGACGGATGTGACCGAGGAGTGGGAGGGGCGCCGGCCGTTTCCGCCGCCCGCGTCCGCCCCCTGGGCGTGGGCGCTGGGGTCGCGGGGTCACGCCCCGCCGCCGCCGCCGCCGGCGCTCTGCCCGCCGCGCATCGCCGGCGAATTAACGCGACGCGCGCCCACGCCCCGCCCCTCCCCACCCCGCCTCACCTTACCCCGCCTCACCACGCCCCACTCAGCCCCGCCACGCCCCGCTCCACTCCGCCCCACACCGGCTAAGCCCCGCTCCGCCCCGCCCCACTTCCGCGTCCCTTGCCCCACCCCGCCCCGTCCGCCCTCTACCACTATCTTCCCTCTCCTCTCCATTGGCCGGCCAGCCAGCTATCGGCGCCCTAGCCAAGGGGCGGGTATACACATTCGGTTTGAGGTGGGGCCAGGCGCGCTTGCCGTGGTTCAATATAATATTAGATCAATGTTTTTTAGTAAAATAGTTTTTCCAGGAAAGTAGGAAACGACGCGTCGCGACGGTTAAAAAATGATGCTGGTTCCATTTTCGGCGTATTACTGTATTTTTGAACATTACGAAAAATTATAAGGAAGTTAACATTGCAAAAACAGAATAGTGATGATAGAGATTTTTTTATGAAATGAAATCCGTATTGAAAAGTTGCATTTTTAAGTAACGTTATGTACAACAACAAAAACAAAAACGAGTAATTTTCCCGTAATTTTTGCGTCAAGTTAATTCAATTGTTTTCTCAAAAAATGCTCAATTCCCCCCCCTCTCAGAAAAAGAATAGGACGCTAAACAAATGACCTAGGTCTAACATCTTCAACTTCCTGAATTTTCGAAATCGTGAAAGAATTAATTCAAGGAAGTATGCTCTGTTGTGGTCCTAGTAATTTAAGCTGATATTTCGGGGAATTTATACACGACATTGAGGATAGAAGCTCTCCAAACCATCGGGTAAAACTGTACGTGGTATACCATAAAATTAACTGTATTGTAACTTAATTGTTATATTGTATCATTAAATATATAGAACATTCTTCTTGTGGTACGTTTTATTTATTTATTCACTAGAATACATCCTATGTAAAGAAAAATGTTGAATGGAAAACGGGATGCCAGAGGGGTTCAGAAATGTAGTTGGGGGCCGTCCATAAATTACGTAAGGCAAATTTCGAGTATTTTCAATCCCCCCTCCGCCTTGTAACGCACTTCCGTATCTCTATGTAACGCAGCGTAACGCTGCTTCAGACCCACTCTCTCTCCCTTTAACGTTACGTAATTAATGATGACCCCTTGATCCCTACCCCTCCCGTTTTAGGCAGCGTACGCCTAAGCATTCGATTCCTCCCTCGGCCTCCGCCTTCCGCACTCCACATCCGCCTCTTCCCCCTCTACCCCTCTCTCCTTGCACTTTGTTCCTCTCGGCGCCGGCACACTCCACCGGTCACCAGATCTGCGCAATTTCCATCTCACATCTCTCCACGAATTTCCGAGGATACGGCGACCGCAGAAGTACCAGATCGGTCAAAGGAACTCGCGGGATTAATTACGCAAATCTAACGAGCACAATACTTCCACACCGCGCAGCCTCCGATTACAGAACGACGCTACACGTCTTCTGTCAAACAGGTAATCTCGTCTGTCGCTCACGTCGGCGCATTATCGCGCGGCGCGTCCGTCAAGGCGGAACGCGTCCCTCTCGCCACATACCACCGGGGAACGCGCGCGCGCGCGCGGGCGCCGTCCTCGTCTCGCGGGGCGCTTATCAGCTGTCCAGTCCACTTATCGCGAGGAATGGTCCACTTATCGCGAGGAATGGCGGCGGGCGTCGCGGTCCATCGCGCGGGCGCCGTGAGACGCCCAGAGCTCGCTCTGGCGCAGCACAGCGCGGAGCCGCGTCGCGTCGCCGTTCCGTTTCCAAGAAACACCTTTCATTAGCCGCTCGCTGGACGCGTCGCCCCTTCACTTCGCCCCGCGAACGCGCGCGCGCGCGTGTGTGTGCGTGTGTGTGTGCGCGCGCTCTCGCGAACGCGCCCGCGGAAATCGCAGGCGCGTGCTTGTCGGGTCTTTTTCTTCTCGGCGGAGCGGAGAGCGCCCTCCCTTATTGGCTTGTGGTGCTTTCTCTCAGGTGGTTGCGTCTTGTTGCGAGGGCATTGCAAAGGGCAGCGCCAGGGGTGGATCCAGCCGTTCATTTTGGAGGGGGCCATCATAGATTTTTTTAAATAATAAACATTTGTTATTATATTCTACATTATTTTTGTAGTGTATGATATTATACAAAATTATTTGAAATAATTACATAATTTTAACAAACATTTGAATCAATTTTGCCTAATAAAAGAAGGTAACAAACAAAAACTCTCGACCTTGTTTGGTGGGGGCATGGGGGCCATGCCCCCAACCAAAGGCCTAGAGGTTTTGTCTGTGGATCCGCCACTGGGCAGCACTACATCGTTTATTCTAAATATCGTTGTTTTTCGTTTAATATATCGATGTATTCTTTTCAATTTTTTAATGATATTTTGAAAAGAAACTCTGGTTATTAAGTCGCATTCTATCAAATAAATTACAAGCTTTTCTGAGTATTATTTGTCTTATTATTTATCTGATTATTATTAAGTCTGAGGCGAGGCGGGGACGTCTTGGGGGTGAGGTGATAGGTGTAGGGGTGGGGACGAGGCGAAAGAGGGCTGGAGGAAAAGGGCGGAAGAGCGGGGGCGCGGGCGAGGACGATTTGGGGCCGGGGGCGTTGAAGGGGAGCGGTGACGAGGGCAGGACTGAGGGGGAAATGGGCGACGGACACGGAGAGGGGGTGAAGCGGGAGCGGGCGCGTGGTTGAACCGGCGAATAGGCGGTAGCGCGGTCGCGATGGAGGTGGGGGCGAGGACGACCGAGTGTGACGACAGAGGGGGGCGGGCGGGGAGTGGCGGGGAGCGGGGGCGGCGGGTCTCCGCCGACGCTCCGACCTCTTTGCTCTTAATTCCGCCGGCAGCCGCACAACTTGTCAATGCGTTTCCTTGGACGGATATTGACGTCACATCGCGACCTTTGCCACGCCGCCAATCTCCCGGCAGAGCTTCTACGTACAATATGATGCCCAAACAAGCGCCAGCGCCAGTGTTGCCTTATCTCGCGCATCGCCGCGGGCAGCGGAGGCGGAGGCGCTCGACGTGGCGGTGTTGCGGCGCCGCGAGCAGCGCTCGGGGTTCGAATCCCGGGAAGGGAGCGTGCGCGCGATTGACGTAAGCGCGCGGCGACAGCGTGGGCGGCGACCTGAGTTCATCCGCGCGGGTCGAATGCAGTCGCTGTCTGGAGGAGAATTCTAGGCGGCGGCTGCTCTGATTGGTAGTTTTCCGTGGTTTCTCCGATCAACCAGGTGAATGCCGGAGCAGCACCTTAAAAAACGGGCCACGGACCGCACGCGATCTTTCCTTTCTCTTCCTTGTCTTATCCTCACCCATTACACACAAACATACACCAACTTGCACTACACTACCACTCTTGATGAGAGACCGCTCGGGGACTTAGAGCTTGTCCCGGGTGGGGCTGTGTCCATCTGGTGGGAGATGTTGAGAAAAACCCAGCTAGTCCACGGTAGGTCGCCGCCAGATCTCGCCATTCCCCGATGAAAAAACATTCACAACACTTACGGGATTAATGCCCTTCGCAGTTGACTAACAATAAGTCCGTAATCACTAACAATCAATCAATCGATCGATCAATCCACGCGAGGTCAATATCAGCGGACAGAAAAGACAAATCGTTCGTGCAGAAGAAAAGTGAAACGTCTAAAAAAAGGTCAATGAAATGAAGAAAATTCTAAAAATAGTCGTATTTACCAGTAAAAACTTCGTAAAGATTGTTCACAAAGCAATTGGTAAATATGTTGCGCATTATGGCTAATATGAGTGTCGGGTAAAGTCATTGTCTGACGTATGGATAGAGCTGTGTGAATTCCGTTGAATTATGACGGATCATGACAGACTCCGTCCGGATAATGCTGCCTATAACCACAGGGCACTGGCAGATGATATACCCGAGTGTGAGACTTTTAAGCAAGCATAAAATGGAAATTGTGTATTGCACAGGTTTATCCGTAACATTTATGATTTGTCTTATGATCGGTCCTACGATTTAGTTGAAGTTCTCAAATTTGGAGTCGGTTGAAGTGGATCAGGGACTGATGTCACTGCAGTACCTTTGACACTGGGGGTCCTAGGGTTCGAGTCCCGACGAAAAGAATTCTAGAGGACGGCTGCTCTGCTTTGATCGGTATTTTCCATGTTTTTTTTCTGATCAACACCAGGCGAATGCCGGAGTAGTACCCTAACAAACGGGTCACGGACCGCGTGCGATCTTTCCTTCGTCTTTGTCCTATCCTCACCCCTTACTTACACACACAATTACCTATACTATACTACCACACATGTCGGGGCACCGTCGGAGAGCATGATAAAACAAGTACTGCATTTACGGAATTGATAACCACAGGAGTTGATGCGGCCAAAAACAAAATAATCAATCAAATTTGAATTTCATTTTTCTTTTAACTTATTCGGTAGTCAGATTGGAATTAATTGTCAATAATATTAGAATTGATCATTATTACAAGTAATGCACTGAATATTAACGAATAATATCAAGAATGCTCAAGAACAAAACAATCGAGTGATATTAGTGACTTCTGGCAATAAAGAAAATCGCTTACAGTGTTAGAAGCGGTGGGGTGATGTATGATATGGAAGCGGGAAAGAATCGTCACTTTGTTCCAGGGAAGTTTGGTAAGGGAAAAGTCCCTATTGAATTCACTTTCTTCCCCCATTAATGCCCTGTAAACTCGTAGAGTACTCAAGAATCTCTTCCATACGTTTGCTCATTTACTTTTAGAAAAGTTCGACCACATAGATAAAGGTGAAAATTTTGTTTAAAAATGACAGGTGGCGGGGGTGACGGTGCAGGTGATGAATGTAATGGTTAAACTATCGGGGAATTGAGAGGGTTGTGCGCGATCACAGCTGGCAGGGTGGTCCCTACAAAGGCCTAGATTTTATCTCCCTTTATTTGGCAAAATTTATTTAAATATTTATTTTCGTATTAAATAGTTACTTAAAAAATAATATTGTATTGTATCATATAATATGCACAACAAAAATAATATCCAAAACAATAACAAATGTTATTCTTTAATAAAAATCTATGATGTCCTCCTCCAAAACGATCGGTTGGATTAGCTCCTGGCTGTTGGGGGGCATTAATGTTGCTGGGAGGGGGAGGGATGCCCAGTGTGGCAAACGGATGAGGCGGACGCAGAGGCGTATCTAGGTATTCAGACGCCCATGGCAAACATAGAATCTGTGCCCCTGTCAGGATTCTTCAAATTAGGGTTGTTATTTGTTTTAGCGGGTATACTCTACATAGCGCCCCTCGTGAGTGGCGCCCATGGCACGTACCATGTCTGCCATACCGTCGATACGCCCCTGGGCGGACGAGGCCAGGGCAGCAATGGTGGCGTGGGCGGCTTGGTGTCGGCCTGGGCGGCGGCAGAGGCGGCGTGTGAGAATGCGAAGGCAGCGCTGGGGCGGCGCGGCGGGGAGGCGCTTGCGGTTGCGCGCGCGGGGGCAGGAGGTCCGCCGCCCCCACTCCCGCCGCTCTCCGCCACCGCCTACTCTTTATGTAACGCTCGCCACCGCTGACGCCGGCGAATTGACCCGCCGTCGCCGCTCTCCCGCCCCCGGCCGCTCCGACGCCACCGCCGCCGGCGCGCGGGCAGCCGGGAATCCAGGCCGCGAGCGCGGGCGGGCGGGCGGGCGAGCGGGCGAGCGGCGGCGGCGGTGGAGGCGGTGGCGGCGGCGATGGCGGCGGTGACGGCGGCGGTGGTGTCGTTGACGGCGGAGAGGACGGTGGGGGCGGCGGCGGTAGCGGCGGCGGCGGTGGCGGCGGCGGTGGCGGCGTTGGCGGCGGTGGCGGCGTTGGCGGCGGTGGCGGCGGTGGCGGGGATAACGGCGGCGGCGGTAGCGGCGGCGGCGGTAGCGGGCGGTAGGCGGATGGCGGTGGCCTCGAAGGCAGGCCGCGTGGGTGGACCCTGCGATCGTGCAGGTATTTGGGCTCTCGAGCCGTTTGGACGGGCGAGTATCGATGATTGGATTGGCGAGCTTCGCAGCCGACGTATGGGCAGGAGGCACTGGCGGATCACGGGGGCAGGGGGCCATGCCCCCCGAAGAAGCCTAATTTGCGTTTACCTTCCTTTATTTAAAAACAAATTGAAATATTTATGTATGTTCGAATGATGTAATTAATTAAACAATACTATCGTGTAGTATCTTATCTATAGTATGTAAATAATATACGATATAATAACAAATACGTTTATTATTTAACAAAAATCTCTGATCCCCTCCAAAATGATCGGCTGGATCCGCCCCTATCAGGAGGAGATGGGACAAGAAGGTTTGTGTGTGGAAGGGTAGACGTTTCGCTCTCTTGACGAACTCACGCCATCAAACCTTTGTTTTTAACGCTGGAATTCAATACAAGCATCTTAGGTTTCAGCACACCCTTCACATTACCCTCACACCATCAGCCCCTCATATAAACGCAGCCTTCTCGACGGTTTAAAACGAAGTGAAACTATTTCATTTGCAGTTTTCAAAAATCCAGAGAATTTCATTGACATTATTGCAATGAAATGAAGTTTTAAAAAGAGATTTCATTTAGAAAAACAACTTTTCTCTTCAACGCTAACGCCAAAACCGTTCGAAGGATTTTCTCCTAAACTGTCATTCCCTAATGAATCTGGCCCAACTCAAGACCCTCCGATTTTGAAACGGATGTATCGATTAGCACAAAGAATGCTTAAAAAACTGTACATGTCCCATTTTCGTTGAAAAGCGAATGTTTGGAAATTGCGTAAGCTAAACATTTTTTCTCGTCTCCCTATAACTACAGTATTGAACAATAGAGATTTGTCTTGATGAAATATATTCTTCAAAATTAGATCTTTAAATAATGTCATGCAAAATATTTTGAAAGAATGGGTTATTTTTGTGGAATTTTTTGTACAACAGTGACAACATTCAAAATAGTTCGTAAACATGATATTCTCTCATAAGTAAACTTTTTCTTAATTTTTTATTCGAACACGTCAGATTTTTATTAAAATTGCAGAACTTCCGATAATTGCAAAAGGGTCAAATTTGTTTTTAAAACGCTGGGAAGGTTGTTGTGCTCCTTTAAGTGATTGGTGTAGTGGTTACGTTAACACTATCTAAGCGTAAGTGCGTACTAGGTATGTAGGTTCATGGGCAAAGTTTTGCTGTTTGAAAACACTATCGGGGGTTCAAGAAGTATTATAATACATAACCGTTACAATTAATTAGTGAAAGTAAGTGCTGTTGTAGCATCACTGGTTTTCGCTACAAAATAATTTATAAGCCAAAACCATTTCGTTTTATTGATAGTAATGAAATACAGTTATGACAGATATTAGAAGTTTTATTCTTAACGACAATGCTCTAATTCTTATTTATCACAATTATTTTTAAAGAATCATCATTGAAAGTTGCCAAATAAAAAACCCATATCTTTTACACTGACGTATTAATAACCTTAAGATTTCTATCTACCAATTTGCTTCATGCATTTTATTACTGTACATTTATTCATAACTGGGCTTTTATAAAGCTAACATTAATGCTCTTAAACAAAAACGTAATGCGAAAACTAGCTTTTTAGTGAATATTAATATATTCGTCGCTACAGAATTTTAGAAAAGTCCAATTATAATTCTTTCATTTCAGTCTAAAGATTTAGTTCGTTGATTATTATAGAATATGGACAGGTCAAATATGAATGAGCTAACACAGAATATGTCTCCCAATCTAGTTTGTTGTAACATTGGAGGTGTAGGTCAAGTTTGCGGGGATAAAGTTTTCTAACTCATGTACATTTAAAAAATTGCAGATTTGTTTTTAAATGTTCATACATTTGAATTTCCATCGACAAAAACAATTTTGGATTGTCAAACAGCCATTATGAAGGATGCATTGTAGTAACGATGTATTAAACAATGTTAATAATGTCTAACATCGAAAATGATTTGTTTGAATATTACAAGATGCTTTGATTAAGAGATGACTTTAACTAAATTTCTTGGTGTTTGCGTTATACTACTTATTTGGAATATTTATATTTATCGGTGATTCTTGGGATTAAAAAAATCACAACCATTAATAAAAATCACCGTCGTCTGGAACGTTCCCCAACGAAGAATACGATGGAGATTAAAACGAGGAAAATGAAAATTCGTTTCACTAAGGAATTCGGGGTGTCGACCTTCGTGTGGTCGATGTTCGGCTGTTTGCGTGTGACGTGATGATGTAAACACTTGTACTTGTAAATTGCACCAGAAATCACGTGTACAATTATTAAAGATGGATACAGGCGGGCGTAGTGTGCATGGTGAGTAATCTTATTCGAAGTGTCCGTTTCCGGGTGTTGTTGCTAGGGCGGTCGCCCTGGACCGGCAGCGGAAACGGCGAGCGCTCGGCCCCGATATTATACGGCACCGTTGGCAATTGGCGCCCAACGAGCAGCTTGGGCCGGCGCGGCGTACTCACGACCAGAGGGCGGTGGCGGTGGTAGACAGGTCAGTGACGACGGTGATGAAAGCATTGGTGAAGGTAGCCGGGGTGACGAGGATGGGAGGTGGGCGGGGTCGCGGGTGGCGGGGTCAGCGGGTGGCGGGGTCGCGGGTGGCGGGGTCGCGGGTGGCGGGGTCGCGGGTGGCGGGGTCGCGGGTGGTGGGGGTCGCGGGTGGCGGGGTCGCGGGTGGCGGGGTCGCGGGTGGCGGGGTCGCGGGTGGCGGGGGTCGCTGGTGGCGGGGTCGCTGGTGGCGGGGTCGCTGGTGGCGGGGTCGCTGGTGGCGGGGTCGCTGGTGGCGGGGTCGCTGGTGGCGGGGGTCGCTGGTGGCGGGGTCGCTGGTGGCGGGGTCGGTGGTGGCGGGGTCCGTGAGACGGGGATGATGGCAAGAGCCGATGTAGAGCAAGTGGTGGCAAAGGCAGCGACGATGGTGGGAATAATGTAGGCGTTGGTTGCGGCAGGATTGGTAGCGGCTGGGATGGTGCTGAGGAGTTGAATACTTATATGGAGTCGTTGAAAATGTTAATAGTGGCTGCTTTGGTGTTTTGGAGTTGGTGGCCACGAAAATGATGGATGTAATGGAGGTGGTGGTAATAGCTGGAGGTGACGAGCGAAAAGAAATATTGTGGTTCGACAGTGGATTGGTACGTAATGAGAGCGTAGCCAGGAAGCATAGAACGACGCGGACGAATAGTGGACACAAAATGCATGGTATGGGAGCGCTTTATGTGCCGTCAAATGACAGGTGATTGTTTGTGTAATGGACAAGATTTAGGTTGTGTGGTCAGTTTTGAGATCAGACAATTTGGAGACTATGCGTTGGTTGCCTGGTGTTGCCTGGTGTGCCTGGAGTTGAAGTTCTGGCGGAGGGGCTCTGGGGGGTTGAACAGTTGTTAGTAGGAAAATGACATTTGGGGCGGATATTTGCTAGTTAACGATTCAATGCCAGGACACAAGAGAGACGTTGTATGAAGGGAGTTGAACAATTGAGCAGTTAAGAGCTTGAGTGTTCGAACTGAGGACAGCAAAAGGTGGGCGAGTTTTAAAGCGGCGTTGGTGACAGAAATGGTGTGCGAAAGACGTAGGGGCGCCGGCGGCGGGCAGCGTTCGTGACAGATATGGCGAGCGACAGACGTAGGGGAAGCGGGTGGCGGATAGCCGGCGAGCCAACCGTAGCGTGGTGACGGAAATGGCGCGCAACAGATGTAGGGGCAGCGGGCGGCGTTGGTAACGGAAATTGTGACGGCAGTCGGACGGGCGGCGGGCGGCGGGCGGCGGGCGGCGGGCAGCGGGGGTCGGGCAGCGGGGGTCGGGTAGCGGGGGGTCGGGCAGCGGGGATCGGGCAGCGGGGATCGGGCAGCGGGGGTCGGGTAGCGAGGGTCCGGTAGCGGGGGGTCGGGCAGCGGGCGGCGGTCGGGGGGCAGCGGGCGGCGGGCGGCGGGCGGCGGGCGGCGGGCGGCGGGCGGCGGGCGGCGGGCGGCGGGCGGCGGGCGGCGGGCGGCGGGCGGCGGGCGGCGGGCGGCGGGCGGCGGGCGGCGGGCGGCGGGCGGCGGGCGGCGGGCGGGGGGAGCGGGCGGCGGTCGGGGGGGAACCGGGCGGCGGGCGGCGGGCGCCGGTAATGGCTGCGGGGGTCATGGCTTCGGGGCGCGGTCCAGCACGTAGGCGCCGGGTCAGGGCACCCGCGCCGTCGCCATCGCCGTCGCCAGCGCCAGTCTCGTCTTCGGGCCTCCCAGCAATTGAGTCTCGCAGGGCGCCCACGCCCGCTGCCAGGTCACTAAGGCGCGTGCAAGCAGTGGGTGCCTCACTATTTCGCCTCACTCCATGGTTAGGAACCGTGCTCTCCAAATCATTCGTAAGCCATTTAATCACATGAATTATAAGTTTGTTGTAATATTGCGTTGATTGTAATGGAAACATTAACTAGCGGCGCTGAAACAGTACGTATTTCCTCGGCCGTACTTTCACGCAAAATAAAGGGAAAAGTATTAAAATTTTCGAGAAATTGTACATATGTTTATTTCAAAATCTATATTTAAGGAATAGATTTCATTTAGGGAAGAAATCCTTATCTTGATAATTCTAGTTGTAGGAAGACTCCGAAAAAAAATTAACTTTGGCAATATTTGAAAAATCAGGGTTTTCAACGAACACTGAGACCTGCAGCATTCTCTTAAAAGTCCTTCACACTATCCAACACAAAAATGTAATCAAAAATGTTAGAGCCAATTGTTTGAAAATCTGGAAAATAGTCCCAGGGGATTCATGTAAAGTACCTCCCGGTTTCAAATTTTCAAATTCAAGGAGCCGCGAAATCAGCCAGATCGATTGTGGAATATCAATTTTGGAGAAAATCGGCTGAACGAACTTGCGTTGTTCACTGACGGTCACGTTTTTCCGTCATTCGATTTTTCGTTAAAACAAGGACCCACAAAACATGGATTCTGGCTGCATCCCATTTTAGAGGATTTATTTCTTAATTTAGCAACTGGATTAATCAATTTTTCGTTACTGGGGCCCTGTAATAAGAATTTTTCTGCCGAAAATTCGCCGTTTTTTCGTGCAGCATTACATAACTTTCTCTCTACTCTCTAAGCGGTAGCGAGAAAGTGAAAATGGTATGAATGTAATTTAATTATTATTCCCATTAACCAGGTTGATGGGAACTTGCAACTTTATCAATGTTGTGTGTGTTAAAAACTGAACGCCTTCGTTGAAGTCAATTCTAATATCACCCATAATAAGGTCACCTGCAGATAGTGTTCACAACGTGGAGTTCAGACACCACGAAAGATGTGAAATACACATCGAGTATTCTACTTATTTAAAAAATTGAGACTATGTAAAATTGAAAAGCGTATTTCCAAAGCGACGTATCTCATTCTCCGTAGTTGTAGTGTATCAATATATCTTTTAGACACTTCTCTATCGTGCTGCCAAATACTGAGTTCAAAAATGCGTTTCGCCTATCTTAAACGGTATGCGGAAACAGAACTCTAATGTGGAATGTGATCATTTTCCCTTCCTGAAAAATTGTTTCATGAAGATACGCCACTTGGGAAATTAACTTTCAAATTCGTACCAATTTACATTGGCCCTGGTTGTTACTTTAGACGAAAAAATAACATGAGTGATGATGATCAAACAGTGAAGTGTTTTCTTCAGGTATCATTAGAACGAATATGTTTGGATAATAAGGAGATAGAACGTAGAATAGCTGTGAATACATTACCTTTTTACTTCAAAGGAATGCGAAATACTACAGTATTCATAGAGCGCATACTGTTGCGATCATCGTTCGAACTTGTACACAATCATTTTCAACATGTTTGATGTACTACATTGCAAAACTGTAGAATCAGTCAATAAGTAGTGTTTTTTTATTCGTTGTGTTCTAATTAATGACATTCCTCCTGACGCCACCAAAAAACAAAACGCGACCAAGAGCTCGCTGTTCCCTCGACCGTTTCATTTTCACTCATTTGTGGAGGTTTTCTTATACTTGGGATCATTATTTCTTGGCGCGTGGGGGCCTGTCTTCACAATGGAATACTCACGGCACTTCCCGTCTTTCTCAGTCGTGTCGCTAGATCTCGGGTGATCGCGACCGTATCAAGCAGGTGGAATATCTCACAATCATGCGAGATCTATCGGCACGACCGAAAAAGATACGAAATATCGTGAGATATTCCATCATGACGACAGATCCTCACGCGCCAAGAAATAAAAATCCCGAGTGTATAAGGAGATCTAATAAGCAGGGCGAATCGGGTCTGTTTGCAAGCGGCGGCGCGCTGAGGAACAATACTCAGCACAATCGTTCACATGCGCGAAGGCTCTGCCCTCGACCTTTGGGTTATATTTAACAGCTATCTCGGTCGCGTCTGACTGCTGTCTGAACGAAATGGATAGAGACAGAAGCAAGTTATTGTGAATGATGACAGTATTATTCTGCAAGGCTCTGCACACAGCTGGTATAAAACTCTTAACTCACTTATCTGCCACTCACCTTTCATTATAAATTGTGATTGAATAAATAAATGGTTTCGTTTTCACTTACAGAGATTGGATTATCTCACAAATCGTTCAGCGAATCAGTAACACAGCTGATTCATTTCGATGACTTTGACGGCGACTAACAGAAATGTTTCCATAATATTGAGTACAATTATAATTTTGGTGGATAACAAATGACTGATATTAAAGATTTTCTAATACTTTGAGACGTCATCAACAGCATGGGTAAAGAAAGTGACTTAAAGAACGAAAAAGAAATAGTTTAAAGGAAATTAGCAATGGAAAAAGTTTTGTTAAAAAAATGCAAATTTAAAATGGAAAGGACTTAAAAAGAAAGAATGGAAGGAAAGAAGAGAAACTGGTTGAAAGGAGCAGAGGGGAGGAAGAAAAACATAGAAAGAAGTTTTATGAAGAGAAGAAGAGGGCATATAATACTTTTTTTGACTCTCAGATATTCAATACAATAATAAAAAATCATTTAAAAATATTTTTCTACTACATGAAAATAATGTTCTCAGCCTCATTTTAAAACTGTTCTATTTCGAAATACACACAGAATTTGCATGGGTGCTCAACAGAACCTTAGGACGCTGTCTTGATAAATGTTTACTGGAGCTGCTTTTTCTTTCTAATTGAACTATATGTAATTCTCTTCTAATGTAAATTACTTCCTCTAACAAGTTGTGTAGTCAGAATCCATGAATGGTAGGTCCTTTACACCCAAAATTGGTGTACAAACAAATATTTATTCAGCAATTAAATTTGTTCTTCAAAGATAGATCTTTAAATATGTTCACGCACAATTTTTCGAAAATATGTGTAGTTTTCGCCTATTTTTGCATGAAAAGTGAATCATTTAAAAAAAATTCAAATGGGCCTCCAAATGTTTTCTTTAATTTTGTTTTCGAAGTACATTCTTAATAATGTCGCAGGTCTTACTTTCATTGAACTCCCGATGTTCTGAAAAATTGCAAAAGTTACAAATAACTCTAAGAAAAATTCTGTTGTTGCATCATCGATTTCATTTTCTTTGATTTTGCCCTCTTTTCCTTTTCCCTTGTTATTTTTGTTTCTCTTTCTAACTTATTTTTTTCTGTATCCTTCCTCCACTTTCGGAATCCCTCACAATTCTTTCATTTTCATTACGTTCACCGGCTCTCCTGAACTTCCTGTAGCTCCGAGAAAAGTTCAGTTGCTGCGTCCCTCAGTTTCATTATCCCTAACTTTGCTCTCTTTTCATTTTTCTTTGACTTTGCCCTCTTTTCCTATTTCCTTTTCCTTGTTCTTACTTTTTTCCTCTTTCAACCTTTATTTTTTTTCTTTTTCTCTCTAGCTTTCCTTCGCTTTCGGAATTCCGCACTATTCTTTCATTTTCATTGCGTTCAGCGGCTCTCCTGAACGCCCAGTCGCTCCTGGAAACTGCGCTGCGTGCCAATGAAACCAGCGGCGGGGCGCTCGCAGCACCGCCATTCGCAGGCATTCGCAGCGTCAGCGGCGGGGGCCGCCCGGGGCGTCGCGTCGCCGCGCCGCGTCTCTGCTTGATGCAGATCTTGCAGGTAATTCTGCATCCAGCACTTGGCTCTCTTACTTACGGGTTTTGTTTCGACGATGGTAAACAATTAGATCCAGATGAAACCTTAAGGAGGCCTAATCATGAGACGCTATTAAGCCCCTTAATAATAGTGAAATACTGAACCTAAGTAACCAATATCAATTAGAAAATAGAACTGTAATTTTCATTTACACATTAACATACAAATAATAGGACAGTAACTTTCTGAGTTATTTAAGAAAATATTTTGATTGCATGAAAATCTGCTTTAAATTTCGTAACAAAAAAAGGCAATTATCTTTACGTGTTTATGAGCCATGTAACTAATTCCTGAACAAAATTTGTTAAAATAACACCTTGGGGGACTTCTAACCCAAGCACGTACTGAATGCGCTTATCCACCCCTATAAGAAGCCTTCTTCCCTTAAAGCACGCGTTTTCAAACTGCGCGTCGCGGCTCCCAGGGGCGTCGCGGTCATTTATTAGAAATGATCATTCGATCTGATTTGTGTCATTTATGTCTACAAAATAATTTTGTGCTATCTTATCATGTGTTATTGGTAATATTATAAATGATTTATTTTCCTAATTAATTGTGGATTAATTGCACCTAGCAAGGTCTTTACCAGTAAGCTTCTGTGGCTCCTCTAGCATCGTCGTGTATCCCTAGCGCGTATCGCGACCTGGGATCTTTCATCTTTCTACCTACGCAGATCAAGAACTCCTGTGCTCGCGTGAGCGCGTGGCTGCGGCACAATAAGTGTTATGTGTTATTTTAATACTTAATTAGAATGGAGGAATAAAATAGCCTGTTATACCACTTACTCATTTGTGCTGAATCATTAGTAGGCCTATATTAACCCTTGCATTAGAAACTTATTGTTACCAGGGGAGCCGCGGGAAGTTTCGTACAGGTCAAGGGAGCCATGAATGACAAAAGTTTGAAAACCCCTGCCGTAACGTATTATAATACGAGGCACTGAGAGCACAAGCAGGACTAACCCACATTCTTTGTGAATGTGAGTTATTGACATTAACTAATAATATAGTACGATATTAATATCTTATTATGTCTAGCATTATGACATGGATTAGGACATTAACTGATAATGTAATACGATATTAAATATCGTATTATGTTATCAGTTAATGTCAATAACTCACATTCACAAAGAATATTAGTCGGCTTGTGCTCTCAGTGCCTGAATTTTTAAATTTATTTATTTACGAAGTCATTCGTTAATCATTTTTTTTCGACTGATTTGCTCCGAGCCTCTTTGGCGCTGTGTACTTGGTGGCGCAAGCCGGGGCGGGGAGAGGGTGGTGGGGAGGGGCGGGGCGGGGCGGGAGGGCGCGAGGGGCGACCGCGGGGTGCGCGCTGTGCTCGCAGCGCTGCTTAACATATTTATACTGCGGGAAAAGCGCCGCCAATGCGGCGATAGGGGTCTCGCGCCCATCAATATGTAATGTTATGACCGGAAATGATTGTGTGCTCGCCGCGGCACGCCGCGATGCTATCTACGCCGCGGGGGGTGTGGCGCCCACAGGGTCCGGGAATCTACGTTGCAACGGAGAGAGCGCGTTGAGGCGAAGCGGCGGGTCGGCGGGGAAGCACGCGGAGCGCTAATATGAAATGTTTGAACTCTTTGTTACTGCAACAGTCGCACTTGCAGTCGAAATCCTAGATCTGAAGGACAATTACACCGATTTTCCTATCACGCGAATCGATTTTGAGAAAATGAATGCGCAGTAATAACGTTAAATACATAAGTGAAATCATTTAGGATGAAAAATTATATATGCATGTAATAGACACACATAATTTAATTTCTAGTTTCTTTTTACTTTCATTACTTCCTAAGAAAAGAAAGTATTGTAACTTGTATGCCGAAAAATGACAAATTTTGAACGGAAAGCTCTTATTGCCGGGCCCTGGTAACGAGAAAGTCGATAAATCTTTTGATACTTGATATCGAAAAATCGACTGCCAGCAAAAATGACTATCAGTACGACAAAATTGAAAATATTTTTGACTTAAATAAATCTTTTCAAAAAAGTAAGGTCTTTAAAAATGGCCATGTACATTTTTTTGAAAAAAAAACCAGTAGTTTTCTCGTAATTTCTGCTTGAAGTTAATGCAGTTCATAAAGTCAAAAAATATCTCAAAAAACCCTCCTAAGATTTTCTTCAATCTTTTCCCCCGGGTAAAACAAGAGACGCTAAAAATAATCGCGCAGGGTTAATTTTTGTAAACTCTTGGAAGTTTCGAAAAACTTAAAATGTTAGAAATAATGCGTGAAATTATGTGTTGTTGTAGCTCCACTAGTTTAAGTAAGTAAATCTTTGAGTATTTACAGTTTCTGTAACTTACGTTTGTAATACTTAATTTGATTTACATGAAGTTAATTGATTTCTAGTGTAAGGTGTATTTTTTCTTAATTTATGGACATTATTTAATCATCCGAATATTTGTATATCCGAATCGGCATGATCCCCCTTTATATTCGGCAAACTGGAATTCAAAAGAACGAGGGATGGGACGAATTCTTTATCTTGTTTAATCGACAACAGAGGCGTATTCATGCAAACGGTTAATATTAGATTTAAAATCGTTGTTTAATTTCGAGGGTAAATAAAATATTTTTCCGGCAATAAGTTAGCAGTAGTTAAAGCAGTAATATAATATTCGCATATTCTCTCATAAAGAATGAGATTTAATGGCAAAGAATGTAACGCACATATGATGAACTGAGTAATGCGGCTCATGAGTTCCTTCCGAATTCATTCACTGCTTTTTTTATTGCCATCGACTCGACTCCCAACATTATCACCCAGGCACTTCAAATTCAGTTCAAAGAGGTCCAAGGCGATATGTTTAAGATATTATTTACTTAGCTAATATTTGAGCTAGAGTAGTACATACCTAAATTTTAGTTTCAGTCCTTTTAGATAAAGGCGGGAGAAAATTTTTCTATTTTTCTTGTGAGGTAGTGTTGCAGTGAATCTCATAGAAGCGTCGAGATGAAATAATTTTACAAGAGTGGCACATAATGTTCTTAAAAAGCACTACCACTGATGTATTTCCCAAAAACACATTGTAATAACTTATCTGCAATGCAGTTTGTTTTAGTAACTAGCAATACACAAGTTTATAACAATTATATTGGCAACTACGATGTAAAAAGAAATGCCTCTGAAGGTTTTTTCTCACTTGGTGAAAACAGGCTTCATCTGGTTAATAAAAATTCATTTCACGGAAATGTTTCCAGTTCTAGGATATCTCTTTTTGTATGTTCTATGTGCAATAGAAAAGCGGCAAAAATGTTGCCTTTGATGTTATCCGATCAATTGAGTGAAGTAGAGAATACAGCCGATGGAAAGTAATGAGTGTGCACTTAAAAAAACACAAAGAGAAGGCAAGAATCACATGACAGCTGTCACACTCGTTCTCGCTATGTACGTGCTTCAAAATCTAAGCAGTTTCAAGGAATAGACATTAACTCCTTCGGATTTCCTTAACCCTGCCCGTGAAACTGACATTCACGTCATTAAATGAAGCTCTATCATTTGAAAAGTTTTCGCGGAGTAAGTGAATATTTTACTCGGTGAAATAAAGCGCCGCCATTTCAAATACGAGTAATGAACTGGAAAGTTAATATCTTTGAGACTGAAATAAAATTCTACAAATTAAATGTCTATATCAGTGGTGTCAAGATCTTCGACTGGTGGCAGTGGCACGCGTCGTGGCACCGTAGCATGCCACGAGCTTCTTTGCGCAACTAGAAAGGAAACTATTAGTAACCCCGCCGTTTAACAATAGGGATGGTGTTGTCTCTGGTGACGGGGTAATGAACTGCGTGCATGGGCGATTTCGTCGTGGCACTCGTGCCACGGACACCCACTCGGGGCATTGACCTTGACAACACTGGTCTATATAATAATTTTATTAAGAATTTAAAAAATGATAATATTTTGACCCAAATTACATAAATATTTTCCGAACTGTTTCACACTTACAAACTACCATAGTATCAATATACAAATTTAACTACATTATTGTTCCTGAAGGTGAAACTATACATTTTTCGATGATTAGTATTATTAGAATAAAATATGCATTGCAATCAGTAATGAACAAACATCAGTTCTTTTAAGAAAAATCAGTACAGTAGATATTTATTAACTCGACAGAAGTATCTTAAATTGCTTGATATCGCGAATTTTAATAATTCCTCCTCATCATGGTGATCGGTTACCCAATTTTATAAGTGGAAATTTTGAAAACACGATTTTCCCAATTGGATTTGAACTCTCGAAGTTCTACCGTGAACTGAATAGTTCTTTTTAACTTCGGCTTTTCCATCACGGGAAATATTTGGTATCTTTGGGGATTGTCGTGAAATGCTGTGAATTACGAGATTTTCTCGATTAATGAGGGCTATGAGCATGGTAGATCCGCACATCGCTCGGCTGTAAGGATGGGAATGGGGACTGAATGGGGAAGGAAGAATTGTGAAGTTCATAGCCTATTGTCTAGAGTACTGCATCTGCCTGGACCTGATTCGACGAACCCACAAAATGACCAATAAACAGTCAGGTCTCATTCAATTATTTTCAAGCCTCATCCAAGTACGAATATCAACATCCAGATGAAGATCAGCTGGGCTCGGATTGTGATGACGGGTCATCTTTTCATTGGTGCATTCTAGACGTAGCAAACTTGTAAATGAATGTTCATCACGACATGTAAGTGTTAGAAATGTAGAGTTATTGGGTATTTTTTTGTTATTTTTCAATTTTTTTAACCATTGCGTCATTTTTCGCATATTGTTTCCTTTTTGTGTTTTTTGTTAGTGAATATTTAATGAATTGACAATGACACACTAAAATATTTTTATTGTATCATCAGTTCATGATGAATTTCCTCTACTGCAATGGACTATTTTTCGAACTCAATTACGCGGATCTTCGGGAACATCCTCGACCTTTCAAAACTAACGGTTCAAAGATAGGAGCTAAGGATTACATTCCCTCCTAAAATAAAAACTTTATATTAAATATAATTTTATACAAATAAATATTACTTAGGACTAAAATTAATGAAATGAATAATTTCATAAACATTTTTGAATATTTTTTTAAAAATTAGGACATTTCCCCCTTATTTTTGAGTAATTTTCCTCTTATTTTTAAGTCATTGTGTACGTAGTTTCTAAGAATTTTTAGGTCATCAGAATCCGAGCCGTGGAGATCAGCTTGGACGAATATTTACGTGGTCCAACAACCCTGCCACAAAATAGGCTCAACCGTTCAACGAAGCATCAGTTGCCATTCCTACAGCTTCGCTATCGCCGTCAGGGGAGGCGTGATTTCTTCACGCGCAGTATGGGCTCCGACGCTAAAGAAACTCGTCGATTGACAAACGGCCCCTCCGTCTCGTTAAAAGCGAGCGCCAACGTCCCGCCGCCGCCACTTGTATGCCGTGCCGGCGAAGGGGAGCGCTTCTAGCCCCGCGCGGGCAGCGGGCACCGGAGCGGGAACCCGGGACCCACGCCTCCGCCCCCACGCCGGCACCGGTTCCCACGCGCGAGGGGGCGCTGCGGAGGCGGAGAGGCGCTGACAGGAGGCGGTGGCGGTGGCGGAGAGAGCTGAACCAGGTGGAAAGGGGGGGAGGAGGCGGAGGGGAAGAAACGGTAACAGTGATAGAGGTGGAGAGATGGTGACGGAGGTGGAGTGACACTGATGGAGGGGGAGAGATGGTGAAGGAGGTGGAGAGATAGTGACGCCGGTGGAGAAATAGGGGCGGAAGTGGAGAGATGGTGACGAAGGTGGAGAGATGGTGGATGAAGGTGGAGAGATTGGGATGGAGATGACAAGATGGTGATAGAGATGGAAATATGGTGACGGTGGAGGAGAAATGGTGACGGAGGTGGAGAGATGGTGACGGAAGTGGAGAGATGGTGACATAGGTGGAGAGATGGTGACGGAGGTGGAGAGATGGTGACGTAGGTGGAGAGACGGTGGCGGAGGTGGAGTGACGTGGCGGAAGTGGAGGTTGTCACAGGTGGAGGTATTCACTGCATCCAGGTGGTTAGAACTGCATCCACAGCTGCCTACGACGTCTTCACGTCACATCACCCTATTGCGTCCGAAGCATGGACATCGACGTCAGTGGTGAATAAGAGAAGGGGAGTAAAAGCATGAGAGTCGTCAAATATTTTTGAAATTTCATTCAATTTATTCACAACTATTACCACATTTTGCTCTTATCACATTCCAGAGGAGAATTGTCTGTAAATCCAAGGACATCAATTCGAAAAGAAATTACAATATAAAATGTGTAATTTTTCTGAAACAAAACTATTGAGGGGGGTCGAACTGTACGTTCGGAAAGCTCAAGATGTTTATGACCGTTTCTAACACACCGTTTTCCTCCAGCAACGACACCCGCATCCAGAGTTATGAAGATATGCTATTGAACATTACTGTTGTGTTAAACTTTATTATTGGAACTTGCTACTTTCTGTATGGAATATTATGGCATTAACAGTTCGTACAGTAGTGGTTCTGCAACATCGATATAACTGCTGTGTCACGATAAAGTTTTAAAGTTATACTATACTTATGTCACTAGAAACAAATCCAATAGCCATAATTATTCATTATCATTTATTAAATATTATCGTTAATTTCTGCTCAACGTTTAGTTGTCATTTTAGCTGCAAGTGAGTGACAAGTCTATCTTCTTCTATACTATTCTGCATCTCATCTACAGATTTTAGTATCACTGAATGCTACTAAAAGCATGCATAAAAAGAAAGCATTGAAGCCAAGAAAGCAAAGAAGCATTGATTATTTAAGGTTGCTTTCTCAAATTTATGTTGTGATGAGAAAAGTGTCTGAAAATTTGTTACTAAAATTATTTTTCATACTGTTCAGTTCTTTTGCCATCTTCGTTACTTCACGTCATTGTGGCCATTTCTTTACTTATTACTTCCACTGAACACTCCTCTACAGCTACCAATCTGTCATGACGCAGCCGGTATTTAAGCATATTGCCTCTCTCTCCTACCATATCATCATGAATGCTGCCTTCCTTCAACGTCATCAGTTCAGTCGAATTAATCTCTCCTAGTGAATGTTAGTTGCCTCTGGTAAAGTTTGCAGCTTTTACGGATGCCGCCACCACCGCCACCAGCTCCACCAACTCCTCTATCTCAACCACCGCCACTACCTCCTCTATCTCAACTACCGCCATCACCTCCACCACTTCCTCCATCTCAACCACCGCCATCACCTCCACCACTTCCTCCATCTCAACCACCGCCACCACCTCCACCACTTCCTCCATCTCAACCACCGCCACCACCTCCACCACTTCCTCCATCTTAACCACCGCCACCACCTCCTCCGTCTCAACCACCGCCACCTTCTCCATCTCAACCATCGCCACCACCTCCTCCATCTAAACCACCATCTCAGTCGCTGCCACCATCAGCACCATCACCACCAACGACCACGCTACCTCCATCTCCACCGCCCTATCGGCCACGTCATCACCCCCGACGCGACCACTGCCGCCACTCCGCTACATCTCGGCCATCGCCGCCGCCGCCGCCTCCGCCGTCTCTCTCGGGTTCGCTCCCCTTCTGTCTTACAACGCACCTTTTCTCCCTCCCGCCGTCGCCGCCGCCCCGCAGCTTGTTGCTAAAAGGACCCGGTAGTTATTTAGCACGGGGAGCGGCCCCTCCGCCAGCATCGCCTTGGTCTGCTCGCGCTCCCCCAGTTGCCAGTTGCGCAAGGGCGGGCGTGGGCCGCGGCGGGCGGCGGGGGGGTGACAGGCTACCCCCGCGTGGCGTGGCGGCGTCGTGGGAATCACTGCGTAGGCCGCTCCGCCACACCTGCCCCCGCGCGCTACCTGCCCGGGGCGCGAACGCGGGACCCGCCGCACAGGGAGGGCGCGCGGGCGACGGCGAAGGCGGTGGCGGCGGAGGAGGGCGGAGGGGGCGAGAGCAACCGGCCGCGACGAGCGAGGGGGGATCGCGGAGCGGTGGAGGAGGAGGAGGAGGAGGAGGAGAAGAAGAAGAAAGTGGCGCACAAAAGAGGCACTGGGGGAGTCGGTGTGTGAACTGGAAAGGCTGCAGCTGGTGGAGGAACAGGAGAAAGAAGGATGATGAGGGGGGCGGAGGGGTGGAGGAGGAGCAGGGTGGAGGCGACAGAAAGAGGAAACGACAAAGATTACACAGGGAGAGAAGGTTACGAGAAGTCAACGAAGAGTAAGATGGAAAGCAAGAACTACTCGGGTATAAAAATACGAACACGCAAACATTTACAAAAATATAAACGTGGAATATATGTAATTAATATGTATAACGTTAACAAACAATTGAATATTCAATGAATTTCTTTTGCCACAGAAAATTAGTAAAAGCTATATTTTTTAATATTTATCATTGGCTCCTGGGAGGGGGAGGCTGAAACCACTTATCTTCCCTCCTCGTGGCTGCCCCACTAATTAAAATAAAGTAAATTTGAGGTTACTTTCCGTTTCATGCACACATTTATAAATCTCTTTCCCCAAAATCGAACAGATGAGCAAATATCAGGACAACCGCAACGCAATGGAAAATAACAGTCACAAGACCAGGAAGGTAAATGACGGTGATAAATTCAAAATGAGTGCACGAAAGAGGCAAGGATATGGTCATCTGCTTTTCCCAATTCTACGTCGATCTTCTCCCCACCACATTCAAACCGGTACTCATCTTTACAAAGCAATGATCAGACCAATGCTACGCAAGTTCTATTTGGGGCTCAGCAGCCAAATCCCATATCCACAGACTCCAGACGTTTCAAAATCGTTTCCTAAGTTCCATAACCAAAGCACCTTGGTTCACACCCAATGATCTTCTTCATCTCGAGCTTGGAAAACCCCCTATCACCATCTTCACTAAGCAATCCGCCCTTAATTTTACAACAAAATTCCTACTATCCGACAAGCCCTACACTTCCTATTAGGGAAACAAACCACAAACAGAGAATGCATCCGCAGGAAGCTTCCCAGACACTTTTTTGACCCACCTAAACTCCTCTTAGTAATTCTAAGTCAAAAATATTATATCTAAGTTTATCTCAACTCTATAACTCTGTATCTAATATATTCAAATCCATTGCAAAAGGGGCTGTACACCTGAAAGCAAATAAATTTTAAAAAAAGGAACACATGGTAGATGTACGAAATAGGAAGAGAACGTCAAAAAAGCAGAAAGAAACGAAAAAGCATAAAAAATTAGGAGAACGGTGAATGATGTGAGGGTGAAAGATGAAAGAAAGCAAAAGAAAGTGATACGAAGTATGAACACGAAAATAGAAACTGGCGAAAAAACAACAACAAAACACAAATGGGAAGGCAACCGTAAGATGATGATGTGGCAGGAATCAGATAAATGAGCAGAAATAAGGGAAATGAGCAGAAGTAAGGGAAATGAGGAGAAGTAAAAATAACACAGACAACAGAAACATACGACGGAGCCGCTATAAACGAACAGAAAAAAAGACACGATGTGGGGGGTGGGGGGCTGCACCAGAACCTCGAACGGCCGCGGGGCCCGCGCATAGGAGGGGCCGCTTAGTTCCGGAATGAACGGAAGGGCGATCCGCGAGCGCGGTAAAAAAAAAAAAAAGAAGGCGTCTCACAATGCAGTGCGCAAGGGTTGAACGACGGCGACGGCGGCGGCGGGTATGAAAGTGAAAGACGGGGGCCGGCGAGGCGGTAATGCAAGGGGGACGGCGAACGAAAGAGCGGGCGGGCGGCGGGGGGCGGGGTAAGGGCGGTGGCGGCGGGGGTCGGCGCATCTCTCTCCCTTCGAGGCGATGCGCCCTACACCCTCCGTCCTTCGCCGGCGACGGCGACGGCGACGGCGATGACGACGCGCTCCCCACGATCGAGAACCCGATACCACGCGACGACTTGCGGGCGAATCTGGGATTCCCACGTTGGCCCCTCCAGCCACGCGGAGCACGTGTGCGGCCAGTGTTCGACCCGCGAAATGGGTCACGTGTGACGCAGCTGCCCGCACTTGGGACAATGGTTGTGGTTCAAGGCACGACATTTGACATCGTTTTACCATTTCGAGGATGTTGAATGCTTGGTAATTTACTATTCAAGACGATAATATGGATTTACGAGAGAAGTATCTCATTACAGAAGTGACAAGAGTGGAAAAATTATCAATCGAGGTGGTCGTTAGGTCGGGAAGTTTTATAATTTATTTTTGTAAGACATTTCTCTGCTTGTATTCTCGCTTAAAATCTAAGTTTTCCTTAACCTAAGTTGCGTAATGTTATTGTTTCTAATTTACATTCACTATCACGATTATAATTTCTATTTGCGCTTACGCTTTCTCACTACCACATTCACCACACTTTCCCCATGGAGATCCCTGTCTAATTCACACCTATCACGACATTGTCGTGTCTCTAGTTCTTGGATTATTAGTATACTTGAGGTCTACTAATTCTTATTGAGAAAAATATCCCAGTTTTGAAAAGATTGACTTAAGATAATTAATGTGAATTTTTATTGATTCCATTTTTTGTTAAGTACAAAGGCAACAATTCTCATATTTGTTTGCTCAGATAAGAGAACACAGTTTCGGTGCCGCGGTCAGGAGGCTCCACATTACCGCCCAGAAAGTTCACGAGAGTAATTTTAATAAAATTGCCCGCAGGCAATAAAGAGGTGAAATAATATCACGCTCTATTAGTAAGAATGGCAATTCTTTTTTCCCTTCCCGATCATTTAACATTGAATACGTTTTGTAATGGTAACAAAATACCTTTTGAAATTTTTAGAGAAGTTTTTTAACTGCCTAGTACAGAAATTAACTGCTTAATACAGAATTTTATAATAACACTGTAAAAATTAAACATTCGTTTCTGAAGTAGCATTTTTTTCAGAAAAAATATTTATTTTGGAGAGAAATATATAGATCAATTTTTCAACTTATACTTTTTAAGGCGCTTCCAAACTTATTTCTCAGTTTTTGATGTATTCTCCTGTGCGACTTTAATTTATTAAATGAAAATTGAACAAAGACAATTATTTGCAAAATATTTAGGTCACAAATGTCGATATATAGAAAACAAATTCTGTGCTTTTCAATGATATTCATATTTTTAATTTGTGAGTATAATTTGTTTCTTGTTTCAATCATTCATAACAGGTTTACAATCAGTCATATTTAGAACCAAGTTTTGCTTCAAGACATTTAGTTATATTACTAGAAATATTCTTTACGTGGTCGTATATCACGGTGTTTATACGTGAGTGCATTCTGACAATGCACATTTCTGCGAATATGAAAACATGTTCAAATTTATGAATCTAGAAATATTAACAGAAAGTGTAATTTTTAACATTAAGACCGACTGCACATTATTCCTGGGCGTGTACCAACTATAGTCAATGCAATAATTTGTCAAATGCGTGTGTACATTATTTCAGGACGTATTTTTTAAAGGAGAATATAGGAAAGCTTCTAAGAGAGTTTCGGATACTTCAAGTAATTCATTATCTTCAGGTCAATATCTTAGGAAAAACAGAAAAATCAAATCGATGAATTATTTGTTTGATGGAATTAAGTGTTCATTGAGTGTACATATCATTTTTGCACTTTCATCCTGAATCTTTTTTTCATATATTACTTACACTTATATTTAGATTTTATCTGTTCTTACGACTTTTCAAATTTTTTGTATGGATTTCAAAGTTAGAAAAGACTTTTTGCACAGGAAGGAAGAGATAACGTTATAGAAAAATTGAAAAAAATAAAATATGCAATACTGGCAATGTGTGCTTTCATACATTTGAAATTCATTTCTCGTCATTAATAAGGTCTTAGTAATTTAGAAGATACACAACAGTGTATAATATAAAATATAATAAATATAATAATAATATTTAATAAATATAATATAAAAATATATAAATCAATCATTAATTTATTATATTTTTACTGTCGCATGTTTTTTCATTTAGATTGTGCCATGCCAGTAATATAGTAGGTAATTATTGGAGGAAACACGAAATGAAAACTTATACAAACGAAACCCTTAAACGAGAGCCAATTTGCATTTCAACCTCACGCACACTCGAATTCCCAATTCTGAAGAACCCTCGGGCGCAAGTGGCACTACCAGCTGAGCGAGGCGAACGACGAGGGAGACAAGCAGCCACCACCTGCAGCGTAGCAAGTTCACCCGAAACGCGCGGAGCGAGCGCTATTTCTCCTATTCACATTTTACTTTCACAGCGCGTGAATATCGCGCTGGCGGCCACTTGCCGGCTCCGGAACCCGTTCGGCGGGCGACGGAAGGGCGGCGGAGGGCGCGTTCTGAAATGCCGCCTCTGCATTCATGGAGCCCCGCCCCGAAACTGTCTCCAGCCGCCCTTGCAGCTCCCCAGACGCAGCGGAGGCATTGCTTCTAATTCGCGACGAACCTCTCGGCCTTTCACCTTTTCCTCTTTCCTCCCTCTTTCGCACCTTAACTTTATCCTGCAATTAGAGGGCGTCGGGGCTTGCGGAGCGAAATTCGTTCTGAATACCCCTTCGTCGCTCGCCCCGGGGTGTGGAGCATCACTGCTGTTATTCTGCATTGATTCTGTCCCACGGTCTAATTTCTCTGCCCGCCGGGGTACACTTTTTGTCGCTTCCTTTTCTTATGGGTGAAAGAGACTATCTACCCCGCTGTGACGAGTACAAAAAGACAATGGCATTTTAATTCGTATTTTTTTTATCAACCCGGCTACAATTAATTTTGCCTTTTGACAAAAAATACTATATATTTGTGTCATATTGCAATGCAAATGATAAGATATCTCGTTTATGTTCGAAATAGAATATTTATATGCGAAGAAATGAAATACGTTTTTCAATCCACAAATACGTGGAAGATGCAGATATTTTTGCAGAAGAGTTCCCTTCTCTGATAAAATTGAGATATTCACAATGCGATTTATCAAACCTTTAATATCCTACTTAATTTAATGTAGTATTTCAGAAGTAATTCAAAACGAGCGTGGATATGATTAAATACTAGTATGATTCATAATTTTGAAGTAGAACTGTTCGACCAAGATTTTTGACGGGTAATATGTTGTTTTAAGTACTTTCAAAAAGATGCTGTAGATAGGAAACTACCAAAATGAGAAAGCAAAAATTGTAACTAACATTTATTAACATTTTCTACCACAATCGCTCACTTTATGCCAATTTGTCAGTTTACAATTTAGGCAAATACACAGTAAATCAATAACTCGTACTCCAATATCTCGAGTTCTTGCCTATCTCGAATATTATTCATTCCCTTTCTCCAGTCTCCTTCCATATGCACATATGAATTAAGCTCATATGTAACTTGTAATTCAAACCTAAATAAGTCGAAATATTAAAAATTTCAATTTTTTCTTAACACTTTAAAAATCGAGGAGTTGAAATTTCACTGTACCTGACAAATACTTAACTGCAGAGGAGGGGAATTTTACTTACATGGGGTTAATTTAACGTAAGCCGTCACCGCAGTGGGAGAAGCAAGGGGTAACCTGTATTTCCCGAGAGAGGCAGTCTTGCAGACATTCATTATCCCATCGACAGACCTCCAACAACTCATTCTTACGCCCAGTGGCGTCGTGATGCCTACTTCTTCGGCACGGAGACACGTGGGGAAGCGATTCAGGGGGCCAAACTTTTCCTTTTCGGCATGTTAGGAATAAATTACTGAAATGAAAATATCAAAAAGAACTTGTTGATAAAATTAAAAAAATTGGAGCGGTTTTTGAGAATTTTTTTTTGTCAATTTGAATCGCAATTTACGCAAAAACTATTCGTTTTTCCAAAAAATGGTACATGACCTTATTTGAAGTGCTAATTTTGTACAACCGACTTTGACTGAGGCGAAAATCTCTATCTTCAATTTTACAGTTTTTAAACAGTTTTTTGCAATTTTCGAAAAATAGGGCCTATCAACAAAAATGATGCCTACGTCATTCCCTTCAAGGTTCTTCGCACTATTCAACAACAAAATATAATCAAAAAATTTGCAGCCATTTTTTTTTAATTTACAAAATCTCAAAATGGGCTTCATGTAAAGTATCCTCAAATACTAAGATATCGGTTTCAAATTCAAGAGGCCTTGAGACGAGTAAAAACCATCGGGGAATATCAATTTTGAAGAAAATCGATCGAACGGTTTAGGCGCTAGCGTTGACCACAGACGGACAGACGGACAGACGGACGGAATGCCGTCAATCGATTTTGAAGTATGAAGAAGCAACAAATCATGGATTTTGACTATACCACGAGATAGAGGATTTTTTTTCTAAATTTAGCAACAGGTTTTATCCACTTTTTTGTCACCAGACCCCTGCTATAAGAGATTTTCTGGCGAAAATTGCCCGTTTTCCGCCGCACGATTACATAACTTTCTCTTCTTACAAAGTATTCGTAAGGCGAGAAAGTAAAAATCTTCCTGAATGTCTATTATATTTACTGACTCACTGATGTAAAACCACGGGATAACAATTTTCCTCAGTCAGTAACCTGATGATGTAACCAATCAAGTTATGAAACGTCGTGCAAATTGCAAATAAATGATTGTCATTAAAAACTGTGGATACGTTTTTTATTGAAATAATAAAAATATCAATTTGGTAAAAAGCGATCATCAACGATCAATACAGTTTATTTATTAATTTCTTGTAATATTTTTATTTACAAATTATTTTGATAGAAATATATTTTCGCTATCTAAGTAATTCTCCCAGTGCATATTAATAGCTGTTCATCAAATGGATAGAAAATATTCTTTGATTGGACATGATAAATCAGATAAACCATCTACTAAGAGTTAGCCGTCAACATTGCCACGTTCATTTTTTTAATGAACTTCATTGACGAGAATATAATGTCACAGCACCGCAAAAAGTCCCTACACCTCATGCAAAGGAAACGATTGCGCTACAGTTGAAGCACTGAAGAGCATATTTTGTGACATTATTTTAAATATGGGCTGCCCTAAGAATTCGTTGTTCTTTATACGGGACATAATACTCCATCATTAAACAGATTGACTTCCGGTATAGTTGTTCTCCAAACTATCGTGACTCCAGTTTCATAAATTGCCTAGTGACGCACTTGGACCTGTGCGGATCAAGCGTTTTCCCGATTTTATTAAAATTCTCTAATCTTCGTTTCATGCCGTACACCACCAGGCCGCGAGTCTAGTTACGCTACTGACGTGGTCCTACGCTCTTGCGGTGCATAATGGCACTTCATTTTACACTGTTTCACTCAGCGAATACTTGTAAATAGAAATGTTGGAATAATAGACAATACACTAATAACTGCATCTTTCGCTTTTGATGTAGAGCTGTGCCAAGTAATACCGTGATTTTAAACTAATGCAATCTGACGTCATGCAACAGCAAAGCTTCACGAAAGGGGCCACCCGCCACTAAATACTTGTTATTCACGTGCTGTGATATGGCATAATGTTTTTGATACATTGTTTCATATTTAAAAAAATAGTAGTACTGCACATACACTCCATGTTTTTACAAAATTCATGAAAATTGTACTTGTTACAGACAGTAAAACTTACTTCATTTTTACTTTCTCGCTACGGAGTGGAGTTGAAAAGTTGTGTAATGCTGGGCGAAAAAACGGCGATTTTTGGCAGAAAAACTGTTATTTCAGGGCCCTGGTGATTAAAAAGTGCATACATACAGATGTTAAATTTAGAAAAAAAATCTCTTAACTCGCGGTGTCGCCTGATGTTTTGTGGGTCCTTGATACCAATAATCGAAAGACGGCAAAACGTTTGTCCGTCTGTCTGTGAACAACGGTAACGGCTAAACCGTTCAGCTGATTCTCTCCAACATTGATATTCCCCAATCGATCTGGCTGATATAGCGGCCTCTTGAATTTGAAACCGATATTTTAATTTTAGGAGGTACTTTACACGCAGCCCCCAGAACATTTTCAAAAGTTTCAAAAAAATAGCTCCATCGGTTTTAATTCAATTTTGTTGTTAGATAGTGTGAAGGGCGTTTTAAGAGAGTGGTATAGGTGTCATGTTCGTTAAAATCTCCAATTTTTCGAAAATCGCAAAAATTAACATTTTTTCGGCGTCTTCCTTTAATTACAATTATGGAGATAGTTTTTCTATTAGCGAAATCCTTAAACATACATTTTGAAATAATGGTACGTACAATTTTTTGAAAATTTGAGTACTTTTCGTATAATTTTGCATGAAAGTACGGGCGAAGAAGTACGTGCTGTTTTAGCACCACTAGTGTATTCTTGAGCAGAATGGGAGCCATTTTGGAAAATAATTTTGAGCGGTCTAGTTCCGCAGCATTTTAGCTGCCGCAGACTACAAACACTGCAGTAACACGATTCAAAGTCGCGTATGGGGACACGTTTTCATTTTCCAATAGACTTGAGAATTGGGCTTATTTAGAGCTCTTTGATTGATAGTGATGGCGGCGCGTGCTGGCCCAGTGTCAGCTGCGTGCTGGCTCAGAAAAGATGAGTGGTACGGTGCTTGTGAGAACATGCATATTTGTCATGCTTACCAAGATTTGTTCTTGTATAAAAGAGTTTGAAGCTGAATTTTCAATTGCAAGGTCTGAAATAAATGAGAGGTAAGTTGCCGTTTTGTAATCATAAAAGTAAAATTGTGTGGTTATCAGATAAATTTTCTAATTAAATGTTACGTCAATTACCAAATATTGACATGCTTTTTTTCTCCAAATCAATATTAAATGAATGATCATCAGCCAGCACGCAGCTGACACTTGCATTTCGCGCGCGGCCATCACCGGCCAATCAAAGAGCTGTATCGGCCATCAATCTCTTTAAAAGATTCAGACCGTTCCCGTGTCCATCTCTGCCTACGAGGTTTCTCAAAGCTCTCGTTTCCACTTACTATCAAAAGCAACACTCCACTATTCTCTCGCTATTTGGACCGTTTTTGCGCCGTAAAGCACGACTTAAAAAGTATAAGTGCTGCTCAGAAGTGTGCTTAAATTTAAGACGAACTTATCGATTACGTTCGCCTTAAAGGGCGTGGTGAAATGGCCACGTCTCCCAAGTCTACCTTAAAATACTTAAGACGGACTTAAAATTTTAAGTAATGTTGGTGCAACCGGCCGTAAATAAGTTGCATTCACAAGTCTAGTGGAAAACGAAAACATGCTGTGGGGCCCCCGGCACTTCTTCCGGGCGGGCGCCCCGCGCGTCGCGACGCCTCTCGACGCCGCCAGCGCCGCCCGCGCCGCGGGGCGCCGCCGTGCTCTCTCGCGTGCGCCAGAGGCTCTCGGCACGCGGCGGACGCACGCCGCTCGCGTGGCGCGCGCGTGGAGAGCTGGCGCCCGCCAGCCGCCCCTCGCGGCCAATTTCCTACTCGCTCGAGCTGGTGTTCTAAATAGGGGGAAATGGCCTTGTTGAGTAAAGGAAATGTAGAATAGTAGTATGCAATTAAACCACGAGATATCAGAGAAAAAAAGAGGGTTGTCGTATCCTAAAGTTTGTCGAATGAGAATCGTCTGAGGTTCTCGGTTCCACCTACTCTCTCTCGGAATGATTGAATTTTCAGTATTCTGTACAATTAATAAAAGCATCTGTCGATAAAGTGTTGTAATACAAGAAGAAAACTCGCTAATACGTAGTAATTGTGTTAATACACTTTAAAGTCCACAGTGGTTAAACTAGAAAATATATGTTTTGTTTGTAATTAAAAAAATACATTTTGGTAAATACAGCTATGTGTAGTAAAACAACAAGAAAGAAACATATGAAAACAAATGAAGTATATTCCAAATTTATATTTTCCAGAACGGAAAAATAATATTCCAATTTTACAAATCACGACATTGGAAGATTTTATTTTTCCATGACTGCTCGAAAATATTAAACTCAGAAAGTAGAAAATGAATACGGTGGAAAGAAATCCTTCCAGATATTTTTATTGCAATGCCATCACGATGAACGCAAAATCTAAATCATTCTTTTTATCTTGTGATTTTTTACCATTTCGTTTCATGTCTGAACGGGCTTACATACTCGTATATTGAACTCCCCAATCGCCCAATGAAAACAAGTAATTTTGGGATAAACTAACATTTTTTGCAGATGTGAGTAAAAGCCAGTGAGTGAAAGCCAGTGCTTCTTCTGCCGCTTACCGATACCCTCGATCAAAAAAAAGAGCGCACTTCTCCCCATCATGCAAGTTCTCCCAACGTACTTTCGCACTTGGACACTTCCACCTCCTCCACGCGCTGCTTGAACCGTCGCGTCGTGTCGCCTCCAGCTGCGCGCGCGCGGCCGGAGGGCCCTCTCGCGCCGCCCTCCGCCCTCCGCGGGGCCTCGGAGGGCGCGTCATTAGCATAATTGCCGCGCCCGCGCCTCGGGGCTGCGGCGGCTCGCGACGCGACGCGCCGCCCTCGGCGCTCGGCCCTTGGGCGGGCGGGGCTCCCACGCCGCCGCTTCCGCCGCGCTCCCACGGAAGGAAGCGGCGCACCTGGCAGCTTCCGCGTTCCCCTCTCGCCGCGCCGGCCTTTCTTCTCCGCCCGCCCGGGGGTGGCTGGCTCGCGGACTGACGCAATTCGGCGGCGAGGGGGACGCGGCCTTGTCTTGGGCGCGGCCCCTTGTTCTTGGGCCGTGCGAACCCCCCTCGAGGGGCGCCGCCCTCGGCCCCGCCGTGTTTACGTTTTTGTCGCCGGCGCGGAGCGGCGCGGCGCGCCAATGGATGGTTGGCGTCGCTTATCGCCGTCAGCTGCGCCGGAGGATGGACGGCCGCGTTGACGGCCGCCGGGGGACAGAGAACGGAGATTTATTTCCGCCGTCGTGGGAGTCGCCCCGCCAGGTGCGACGGCCGCCGCGGGCAAGTGGCGGAGATGCGGGCGCGATGGGGCAGAAGCGAGCACGACACACTCAAGTGCGCTTCGGCGGCCTTCGGTTGACAGAGAAAGGGGGATGGAATGATGGAAGTGCCACCATTCCGCTTTTCGAGGAGTTTCGATGGCGTTTTCTTGTTTTTCAGAAGGAGTATTTCAGAAATACGTACGCAATCATAGTTTCTACTAAAACCTCTTTGAAACAATTAGAAGTACATATTAATACTTCACCGATTTAAACAATCTCTATCTAATCCACTTCAATATGTAACTTGCCTAGTCAAAGAAAGATAATTTCTCTAAATTTTGAGTAAAATCTCGTAGTGTTTAACTTTATATATTTGGGATCAATTCTTAAATTACATTCCTAACTCGAAATTGATAACTTTAAACATACAAATGCTGTGACAGCATTCCTCCTCCACCAACTCTTTCCTCCCTCGCTTTCATTCCTGTTTTTTATGTGAGAAAACTTTCATTTCAAATTGCGTACGTATTTTTCATTGAATGACATCCTTATAGTATGCACTAATGTAATACAATTTTGAAAGTGGTTAGGCGGAAGAGCAGGCTAAATGGCCTGAGCCTCGCTACAAATAAAGACATTTATTTATTTATTTATTTATGAGAAAAGAATTGAGATTTTTCGACCGAAAATTTTGTTTTATGGGTCTCTAATTAATAAAACAGTGGAATGTCGCCTCCCCTTGAAACAGATGTTTTTATTTTGGGGTATATATCACATGAAGCTTCAATGTCTTTTTCAAAATTGTCCCAAAAATGGCAGGACATTTTGTCTTTTTTTGTATCAACATCGTCATTATTTTCTTCAGCTTTTGTTACACCTACAGCTGATAGATACATTTCCACACACATCTTTACATCTCCCTCTCTTATACAACTTTTACATTTTCATAACTGTCCTCATCGCCATCACTATACACGTACATCCACATATTTTCGTAATATTAACTACATCATCATGAAGCGTTCCTACTTTTCCTCCTTAACCTCTTCTATTCATATATTACACTTCTAATTTCACCCTTTTTCCTCGATTTTTTTTTCTGGATTAGAGCAAAGCAGGCTTATAAAAATGGGGCTAGACCAATTTTCCTTAAAATCTCTGATTTTTAAAACTGAAAACGTTTAATTTTTACGGAGATTTCCAACAACCACAATATTGAAGAAATATTTTTTGTTAATGCAATCTATTCTTTAAAATTAAACCTTAAGGACCGACTTTCAATGAAAACTCTGAATTTTCGAAAATTGCAGATTATCAACTTTCTTGTTGAAGCGACGGGAATATTCATATGTTCACTCAGATGTTTAGTGTAGCGGTTAAGTGAAGTGCTTGCAAAAAGCGCTTGAAGTGCTTTAAATATGCATGCCTTTACGTAATTTTTTTTCTCGAAATTAGGAAAACCCCAACATATAGATGCTGTAATTAGTGAACGTACTGTATTTAATTTTATAAAAGGCAAAACATGAGAACGACGTACAAAATAAACAAAAACGAGTGAAAAAGGAAAGAGAAGTTGGGTTAACAACAACTAAAAAATATGTAGAAAGAGAAAAAATAAAATGGGAAAGACCAAGAGCTCAAAACGAAAATCAAAAATATAAAACAAGCGAAGTGGGAAAGTACCGAAGAATAGAGTAAAAACAGGGAAAATAGAAACATTGAATAGATGAATGTGAGTTGACGGAGCAGGAGAGAAAAAAGAAAGAAAAAGCAACGCGAAAAGTTAGGAGAAGCTAAAGCAAGAAAGAAAATCAGTGGAAATTGGTTACCGTTAGACAGTAGTAAATGTAGTGGTGAAGAAGAAGAAGGAGAAGGAGGAGGAGATAAAGAAGGATGAGGAGACGAAGGAGGAGGAGAGATGAAGGAGGAGTAGAGATGAATGAGGAGGAGAAGAAAGAGTCGGAGGAGATGAAAGAAGAGATAAAGGAAGAAGAGGAGATAAAGGAGTAGAAGGAGAGTTGAAGGAGGAGGTGAAGAAGAAGGAGGAGGTGAAGAAGAAGGAGATAAAGAAAAAGGAGGAGGAGATAAAGAAGAAGAAGAAGGAGGAGATGAAAAAGGAGGAGGAGGAGGAGATGAAAAAGGAGGAGGAGGAGGAGATGAAAAAGGAGGAGGAGGAGATGAAAAAGGAGGAGGAGGAGATGATAAAGGAGGAGGAGGAGATGAAAAAGGAGGAGGAGGAGATGAAAAAGGAGGAGGAGGAGATGAAAAAGGAGGAGGAGGAGATGAAAAAGGAGGAGAATGAGATGAAAAAGGAGGAGGAGGAGATGAAAAAGGAGGAGGAGGAGATGAAAAAGGAGGAGGATGAGATGAAGGAGGAGAAGGAGATGAAGGAGGAGAAGGAGATGAAAGAGGAGAAGGAGATGAAAGAGGAGAAGGAGATGAAAGAGGAGGAAGAAATGAGAGAGAGAGAGTTGAAGGCTGGAAACGAATGGAAAGAAAACTAAATCCAAAGTGGAGAAATACACATGTCCGAGCGAACAGAAGGCGAACGCAATCGGGGAGGGAGCGTCGCAGGCGGGCGAGAGAAAGCCGCGGAGGGGCGGCGCCCTCGCGGAGCGGAGCGGGGGGCCGCGTAATGAGAACAATCAGGGCCCGGCCGGCCAGAGGCGCACCGTAGAAGGAGCGCGGGCTTATTTTTATTGTCACCCGCTGAGCGCAGCTTCCAACTGTTTGATCATCAATCTTCGCCTCTGAGCGGCGCGGCGCGGCGCGGCGCGGCCGCTGTGCCCCGCGGCTCCCGAACTGCCCTGTCAGGCGGAGGCGCCCGCGCTCCCTTCCCCAACCCAGGCCGCTCGCGTCTAAGGATGGCAAAAAAACCGATGATTTTAAAACATAATAATAATAATAATAATAATAATAATAATAATAATAATAATAATAATAATAATAATAATAATAAAATGTCTTTATTTCTGGCGAGGCTCAGGCCATAAGGCCTGCTCTTCCGCCTAACCACTAAAATATTTACATTTACAATAAGTACAATTGAGGAGTTCGGGTGGAAACAATGGTAGCTGACATTTCACGTTAATTACTGAAAGTGCAATGATCGTATTAGGTAATGGAAATGTGCTGCACACAACTAATGAAACAAAGTATGAATATATTTTCGTTGGTAATCATGGAAAACATCGATGTTTTCCACCAGAAACATCGATATAATTATTAACATCGATATTTTGCTTTCGATGTTTTTTTCACGTCGATATTTTGTTGCAAAAACATCGATGTTTCTTTAATTTTTTTTATAAAACGCACGTCGTCGATCAGTCCACAGCAATATCGATGTTTTGCGTCATCCACTTTATCACGCTGCGCATTTCGCCTGTGCAGTGTGAGGAAGTTCGCGAGTGTCTCGCGTAATGGGTTTCTCGTATTATCGCTAGGTGTGTCATTACCAGAAACGACGGTAGTGTAGGCCCTTAAGACGTTTTGACAAGTCGTGAAATAGAACCACACTCACTTCAAAGAATCCAGAGAAGCCTCAGTAACATGTGACGTGTGACCAATCATTGCTTTCCAAACTGGCATTAGTTTCACCATTTTAAAAATGGATAGGAAAACTGCATGTTTATTATTCTATATCTAAAACATCGATGTTTTATTGTCGATGTTTTCATCGATAATGAAAACCATTTAGCGATGTATCGAAACATCGATGTATTGGTGTTTCGGTAAAACTTGCCATCACTACTCGCGTCCAGCGGTAGTCTGCGAACGTATTCTGGATGGGTTGGACGTCTGTGCGAGGAGAGGTCTGTAGGGAGCGTCATGGGGTTTGGACGGGAACTCCATGGGGTCTCAGCGGGAAGTACATGAGATCTGACCGGCTTGGGTGGCTCAGGCCATCAGTTGTTGGCACTGCAGTACCTCTGACCAGGAGGTCCTAGGGTTCCAGTCCCAACGGTGATAGGATTTTCGACACTACCTACATAGGTTGAGTTCAGCCTGTGAATGAAGGAGAAATTCTAGCGGTCGGCTGCTCTGATTGGTGTTTTTCCATGGTTTCTCCGATTAACATCAGTCGAATGCCGGAGCAGTACCCTAACAAACCCTATAGAACAATAACGGACGAATAAGTTGCCTGCGACAGCCCTGGAACCCTTTCCTCAAGGTGTTCAAAGATTTAAAAGTAAATTAACCAAGATATTTAGTAAGTAAGTTAGGTTTATTAAAACAGTTATTTTATTATTCGTCCATAATATTAAGAGAATGTTTCTGTAGGTAGTTTTTTAGTTTTTAGTTTTGATAGCCCTCAATCTCTTTGTTAGTAGAACTTTCCATACTCAGAAACTAGATTATCCTCTGCCCACCTTACAGTTCTAGACTATTCGTACCCTTTCCAGATAGTAAGTATTCAATTTCACAAACCCTTTGAACGTTTTGGAAACAAGGGAAGGGAACTCGCTGTAAAATTTATTAATAAATTTGGTTTTCTTTCCCTTGATTATACAACATCTAACATTTATAAGATTACACCTCATGACATTCATGATATTGGTAAACGAAGAGCAGAGGTTGAGAGGTAAAATGTTTCCGACGATTAGATGTGGATCGAACCTCCATTTTCTGCAAGCAATAACGTAACTATTCCAATGCTAATCGAACATTCTGGTTGGAGAGTTCCTTCTAGTCTATAATGGATCCAGGATTCGATCACGAACTCTTGCACATCACGAAAACCGCAAGGTTAACATTGGTAGCAGGAGCGTGATTGCTTGAAGGCTGAACATAAGGAACTGAACGCTCTGGTGAGTGCATGTTTGTGGAGGCACGTTAAATGCACATGCTATTCAGTACAAATAATATTTAAGACGGGATTTCTCAAAATATTGATTACATTGCCGTATGTGATCCGATTGTTGTATTGTTTGTGATCTGATTGTACAGTGTTTCGAAGAACACTGGCGAACTGATTAAGGTATCTGAAATGCCATGTCTCGGGAAATTCTACGATATAGACTATTCAACTTATTCACCTCCACTCTTTAATATTATTCAAAGTTTTGTTCTTTTGATTAGTCAGTGACAGCGTGGGTAAAATAGACGTTTTCGCTCCAAAGCTGTAATTCACGAGGAGTAAGTTTTATAGCAAACTAATGCAAGACACATTTTCATTAATTTCAGGTTGCAATTTGTCTTCTGATCTCTTTGGACATGAACTGTTGAAATAAAGGCAAATGAATCTGAACCTTAAACAAGACACCGCCACTTCTCCACAAAACGAATTCGGCGGAGGCCCGTGATAACTCGCCGGCATTTCCAACGCCTTTAATCCATTACGCGCGGGCTAATTTTTCTATTAATGAGATAAACCAGACCGATTTGGAGAAACGCGGCGGCGCGGGACGGAGGCGAGATGTGGTCGGACGTGGCGGGGCGTGGCGAGGCGTGGCGCGGCGTGGCGCGGCGCGGCGCGGCGCGGCGCGGCGCGAGAGACCACCGCACGTCTTCGCTTAATTACCCTCGTCAAATTACAGGCCGTCGGCCGATGTCAATCATCCAATCAGAGCCTCGTAACACATTTCGACGAGCTCTAATAGGTTGGTATCGCCGGCCGTGCATCTCGGCCGGACGAAGTGGCGCGGGCGCCATCGCAAGCCGCCGCCGCCCCCAGTCACCACCACCGCCGCCGCCGCCGCTACTTCCATTTAAGTCCGGGTCCCGACCGCCGCGTCAGCCACCCGTCAACTGGCGCTATGCTTATTTTATAAGCCCGTTTTGCCTGTATAGAGAGTAGCGCGCTATTAAAACGCTCTCTTGGTAGCGGTAATTATTTAATTACATTAATTAGTAACGAAATTGGCATTAATTATGTGGTGTGACACCGAAGTTGCTTTACATGCATCAAGGATTTATAACTTAATCGAAGTTCGGGGCAATAAAGTATGTGGTCTATAATTTATACTCATATTTGTCGTAATAAAAAGATTCATGCAGGCGACTGGCTGCTGCGCCGTCAGCCGCCACCGTCGACGGCGCCGTCACCGATCGTCCCTTTGACGGTTTTATGGGTGGGGCGGCCGGCGTTCATCGAATATTAGCGGTTTATTCAAATTAAAAACAAATACCCTCTGCTTGGCTCGAGAAAGCAGCTTGTTTTGTTGTGTTCTTTTCCCTCAAGAGAAGAAGGTTCTATTAAAAAGCCCGGGAGCAGTGCGGTTCTCCCACGAAACGGGTTGCCGCGCCCCCCCCCCCGGTCGCGCCCAGCAACCCTCTTTCTTTCCGAAAAAGCAGCAGGTTGTGAAAGGGCTTTCCAGTAGTGGACGTTTCTTTTTCTCCGCGAAAGACGCCGGACCGGGGGGGGAGGCTGCGGGTTAGGGGGAGGGTTCGGGGGAGGTGGAGCGCGGCGGGTGGGGGTCACTGATATTTCTGGTATTCGAAATTATACACGGCGTGGGTATTCAAATTCTCGTGCCGCCCCGTTGCGGGAAAAGCGCCTTTCTTTGTGAAATTCGGATCCACCCCGTGCGCAGGGTGGGGTGGCGTGGGGTGGGGTGGGCTGTGTACGCCGAGTCATGCATACAGATGACGACGCAACGCGCGATTAAGTGGCCTGCGCTGCGGTAGCGGCGGGAAGGGGGTGGGTGAGGTGGGGTGGGGTGGGGGTGGGGTTCGAGGGGGTCGAGGGAGGCTGAGAGGGCGACCGGTTTCTTCCTTCGGCGCGATCGGATCTGCCTCCGCCCTGCCCCCTCTCCTCGCCTCACCCCGCCTTTCCCTCTCTGCGTGAATGACGTCCGTCGTCCGCCCGTTTGCGCCCAGCCCTCCTCCCGGCTCAATCGCTCGTTTGCCTGTCCACCTACTCGCCCGCCTTGTGGTCCGGCTTGTGTGCACTAGGGCCCGTCCGATTGGGATTGGTATGATGGCCGTCAGTTCGCTGGTTCACTCTGGTCCGCTGACCGAACGACGGATGTTCGGCCATTCGTCCGGTTGGTCCACGTGGCCGCCGCTCCCTCTCTGCGTTTCGTTTGTTGCTCGGCTATCATCGTTTGATTGATGCTCCATTAGCTTGACGCTAAGATGCATCTAAAATATGAAAATAGTACTTTAATATTCGGAGAAGTGTATCAGGGAGACATGCCATAAAACTACCGGAAGCATACAAGCAGATATTAATTGAATTGTTAGGAAACAGGCTCAGATGGAACTATGGCAAATCAGTGTGTTTTTCAAAAATATCATAAATGCTTAAAATGTGACAAAGCATTCAAAAAATGGAATGGTTCGTTGATCGAGATATTCATTCATTAGATTTTGATTTGAAATGTTTTTCATCCCGTCTCAACATTCCTACAACCGTTGCGATCTTTTATCATTTAGACCCCTTAACTCCCTTCATTTATTCATGTTTTCTTCTTCTCTTCAATTATTTATGTTCTATCTTTCACTGCTCACAATCTCGGTTTTGGATAATTTACATCTTCTCACCTCTTCGCTCATTACCTGGGTCAGTCGCGAACCTAATCGCTGTCATTAACTGGTTCACTTCGTGTACTTTCTCGTCCATTCAGTAATCTGTTTGCTAGTTTTTCCTCTACTAGCTCGTACAAAACAGCAACGCCAAGTACTTCATTTGCAATGCAGACGATAATTTAGTTGCTGGTATTTTGATTCCTTCTGGACCTTTTTATATATGCAGTAATTCAGTCGTAGATTTGTCGTTCATTTTCTAATTCTTTTTTACTCTTTGCTCTTCGGCTGGTTTGACCCATGAGATCACACGGAAATCTCCATGAGACCGCGCACTCGTTCTCTAACTCCGTCGTCCATTTTATGGCGTCTCTTTAGCATCCACATTCTTGTCTCAGCGGCTAGTTCGTGTGCCAACTCACCAGGCTGACCACTCCTCCAACCAACCAGATTGCTCATGCAACGAATGAGACTATTTCTGGATAGAGAAACGGCATTGTTTCGTGTTGCAATCCTCAGGTTGCCCAGGTTGAGAAAGCTGTTCCAAAGGTTGAGTGACCCAACAGATACCACGACAATAAAATTGACAAAACGTTTTTGGGAATTAGTTCATAAAAAGTTCAAAATAGAGATCTAAATATCGAATACAGCTGCTCTTTGTGACTGAAACGAGGCAAAGGCATGCATATACAATTTCCCAGTGATCAAGTATCTGTACTTGACCAATGACATCCAGGTGAGAACACCAGAAAAATAATTTTGGGGAAAGCAGTTTGAAAATATTTGTTGAATTTTTTTCTTATTTATATCACACTTATTTATTACAAATCGTCTTGAGCGATGCAGTACGTATATAGAGGCTTTCTGTTTTCGAATCAGAATGTTAATAATAACGAACTTACCCCGACCATTTAAATGATCAAACGTAAACACTGTTTGGAGTCTGGATGCCATTATTGGTCGTTCGAGTTTTCTTCGAGCAGTCCCTCAACATGCCACGAGCCATGTAGGATGCTTGGCTTTCCGGTTACTTCTACCATACCTATGTCTAAGTTGATCTACCACATCAAGTCCTTGTTCTTCCTTCAGAGCCGATTTCTCCTATTCTGCGACTTTGCAGAAACGTCAGATTCTGATGCAAAGATTTATGAGTGAACCTTCTAGAAATGACCGAGGGAAAGTCAAATTAAAACAAATACAAAAAATATTTGAGGTATATTTAATTTCAAAATAAATGTTAGTATTACTTACGAAAAAATCAAAATAATTTTATAAAACGTCTTGCTTAAATGAATAAAATGAGCAGTGGATTATTTCCAAAACATTTGTGAGTTTTAATAAAAATGTAACGCATATCGCTCTACTTTTCATCTTCTTTAATTTGAAATATCAAATAATGTCGCGCGTTTAACATATGTCTAATTAAGTTTTCATTTAGGAATAACAATTTAGAGTTTTCATTATTATTCTAGTGTTAAATGTTCAATCACGGTATTTTCACTTCACATCATTATTATGATTTATTCAAAGTACGTGCAAAATTCTTAGGTATATCAAAGTACAAAATTAATTGTTTCCTATACACTGCGTGAAGTAAGACTATCTCTCAAGCCCAACTGATTTTTTCGGGCACTCCTAATTTGAATATTTCTAATTCTTCCCTACTAACATCAGTAAAAATATGACTCCAACCCTTTGAAATAGACACACGATTCAAAAAAGTTCCAACGTCAGCAATAATTGAATTACCATGAAATAAAGTTCGGAGAGAACTTTAAAGTTGATTCTTTTGTAAATTGAAAACACAAAACTAAATTGTTTTGTTTTCGTGTGAAATATTAATCTAGTGATATCGTCTCCTGTGTTATTTCAGTAGTATACCTTTGCGGTCCGGCTCTCACACGCAACCAATCTTTATAAATGAGGGCTCTAAAGAAAGAGAATTTCACGGAGACTTGACGAATTGCATTTTGTCTTTAAAAATATGGATGATTTCTTTAAAAAAACGCATCGAAATATTCATGTAAAATACAGCCCGCATCACATGTCAATCTATATCGGCAAATAACTCATAAACAAAGCGTTTTAGAGCCTTAAAAAGTAAAATTTTGAGGCATTCCTCGATCCGTTCAATTAACTTTTCGGTTCCACGCTTCAATACTATCAAGGTCACCTCAATTTTTCAGCCCTTCCTGCTGGTAGCAATTTTTGTGGCGACACGCTTAGAAGGCTTATATTTGACAATCTTTGTTTACGCTTTCTGTTAACACCGTAGTTTGTGCAGTCTGACGAGGTTTATTTGCATAACCATTAATTCAAGATTTGCTTTCCAACAAAAACTAGAGGTACTGTTATAGTTGCTTGATACCTATGAAGGTTGTTTCTTTGCGTGTAGTGAAACCAATCAATTAACGTTTTACCGGTGTCTGTAAGTGCTGTGTACCTAATTGAGGAGGGATGTGGGTTCACAGAGAAGAGTGAAGTCTGTGTTTTACCTGTACCAGTATTTTCGTTATCATTCCATGAAATTTTAAAGCCAGCGGTTCCAGACACGTAGCTTTCTCAAAAGTAAAAAGCTTTTGTAATATTTTTGTGACTCACGAGAAGCTAAAAGCTAGCTGTCAAAGAATATTGAATAATTACTACAAATGTTGTCTTTAAGGAAGTGCTGTGAATTGTTCCAAGAAAACTCTCCATGACACTGAATAAATATTTATTGAAAATTGAAACATCAATTGCATTGTTTTTTTTATTTGATATTGTGTTAGTACATTGCAAGTTACCTTTATATATTTTTAAACAAATAAACACGTTTCGTTAACTACTTCCCCTCTTAAAATGGAAATATAAGGATAGGGATCTAACGTAGGGTCTAACATGTAAGAGTTTTCGCACGGGTACGCGGAGGTAGTAGGGGAACACTTGTGTATGGAACAACACAAAGAACGAACGTTTTAAATTAGCTAAAGTAAAATAGCTTGAAATAAATGAAAAATAAAAATCAAATCGCGCTCGCCTACAATACTACGTGAATTAATTCAAAAAAGCAAGTAAATTTAAAATTATAGAAAGAATAGGAGAAGTCACTCGACAACTGCCAACATTCGCAGTCCAAAGGCACAATTTGAATGTTGGTGGTGTCTGGAAGTATGTACATCAACGCCCAGCTGCAAACTCATATTGTAAATAATACACCGTTTCATATTGAACTCAATGTGTCGGTGCGTTAAGATATTCAATATGCAAACATCTTTTGAGTAACATTCCCATATACCGAAGTGAAGTCTAAACCTAGCTAAATAGTTTCCAATGGTAACAATTGTGTTTAGTACTCAAATGTGAAAATTTTAGTTTATTTTTTGGCTCGGAATTGCTTTTCTTGAAGTACGTAAGAACGCTGAAAATAATCCAATACTTTTTAATACACAAATAATTTTTCAATTTTCGCACCCCAGCAAGCTGGCACCCTGAACTCTCCAAAACCCTCTCTATTCCTCATAACAAATCAAGGAAATTCAAGTAATATTTCAAAAAGTAGGGTTGTACTTTCTCCATCGGTATTTACGCAGCTACTTTGCTTTGCTTTCTGAAGAGTAAAAACCTTTTCTATTATGTTTGTGACTATCAAGGAAAGCGAAAAGTTAACTCTCAAGGAGGAATGAATAATTTGTTCAAAGTTGTTTTTAAAGAAGTATGAATTGTTCCGAGAACATCTCTCTATAATGCTGAATAAACTTTTATTGAAAATTTGTTTCAAACATGAATTGTATTGTTATTTTTGTTTGATATTCTGCAAGTACATAAGAAGTTACGTTTATACATTAAAAAAATAAACATGTTTCATTAACAACTTTCCTTCTTATTTGAAAAGATAGACAAATGGATAGGGAAAGGATGGGTTTTATTATGCGAGAGTTCTCGCACGGGTACGCTAGTATAATGTTATATTTATTAATCGAGAACTTCAACTATTTTCAAATATTTAAAAGATATTTAAACTATACATCAACATGTAATAATTGGGAAAATCCTATGGAGCTCAAAATATTTCGCGGCAAGGCACCATACACCGGAGAGAGCGCCAGTTGGACGCTCTTTGGTTTCAAAGATGACTTCACTATCGATCAAAATGGCTTCGATCGATTTTGCTGCAATATCTTGAATATTGAATGCCATTAAAGGAAAATGGACATTCTTAAGATATTATGAGATCTTATTCGATTATCAGGGGGTTGTGCAGCCGTGTAACCTAAGCTCGAGCCGCCACTAGCGCACGTGGTAAATCGAGATAGAACCCTTTAGAACGCCTTCCTTTATGCGGCTGATTTCGCGGCCATTTTGTATACCGTTGTCAGGGGAGTCCAAAATCCACAGTTTGCGTTGCAAGCAACCAATCTACGGATACCTAATATTAATGTACTGAAAAATCTCCACAAAATCTTTGTTATCATTTGTCATCAGCTACTTTATGCTGCCAGGCGGAGCTATAGGTTGAGAGGGTGTGAAATGGCGGCAATCGTTCAGGTCGCGCTACTCTTTGTATAGGGACGCTAAATATAAAGCAGGGATTCCTAATATTTGGTCTTTTATCGATTCCTTTTAAGAGAATTGTTTGCTTCATCGACTTCCGTACGTTTTCGCTATAATATACCACATCCATAATCGTGGCACCAAAAATTGCACGTAAATGATATACAGATGACAATTTCCTATAGTCTCGTAAATATCATGATTTTTAATAAGCCAAGAGGCTTCATCTTTTGATAGCTGAGTTATTTTAATGCAATGGTTACAAATTGTTGACTTTTTTAAGGACTACCCATCAAATTTCTCCAGTACGTATTATGAGACTACTTTCTTGTGCGATAGAGAATCGATATGATTGTATAACAATGCGATTGTTCATAATTCAGTTATTGCCCCCCCCCAATCGAGCTGCTGATCACCATTGACCCCCTTCAAAATTTCAGCATCCCCCAAGGAGTTCCGTGCCGACCCCATTGGGAGTCCTTTGCCGCCTACGTCGTTGCAATTGGTGGCGGCGCCTCGATGGTATATATCGAGCGTGTGGCTAGTGGAGGGTGTTCCACCAAAATTATGTCTTTAACCGTTGCAGTGAGTTCCTGTCCACGACGTTTGCAGCGAACATGCCAGAAGCAGCCCGGCCGAGGCGTAGGATAGGCTGAATCTCAGAAAAGGACGAATGTGGTGCGGCTTCGTGTTGGGGAGGAACCTCTGTAGAAGGAATTGCTCTGAAATGACGAACAATTACAAAATATTATGGAAAATAATTGCTATTATTGTTTTAGGAAAAGTAACATTTGATTGAATTTTTACTCGCCTAGAAAATTATCTGGACAGCACGCTCAAAAGTATTAAAATCTTTGAAATTATTCTTTATGAAAATTTACTATACACAGTGTTTTCAAGAAATATATAATTAAATAGTATAAACCTGGCAAGGCATGATTACACCCTTAAATGAATTGGGAAGTAGCCCAGTGGTTCTTTCTAGGATTTTCTTTTCATGATACACGACGAATGTGGTTTTAAAATATAGTAAACTGAATCAAATCATCTCTTTAATTTTATTATGTATACATACTTTTTTAAAATTTTTTAGAATATTATTAAATTACTGCAAAGTATATTTCTCAAAATAATGATCACTTTCTGCCAATGAAGATAAAAAAAAGTCGGCACATTTGAGAATTATTTTAATTTTTTTTCGCAACTTTGTAACATACGGTGCGGGAACGGAACTTCCATCTCCTGAACATAAAATGGAATACTGTAACTTAAATTGAACTGGTCTCCTTTAAGCCACTGCGGTACTCCCAGCGCCAAGACGATCTCGCCTCATCACAATTATCCTTTCTAGTCTCAGGTTTCTATCATCACATTTTCCAGATCCTCTCTCTTTAGGTAACGGAGGTGTACTTTTCCGTTCCTAGAGCGAAGTATTGACAAGGCATCCCATAAGCCCATCTCGACGAAAGATAGCCGGTTTGGTAGAGGGGAGATTTGTCGGGTACGGATAGGAAGAATACTTCCTACATTTAGAGGGAGAGGGTGATGCACGATAGGTGCTGTGACCCACCATGCTACAACATACGTTTATGCCTTTCGCGGGTTTCGAACTCACAGAACGGATGTTACGCGTACTTCGGCACAAATGCCGTCCAGGGTGGCCAAGAATAGAAGGAAGATGGATGAAAGCTGATATGTAGTGGTTGGAATAGCCCATATACTCCCACAACACACAAGCAAACATCCATACGAGGTGGGATCCAAACCCGTGATAATTCGAACCGAACCCATTAATTATTCGCCTTAGAGAACTCTACTACCTTGTCGCATGTGTATGGTATTCAATGTTTTAGGAAACCCCTGAGTGTCATAACACTGGACATTTTTTTACTGTTACTGTGTGTGCCAGGGTTTGCATAGGATGTGCATGAGCGACAGCCCTAATACTCAATCATGTTTTGTCATCGTTTTACTCGTCCTACAAGTGACTCAAGTCAATTGATAAAGATTGAGATTTTAAAAAATGACATTACAACATTTGACCGTTTTTAGTTGATATTAAATCGAAGTGTCGAAAAGACGTTCGGGGATATAAAGGAAAATGCGGTTTTCAAATACATGTTCGTCTGACGTGCATAAGGCGTCATTTTGTCTGTTACTCCTGTGATCACACTTTCCATGTTAGAGGTCTTCCAATGTCCTTAGTGCAAACTATCTTTGGTCTATTCTGAAAATGCAATAATTTTGTATACCGGTTTAATTTTCCATTAAGGCTGATTGATTGGTTTTCGAATGCATGTTAAATACCGGGACGTGTCGGTGTTCCTGGCTCGATGGAACATGAGATTTAGTGCTGACCTACACGTCAGTTTGAGGGATTTCCCCTCCCAGGTATCCACCTCACTGGGACACCGCCCTTAGTTGGGACAAGATCTCAGCTCCCAACTAATCTCCCGGCATGTGTGGTACCGAAGGGATGTGTGTACCTGAGTGTCTTAGGTGAGAGTATGGAACACGTACGAGCACGAAAAGATCAGCGCGGTCCTGATTGTGAATGTCTTTCACGTGGGATTGATCTGAGAAACCAGAGAAAACTACCGATCAGAGCAGTCGGCCGCTAGAATTATCCTCCAGACAGTGGTTGAATTCGATGCAGTTACGTATCCAGTACGCCACCATTGTAAAATACACCACCATCCGAACTCAAACCACAGAATCTCCAGGTCAACGACGGCGTTGAATTACCGGCGATGTTACCACCGAGCTATCGCAGCACGTTTAGTGTATTGATGCGAAGTGAACAGATGCAGACGCTACGCGCGAGGAAATGCATCTGCCGAGAGAGGCAGTCGAAGCAACGTAGCGGTGACAACCGGTTTCGGTAGACTGCGGATTCCAAACGCGACTGACAGGCCTTCCATATCTGACTCGCATTCATTGATTTTACGTGATTTGTGAGTTGCTCACAGCGACGTTTCTGTCAGACAACGAGACGAATGTTCATGTAAATTTCGTGTCGAAGGAAGGAGTGTAGGAATGCTGTCACACCGTACCTTTGAAGAATGGTATCAAAAGTGAAATTCCAACATCTGTTCAACAGCAACATTTTCTGTGAAAATCCAGACTGGAAGGAATAAAATGAATGAAAAGGAGACAAATTACGCCTGTTTTAAAAGGAGTGCGTAGAAATATTCGCTTAATTTTGTCTCAAATTTCTTCGTAAAAAACGACGAATGAAATATGCACATTCATTATCGTCGTCACCATGCCAAAACCATGAAAATGCAAGACGTTGTCTTTAAAAGAAATGAATTTGAATGGTCTCAAAAATCAGGATTTTGAAGTGATGGCTTGCATATTAGAATTATTAAGAAGTCAATTGATATGGACCTCTACAATTGAGAGGCCTGATTTCTATACCAATCCTCAAATGCAATTTCTGAGGGGTGGATTTTTGACTTTCTTGATATTGGTGTGTTGTCGAAGATATTTGCTGATGATCTAATCATTAAGTGATATTACTTCCGTTGTTATTTCTATTTTATCTTGGAATAGAGTTTATACATGCAAATGTAGAATCTTTAAAATTAAGGTCAGTATATTTAATGCAAGGAAGGTGTTATTTCAATTCGCACCGATATATCAAAATTTGAACTACTATCTCAGCAAACATAAAACTAGCCTTTGTTTAAGTCCAAATAATTGTACTAAATGAATTACACAAATTGGGATTATAGAAAAATTTCAAATATAAATGTTCCCCGTATTTTCTCATCAAGGATTTTTTGAGCAACTAGATTTACAATTCTTTAGAAATACTATAAAGAAATGGGAAAACGAAAACATTTAAAATATAATAATATACAAGAGATTATTATTATTATTATTATTATTATTATTATTATTATTATCATTATCATTATCATTATTATTATCATCATAATTATTATCATCATAATTATCATTACTATTATTATTATTATTATTATCATCATTATCATTATCATTATTATTATCATCATAATTATTATCATCATAATTATCATTACTATTATTATTATTATTTTTAATAATGTGTTTATTCGAAAAGCGATTTATGTTGTCTCTGATAAATTCAAAAGAAAATTACTGTTCCGTATATATGGCATATACATATATTTCCATGACAATGTGAAATTATAATTTAAAAGTGAAAGAAATAGGCAATGAAGACACGTTGGAAAAATTAAGTCTGCCTTTCTGCTCCCCCTTCAGCACCCCTAGCTCACTCTGGCGTCCAGCCAGATTCATAGAGGACGCTATCTATTGGCATTTGCTGGATTGAAGATCATCGGACGTGCCAACTACGGGAACTGTTGGCATCTTTCATGAAGTGGGAATATCAAAGTAATGAGTGAAAACTTACTTAGAATGGTAACGGAATCTCGTATTGTTCCTTTATTACAGATGTATTTTACATGATTATACTTCTCTTATTTGTAATATACATATTTAACTTATTTGTAATTATTGCATTAATATGAATATACATATTCAGTTATTCGTATTAATAAACACTTATACATATTTCACTTATTTGTGATTATTACCCGGCATTAATATGAATATTTTAAAATGTGTTTAACATAACTAATACGCATTTAAACATTTACAATAATTATTAAGAATTTTACACAATTTGCTAAAAACTTAAAGTATTGGGTGAGAAAGGGCAAATCTGCCCTGTTCACAACTGATGCCTATATTAATAACTGAGCCGCAAAATTTGAAGCCAATCAACTTCTACTGAATTCGACCACTACGTAATTCGGTAGAACTTCTAAACTGATTATGCATTATCATTACAGAGGATTATTTGCAAGGGTTTTATAAAGCACACATACCACGCATTTTTCAAAATATGTTTTTCAGTTACAGATTTATGCCTCTTTATATACTAATTCAGTAAGTTTTATTTCTTTATATTTCTTTTTATTTATATTTCTTTCTTCCATTTTCGAAAACAAAATCTTAACTTAATATAATTTTAAAAAATCATAAATAGACATCGAATTTTAATGCAAACTTAATTTTTACCCAAAAATGTTAAAAATAAATAGAGAAAAGGTCAATAAATGCTCAAAATTAGAGGGGGGAGAAAATATCCCAGTGTATTATATTGGTATTTTATTTCAAATTAGCAGAAAATTTTCATATTTGAAACAATACAAGAAAAAAATTAATGAGTTTATATTTTTGATGTGAAATTATTGTTAGTCAAATAATATTATAATTTATGAGCTTAAAATAAGGAAAGTTCTAGTATTGTTTAATTTCAAGAAATTAGCGCATGAAAGCGACCTAAAGTTTAATTCTTTGAAATAACAGACCCTTCCTTTCCTTGCCTTCTTGGAAGAACATCAGACACGGTAAGATACCAATGTTGGATATCAAAGTTACCGACTTGCCCTCTAAGACTAAGTGTTTTTTGATCCGTCGCGAGTCTGCTCTCAGCACTCACCCAAGACCCACCGTATCATTCGGGAGCAATAGAAAACTGGAATGTGTTCGCCTTGCAGCTTAACACGCAAACTCGCATGAGGGTAGTTCGTGAAAGAACAATACAGTTGACTCCGGTTATAGTGAACTTCTGGGGACTAACATGTTTGGCTCACTATGATAGAGGTCCACTATATCCGATGATGTCAAAATTAAATGGAATTCCTCGACCATTTTTAATTTTATTAATATGCAGATTCAGCAAAATTTATTAACAGCACGAATTAAAAATGTCAATTTCTTTCTTTGTACTAAAAATCAATTATTTTCAATTGTTTGCTTCGTACATTTTTCATTAGTAATTTTTCTAGATCCTTCTCCATAGTTCGTGCTCTCTTTATGCTTGATTCTCCATTGTCCTCTGTCTCTAAACATTGTAATGCAGTCTTGTCACTTTCAATGCCTCTGGCGCTGTTAGAACAACGTCCAACACTCTCAAGGACCTTTTATTCAACTAATAACATAAGAGATCCAATTAATTTCCAGAGCTGTCTTCCTTCGTTCACAATAACCGAGGTTCAGGTTCACTCTAACCGAATCTTGTTATGCTTATTTGTAATGTAAGTGAAACGGGACCAATGACTTATGTTCAATATAACGAATGTTCAGTGTATCTGAGTTCACTATAACCGGAGTCGACTGTATTCACCAACCAGTAAGATCTACACAGTTTGAAAGCGCGCGTTGCTTAGTGGACAATGACAAACGTAATTGGCTACGGTGGCACCGAATAACGGAAGGCTAATAAGTTCGAACCGCGGGCGTATACCGACTGCATCAATATTTCCTAAGCCGTTTACCTACTACCTCCCCAAAAAGGCATAGCTCTGCTTAGTATTATGTTGATAGATTGTAAATTGATCCACTTCTGTCTGTTTTCCAGAAACATTTGCATGTCCCTTGAGAGCATTGCCAGCGTTGAAAACCTGACTCAAAAGTTTGTGGAAACAAAAAATATTTTTTTAAAAAGGATTTTATTTAAATCCGTGCCCCGCACTAAGGGTACTGCTCCGGCATTCACCTTGTGTTTGTTGATCGGAGAAACAACGGAAAACTACTGATCAGAACAGCTGGTCGCTAGAATTCACCTTCAGACAGCGAGTGAATTCGACCTTGCTGACAAGCTAGTGTCGAAAATCCTGTCGCCGTCGGGACTCGAACCTACAACCTCTCGGTCAGGGGCACTGCAGTGACATCACTTGATTACTGAGACACCTCTCCCGGACCGGGTGGTGCGTGGCAGAATTTTTGACAAGAGCGACACTAGTTGGATCGAATTCAGCCGCAGTCGAGGAGAACACAAGCGAATGGGTGTTCTACTAGTATCTTGTATTTTTTCAATTAATTCCAGGTGAATGCAGGAGCAGGACCCTAACAAACGGGCCACGGACCGCGCACGATCTTTCCTTCCCTTTCCGCTTCCTTGTCTTCTCTTGAGCCTTTACGTACACACTCCACCGGGAGACCGATCGGGAGCTTACAGCTTGTCCCGGCTGGGGCTGTGCTCCGCTGATGGGAGATGCCTGGTTGGCGAACATCCCGCCAGTAACGGTAGGTCGGCGACGGATGTCGCCATCCAGCGGGGGAAGATCAAACCCACTTCCCGATGAAAAAAACATGCCCTACATTGACGAGACTAATGACGTTAGCAGTCGATGCGCCCGGAAACGCCAAAAATCAACCAATCATCCACACCCATTCACCTCAATCGGAAAACCTTTGCCCGAGCATAAACCCAAGGCGACACGCCTCCTCCGCGCGGAAGCCGACCACCGACCGATGCCGGAGCAGAGCCCTAACAAACGGTCCACGGACCGCGAACGATCTTTCTTTCCTTTTCCTCTTCTCAGCTTTTACGTACACACTCCACCGGGAGACCGATCGGGAGCTTACAGCTTGTCCCGGCTGGGGCAGTGCTCCGCTGATGGGAGATGCCTGGTTAGCGAACACCCCGCCAGTAACGGTAGGTCGGCGACGGATGTCGGCATCCAGCGGGGGAAGATCACACCCACTTCCCGAGGGAAAAAAAAACCAACCTACATTGACGAGACTAATGACGTTAGCAGTCGATACGCCCGGAAACGCCAAAAATCAACCAATCATCCACACCCATTCACCTCAATCGGAAAACCTTCGCCCGAGCATAAACCCAAGGCGACACGCCCCCCTCCTCGGGAAAGCCGACCGTCGCCACCTCACCCCGCGGGGCATCAGCATCCGCGCGAGCGCGCGCTCGTCATGGAAATGCGGAGCCTTGTGATCTGCAAGTCCTGCGGCTAAAAATAGCGCCTGCGGGCGGCCGACTCCGCGCGCACCTGCGCCCCCAGGGCTGTCACTTCCGCTGTGCCGGATCGGCCCGCGGTCCGCCGCCGCCTGCATTAACCTGGATCCATCCCATCGCGGCGCTGAGCCGAGCCGCACGACCTCGGCCGCCGGGCGGGGAACGGCCGAGGACAACGCGCCGGCCATCTGGGGCGCCCTCCTCATGCATGCCTCTCGGAGACACCGCATCTGCGACGGCGACGAAACGCCATTTGCAATTCATGCGACCGAGTTTTGCCCACAGATGTGTGGTTGAGCGATTGTAAAATTAAATAAAGCAACAGCTCAGGTTGACTGAGGCCCGAACTCTGGAAATATGGCCATTGACCGACCGGGTATTGACGGGAAGTTTCCAGTTTGATACCACATGGAGATCGCGATTTTAAATTCAACTGGGATCGTCTCGTTTTCCTCGCTTGTGAGATGTAAAATTACCTTGGCTAAATCCACTCCCCTCCAAAAAAAATTATTTCCTCCGGTAATTTCCTGTCCTTGTTAGGACCTCATTTCCGCTCAGAGAGAGGATAAATAAAATTGGAGCCAATGTATTCATGGTTCCTGGGGGGTTATCTTGTGGAGTCAATGTCTAGGGTAAACCAGAGCCAAGACTTCATGAGCTCCCCAACAATAATAATTTGAAAAGGGAAGAAATTTCCTGATGATCTAAAACCCAGAAGTAAACGAGGTCAACGCATTGCACTTTCGAAATGTATTCGAGTCTTCGTACCGCCACACCTGCTTCTTCGCAGAAATGTAACTATAAATTCTTATGCGATAGAAATGGTGACCAAATGTGTCGTTGGTAGGTAATAAAATACAAATATAAATTAGTGTTGACTGTAACGTTTGACCGCCATTATTCCAGTCTCCGAAATTTATCCACTTCCGTTCACTGTTTTTTTAAGTTCAAAATTATTACTTCACTTCAATTAACACTTTAAAAGTTATTTTGCTACAACTCCGTAATTTTCAATTTTCTTAAAGAAAATTATTTCGCAGACACTTCTTTCCAACTAATATTATTAAAAAATTAAAAACAGTAACAATTCATCTGCTTAGGTCTCAATATCCTTTCGCAAACTCATAAATTTGGCTGCAGAGAATCCCAGATTTAAAATTACGTATTTGTAATGATGTAACTTCTTTCATGACATAACGCTGGACATCTCGGATGCCTTCGAAATGAATATGAGCGTCTTCTCTCACGACAGGTATTTTGCATTGCGCGTGTGAAGGAAATTCGTTTTCCTTAGCAGAGAGTAATTGTTCTAATCTCACTTAAAGTTAACTCACATCATGAAAATGAGAACTTTTCTGTTGATGAGCTTTCCTGTAAAGTCACTCGCGAACCACTTTCTAGTAGGATGGTGTACATTCTAAACATTGCGAAAATTATTTCTTCGGCCATAAACTTTCTACTTCACTTTTTCAATCAGAAAGTTTTAAGCAACTGAAATTAAAACCCATGATTCTTCCAATATCATCAATAGAGACTGAAAAAATGTTTTTATCATTATCATTTGAGAATTGTTCTCTCTCTTTCTTTGAAGCAAAGAGATTTTCCTATCTTTGACCATTCTTATCGATGAACACATGAACATTTGAACAAACATCTAAATGAAATAATTTAATTTAAAACGTGACTTGATTGCATCTAAAATTTGATTGACTTATCCTTTCAGTTCTAACATTTTTTTTCACCGAGAGAAGTAAGGTAGCAAAACTCGGTGTATTTAGTATAAGCAACATTAAGCACAACTCGACAAGCAAACAACAAAATAATTATTCAAAAGTAAAAAAAAAAACAGTAAGAAAACTCTTGGTTCGGTTTAACGTATTCAAATTCCAGAAGCAATGAAAAGAAAATCCAACCGAGCGCTCAAACGGTGATATCTACCAGGTTCGTAGTTAGGACTCTCCAAATCCAAACCAAGCGAACAGCCCGCACATTCTCTCTGGCCGGCCGAGCCACGAGAAGCAATCCGCACACAATGGACGGCGAATTCGCATTGAAAGCACGGCGCGGCTCGCCAAGCTGTGAGACGTCCACTTCGGTGGTGACGGGTTTGTTCTCCTCCTGGCAAGGAAGTCGAGGCGCTGTGGACGTCTCGGCGGTCACAAATCCCTCGTCCCGCACGAGCAACAGGGATTAGGGATGAGGAATCGAAGTCGATGTCTTGAAAACATCGATGTTTTTATAGAAAACATCGACCGGGAGAGGTAGATCAGTGCATCAAATGATGTCACTGCATTGCCTCTGACTGGAAGGTCCCGACGGTGGCAGGATTTTCAGCACTAGCTTGTCAGCTGGGTCGCATGAAGTCGCTGCGTGGAGGAGAATTGTAGCGGACGGCTGCTCCGAACGGTAGTTTTCCATGGTTTCTCCCATCAACACCGCCGGAGCAGTATCCTATCCAGTTTCTGCGTTTGTCTTCATCTCTACGCAAGGTGAAAGAGTGATAACGAGGGGTAACTGACGACGAAAGACGAACGATTCCGGGTGGGATGACGAGCCCGATACAATACGAGGTGTTATGACATGCCACCCACGTCACAATTTCGTACCCACGTCTTATGCGAGGCTCCGATCCGCAGCCATTAGCTCCGAGAATTTCGACGTTGCTTTATGTCCCTATGTCAACGAGGAATTACTAATGGTTTTTAAATAAGATGCGTCCAATTACATCATTGGAATTTAGAAGTTCATTGTAATTCTATCAAAGGAAATGAAATTAATTTCAGAGCACAAATGGTCTCTCTTGGCCCCATCAGCTTTAATCTTTAATTCGCAATGCTATGTTGCCATAGTTGTGTGATTTAACTTCTTCTAACTCAGAGTTAACTTCACGCTGTCTCACTTTGTGGGGCACCCTCGAAGTAAAACAGATATTCAGCAATAACGGAATATTTTAGACAATTTAGTACTTACCGCTTAATGTTTTAATACTTACCGCTTACCGCTTAATGTTTAACTATTGCATTAAGAATAACATTATTTAAAAACAAAAAACAAATCTTCTCTACTCACGAATCGAATAGTTGTCACCCGACCACCTGCCCTGACACCTGTCAACTCTGCACGGCGATGTTCCGACATGGGACCCTACTTCTTTAGGAGACTTTTTTTCAATGCCCAATCCCTTTATGGGCCACTCGTCGTCTGAATGGAAAGTTTCCTTAAATGTGTTCTTCAGTGTAGGTGCCAAAGTTGTCTATCTTGCCGATCTCAATTCTTTAGCTTGTGCTTTCCATTACAAATTTGATTTAACTGGTCCGCTTGGATGTCCGTGCAGGACATCTCCTTCCCGACGGTGCTGAAAGAATTCGTTACGTGTCCTACCGCGCGTCACATGTCTACTCAATCTTCTCGACTTTCTAGAATGGAAATAATCAAGAAACATGCTTTCAGGAACCTTGTCTAGAGTTCATACGTTTTGCACGCGAGGCTAGACTTGCCTTATGTGGCCAACAATATTCTTTGCTTTGTTTTGTTGGAGGAAATAAAGTATTAAGAAAACTTTGCCCTGCTAAAAGTAATCGGAATATAACTTACGGCGTTTCGGTTCAGAACTATAAGTGCTTTTCGACATTCAGTGAAAGAATGGTTGATTGATAATGTGCTAAGGCACTTTCGTAATGCTGTACTTATCGACTTAACGTAATCGAACAGAGGAACGAAAAGCGGATGGCGTCCGTTAAGGATTTAACAGTTCACCCATTGAGAACAACAAAACAAATGAGTTGTATCTCGAGATGGGGTATGAGTACACTTATTCTAAGAAAATATATATTTTTATTTAATTTTTTCTTGTGCTGTTACGAAATGCATTGAACATTACAGGTCATAAAAAAATAACACTCTTCTTTGATTATGAATTTCGGCTGTCACCGCGGTTACCGAACTCCAACGGCGTCTATTATTTGCGGTTTATCGTCCCAGTGATGTTAACAACAAGAATATTTGCAATTATTTTGGATATACTAGTGTATTGACGCTTTAGTAAGAAGCAACTAATGAACTTGCTATTAAAAACAGAAGAATGAGGAACGTTTATGTACGGTCAGGGATCGTATTTTGTTTTCCAATATTTACTATCACTTAAACCGATTTTTCAAACATGAGATTAATAGTCTTATAGAACGCACTTTCTCTATAATTCCTTTCTCTACTATATATTTCGAAGAAATAATGCTGATTATTATGAGAAGCAAACATTTCAAGTTCATAAGTGCAATACAGACACCATAATTAGTACGGATTAATGCCAGAACGTTTTCACTAATTCTTGTCAAACTAATGTAAATAAATTCTGTAATGATAGCAGATATCTTATGGTACTCCATAATGTGATTTAGGAAATAATCAACTATAACAATAACAGTTTTAATATATAATACAACGTCCCAAGGTAACTTTCGGAAAACGTTGGGTATGTAAAATAAATTGAATAAACCATCCCTTCATACCCTGCTCAGGTTCGAAACTACTCGAATAACCGACATGATTTGTACATCTCAGATTTTATATATTCATCATTTTTTTCTTTGCAATGATTTCATTTTGACATCTGTAGACATCCGAGGGAGCAACTCTCAGAAAGCGAGTACCAAAAAGCACAGGCTTCGGACGATCAGAAGCAGCATCTTATTGATATAAATTATAATGGAAAAACTTTCAGTTATAAAGTTTAATAGTCTTCTCGTTCTCCGGTGACCCGATCCTCCTTAATTGGTAGGAAATTTTATAAAAATTCCCTCCGGTGGGCTCTGTTTGGCGGCGGCGGCGGCGGCGGTGGCGGGCGCTGGAGGCGCGCTGCCGGTGGCGGTGGGGGCGGCGCGGGCCGCGCCGGGCGCCGCCCAATCACAGGCATTAGGCCCCGGCGCGGCGCGTCGCACGCCCCCGCGCGATACCATCGTCGCCATTTCCCTAAACTGCGCTCGTAATGGCGACGACCCGAGTATTACGGGCGATATTTTAAAGAAAGCGGCTTTTCAAATTTCCATACGGGCGGGGTAGCACAGGCCTGTCCGCGGCCCGCGGCGCCGATGCGATCGACGCCGCCGCCGCCGCCGTCGACACAATGGAGGCTACCGCGGCGCCGCGCCTGTGCACCTCGCGCCCCAGGGGCGGTCGCTTTGGTCCGTGGAGGGCGGGGCGGGCGGGGTGAGGCGCGTGGGAGAGATGGTTGCAGGGGTTATCGTGGGATGGGAGTAAAGGGATGGTAGTATTTCTGGCTGCAAATGGCGGCGAGATGATGGGATGGCGAGAGGGCACAGTACACTAAAAGTACTGGGTGGCGGGAAATCTGAAAGTGGTGTTGGTGATAGAGGAAGGGGTATATTGGCGGGGTTGCTGGAGGCGGGGATACGTGGGGTGGTCAGCGGGGAGGTGGGGTTGCAGCACTGTCGGGAGGGCAGGCAGCGAGTGGGCGGCGGGGCAACGGGCCGTCGCGATGGGTGGGCGGGCGTTGGACGAGGCTTGCGCCACCGGCGGCTAATGCGCGGGTGCGGCGTTTTGTAACTCCCGCGGCCGCCTGCCACCGTCCACCGCCGCCGGTTAGCGACCTCACCCTCCCCGCGCGGGCCCTGCACGTCTCAATTCGGCGCGGCGGACCCGCTCCGCTCCGCCCCGCCCCCCGCGCCGGGCGGCCGCGTCCACGTTGGCGTCCACTCGGCGGCGCAACGGCCGCTCACTGTGCGACGGCGACCATTGGGCAAGCGTTTGCTTCAGAATGTTGCTGCATCTTTGACAAGTAGATTGTATTGTCTCAGCGGGATTTTGTCATAAGACCCTTTCAAATATTAGTTTATCTAATTGGAACTTTATGGCAATGATAAATTTTCGTCTACAATTACGAAACGATAAGGAAGATTTAATTTTGAAAATCGAAAATGAAATATCCAAATGGTCAAATCAAGTCTTTGAGAAACAAAGAAATAGTACTAAAAATAGAACAAAGCAGAACAAGGAATCAAGCATTTTGTTTATGAAAGATTAATTGTGATGACGAATGGGAATTATTTTTAAAATAAAAACATTCTCACTCAAAATTAAAACTATTAAATACGTGGTGCCGTTGTTTCTAAGTACATATCAACGTCCTTATCAGGTGCGTTTGTATTTTCAGTCTAAGAATGGACGGTAAAATATATTCGAACAAATACTCTTGAACTATGGGAATGGTGGTGAGATGTTGACAGTAATATTGATAATAATGACTAAAAAATCGTGGCAATGAAAATGAAATGATTCTAATGCTTGAATTTATCAAAATATGATGGAACACATAGTGTAAACACAACTTCCCCCCCATTTGTAACACTACTAATAACACTTGAATTTCCCCAACATCCCCTAACTGGCATTCCAATCCTCCTAAGCAATCATCAGTAATTGCGGTGGGAACCAATCTGTGGTCACGGGGCAAAAGTTCTGAAGTCAATTTTTGGCGAAATTGGGTTAAGTACTGAAGCTTCAAGTAATGTATCTATAATTTATTTCAATAAAACGAACGAACTAAAATGTTGCTTCCTTAACGAGAAAAAAAAGCGTTGAGAAATAGCGTTGAGCGTAGGAAAAGGCGTTGGCTCAATAATCTAACCCTTGTTTTCTCCAAAATAAGATTTTTGACTTTTGAACTCTTACCCTGTGACCACCGAAATGTAAACATTACTTGGTACCTATATTCGCGACCGCTCGATGCCTCTCGCATGGAAGAGCGAGCATGGGTCGCGCGAGGAGTCAGCGGGGGCGTCAGCGGGGGGTGTCTGCGGGGGCGTCAGCCGGTCGGCGAGGCCGTCAGCGGGGCGTAAGCAGGGGCGTCAGCGGGGCCATCAGCGAAGCCGTCAGCGAGGCCGTCAGCAGGGGCGTCAGCGGATCCGTCAGCGGGGGCGTCAGCGAGGCCGTCAGCGGGGGCGTCAGCCGGGCCGTCAGCGAGGCCGTCAGCGGGGCGTCAGCGGGGCCGTTAGCGAGGCCGTCAGCGGGGCGTCAGCGAGGCCGTCAGCGGGCGTCAGCGGGGGCGTCAGCGGGGGCGTGGGGGCGGCGTCGTCAGCGGGGGCGTCAGCGAGGGCGTCAGCGGGGGGCGTCAGCGGGGGCGTCAGCAGGGGCGCCAGCGGGGGCGTAAGTGGGGGCGTCAGCGGGGCCGTCAGCGAGGCCATCAACGGGGCGTCAGCGGGAGCGTCAGCGAGGCCGTCAGTGGGGCGTCAGCGGGGGCGTCAGCGGGGGTGGCAGCGGGGGTGGCAGCGAGGGCGTCGCTGGGCGGGGCGCTGAGCGCAACGGCCGCCGGAGATTTCAACGCGCGAACAGGCGCCGCGCCGCGCCGCGCTCGGTCGCCTGCGGCCGCGCCGCAAACCGGTCGGACGGATGAGGGCAACGCGGGCGGGAGTGGCGGCGGCGGGCACCCGCAACTGGGGTACGCGACCCACGCCCGCGAACGCCCATCCGCCACTCGCCCGGGGCGCGGCGCCCAAGGAGGAAAGGACAAGAGGGGGACTGTTTGATCGCTCACTCGCCTTGACGATCACGGAGGAAATTTTGGTAGTTTTTGACAGGCAACAAGTCGATCTTGATCGACTGGACGATAACGGGAGGCTCCGGAGGGGAGCCGTGGTGGCCATGTTCTCTTGAAATTGTACTGAATTGATCCTAAATAAAATTAAAGTGTTTATCTTTGATTTCAAATAACTTTTATAATCTCATTTGCTTATTTAGATGCTATAAAAACAATTTCAATTATTTTTATGATTTTTGCCCGCGAATAGATTTAGATTTATTCGGACTCTAATTTTATTCCAATCTTTAATAAATTTTTGCATATGATCTTAACAATAAGAGAAAAGTTATTGTGCACGTGAAATTTCTTAAAATTACCCATCACCTTTCCATATCACTTAGATCAAAATTTAAATGTGAAATCTTTTCGGTTTTGCGAAGGATGTGAAAACCTTTCCACACTATAAGTTTCTTAAAAGCCCATAAAATGTCCTACTAAAAGCGGTTTGATTCATTTTAATAGTGCTATTACGCTATAAGTAATTTCAGCTCAAAATTGTTACTGGACATTTGCCAGGTCAGTGGAAAAATGCATCTGTTTACAACTACTTCGTCCTAATATTATTTACAGGGTCATTCCTCTTTACTACAGATTAGCGAGGAAAAATAAAAAAAAGTTCTTGAATTTAAAATATATATCAATTACATTTTGATTGTCAGATTTTTAGATCATCAAAACCCACAAACTGAAAACGTATGAATTCAATTGTTATTACTGTAAATATATTTAATTAAGAAAATGGTCTTCATTTTTAAATGCCCTCTTAAACATTCAATGAAGCGTCCCTTGCTTGTGGGGTAGTGCTTATTAATTTTTAGGTTCTTTTTGGCCAGTTGTAATGACGCGCACCAGCGCTCGCGAAGGTGCTGCCCCATGTGGCGGAGACGGAAAAGAAAGGAGACGATGTTTCAAGTTGTAACGATTACACACAGGAAACGCAACAATGCTTCCCGAATTAGATATTTTGTTGAAAACCCATATATTGGTAGTGAAAATTTGTTTCCAAATATTGGAATATGTTAAAAATGACAGCTTTTAATTTTATTTGTTACTAATTCAGGTCCTATATAATTATTTTCAGGTACCAACATCATCAAATACGAGAAAATAAATTAGTCAAAATCTACGTGACTCATCTGACGCTTTGATTAATTTGGAGACCTTAGAGATCAGATTTGTCGGTGATCGTGCTGGTAATACTTTGGAAGTAGTAGTAATATTTACTATTACAGTTGATGATGGTAATAATAATAATAATAATAATAATAATAATAATAATAATAATAAAAATGGCTGTTGTAATTGAGACCCGTATTGCCGAATATCAAGTAGATTTTTGGCAGCCCTGGAAACAATGTCATATAAGTTAGCTAATGTATGCGATTACTGTTTTTATGTTCTTTATTCCAATTCGTTCAGCATCCAATTCAACAAATTGATGAATCAATTCAATAAATTGGAATCCACGACTTTTTTTATTAAATTTTCTGAAAGAATACATTAGGTTAGATTCAGAAGCGATAGTCATGTTTTGAAAATGTGAGATGATGAATTGCCATTTAAGTATTGATCAATTATGAATAATGAGATTCCTGCCATAAATTACAACATTCATAATTATAGAATTTTTCACCAATATTTATCACTAACATGTTTATGAAATCAAATTATTTCATGAAATCTTACCTTCAATTTAATTTAATTCAATTCAATGACAGGTTCCGAAACTCATTCGCATTCTTCAGACAATTCTTCATATTATTTTCTCACTGCAGTCAGTTGTAGTCGCTGGGTGGCAATATCAACGTTTGAACACACCTCGTACGTCGCACTATGATGTTGCCTTTTATATTGTTTACTGTTCCTTGAGAATCACGTTTTTAAAATTTACGTAAGGTCGCTTTTTAAATGCTTGGTCATATAGCGTAACTGCTAGGTCATATAACCACTCTGATGTTGAACATTGGGGTAACTGTAAGGGACAACATGAACACACACAAACATCCATGTCCAGGGGTGGCATTCCCAGACATGGCCCTTCAGCCTTAGCAACCTCATCTATCCAGGCTAGCAAGAATCACTTTTACTAACACACACACACACACACACACACAAAATTAAATCTGCAGTAAGGGATGATAGGATTGTGGACTTTGGATTTCGCAAACTTTTACTATCGATAAAGTCATGTATTACCAAAATGTTCTTCTCGCGGAGAATTGTGTCCAAGTTAGAATGCGAGTCATTAAAATCAATAATGGTGATGAGTCTCCTCGTGATCTTTTCGATTTATGAAACGTATTTTATGCTTGACCTCGTTTAGAATAAACGAGTGTGTAGGAAACGTTTCATTAACATAAACTAGCGCTAAAGTGTAATTATCTGCTAAGCAAAGGAGACATTTGCCGAAATGGAGGATACCAGGAGAATTGCACATAAGATATTTTTGCGTTGTGAAATTTACCTTGTTTTATGAAGTCGAACATCGGTGTGGTACAAAAGACGCATAAGCTTTTTGGGTATAGAATGTTCATCTTTGATACACATTTTTTCCCCCTGGAAATCAGCGTTTACATTGAAAAAACTTGGCAGATCAACACAAAGCAACGAATAATTTTTTTTAAGTAAGGAACTATTTTAAGTCCTAAAAAGTTAATTTGTGTTTCCGAGCAATGTTTTCACGACTTGTATTGTACTTATACAACTATATGGCAAGTACACACATCTCTGAACTGAGAACAGAACGTAAAACATGTGTTTGGTTTCCCCGACTTCGAAAGCACGATCAATGAAAGTAAGTCGCTAAAGGTTAGCGGATGTTGGGGAATCGAAACCTGGAAACCAATATCCACAGCTGTTGACGGCTGACTCACGACGCACTGCCTACCAGGCCAGTATGTCAGGTGCCAGCGCGACTCCACCTCACGAAGGGAATTACTGTCAGCGGCATTTCGAAACGCCTGTGTGCCATTCGCTGGCAGTATGTGCGGAAGCTGGGTAGCAGAGGTGTCAAACGCCAATTAGTTTTAAAAGTAACATACTTGTACTTCAGGTAAGGTTACGGTAAGCCGTATTGAAAAAGAACATGATGATTAGTAAGGATCCAAGAGATATCAACCTCAATTAATTTCATTATTTTTTAATATTATCAGCAATTATCCAGACATGACATGTTTTGGGAATCTTATCCTAGCTTCAGTGGCACTACAGAGAGGCTAATAATCGAATAACATTTAATTAATATAAGTAATGAAACTAACTTGAATATACAAATTGAAATGGATGAAATTTTAAAAAAAATTGAGCAACATCAAATCTGAAAAAATTGGATACTTACCCCAGTATCATGGATTAAAGATAATTAAATGAATACTTGAAACTCATATAATGTCATGTCTGGATTTTTATTTAATATATTATATAATTATAAAAAACTTGTGTTTTATATATCTTAGATCCTTACTAATCAGAATTGAATGCCACAATATCTCCGCTGCCACCACAGAATTTATCAAACATTTATTTGTTTTAAAAAAATTGCAAAAAAATACACTTCAATTACTCTGCTATTGCAATCTGCGAAACCAATAAATGTTATTGCGATTGAATTAATCGAAAAAGTCGATTGACATTTCAAATCCCCTCGTTATTAGAAAATTTTACTTCATAAAATTTCTTTTATACTAGTGGTTAAATTTGACAATACAGGAAGAAAATCCAAAAGTTGTTCTTCTATTTTTCCCAGAAGTTCCTTAGAATATTTCGCACTTGTAACAAAAACTTGTAGGATTAATCGAAGAAAAATCGGTGCTAGTATTGCATTTTAGATTACATTGTTTAGGCATCTTAGGCAATATACTAACCAATAAAATGCTCACGAAAATACATTTATCACTTCAAAACTAAAATATGAAGTATATTGTAACATACAACATACGTCATATTATTTTACTTCATGCTATTTATAAGTTTGTGAATATCGTACTTACATACTGTAAGAGGAACGCCATTTACTGAAGTATAACATACCAAGGCAGGAAAAGATCTGAAAGAGAAATAAACAGTAATAACAGATGAAAATGGGTCATTCCATGTCAAATCGGTCAAAATTTCTCGACCATCTTCCGATTCGACTGAAACTTTTTAAATCGTTTTAGAATAACGAAACAACACTGAATATTGTATTTTCGGCATTAAATTTTACTTCCTTTTGAAAATTTTGAAATGTGATATTTTGCATGAGTTTCAGTGGGTATTACCTAAAAAACTAGTGAAGTATTTTCAAATTTGATTTTACTTTGCAACTTGCCTTATATTTCTAATAAGTTCATCCCACTCTAAAAGTTTGTAATGATAAACCCTAATTATAACGGCTTTAATAAGACCATACTAAGGCCAAAGTAAATAATTACAATTTTTCTTTCAAAATTCATTTTCTCAAATACTCCATCTCGGATTTTCTTCTTTTAGTCGTCAAATTGAAGGGGAGACATGGACGTTTAGAGTAGTTAAAGAATCTCGATGGTAAATTTGAATTTGCCAATGTTATTACCAGTTAAAGTTACATTTTCATTTTTGCTTTTAATGGACTTAGGAGAACTATCCATTTATAAACACTTATTTGTGAATCTTGCTTTCGTTATTTAGTGATTAATTTTCGTACATTTTAAATGTATATGAAGCGTATTTTGGAAGGAAGAAACTTCTATTTATACCGGGTGACCCACCAATTGTGAGCCACACTCATATCTTATTACTGGTTCACAACATCGAAAAGCAGTTTTCGGTCATCAATGCGGAATAATGGGGTAAGTAATGCGCTTTATAGATATTGTTTGTAATATTTTTAATTTTGTGCGGTTGTAGTAGCCGACTTTTCAGAGAACTACGCATTCACAATTCAAGGCAGTGTACAAAAATTGCATTGCCAGCCCACCATAATAGTTTTTTGATAAATTAGTTACATTAAATACTTTGATAAAAAAACATAAAACTTAAATTTACACGATATCCTGCGTCAGCTCACGTTTCTATGGCATTACCTACGAAAGGGCACATAATACGACAAAAGTATGAGTCTTTTAATTTGATAGATTATAAATGTGACTCGATTAAGGAGCTTATTTCCTGAAACCAAATTAATTGTTCATTTTGTTTGTATATGTACATGGAATGCTGAATAGTGAGCCCGATAGTACTGCCCATGGCAGGTGACATACAGTTCAAACGTCATGCCAAGGCCGAAGCGCTAGTTCCCAATGCCATCACCAACACCGCCACGTCCTCTTCTCCTCCTTTCTGTGTATATCCTTGTTGAAGCGGGAGTTGATCTAGTTTTGCGATACTACATTCGTGTATATCGCATTACTCATTCGTTGTTTGCGACAGAAGAAGACTTAATCTCACATTAATTACGGGATTATTTTACAACTTTCATTGGACGTGCAGTGAATCTGAGATTTATTCGCTCTCGTCGCCGTAACCAATGTAATTCCATCTCTGGAATCTCGTTTCTGTGACTAACTCTGCGATTGCTGCCGACGTCCTCATTAATGAAACTAATTCCCTCTACTTCAACATAACCAGTGTTATCAACAATCCATCATGCAAACATTCCAACCTCCAGTAACGATTACTACTACCACTTCCATCCACCAACACCATCACCACCACCTCACTCACAAACACTGCAACTATTACCATCACCGCCTCCACTACAACCACCAACTTCCCTCAAAGCGGTTCTCACTTTTATTGACTTTGACCCTGTGTGTGTGTGTGTGTTTGTGTGTAAGAGGAGGGGATAGAACAAGGAAGAGGAAGGAAAGATCGCGCGCGGTCCGTGGCCCGTTTGTTAGGGTTCTGCTCCGGCAATCGCCTGGTGTTGATCGGAGAAACCACGGAAAACTACCGATCAGAGCAGCTGGCCGCTAGAATTCTCTTCCAGACAGCGACTGAATTCGACCTAGCTGACAAGCTAGTGTTGAAAATCCCGCCGCCGTCGGGGCTGGAACCTAGAACCTCCCAGTCAGAGGGACTGCAGTGACATCAGGTTGATCGCCTTCTGGATGGTGAGTTCCGGTACCGATATACACATCGGCTTGCGGAGGATTCGCCCCCTCCAGTGTCTCCCTTAGCGCGGCACCACCCGGGACAAACTGTAAGCTCTCGATTGGTCTCCCGACATACGTGGTAGTCTAGAGCATGTATGTGCAAGTGTGTACGGGGAGAGGAGAGTACAAGAAATAGGAAGGAAAGATCGCGCACTGTCATTGGCCCGTTCGTTTGACTCTGCTCCTGCATTCGCCTGGAGTTGCTCGAAGAAACCACGGAGAAATACCTACCAGAGCAGCAGAACGCTAGAATTCTCCTCCAGACAGACGTCGGAATTCCACCTAGCTATTTAGCTAATTAGTATCGAAAGCTGACGGGTAGAGCCGTTGCGGAGTCGGCGATAATGTTGGTTCTGAACCAAATTCAGCCGGTGATTTTTGTTTTTATTGATTAGTGATTCCGGGAGCGACAACGGCTAAGGTCATTAGTTCCATAAGTGAAGTGCATGTTTTTTCCCTAGGGAGGTGACGCTGTCGGCCGGCGCCGACGTACTTTGTCGACTAAAGGGGTTTTCCCTATCCAGGATCCTCCCATGAGCGGGACACTCAGCCGGCGGGCGGTGTCGATAGCGACGGTCCTGTCATCGAAGGGGGGAAGTGGCGGCACTGACGGAGGTGAGAGCAACGGCAATAGCTGCCAAAGCGGAGGCGGCGTTGGCGGCGGCGAAGTAGCGAGACGCGACCGCCCGTGTCGTATCGATAGATCGCACGTGGCCCGCGACAGGCAGCAACCGTCTGCGCCGGTGAGGCGTGGCGTGGAGCACCATGGCGTGGCGTGGCTTGGCGTGGCGTGGCGAGGAGCGGCACGCGTTTAAGTCCTCCGCTCTCCCGTGCTCCATTAATTTCCAGGCGGGGCGGCGACGAAACGCTCCAAGCAGCTACTAAGCGCGCCTCGACTGTCGTGACCTTTCACGCGAAAGACGCGCAGCATCACGTACGGAAAGGAACACGGGTGATTAATATACAAAAGCAGCCATTAGGTTGTCTAATTGAATATTACACTGTTGTATTCGTAAACAGAAGAATTTTAATTGCCAGATTATACATTTGATTGAGGTTTTATCGCCGGCAGAATATTAGCATATTCGATCAAGCTCTTACAAAAGATGAACTGGAATTATTATCTTGGTAGCGGGCAGAAACAAAGCACAAAGTCTTCAAATGAGATTTCGGCCTTGCGGACGTAGGCGGTAACGTGATATTTCAGATAAGTTGAAAATAAATGTTTGACTCAGGTTCCTAGAGAATTAAAATGTTCTGAAATAACAGTTTACACGTCAATTTTGTGTTTGTATTGCTGAAGCTCTGTGTCGTCAGAAAGAACCGTGGACGTAGAATTGACCTGATTATATAGCAAAATGTGATTTCCGTATGGAGGGAAGCAATCTATATTTAGAATAATAGAATTCTAGACCCTACACATCCCGCCCCCACTAAGTAGTGGGGATAATCAGGAAAGCTAAATCGCATAAAATGTTATAGGTCAGGGCTGTCCAACTTAGAAGGGCTTATGGACTACGTATCAAATTCTACTTACGCCGCGGGCCGCACCGTCATTTAAGATGGTTTTTACCCTAACTACTGTGATTATATTGAAACAAATAAATATTAGATACGAATTTTATTCAACAAACTTAATGTTGAATTTACGTACAACGAGAAGGTTAATATATAATGAAATAAAAATTAGATGAATTGTGCAATTGTTTTGTAATAAACGTTTTCAAAGCAGTTGCGGGCCGCACAAAAAGATCCGGCGGCCCGCATGGGGCCCGCGGGCCGCCAGTTGGAAAGCCCTGTTATTGGTGGTCCCAAAAGATCTCACTTTATGTTTTGAGAACCATAAGTTGAAGCCTTTGAACTTAAAGTAGTTTTAAGTCCATTTTCGAGTTATGCACGGTCGACGTAAAAGAGACAGTTAAGCAGGTCGTGTGTTGCGAGAATTGCATTTGTTCCTGTCAGATAAAGACGCATTTTTTCAAAGAATATTAATACGTATAACGAGAAAGTACAATTCCGACCTCTCCATAACCATTTTTCTTTTGACCCATCATTTGTTGAAAGTGAGTGGATATGAGAGCCACAAGACATCAATACCAGAGAAACATTAAAAGCGATGAAAACGCTAGTGTGAATTATGGTGGAATAGAATGTAGGAAAAACAGCAAAAGCTAGAGGGTTTTGCGAAATCTGTTGTTGACTTTTTTCTGTTTCAACAAAAACGAACGTCAACGGCTATGGTTATTAATTTCATTAGTGCGGGGCATGTTATATCACGGGAGATAGCGGTGCGCCAACCAGCTAGAGCAAGAGATCCGTCTACCGACATACAAATCACCTTGTGGAGTTTCCCTCTCCACATATCTCCGTCTGCTGTACATCGTGCCAGTCGGGGCAAGCTTTAAGGGTTGCTTACTATTTCAAAGCGTTTGCTACTTGATCGATTTTGAAAGTAGTCACGTTTATTAATTTGTAATTGAGATTTACCCGGCAAAGTTAAAAAAATCAGAATAATTAACAAAATTTTGAATATTTTATTCGATAATTCAGAAATAATTTAGACTTCTTTATTGGCAAAAACTTGATTTTGTTTATTTTTCACCTTTGGTCACTTTGGTTGGAGGAATATTCAATTTATGGATATCTGAAAATTATTATACAATTTTGTTATGATGGATTTTGTTATTATGTACGTAAAAACCTCGAACACACAACATCGATGTTAAAAATATCGACTTCGAAACATCGATGTTCAATACTTCAATGATTTTATAAAAAAAATGTTTTGAAAACATCGTCATCGATGTCTCATCCCTACCTCAGATAAGGAAATATAGCGCTCTGGTTTCTACGCCAGTTCGTGTCAGCGAGACCTGGTACTGGTCGTCCCAGTCCGCATTAAAGCGGCTCCACATATTCGGTATTCGGCGAATAGCGAGCGACCGCTCGCCGAACCCCGAGTTGTCAGGATGGGATGCTCGCTATTTGCCAAGCGGCGAATATTTCGTGTTCGCTCTACCCATCGGTCTTTTGCATACATCAAAGGGAAGCGAATCTTCGCCGAACACATCAGCTGCTGGAGATCGAACGAGCAGTCGCTCGCCACTCGGCGAATGCCGAATGTGTGGAACAGAGAAGATGGGAAGCTCTCGGCGACTGCAGCGTGCAGCGCCTGCACCAAGCGGGATACGATTGATTGTTAGCGATTCCTGGCGCATTAACTACTTAGATCATTTCTTCTGTAAGGGTAATGCATGTTTTTTCATCGGGAGGTGGCGGTGATCTTCCCCCGCTGGATGCGAGATCCGGCGCCGACATACTCTCGACTAACGGGGTGTTCCCCAATCAGGTTCTCCGCCCCAGCCGGGACAAGCTCTAAGCCCTCGAACGGTTCCCCGACATGTGTGATAGTGTAATGCATGTGATAGTAAGTGTGTGTGTGTGTGTGTGAGAGAGAGAGGATACGACAAGGAAGAGGAAGGAAAGATCGCGCGCGGTCCGTGGCCTGGGTGATAGGGTACTGCTCCGGCATTCGCCTGGTGTTGATCGGAGAAACCACGGAAAACTACCGATCGCAGCCGGCCGCTAGAATTCTCCTCCAGACAGCGACTGAATTCGACCTAGCTGACAAGCTAGTGTCGAAAATCCGGCCGCCGTGGGGAGTGGAGTCCTAGGACCTCCCGGTCACAGGGACTGCAGTGACATCACTTGATGCACTGAGCCATCTCTCCCGGTGACCGAATTCGACCTCGCTGACAAGCTAGTGTCGCAAATCCTGGCGCCGCCGTCGAGTCGCGAACGTAGGACTTCCCGGTCAGAGAAACTTGAGTGAGATCAGTAGATGCCACCTCTCCCGGTAGCGGGAAACGACCCGCGGCCGCCGTGTCTCCCGATGGAGGACTCCCTCCTCAGAGGCCGCGCCGCCGCCGCCGCGTGGCGTGCTGGGTCGCGCGCGTCCGGGGTCGCCGGGGTCGCGGGCGGACAGGCGCAGAACGCTGCGGCTGTAGATGCACCGGCACACAAGGACAGGATGCGGCAGAGGTTGCGGCGGGAACTGCGTGGTGATGGAGGCGATGATGGAGAAGCAGTCGGAATGAGGCTGGTTGTTGTGGTGATGAAGTTGAAGGGGAGAGGAGTGGTGGTGCTGAGGGTGGACGTGGTGATTGATGCGGCGGCGGCGACGGGCATGTGATAGTAGTGATAGTAGTGATGGGGTAGTGTTTATTGCGGTGATAATAATGTAGGGAAACATTTTTGGATGATGATGTGGTTATATTGGTAATATGATATCGGGGATAGTGGTGTTGCGGCGATATTAATGATGTTGCGAGGTTAATTGTGTAGGGATCAAGATGATTAAGGTAGTATGGCCAAGTAACTTATTGTGGCCATGATGGTGATCGTGGTGATGGTGATTGAATAGGGTTTCAATGATGCTAATGCTGGTAGTAGCAAAAGAATGAAGGTGATTACGGAAGCTGTAGCTAAGGTGAAGTAATAGAAGAATAAAAAAGAAAAACAATGAAGCTGCGGCACAGACGATACAGACGTTGAGGTACAGTCGACGGTGCCGGAGATGTGTCTAGTGCCAATGAACAGCGAGCGACGGGACAGAACGACCATGACAGTGGCGGTAAAGGCAGCGATTCTGTCTAGGAGGTAGCATAGGCCAAATGGCAGATGTGTTGATAAGTTGTGGCGGGGGGAGGGGAAATTAGTGGTGCATTAGTGGTGAGAATGAGGATGCACTTTTGTCGACTTCAAAAACCTCCATGGCGGTGGAGTCAAGAGAGCGCTAACAGAGAAGGAAGCATCTGAAGAACGTCGATTGAGCCGTTGCAGTATTGTGCGACATAGCAATGCTGGCGTAGCGGGATCGGCCTAGCGGAAACATGCCTCCAGGAAAGAATGGCCACGAGGAAACTTGGAAGGAGGTTGGAAAGCAAAATACGCGTACGTGCGACTTCTATGAGGGCAAGTCCGGGGCATTAGGCTGCGGGTGCGGAGGCACAAAACGCACGCGAGAGAGATTTACATGCACAGTGGGCGTGGATAAACGTATGAGACAAGAGTGCGGACTGATCGGTGACGGATTGCGATGTGTGAGGAAATGGAAATTGTATTGCGGTGCTGGTTGGTGGACATGCGCGAACACACATTAGGATGAGTAATCTCAATCGGACTAAAATAGGCCTGAGTGATGTAGCGATCGAGATGATTAAGGTAGTACGGACAAGTAACTTATTGTAGCCATGATGATGAATGTGGTCATGGTGACTGAAAAAGGTTTGAATGATCTTGACGCTGGTAGTAGCAAAAGAATGAAGGTGATTATGGGAGCTATGGTACTAAGGTAATACAAGAAAAATAAAGAAAAATAATCAAGCTGCGACAGAGACGACATAGATGTTGAGGTATAGTTGTTTATTTTGATCTTACATGTTTATTTTTATCTTTAGGAATTCGTAGGTTCGAACTGTAGGAGATGTATTTTGAGAGTGGTTATTTGATGCTTTGTGCAGTTGAAAAAGAGGTATGATAATATAGACAGTAAATTGTATAATTGTATAAAATCGAATGAAAATAGCATTGATCTTACATTAAGTTTATTTACGAGGGACTTCCGAAAAGTTTTCGTACGAGTATTATTGTTTTTTTGCAAAGCAGGAAAGCGACGACAGAATTCACTTATGTTTTTACACTAGTGCATTGTTTCCGTTAAACAAAAGGTTATAAAATTACTTAACGTATCTAACTGATACACAGCACGTTCATTAAGTTTGTGGACTCGGGCCACTGTGTTACTTGCGTACACTATAGCGCGTAGGTTGCGCAAAAGGGTGAATGCCATGTCAGTTATTGTCTCTTTCTAGTGAGAGGTAGTTACGTGCGTACAGAGAAGAATTGCGGCATCTGTTTCGAAGAACGAAGTTGAATGCAAAAAGTCACAGTTTGAGCAATGAAAGTATTAGAAGCATGTATTATAACTTCATATGAAGACAGCGGATGAATCTGAGGCCAAGATAAAAATTAATTCATTTTCCTTTTTTTTTTGTATTTCAATATCCATTATCCACGTTGGTTTTTACAACGTTCATTTCACCAAGTTTTTCGAGAATGTCCGAGTCCTATTCATTTTATTAAGGATGAGAGCGCGAACAGCCTCTTATCTGAAAACTGCAAATCACATTTTGTTGCGGGGGGGAGTTGGATTTGCCACTTATTCTCCTCGGAATTGTAGAGGATATCATTACTGAATTATCTTAATTAAGAAATCTAATAATTACATACTTCTTCACTACTTAACACAATGTAATTTCTGCGATAGTGAAATATGTTCTCGAAGATCACGAACGCCGGAAGGTCAATAACTTGACCTAAAGAACTCATAGGTTTGATTAAAATCGGGAATCCATCGAAAACGACTGGATAAAAGACTTTTCTTAATTTTTCGGTTATTTGATAAAAATTAAAGACCAATGTTAAAGTATGTTTCTAATAAAGCTGAATGCTAATAAAAAAATTGATACTCGTTAATGAACAGGTGCAAAACCTGTTTTTGACCAATGAGTTTGTGTAGATGTCTACCTACCGCTTTTATTGCTAAAATATGTCTTTACATTTTACAGACTTTTAATCAAACCTATGATTTCTTCCACAAGTATTATTCGGGGTGCTTGTTATTCCAATTCATGCCGAAAATATTGAAAACTACATCGAAATAAATTCTTATAGCAATAAAAATGTTAGTCAAGACACAGCATTCTTATTCGTAATTACAGGAAATAAAAATTTTGTTCTAAACCGTTCTAACCATAATACAAATCATGTCTGCACTACAAACGGATCAAAACAGTAACTATATATTTTATCGTGTTGGAAAAAAAGGAATCAAATCAGTTACAATACGTAAAATATACTTTCGAAACATCAACTTAAATATTTTCGTTTTCATTTCTAATAAGGATATGAAGGACCTTCGAACAAAACAATCAATTGCAGAGATAAACGAGAAACTTTATGTACATTTGAAAACTACTGCGGTTACCACGGCGAGTTGAAAGGGACTCATGCATACTGATTTTAACGGGCCTGTGGTTGAGTGATTGTTCAACTTGATATTGCTTATTTACGGGAGCTGTAGTCGTTTATAGCTTCCTGGGAAGTCGGTTGAAGCGAAACGCGAAGAAGCGCGTGGTATAAAATACAAAAGTTACTCTGAAAACATATCATTTGTAATTAAGAGTAAAAGACAGGATTGGTTCAAATGCTGACTCTCAACCGTACCGTATTAATCAAAAACCAATTAAACTACGTCTACTACTTATAATACCAAACTCAAGTGGTTCTATTATTCTATTCAAGTAAGATCGTGAATGAGAACTGACCAATTGCAGAAATAAATGACAAACGTAACACATAAGTCACTACTGTAATTTGTGGTTTCCAGAGAAACGTCGTGGGGTGTTTCAAACGTCAATCACAGACACATTTTAATCAAACCATGTATTAACTGATTGCTTAGTGATTCCCGGCGCGTCAACATAACCTAGCGTCAACTTAAGGTCATTAGTATCCTAAGTGTACTGGATGCTTTCATCGCGAGAGATAGCTGTGACCCTCCCATCTTGTTGGCGAAAAAAGGAGTTCACCTACGTCGGCTTGCGAGGATGTTTCCCTACCAGGTATCTCCCATCAGCGGGGCTTTGCCTCAGCTGGGACAAGCTCTAGGCTCCGATTGGTCTCCCGACAAGTGTGATAGTGTAGTACGTGTTAGTGTGTGTGTGTGTGTGTGTGTATAAGGAAAAGGGGAGATGACGAGGAGGAGGAAGGAAAGATCGCGTGCGGCCCGTAGCCCGTTTGTTAGAGTATTTTGCCCGGCATTCGCCTGGGCTTGACTAGAGAAACTAAGGAAAACCACCGATCACAGCCGGCCGCCTAACCTTCTCCTCTAGTCAACGGCTGAATTAGTTCAAGCTATATAGCTAGTGTCGAAAAACCTGCCACCGTTGGGACTCGAACATTAGGACCTCCCGGTCTGAGACAATGCAGTGACTGTAAGTGGTGGTTACCGTAGAAACGTTAAGGAGTGTTGCAAGCGTCAATCACAGACAAACTTTCTTTAACCGAACGATATATTAAAAGAGTGCTTATTTGTACAATTAGATTATGCTAATTCACAGAAACCGTACTCATTTCCAGACTCCTGGAAACCGGGATAATGAAGCGGGGTCGCTAGGAAGCACGCGATATCCAGCTCCACCCGGCCAGCGTGGACAAAACGGCGTCTCGCCGGCCGCAGGCTGCCGGCCGGCGGCTGCACCTGTGGCCGGCGGGCCGGGTGATTAATATCTGGAATACAGCGGCGGCGGCGGAGAGAGAGCCCGCGGCGGCGGCAGCGGGCTCCAAGTTGCGTGACCGCGGCGTCGGTGGCGTCGGCGGCTGCGGCCGCCGGCCTCTCCATCTGGTGTCCACCCACACGGCCCGCACCCGGCCGCCCGCCCGCCTCCGCCCCCGCCCCCGCCGCCGACCGGTGCGCCGAGCCGCCGCGGGGGCATTCCTCTGACCCGCCGCCGCCTCCGCCGCAGCACAGTGGTTAGGCGGCCCGCGGAGGCGGACGAAGCCTACTCTGGCGGCTGTCCGTCTTCTCGGCCTTCCTCTCCATTACATTATGCTTCTGACCTCAGCGGCTCGCAGAACTGAATGTGATGGAGGTGGATGAGGGCACGCAGATCGTCAAGATTCGCCTCGTTGAAGGTTCAAAGGCTCGCGCACCTGATTAATTGTTGAGCAGTAGGAGTTTAACGCTGATTTCGTAAGTTTGGGGGTTGCCCACTATTGCTCCGTGGGGGACAGTAGTTAGGCAGGCCGCGGAGAAAGAAAGCCTACTCTTGCAGCTGCTGTCCTCTCGGCCTCGTTTACATTATGCTTGTGGCCTGAACGACACGCACAACTGAATCTGATGAAGGTGGATGAAAGTGTGAGATATGGATGGGTGCAGCACGCAAATAGGCAAGATTCGTCTCGTTAGAGGTTCAAAGGCTAACGCTCCTGATTAATTGCCGAGCAATAGGAATTTAAAGCTGATTTCGGGTATAAAAAGTTTGGGGGTTGCCCACAACGGCTCTGTGGGTACAGTAGTTAAGCAGGACAGAAGACATAGCACAGACAGAAGGCGTACTCTGGAGCTGTCGACTTCTCGGCCTTCCGTTTACATTATGCTTGTGGCCCGAGCGGCAGAACTGAACTGAGCGGCCGAACTGAATCTGATGGAGGTGGATGCGGTGTGGGATCTTCGTGGGTGTAACAGGCAAATAGTCAAGATTCGTGTAGTTGAAGGTTCAATGGTTAACGCTATTGATTAATTGATGAACAGTAGCGGATTTACGCCGATTTCGGATTTAATAAGATTGTGGGTTGCCCACAACTGCTCTGTTGGTACAGAAGTTAGGCGGCCCGCGGAGACGGACAAAGCCTACTCTAGCAGCTGTCCGTCTTCTCGGCCTTCTCCTTCAGTACGTTGTGTTCTGAGCAGATCAGCGCAGTGAGAAACGGAATGTTACAGATGGTGGTGTCCAAGTTCGAAGATGATAGGAAGCGAAGAAATATAGTCCATGAGCTTTCAGGTCTATTACATCAATTACTCGGATCGACAATAGGAGTTGAAATGAAGTTTTGAAACTTAATTACTCTAGGAATTATTTGTAGTTTGCATATATGCAGTGATTCGTAGAAAGATGTATTCTCGGGAGGCTGCCTTTGTATCGGAATTCTGCACATGGTAGTGTATGGGATTCTCCGCTAAGATTAGACGTTGTGAGGGAATGATGGTGATTAGGAACTTCTGTTAAGCATATAGAGCCACTGCATTGATTAATCTATGGCAATGGTGATTTAAACCAATTTTTATCCTTAATTACACAAGGGATTATCGCCAGAAGTCTCTTCTTGCTATGATTAGACAGGCGAATTTTACTTTGGTGGATATTACTCATGTTGAGGGCTGATTTATTCTCATTTGCATTACGGTAGTGGCTTTAGAGTTAAAGAAGACGAAATATTGGTGTTTATGTATTGTGAATGGGAGATGTGTTGGAGGTGGAAGCGAGAGAAAGCGAGAATTGGGAGCCTGATGAGCCCCTTGGGAGCCTGAGTCAATCAGATTGATTAGTCGAAGAGCAGTATACATAAACTTTCTTGAATTCTGAAGTAATGATCCATTACGTCTCTTTACAGTGGTTAGTTGACAAAGAATGGCTGCTCCTTGTTTTCTGGATTTTTTCGACGTGTATACTGTGTGTCCGGCCCTAGTGGCGGTACGAAATGCCGCAGATGTACTGGCTGTACTTGTGTGTTAGGAGGTGCAGTGATATGTGCATAGCTGAAGAGAGGTGATCAGGATTATGTTGCTGGGATCATCCATCATCTGGTTAATCGATTAACCGTAGGATTCATATAGAATTTAGAAAACGATGTCTCGAGGTATCATCCGCGCCTCAGTACGTACACAGGTGACGCGGACGAAACGTATTCTAAGAGGACACCACTTCTATCAGTTCCATATTTTCGACTTCGTCTACGTACGACACTATGCTTCCGGCTCAAGCAGTGGCAAGAGGTAATCTGCAGGGCTACGATGTAGGAGATATGATGTAAGGTGGATGCACCAGCATTCTTCCTCATGGGACCATAGGTTAACCAGTCTGATTAATTAATGCAGTCAGAATCTATATCTAATTTTGAACTTAACTCGGGAGTGGTAACGCGGGGGTCTGTGGGACCCCCAAGATCCTTTCTTCTCACTTCTTGTATTTCCCACGTTGGCTACCCTGACCATTGCTTAAGTACCTTTCTGTTTTTGTATCATGATATTTAGTGTGCTCTCAGTTTGCCAATTTCGTGAGTTTTATCGATGTAACAAGCTGTTGTTTTGTTTGGGGTGCACAGGGACCCCCGCGTTACCTTCTACGTTAGCAAAGATGTCTTCAGTCTCGTACATTCTATTAGTTTGGCAACGTATTGCATGCTGTATTTTTATGTTAGGATTCCCCTGCAAAGTTAATACTGAAGTACTACGAACATTTTAGGTCACTTTATATGTTCAGAAAGGAGTGGAATAATACGCCAACATTTGCTGAAAGCGGGAACAGAATATCGTTACTCACCACCCTAGAAAAAGCAGTCTCCACGCACTTCCAAAATACTAGGATAATGTTTTCTTTCTTTATTGATTTGGATATGATTGAGAGAATTACAGAATCCACTAATATCAAAATTTAAATGGATTTAGAGGGGAATAAAAATGATCGCAACACCTATAAGACTGACAAAGCGGAAACGAAGGCAGTAATTGGGCTACGTATTTTGGCTGGATCTGTGAAATCAGGGCATCAAAATCTTGCTGAATTGTGGAATGTGGATAATATGGGTATTGAAATTTTCCATTGTACTTTGAATTTGAAAAGATTTCAATTTGTCCTACGAAATATGGGCTTGGACAACACGCGCAGACCGGTAGAAAAGTTAACTCCAAATATTAGATGCTTTCCTGATGAATTCTCAGACTTGTTTAGCAACCAAATTCATAATAAATTGTACACGCAAAAAATTGTTAATAATAGAAGAAGAATATTATATTAATTTGTTTTTCAATAATTTAGCATATATCATGAAAAGAGTGTGGGTTTCTGGAGACACTCCACGTTACCACTTTTGTTTCAAAAAGTCACGTTACCACTGCAGAGTTAATGACTCGTGCGATCTTTCACAATCTTTATGCAAACGTTGCCTCAGTAGTCGAAGTCTTCTCTAGTGGTCGTACGTCTTCGACGCTTTATTCTCGTTTAGATTAGATGGTCGAATTGCGCGCAGACCGAAATGTTGGAGTGAGCGTAATGTAGTGGCTTCGGGAGAAAAATTTTCACGACGCACGAAGGCCTCTCTGTTGGCTGACGCCTCTAGGGTTTATTCTCGTTAGCCTTAAGCTACAAGCCAAGTGACGTGCAGGCAAAATATTGATGTCGGAGGTGAGTGTGTTGCAGTGCTTAGTTGTGAGAGTTATGAGCCAAAGATGGTGCAGTCCTAAAGAGAGGTTACCAGGATTCCTTCCTTTGAGATCATTGGTCAACTAAACTAATTAATCGTTTAGAAATAGTATTTATATCTAGTTTCAGCCAATTTCCGATAATCTACACATTTTCTCTCCGCATCTAGTGCTTCGTAATGAACAGCGAACCGCGTGGATATAATACACGGATTGATTTTGTTGGGGGCCCGCAATGATGTGCTATACTTAAGTATATACGGAGTATACGTAGTACAGGGAAAGTTATGTAATGCGGAAAATCGATTTCGAGATTTCAATGGAAATACACGTTTTGGGGTCCCCTGATACCGAAAAAGTGGGTATTTTCAAAACGTCCGTCCGTTCGTCTGTCAGTCTGTGAACAATGAAAAACTTTCTTCAAAATTTGAGGGTACTTTACGAGCTCCGCGGACATTTTCAAAAATTTTCTCAAAAACCGCTACAAATTTTTTTCTTTAAATTTCTTGTAAGAATAAAGTGTAATACACTTATAAATGTGACATAGGCCTCATTTTCACGTCATTAGTTTGGGCGGCAATAGATCGCAGCTGTTAAAGAGTATTGGCAAGTCCGAATAGCTAGCCGAGACCAAAGGAAACAGAAAACTAATACGGGAAAGTCTGTGCCATTCTGTAGTACCACTAGTTACAATTGACCTTAGGACTGTTTCATTTACGTGGACAGAAACACACCACTCATGCGAGAAAGTTTGTGCTGTTCGTCGACCACTAGTTAAGTTAAATTTTTTTGCTGCACTTCAAAATCATTTACTTTTTGAAAATTGGAATTATTAACTATAATTTTCTAATAATGCTTCGTCCAATACACGCTAAAATACATGATGTTTTTAATTCCAACAAACGTCGGAACATTCTCTACAACATTTTATATTTTAATACCCTTTTATTAAGCGATACAATCGGAATGAAGTGTGAAGAAGGAATGACACACACTGTTATTAATTATATCAGGATTGGTTTGCCTTCAACAATAATTGTTGCCCCTTTATTAAGATTTTACTAAATACATTTATTCCATGAACTGTCTACTGTAATTTTACTTTTAAGTCCCTTTTTTATAGTGTTTAGTGACTGTTTACTACATCTTTGAGATACTTTTTGTTAATCTCTTCATTTTATTTTGCCTATTAAGTGCGGTTGGGAGAGACCCAAAACAAGAATATTCCGAATCACCACAAGTCGTGTTGTACTTATCGTTTCGTTCTTGGTTCTCTTCCATACGATTGCATCAACGACTAATGCTCGGTGCAGAACTCAAGCAGAGCAGGCAGTCGTCGATGCCCAGTGCAATCACCGGAAACGCTCAGCTCCGTTCAATTTACAAGATCAGAAAAGGCGTGACGCACGTCTGCTCCTGTGTGCTTTTATTACGCAGTCTTGCAACCGCAGCAAAAAGTAAATCCACTGGGGCAACTAGTTGGCCGATGGCGATGAGTACACGATCGCCTACTTCCTATCCAATTATAATAGCTACTACTATAACTGCGGCCGTGGTGGCGTAGGGGTTTGGAGCAACGTCCTATCTGGTAGTTGTGGGTTCATTCTGTAATTGTGGGTTCATTCTGTAATTGTGGGTTCATTCTGTAATTGTGGGTTCATTCTGTAATTGTGGGTTCATTCTGTAATTGTGGGTTCATTCTGTAATTGTGGGTTCATTCTGTAATTGTGGGCTCATTCTGCAGTGGTGGGTTCATTCTGCAGTGGTGGGTTCATTCTGCAGTGGTGGGTTCATTCTGCAGTGGTGGGTTCATTTTCTAATTGTGGGTTCATTCTCTAGTGGTGGGTTCATTCTCTAATTGTGGGCTCATTCTCTAGTGGTGGGTTCATTCTCTAGTGGTGGGTTCATTCTCTAGTGGTGGGTTCATTCTCTAGTGGTGGGTTCATTCTCTAGTGGTGGGTTCATTCTCTAGTGGTGGGTTCATTCTCTAGTGGTGGGTTCATTCTCTAGTGGTGGGTTCATTCTCTAGTGGTGGGTTCATTCTCTAGTGGTGGGTTCATTCTCTAGTGGTGGGTTCATTCTCTAGTGGTGGGTTCATTCTCTAGTGGTGGGTTCATTCTCTAGTGGTGGGTTCATTCTCTAGTGGTGGGTTCATTCTCTAGTGGTGGGTTCATTCTCTAGTGGTGGGTTCATTCTCTAGTGGTGGGTTCATTCTCTAGTGGTGGGTTCATTCTCTAGTGGTGGGTTCATTCTCTAGTTGAGGGTTCAGTCTCTAGTTGAGGGTTCAGTCTCTCGTTGAGGGTTCAGTCTCTCGTTGAGGGTTCAGTCTCTCGTTGAGGGTTCAGTCTCTCGTTGAGGGTTCAGTCTCTCGTTGAGGGTTCAGTCTCTAGTTGAGGGTTCAGTCTCTAGTTGAGGGTTCAGTCTCTAGTTGAGGGTTCAGTCTCTAGTTGAGGGTTCAGTCTCTAGTTGAGGGTTCAGTCTCTAGTTGAGGGTTCAGTCTCTAGTTGAGGGTTCAGTCTCTAGTTGAGGGTTCAATCTCTAGTTGAGGGTTCAGTCTCTAGTTGAGGGTTCAGTCTCTAGTTGAGGGTTCAGTCTCTAGTTGAGGGTTCAGTCTGTTCAAGGTGGACGTCACCATGTGGGAGTGGCTTGTTAGCTTCTCTTAGCAGTACACATCTGATATGAACATAATCTTTTACGTAATAATTTATCTCTCAGCATCATTCACCCTTATGAAACCCCATTTGACATTACCTACACAGTTATTGTTAAGTGCATACGACATGTTATCATTTACCTAACAATGGAAAGGACATAAAGCCATTTCCCTCGTCTTGTCTCAGAAATCAATACGACACATAAATCACTCAATTACTGTAATGAAGGTTTGTACCAAGTCCAATTAAATAATACAATTTCTATTTCTGAACCATTTCTTTGAAATTTGCCAACTATTTCATACATTTATTCAAAAATGAAATATAAGTTTCTAATATGTTTGTGTTTAAAGGAAAATAATGCTCTACGGACGGTCTGTCCATTCTTAGAAATACTTGTCTTCCAGACAAACGTAAGTCAAGACCTTATATTCAATTATTATTTTAAACTATAATTCTGAAGGTTTAAATACCCGAAGACCTTAAAACAATGTTTTGTTTTTGCTTTGGGACTAGTAGTTTAGATTAGGTATTAAATCCAATATTAAATCACATAACGAAGGATACACAGTGTAACGTTTGAGGGAATATCACAATAAGTATAAATTATAATTCGTTAACTGGAATTTTTCTTATATCTTCATCTTTTTCATCAATCATTTCAATAAGACTCTCGAAGGCGTTTTAACAGCTAACTCAGAGATCTTATAAATAACTTTATTATTAACCGGAGGCCTGCAGCAGGGAAATTTCTGCTGAATAAAAGCTCACAAAATTATTTTCCAAAAAGTAGCACGCCCACTCGACAAGAACAATAAATAAAATACTTCCGCACAACACTGCAATAAATTAAATACTGTTAACAAAATCAATCTTACTGTAACCATATAGTATTGTACTGCAACAGCTCTTTACATGCCAGGAATATAAACAAAAGTAGGTGTTCCATAAAACAACACGTGCCGGCTCCGTGGCCATGATCGCTAAAGCAACAATGAAATGGCGATCTCGGACTGCAGGGTCCCGAATTCGAGTCCCGCCTCGGGCCTGAGTGTATTTGGGTATGTCTATATGTGTGTGCCGTCCTTTCACCCCGCACTATCATCATCATCATCATCTCACCTTCTCCTAACAACCCTGGGGGATAAAAATAGGATCTAGCGTAATGCTGATCCCCCCTAATGAATTGCATGCAATTGCATTGGAAAAAAAGGAACACGTGAATATCAAATATTTAAGGGCGGGCGACATCATCATAGAGCCTTGTTGTTGCATGCCGCCAGCTGTGTCATAACTCTGTCAGAGAATTCAGTCGGTGCGCACAGTACGAGAATAGATGGAATAACTCAATCAAATATTGTACTATTTCTCCTTTCCTTTATAAATTTAAGATTTATTAAAACAAATCATTGGAAAAATAGATAATTCTATAAAAATAATTAGGGCTGATAATGAAACAATATACAGAGTTTCAAAAGCAAAATGTATCACTATACCTTGTCGATGTTTTGAGTGTTCATTCTTCATACACTAATAGTGCTATTTGGAGATAATCCACATATATCTTCGGAATAAAACGTTCATCATCCATACTATTATTATTCCATTAGCTAAAAACTTTCTTTCACACACCGTTTCATAAATACCTCCTCACCATCATATTTTGTTTTTTATCCTCTTGTCATGAGGACATCCACGGCCCATTGCTATTACATAGTCTTTCCCTTCTGTGGGCTTTGCGGCAATCATAGATTCATTACAGTATTTGCATTTTTCAGTCAAGATCGAAACTGTTTCAATGTTTTTGTTTTTCCACCAAGATACTAGGTATCTAATAAAATCACAAACACCTCTCCCACAGATGGAGCTTACTTAGTTTTTCTTAAATTTCTGCGCGCATTGGAAATTTCGAATATAGATTTCACAGCAACTGTCACATCGTTATTGTATTTAATACATTTTGGCTCATTACGTTCCCACTCAACATGGTCATTCTAACTAGTAGAACACAACCGTTCCCCATTATACCAATTCCGACATCTTTCTCAAATTAGTACAAAACAAAATCAGTCTTAGCGTCGGAAACCCTTCTGGATTATTACTACCCTCCCAGAAAAGAGGTTACAGACATTCTGTAATATTACAATATCAGTGAAAATATGAATATTTTTTCTTGGAAGTGATATAATAGAGGGATTACTCATTTTCAGAGTTTTCTGATTTGTTTTTAGTTAGTGTTAATTAGGAAGGATAACATGACTAATCGGAGACAAAATAACACATATATTAAAATTAATAAATGGCGTTTGATGAATTAATGATGAAAACTACTAATCCTACTGTGAGTAGAAGGAAGATAAAACAATTACTTGATTTGATTGACTTCACTGATGTGTTTTGTCTCCGGAGACTTGGTGTGTTAATATAATTACTTTCATTAATCATTAAGAGTGCAATGACCTGCGTAATACACCCACACATCATTTAACTTCATCGTCTGTTTGTATTCGAGTGATAATCGTGAGTGATACTATACGCGAACTATCTGATACGCAATCTGTAGCAGTGAGAGCAAGTTTCCTGAATAGGCGCGCGGTACTTGATGCATTGCACGATCTGACCATAATATGTTGCCAAGACCGTCGTTCGTGGAATAGCTCCGATAACGAGACACGAGCTGGCATAAAGGTTCGTTTCGCTAGTTGCTGATGGAGTGTGCGTGGGCGGCGTGGACTGCTAACTAACCTCCCAACAGGCCTACCAACTGTCGCTGCAAAAATATTTTGTTCGTGAGAGAAGAAAATGTTAGTTGGGCTGAAGCTTCTCCTTTCCCACAGTGGATTTTTCTGAAACTAAATTCGTAAGATTGACAGAAAAAAAGGTTGCAACCATTTGATTTTTGTAAGGTCAATGAGAAAGCATAAGGAAGATCCTAGGAGTGAACTGATGTACGCAAGGAACTGATGGTAGTATTTTCTTTCAATGTAGACAATACGTCTAATCTATGTAATTGGAGTATGTGTATGAAGTCCAATACTCTAGCCAGAATTTTTTTCACTATTGATATCAAAGATACACCGACAAGTTGATGGCTAAACCTAATGTGGAAGTGAAAACGGGTAGTTAAACCCTAAGCATACACTCTGAAATGGAGGAGGATAAGAAGAAGAATTAAAAGGCTGAAGATTATTTCCTTGGACTCCATGATAAACATTTTGTAGGAAACTTGTATACCAAAATTAACATAAAAATATCTTTAGTTTATGCCAAGGGTCTTTATTTTCCCGACTGACAGAGTTGCCATATACTGTTCTAGTGAGGTGACTCGGGTATAAACAATTATAAAAGAATTTTCAAAGTTATTTATTCAAAACTTTTTTAAATTAGATTAGAATGTTACGAAAAAATGTCGGTTGTTCACCAGCAGTCCAAGACACGTTAAATGACCCCTCGCTTGTGGCAAAGAAAGAGGTGTAACACGGACGCACGGGTGAACGTACACGCAGGTTACTCCTTTACCGAGGATCCATGGTTTGGTGCGAAGTCATTCTTCAATGTTATTTTGTAATTGAAGTCGAAGTTTCCGAACGTCGCCAGCATGAAGATTACTCCACTTCTTAGACCTCTCCTCAGTTGTTATCTTTGTGCGAGTTCGTTTTATATATTGTTACATTGACATTCGTAAATCAAGCATTCGAGTTAGATGGATTTCAGTATTTTCTGGCTTCAGATATTCGATTTCTTCTCTTGTCGATCAATAGAAATAAAATATGCAACCGAGACATTTCCGGAAGAAAAAATATACACCACCTTATTCTCCTCAGTGAGATGAACAAATATTTCTAACGTCGTTGAATCGAGAAATACGAGACGTTTCGTTTCTGCACATCAGTTTCTTGACGATATTTCTTAAGTCCTGAAATCTTGCCGATGGAAAAGTCTACTTTTTTTAATACGAACGGAAACGAAATTGATGGAATTGGTGAGCAAATTACGACGGTACTGTCAGGACCTTAGATCATCTCCTAGCCATTACAGTGCACTCGCTGTTCACAAATGTCACTAATGGCTTCCCGAGTAGACAATACTGCTTCGAGTCTTAGAAATGTGCACAAAGTTCCGATGACATATGGCTGCAACGAAATTGAAAATGTACACCAAACACTTCCTACGGGAATCCAAGCTTCTGATGGCAGATTGGTAAAGGAATTATTTAATATCATCAGGAACTTCGTGTGCTTTTTTTAACAACTGTAATTAATCACCCTGAATTAGGTCCATCATTTCCTTGTAGCCATTCACTTAACTTTAATAAATTACAGGGAAGTTGGCGGAAGTTAGCAAAAGGCGACAGTCTGCAACCGACTTCCACACGCGCGCTCAGAGCGTCGAGTGCGCAGATGGCCGTGATCTGGCGTCCGCGGTCGCCGCTAGTCTCGTCTCGCTGCCTGCCCTCGCCGCCCCCGCCGCCCGCGCCGCTCGCACCCTCTAGATCGCGTGTGGTGAACTTGCGGCGCCACTCTCCGCCCCCGCCCCCGCCTCGCCCCGCCCCCAACTCCTCGTCTCCCTCATCTCCGCCGCCCCGGGGCCCCACCGCCTCCACCGCCGCCGCCTCTGCCCGCCGCTCCACAGCGCCACCGCAGCTGACGAGCCCAACCAACAAAGCCGAACAGAAAACCACACCTTCAATTATTGGGCTCCGGGAATACAACTCGCCGGCCGTCGTTTTTTCGCCCCCAGGAAAAATTTCAATTTATAAAAGATGAAAGTGCCCCCGCGGTGGTCGGGAGTTTATTACGACAAGAAAAGGAAATAAAAATATATGGGGCCGACGCAGGAACTCGGGGTACGCGGAGGCAGCGGTGCCCCCCGCCCCTTCCGAAACGCCGTCACGTCGTGGAGCGACGCAAAACCTCAGCCTCCAACCCACATTAATTTCGGCCTGGTTTCCGTTCTTGGTCTTCTCAAGTGTGTTTTCAGTTGTGTTTTTACTCTACAATGGAATGGCAAACTCAATTTCATCAGATTTATGTTCATTTCATCATAAATTGTTCTTTGAATACACTCGCTCGTGGTTCTCGCTAGTACGGCCATTTGTTTGCACATGCGGGTGCCGGATTAGCGAAAGTGTCGGACTATTGAGGGGGTTTGAAAAGTAGTTTAAACACATAGGGAATATACAACTTATTACATCTAAAGATACTGTGCATTTATTTACACAAAATTTGTTGCTCATTCAATAATGCACTCAACAGCAATGGCTTTTTGCGAAGAACCTCCGTTCAAATTACCTAAAATATTAAGTTTCTACTTGAGTTCTAGGGTAACGTGTTTTTTTTTATAAGCCATACTCTTGAACTGTGACTGTTACTACTGTAAGAAAGTCAAAATTTCAAATGTTTAACATTTTAAATTAAAACATTGTTGCGTAGGTTAATTGTTTTGCGCGTCATTTCTTCTTGAGCGATTAGACGCCGGACGACAGGGCCGAATTAGCGAGAGATTAGAGAATTTATTATTAACTCTATATCTCGAAAAAACCTTCACAAAAGTTTTACTATCTTGGTTGAAACTCTCATACAAGCAAACAATTTCATGAGCTCCATCAAATGTATGTAATTCGCTCAGCAAGTTTCGCTTCATTGTTACTTCATAACGACATGTTTATTTATCAAGTGCATAAATAAGGCGTAATCCTCTGCTAAGTATTTCAGTGGTCAAACGGCATTATCTTATGGTAGCTGAATCATCAAAAACTATATATTTGTTCCTCCGTTGCAGTTGTTGAGTGTATACACCATTTATTGAGAGGCACTGGGCAGGTGAAGAAACACACTTAAGTAATGTTGCATTGGACGGGAATGCAATATTTTTTCGATGAGATTTCAGGCAGAGATTAGTTTGGTAAGCGAATTCAGTACCCATAATCCTGAATTGCAAGTAAGTAGCAATATTTGGAGTTTCCTTGCATTTTAGTTTCATACAAACACGTGTTCAAATGTTAGTGAAATAGCATTTTCTAAGTGAAAACTAGAACTGGAAAAAATAACGCTCCAATGTATTAATTACAGTAACAATATTAATTAAATTCCTAACAATGTGCAAAGATCGAGCTATAATTGCTGTGATGTTTATCGAAACATATCTTATAATCAGATAATTTTACTTATCTAATATAGTTTTTATTAGAATGTCATTCAATGTTCAATCTGACATTCAGTAGTTGCATTGCTTTCGCTGCTGCAGTCTTGAGCACATAATGATCAGTATACAATCGCTCATGAAAAGTATGCCGTTCGGTAGTAAGGATAACTGGTTACGAAATGTTGGAAGTTCTTAGACGGATCGACTGCGTGAAATTCTAGGGATTGTGGAAAGTTGCGGAGCAAACTGGTGGGAAGCATGCTCGTTCTCATGCAACTGACCGTGTGGTTGCAGTGAGTAGCTGGAGGACATTCTGAATATTAGTGTCAGAGTAACTAATCCCATTTCTGGATAACAATTTATGCTCCCATTCGGCCAACGTATTGTCAAGAAAATATCGATTTTTGCTGAAATTAGGATGTACTAACCTCTTATGAGCGAGAGAAGTTAAGATTTTGGAATTCTATAGTTTATTGTATAACACTTTTACTTACGTATTTGAAGAACAATTAAAGAAAATACTATAGAGAAATCTAGTAATAAGATAAATCGTGATAGATATTTGTAAAAATATGTAAATTTTAAATTTTATGAGTTTTTCGCTAAAAGTTCAAAGCGAACGAGTGAAGAGGACAACACTTCCAGTATTTGATGGGATTGTGGTGAGTACTCAATGCACGTTTTCAAGCTGTAGCGCTTGCTACCAACATCATTTCTATTGTAAGCACCCTCACCAGCAAGGTGCCACTGCGAAGACACTTTCCTGGCGCGCTAATTTATTATTTATTTTATGATTTACGCTCATTCAATTTAATGTGCGTTCATGATAATTTTCATAATTTCAATCGTATTTGTCGTATATTTCCTTTTGAACATTATATTTTGGGCCAATATCTAAGACAAATATTTCTTTTCTTCTTAAATTTTTTCCACGAAAATTCCAAAATTCGTATAAAAATTTTTTAGAATTTTTGTAATAAAAAGGTTTAAGAAGGAAAGAAATATTTGTCTTAGATGTTGGCCCAAAATATATTGTTCATGATAATTACTTAAATGTGCATTTCAATAAGGTACTGCATTTCATTAAAGCACTGCAGTGTAGTTTGGGTCCGGAGCGCGTCGTTCCGGGCGTCTCCATCGGCATGGTGGCGTGGTCGCGCGTCGCGGCGGCGGCGGCGGCGGCGGCGGCGGCGGCGGCGGCGGCGGCGGCAGCGGCGGCGGCGGCGGCAGCCGCGGCGGCGGCGGCGGTGGCGGTGGCGGCGGCGGCGGCGGCGGGCGGGCGACGCCAGGCTGCCTTATCAGGTCCCCACCTTCTCCTCCGCGCTCCCCGCCCCGCGCCGCCCTCGCCGGCCCATGCTAATGCTGTCGCCGCTTCCCATTACCACACAAAGGCTCGGTCTGGGCGGCGCCCACGCCGCGGTGCGGGCACGCCGCGCCACGCGCTCCGCTCCGCTCCGCGCTGGGCCGCCCCCGCGCCGCCCACGCAACGGCGTCGCCGTGACGTCAGCGCCGCCACCCCCGCGCACGCGCGCGCCCTGTGGTGGCCCGCCACCGAACGCCCACGCGACATCAAAGAGACTTCGGCCAACGTAATGCCGCGCGCAAACACTGCGGGCCAGCGCGGGCCGCGCTGGCGCGAGGGACAGCGCGGAATTAGTGTTTGGGTTAGAAGCACTTAGTGAATGACGGTTGGGACTGGGTGGGGGATGCTCCCTTACAATTTCGAAATATTCACTCATCGTAAAGGACAACGTCTTTGTAAGCGATCCATCGCCGTCAATATTTGCTGTGGAGACTTTCTGCATCGGAATGTTCCGGATTAGATTAGTGCAAAAAATAATATACATTGCATTGTAATAAACGAAGCAGATAGGTTGAGATCAATCTTCACTTTTTCGTAGTTGAGGCAGTTTTATCGAGTGACACAAAGTTTTGGGAAACCAATTATAAAACCGTTAATTGTCTCACTTCAACATGATGTATGCTAAGTTCTATCTCGCATTTCCACTCCAATATGATAATAATAATAATAATAATAATAATAATAATAATAATAATTATTATTATTATTATTATTATTATTATTATATTTTATTGCAATTGAGTACATAAAATGTTGATATTTTTATTTCTTGGAACATCACCAAATATCAGCAACAGTTATGATGTTATATGTACGTTTTCTATATTTTTTTGCAAGGGTACGTGCGTAATAAGTAAATGACCAGTGACACTGATAAGTGAAATAATTATTAGCTTATGAAATGATTAGAACTTTCGATACAAGTACTCGCAACGATAAGCAGTGAACGAAGTAAGAATCCCAAAACAATGTATTCCGCCTGCTGAAAATGTACAGCGTGTGACCTGGTTCCGTGTCTAGGAACTCATTTTTCCTTTCTCGCTACGCAGTAGAGAGAAAGATTTGTAATGCTGTGTGCAAAAACGGCGAATTTTCGGCAGAAAAACTCTTATTACAGGGCTCTGGTAATGAAAAAAGAGGATAAATCGTCTGTGAACGACGCTAGCGGCTAAATTGTTCAGCTGATTTTCTCCAAAACTGAAATTCCTCAATCGATCTGGCTAATGTCACGGCCCCTCCCTTGGACAACCATTCGTTCGTTATGTTAACACGAATTTACAAGATTTTACGATACTCGAGTTAACAAACGACGTTCAACTGGAGGCACTTTCTGGGCGGGCGTGGAGAAATCGGAGCCGAGGAGACAGAGACGACATTGTCACAACGTCGAAGGTGAATGGTAGGGGTGAAATCAAGGACCCACAATGCTCTCAATGGATAAAGAAGGTGTACGGTCGGAGGCGGCTGCTACGGTGTAGATGAGGGTGAGAATAGACGAAGAAGGGGGAGCTAGGCGACAACCATAGTAAATGGGAGAACATACCACGGGTATTGGAGATACTCGTAGTGCAGAAGACAAGTAAGGAACAGGGTGAGTTTATGGTTTGCATGGGACGGAAGGAGGGGATGGAGTAGAAAGGAGAAGGAGGTGGGGACAAATGCAGGTATGAAGGAGTGGTCAGCGTTAAAGGCGATGGGGTAGAATGAAAATGAAGGGTACATAAAGATGAAGGCAGGACAGAAACTTGAGCGGCAGTCGGAAACTCAGAGGTCCTTGGCGTGCGAACGAGCAAGGATGAAAGAGCGGGCGAAGTCACGACAAAAATTGTTGGTGCAGCCAGGCCCGGCAACGGGAAGGCCAAGGCATGGGCTCAGGAATGGCGGGGCAGAGGCGGGGCTTTGCGTCATGGCGTGGGGTGGAAGCGTGGCGTTGAAGGGGCGGCGTGACGGAATGGCGGGGTTGATGAACGGAGGGGCGCAGCATGGCGACGTTTGGTGAGGCTGGGGCGGGGATTGTGGCGGGGTGAGGAGGTGGAGAATACGACGTCGAAAACAGAGCGGGGAGAAAGGTGAAGACGCTGGCGGGGCGAGGGTGGAGACAGGGGACGGAAAATGACGACAGTGATAACTGATAAGGATGAGAGAACTGGCAAAGAGACAGGAGATAAGGTACGAAGATGGGGCGCAGAAAAGATGGAATGGAAGTTCGGGGACGGGTGGGGGTTGTCAGGAACAAGAAGGCATAGGTCGTGGACAAGAGGATATGGGTCGTGAACATGAGGATGTTGGTTGTGGACAAGAGGATGTTGGCCGTGGACAAGAGGATGTTGGTCATGGACAAGAGGATGTTGGTCGTGGACAAGAGGATGTTGGTCGTGGACAAGAGGATGTTGGTCGTGGACAAGAGGATGTTGGTCGTGGACAAGAGGATGTTGGTCGTGTACAAGAGGATGTTGGTCGTGTACAGGAGGGTGTGAGTCGTGGACAGGAAGGGGTTGTTCGGGGACAAGCGGGGAAGGGTCATGAACAAGAGGTAGGGCGAGGAGAACAAGGGTGGGACGGAAACCAGATGGAGTGGGACCGGGAAACGAGTGCGGGGAAAAAATCGCGCAGAGGGCGGGTTTGAGGCCGGAAGAGGGAGCGGGGACGAGGACGGGTGGGAGGACGGGGACGGGAGTACGTCGGGGGCGGGGGAGGGGGTTCGTCGGGCGAGGGCGAGGAGGGAGAAGGGGCGTGGGCGTGGGCGTGGGTGGGGGGTGGGGGTGGGTGCCCGTCGGCGCGGCGGCGCCTCTGCGCGCATTCCCCGCCGCCCACTTCCGATATTAAAACAATAACCGCGCCGTGACATCCTGGAACAAAGGGGGAGGCGCGGGGACACAATAGGCGCTGTGGGAGTGCCTGTGTAATGGGTGCGGGAGTGCGAGGGCGGTGGGCGGTGGGCGGGGCGCCAGAGGACAGGGAGGGTCGGCCGCTCGGAGGGAGTGGTGCCGAGCAGAGCACGCCAGGCAAATCGTGTTGCCTGGTCATCCTCTGAGAGACGCTCCACGAGGAAAAAGATGGTCCGTAAATATTTCCTTGTTCCTTTCATTGTTTCTTTTCTCAACGTTACAAAATATTTGTGCATAATGTATTTTTGTTTAAACAAGTAACCAGAGTTACACTCATCCCTGTCCAATTCTCCCTCTTAGCCGTAAGATTCTATTACAAAATATTAAAGATGATTTCGGCTATTCACTTTCACATAGGTAAGCAAAATCTTCAGAGCAAAATATTTTAAAAAAGCTACCAAGAGAATTTTTCGATCCCCCATAGACTGTAACTGATGAGTCTTTTCTCAAGATAAACTATATAAGCACTAAATTGTATTATATCTAAAACTAAAATTCTGTATATAATGTATCAAATAATTCTTGTATATATCTTACGCCATTGTATCTATCTTACGCGGCTGCAGAGGGCCAATGGACAATGCTAGAATAAATAAAAAAAAGTAACAATGATCACAATCCGAAGTTACGGTGCATTTTGTTTAAACAAGTAACACCAATCGTAATCCGAAATGACGGTGTATATTTGTTAAACAAGTAACTCTAATCATAATCCAAAGTTACGAACACGGCTGCAAATTCAGGGCTTGGCTTGGGCGCCAATTCACTCAAACCGGCCTTTGACGGCCGGACGCGGCCAGAGCTGGCTGGGGCGCGGGGGCGTGGCTGGGGCGGAGCAGATGACGGCCGACACATGTCGTGGGTGCAGTGCGTGGGCCGGGAACGCGTGCGGGTGGATAGGCAAGGGCGGCGGTTGGAGCGCGTGCAGCGGGTCAGAGGGCGCGGGCAACAATGGGGTCGGGGCAGTGGACGACGTGGGAGGTCACCGAGGAAAGAGGGAAATGTGACGCGTGAGACGATGACGGGATGATAACAGGAGGCGGGGCCCGGCATATTTAGGGAGGATCCTACGAAAAAGATATATTTTGGGTTTCGATAAACAAAGAACGACAATTCAATTTTATCACCTTTGCTCACTACAATATTATTATATTATGTCAAATAAAGTCAAATTCGTAGCTAGAATTCGTCAAATTCGTAGCTAGCTTCTTTCTAGATGTAAAATCACGGACGAATAATCACTTCGTATTATTATTGTTATTATTATTATTATTAATAATAATAATATTAATATTAGTTTTCGACTAGTGGACTGGACTGAGCAAGAAATTCGCACCATGGATCGAAAAACCAGAAAACTGCTAACAATGCATCATGTTTCCCACCCTCGAGCTGATGTACATAGACTTTATGTGTCACGTAAGGAAGGAGGAAGGCGGCACAACGCAATTATCAGGTTGGGGAAGTATGTAGTCAGCCATCAAGATGACACTCTAATGAAGTAGGTCATGAAATCTGACCGAACAATGGGAAACAGAGGCGTTGTTGGTGTAGCAAGAAGCATTGCGAAGAAAACTAGGCAAGACACGTCGAATAACACAGAAATTGAACTTCTGATGCTGCTAAATATGAAATATGAGACACAAAAAATGTTAAAGAAATCGTGGAGAGACAAACCACTCCACTCACAATATCTAAAAAGAATGGACAAGCTGCAGATCAATAAAGATCAATGATTTATGTGGCTTAAAAGGGGAAGAATGAAGCCAGAATCGGAAGCAGTTCTAGTAGCTGCTCAAGATCAGGCGTTGAGAACACGACATTATGATAAAGCGATTCTCAAAATTTCCGAAGATGATAAATGCCGCATTTGCCAGGAGCAAGTAGAAACCATTGATCATATTGTCTCAGCTTGTCCAATCCTAGCAAAGACTGAATACCTGAAAAGACACGACAGGGTGTGTAACTACCTCCACTGGCAGATCTGTATCGCCCTCGAAGTTCCAAACACATGCCCCAAGTGGTTGGAACACTCACCAAAACCGGTGACGTCTTTTGGATTGTGTACGATATTGTACGACCAACAAATTCAAACTGATCGCACGATAGCGGCATGCAAACCGGATATAGTTATCCGGGATTTGGCGAAAAAATCGTGTTTACTTGTCTTTGTTACTGTACCTTGCGATCAAAACGTCGTTACTAAGGAGGCAGAGAAACGTCTTAAATACAAGAGTTTGGAAATCGAGATCAGCCGAATGTGGGGCGTAAAAGCACAGGTCGTACCGATAGTTATCGGAGCTCTGGGATTTGTTCCGCAAAATTTGTGTAAGAACTTGTCTAAACTCCCTGGTAATTCAAAAGACTGGGAAGTGCAAGAAATCGCTTTATTTGGAACAGCCCACATTTTGCGCAAAGTATTGTAGAGGCACTGAGATCACTGGATCTGCTCCTTAGGTAGCTGGTTGCAACCTGAAGTAGATTTTATATTCAGCCGACACATAACATCTTTCGTCGTGGTGTAGTGGATTAATAATAATAATAATAATAATAATAATAATAATAATAATAATAATAATAATAATAATAATAATAATTTCATATCATTTTTTGTATCGCGAACTTGCCATCTCGGGGCTACGCGAACGTGCAACCCGCGGGGGCTCAGTGATATGTACAGAGCGTAGGTGCGTGTGACTTTTTATGGGGGGGATCAGAATTTTCGTAATTTTCATGCTGAATCCGTTTTTACACCCAGGATTGTTAGCCCTGCGGAATGAGGTGGAATGATAATAATGATGAAGGATGTCATCAACAATCACAAACATTCACAGACACAACTATGCTCGAGGCGGGATTCAAACCCGTGATCCTTCGGTCCCAGACCCCCACGGCACTACTGCCTTCTTCTTAATTTTTCTCTGCACAAAATGTTTAACGTTATTTGTTCCTTTCGTAGTTTACTGAGACCCAATTTTTCTTTTACTCTTCAATATATAGGCATGTTCATAATGGTTGTGATGATTAAGAGGGCGATACCAGATGTAAATGCACAACAGTGCTTCAACATTGGCAAACTTAAGATAAACTAATAATACTTAGTGAGTACGGCAACTGACGTCTGGTGCTGTAGCACTACCACAGTGGCTATACCCCGCTGTTTCACATCCTGCACATTGTCTTCCCACGACACATGCCTCCGACAAGCATGAAGGTCGCCCACTCCAGGCAGGTGTATTCCTGTAGACCCCTTTGTTCTTAGTACTTGTACTATTTGATAGACTTGGAGTATGTATATTTATGAATGTTCGAGGATTTTAGTTCGCACTACATGGTAAATGTTTACGAAATAGTCCTTAAAAACTAAAGAAAGAAATATTAAAATATTAAATTACATCAAATTATGATTTTATCACAGGTTTTTGATTGGCTCTGCTAACTTGGAAAGTGAAAAATTGACAAACGACAATAAAAAATATGAAACTAATTTTACAACCATAAAATGAATATTGAACAATGTAAAATGAAATTATATATTTCGTTACGTGAAAAGTCCGATGCAATTCAAATGTCTCCACGATTTTTTCTTGTTATCAAAAACTACCGTTGTCTGAACTCTCACTCCGGGAAATACAGGACTTCTACTCCACTTCCACGTCTTGATTGTGGAATTCTACATTCGTGCCGTGGAATTAGCCATGGTCACTGATCTAGTTGTCATACTGCGTTGTAATTGACTGTGGTTGCAAAATCACTAAGCACATACCGATACATAATGTGTATACTGATAATATTATTACGCCAGAAAATAGTGGAAGTAGGAATATTTGCCCTGATGAAAGCTCAACCGCACCGAAAGGTTGACTTTTAACGCGCACCGAAAAGCACCGAAAGTTGACTTTTAACGCGTAGATTATTTTCATTAATTATTTGACTTAAAGTGAAGTGTATAAAGAGGCCACGAGGATACAGTTTTCGAAAAAAAACTCACTTCCAAACGAAAATGAACCATTGCCATTTTTATTTATCGGTACCAATGGCTTGAAATGAAAATGAGCAAGAAAAAAAAAATGCTATCAGACATTAAGTGTGCCTCTGAATATCTCTGGTCCTTGTTCTGCACGTGTTTCTTGAAACATTCAGAATTCATGCATTTGACGTACATCTGATATGACATATTCATTTGTCCATCATCGATTCAACCTGTTACGGACATGAAATTCGAGACATTGACAGACGTCGCTCTCAACTGGAACGTCAGATCAAATAAAACCAACCTGTTCTCAGAATTAAGAGATCTCGGTCACCGCAGGAAGATTTGAGAAGGCGACTGACCGCGTACACATTTCGCTTCCTTATTTACAATATTATTTAACCAGGTAGATTGCGCAGAAAGATACACTGGCAACGGCGTTCGGTGCGTAACATGTTCCAACAGCAAGCGAGAATGTAAATAAAGGTTGCGGCTCGGCATGGGATTAGCAATTCAAATAAAGAAAAAAATGCCACGCCCGGAGAGGCGACGCGGAGCGTATCAGGCGCCATCAATCAGTTCGCTGCGCCGCTCTGCTCGGGTGTCGAAAGCGCCGCGGCGATGCCGCGGGCGCCTTCCTAGCTTCACCTGCGCGGGAAGGCGGCGCTGAAGGCGGGGATGGCAGCGGAGATGGCGGCGGGGATGGCGTCGGGAACGGCGTCGGGGACGGCGTCGGGAACGGCGTCGGGAACGGCGTCGGGGGACGGCGTCGGGGACGGCGTCGGGGACGGCGTCGGGGACGGCGTCGGGGACGGCGTCGGGGACGGCGTCGGGGACGGCGTCGGGGACGGCGTCGGGGACGGCGTCGGGGACGGCGTCGGGGACGGCGTCGGGGACGGCGTCGGGGACGGCGTCGGGGACGGCGTCGGGGACGGCGTCGGGGACGGCGTCGGGGACGGCGTCGGGGACGGCGTCGGGGACGGCGTCGGGGACGGCGTCGGGGACGGCGTCGGGGACGGCGTCGGGGACGGCGTCGGGGACGGCGTCGGGGACGGCGTCGGGGACGGCGTCGGGGACGGCGTCGGGGACGGCGTCGGGGACGGCGTCGGGGACGGCGTCGGGGACGGCGTCGGGGACGGCGTCGGGGACGGCGTCGGGGACGGCGTCGGGGACGGCGTCGGGGACGGCGTCGGGGACGGCGTCGGGGACGGCGTCGGGGACGGCGTCGGGGACGGCGTCGGGGACGGCGTCGGGGACGGCGTCGGGGACGGCGTCGGGGACGGCGTCGGGGACGGCGTCGGGGACGGCGTCGGGGACGGCGTCGGGGACGGCGTCGGGGACGGCGTCGGGGACGGCGTCGGGGACGGCGTCGGGGACGGCGTCGGGGACGGCGTCGGGGACGGCGTCGGGGACGGCGTCGGGGACGGCGTCGGGGACGGCGTCGGGGACGGCGTCGGGGACGGCGTCGGGGACGGCGTCGGGGACGGCGTCGGGGACGGCGTCGGGGACGGCGTCGGGGACGGCGTCGGGGACGGCGTCGGGGACGGCGGCGGGGACGGCGTCGGGGACCGGCGGCGGGGACGGCGGGGGGGACGGCGGCGGGGACGGCGGTGGGGACGGCGGCGGGGAGACAGCGGGGACGGCGGCGGGGAGACAGCGGGGACGGCGGCGGCGAGGACGGCATTGGGGATGGCGGCGGAGACGGCGGTGGAGACGGTAGCGGGGACGGCGTCGGGACGGCGTCGGGGACGGCGGAGGGGACGGCGGGGGGGACGGCGGCGGGGACGGCGGTGGGACGGCGGCGGGGAGACAGCGGGGACGGCGGCGGGGAGACAGCGGGGACGGCGGCGGCGAGGACGGCATTGGGGATGGCGGCGGAGACGGCGGTGGAGACGGTAGCGGGGATGGTGACGGGGATGGCGGCGGGGATAGCGGCGGGGACGGCGGCGGGGATAGCGGCGGGGACGGCGGCGGGGATAGCGGCGGGGACGGCGGCGGGGATAGCGGCGGGGACGGCGGCGTGATTGACGGAGAGGATGAGGAGGGGATGGCGGACGGAATGGCGGCGGGGATGGTGGAGGGGATGGCGGAGGGGATGACGGCGAGGAGGCGGCGGGAATGGCGGAAAGGATGGGGAAGGGGATGACGGAGGGGATGACGACGGGGACAGCGGCTGGAACAGCGGCGGGGATAGCGGGGGACGGCAGAGGGGATAGCGGCGGCGATGGTGGAAGGGATGACGGAGGGGAAGGCCGCGGCGATGGCGGAGGGGATGTCGCAGGGGGTGTTAGTGGCGGTGAAGGTGGGGATGGTATTGGAATGTATAGTATTCTGTTTCTTCCATGAACTAACATGGTCTTCCGTATATTCCGTTCCCATACATGGTCTTTCGAAATCAAATATCAGCAAGTCAAAATATTAGATTGTTCGAATATTTTCTTTGGTCCAACTATTAGAGTTATTTTACATTTAAAATTTACATTAGGTCCGAGATGGTCTGCATGCCTAAGTTTTGTCTAAATGGCTTAATATTCTGAAGTTGTGACCATTTTGTGCATTAAATGAGTGAAGTTAAATGATCATTTTCCATACTACCTTCTCTTAATCTTTAACAAGACAATATACTCATCGGTTGACACAAGCCTCAAGTAGGTGGGATAACTCATCGATTCACAGAACCGGATCAATTAACCGGCTATCCGGGAGACGTCTTGTCATAGGCGCAGATGCCAACGTTTCGCCCGCCATTCTGCGACATTCCTCAGGGCGAAATCGGAATTTCATTTGAACCAATTTGAACGAATCACGTAAACCTAACAACCAATGGTTACTCTAAATATACTTCAACAAAATAACCCGCTATATCCACCACATTATAAATAAAATATAAACTTGCCAAGCCACAATAAAACAACCTATTTTGTCCTTCAAGAAAATATCCTATTCTCTCTTACAGTAAAAAATAACATAAAATTGGAATTACCACACAGCCAATCAAGGAATAGCCCTCCCCCGCAACAAAAATTTAATCCCCCACCACTTGCATATTCTCCATCTGAAGACGGGATGGATTTTTATTTCAATTTTAAAAAACATAAGCCTTAAAAACGAAAGTGGCCACGGCGAGTGGTAGACTGATAAAAAAACAACGGGAAAATTAGCCAATGAGTTTGTCTCTACATAACAGTGATTTTTTGATAAGCTCAACCAGGGTCCTTATCTGATAAGCTTCACGTAAAAACGTTCTCTCTCTCTCTCTCTCTCTCTCTCTCTCTCTCTCACTCACTCACTCACTCACTCACTCATCACTCACTCACTCACTCCTCACTCACTCACTCACTCACTCACTCACTCACTCACTCACTCACTCACTCACTCACTCACTCACTCACTCACTCACTCACTCATCACTCACTCACTCACTCACTCACTCACTCACTCACTCACTCACTCACTCACTCACTCACTCACTCACTCACTCACTCACTCACTCACTCACTCACTCACTCACTCACTCACTCACTCACTCACTCACTCACTCACTCACTCACTCACTCACTCACTCACTCACTCACTCACTCACTCACTCACTCACTCACTCACTCACTCATCACTCACTCACTCACTCACTCACTCACTCACTCACTCACTCACTCACTCACTCACTCACTCACTCACTCACTCACTCACTCACTCACTCATCACTCACTCACTCACTCACTCACTCACTCACTCACTCACTCACTCACTCACTCACTCACTCACTCACTCACTCACTCACTCACTCACTCACTCACTCACTCACTCACTCACTCACTTCACTCACTCACTCACTCACTCACTCACTCACCTCACTCACTCACTCACTCACTCACTCACTCACTCACTCACTCACTCACTCACTCACTCACTCACTCACTCACTCACTCACTCACTCACTCACTCACTCACTCACTCACTCACTCACCTCACTCACTCACTCACTCACTCACTCACTCACTCACTCACTCACTCACTCACTCACTCACTCACTCACTCACTCACTCACTCACTCACTCACTCACTCACTCACTCACTCACTCACTCACTCTCACACACACACACACACACACACATAACAGGATGTTAGTATAAGCAAAATGATAAGAGCAAAACTCCAACACCTATCTCCATGAAAGTTGGCACTTCTAAGTGTTTTTTTCACCGAGGAGGTTTATGTGTTGTTAATTCTGTTGTAACTTCACTATATGGCGCTACATATTCACTACATATCCACTACATATTCATGTCAAATGCAACCTGCAATACACTTTACAGCGTTTTGAATCTATATCGTTAAATAACTCCTAAATATAAATATAACTCCCAAATGAGGCGTTCCAGGGCCGTAAAAACTAACATTTTGAGTCTCTTACATTTTTGCTGGTCCGGCGCTTCCCTCCCTTACCTCACCTGCTCAGAAACGTGCAGAATCTGCAAGTAAATGTGAATGAGAGGGACAGAGAGCGGCAGAGACAGGGACAGGGTGAGGGTGGGAAGAAGAGACGGTCAGAAACGGTGATGGGAGGGGAAAGGGAGAGATGAAGGGCAGAACAATGTCTGCCGGGTTTTTCCTAGTATTAATTTATGACACAAAGGCGGAAAGTGTTACATTACGAATGTGATATTTGCAAGGCGACCGTAGGAACCCAGGTTAGACTTTCAAAACGAATAGCGTAACACTTTCGTCTGTGTGTTGTAACAAGTTTTATTTCAAACTAGATCCCATTTTGTGAGTTCTGGAATAAGGAATAGGATTACATTAACGGTTCATTAGCGATTCGATGATGCATTTTGGGGGAATTTAGAAAGCTCTGATATGATCGAGGATGAATAGTAGGCCTTGGATAGCTGAAACCAATACTGAATCAATTCTTTAATTGAGTTCTCATGGAACGTGGAAATGTGTATGAGTATGCAAGAGAGATTCCGGACAATCGCGCAAGGTTATAGGTCAGTTGATTTCCAATAAATCAGATAAGATATTTAAGAAGGGATACAGGGTATTTTCCGTATCGAAGGCAATGACAAACAATAACGTATAAGAATAAAAAAAATATAGTTTTTCAGGAAGTACATGCAATAGAGCCCCTAAAATGTAATTAATGAGACCGACAAAGATAAATAATAAATTAATATAATTAAAATAATATAATAACGTAAATGTAGTTCCACTATGCGCACGTTTTGTTGAGCGCTCCCTTTGCTTGTAGTGGTAGGAGTAGAACTGAGGACGACTTACTATTTTGTTTGCAATGAATAAGCAGCAAATCAGCAGTTCGTTTACCGTTGCAATTATGTTTTCTATAACTCAGGAACGAAAGTGTCGAGTTTTTCAAATGTTGCTAATATCGCGCTTTTTTAAATTCTGGATCTCAAGGAAATATGCGCAAATAATCTCCTCCCCATACGTCACATTCAGTTTTTTACTGTTTTTTTGACCAAATTAATTAACTAATTAATTAATTATTAATCATAGAAAGCTATTCATAGAGCAGGGCTATCCAACTTAGAAGGGCTTATAGGCCACGTATCAAATTATAGTTAAGCCACCGGCCGCACCGTAATTTAAGATGTTTTTTTATCCTAGCTACGGAGATTATACTGAAATAAATAAACATTAGTTACGACTTTCATTCACGTACTTAATGATTAATGTACATACGAGAAAATTATTATATCATAATAAAAATAAATGTGCAATTATATTGAATTCGGTTGTATAACTAATTTTTTCAAAGCAGTGGCGGGCTACACAAGAAGATCCGGGGGGGCCGTCAGTTGGAAAACCTAGTCATAAAGTATTAGAAAGGGAAAATGTACTAACGAGTTGGAATCAACACTATTGGAGGGATTACCAATGAAAATCGCTCAGTTTCTTGGTTTACCAAATCCTACAGTATACACAAGGCATTTCGTAGAACGTCAGCTACATTATTAGTAAAGTCAGGGGCAAGGCAGAAAATGAAAAAAATGGAATCTAGTGTGAAATGAAACGTATTCTCTAAAGTTTTGTCATAGATTTATTCATACAATAAATGTTCACGCAGATTAAGTAGGCACTGCAATTCACAGTACGACGCTACGGACACACGAACAAGGTCATCTCCTTCACCTAATTATTCACGTTGCCGTAACATGTACAAGCGCACAGAAACACATGCATTTCTCGGAATGTCAATAAATACTAACAATTGCATTAGAATTTTGGCCATTCGCATTCACGTAGAAAGTGCTCATTGTAATTTTCCAATTTCGTCACAGTAATGTATGTCAGGGGAACATTGTGCGCATTTCAAAAACTAGAAGCAAGGTCGGTTTGAAGGCTCGGAATGTTCGGGAAGCCATATACAAACACTGCAATTCTGACGGCCCAGCTGTTGGGGCCAGACGCGTTTGTAGGGCTGTGCGTGATAGAAAGCCAGCATTATTTGAAACTCAACCTTGTCAATTCACAAATTTGAGATTTTTTGGCCTCTGTGTCACACCATCCTATCCACCCTCTCACGCCTCCCATCGCAACTTTGCACTGAGCCAACAATTAATGTAGATGTGGTTCCCAGTGGGGATTCTCTCTTTCGTATAAATGAGTTAAGTAGAGTTAATTTACAAGTACCTCGGTGCTTCTTACTTTCTCGCTACAGATTAGAGAAAAAGTGAAGTAATGCTGTGCGAAAAAACAGCGAATTTTCCAGGGTCTCTTATTCCAGGGCCCTGGTAACGAAAAAGTGGATAAAGCCAGTTGCTACATTTTGGGGGGAAAAATCCCTTAACATGTGGTGTAGCCAGAATCCATGTTTTGTGGGTCCTTGTCAGAGAAAAATCGAATGACGGCAAAATATCTGTCCGTCTGTCCGTCCGTGAACAACGATAGCAGCTAAACCTTTCAGCAGATTTTCTCCAAAATTGATATTCCCTATCGATCTTGCCGATGTCACGGCCCCTTAAACTTGAAACCGATATTTTAATTTTAGTGGGTACTTTACTTGAAGCTCCTGGGACATTGTCCAAATTTTCAAACAAAAAATGGGTCCTTCATTTTTGATAAAATTTTGTTGTTGGAAGGTATGAAAGACGTTTAAGTGTTTTACATGTCTGTGTTTTACATGTCTGAAACTAGTACAACTAATACAAGAAAAGGCGGTTGTGATTCTCTTTCCTCCTGAAATTTCTCAGCCGTTTACGAGTAATTCATAAAACCTTTGATGATATTTTTTAGAGAGGTATAAGAAGGTAAAGCTGATGTAATATAAAGTTAAGATTTTACATTATTACGAGACAAAATCTGAGATTTTCAAACACCATCTTACGTCGGTTAATGTATATATGATTTTTCTCCGTCGAATTTGTTGACATCATTTTGATACTTTTATCTCTTACCTAATGAACAAAAGCAAGCTGAAAAACTTCGCTGAAGAGATCCGTTTGTAGTATACAGACTTGACAGTATCCACCGGTTCTCCGTTGCTTCCTGATCACCGCTATACCGTTTATGCCCAGACGAACACAGCATCAACAAGCAGTCTTCACTTATTGAGACATGAATACTAATATGTGCCTCTCGGCTCTCCTTTTCTGCGAAATTCTTTCTTAAAAATATTGGAAATCGTGAGTTCTTAGCGGATTTTCTTAATTAAATCAGCAACGCATGTACCACAACCATCTTCTATGTTAATTGCCTTTGAATCCGCAGCCCTCGACATCCCCACCGCCCACACTACCACCAGCGCCCCGGCGCACTGTCCCCGTTGCCCTGTTGTCGCCCCGCCCCTTCCACCGCTCCCGTCACCCCCCAACTTCCCGGCCGCCCCCGTCCTCCTCGCCGCCCCCGTCCTCCTCGCCGCCCGCGACCTCCCCGCCACCCTATCCTCCTCTCTGCCTCCGTCCTCCTCGCCGACCCCGTCCTCCTCGCCGACCCCGTCCTCCTCGCCGACCCCGTCCTCCCCGCCACCCCGACCTCCTCGCCGCCCCCATCCTCCCCGCCATCCCCGTCTTCCCCGCCACCCCGACCTCCCCGCCGTTCCCGTCGTCCCCGCCGCCCCCGACCTCCACGCCGCCCGCGTCCTCCACGCCGCCCCCGTCCTCCCCGTCACCCCGACCACCTCGCCGCCCCGGTCCTCCCCGCCGCTCCCGACCTCCCCCTCTGCCCCCGACCTCCCCGCCGCCCCAGACTTCCCCGCCGTCCCCGACAACCCCGCTGCTCTCGTCGCTCTTACCGCCATCACCGCCCTTTCACTGCCCCCGCCGTACCCGCTGAAACCCTGCAGCCAGCCCGCCCCTCCACCGCCTGCGCTGGAGCCTCCTCCCACGCAGGCGGCGCCGCATCGTAATCACCCCGCGGGACGCATCTCTCCGGCTATTTACAGAAGGCCGGCGGGCGGCGGGCGTCTAGACGGGGCGGGGCGGTCCCCCGCACCGTGACTGGCATGCCCGCGGCGGCAGCGGCGGCAGCGGCGCCAGCGCGGATATTAAGACGTTCTGCGTGATTCGCCTGACAACGTGGCTGCGCGGCGCGCAGACTCCCGCGCGCAGCCGGCGCGGCGCGTGCCGCCGCCGCCGCCGCCGCCGCCGCCGCCGCCATCGCCAACGCCGCCAACGTTAATGCCGCCTCCACCGCCATCACTGTCACCACCGCCGCCGCCGCCGCTGTCTCCGTTAACCCCAATGCCACCGTCACATCCATCGCCACCGCCACAGCGCCCGTACCTTTGTGCGCTGCACGTCTTTGTGAGCAGTGTATTTCCGAAGAGTACAGACTCCATCACTACACGACATCTCACGAACGACACCGCTCGACTAAACGTTTTGGAAATGAGTTGCCAATGTCCTGGGTTGATTGAATGAGTGTTTCCGGGCACGTCAACTGCTGTAGTTAGGCTCGTCAGTGTTTTCAATGTTTCATCCCGGGACGGGGGTGGAGTCCCACCTCTTTGGATGGTGCGGTCTGGCACAGACATACACGTCGGCTTGCAGGGGATTTCCACATCCAGGTATCTCCAACAGTGGGGTATCTCCCCAGCCGAGACGAGATTTAAGCTCCCGACTGGTCTTTCGACATGAATGGTAGTACAGTGCATGTAAGTGTAAGAGTGTGTGAAAGGGAGAGGTGTTGCTGCTAAGCTATCCGCAGCCAGTCCAATTGTTCGGTAATCGTCTGTGGTGTTTACCTTCCGCGCTGAGATGCGTACTTGAACAGACACACTATGTAGAACAAATAAATATGCCACCCACGTAATATCCTTGCTTCCTGTATGTTCATATTGTACTTCCACGAATTAATTACACAAAGAAGTGCTCACTTTCATTTGGGCAAGCCTAATAAATTGTTTAAATGTCAGCAAAGACAAGCGAGTCGTATGAGCTATACAGATTCGATGACACGAAATCTGTGAATCTTACAACTGTAACCGCCGCGAACAATCAATTTTGCTTTCTCGCCAAGCTTACGATACTCCTTTCAAATACTTGAAACTTCAAGGTAGAATACGTTTCGATGAGAGGAGAAAATTACGTATTAAAACGGATTTAATATAACTAGATATAAACTTATAGACATATTACTAAATTCAGGCAGATACGATAATTTTATTATGAATGACTTAAATATTTAAAACTGTCTCATATGTAACTATAAATAAATAATGAAGTCTTAAAGAGGAAACACAAACAAACGCTTTAACCCATTCATCTTTCTCCTGCTAATAATGGAAGAAGGAAGAATTCGTAAGGCAAGTACCTGGAATTTCCAATATAATAAAGAAAAGTTGACATTATGAAATGCTAAATATGACGGCCAGGTCCATACTCGTGATTAAAAAAATAAAACAGCAATCATTTTTTTAAATCAGAGAAACATCAACCAAATATCATGGTTAATTTTCTACTAACTTCTCACAGTATGGCAATATTCCTGTAGATTAGTCCAAGGTTTGACCCATAGTAATTATAATCAGGCACTTGTGCATAATTATGTGGTTATTGTCATTTTATTTCAATCACATACTTCCTTGGAGCCAGATCATAACCTTGATGTGACTGCACCATTTGCATCAATATGTACTACCAATACAAGGATGCCAAAAGTAAATATTCAAAGAAAGGTTCGTCTATGTACAAACATTGGGTAAACGTTTTCGCAAACTCGCATTTCAAAAATATCAGCACTCTGTGTTATTTCCCTATTTTTGCGAGTGGATTACCAGCTGAAATAATCTATCTTCATTTTAAAATTAATGCTATTGTAATATTGTTCATATATTATCAGTCACAATACACGCTTTTCTGCATTACTTAACTCTTTTAGTGCTGAAATATTAATATAACATGAGCTGTCTACCATGGTGTTTTATTAATTATACTGTAGATAGTACCATTATAACTGAATTTCTTCTAAAGATTCATTACGTATGGATTTTAATTCTCACTTTAATCTCGGAGACACAATAACGACTTAATGAACAACAAAGATTTAAAACAAAACCATACCGGCCTTGGTCATACAGGCTAAAAACGAAATTTCTTGTTAATTTACTTACATTAATTCACATAAGATTTAGAACAAGTATACGTAGGTTCCTAAAGTATATTCCGAAAGAGTATCACAGCTTAATAATTCTTACTAAACACATGCTTCTCCTTGGTTATAAACATACGGAAAAATATTAATTATCATTGAACTATATATTTCAATATCATTTTCTTATTGCGTGTTTTCAACACATGATTGAGACGTTTCTCTCGATATGAGTGAATAGAATCTCAGTATACTTTAGAGGTCAATACTTTTCTCAAAAGTAAAAAAATTATATTTACAGAACATCCAAAGTACATCATTTAATACATAAAAAATACAGTGCAACAGAAAAGGGTTAGTTTCACTCAACTTCCTAAACAGTAATAAAATATACTATAAACCGCATTATAATCCTAATCGAAAAGTTGTTATACTGGTGATTCTAAAATCAATAAATAATGAGATGATAAATAAAGCAACATGACATTGACATTTTAAGAATCATTAACTTTATATATTTGTGATGAAGTGCTTATTACTTATTTTAAGAATTGTTTACTAAGAGCTATGAATATTTGATTTATTCATACAACTTACATATTCAGATAAAAAATATTCGATGTGTATCTTCATGGAAACATCCATTATAAAACTCATTTTTTGGAAGGCAAGACACTTTCTCATTTAACCGACATAAATATTACTTACTCATTTTGTGGATTTTCTTTGGCTATTTTCATACTGACGAAGTTTTCTCCAAAGCTCTTCCCTTTCCTTTTCTCTCTTTTTTTCTTTTTGTCTTTCTGATTTATATGAAGCAGTAAGTTCGTCGAATAATCTGCTGTCCGTTTCCATAAACGATTTCAATACATTGTACACAAGAGCCACAATCGACTGACTCCAGTGTTCTTTGCTTATTCGATATAAAACTGGAAACATGATGGGCATAATGACATTTAGGTTTGCTTCAATTAGACTCACTATGTACTCGTTATTCCAGAGAAAAAGAGCGCGTTCGGCAACTTGGAAATGCGGACTTGACACACATCTCGCCACCTGTCTGAAGAGTGTCTCTTGTATTCTTACGAATTGAGATGGTTCTATTACATCTAAAATCTCTTCAACTTCTCCTATAAACATTACTTCCTTGGAACTGCATGTTTTTGGCCAGAACTTTATTAGACCTTTTATTATATCCTCCGTGAGTGTTGGATCTTTTTCCAGAAATTGTACCACGCAATAAGCTAGCTGAGCGTGGTATAGAGCAAGACATTTCACTTTGTGCAGAGGTAACAATACCTTCACAAGGAATTGCTTATGTTCTAGTTTCAATGGAAGTGCAAATCCATTCACAATGCTTCCTAAAATTTCAAGAAGTTCACCAACACCATTGAAATGTTCAGTTTCATACACAAACTGGAGAAATATATGACTAATTTGCTTTCGAATGAAGGCTCGTAGACCCAGAAACTTGCCGTAAATACGATGTAAAACCGTCTTCAGAAAATCACGTTCGCGAGGATCTTCACTATCAAACAATTCTAGCAGCTGCAAAACGAACTTTTGGTCAATAACTCTCTTCGCAAAAGTTTGCTGAAATTCGTTAGACTCTAGAAAACGGAGGAAAAACTCGTATACCAACTGCAAATGCGGCCAAGAAACTTCAAGAGTAGGATCATCTTCTTCCGGATCGAAATCGGGATTTTCACACGGAGGAAGTGTTCGGAAAAGATTTGTTGACACCATTCGTATAATTTCAGGATAAACAGCCTCGCTTACTGGTTGACCCGAATTCAAATATCCCACGAGCTCAGTCAAAATATTTCTTTTAATTTCTTTGCCCTGAGCATCGTTAGCTGGATCAGTGAAGTCGAACATGACACAACATTGCTTGAGTTTGCGAATGAGAAGGGCTTCTCTTTCACTGATTGGAACATCTCTTAAATAAGGGAGGATCTGCAATTCTTGATCTCCTGAATGCCGATATTTTGCACCAGATTTTCTAGCTTTCCTTTTTATGGAGCGTTTATTGTAAGGATCTATTCTATCCATGACGTTCACTGAGTCATACACCTCTCGCATTTTCATGTACTTCCCTCCTCGTTCTTTACTCATTCACGCCGATTTTGAGGACAGCTGAATCAGGAAACGTTGAACTGCGGGAATGCAATTCACAACACTCTCATAATGAAATCTGCCTGGAATTAGCATAAGGTGTGCATCTGTGGAGATGCGACCAATACTGCATTCAAAGTAAGAAACAGTCATACACAGTACTTGATAGTACAGTAGTTGATTACGTCCGATGAATGTATGTGAAGTGCTATTTCATAAAATTCTTTGACACTTGCAGAAATAAGTTTATTCATTGCATCCTCTTCTTTTTCGTCAGCTCTTACACATCTTCAAGTCTTACGCAGCATTGGATAGACGACAGAAGCTGCACATAACATGTGTAGCATTAGTGACTACATAATGGAAATGCCACAATTAATTTAATTGAAGCAATTTCCAACCACGTATGTTGTCTAAAACACAGCCTTCACACAGAATACCCACAATATTTTACAATCCATTCCGCGTGTCTTGGGTTTCTTTTTCTTCCTCATATGTAGTAACGAGAGATAACGTCGAAACTGTCATCACAAACAAAAATTATTACTCGAACACTGTAACAATTGACAAGAGGTCACTAAAGATTTTAATGTTATGTATCTTTTTTTACCAGTTCCAGAATGCTGATCATAAGGTATAGCGGTCGCATGCATTCATTTATTTGTTTATTATGTACTATTTTGTTTTCGGTATTATTTTAACTATACGGAATTTTTTGTTTTATGATGTCTTAACACTATTTACAACACCAAAGTAACTTCCAATATCAGAAGTTTTAATGTTTGGTATTGCACTTGGGACAATACTATCATTACTGAGCTAAAAGGATTAACATCTTCTCTAAGGTAATTTCACAGATATAAACGTAAACACGGAAATAAATACTATTTATAAACCCATTAATTTAGCCGTGGTACAATATAAAGTCAAAGAATCATGTTCAATATGATCCTTCATTAATAGTTACAGAATGAGTGACAATAATAGGCACTTTTTCCGCTGGAAATGTTGATAAGACCAAAATTTCATAGAACATGCAAACAAAAGATAACGAGAGTAATAGTATTGCCGTAGCGACGTCGTATGTAAAAAAAGAGTATATGCAAATACTAGTAATAGAAACAGGCAATAGGATATTTTTTTTTTCAAAATCCCGAAACAGAAATATGACTTACTGTATTGTGTATAGCAAGTAGGAATGGACCATTCAATTGTGAATCTTTACTTACTAATCTTGAAAATAAAAATGTTATTCGAAAATTTGAACCTTTTTTCGTCTTTTGTCATTCAATCCCTTGGACTCTATATGCAAAATCATTAACTTCTCCCTGTTATATTTTAAACTTTTAAGAGTGTCTGTAAGCCAGATCCATGCAAAAATTGCGAATTTAGTAAATAATTGTTTTAAAACAATGATTGCTTGATATTAAAAGTCAACTTTCACCGCCTGACCCAGAACTTTGCATTATAGAATTTAGGCCCAGTACTGTGCGAGAGTAATCATTGTAATATTGCTAAGCGATGAGTTTAAATTGCTCAGAAAATTAAATAGTTCCTTCAATTTTATCGTAAAATATTATTTCTGCCTTTTTCCTTCATTCTAATTTTACATAGATTTCGTGTTTCTGCACTTTTTTGACCACCTATGTTAAGGAGTGGGGGCATGCAAAAGAAAAAAATCTCCAAAGATGTAACACAAAGTTCAAAAAGTTCTCATCTTACAGAATACTACTTAAGAAATATAACTCGGGTCCCACCTCTCTCCCATCCATTCTCTCTACCTGTCCCCCAAGTGTCTTTCGCCATTTCCTCTTCTATTCTCACAAGTACCCGACAATACAAAACTCGTCCCTGCAGAGTCATGTCATGATTACGTTCTTTTATGTAGATGGTTACTTATAAATCGCCAAAAAACGGCTTTTATTCTCAACTTATTATATACGGATGGAATAAAAAATATTAAAATACCATAAACCTACAGCGGGAGATTCTAGGATTCGAGTGCCGACGGCGTTTTTGACAGTAGCTACATTCCTAGGCCTAATTCAACCACTGGAGAATTGTGGACACGGGCAACTCTGATTTGTAGTTTTTGTTAGTTTCTCCGTTCAATACCAGGCGAATGCCAGTATCTTAAAGTCTCCGAGAATACGCGCGATGTTTCCTTCCTCATCCTTGACCTCTCCTCTACCCTTACATACAACTCTATTACCATGATGTCGGGAGACCAATCAGGTGAAAGTCGGGAGGCCAATCAGAGCTTACCCCTTTGGGGCGGTGTCCCTCTGGGGGAGATGTCTGTGGTAGGAAATTCGCATTCCGACCTATCACTTCTAACGTGCCATTGAGGAGGAACACCTTCCCCCAGGGACATAACATACTACACTTGCGGGAATAATGATAATAGAAGTTGTCGCGCTAGGAGACACTAATAAAAGAAGTGAAGAACAAATAATTGACATTATGTTAGACTTACTTTTAAGATGATTAAGAATATATTATCTTATTTAAATATAGTAACACATATCTTTTAATTTCTTCAGTAGTTTCAGCAGTGGTTCAGTTTCCAAAATTTCACACCTTTTCCTTTAAAATTTAGAATTTAATAAATATATTATAAATTAGACTATAGTATATTATGTAACACTCCATTATTCACATCTATAATATACATAAGTTGTATTACGAGGGTCGTTCCGAAAGTAATGTCTCCCTTTTTTTTACTTAGGCGTATGATCTCAAAAACGAATGTGAGTGGTGCCATAGTGAAATATGAACTTTCTCGTTAAAGATCGTGCAATTTCATTGCTATTTGTCAGATAGAAGCATAGTAACAGACCGCTAAAATGGTGTATAGCTGGTACGCGCGTCAGAATCAGAAATTCTCACTTCGGTGAAAATTCCACGAATGTCACTAAAGTGTATTTCAGCGGTGGTGACAGTGACGAAAATGACAAACCACGTTGCTGTCGTCCACGCACAGCTTCCACACCACGGAATGATGGAGCGCTTCGATCAGCTCTTCCGCGTGAATAGGTTCATGGGGGGGGGGTATACCGTGCTGGGTAACTGCGTACGGCGCTCAATGTTGTCTGAAATGCATTAGAGGTAACGCTGAGTAAATTGAGTTACCGAAAATTGTGCGCAAGGTGTGTCTTGCAATCACTCACAGAGGAACACGAACACCACCGAACGGAAACGTTGTGAGGAGCATTCGACTCAATACGAAGCTGAGGGTGGCGGTTTTCTGGATCGAATAATCACTGATTACGAGACATGATGTCACCATTATGAGCCAGAAAGAAGCGAGAATCCATGAAATGACGCCATAAGAATTCCCCGAACAGGTCAACTCGGCTGGCACAGACTTTGACCAGCGTGGCATGCAGGGTCTTGTTCATCGGTGAATAAAATACGTAGAAAAAAAGGGGGCCTATATTGAAAAGTAGTGTCATATTCAAAAAACTCTATTCTAACACATTGTATTAATTTTGTTATTTTATCTACTGTAGTTGTCATACAAATAAATAGGAGGCATTACTTTCGGAACGACCTACGTAGAAATGATTGCGCCAGCACTCAACTCCTCGCCCCTTTCATTCATCCAGCCGCATTCTGAACGACGCATTGATGTGCCACGCTATCATTTACTTTACCATTAAAATAATCTGCGGCACAGCCCTGGCTTGGACTCGGCCTCCGTTGGGCTACTCACACGCAGCGCCCTGCCCTGATCACGCGCGGATCCAATTTTCACGTCCAAGTCCCTGATCCAGCCTCCGTCTTTCCATTGCCCTATCCCAGTGTTGCCAAGGTCGATGCCACGAGCAGGAGTCCATGACACGAGTGCCACGACGAGTTCCACGTAGTTCATTACCCCGCCATCAGAGACAAAGCCATCCCTATAGTAAAACGGCGGGGTTACTTCTATTCGTGAGATAGTTCCCTTACCGACGCTTGTTGCGCAGAGAAGCTTGTATCATGCTACGGTGCCACGACGCATTCCACTGCCATCAGTAGAAGACCTTGACACCACTGCCTTACGCTTTTCATGAAGGGTAGATCCCACCGCATTCTAAACGCCACATTGCCGTACCTCGCTCGCTTTGATGATCACCTCCGTCAAGACCATCTCCCATTATACTGCGATTTTCGTAACTTTGTCCCTGACAGAAATCAGCTGTTCATGGTGTCATCCAATCCGGAGCTTGAACGTCACCGTATTGACGTCACTGTCGCGAAATATAGCTCCAGAAGCTCCAGATTGGATGGCAGCGAAACAGCTGATTACTGTCAGCGACAAAGTGTATACTCGCAGTATACTCGTGGTGCGGACTTGGCTTCCATAGGGCTCCTCACCCGCAGCGTCCGTCCTCCGGGTCGCACCCAGAGCCCATCTTCCCGTCCAAGTCCTCGATCTCGGCCCCGGCCCCGCCCCCACCCCCCGCCCCCGCCGCCGCCCAAGCGGAGAACAACACGGCGGCCGCAGGGAGGAAGCCCCCGCCGTAAACGGACAGCGCTCGCTTTATGATATTTTCGTGACCTCGCGCTCCGCTCTCACGGCGCCGCACCTACACCTCCTCCGCTTCGCTCCACTCGAACAGCGCGGCGCGGGGGGACGTACACTATATAAATGTAATTCCGAGGGGCGCCTCGTTTTGTTCTCTGCGCCGCCGCCGCCGTCCCCGCGCGACACTTTATTGTGGCGCGGGATGCAGCGCGCGTTTATGACGCGGCGTGTCGGCCGCGTCCTCGCGACGCGCCGCCTACAACGCGCCGCCCGTGTCCGACGCCGCGCCGCTTCCGGGACGTGCCGCTGCAGAAGCAGAGCGAGGCCGGCTGCGGGCGGGAGGGAGGGCGCGCAAAAATTGGCGTTATTGGCGCAGCGTGCGTCCTCTCGGGGTTGAGGAGGAGGAAGAGGAGTGGTCGTGGACCCCGCAGAAACATCGAAGGCCGTAAATGTTTTCATGAGTTTTACCGGCCGGCGCGGGGTAGAAACTGAGGGATCTGCCTTTCGCGTGTGTGAAATATGGGATGATAAAAAAAAGAGATGTCGTTAATCCGTCCCTCCCTCTTTAGCATCCTCCTTCACTCACATACTCGTCCCCGCTCATTTACTCACAATTTCATACACTCAGTCACCGCTTCGCTCACTCAAGTCACCGCTTCGCTCACTCAAGTCACCGCTTCGCTCACTCAAGTCACCGCTTCGCTCACTCAAGTCACCGCTTCGCTCACTCAAGTCACCGCTTCGCTCACTCAATCACCGCTTCGCTCACTCAATCACCGCTTCGCTCACTCAATCACCGCTTCCCTCACTCAAGTCACCGCTTCCCTCACTCAAGTCACCGCTTCCCTCACTCAAGTCACCGCTTCCCTCACTCAATCACCGCTTCCCTCACTCAGTCACCGCTTCGCTCACTCAGTCACCGCTTCGCTCACTCAGTCACCGCTTCGCTCACTCAGTCACCGCTTCGCTCACTCAGTCACCGCTTCGCTCACTCAGTCACCGCTTCGCTCACTCAGTCACCGCTTCGCTCACTCAGTCACCGCTTCGCTCACTCAGTCACCGCTTCGCTCACTCAGTCACCGCTTCGCTCACTCAGTCACCGCTTCGCTCACTCAGTCACCGCTTCGCTCACTCAGTCACCGCTTCGCTCACTCAGTCACCGCTTCGCTCACTCAGTCACCGCTTCGCTCACTCAGTCACCGCTTCGCTCACTCAGTCACCGCTTCGCTCACTCAGTCACCGCTTCGCTCACTCAGTCACCGCTTCGCTCACTCAGTCACCGCTTCGCTCACTCAGTCACCGCTTCGCTCACTCAGTCACCGCTTCGCTCACTCAGTCACCGCTTCGCTCACTCAGTCACCGCTTCGCTCACTCAGTCACCGCTTCGCTCACTCAGTCACCGCTTCGCTCACTCAGTCACCGCTTCGCTCACTCAGTCACCGCTTCGCTCACTCAGTCACCGCTTCGCTCACTCAGTCACCGCTTCGCTCACTCAGTCACCGCTTCGCTCACTCAGTCACCGCTTCGCTCACTCAGTCACCGCTTCGCTCACTCAGTCACCGCTTCGCTCACTCAGTCACCGCTTCGCTCACTCAGTCACCGCTTCGCTCACTCAGTCACCGCTTCGCTCACTCAGTCACCGCTTCGCTCACTCAGTCACCGCTTCGCTCACTTAGTCACTACTTCGCTCACTTAGTCACTACTTCGCTCACTTAGTCACCACTTCGCTCACTTAGTCACCACTTCGCTCACTTAGTCAGCATTTCGCTCTCTCAACCATTTCGCTCATTCAGTCACTAAATCACTCACTAACACTCCAATATATGCACTAATTCACGCACCGATTCACGCACCGTGTTGCTCACCAATTTGCTCTTCGATTCGCTCACCGACGCAGTCACCGATTTTCTCACCAATTCACTCATTAATTCTCTAACTCACTCTTCCACCCTCCATTACTCTACAACCCAGATCAACTACGACTCAAACTTTGGTCTGACATCCACCTACTTGCAGTACTTAGCATGTTCTTCGAGGTCATAGAAGAGGACAGAACATGAAGCGGTATCAGCCCTTCGGAGAATGCCGAACCAGTAGACTAAAAAATGGGCCACAAAACCGCTCGGAATCTTTCCTTCTTCGTCTATCCAGGCCTATCCTCACCCCTTCCTTACACTCACATACGCACTACACTACCACACTTGTCGCGAGAGCAGTCGGCAGCTTAGAGATTGTGCCGATTGGGACGAATCCCTGCAGGTCGATGTGGGTTCCGCGCCGAATCTCACCATACAGAAGGGGAAGATCACCATCACCTCCCGAGATAAATACATGCACTATTCTCACGGGACTATAAACTTTGGCAGTTGACACGCCCAGGATCAATCAATCAAGCAAATAAATATCGTTTAAAATAAAGCGAGTGGAAATACGTATTTAGAGGTACGAGTAATCTATTCTTCAAATGAGAAAAATCATTTTCTTCCTCGTATTTATCTATATTGCCTCGTAAATAAATCTATCAAAAAATAATTCTCTCTTTAAAATCAATCTACGCCTCGCTCAAACAAACTCACAAATCGTGCGAACATATTTTTTTTCTCCAGAGGCACGCACAAATTAGTTTCCGGCTTGCAACAACTAACAATATTGAATTTTTTTCCAGGAATAAGAAGCATTTTTAGGTTATCCCCCTTCACAGAGGCTTCACACCCGCTGCAATTACCCAACATTTCCACGAACAATCACTGGAAGGCAACCAATGAAAACAACACTTACAGTCGCCCGTAGCGCAACGCTGGTGCGCAAGCGCCGACCCATTTCCTGGCCACGCTCCTCGCCAGCGAGCGCGCCAACGGATCGCGAAAAAATCGTCGCGTCGCGACCGGGTCTGGCAAAAATGACGCGAGAAAAACCCGCTCCCTCGATCACGGGCAACGCAAACGTCTTGTCGGAGAAAGGTGTGCACAGTGGGTCAAAATAACAGCGCATTTGGTCGAAATGTCTTGAGGAGCGCGCATAGCTTATACAGGCTACCATTCAAAGATGGTACTAGTGAATTTTCCAGTCGTCAAGTTCATTGTGTATGATAGCAGGTCGCGAACTCACTAAAAAAAGTACAGCTGACTCCCAAAAAGCACTTCTGGGACAAATTTCGGACATCAGTCGATATCTGGTTGTCTCTAAGCGTCCGTGAGAGATCGCAATATAGCTGAAGATAAACGAAGGAAATGTGTAAATAACATCTAACTGCCCTTTGCTGACCGGGAAATGTTACATCGCTTAGTTTGTCAACATTTATGCCACCTTGTCGTGGGATCCTTCAGGAATAAAATGTATTTGGCATTCGTCCATCCTATGTCAGTTTTGGATACACCAAAAATTCAAAGCAGATCTTCATTCTGCGTGAACGTTTTTCGCTGGTAACGCATCACAGTCTTTTACTAGGTAAGTACTTGCCTGCGATTCATGGGACCATACTAATGGAAAACTATCGTCTCATCTCTTAATTTTTGGGTACTGCTCATTATTGCTCTTTTCCTACTACCAGGATTTTATTTTTAAAAAAATTGTTGCTGCAAATTTTATTTCCCTACATGAATATGTTAGTTTATTTACGCATCCCTGATAATCGCATTAAAAATGAAACGAATTCCATTTCCACACGTACAGATTTCAGAATTTCAGTGTTCGGATACAGTATTCAGAAAATTCGTTGAAAAGGTTTTCGCTTCCATAGAGACGGTGGTAATACATAAAAAAACATTTGGCACTCTAGAACATTCACAACACTCACACAATTTACACAACATTCACACAATTTATTTATATATTTCCTTATTTATTTATTTCCGTATTTATTTATTTACAAACTTATTTACCTATTTATTTAGATTTAATTACGTATCTACATATTTATTTACGAATTTATTTAGGTATTTATTTACGCATTTATACATTTGTTTACGTATTTCTTTACGTTTCGGCCCATTCGGGAGCGCGGTGTGCGGCGCGAGCGGCCAGGCGCCGCGACGCCGGCGTCAGGGCATGCTCTCGTGCGGCGCGGCGCGGTCGCGACGCCGTTTTTAGCCGGATTTCGTTCAATTAGAGGCGATGGCGTGATTCGCTCCCGATTCGATAATAACACGGCGGCGGCCGAGGCGGATCCACGCGGCGCACGGGGCGGAGAGGCGCCGCCGGGCGGCGACACGCGACCGCCCCGTGCCCCGCCATGCGCCCCGCCCCGCGCCCCGCCTCGCGCCCCGCCCCACGCCCCTCCCCGCGCCCCTCCCCGCGCTCCGTCCCGCGCACCATCCCGCGCCCCGCCCGTCCCACGCCCCGCCCCACGCCCCGCCCCACGCCCGCCCCGCCCCACGCCCGCCCCGCCCCACGCCCGCCCCGCCCCACGCCCGCCCCGCCCCACGCCCGCCCCGCCCCACGCCCGCCCCGCCCCACGCCCGCCCCGCCCCACGCCCGCCCCGCCCCACGCCCGCCCCGCCCCACGCCCCGCCCCACGCCCCGCCCCGCCCCACGCCCCGCCCCACGCCCCGCCCCACGCCCCGCCCCACGCCCCGCCCCACGCCCCGCCCCACGCCCCGCCCCACGCCCCGCCCCGCGCCGCGCCGGCCGGCATTCTCCGGCGTCTTCCTTTCGTCGGCGGAGATTGTTTTGCGCGCCTCGGCCGCCGCTGCTGGATTCGGGGAAGGCGCCGCCGCCGCACGTTGGAACGGAAAGTCGAAAAGGTGGCCAAAATCTCCATTGGTTTAGCGGCGGTGTCCAAGAAATTGTCATTTTCAAAACAGTTATTTACGCACCAACATCCTTACTATCGAGCGGCGACAAAAACACGAGGATTTTCGGTACGAGGGCCTTTTGGCGCCCGGGATCATTAGAATAAGTCAACGCCCGTGGTACATATATAATTTTATTTTTTACGAAATATTAATGATTATGGCGGACTTATTTACTGATTTACTAGTTCTTAACTTGACTCGGTTTGTCATTTCGTATATGCCTCTCTAATCCTTTCATAATTCTTTACATAAGAGAACATGTGGCGCACGAAATGTCAAATTAATAGTTGCAATAAACTATTTTGATCCTTTTCGTATTTGCTATGTATAGCTTTCTTCGTATTGGCCCCAAAAACCATATCATAGGAAGTTCTCCCATACGTCAACAGCCAAACCGTCTGAGTTTGCTCAGAGCCAGCATCTAGGCAGCGACCGACTGATGATTTGAGCGACTGATGACCGAGTTTAAAACCTTTCACGAACCCATGTACCGAACTTTCCTCTACCAACAGGACCGTATCGAACTGTTATACCCAAGTTCGCGGGTTCAAACCCAATCGAAGCCGTGGATTTTGAAGGGCGAAAAAATCCTCCGTACGATTTCCTTCGGTGAGGAAGTAAAGACGGCTGTCCCATGTTAGTAGATTTACTGCATGTAAAAGATCCTTAAGCCTAAATGAAACCTCTGAGCTAAATTCAAATCGCCTGTTTCGTCGCCCAAGTAATACCTTCTTTCTCCCCCAGTTGGTGAACGAGCGTAGCAAAATTTGCGTTGTCAGACGGAAGAGCAGACCTCATGGCCTGCGTCTCGCCACGTAAAATAAGACGTCAATTCAATTCATTGATAGACAGAATGTTTCTTTCAAAAAGTTGAGTTTTGGTGTTATGGCCACAACTTGGGAATTAAGTCACATTGTAAACCTCAGAAAAAGATGTGTGTAGAGCGCAAAGAAAAGATGTTGGCTGGAATTTGCGATCTCGGGCGACTGGTCGACGAGAGAGGGCGAAGGCTGCATCTGCCGGACATTCCATGTCTGCTGCACCTGTAGGTGGTCGGCGAATGTGGGATTGACATGTGCTGTGACGATAATGAGACTCCAGTGCCTGATTTGGGGGTTTCTTTCTATTTCTTTTCTTTATACGAGTGCTTGTTGGACAAGTCACACGAAGTTATTTACGACAGCAGAAATTCGTCATTATTCAGCCATAGTGACAAAATGTTCATGTTGTAGTGAGCTGATTAGAAAAATAATATGTACAGGATCAATTAAATAAATTGAGTTTGATAAATTATTCTCATAACCCAATTAATGTATCATGAGTATTGAGAAATAATGACAGAAGTATATCGCCGAAATTTATTTACAAAAATATGTCAAATATGAGTAAAAACGACTTGTTTTGAACTACATCCCAAGATAACAATGATAGATTAAATTAATAATACAATATTATACTAAGACCAATTTCTTTCCACAGGCCTGTAATTAGTATCAAATAATACAAAATGACGAACACAAAGTCCAAACTTTCAAGAGTTTAGAGTAGTAGGTATAGAGGTTCAAAAATGAAATATTGCAAGAATTATATAGAATGGTACTTTTTACTCTAAGTTTATTAGTTACGTTGGGACTTTATTCATGTGGATTAGTTGGAATCATTTTATAACTATTTAAGTAGACTCTCATGCTGTGTCTTTTGCTGCAAACCGAACTACGCAATGTCTCATTCCTCAGCGTTTAATTCCCTGAAGAGAAAACGCTAAGGGATAAGTGGTTGAGAAATATACATCGTATCAACTACAAATCACAAACTGTAAATTCATCATTTTGAAGCGAAGTTTAACTAAGGTTAAAGAAGACATCTGCCCCGTTCCAAATGGAGAACCACAAACTTCTCCCTCGTAAAATATCAAAACTTATGAACGAACGATTTTTTCCAAATTCGTGTTATCTTATGTAGTGAAACCAGGGAAGGCTATTTAGGAGGAGTAGGTAAAGTGCCACTTCACTAATTATCACTATAAGAATTATAATTGAAATTTATTTTCCCTATTACGTACTCAGTTGGTTTTAACAGAAACATAAGTGCATCCAGTACAGTCTCAGTAATTCGAGGTGAATGGTACCGCTCCAAGCTCGAATGAACGAAATCTCGGACTAAAGAAAATGATTAATGTATTAAAATAGATATATAAATACTTGTGAATTTCAAAGCATATTTGTTTCAATAAAAAAATGTGTACTGAATCATATTACATTAATTGCTGAAGTTAAGTTAATTACATCTTAGAGTAATTGTTAATTATTTTTTGTTTAAGTGCATTGTTTCTTTTACGAGCGGCAATATCACGCCATCTGAGCATCACATTGTCGTCTGCAGTTGCCTCAGGTGGTTCTACGCACCTCTTGACGACCTCCAGCGCAGCAAGACCCTCCTTGTGACTCACACGCGGTGTGGAATCAATTAGGCGCTCCTCCAACATTTATTTATTTTTATTTATTTTAATTCATTTTTTGGTATTCGTATTTAACTCAGATTTATGGGAAACTCGGACAATCGAGACTCTAATTGCAGAGACTCTTCTGTATTTGAATGACATGCGTAAGGAACTCTACTGTGCACTAAAAGCTAAGGAAGTCGCCGATGAGTGCGCCACCAACCGCACTGGTCAACGCCGTCATTTTGAAGTGAAGAAGCTCTGGTTTCCAGACCACTCTACCTCCAAGGCGCGGCTTATCTCAGAGTTTGCTATGACAACCGTGAACAACAGTGACCGTGGTCTCCTCCCCGTCGCAGTCGGCCTGGAGAAGTAGTGGGTTGCGATTCTTCTTCCAGTGTAAAATTAATTCGTATTCCGCTTTTTAATTGAGTTATGGTTTCAAATATGAATCTTGTGAAAGATATAGCAAGTCTTTTAATAGAAACCTCATTTTCACGGTGGAAAGACGTCAATAAGGAAGTTACAAGTTGTGGGCGTCCTACGGAATCTCTACAAATATCTAGAACTAAAGAAGTTAAACATTCAGGTAAATGCTACAACCTTACTTTCATGGTTTAAGGAATTCTTATGATAGTATCCCTCTCCTACTCTAGAGGATTTGTTTTGTAGGACATGTTTGCTTTTCAGCAATAAAGCAACTTTTTGAACAGAAAAAGGTTTGTCGTTCTGTTGAATATAACTCGCTCCTTGCATAAATACTCAGATTCCACGGAGCATATGTCAGGTGCCATAGAGCATGTAATGTTACTAACTCTTATATCCTCTAATGAAAGTACGTCTACGTAAGACATTGCATGCTTTTAATTTATTTTTTAAATGAAGAGAACAAAAAAATAACACACGACAATCAAGAAACTTTGACCACTCTAGAAAAATTTAGTTTTCTCTTGAAGATAAAGGATTTCTATATCATCTTTTAACGTAGTTGAGCTCTTAATTATTCATGGCATACAAATAAAAATATTTTTTTCTCCACATGAGAACACCTTTTACACATATTTTCACAACAAAACTATATGTAACTAGAATTTCCTTTACATTTCAATGCAAATAAAAAGAGCTACTTAAAGAAATATATGCCTTAAATTCAAGAGCAAATCTACAATGACATTTCGGTATGTAACAGCCTTATATTACAATTTCTGAACGTCGCACAGTGTGTAATTTTGGCCATCTACGGGGCAGAAAGTCAAATTTTCAACTTGACCAGAACGTGTAATTTGTTATTTATTTCAGTAGAAGGATGTTCAGACCACATGGCAACGGTATTAATTTCACTAGAAATTCACCGAGGTACAGGAAATGCTTATCTGAACATGTATCATCTCGTCTGTGGCGGCACCGCTTGGTTTCATTCATTTCAGTGCAGCGTTTTCGCTTGTCCTGTGCGTGTGTCTGATGATATTCAAAGTCCCAGCTATTTCAAAAATGCAATCTGTGTAGTTTTTTCTTTCCATTGGTATCTTTGGTTTTTGAAATCCATTTTCCAACAACTTGTAAGGACCTCTTGAAAGGTGCGTATTCTTTATTTTACAGGAAAAACAATTCGAAAAATTAATCAAGAGTTTTAGTTCAGAGAACCCCGGAGAACCACTTTGGGACCAAATTGGTATTCAAGCAGACGGTTTTGCGAAGCCAAACATTGAAAAAAATGTTGCGAATTGTTGCGAATGTATTAATTTTTCAATTTTTTACAAAATGTCGCATTCGTTTTCCTGGAGGACACTCTGCGAAATACGGGTCACAAAACCTAAAAACGCGAAGACAAATGCTTTATTGGCACATATTTTGCAAGAAATGAAAAATACAAAACTTCTAAGTGTGATTTATAATGTGTAAAAACACAAAGTAAAGGAAGTTTGCTTGACACTTAGTATTAAGTAGGAGAAAATAGGGAGGCATAAATAACGTTTTCTTCATTCACTTTTTCATGGCTTGATGAGGAAATAATATGTGAAAATATTTCCAACAATACACCAGAATCAACAGAAACATCCACTATTGTAATTGGCCGGTCAACAAAGAGTTTTGTTGGTTGTGCTCCGAGAACTAAAAGGCAGAGAGTTAAACACCTTATACATTCAAGCAGCGAAGAGCTGAGTATGGCCGTAGGCATATAGTTAAGGAAAGAAGGGAAAAGGTATTCGACAGCAATAGTAATAGAAGTATCCACTACATAACCAAATAGGGAAACTTTTGTTAAGAAAGCTCGAAGGTCCTTGTTTCAGAAATCAGAGCTATCACCGGAACAAGCGCCTAAATGGTACATATCTGTATGCCTAGTCGCCAGGACAAGCTACTACGTCAGCAAGCAAAAGTATTAAATTAAAAATTTTGCCCATTTTATTATAAAGTGAAAGAATCCAAAACGCTATACACAAGGAGCTATGATTACAGAAATCTCAGCAGAAATACGTGTGCAGTCACGTATTGACCACACAATTCATGGATTATGTCATACACGAGAGGTGTCTGAGAAATTGCGATTCACAAAAAATGCAATATTATCATAATCATGAAATAGGGCTGTGATGGTATGGAACAGAATCGATACAAAAAAAGGTTTTCACACCAACATTTCAGGGATGAAATTTTTTTAGCATTTCTGTTCCTTTCGAAATGCACTGAGATTCGGCCAATTCAAAACACGATATTTTAAAAATAACTGTTCCATTTTCTACTAAATACTGCAGACCAATAACATTTGTATTTTCAAAAGACCTTCAGAATCGACATTAATACACAATATACTGAACAGATTGCTTATTACTTCCGGTCCATATAGAGCTAGTTTACGGGTTCCTCCTAAACACAGAAAGAATAATATCAATGAATAAGTGTTTTATTTGCTAGAAATTGATTAAACACCAGCAGATGATCAAGAATATTCTTCTGATACCATCAGAGATTCTAAATAAGTTCATAATTTTCATGTGTACTGTATATGTGTATAGTTTCAGCATATGATTCTTTACTTCTCTCGTATTATTTGTATATATTATCTAATGTGTGATATCATTGTTTTTATGGTAAAAATTGCAATATTGTGCCACAATTATATATATATATATATATATATATATATATATATATATATATACATGTATATATCAGACTTCTCTATTGTTTATTCTATAAAATCAATGTACAACTTTATCCTATTTTCACTTATTTAAAATACTTAAAACGTTGTTCTGTCGAGTTGTATTGTACAAAATTTGTAATATTTTAGCTTTTTGAATAATTTAGTAAATTATAAAATGATTTATTACAGTTCAATTCTTTAATTTTTGCTATTAGACTTTCTGCCCCGTAGATGGCCAAAATTACACACTGTGCGTCGGTGGCTAGTCAACAGTGGCTGAGAATGGAGAAAAATGAGAGCATCGCATTGAGGAAGCCATGGCATAAACGGGGTTTTAAGGCTCTAGAAGAAGAAATGAAATACCCTGATCTCTCTTACGTCCTGAGCTTCAGAAAATGCCGCAATAATTTCAGTACTCGTTACTTTGCGTTTTACGTTCTCGAAACATAGGAAGCGGCTTCGTAATTTATAAGCGCAGCAGAAAGCGCAGCCAGGGAAAGCCGACCGCTCTCAGGAGGATCGCGCGCGGCCGCATCATGGGAAAGAGCTTCGCGAGGAAGGATAATAAGCGACTTGCTATCATTCGCACCATTGAGGAATTCATAAATTCTTTAAGGAAGGGCACACTTATAAAGCCATAACGGCCAACAGGTCTCCCATAACTTTCACGATTTAACGTAAGAGGTACGGGTTGCAGCTTATTCGATGATGATTGATTCCGAGTGATTCCGGGCTTAGCGATTCCGAGCGCGTCCCGACATCGGGAGGTGGCGGCGATATTGGGCCGCTGGATGGCGAGATCCTCAACCAGGTCTCTCCCGGGGCACCGCCCCAGCCGGGACAAGCTCTAAGCCACCGGCCGGTCTCCCGGGATCTGTGGTAGTGTAGTGCATGTTAGTGTGTATGTGTGTGTGTGTGTGTGTATATATATATATATATATATATATATATATATATATGTGTGTGTGTGTGTGTGTGTGTGTGTGTGTGTGTGTGTGTGTGTGTGTGTGTATGTATGTGTACGCGTGCATGTGTGTGTGTAAGGGGTGAGGATAGGACAAGGAAAACGAAGGAAAGATCGCGGGCGGACCATGGCCCGTTTGCTAGGGTACTGCCCCGACATTCTCGTGGTGTTAATTGGCGTAAACTACGGAAAACTGCCGATCAGAACAGCCGGCCGCTAGAATTCTCCTTCAGTCAACGACTGAATTCGACCTGACAAGCTTGTTTCGAAAATACTGTCGCGATCGGCAGTCGAACCTAGGACCTCCCGGTCAGAGTCACTGAAGTAACATCAATAGATGCACTGAGCCACCTCTCAGGTAACATAATGTGGTAACAGAATAAGAAATGAGAATATGAAGTAAAACTGAAATTTTCTAATGTCGTAGAAAGAGTAACTGAATGCAAGAGAAAGTACAAACAACATCTCCCTCGAAGGGAAAATAATTTAGTGCCCGAGATAATAAGATATAATAAACAAAGAGACAAGTGACAAGTTTGAAAAAATGGGTAGACCTTTTCAAAAGAGTCAAAAAAGATGGGTAGACCTTTTCGAGTAAAGTCGAAACACGCATTGTAGAGACCCAATTTTATTTCTGCCTTGTTTATTGATATTCCCAAATAGCCAAACTGTCAGACAAATCTCCACCTACACTCATTTAACCGACATTCATACTGCATTGAGATAATTACAAAAAAACTATAAATAATACATTTTAATAAATAAGCTTTAATATGTGAAGAAGAACATTCGGTTGTTGATTTAAAAATCAATGGATTCTTTAATGATTTTCCCGACAGATAACAGAATATATCCGTCACACTTCAGTCATATCGTAATAAAATATGTGTAATTACATTATTTTGATGGTTTGTTTCTCTTCTGCATGCATATATTTCGGGGAGAACAATCTTGAAAGCTTATTATTACTGTGAATGAGGACATCGGTAAGGAGATGAAAGCCAAACTTGTAGCAGAATAAAATAATACAGCCCGGGTTTCATGAAGATAAATCGATGTAATGTAGCCTAGGGCATTAAAACAAACACTCAGCGCTTGGTGGCACTACCACTCGTACTAGCAGGCCCGCGAGTAAGTGGAAAGGCCGTGCGTGGCTAAGAAACTCTCTCGGCCGAGAGACCTATTGACGGCGTGCAACCTCTCCGTCTCCTCCCATTCACCGGGCGGCGTGCTGAGGCCGCGTGCGCCCGCGGGCTCAATGGGCACGCCAGCGCACGGAAGACGCGCTCGCCTGGGCCGGCGGGCGAGGAGCCCTGCGTGACCGTCCGCCCCGCCCCCGCTCCGCCGCCTTCCGGCCTGCGCCTCCGCCTCAACGCCACCTGTTCCTCCTCCTCTTTCTGCGCCTTTGCCTCCTGATCCTCCTCCTCCGCCTCTCCCTCAACTTCACATCCTCATCTTTTACCTCTTCCTCCTCCGCCATCGCATCGTCTTCTTCCTTCGCCTTCACCTCTACCTTAACTCCACCACCTCCTTTTCTTCCTGCGCCTTTGCTTCCTCCACCTTTCTTCCCAATTCCACCTCCCTTCCCAAATTCACATCCTCCTCAATTCCACCTCCTCATGACTCCTCTTCCCTCGTCCTCGTCGCCGCTCTCTCTCTCTCTCTCCACCGAATCCGCCTCCACTTCCTCCTAGTCCTCCAACCCTCTACTTCTTCCTACTACTCCTACTCAACCCTACTACTCTCTTCCTACTACTCCGCCTCCTCCTACTCCTACTCCTCCGCCTCCTCCTACTCCCTACTCCTCCGCCTCCTCCTACTCCTACTCCTCCGCCTCCTCCTACTCCTACTCCTCCGCCTCCTCCTACTCCTACTCCTCCGCCCTCCTCCTACTCCTACTCCTCCTCCTCCTCCTCCTACTCCTCCTCCTCCTCCTCCTACTCCTCCTCCTCCTCCTCCTACTCCTCCTCCTCCTCCTCCTACTCCTACTCCTACTCCTCCGCCTCCTCCTACTCCTACTCCTCCGCCTCCTCCTACTCCTACTCCTACTCCTCCGCCTCCTCCTACTCCTACTCCTCCGCCTCCTCCTACTCCTACTCCTCCGCCTCCTCCTACTCCTACTCCTACTCCTACTCCTCCGCCTCCTCCTACTCCTACTCCTACTCCTACTCCTCCGCCTCCTCCTATTCCTACTCCTCCGCCTCCTCCTACTCCTACTCCTCCGCCTCCTCCTACTCCTACTCCTCCGCCTCCTCCTACTCCTACTCTTCCTCCTCCTCCTACTCCTACTCCTCCGCCTCCTCCTACTCCTACTCCTCCGCCTCCTCCTACTCCTACTCCTCCGCCTCCTCCTACTTCTCCGCCTCCTCCTACTTCTCCGCCTCCTCCTACTTCTCCGCCTCCTCCTACTTCTCCGCCTCCTCCTACTCCTACTCCTCCGCCTCCTCCTACTCCTCCGCCTCCTCCTACTCCTACTCCTCCGCCTCCTCCTACTCCTACTCCTCCGCCTCCTCCTACTCCTACTCCTCCGCCTCCTCCTACTCCTACTCCTCCGCCTCCTCCTACTTCTCCGCCTCCTCCTACTTCTCCGCCTCCTCCTACTTCTCCGCCTCCTCCTACTTCTCCGCCTCCTCCTACTTCTCCGCCTCCTCCTACTTCTCCGCCTCCTCCTACTTCTCCGCCTCCTCCTACTTCTCCGCCTCCTCCTACTTCTCCGCCTCCTCCTTCTTCTCCGCCTCCTTCTTCTTCTCCCGCCTCCTCCTTCTTCTCCGCCTCCTCCTTCTTCTCCGCCTCCTCCTACTCCTACTCCTCCGCCACCTCCTCCTTCTCTTACTCCTCCGCCTCCGCTGTCCGTCGTAAGCCACCTTCTCCTTCGCCAACGCCTCTTCCCCCCTCGCCCGCATCTCGCCCCTGCCTCCAGCGTTTGACGCAGAGTGGTCGGAGGCGGAGGCGGGCGCACGCAGGAACGCACGCAGGCGCACGCACGCGAGCCGCCGCCGCGGGCGACGTTCTGGCTCCCGGCGCGCAGGGCCGCGCGGCCATTCACGAGCGCGCCCGCCGCCAGATGGAGAGACGGAGGGGATAAAAGGATGAGGGATGGGCGCGAGAAAAAAAAACTACAGAGGTTAGAATATAGGAAAACCGTAGCGAGATAGGCACACGAAACAGACTCAATATTGGCTGGCATGAAGACAATTAGAATATGCACGTATACGCATGAATATTGTGACGTACTGGAGTGAATTACACAGATACTGCATTGAAGATAACAATATTTACATTTATGTACAAGAACTTAACAATTAAAGAAATTTTACAATAAACCCCGGCAATCTTTTTCTTCCCGTTGGCCGCGAAAACCCCGCGACCGTCCCTAAGCCCTACAGCGAAGTGCCACTGCTTGCAAGCAGGTACAACGCATGATGCGATGCAATCGGACGTTAAGTCCCCGGTATCCAAGTACCTACATGGTCGGGCGCCAAAACCGGTCTCCACCCCGGAAACCACGTGCTGGAGTGCACTGGAGATCCCACCCAGCCTCTCGGCGAACAACAAGCTCTACGAATCCATCTGAATCTCCGCGAGCTCAGAAAGCGCCCGCCTTATATACACCCCCGTCTCCCCCACCCGGCGTCGTGCTGTCGGCGTCCCCAGGCTCGATGGCTAGCCAATTCCAGGTGTCTTCAGCAATCGTCCCAGACTCGCCACTAAACTTTCGCAACACTTTGTTTGCGTGGGATGTTTCGTGGAGCAGTCACATCCTGTCGGTTGCCCCTTTATTTTTAGCTCAGGTGCACCCGTTCACTACAGCTTCCATCTCAGGCATGCCACTCGCTTGGAAACGTTGCCACGATGCCACAATATGTTTTTCTATGCCAGAGATTGCCAACTGGACAAATAATGATGTCGGAGCACTGCTTCCACTCCGAGATAAGGCCTTCGGAGAAGCGGGCGAGGAAAAGGGGGAGAGAGGAAGGGGCAGACGGCGGTCGCCGGTACCGAAAGCCTAGTGGACCTTTGCCGGAGTTTCAGGCAACATCATTTGGAAAACATCTACACACATTAATTTTCTTTCTGTTAGGAAAGAAAGGTTTCTTTTGTAGTTACTGGAACAATGGAAAAGTGTTCAGTGTGTTCGAAATAACTGCAGTATGTTAAAAAGTCCAGCCTACAGATGCATCACGTAGCTTTGTGACCCAGAGAAATCTGCGATTTAAATAAATTCTGAGAATTGACATTGCTCGCAATCATGAGATAAATAAATGAATTTGTAGATTGAAGATTACGGAAAAGATACTGAAAATCACGAGGATTTACAACATTCTCATACAAAACTCTTCATAAAAAATCAAGCCTCGGGTCCAAATTCTCACGTGATCCTTACCGAGTACTTATTTATTAACATTAATTATTGTTTCAGAACGAACTATTTCTTTATATTATATACTATTGAATAAAATATTATTGGCCTAAAATGTGGAAACAGTATTTTCCAAACACGTTATATAATAGAAGAATGGAAGAGGAATTACAGTACTGGTTGTAAGAAAGTCAGATATTGTTTTGAGTTATGTCATAATGTATATACTATTATAAAATCCTTCATATTGTCATTGAATCACAAACATTTTAAATAATAATTACCAGTTATATGTATAGTTATTGATTTTCCAAGCGAACCTTTTCCCCCCACTTTCGTACCATCATTGGAACACAGTGCGCTTGCCGCCGCGTCGATCTCTCCTTTGCTCGGCGGATCGGCTTGGAGCAAGAGAGCAGATTTTGTGACGTCACAGAGCGTTGAGTGTGCAAGCACTGGTCTATTCTCACATGAGCATATACACACATTTCAGGAACGTATATGATGCGATTTTAAATACACTAAAATACGAGAAACGTATTCTGAGAAAAGACCCTTTAGTGAGCGCAGAACAGTAGCTTACTGGGTCCATTACTTGAAGCATGCCCAGTGTGCTGATATCAGCGAATTCCCTTGGCGCCTGCTCGCGCGGAATATTCCGATTTCCACTCACATGCAAGCCGTGTAGCGCGCGTGTTTACTGAAGCGGAGAAAGAGATAATCATTTAGAAAATATTTTTTCCATTTTAAATTAGTATGCTGAGGATTGTTAGGATTTCTTGATGTTTGATATTTAAATATGATTTTATGTTAGATATTGAATTAACTAATACGTACCGTTTTAGTCATTTATTTAGTCAACAATGAAGGAAAGTGATAAATTTTGGACAATGGTGGACCTACTCACTACAGATGTTCACTATTTTGCCAACCCTGGATATTTGTTCACGAGCCGTCATTTGTATTCGGAGATACACAGAGAAAAAGGCCCAATAAAAAGGATTCTATTGCGTCAAACGCAGGAAGTGCGTGCAATAGAGTAAGAAATAGGCACTTATATTTACCTTAAATGAGTTCAGCATATTTTTCAATTTTTTGAAACTTATAAACATATTGACCCTAGCGATTGCTCGTGATACTTTAGAGTACATTTTGAAATGTATCTTCACAACTGCGTTCTAATTCAGGAAAATTTATCTCTGTGATTCATTTTTAAAACCTCTGATGCGTAAGATGTTCATAGGATTTACGATTTTTCTTACATAATTTGGTGTCATTTTTGAACAACTTCATTCATATCATTTTATCATACACGATTATACATACTCATACACGTATACTTATGATGGGTTCAAATTTCATTACATATACAGTAAACCCTCGTTATTAGGAAATAGCTTAACACGAATTTCGCCTTAACACGAACAAAACGTCGGTCCCGGCAAGGGATACGATAAGACGGACATTTATAATAATTAGATAACAGGAACTCCGATTATTTTGGTCCCTTGGAATTCGTGTTAATGAGGGTTTACTGTATACAAGTATATTTGTAAATTAGATTGAGTTCAGGACATAAAAGCCATAGGGCAAAAACTCCGCGTGTGTTCGCTTCCTGGAGGGCTGTTGTTTTCGACCAGGGGTTAGCGCGGCTGGTGTGCGAGGGAGGGTAGCTGGAGGAAGGGGTTACCAGGGGCGCCCCAAGCGGGCGCTGGGGGAGTTGTGCGCCGCTACATCTGGCGGCGCGTCCCGCAACCTCCTCCCCAGCGCCACCTGCGCCCGCTCCAGGGGGCGTTGGCCGCTGCACCCTGCCACCCTCCGTACGCGCATGGCCCCGCCCAGCGCGCTCTGGCGCCGGTTGGCGCAAATTAAAGCGCAGAGAGCTCTGGAGGACCAGTGGCGAAAGTACGCCCATCTCTGTCGCAGGGAGCAGCTCTTCCAAGGGGGGTTCCAGGAACGCGAGGCGCTATCTGTCCCCCGCTTGAAAATTGAAAATGCAGAGGATTTAAAATTATTCTAAAACAATCAGAAATATTCAAGGTCTCAATGGTGGTTTACGGACTTATTTCGTAGCATCCTTAAGAGACACGGAAAAAGGACTTTCTTGACCAAGGACACATCATTTTCGAGTCATGCACGAAGATGTTACAGCTTAATTTGGGTCGGGGATTACAAGTGCGCCCCGCCGATATCTTTATAGCACAATCCACAAAAGTATTAATTTATTGCCTTCTAAGGGATGATTATTCAGCAGGAGCACAACTGTGAGGTTGTGTGTCGACTGAGGTTTGTAAAATGCACAAAATCCTCGTCTCTCCATAGCGCATCATTCCTTAGCGTATCGACGAGGTCCACACGTCATTTGATTATAAGCTTTCAGGGCATGTACTTCGCAATACACACTAGATCTTACATAAATGTTCATGAAGTATTTAGAAACCTGGTAATAATCATTACTAATTTGACATAATTCAAGATACGAATTTCATGCACTATTAAGTCCTCACATGGCAGACAAACATTTGCTATCATATAGCCAAATATGCAAAATTGAATGTTAAAGTGAATTAAATTTGCACATAAAATTTACATGCAGTGCCTCTGACCGGATGGCCCTAGGTTCCACTCCCGATGGTGGCAAGCTTTTCCGACACTAACATGTCAGCTAGGTTGAATTCAGTTGCTATCTGGAGGAGAATTCTAGCGGGAGGTTTCCATGTTTTTTCCGATCAACACCAGGCGAATGCCGGGGCAGTAATGCCGTACAAGCCTATCAAACGGGCCACCGACCGCGCGCGATCTTTCCGTCATGTTCTTAGTCCTATCCTCACTCCTTACTTACATACACATACACTACCTCAGACGCAGGGAGACCGGACGGAGGCTTAGAGCTTGTCCCAGCGGGTGCAGTGCACCGCAGGTGGGAGATACCTCGTTTGGGGGAAAAGCCCACTAGTCGCCGGTAGGTTGGCGCCGGATCTCGCCATCCAGCGGGGGAAGATCACCTCCACCTCGCGGGGAAAACATGCACCACACTTGCGGGACGGGACCTTAGCAATTCACGCACCTGGAATCACTAACAATCAATCAATAATCAAATTTACGGTAAGTAGTTCACTAATTTTTCTGTTTTATTGCTTTTGATGGCCGTAACTTTTAACGTATTTTACAAATTTTCTTGGTTCGGCTTTCAAAAACCATGATTTGAATGCCGAACCCTGATTCTGAATACTTTTCAATGTTTCAAAATGTAATAGGAGCATCCTTGAAATACACATTTCACTTCACACTTTAAAAATAAGAACTATATTAACTATTTGCATGAAATTTATTCTTTCCCTCCTTTCCGTCTGCGGTTAGGTGATGTCTGGTGAATATGAATTTACTGTCATTTCGCGGGCAGCAATGCCTGAAAATCTTTGCAGACGCTCTCCAGGCAGCATGGACTCATGCAGCTTATCCAGCTGTAATAATTGGTAGTACTAGATCCTTTCACTCATTTTTCAGTTACCACTGCATAAGCAGGAAATATTTATAATATGTATTACACTTTTCTGGAACTGGATTTTCTTTCGTTGAGAATTTTAAAGTGTGACATATCTCTAAGGTCAAATTGGAAGTTTTATGCATAATAGGGATTAATTTTAATATTATCGTAGTTTACAAAAATCCTAACACAAGAACTACAGAGAACATCCCGATAAAAGTTTAAATATGTCATAATAAATGGTAAAACGTATAAACATGCATTATGCATTAAATTGTAAAAAGTCAAGGAAACATATACACAAGTATATTTTTTTAAGCATGCCATGAACATATATTTAGTTAGTTAGTTAGTTAATGCCTTATTTTACGTGGCGAGACTCGGGCCATCAGGCCCGCTCTTCCGTCTGACCACGCAAATTTCACTACGCTCCTTTCACCAACTAGCGGAGAAAGAAGGTATTATCTCGGGCGACGAAACAGGCGATTTGAATTTAGCTCAGAGGCATCATTTAGGCTTGAGGATCTTTTACATGCACGTAAATCTGCTAACATGGGACAGCCGGCTTTACTTCCCCTCGGAAGGAAGGCGTACGAAGGATTTTTTCGATTTTATATTTAGAAAGCTGTGTGCAGTAATCTTGCCAAAAATATGCGTTTGCAAATGTTTCAGGAATCCTGTCTCTTATTATATTGTTAAAGATTTCTTGTTGCATTACGCCCCCATTCATGAACAAGTTAATGAACACATTAAGCTCAGAGCGTATTAAGCTCTGAGTGAATAGGGGAGGAACAATAAGAATTTCGGGGGGGGGGTAATACTCCCTTGGATATACTGAATACAATTTGAGAGCAATGGAAATTACTCCTTTGCATTCGATTCGAGCAGTATGTAGTAACTGGTTTGAATAAATTGAGTGAAATCACAACAGCAACAACAACAACAAAATGTTCGCTTCGGAGATAATGGATCCGCCAGGGGAGTGTAACATTGAAAACAACTCCAAACACCCCATCGAAAACCGCAGTGACAATGGAAATCGATCGGCACCGCCAGCCTGCAACCGAAATCCCCCCGCGCCTCCGCCTCGCGCCCGCCCCCGCCCCCGCCCCCGGCCGCAGGGCGAAGCCGCAAGAGTTCCGCTTTGTGCGCTGGGAGGGCGGGCGGAGCGAAACCAAATCGCACCGCTAATTACCTCGAAAGGCTCCGCTGCGGCGCGGCCGCCCTGCGGAAGGGCTTGCGCGTCTGTCGCGGCCTCCGCGGGCCCATTGAGGCGGCGCGCGGCGCCAAAAACCAGAGGGCGGGGCGGGGCGCCACCGCGTTGGTGCTCTGGTGCGTTGGTGCAGCGCACACCGCAATGCCAGGCCCTGCCCTGCCACCCGCTTTCAGGCCGCGCTGTCCGGCGCCGCTGTTCGGCGACGGGCGAGGGGGCGGTGGCGATGGCGATGAGAATGTGCGGCATGTTGGGCCGAATTGCCGTTCTACCTGGGTGAAGCTAGCATGCGATGTAGATCACAAGGGTAGGTCGGGTGGGCCAAGATTAACCACAAAGAAGGCAGCAAAAACAACAATTTCATGTATATAACCTGTATATACATAAGAAAATAAGAAATGTTATGAGACAAAACAGGATGTGGTGAAATCGTTGGAGAGGGATGGGAAGTTGGTCTGATCAGTCATCTGTGATTCGAGGAACGTTCGTGCTTTTGAAGAAAATGGAATGAAATACAACTGTTAACAGGAAACTAACTGAACTTGTGATAACCAACAAGCCTTTTGTTGTATAACCTTGAATTCCCTTGCAATGAAGATAAAATTATTCTATGTCCTTCGTGAAATTCAATAAGGTTCATTTCGAGCAAAAATGTCTTATAGTACCATAGTTCCACAGGTACCACGTTCCAGTCATGGACGTGTACAGTTCATGAACGATTTGAATTTCAATTTGCATTTTGTGATGCCCCTGGAGTGTTGTCACCCTGGGCAAAACCCGCCGATATATTCCTTTGGTATCGAGCAACAAATTTTCATTCATCATCATAATTATGAATGCAACACACTCTTTCGTTCTTTTTTGTATCCATTCTTGTTAAAACATATTCGACGTTCAGCTTAGACTCCTTCATAACCGATCTTAACAACTTGGAACATAATATGGAACGTAATAATAAAAATCCGTGTAGCATTCGTGACTAGTAATACGTTTTCACTATCACTATGGGGCCATAACACCCATCCCCTCAACTTCACCACCGCCACAGCTTTCCGCGTTCCCTTCAGCTAGATCCGGCACGGCGCCAGCGCGAGCGAAGCTTCCAGCCTCCCCCGCCGCACAAAAGCGCCTCGGCGCTGGCGGCGCGAACAAAAGAGCGGCGCCGGGCGACTAATGAGCGAGATGGGCCGTGCTTCGCAGCGGCCGCGCGCGCCGGCCGGCCGCCCGGGAGAGGCGCTGCGGAACACGCAGCCGCGCCGCGCCGCCCGTCGAGGCGAGGCGACTCGGCGCAGCTGCACAATGCACGCAGGCCCATCGGCGGCCGCCGCTCCCACGACCGCCCCCACGACCGCCATCACGACCGCTATCACGACCGCCCCCCCCAATTGTTGCCCCCCCCCGCGCCGCCGCCACCACGACGCCATCTCGACCGCCGCCGCCAACATCAAGATCACCATCTCGACCACCACCACGACCAATACCAAGATCATCTCGACCGCCACCACGACCAATACCAAGATCACCATCTCGACTGCCATCACGACTGCTCCCACGACCGCCGCCACCACTACCGCCGCCACCACTACCGCCGCCACCACTACCGCCGCCATCACCACCACCGCCATCACCACCACCGCCATCACCACCACTACGACTAATATCAAGATCACCATCTCGACCGCCACCACGACCGCTCCTACGACCGGCCTCATGACCGGACCCATGACCGCCGCCGCCGCCACCACGACCAACTCCAAGATCACCATTTCGACCGCCATCACAATCGTCCCCACGACCGCTCCCACGTTCTTTGTCGCTGCCCCCACGACCGCGACCACCCCGTCCCCCCACTGCTGATGAAATGGCGCGGCAACGTTGAAAGGTCGGTGAGGGCAGCGCGCGCACCACAGATCGTGGGAGGGCGGTGGGAAGCCCCCAAATATCTGCGAGCGACAGGGCGCGCCCAACGGAGCATAAGCGAACTGCTGCTATTCTGCTCGCAATGAAGAATCCTCTAGTTCCACGAAACCTTAAAGGGACCCATACGTTCGCGATATGGGTCAGTTTTACCCGTTCATGTCCGCACGTCTCGTCTCCTGATGCCTCCGACAATGTCCAGCTTTTCTCTGTTCGTAAAAATATCTCATCTCATACTTCCAGCTCACCCGTCCTTTCACTATAAGAGGAACAACAGATCAGAAGGCTTTAAGCCTCACGGACGGTCACCATTACTTAAAATTTTAAGTTCGCCTTAAGAATTTTAAGATAAAATTAGACGTTTCCGTTTCTCCACACCCTTTAAGATGAACTTGAACGATAAGTTCAACTTAAATTTAAGTACACATCTCAAACGCATTTATATATTTTAAGTTCCGCTTTACGGCGCAAAAACATTCAAAATAGCGAGCGTATTGTCGAGTGTTACTTTTCACACAGATAGCTGCGGCAATATTGTGAAAACGAGAGCTTTGTGAAGCCTTCTCGCAAGCCGAGGTGGATACAGGAACGGTCCAAATAATTTGAAGAGTTCAATGAAAGAGGTTTTGGCACCCGATTTCGCCTATCAAAGATGACACTACACGTTTTCGAGCTAATTGAGGACCAATTGGAATTTCCAAGTTTACTTCTTAGTTAATTATTATCGAAATGAGCATTTCAATAATTTGGTATATAACTGCCTTTGTGCAAGTAACAATTTTGTCTAACTAGTGTTTTGTAGGTTATGTTTACATGATCCCATAGCTACTCAACTTCAAAGTTTTACATTCAGTAATTTTTATTTCATTTCCTTTTTGACCTAAACTTAACCATCTCCCCAACTTAAGTTAATTTTTGTTCTATTTTATCTTGTAGTTTGTTGCATTAAAATTGTGTTAATTGTTATCTCACGTTTCATTTTTTGTCGGTTATTGTTACCGTTGTAACTTTATTTTCTATAATTGAAATGTACTTTCTCACACTTTCGATGAATACTTCTTTCACCGACGATGAAAATTTCGCAATCCTGTCTCTTTTTCCCCATTACGAAAAATATCCCAATAAAAATAACCTCTTTGCACCAAAGTACAAAGCAGAACCAAAACAAACTAGGTTGGTTATAGTCACTGGCTGGTTCACCAGGGTCCAGCATTGCCAACGAACACTAATGCATTTAAGTTATACTTCACTAACCATTGCTTTAAAGAGGGTGGTGAAACGATGAACAATACATTAGGTTGTGTACATATATGACCACGTTACCCGAGTAAGTATGTTCTGCACTTAAATAAGTAATTTAAAAACTTCTTAAAAATACGTTATACTAATTGCACTTTGTTAATGTTAATGTTTTAGATATGTATTTGTTATAATGTTGCATGCATACCACTGAAGAGGGGAATGTTCCCCGAAACTAGTTCGAGATTATGTACATATGTGTATAGTATATTTAATACACTATTTTCTTATTGTGTTCTGATTATTTCATTCACAAACCTAATATATTTACGTTATTTGAAAAGAGACTGACGTTATGTCGTAAATTTATTTCAATTTCATTATTCAATAAATTTTTTATTTTAATAACTTAATTTTCATCAAAATATTAACCAACACACAAGTTACACAAGGTAGCAAACGGTATTAATTTACGAAGGCATCCAAAATTTAAGAATCAAATATTATATTTATGTTGTTTCATTCAAAGTATATTTTGTTTCAGCTGTTTGAAACTTTAATGAAATTTTCTAAACAATTCACGGAAACATTCGTTATCGTGTTTAAAGTGATATGATCAACGTGTTGATTTTCCACGAGCCTTAACTGAACGTTTTTGGGCATGCGGTCCGACGAAATGAATATTAAACCTCGCCTGTATATTATTCTATAGAACCCGGCAGCGCAGTACACTAGTTTATTCCAAGCGAATACGTACATCAGCTGGCCGTCTCGATACTGGTCGCTGTTGCAAGCTGGCAGCGATGTCCGACTACGACCGGGCTTGGCTGTCTTGTTCCGGTGTGCACATCGTAATGCACGATAGACTTGGGTGGCGAGGCAGCGCTCACAAGGAAAGCATAATGTTCACTCAAACGAATGCACTATTCCCGAAGAAATCGACTCACTTCTGCGAGCACATGGCGAACGACAACACTAACCCGCGAGAGGAATGACGTCATAAATAAACACTTTTATTGTGCATCTGATTGTTCGCTACTTGTGTTCCAGTTGATGTCATGTCAAGAGTCCGACCTTCGGCCTACGCTGTTAATATGAAACATCCCTCAGTGTCCAACGCACAATTTTGAGTTAATTTTATGCCAAAACGTTTTGCGCCATTTAAAAGTTTGCATTTTGTTAGAAAAAATAAAAAAAAAACGAATTGAAAACAATTTATTTAAGGAACTGATTAACGGTCTAGGAGGCTTATATTGAGCAACGGATTCTAAAATAGAGTGAAAATAATCGTTTTAAAAATCATTTGTTTGTCCACGCCTCTATACACGTCAGGAAAACAACCACGTCCATGTGAACTTCGGAATTCCCTCGTACCTCGTGCGAATTCCCGTCTCTCCTGCTTCGCTTCCACTCACCGACCTCGCGGGGTCGAGATTCATGCATACATTTGAGTGAAACCAATGCTTCACCACTGGCGACGGCGGTAAACGCACTGTGCTCGCCCTAACCTAGTGCGCGCAACGACTTCGTCCGTTGGCGAAGGCGGATGGATATTTTGTTCGTTGTCGACCTACGGCACCGACTCACCTGGTAGTGGCAATGAACGCGGCGGGGCGCTGCTAGGTCACTGAAAATGGCGCTGTATTTAAATACTGCGTTTCTACATTGAACATCTGTTTTTTTTTTTTTTTTGTAAATACTTATCCGCTCCTGCGGCGACCGTGGTGTAACTGTCAGGCCCCTCGTTTTCAACCGCTGGGGTGGGAGCTCGATTTCCATCGTAAACATCTCCACCACAATGATAATAATAATAATAATAATAATAATAATAATAATAATAATAATAACAATAATAGAAAAAATATAGTAATAATAACCAAAGAGCATAATTTACTGCATTAATCGCAATAGAGCATAATTTACTGGATGAACCGACACCGCCATCCTCTAAGTACACTCCTGCTTCAGTCCTGGAATCAAGTTTCACTCTTTTGTACTGGGATAGACCAGTTCTAACTGACCGTACTGTCCATAACAGGCCAGATATTCTCCTTATAGATAAAAAGAAAAAAGGAGTAATAATAGACATCGCAGTACCATTATCCCACAGCATCAGAAAGATATTGAAAAAATTCGAAATATGAAAACTTATGAAAATACATATTTGGAAATTAAATATTATCAAAACAAACCCACTCGTGATATCGGTGGAAGGCCTCGTCAGTAAAAGTTTCCTAAAAAATTAACAGAACTTCAACTACCGAAAAACGTTCTGAACACGAGACAGCGCTCAGATCTGTTGCAAACAACTCATATCGTAAGGCAATTTAAGTCCAGATACAAGATGAACTTCTTTTTCAGTGACCGAACAGTGTTCCAAAACAATGCTGAGGAAGGTGAACATGCTTACCAGCGAAAATAACTGAGGAAAATATTATAATAAACATTGTAATAATAATAATAATAGCAATGCAATCAGCCTTACTTCCTTTTATAACTTCATAAATAATATATTGAATTGAATTGACGCCTTATTTTACAAGGCGAGACTCAGGCCATGAGGCCTGCTCTACCGTCTGACCACGCAAATTTCGCTACGCTCCGTTCACCAACTAGCAGAGAAAGAAGGTATTTCTTGGGCGATGAAATAGGCGATTTGAATTTGGCTCAGAGGCTTCATTTAGGCTTGTGGATCTTTAACATGCAGTAAATCTACTAACATGGGACAACCGGATTATCACTCTTCCAGCAAAGTCTTTTTCTTTTCCCAAATAATATATTATACATATGATTTTTTTACTTTTATGCGGAACGTAGAAATGTATTAATAAAGTTATTTGACAATCTCACCTAGTGCAGGAACTCAAGTTTTAATTAAATTAATAATGTATGACGGGAAACAAATACCATTTCTGGTATTCATAATAATAAGCAGCCATTTCAATTCAGCGTTTGAAACTAACTTTTGATAGAAAAAATAATTCACTTTACAATGTGAACAAACGAAATAACTTCGCAACTTGTCCTCACAACACATTACATAACAGAGAAATTAACAAACAATAATAATAATAATAATAATAATAATATAAACTAATCTAACATCCAATCGTATTCAATAATCTCATTTATTCAGATCATGAATGAATTATCCTTAAAAATTGGAGATTTGTCTAGATTTTACGTATGTATTTGATATTTTAGAGTCGGATTAATCCATTTGCCAGCTAGCGGTGTTTCTAGGCCTGAGCCCTGTTTTTAATTACCCACGTCTAAGGGTAAGTGGCGAACATGACGTATTCCTATCACTGTACCTAGCCTGCTTGGTTTGCCTAAACATTTCTTTCGTCACACAGCTCTGGAAAAAGCGATGATTGTATTACAATGTTACAGCTTCATTTTCGACTCGACCAAGAAGCGAACCCGGGATCATAATGTTATGAACACGTTTCATATGTGTGTTGATGTGTTGTATATGTGCTCCTTATATGTGTATATTGCTGTCGATGAAGTGATGAATGTACGGGAGTGTATATTAAAGAAGAAGTATACGATAGAGCACAATATTATAATGTTAATTTTTTACTTGTTTAATTACTAATTTGGATACAAATTATTTTCTGTTGAACATTAATAGAATTTTTAAGTTACTCAACAAAAATTCAAGAGCACAAAATTGACCGTTTAGTAAAGTATACATAGTTTATTGGACACAAAAGTATCTCAAAGTGAGTAGCAATAAGTTGCAAGACTAAAATAAACGTAAAAACACTTCTCTAGGTAACCTCACAATATTATGACGAAGTGAGACTTAAAACCATTTGACTTCATTAAAAGAATTCTTTGGCATTACTAATAGACACAGTTTAAATTTCTCATACAAATCTGGCGAGATGTTGAAAAAAAACAAAAAACAAATTAGATTTTTATATGATTTCAAATTAAGGACAGTAATACGACGTTAAATCAAATATTATGAATAAGTTTGAGAAAATAATATGATGTCAAAAACATTTCTCACGACGAATACTCAAACTACTCGTTTGTGTTGTCAGAATCACGACTAAATCACACCTTGCCGAACAGTGCGCTGTCATGGGAGTCAAGTGAATTTCCTCTCTTAACAGGCAGCACGCAGCGGCTGGGTAGTCGCCATCCAAAATGCCGCGCTCATCTATCGAGTCGGCGAGGGCTGTCCACTTATTTTGAGCTTAGATGAAACGCAAACACGTTTACGCCAAAACATTTAAAATAATTTCCGCCGTAGAACAAATGATGGACGACGCAATCTGCGGCGACACTCCCGGGCGCCCCCCGTCGGCTCATGCGGCGGCCAGGCCCCGGGCGGGACGGCGCGGCGGCGGCGGTATAGGTAGAGATAAAGGTAGAAGTGGAGGTGAAGGTAGAGATGAAGATTATAATGTATGTGGGTGTAGAGGTAGCGGAAGAGATGAAGCTAACGGTGAAAGTGGAGATGACGGAAGAGATGAAAATAAAGGTAGAAGTGAAGGTGGCGATGTAGATGGAGATGTAGGGACGAGTGGAGATGGAGGCCCAGATGGAGCTAAAGGTGGAAATGGAGGTGCTGGTAGAGTTGGAAATAAAGATAAAGATGAAAGTGGAGGTGGAGGTAGAGGTGGAGGTAGAGATAGAGATGCTCCAGATGGGAATGGGGGATACAGATGAATGTGGAGGTGGAAATTGCCTGGAAGTACAAGTGAAGGTGGCTGGAGAGTTGGAGATAACGGTGGAAGTGGAGTTGGCGATAGAGTTGGAGGTAAACTTAGAAATGGAGGTGGCGGTAGAGTTGGAGATATAGGTATAACTGGAGGTGGCGGTAGAGATGAAGATGAAGGTAGAAGTGGAGGTGAAGGCGGAGTTTGGAGATCAAGGTAGGAGGAGGCGGCAGAGATGGAGATAAGTGTGGAAGTGGAGGTGGCGGCAGAGACGAAGATAAAGGTGGAAGTGAAGGTAGATGAAGATGAAAGGGAAAGTGGAGGTGGAGATCAAGTGGCGATACAGATAGGAGTGGAACATACAGATGGAAATGGATGTAGAGACACACGTCTGGAAGTACAGTTGGAGGTGGCGGTAGAGGTCGAGATAAAGGTGTAGCGGCAGAAATGGAGGTAGAAGTGGAGAAATAGATGGAAGAGGCTATACGTGTGGAATACAGTAACGCCTCCTTCTGCATGAACGTTCCGTGTGGAATACATAAGAAAAAGAACGGACAGGGCTTCACGTTCATCATGTTCACAACCAGCATCATTGTGCTACTCCGGCACAACTCCATTCACCACCCATTGTCAGCATTGATTTTCCGAATCCTTTTAAGCGAAATTACATCCCATGTCCCTTTTGCCCCTTTGGTCCGACAGCTATATTCTCTTTCATTTCAAAATACTTTTTATTCACATTCATTAGCAGTGCTGTTACGTTCTTCGCCTCTACTGCAAGACCTTTCTGAGCGCATTCTGTTGCTACGTCTCCTACACTCGTAAACAGCTCACGAATTTATTTCACTTATTGGCTTATTTTTCGCACATTCCGTTATTCACTTGTTCACTCATTCACTCATTAAATACATTTGTCAACTCCATTACTCCAACAATATTTAACCATACATATATTTAACCAGTTAAATATGTGTTGATTGTAATAGTAATAGGGCATTCATTATGATTCTGGAGGTCGTAGAGACATTAATGGTGCAGGCGGATGGGGTTGAGAGGGCAGTGGAGGACGAGGTAACACTGGAAGAGAAGATAGTTGTGGTACACGAGATAGTAGAAAGAGGCAGTGGTAGGGAAAGCGACTGTGGTAGAAGTCGTAGTAGTGGATGTGGTAGTATTGGAGGTGGTAGTAGTGGGCGAAATGATAGAATTGGAGTTGGTAGTAGTGGATGAAGTGGTAGTATTGGGGGTGGTACTATTGGAGATGTAGCAGTGGATGAGTTGGATGTATTGGATGAAGTGGTAGAATGGGAGGTGGTAGTAGTGGATAAGGTGGGAGTAATGGAAGAGGCAGCAGTGGATGAGGTGGTAGTATCAAAGTGGTAGTATGGGAGGTGCTAGTAATGGATGAGCTGGCATTATTGGGTGAAGTGGTAGAATGAGACGTGGTAATAGTGAATGACGTGGTAAAGGAGACGTGATAGACGTGGTAAAGGAGATGGTAGTATTAGATGAGGTGGTACTACCGGAGATGGTAGTATCGGATGAAACAGTAAGAGTGGATGAGGTGGTAATGGTGGAGAACGTAGACGCGGAGTTCGTAATGGTGGAGGTGGTTGTGGCAATGACAGGGGCTGCAACTCAGTAGCATCAGAGGCGGCGGCGGAGCAGAAGGAGGCGTTGGCGGCGCGGAGGCGCAAGTGGCCGGCGAACATTTGCTCTGCGGGGGCTGGCGGTCAGCGGCGGCGCCGCGCGGGCGGCGGGCGGGCAGCGGGCAGCCGGGGGGGCAAGGGGGCGGGGACGGACGGGCGAGCGGCGGCGAGGTGACTGGCCCCCAGGCTTTATTAGAATTTCAACCTCTTGCCGCCAGTGGCATGATAATTAATAATGGCTCTCCATCATGCCTAATGCCGGGCGCAATCTCCGGAGGCTGATAGAGAAATCACTGACGAGCGCGGACACGCCGAGGTCGCTGCTCCCGCCGCCGCCGCCCCCGCCCCACCCCCGCCCCCGCAACCCACACGACGAATGCGCGGCGCCCCGGATAAGACCCAGCCGCTGCCTGCTCGACTTCAATACGAATAAATTACTTGTAAGTCGTCTGGAACTAATAACTATACTGCATGCGGGGAATCTAATGAGGCCAGCGCGTTCTCGCGTGGACAATCTTATTAAAAATACTGTTTTGACAGAGTGGACTTGGCAATAATTTTGTGTCTCCTGTTCATTAAATCTCCTAGCTACCTGGTAGATGCTACAGGATACCTGGTCTATCTGTTACACATGGGGGAATCGTTACATGAAAATAAATGAATATGTAAAGGGGATGTAGCTCTCTTCCTAACTCAGCAGTGGAAAGCTCCCAAGGGAGATGTTTGGTACCGTTCAAAACCCAACGTAATTTAAGAACGGAAATAACGAGATCACGATAACCATTGAAGCCTATCAGAAAATGTAATTTAGGAACTGAACATTGAGACCATATTAAAGTTCTCTATTCGAATAATACACATATGCAAGTACAATCATATTTTTATCTTTCGCGTGGCTTACATCATACCAGTATTTGTGGTGATAAATTGATCTAAAGTAGTATAGAAGGAAAGCAAAAAGTGAAGAAAAATAACAATAACTTAAAGGATATTCGATAATTGAAATACATTCTTGATACGTAAATGCTTCTTTTGATAAAAAAGTATTTTGATAAATGTTGCTGTTTGGGCAGAGAAATTACTGCAATAGATCTTATTAAATTTATTATGATATTATTTAGAAATTATTAAAGTAGATATAGCCTACTGAAATGGTTCTGACATCAGTAACACAGACAATACAAACAGTTTGAGAGGAAAGCTCAAAATGAAATTAATTTTTAACCCTGACATTGGTTAATGGTTTTTATTCTCATTTCCTGGAGCTCATCTTCGAGAGAGAGATATACATTTCCTACCCGGAACGCTACGTCTTTAAATGCACAAACAATTCGGAAAATCTATTAAATTTGGGAAAGAAATATTTTTAGTTTTAATATGTTTTCGCTACATATAACCTCTTACTTCATTGACAGTTGAATAAAGTCTCTTCGACAATTATTTAGTTCCATTATTTTTAATAAACCTCAAAAGAGCAATAAAACGAAATTAATATCCATTCTTGAATCATCATAACGTTTAAAAGCATAAATATATATTTTATATTACATCATGTTCACATAATGAACGGACACTGCAATATTATACAACGATGTATGTGATATATTTCACCAGAGTATATGAATTTGTAGTACTTAAGTTAAAAAAAAAAAAATTTTTGTATTCCAGCATTATAAACGACCTTTTCTGTTGCAAGAAATCGTTCATAATCAGGTGTTTTATGGCACACATGATGACGTATTAGAGTTTACGGCTCGAATGATTGCGTCATTAAGTCATTCAGCCAATCGCAGCCAGAGATTTAGAGGGGGTAGAGGTAAACAGAACAGCCGATCACAGTTTTCTCGCACAGATGTCAAATACCCGAGACATCACAGGAAAGTTCTTTGCAAATTTAAGTTTCGTTCTCCTATAAATTTATAATGCTGTCATACAAAAAAATTGCGTATACAACTTGTTTATAATGTTGCTTTATTACATTCGTACAAATTTGAAAACTCGCTCCTAACGTCGTTCGTTTTCAAAACATGTACTCACGCAATAAAGCGTAATATTATAAACTAATTGCATAAACTACTATTGCTACTCTCATTTTATAATTTTCATGTTAGATGACTGCAACTCGTTGCATAATGATAGTCATTGTAAAACAGCTTCATTATAATACAGGTTTTGAACAATTGCTGTGGAGTTAATAGTTGAAAAGTAATCATTCGTTGGCCGTTGGTCTAATAAATGTCCTTGGATTGTGTATATTATGTACCTAGACACCCGTGAGGAGGTGCACAAGTCATCCCCTGCTTCGAAAACTCAGAAGAAAATCTGTAAAGACTGTTACATTTATTAAGCTCATAATAAATAACAGATACTGAACGTTGACGGCATTTCTTTATTAAAATGGATCCTAACTTAACTTGTGTACTGTTCGTTCGAAGTCGGACTGAGCTTGCTCTACTTAACCAATGCCACCTCAGAGACCTATGTTAATACTTGAGAGATTGCGCTCGCTGAATACTGCATGCTAGCTGTTTAATACTCTAGTTTAACTTATAACAACTATTATCATTGTGCATAGAAAAAGAACTGTATGAAACTAAATGAAATGAGTATTAATACACTCGAATGAAGTTTTCGACATCAAGTATATAACCTCTCCGTCTACAAAACTATAATTGCATCAGTACATAATGTAAGGTACCTCTACAAGTAGCGGGTTCAATTTTAAAATCTGCTGATAAGAGTAGAGTGGAGCATGCCTGCATATTTACAGCACATATCTTACTTTCAGAATCCAAGAACTTTGAAATCCATAATTTTAAATCATAATTTTTGGCAGAGAGCTTCTATTTTATTAATATGAAATGAGCGTATTGAATGAGTCAAAAATGTAAGCGCTAATTGAATTATAACAAAATCGCAAAATGTAATTGCTTATTTGGTCGTAAAATTCTAGATGGTAGCTTTTTTAACAAAATTATGACCAATTCTTCTCCGGAGCGGGAGATAAAATGATGATTTAGTTTTGCCGCCTTCCATGGTCCCAAGGGTGGGTGGTGTATGATGAGTGAATGTCAGAGATACTTAAAGGATTACGGAAATGATAATGACTAAGGTTTGGTACGTTGTGGTTTAAGAAGCATCGCATCACAATCACGCGATAAAAATATTAACGTCTTACACGAGACTTGAACAAGTAGTATTCAGATCCACGTAATTAAACGAAATTGTTCCAATTTCTTAAACCCCACAGTCCTGGCTAGTTGTGCATATTCACAGTTTACGTCTTTGCATATTTTAGTGCTTACTAGAGCTCGACAAAATGCATTCTCTTATCGATCGCCCCCACTGGCTTTCGCAGGCTCGGGATTATCTGCCTAAGAAATCTATACGCAGGTCTCCGTCAAGAATGGGAACTATCGGGACCGTTCATTCACGGCACTTTCGGCAGTATCGGCGGGGCGCGCTCTGAGCACAGTTTGCTGGTACTTCTGGTGCGTTTCGCTTTTGAGAATCATCGCGAGCTCTCTTACAAAGGAGAAAATAATTTAATACAGAATTTTATTTGATGCTAATAATAAAAACAATTTAAAATAGTATTAAAAAAACATTTCGAACTACCGTCAATCACACAATTACGCAGATGTTTGCAGTGTGCCTTGTGCAATCGAATTTTAAATAAGATTTTGTCGGAGTGCTTACTAAACTAGTGTGTAAATGGTACTAGTGTAGGATGAAAGTGAAATAAATAATGCGTTTAAGTCGTTTAATAGAAACGCTTGAGCGGCAAACGGTGTTAAGACATGCAGTGACGCCTCCAGCATTTGTTATACATCGTTGCATTTTCTTCGCGGACATGGAGGGCGTACCCCGATAACAGGTCTACTGTCGGTATCATTCGTTCTCAAAACTAACAGTAGTGCAATAAAACGAGAATTCTCGGTATTGGCGTCTCGGCGCTCTGGTCTCGCCACCGAGAACGATCGGAATTGAGTGTCCGGCTCGAGTGTTCTCAGACGTTGGGGAGTTTTAGCGCCACGCGTAAGGGACCGACGTTATGCACTAACAGCCACGTGACGGACCTTGAAGTCATGTCTTATCTTAGGCCTAAGGCACGACCTTATACCTTCATAAATAGTCTACGCCTGTAGGAATCTCTACAGAAACCTTGTAAACGTCAAAATGGCCGCCTAAAAACAGGAAAGGTTGCACTTTTCCAACTATGATAAATTGAGTCTCGTATGTGAGTCAGTTACAATTATTCGTTACCAACTCCACAACGCTTGCAAGAATTAACGGAAAATCTTAGAAAGATGACAGGTAAGAGATTTGCGAAAAATAAACTGAAATCATATCTTCAGGTTAGGTTATAACGAACGCTGTTTCAGGATTTCCCTACATTCTCAAGAAAAGTCGATTAAAAATTCCGGACTGGATACTCATCGCGAAGAGACACAAAATCTAAAACTCCGAGCACAATGTAGATTTGATATACTTTTGACTCGTATCGTGGTTTAAATGTTTCATCACTTGCACTCACTCATCACTCTGTGATGTATTATGCAACGTCATTGATCAACGCCTGAAATGCTTCATTTGTTAAAATGCATAACGCTATGCTAAAACTCTTCTGAACGTTGTTCATTGGGACTGTATAAAGTCGTTAGCCACGTGATCAGCAGAGTTTAAGGTTGTCTCCTAACGCCTGGCGCTAAAACTCCATATTCCCCCAGCTAGGTGCAGCTACTAGCCTCCGCATCCATTGTGCCAGAGTAGATCGTGAGCCCCTTTGGGGAATTTCATGTACTTCATTGGACAAGAGTAGCTCGTGAGCCTTTCGCCTCAGAGGAAGGGGGCCAGACCATGCCTACAGAGCACTGAGGCTGTGGCCCGTAGGCCCGTACGTCGCACGCACGAACTGGGCCTCACTCACCCAACTTACCGTGGGGGACAGATTCATTTGCCGCAAGGTACAACGTCCATGACTTACACGGCATTCGAGCCTACAGCTCCAAGGTAATGAGTATGTGTAAGCCACTGGCGAATCCATGGGGGACCACGCCCCCGTCCAAAAGACCAAGAGTTTTCATTTATTATCCTTTATTTGGCAAAATTGATTTAAATATTAAGTTCGAATTATTTAAACAGTAATATTGTATAGTATCATGTCTACAGTACATAAATAATATACAATATAATAACAAATATGTTTATTATTTAACAAAAATATACGATGCCTCCCCCCAAATGATCAACTGGATCAGTTCCTGGTGTACGCAAATGACCCAAGCCTTTGCACATCCCAGGACGGCCAGGAAAGAAATGAGGTACATGGTTGTTGACACCACAGCAAAACAAAAAATACATCCACACTCGAGTTGGCACTCGAATCTGCGAACCGAGACTGAGACACATCCGCCGTAGAGAACTTGGCTTCTAATCTGGGTATGAAACATCAAACGAGCTTCAGCCGGCTTACCCCACAGAATCACATGGACAGCCGCCCCCTCGCGCCCTGTGCGGCCGAGCAGAGTATCGCGTTCCCTGTGCTGCTCTCTGGCTGCGCTTAATAGCAGATTTGTACCCGAGCCGTGTTTGCCGCCAATCTAGATGATAGCCATCACCGCGCTTATCTGGTTATCCGCTTCTTACTTTCATTTAAGTTTTAATTAAAATATTTTCATAAACATTATAAATTGTCCACTAACGAGATGAGATTACCCTTGAGATCAGTCGCGCTCAGAACAGAGAAGTGTTGCAGGATAATAGTTCTGCTTTACATGCTGCGAAATTGTATCCACGGTTACACGTGGGTGTTCAGATCATTAAGCTTCTAATAGAACAAAGTAAGTTCATATACATTCATATTTTTTATATTCACAATGATGAAATCTCTTAGTTCAATATTTATGGGAATATCTGTGCTCAAAGCAAAATGTCACGTTAATTTTTGGCACCTTAAAAAATAGAGAATGTCGTTGCTTGCAATGTACTCATAAAATATTTTTTGTAATAGTAACACTGCATATGACAGTGCTCCGGTAGCAGCTGTCATTCAACCGGCAACCATTCAAAGTAAAAGTTTGTTACCTTCTTTCTAGATGGGGAACGTAATTTTAAGTTTCGATTCACAGTGCCTCGACAGCAATTTAATACACTAAAAGATGGGAAGGAAAATCGAAGAGATATCAAATCACCAATTGAGATATTCTGAGGATTTAGAGTCTGTAGAGAAAATGTCGCGTTTCGCTATATGTAGTTCCGGAAAACTATCCAATATCTTATCTTATTTATTAAAATTCATGGATAATCCCTTCTTGTCAATCTGAGAGTTGTTGAGGGGTTGCTTACATTACGTTAATTATAACGATGCAAACGATTTTAAAACCATATATAAACAGGTTTCATTATGAGATTTTCTTACCCAAAACTATGTTTTTTGTACTATATTATAAATAAGAATACGAAAATCTTTCAGAAATTTATTTGTTATACTGAATCACTCAAGCATAACATTCCCCTTTTCCTAGTCTTTCCATATGTTTCTCATAGTTCTTGAATGTGATGCTATTTTAATTTGTAACGTCTTTCGTGCTCTTCCATGCTTCTTTACTGCGCTTGAACCTTCCTCTGTTCCATTTCCTGGTTCTTCGTCAGGAGTGCTCAGTTTTCAGAAGATCCATTTTCTTCACTTGTAGATAGATTAGCTGCTTTTCCAAAAGTTACAAATAGTGTGAGAAACTGTATACAGTTATTACTAGTTCAGGTACTTCACACTACTTTTCAAAATGTGAGAAAACGTCTCTTCGTGTAATCGATTTATTTCCCATCACGGTGTTGTTTTTTTTCACGGTATGAATAATTCTTGTATCATTACCAGAAATCCTTCTGAAACTTTTTCCGGCATATCTTGCAGGAGCATCAATAATTGTTGTCCCTTTAGTGCCGCTGTTTGGAGGAGATATCTAGCGGCCGGGTATCCTAATCGGTAGTATTCAGTGGTTTCACCGAATGCCGGAGCAGCACCCTAACAAACGGGCCACGATTCCCGCGCGATGCTTCTTTCCTTCCTTTCCCTATCTTTACTCCTTGCACACAACGTAGATTTTCATGCACTGCACTACCACACATGCCGCGAGACCAGTCGGGAACTTAGAGCTTTTCACGGCTGGAGGGAGATACCTGGTTGGGGAAATCCCCGCTAGTCGACGTATAGGTCGGCGCCGGATCTCACCATGCAGCGGCGGAAGACCGCCCGCTATCTCCCGCGATAGAAATATGCACTACACGTATGGTAATAATGACCTGAGCAGTTGATGCACCCGGCATCACTAATCAATCAATTAGGTACACTTCATATACAGTGGAATCGTTCTTCTTGCTTTGAAACAATGATTCAAAGTTTAAAAAAAACTTCTCTTCGATCATTCGATTTATTTTCCCGAAATATCATCATCATGGTAAGAATAAGCATTACCAGAGATCGCGTTGAAATGTTAAGCGTGGAGAAGGGCTCAGTTTCGAACGCACGCCCCTTGTCGCCGCCGGCGACTGCGACTGCGCACCGCGGCTGGCCGCTCGCGCGCGCGGCCTTAATAACCTCGCGCGGCGTGACGCGGCGTTCGCGCGTCCGCGGCCGCTGCCGCGCGCGTCTATTTGTATTGCGCCCATAATTGCGGCGCGCATAATTGCGAGAGGCGCCGGCTCGCGCGGCGGCGGCGGCGGCGGCGGCGGGCGACGTCTTCATGATGACGCGGCGCGGGGCGAAGACAGGGCAGGCAGTCGGCGGTGGCGGCGCGATAATCAACAGTACAAATAAGTGCATTAGACAAATGGCCCCGACGCCCGCCCGGGCCAATAAGGCTCGCGGCTCGCGGCGCGCGGGCGCCGGGCGGGCGGCGCGGGCGGTGGCGGGCAGTGGCGGGCAGTGGCGGGCGGGTGGGGGCGGGGGCGTGCGGGCGGGCGGGCTTGGGCGCGGAGGGGTGGGGGCGGGGCGGGGGTTGGCGGGGGTTGGTGGGCGGGGGCGGGCAGAGGCGAGAGGGGGCGGGGGCGGGGGCAGGGGCGGGAGCAGGGTTCCGCTGGCCCCTGGCGGTCGATGGCGTGGTGAGGCGAGGCGCGGCGCGGGAGGGCCAGGGCGAGCCGGCCGCGCCGCGCCACTCGATTAATCACGGGGCTTCGGCGGCGGAGGCGGCGCCGCGCAGCGCCGCCGGATGGCGAGGTGGCGGCGGAGGAAGATGTGGGAGTCGCAGAAACGACGGTGGCGGTGGTGTGGTGGTGGTGGTGGTGGTAGTGGTGGTGGTGGTGGTGGTGGTGGTGGTGGTGGTGTTCGTGCAGGTTTTGGGGTAGTCCTTGTCGTTGGCGTTGGTGTTAGTGTTGGTATTGGCGCTGTTGTTTTTGGTGCTGTTTGTGCTGTTAGTGGTTATGATGGTGGTGATGGCGTGGTTCAGGCGAGTTAAGTGTACGTTGGGCCGAAGGCAACACCGGGACAAACGGCGTGGGATAGGCAGGGCAGTCTTAGTGGAGAAGTGTTGAAGAGGTGCTGTCGAAGAGGTGCTGTCGAAGAGGTGCTGTCGAAGAGATGTTGTCGAAGAAGTGTTGTCGAAGAGGTGTTGGCGAAGAGGTGTTGAAGAAGAGGTATTAACGAAGCGGTGCTGACGAAGAGGTGCTGACGAAGAGGGGCTTGACGAAGAGGTGTTGACAAAAAGGTGTTGGCGAAGAGGTGTTGACGAAGAGGTGTTGATGAAGAGTTGCTGGCAAAGAGGTGTTGGTTGAGAGGTCTCCATGGTGATGTGTATGGTACGGGAAGGTGCGGTCCAAGATGTGGAAATAACAGAAACGTCGGAGGCGGTGGCGGTGATGGTTCTCATGATGGAGGTGGTGGTGGCGAGGTGGCAGGTTCGGGGGGTTGCCGACATGTCGGGAGGTTGGCGGAAAGGTGTTGGAGGGAAGTAGCGAGGAAGTGGTAATGGAAACGATGGCGGTGGAAACGATAGAGGCTGTAATCAAGATGTGTTCAGCGCCGATGAAAAAGATGGAAGATGCGGCGGTAGGAGTGCTAGCATTCAGACGGAAGGGTGGAGAGAACAGTTGATCGCCAATGACGATGCATTAACAAATGGCACCTGTTGATGTAGCGTAAGGTCTGCCACATTCCTGAATGTAATTTTTAAAATATTCTAAATATGCTTTCGTTTGCTGTTAGGAAATAAATTAAAACCGTTGATGCCGTACAAATTATGCTAAAGAGAAGTTAATGTTATGTGGAACTGTTACGACAGATCTGCACAATGGTTAGTAAAACTTTATCAATTGGTTATCGTAACTGAGGGTGATAGTATTAGTAAAGTCAAACTTTGTTCATTCAAATGATGCATCGGGTGAACGTCCGACTTTGCACCAAATACTAAAGTTGTTATTTCCATGTTGTGACTGTTCCGCTAGGTAATTCACAAATGTATAGCAACTACTAGAATAAACATAGTTTTACTTCTAGTAGTACTATTCGCTGTAGAAAATATTATAGTTCAGACGGTATTTGGATTCATAATGATGATGATTTTGTTGGTTTTATGTTTTGTTGAGGACTTGGTGATGCATGCTATAGCGGACGTGAAGGACATGGTCAATGTACTGCGGTTTGGGTGAACTGAAGATGGCGGTGCGTATGGTCAATGTACTGCGGTTACTGTTGATGTGTTTCTTGTGGGTGCTGTATCTGTAGTCGATATAGTCACGTTGAACTTGGTGGTTGCATTTGCAACGCAAGCCAAAATTCTTAGGTTTGGTGAAGATCGGATTTGTGAGTATCATTGTTCGTAGAAGAGGTAGTCTTGGCGATGTTTGATGATGTCATTGGCAATGGTGTTGATCCTAAAGCTGCTGCTATTTCTGGTGGTTCAAATGGTTGTGGTGATATGTGTTTGTAGTTACGTTCATGGTTATGCTCTTCATAGAAATGGTGAGGATGAACGTTCAGCTGTGGTGGTGTACATGTGGTTGACGTGGAATTGCCAGACGGCGAGTGCCGGGTTTGATGTGTTTTTGACGATTCCGTTGGTTTTGGTGATCCTGGGAGATACGACGGGAATCAAAGTTTTGATGGTTTGGGTGAAGTTGTTGATATTGATGTTGGTAGTGATGGCACTAGTGATTTTGGTGAGTAGCGGGGGTGTTGGTACCGGTGATGTTGGTAGCGGAGGCGGTGGTAGTGCAGTTTGTTGTTTGCAGTAATGTCGTTTTGCTGATATTAACTGTGACTGATGGTGAAGGTGGTGATTGTGATGCTATTTGTGGAATTAATGGAACAAGTAGTGGTTTTTGTTCGTGTATGTGGTGGCGCTAGTGGAGATAACTGTATTAGGATGCTGTTAGTAGTATTGGTGGAACAGGTAGTTGGTGGCAGTGATTTTACTGTTTATGGCGATGCTGTTTTGGTGATGGCAATAGTGGCTGGTGATGGAGGTAGTGATAATAATCATATATATGTGTATTGTGTAGCGATCCTGAGCTTGCTCAGTCACTATTTGGCGATAAGAAAGACCTCGTCTGCGTTCTTCGCCGCGCGATTACGTAACCCGTCGCCTTATCAGCGGTCGCTGGAGGGGTGGCGGGGGGAAGACAGTTGTTCCCTCCCCTACGCGGAAAAGAAGGGGTTGTAACGGCGGTGTCTGGAAAGTGCGCAGAATGTTTCGAGAAGCGGCAGCGTGAGGTAGCAGCGTGAATTTGGAAGCTGATGGTGTGGGGCCGCGAGCTCCAGTTAGCGAGAAAGAGGTTTGGCCCAGTGGTGGCTATATTCACACCGCAGATGCGCGTTCGACGAAGGCATCTGGTCTTGCAGTAAGACGTGGTTGCAGAGAGAACCCGTGCTTAGGCCCAAGACAGAGCGTCGGCAGCCGCATTAGTTCGCTGTGAGTTGTGCGCTGGTGGCGAACGCCACGGTCATCGAAATAAGGTCGGTGTTAAAGACAAAACAATTTTATATGTGATACTATAAAAAGTAATGAGAATTTGGAAGCAATTGACTGTAGAATGCAGGTTGAAGTGTTGTTCCTGTAGTTCACTGTCAGATTGTTTAATATTTTTTTGGCCATTAACACTCTTGCATAATGTATGATATACCCGACCATTGATATTTCCATAATCATTGTGGACTATTTTCAAAAGATATTTGAAGTAGTGTGTCTTTCTAAGGGGAGAACATCACTTATTTATGATAGAATCTTGTCATGTTAATACACTACAAGTGCAGTTTCTGTCTTTAAATCAAAAAGAACATTTTGATGATAGTGTAAAATCCAAATCAAGTTAGAAACAATTTGGGTTATTTATGAACAATTAAAAGGTTATAAAAGTATATTTGCAATGAACTGTTGAATTTAAGTGAACTTAAATATCTCCAAATATTTATTGAAATTTGGATGCCTGTTGAGTAAAAATACAACATATTTTTAATTTCAACCAAAGGTGTAGGTTGTAATAAATGTTTCACATTTATGGTGTAAACACACATGTTTAGTTTTTTTTTCAATTTCTTTTGAATATTCTGTGTTTTTCAAAACTATGTTTATTCATTTTAATTGTACACAACATATGTCTTTGTAATCGAAGTGAATTGTTTTGCAAGAAACTACTATGTATGCTAATGCAGTGTATGTTGAGGAAGGGTTAATTGCAATTTTTGTAAACAGAAAGTGCTGAGGCATTTTGTCATCCGAAATGCCTGTGCTCTACCCTCTGATGTACTATTATGTGTACTCATCTCCCCAGAGATATCTTTGATTCAATTTGTTTGATTTCAATTTATTTTTGTCACAGAAGATGTTGCTGCGATGCTAGTTTGTGCCAACTTTGAAATTCATAATTTCTGCAGTTGATTTTTCCTCAAAAAGTTTTTTTTTACGCTGTTCAGTGTTGTATTTTTCTTTGTTCATTTGTTTATCTGTACATGTTAGGTAATTTTGCAATTTGTGTTTCTTTTTTTTTTGAGATTCAATTATATTAATGTTTGTGGCTTTCAACTTTGTGTTTTTTTTTCAAAATTTCAACAAGAGCCAAATTACCCACGAAATTTCCCCACGGCCGACCTACACGAACGGTCACAATTGATGGAACGGACAGACTGTATAGGTGGAGGTAGTAATACTTAAGTAGTATTTGTGGAAAAGGTAGCTAGTGGCAGAGATTTTATTATTTGTGGCAATGCTGTTTTGGTGATGTTATTGGAGACTGTTGATGGAGGTGGTAATTGAAATGTTGAATGTGGTATTCATGGAACGAGTTGTTATTGTTGATGTTGTTGTTGTAGTAGTTGTTGTTGATGATGATGGTGGTGGTGGTGGTGGTGATGATGGCGGCGTTGGTGGAGATAATAATGCTATAAGTGTATTAGTGGAACAGGTATTTGGTGGCAGTAATTTTAGCGTTTGCAGCAACGCTGTTTTGGTGATGCTATAAGTAAGTGCTACAATAGAGGTGGTGGTGATAGTAATGCTGTATGTAGTATTGGTGGAATAAGAAGCTGGGGTGGTAGTGATTTTACTGTCTGCGGGAACGCTGTTTTGGTGATGCTACTGGTGACTGGTGATGGAGGTGGTGATTGTAATGCCGCATGTGGTATCGACGGAACGCGTACTTGGTGGTGGTGGTAATCGTTCTTTCAGCGGCAGGGACGGCACCCGCACTCGGACGGCGGCGAGCGGCGGGGGCGGGAGCGGGGGCGGGGGCGGGGGCGGAGGCAGCCACTTGCGCCGGCGAGCGCTGACCTCGAGCGCCTCAGAGAAAGCGCAGTTAACATCAAAACAAAGGCTCAATACGCTCGGTAATGGGCTTCCGTGGAGCCGCAGACGGCGGCGGCGGCGGCGGTGGCGGCGGCTGCGCGCGGGGAATAAAAGTGGCCGGTCCGGCGGCGGTGTTTTGAATTCAAGACCCCGGCCGCTTTTTTGCTCCTCACGCCTCCGAAATGAAGGCTACGTACTCGGCGCGGAGGCGGAGGCGGCGGCGGCGGCGGGCGGCGGCGGAGCGAGCGCAGAAGACCGCGAAGCGGACGAGGAGAAAAAGGAACTGGTTGCGGAGAAGGCAGCGGCGGCGGCTGGATGGAACTGCGAGGGCCAATCTGAGACCATCGCCTCCGGTGACGTCTCCGTTCATAACAGCGGCCTCAGCTCGGCTGGAGGTATTGAGGATGGTGCGAATAGGCAAATGAGATGTTAATTCATTTCGTTTATTGTACTTAAAATGCAAGAACTGTTTTATCAGGTATACGTATCATTTCGTTTAGTTTTATTGTGTTGCGAAAAAATTAAAGAAAAAAAATTAGGTGCTGTGGTGATTTTTGTTTCCAAAGACTCATATGCCTTCTGTTCATCCCCTCTGGGTATCCTCATATATCTTCTCCGCCTCCAATTTTCTTGACTGGCTTCCTTTCCTAGCTGTTGAAAGCAATGATTGACATGCTATTTGCAATGTCATATAAGGTTTCGAAGACACAGAGATGTCTATATGACCGGCATTCAAGTTCCATTGAAACTAGTTACTTTAATTCGACGTGTATTTTGAACCATCAATCGTAATGTAACGGGATATTATCAGAATTCCGACTTTCGTCAATATTGGTGGCCTTTCTTCCTTTTTAGTATTTCCTCTTTCTCCGTTCTGAATATTATCATCTAAAACATAATCATAAAATAAAAATATATTATCATTTAAAAATTTTATTTTCACTCTAAAATGCTAGTGAGATCTCAATTATTTCGCATATGAAAAAACTTTTTCTAGAAATTAAAAATTGATAATTAAATGCAAAACGTAACTGAGTTGGGTTTAAAAAAATTGCGAAAATTTTACTGAGAAAATAATTGCTCGTTGCTCGTCGAATTATTTGTAAAACATGCAATCGACACAGACTTCTATGGATTCATCTCCTCAATCCAGCGACTAATTGAATAATGAAAATCTCGATTATGATTGGACACTTGAATATGGGAATACAAAACCAAACAAGAGTGGACTGCTATTTCTCATTGATATGACGGTAGCGCTTCTTAATAACTCCCCTCATGTCACACTGTCAGACTGGAGGTGAGATTGGTTGGAACATCTCTCATCAGAATGAGCGGGGGGAATGGAAGGGAATCGACGTCACCGTCAACGCTGCACCTCATTTGTCCCGAACTGCGCCCCCCTCCACTTCCGCTCGCGCCTCTTCCCAACCTCTGCTTCCATCATCGTCTTCCACACGGTCACTATTGCTACCACCCTCATCTTGTCTAATTCTGTTGTAACTCCATTACTTGGCGCTGTCGAACAAAACTAAATATTTCACGTTAAATGCAACCTGCAACACCCTCGGCAATTTAGATCGAAGATTTCAAAATGTGAAAAACGTGAAAACCTGAAGATTACCCTGCGTTTGAGGCCGAAGGCCTAAAAGAAACGTTTTTCACATTGTAATCTACAGGATAAGACCTTCATGAACATTCTATTACATTTTTGCTAGTCCGGCATTTCTCGATATTACATCTGCTAAGAGACGCGGAATCTACAACTAAATGTGAATGAGAGGGACAGAGAGAAGCAGAGACAGAGACACACAGAGACAGTCAGACTGACACAGGGATAGAGAGAGAGACAAAGAGAAAGAGAAGAGAGAGAGAGAGAGGGAGGGAGGGAGGGAGGGAGGGAGAGACATAGAGAAAGGGAGATGGAAGGGGAAAGAGGGAGATGAAGGGGAGAACAACGTCTGTCGCGTTCCACTAGTTTCTCGTAATTGATGCCACTAACCTTAACAAGAGGAGCACCCACATTATCGCTGCGTTGTCCGGTCTTCTCCAGCTGTAACGCTACTTTATTTCATATCATGTAGCGCGTTCCCGAAATATATCAACAAAGTCCAATATTGTCATTTAACTAATGAATCCAACAATTTCAGTTCTGAATGGAAGAAAAATATGGTCCGCAAATAGAGGAACATTTTCAATGCTGTACAAACAATATTGATGAAGGAACGTAAATAACATTTGTAATAAAATTATCGAAGCGTAGATGATATCTCAGATTAACGTGAGGGAGACGGTCATTTAAGGGATCCAAGTCTAAAGAACAACTGTGACAGGACACTCGAAATTTGAAATTAAAAAAAAACAAACATTTTTTCAGTTCCCTTAGGTAAGTGGTACTATCGTTCACACAGACGCGCTTCCACCGTGAAAGTCGGAACAGTACGATAGCAAACTCACCACGGACCGCGGACAACCTTTTCTTCTTCTTTGTCCTGTACCCTCCCTCATATACACCTAGACGTACGTGCACTGTATACTACACATACCGGAGACAAGTCGGGAGCTTGGGGCTTGTCCTGCCTCGGGAGAGTGTGTGTGGGGGATACCTAGGGAAGAGAAATGACCAATCCCACGTGTACGTTCGCTCCGGATCTCACATTTCACCAGGAGAAAAGCATCATCATCACCTCTCTATAACAAACATTACACTTAAGCGACTTGGAGTTTGTCCTGGTGGGAGGGGGGAGCCTCGGGAATACCTGTGGAGGTATCCCACGTGTAGGTCCGCTGCGGATCTCACGTTTCATTGGCAGAGAGACACCGCCATGCCCTCAGCATAACAAGCACTACACTTAAGGGACTAATGCCCATAGCGGTTGACGTGTTCACAAATACCACTCACTGGCTCATGCGGCGCCGCGTGTACGTCGGCTCCGGATCTCACGTTTCATCGGGAAACACCGTCACGCCCTCGCTATAACAAGCACTACACGAAAGGGACTAATGACCAAAGCAGTTGACGTGCCGCCTCTGCCCGCGGCACCTGCGCCCGCGGCGCGGCGCGGCGCGCCGAGGCGGCCAGTGCGAGTGCGCAGTGGCCAAACAAGGCGGCCGGCGGCGGCGGCGGCGGCGGCGGCGCGGGAGCCCTCGCCGGCCGCGAGGGTGGCAGCGACGGCGCTGGCGGCGGCGGTCGTTGCCCTTTTGCTAACGAGGCGCCGCAAGAACGGAGGCGGCGGCTGCTGCTGCTGCCCGCAAGAACGCGTCGGGGGAGGTATGAATCCATTCGGTGGCCGCCCCAGGCGCCCGAGACGCACCGCGGCTTTTCCGGGGTTGCCTTCGCCGAAGCGGCGGCGGCGGCGGCAGATCACAAGCGGTGGCGGCCGCGGTGCAAGCTGGCAGCGGGTGGCGCAGTTCGTGGTGATACTGGAGGTGGCATTGGCACTCACGGTATTGGTGATGACAGCGGTGGTGATAGATGTGTTATACTGCGATTTTTCTAACTCTGCCTCTCAAGGCCCGTCTTCACAATGGAATATGTCACGGTATTTCGCGTCTTTCTCCGTCGTGCCGCTAGATATCGCGTGATCGCGACCGTATCAAGCAGTGCTTGCGATCGTGCCACTCCTAGCGGCAGGACCGAGAAAGACGCGAAATACCGTGTGATATTCCATCGTGGCCGTAGGGGCTCGAGAGGCAGAGTTAGAAAAATCGCACTGTAGCTGCGACGGCGGCAGTGGTGGATTGAGCGGCGGTGATGGTGCCGGCGATATCAAAGGTGGTAGCGTTCTTGAGGGCGATGGGGGAAGGGTAATGGCGGTGGTGGCGATGCCTTTGGCGGAGGTGGTAATGATGGAGGTGATGGTGGTGGTGGTGGTGGTAGTGGTAGTAGTAGTGGTGGTGGTGCTGTTAGTGGTGGTGGTCAGGGCGGTGATGGCGGCGGTGACGGGGTGGAGGAGATTGTGGTGGCGGTGGCAGCAGTGGAGGCAATTGTGGTGGCAGTGGATATGGTGGTGGTGCTGGTGGCGGCGATGGCAGCGTTGACGACGGTGGTGGATATCGTGGTGGTGGTAGTGGTGGTGGTGGTGATGGCAGTGCTCGCGGCGGTGGCGGCGGTGGCGGCGGTGGCGGCGGTGGCGGCGGTGGCGGCGGTGGCGGCGGTGGCGGCGGTGGCGGCGGCGGCGGCGGTGACGACGGTGGTGACGGTGTCTATGGTGGCGGTGGAGGCGGCTGTGGTGGCGGTGCTGGCGGCGGTGCAGGGGTGGCGACGGTGGTGGCGGTGGAGGCGATTGTGGTGACGGTGGATATGGTGGTGGTAGTGGCGGCGGTGGCGATGTTGACGACGGTGGTGGATATGGTGGTGGTGGTGGTGGCGGTGGTGGCGCCTGCAGAACCTGGGATCGGCCGGAGACAAAGCTCGTCGGCTTACTTCTTGCGCGCTGCGCGGCATTGGGCGCAATGAATGGAGATTTATGAATGAAGTTTTCTTCAGTCGCGCTACTCGACTCATAAGGTGAAAGCGTTGCGTCGAGTAACGCATACACAGTATGACACGTGCTGCCAATATTAACATGACGGATTCGAAATCATCTAACGGTCTTCAAATCCAAATTAAAGTTACGTTTTTTAGAACTGCAATATTACAATAATATACCTTGAACGTATAATTCTACAATGCATTAATTAATTATTAATATTGTTTCCTTTTTATACAAGTACACCAATTCTATGTATATTCTGTCTTCTTAATGCTACTCGAATGACCGATTATTTGTTTGTTTATGTTTCCCGACCCGTCAACTTCTAATGGTCATTAGTCCCATACGTGTAGTGCATGTTGTATCTTGGAAGGTGAGGGTGTTCCTCCTCTGACATAATGTGAGATACGCGGCCGAACTACACGCTGACGTTTTCCTCTCCAGGAATGTTCGCCCCAAACGTGTGAAGCTCTAAGATCCCGAGTGATATCTAGACAAGTGAGGTAATGTAGTGCATATAAGTATGTATGTGAAAGTGAAGAGGAGGGGACAAGGGTAAGAATCGTTCGAGGTCCATTTCCTGTTTTGTAGAGTTTGTGTCAACACGTTTAACATCATTATTTTATTACAAACAGTGTAAGAATGTGTATGTATTTTAATAAATACCTAATAAATCATCTCAGTATGGATGCTCAATCATCTCAATATGGTTTATAAAAGGATCGAGTGCGAAAACAGTTTTGTTACCACTTTACTTCCAGAAAAAGTAATACTGTTATAAAATGACGATCATGAGTAGTTACCATGTTTAAGAAGCCTCCAAACCTTAATGCATATCACATGATGATGTTTCATTCTATTTCATCTACATATTTTTGGTACTAATAGTTTTAATACTATTTATTTAAGTAAGGAACTACAATAGGAATGACAATTACAATAGTAATTAATGATGGATAATATTCATAATTGTTAGTTACGCAATAAAAATAACTGATAATCAGATCTTATGATGGTGAAGTCAACGGTAAAGTAACTGTATGAAAACACAATTTTATGATCAGCAACTAAAGACTGGTTAAGTAAGATCATGTAGGAGGAAATGAAGTGGGCGAAACAGATGAATAGTGAACCTTATCTTTTTTTTTCTTTTTCAAAAATAAAAGCTTTACCGTATTGAGCTCGGAACGTTTTTTCCTGATCTTGATGCCGATATCTTAAACGAAAACGAATAGCAACCGCATGCAGGCTCCTCTACAGCCATTACCCAAGCCACATCGACGGCTAATTACTTCGCTTCGCTAGCACTACTCAAGCATGAAACCTTCTATAGGCCCGCGCGTACAGCGAACTTGCCGTAGGAGCATTGCATACGGTAGTGGGAAACGGGCGGGGATCTAGACAGTAGAACTTGCTGTGGGGAGTTTAACAACCTTCGGCGTCCACCGCAAAGCGATTAGCGGCATCTGTCAGCGGGCACCTCTCGATAAAGAACGTCGTCCCCGCCCCCCCCGTCGCCCCCTGGCCCCGCCCCCGCCACCGCCGTCGTCCCCGCCCCGCCGCCCCCGCCAGCACTCGGGCCGCGCGTAGGGTAATTATTCGAGTGCCGCTTTTGTCCCCGACGCTAAGACCGCAGGGGGGCGGGCTGCGGGGAGGGGGAAGGGGGAGAGGGAGGGGGGAGGGGGGAAAGGCGTCGGAGCGCCTCCCTCGCATAATGGCGCCGCCGTGCGCTTGTGACTGGAATGCAATTATTGCCGCATTGTACCACACGTTACAAATTGTATGCAGACGGTACAATGACGGCGCGCTGGCTGGCCGACCGGGCGGCGGCGGCGGCGACGGCGGCGGCGCCTGGCCGGGCTCAAGGGATTCCCGCGAGGCCGGGCGGGAGCGGGCGGGAAGGCAGAGGAGGGGGCGGGGCGGAGAGGCGCGGAATGTGGAGGTCGTGGGTCGCGAACTTTGGACGCCGGGCACGGAAACGGAACCGGTTGTAGTCGCCCCCACGCGAACTCTTGTGTTTGACAGCTGCCCGTCCCCTGCTCTAACGGCTCTTGACACTGTTTCGGCGCAGTGGGGCGTGTGGGTACTGATTTGCATGGCTGTTGGGTTGCTGGAGCAAAGGGTTAATGGGTTGAACTTCCCCGATCATATTCTGCTATCACTGAAGAAAAGGGTGCGCCGTTTTTTCTGGAGTGGTTGCAGCACCTGATTGAGAATAAATAAATATTATGAATACAGTTTTGAACTCACAACACAAAAACTTGGCACGAAATTCAAAATACAATCAATGACTTCATTTAGAAGAAAAAATTTTGATTGTGTCTAGTAGTATAACAAAACAGGGCAATGGATATGCAGATTTTCCATGTTGTGCGAAAATGTGAGAGAGAAATACAACATCGACCGGTTAAAAGATGGGTGGCAATTTGAAGATTAAACACTGGTCTACTGAAAAGAAATGTAAAATTAAAGTGTGTGCTCTACAAATCTATTCCGGAGCCTATAACTACATATGGACATGAAACCACAAACTAATAAAGCCAGAAACTTCAAAATAATAAAGAACAACTGAAAAAAGTGGAAATGGATAATCTCAGATCATCTAGAATCTCCCGCCGAGATCTATTGGGCGACGAAGCAAGGGGAATGACAGTCTCAACATCGTATAGTTGACGGAACTCAAGAAAGGCAACTAACTTTTGTGACGCGATCATGTTTTACGAATGGGAGAAAATATGTTCCAAAAAGCCCAAGGTATCTGAACCTGCAGGAAGAGGTGGAAGGGGAAGATCTAGAACATCGTGGTGTGTAGGGGGACAAGGAGCCGCGTGCGAAAGAGGTATCGAGGAGGATTGATTGAGTGACTGATTAGTGATTACGGACGCGTCAACGGATGAGGTCATTATTCCCGTAAGCGTGGCGCATGTTTTTCCTCGGGAGGAGGCGGTGATCTTCCCCCGAAGGATGGTGAGATCCGGCGCCGAACTACCTGACGGGTAGCGGGATTTTCTCCGAGCAAGTATCTCCCATCAGCGAAGCTCCGCACCGGCCGGGACACGGTCTAAGCTCCCGGCCGGTCTCCCAGCAGTGTAGTAGTGAATCGAAGTAAGGGGAGAGGATAAGATAAAGAAGAGGAAGGAAAGATCGCGCGCGATTCGTGCCAGTATGTTAGGGTACTGCTCCGGCATTCGGCTGTGTTGACCGGAGAAACCACGAAAAACTACCGATCAGAGCAGCCGGCCGCTAGAATTCTCCTTCATAAAACCACTAAACGCGACCTAGCTATGTACCTAGTGCCAAAAATCCTACCTCCATCGGTACCCAATCTATGACCTCTCGGACAGAGGCACTGCAGTGACATCTGCTGATGGCCGGTGCCACCTCTCCTGGTTATTGAGGAGGAGGTAGAAGCATGGTCAGACTGAAGCCCACAGTATCGGAGGCGCGGGAAACTTCGGCAGTTGTAGAACTCCCACTAATGATGATGATGATAGATTTTTTTCGTCATGGGTTAAAACAATATTTTTCAGAGTATTTTTGATGAAGGCATTTAATGAATACATCACCTTATTCTCAAATTCGTACAAATTACGTAAGTAGTCTCCGTATTATTAATTGTGTTTAAACACTTGAACACATGGTCAATAAACAGTTTTAGACTTGACCACAGATTAGTGTGGATGTGGATAATCGTTATTGTCATTTCGAATACCATTCCATGCTTCAGAGTTACGGAGAAAACTTAAAAACTCCTCCAACCTTCTCACAGTTAAAGACGGCGTGTAGTAACTGTGGTAGCAAAAATTATAGCCTTGCGGTCAAACGGGTGCCGTACTTCAACTTACGGAATGCCGAGCACAAAAGCTGCGACCAACCCGAACGCGAGCTGGCTAACGAGCGGGCCCGCGGACAAAGCCGTCGAGCGGGTGAAGCGGCAGGAAAGCGAGTGGGCTGGCAAGTGCGCACGTCGTGGGGTGAATGGCGAGACGCGAGAGCGCGCGACCGGGAGGGAGTTAAAGGCAAGCGAGATGGCGCAATGGTGAATGGACAACAAACTAGTAGGTGTGTACTGAGAGGCGGAGAGAGGCTGATTGAAGAGCAGAAGGCGTTAGAGGTTAGATATATGCAGTCTTGCCGGGGCACTGAAATTAGCAGCAGTCATCGGATGGCAAGGTTTGGCGAAGAGATCAGGAAAAAAGGTCTTGACTTGTGGGTGACTTGTCGAATGCATCTTTATTTCAGGAGGACTTTGGCTCTTCAACGCAATGGCCAATAGTGACGCCACATTCATCTCCACTTTGTACGATGGAGACGCTTTTATAGATTTCAACGCCATCACCGCCTCAACAGCTATTTCATCACCATTTCCAATTCACCACCGTCACTTCTTTTTCTTGATAATCATAATCACAATCTTCATCAATCTCATCATCATTATCTTCATGAACATCATCATCATTATCACCATCTACTTCTTCTTCTTCTTCTTCTTCTTCTTCTAGGGTGAGTCTATCCTATGACAGATATCAGCGGCTTTAATAGTACATCCGTTTTTCTCTACTGATGACTGTCTCTTCAACTGAAGGTTACTTTCGTCCTTCAAATCCAGCCTACCATGTCTTTTCCCAACCCTTTTATCATTTATTCTTGTTTTCATAATTCATCTCAACAGAAATTTTTCCTGAAGTCAATGCCCTTCCATCTTGAGTTCCTGTTCGCAACCAGCCTGAGCAAAGTTCATTCCTTTCCTTCTCCTAGGAACACTTCATTGTTTCTCTATATTTCTACTCAGCTCACTTTTTTATTGACGGATTTAAGTGCCTCAGCACATCAATTGATGTCACTGCAGTTCCTCTGACCTGGAGGTTCTAGGCAGGATTTTTCGACACTAGCTCGTTAGCTAGGTCGAATTCAGTCACTGTCTGAGGGAGCATTCTAGCGGCCGGCTGCTCTGATCAGTGATTTTTCGTGGTTTCTCCGATCAACACCAGACGAACGCTGGAGCAGTACCCTCGCAAACGAGTCATGCATCACACGTGTCCTTTCCTTCCTCTTCCTTGACCTATCCTCACCCCTTACTTATACTCACACTTACATGAACTTCACTACCACAGGTGCTGGGAGACCAGTGGGGAACCATAGCTTGTCTCGGCAGGGGCGGTGCCCCGCTGTTGGGCGAAACCCATTTGGGAAAAAACTCGCAAGCCGACGGGTAGATCGCTGCCTAATGTCGCCATACAGCGGGAGAAGAATACAGCCACCTCTCGCGATAAAAAACACATGCACTGCACTTACGGGGCTACTAACCTTAGCAGTGGACGCGCTCGGAATCACTAATCAATATTTTTCATTTCCTCCCATGCACACTGATTCCGCCTCAGTGTCCATCGTCCACGATCTTCCTTGGGGAAGCCTCCGCAGCCGCCGCATATTGTGTCGGCTGCTGTCGTCGCCTCCGGACGCCGCTAATTTCCTCGCGTTGCCTGACAATGGCGACGCGGCCGCGCTGCTAACGAGCAAGCCCAGGCGGCCGCCGGCACCTCCCCGCTGCGGGCGGCGCCGCCTCGACGCCTCGGCCGATTCTTCCTGTGGCGGCGGCGCTTTCAATCCTCTGCCCAGCGCTTTTCCTCATGAGTGCAGGCCGGACTTTTATGCAATTACATATTTTTTGTCTTTACAATTATCGTTCTCAAAACTGTAATCCAAACAACATGACCCCCATCTCGATCAGGTTTTTGTCCAGTTTCCCTGATCCATTGAGCGAATGCTGAGATGGCCCCTTGTTTTGCTTCTGGACGTAAATGTAGCTTCACTGTGAGCACGTGTTGTTGAGCACTCCTTTTGCTAGTAGTGGTAGGAGTAGAACTGATATTCGTTACTATTTTGTTAGCAATGCAGAAAAATCAAATCAGCAGTTCATTTACCGTGGAGATTGATTTTCTATAACTCGGGAACAATTTTTTTCTAATTTCTATTTCTCTAAAATAACAATTTTTCTAAATTCTTTTCTACTTTTTCAAATGTTGCTAATTTCAATTGTTTTTTTTAAATTTCGGGCCTCAAGAAAATGTGGGCATATAATCTCTTCCCCCATACGTCATATACAGTTTTTACTGTTTTTGACCAAATAAATAAATAAAATAAAAAACAATGGCAATCCATCCTACCTTAAACCATCCACACAAAATTAAATATAGGAATCAAAAAACCGATGGAGGTAAATACTCTTTTGACAACCGAACAATAACTGACTGGAACAATCTACCTGCTGCAGCCCCGGCGACTTTTCCCCCTAGTGCGTTTTGCTTCCGGAATCGTTTTCTTCTTAATTCAATAGTCAAGACTATAGTGTGCAAATTGACTTTACGTAAACTCGAGATTCTAACCCGCGGAATGAAATTACTACGATGTTAGTAAATAATGTGCGTGTGATTCCCACCGAAGGGAATTGCGTGTGATGCCAAATATTTGTGTGTATTATATTTCTTAATTACTTAGTTGTAGTTTCCTTATAATATGTATTTTTAAGTTGCCTTTGTATGTCTTTATATGATCTGTATAAACCCTGCCACCGAGCTCATCAGCAGGAAATAATAAATATAAAAAAATATAATCTTGAATCTTCGCCCTCCTAAGACAATATCCAATTTTTGTAACATATTTTTACATATTTTGTGACTATACTACATATTTTGCTATTTTCACAAAATATTTTTATTCTATCAATTTTCTTAAATTTTATTAGTTTTTTTAAACGAAAGAAGTATTTTCAAAAAAATTAGCATTTTTCGTACCTTATTGGTGAGATCTAGGTGTGAAAAGTATCAATGACGCCGTGTTTTAACCTGTAACCTTAATTTCTGAGAAAAATTGGTGATTCTATCACGTCTAGTCTGGCTGCTAAACTAGGGTCCTGAATTACAATAGATGAAGCTTTTACTACTGACGGAAAAGTTGTATGATGCAAAGTGTGCGTCAACGTGTTCTTTGCAAGTGGTTTTTCTAACGTTTGTATTGAAATGTACCACCAATGTCTCGTCATAAATTATTACGAGATCGTGCCGTTTTAAATGACATCATTTACCTTAGGACTTATATATTCGTAATCCGTTCCGAATTTATAGAAAACTATGGGCGCCAGGAACAGGTTACGATAATTGATACTTGAAACCAATGCTTCCACAGCTAATCTTAACGAATGGATAAATGTCTGGGTCATTTAGCTGGGTCAATGGGTCACGTAATGGATAATCGCTATCGCCCAGATAGCCGATTATTTGATCTGCCGTATGATACAGTATGGCGAGGAAATTGAAAGGAAATAATTATATATATATATATATATATATATATATATAACTACTTATCAGTTGTGATTGACTAAATGAAAATCATCTTTTCAATTCCAACAGAAAATTTAACAATTTATTGACTTGTGAACAATTTTTCTGCCTTTAGGTCATGACCTCGTTTAAAAGAAAACCTTTGTACTGCAGTACTTATCTAAACGTGGTCTTGACCGACGGCGCCCCGCAGTATCTTCTCATTTGAATAATGATAATCCCAAGTCCAGCTTCTCTCTTCTAATCTTGCGACGCTGCCGACAAATCCAGCCCTCACTGCCTAGAATATCTACCGGTTCTTACTTAAAATTCACAGTTCCTAGTTCTCCCCAACTATGTGGGAAAACATTAAAGTTCCAAAACCGCAATATAAAAAAAACTTTCAAAGTCGCAAGGGAATTTAACTGCTGCACATCAACTTTCAGAGTCCGAAAACCATTGATTCTGACGACAAACTTACAAGTCCTACTCCCCTAATATTAAACTCGCGAGCGATCTGCACCACTCGACGACCTCTATCAGAATGTCATTTACTCCTCCGTTTTTAGCCCTCAACGCGTCGGTATCCATCCTTCATTCTTATTTTTTTAACCAAAACGACAAACTTCGACAGTCTATTCTCAGGAGTTGACAGCCTATTCTCCCTTAGCCAATCCATCCATTTCTTACTAAATCAAGTAGCCACGCCCTCGATAGTCATTCCTTTCTAGACCAATCCCAAATTATCTTATATGTCTTTCTAGCCAGCGCCTCCACCTATTCAAGGCCTGAAAGCAGTTTATTGACCTTGCCAACCACTACGCCGGCGTTGCTAAGGCTGTATATTGCCATTTGGAGACCCTTTTAACCCGACCCATTTACAGCAAATGTTACTGTCAAAATATATAATATATTGGTATATCACAGTATTAATTTTAAAATTTATTTAGGACACTTTTTATAAATGTAATTTCGTATTTCGTAAATGGCTTTTTAAGTTAAGTATTTTAATATTACATATTACATCCGATTTTACATATTTATTACATATTCTTACTGTTTTCATTATATATGTACGTACATATTTTGACGTACAATACTACATATTTTTCCGGTCTCTACTCATGAGGTTCATGACCACCTGCGGGGACACAGAATTTCGTTTCCTTTTGCTTCTAACTTGCAATAAACTAATCTTATTTACTATCATCGTACTTATTTCATTCCGCGGTTTAGAATCTCGAGTTTCCGGTAAGTCGATTTGCACACTATACACTAGACTATTGAATTAAGGAAAATTTCACAACCATATCTAAGAAGTGAAAAATTGGGTACACTACGTGAAATAAAATGGATGTAGTAACATAATTCTTCTTATATTGTTTATAATATATTAGAAATTGGAAAGTCACATACGTATGTAAAATAGCAAGGGAGAACTGATCATTAGCGTGTAAAATAGGAATTGTGCACCAAGTACCAATAATAGAAATTCATCAAGACAATAAATGATGGGGTTGCGAAGATACTATTTAAATGAGTGCTCTGTACGGTACGGTTCACTAATATACACAAAAAGTAACCTATATCTATAACTGTTCAGATTTTTTTTTGCTTTGAAAGTATTTCACAATAAATGACTATTGCAAACAGTCGCATTATGATTCAATATGGCGACTGTAATATCACCGAGATTGGTTCTGGTCTTAATCTGTTTCATGAGTTTTCTATAAGAATCGCAAGTTAATGTTAAGGTGATCAAAAGGTCTACGCCGTACGTGGAGGTATGTTAATAACCCAGAAACATGTACTTACGTCTTAAAATAAGGAGTGTACGCAATTTTCACAAAAATTTACAAATACTTTATACAAGGCCAACGTAATAATTTTACTTCCTGTATCATTCGAACTGGCATCTTTATGCCAACAGTTTCACGAGACAGAAATATTAAATAACAATTTTTGTAATGAAATATTACCTAAGTCCAGCTTAGACTATTAGGAGGTATGGTACAAATCACAAAGATAGAAACTATGCGATAATGTCCACCATAAACTAGTTACAGAGTGACGTTCGTTTGGTACATAGAGGAATAGAATTGTACTGTGAGGCTTAATAAGGAGACATGACTCACATCATTGCTGCTGGTCACGATCAAAGAATCACAATTTGAAATACAGGATAACAGTCCTCTGATGACTACAAGCATTGTAACAACATATACGAGTATTTCGGGACTTACTGAAATCAGTTTATATGTAATGTTATTCATTATAATAGATTAATTACTGGGTTTTAAGTAAAGATGTAGAATGTGTGTTAAGATTTCTTTGTATTGATGATCTCAAAAATAATTTGTACAGTATAAGCAAGTACAAGTCCTTGTAAATAGATTTGGTAATATTGGTGGAATGAAGTTTTCATTATTTTGGCAAATTATTTGTGGCATATCACAATCAGTTGTCGACACTGTCATTGACGAATTAGAATCGGGAATAGGTGAGATTGAATGTCAAATCCTACGATATTATTGATGATAAGAAAATACTATTAACAGCAGTAGAGATTAACTTAACGAGAAGCTACGTAATACCAAAAATCAAAACAATACTCCTCAATACCTTTTATAACAATGAGCCCAAATTAAATTAATTTTTATAAATAGTACACAGATACTGCGATGTTTACGCGACATTGTTGAAACTTTCCATCACTTCATATAATTTTTAAAAAATAACACAGAAAACTATTCTACAAAACAGAAAATATCTATTTTTGAAACAATAAAAATATAAAAAGTTGAGATGAAAGCATGAAATCAAAAGAATAATTATAATATGAATACTCAGATTAATATTTGGTAATCGTGAAAAAATTGGGTGAAAAAATTAAAATTACACAAAAGTGTTGTCTTTGATGGGAGGTATGCCTTCCCTCTGCTATCCAGCACAAGATTGTTACAAATAATTCCCTGAAATGTAAAACACAGTTTTGACTAATATGTTTTCTATTCAGCACAATTACAATATTTTACCAGTGTAGTTCCGGTTGATAAGTGGATATGAAGACTGATTAAGATGCAAATTGTCGAAGGATTTACTTTTGACTGGCACTTGATTAAGATTCTTGTTCTTGTCAGGAAAATGTTATGGCACACTGAGGGTTTTCCGCCCTTCAAAAACCCACCACCCAAATCCGGGTATGTTCTAGAGCCTGACAAAATGCATTTTATTATCGATCGTTCTCGCTGGCTTCCTTTCGCAGTCTCGGAGAGCAAGCGTGCTCCATATCTGCCCATGAAATCTACACATCGGTCACTATCAAGACTTGTTTCTTACTCTCGGCTGTTTTTGATAGTTTCGGCAAAGCGTGTTCTGTGTGCAGTAGGCTGATCGTTTCGATGTGTTTCGCCTTCGAGAAGCAACATGATTGATTTATTAATAATTCCAGGCGCGTTTACTGCTAAGGTCATTAGTCCCGTGAGGGATGAAAGAAAAAGGAAGAGAAAGGAAAGATCGCGCGTGGCCCGTGTGTTAGGGTATTGCTTCGGCATTCGCCTGGTGTATATCGGAGAAACCATGGACAACTACCGATTAGAGCAGCCGACCGGTAGAATTCTCTTCCAGACAGCAGCTGGATTCGCCCTAGCTTTGTAGCTAGTGTCGAAAATTCTGCTACTGTCGGGACTCGAATCCTAGGACCGCCCGATCGCAGGCACTGCAGTGAACCGCGGTCCGTTTTCCTTACCCTCGCTTCCCGCTTTCATTTTTCGTTTCCTGAGATGGCAGAGCCGATTCCATCTCGTTTCGTTCATCCGGTGTTTCGGAAGGTAAATATCACAAGTAGCACGTATACTCGTAGATGTTCTCGCACCAGTCAAGAAAACCTCGAGCACAGGTGAACATGGTAGAATCTTCGAAATTGTGTAAAAAATGCGAGGTAAAAATTGTTCGTGATAAGTAATTTAATTTTTTCGTTTCCACAAACGTTCAAGCGGTTTTCAACGTTGGCAGTGCTCTAAAAAGGCATGCAAGTGTTTCTCGAAAACAGAAGTGGGATGGGCAATTCATACACCACAGAGTTGCACAGAGGAAGAGACTACCTCGTGGAAGAACGCTACTCAACGGCAGCTAGCCGTGAAGCATGTTCTAAGAAATTATGTGTGTAAATTATATACGATCAATATATGGTAGGTAGTGATGGTAATAAAATCAGTAGTCACTAAATAAGAGGACAATAATATGGCCAATTACATGAACAATGGACAACAACAATACGGCCAGTGAATAAAGTGATCAGGGGTCAATAATACGTTGACAATCCGCTTAGAATAAACGCTCTCCAGGACAAGCTCACCTGTAAGCGCTTTCAGTTTTGAGCGACTCCACTATGTAAAAGGGAGGTCTTGCCCATCATTGGGATCAATGGCTTTATTATATTATATATTATTTGAGTTAAATCATATACCGTGCTTGTGTGGAGATTTCCATGCCTCAGGGTTAGACCATTTCGCGTGCACCAATCGAGACGTATGAGGTGTCATTGAAGGCGTCTCGATCCTCTGTTGGGGAAGTGATAATTTGTTTTTCGATCTGGCTGTAAGATTCAAAGAAATTGTCAAAAACGGTTTCTTTTTTCATGTTTTGGATCTACGATCTTGGTGAGATTGATAGGAATTAAACCACCGCCACATAAATAGATCTACGCAGGGGGTGCTGATTAAATGCCATTATTCCGTGTTTATTTTCAGTCCATGACACCATAATTTTGTTCCACGAGGATGGCAACACTGATTTTGACAAAAATCAGTGTTGCCATCCTCGTGGAACAAAATTCAGATCAGTGTTGTTCAGATCATTCCTATCAAAATCAGTGTTGTAATGGCAGAATGTATTGTAAATTGTGAAGTATTTTAGTTGTAGTGAAGTGTGAAGTGTTGCATATGTATTTTGTATAAAGAATCTGCAACTTGCCTTGGAACATTAAATTTAATTAGTTATAATACGATTCCATGCCTGCCATAGGAGACGCAGAAAATCAATCCTCACATTAACATGGAAAACAGAACGGGAGGAATCGGGTCCGCCTTTTCGGGGAGGAACGCCAATGTCTGAGGAACAGTGGACCGCGGGATGCTGTCAGTGCACGCCCGAGAAAGCGGTGGGAGCGGGTGCGGGAGCGAGAGCGGCCGCCCCCGCAGCGTAGGTGGGCCCGGTGGAGCGGTGGAGCGGCGCGCCGGAGATGACAAATGGCTGGTAATGACACGATAAAGGCGGCGCGCGGCGGGAGGAGAGCGAACAAGGCGAGAGCTGCGTCGGAGCGCGGGCGGGGGGGGGCAGGGGGCTGAATAGGGGCTGGGCGAAGGCAATTGAACGGCGAGCGCAGGAGGTACGTGGGAGCATGCACAGAAGAGTTGAAGACAGCTGATGTAAAGGAGGAGAATGGAGGCTGAAAAGAGTGATTCAGGTATGGATTCAGAGTGGAGGTGGAGGGAAAGGTGGGATACGTGTTAAGACAAGAGGCAGTGACTAATAGAGATGTCGACAGGAGGATAAAGAGCAGAAATGGAATTAGAAATGTGTCAATCTCACACAAGTTACCAATAGAGGACGAAAAAGGATGAAGTAAAGGAACCAGGAAGGGGTGGGGCGGATTGAGTACATGGAGTTGATGTAAGTAAATGGAGTAGAGGAAGGATATGAGGTGGGATTAAGATAGAATATTTGGAGAACGAGTATTAAATTAGATAGAAAACACGAGGAAAAGGATCCGTAGGTCGAGAAGACATAGTAAGAGAAGAAGTAAGGAATGCAGGAAGACGTGAACAACAAAGTGAACAGAAAGATCGGCACGTTAAGAAAAAAAAGAGAAAGAGGCAAATGAAGAGGTGGTCGGAAGAGAAAGTTTCGCGGCTGCAAGGGCGAGCACCATTCAAAGGAGGCGGAGGCCGAAAGGCGCGGGGGCCCTCGGCCCGCGGCCACGCCGCTCCCGTGCGTCCGATACACATCTGGGCTGCCGACGGCGCGGCGCCGCCCACTCCGCCCCCTCACCCGCCCCGCCACGCCTCTCTCCTCCCCACCTCGCAGCGCCGCGCACCACCTCTCCCCGCCTCGCCCAGCACCGCCCCGCCCCATCTCGCCTCTCCCCGCATCGTCCAGCCCTGCCTCGCTCCCCCGCGCCCCTCCCGCCTCGCCCAGCCCCTCACTTCCCCGCCTCGCCTAGCCCCGTTCCGCCTCGCCGCGCCGCACACCACCCTTCCCGCCTCGCCCGGCACCGCCCCGCCCCATCTTACCTCGCCCCGCTCCGCCTAGTCCAGCCCTGCCTCGCTCCTCCCCGCCCCTCCCCGCCTCGCCCCTACCCGCCCGCACCGCCTCACCCCTCCCCGCCTCATTCAGCAATGCCCCGCCACGCCGCGCCGCGCACCACCCCTCCCTGCCTCGCTCCATCTCGCCTCGCCCCGCACCGCCCCTCCCCTCCTAGTCCAGCCCTGCCTCGCTCCTCCGCGCCCCTCCCGCTTCGTCCCTGCTCCCCTCGCCTCGCCTCGCCTCGCCTCGCCTCGCCTAGCCCCGTCCCGCCCCGCTAATTGCGCCACCGCCCCAGCTCATGCCACCGCCCGCCCAAGCGCTAAGCTTCTACTTCCACCACTGCATCCCGCGACGCCCCCAACCTCATTATTCCTGACTACGCTTCCAACCCCACTACGATTCCGCCCCGTACCACCTCTGCCTCGTCCACCACCTCGGCCCCGCCTCCTTCACAGCGTTCGCCTCCTTTTGGACCATCGCCTCCGCCTCCGTCTCGACCACTGCCTCTGCCTCGTCTGCAGCCATCGCCTATCTACCGGCTTCCCCTCCACAGCCTCCACTTCGTCCACAGCTTCTGCTGTTCACAGCGTCTGACTCGTCCATAGCCATCGTCTCGTCCACAGATCCAACTTCGTCCACAGCCACCGCCTCGTCAACTGCACAGCCTCGTCCACAGCCACCGCCTCGACCACAGCCTCCGCCTTATCCACACCCTCCCCCTCTTCCATAGCTTCCACCTCGTCCACCGCCTCCGCCTCTTCTACAGGCGCATCCTCGTCCACAGCCTTCCCCTCGTTCACCGGCTCCGCCTCGTCCCCCGCCTCCCCTTCGTCTACAGGCACCACTTCTTCCACAGCCACCGCCTCGTCCGCAGCCTCCATTGCCGCCCCCGCCGCGGGCGCGGGAGGAGCCTCTCAGACAACGGGTAGCGCGGAGGGCGGACCGCACGTCCGCGGCCGCGCGGCGTGGCGCGCCGCGGTGTGGCGGTGGCAGCTGCCAGCGGAGGCGGGGCGGCGAGCCACGGCGCGGCCCACAGTGGGAGACGGTAGCGCGCGGTAGCGAACGGAAAAATAAAGACGAGGAGAGGAAGGAGAAATAAAACGAGTTTAAAGGAGGCAATATGGACTGCGAAGTGACACTCGCCAGAGATAAAGGACGAGGCGGAAAACAGGTTGGTAGATTGGAAAGGTAAAAGAGATTTTCTATGAATAAGTCATTTAAATGAATAGACTTGAGTGGAAGCAGTAGTGGTTATTACAAACGGGAAAGGGCTGCAAACAGTGGTGCGTAATACCAATTACTGCCTGTCCTAATATCCCTGTACAATATCTCTGGATCAAAACCATTTATATTTCGTAATCAGATAATGTTTAATTGTTTTAATTATTTTAATACATTATTGGAGCGAATGTTATTGAATGACTATGAGTATTTTCGTATGTAATTTAATGTATTTTCGAACATTTGACGCCAGGAATAAAAATCTTTTACTTGCCGGTGGCTTTTAGTTCGTAAATATGAAATATACTCGAACATTAACAAATCGTAATATACAGATAGTAATTTTCTCAGATATACAGATTCCCGCGAGATCTTATGACGGCCTGCGGGGATTTTCCTCAAGCAGGTATCTCCCACTTGCGTGGCACCACCCCATCCGGGACAAGCTCTCAGCTCCCGTCTAGTATCCCGTGAAGTGTGATCATGTAGTGCTTGTGAGTGTGTCTGTAAGTACGGGGTGAGAGTAGGACAAGGAAGCGGAGGGAAAGATCGCGCGCGGTCCATGGTCAGTTTGTTAGGGGACTGCCCCGGCATTCGCCTGTTGTTGATCGGAGAAACCACGGAAAACTACCGTCTAGACCAGCCGTCCGCAAGAAATCTCCTGTGGCTGAAGTGGACCCAGCTATCTAGCTTGAGTCGAAAATCCTGCCACCATTCGGGATTCGAACCTCAGTATCTCCCGGTCAGAGGTCAGTGACATCAATTGAAGTTTTCATGTGAAATATCCAATAAACTGTCAGTACTATCTCTCTTTAGCTAGTAACTAGGAATCTATTACATTTCTGGCGCAACGCGTCTTGCTAGAACTCTCCAGTGGCCGAAGTGGATTCAGCCATCTAGCTTGAGTCGAAAATCATTCCAGCGTCCGGATTCGAACTTTCGGATCTCCCGGTCAGGGGCACTGCAGTGACATCAGTTGATGTGAAACATCCAATACAGTGTCCTTAGTAACTTTGGCCAAGCGTTTTGGCCGTGCACATGGGCCCACGCCGCCACCGCGGCGCGGCAGGGGGCGCGGCGGCTGCGCGGGCGGTGGGCGCGCGGTCTCCCGGCCGAGCCCTATCGGCGCGCCCGCATCTGCACGGTAGCTCCGCCGCCGCCGCCGGCCACCGCCTATCAAGATCTCGCGGGCGACGCGCAAGCGGACTGCGTAACGGCGCGCGCCTCTTCCGCCCCCGCCCCGGCCGCCGCCTCCGCCCCGCCACGCCCCGCTTTCGCCCGGCCCCAGTTCCAACAACACGATGGTTTGGAAGATGCAGAAAGTGGCCAAAACAGATCATTCCAAATCTGACCGAATTAAACGATTCAAGCTTGTACGAAAAAGAAACAGTTCGACGGTTCTGTTACGTACTTTTTTCTACATTGGCGGTGGTAGGGTAAAGTAAGTGACGTCAATTGGAAATTTCTGATTCACTCGCAAAGTTCGCCGTTGATGGAAGAGGTTGTGAGAGCCATGAAAGTTATTATTACTATTTATTAGCTTTCTCAACAATGTTGGACTTAACATAATACATCGGAATTAGGATCCAAAACGTATTACATAACAGTCAGAGCACAAATGAATTATTATTATTATTATTATTATTATTATTATTATTATTATTATTATTATGTGCATGATTAATATCCTTATTCCTGACAGTCATCAAGATATGGCCAATGATGGAGGGTTTTTCTCATTTCCTCGAAGAAAAGTTTTCCTAATAGTGCGTACAATACGGGAAAGATTTAAGAACTTAGATGGTTATAATATTTTACGATCCATAATTCAAAGTTTGTTAATATTATGAACATGCCTTTTTTTGATATTTCTTACAAAAAATTCAATACTATTCTTTTTTTGGATGTTTTCGAGCCAATCCTGATGAGAACAACATTACTTTTACATATTTTAATTTATAAGAAATGTACTCATACTCCGTACGTCTTGAAACGTACTTATTCTTGACAACGATTGTGAAATTTCTATTACCAACTTCCACCATCCACGAGACGACAAATTAACATTCAATACATTTCTAGATCATGGTAACGAAAGACGAGTTGGCCAAGGCACTACACTGGTTGTCTAAGGTTTCTCTGCCCTCCCTGCCGGCCAGAATTCATCTGTGGAAATCATAGAAAGAAAAAAAAACAGCCGCCTCCAGAATTCTCATCCAGACAGTGACCGTCGAGAAGCATCACCGTTGGGCCCCAAACGTAGGGCCTTCTTGCGTACAAAATCGCCAGAAAAATAACACACAAGGGGTAACGATTTTTACCTCCAGGAAGATGGAGTCGGCAACATACTCAATTTTATACGTAGATTACGAATATCACAATAAAAACGGCATACCACGTCACAGGCTATAAATATACCATATCTTTATACCGTATTTTGCTATTAATGCAAATACATTTAAACTACACCTTTGATGTATAGGATTTTGTTTATTTCAAATACTAAATATGTTAATATCTTTTGAACTTTGGGTGACAGAAACTTTTTATGATTGTTTTTCGAAATCAGCATGATCGTTTCCTTTGAAATCTCATATTTTCATCCTAGGTAGCTGGTCCCATCTGGACGAGACTGGCACAGGAGAGGACAACTGGGATACGAACAGAAAAAAGATGTTCTCCGGGACAATTAGAGTTTGATTTTACCAATATCAACCTACTGTAACCCTGCTAAATCAGGAGGCCTTTCCCCTTTATGGGATATTGCAGGCTAACAATAATAATAATAATAATAATAATAATAATAATAATAATAATAAATGCTTAACTGGAAAGCACCAGGACCAGATAAAATTCATAATTTCTGGTATAAAAGGTTCTGGTGCACCCACCAAAAACTAACTGAGCTGATTAACGATGTTCTACAGCACCCAGATAAGATGCCAGAATTTCTTTCTCAGGGTGTTACGTATTTAATACCAAAAGACTTCCAAAATCAAGAAGATCCAACAAAATATCGCCCTATCTCGTGCTTGCCAACGATGTATAAAATCATCACATCGTTACTTTCACAACGCATATACTCTCACTGTAGTAACAATAATATCATTGCAGTGCAGCAGAAAGGCTGTAGCAAAGGGTCCATGGGGTGTAAAGAACAATTGACAATTGATTCAGTGCTATGTGGTCAGGCCTATCTAAAACACCGCAATCTGCATATGGCATATATTGATTATAAGAAAGCCTTTGATTCAGTTCCACATACTTGGCTGATAGAAATTCTTGAGATCTACGACATCAATTCAACTGTTATCTCGTTCTTGAAGCATGTGATGTTGAAATGGCAAACAAAAGTCATCCTGAGTACACCCGTTAACTATATCGAAACGGAAATGATTAAAGTACGAAGAGGTATTTTCCAGGGAGACTCACTTAGCCCTCTCTGGTTTGTCCTCTGCATGAATCCCTTGTCAAATCTGTTGAATTCCACAAACTATGGCTTTGGAATTAAAGTAGGAACAACTGTGATGTACCGCTTAAATCATCTTTTGTATATGGATGACCTGAAGTTGTTTGGGTCTACGAAAACTCAACTTGAACATCTTCTGAGAATTGTAGAATCATTTTCGAGAGATATCGGGATGAAGTTTGGCTTGGACAAATGTAGAACAGTAAATATTGTGAAAGGAAAACTGCAGGAAAGAGCCTTTGAACTTGAAGACAGACAGATGATACAGGCAATATCTGGTGAGGAAACATACAGATATCTGGGAATGAGACAACTAAGGTGTATTGACCAAAGTAAAATGAAGGAAGAACTTTCTGAAGAATTTTACCGAAGGATTCGGAAGGTGTTGAAAACAAAACTGAATGGAAGGAATATTATCAAGGCTATAAACACCTATGCTGTTCCTGTCTTGAACTACTCCTTTGGCATTATTAAATGGAGCAAAACCGATATTGACAGCTTACAACGTAAGGTTAGAGTTTTAATGACAAAAGCGCGCATGCATCACCCGAAGTCTTCAGTTGAACGCACTACATTGCCGAGAAATATGGGTGGGAGAGGACTGGTGGATATTGGCAATCAGCTTTGTCAGCAAGTGACAAATATGAGAAAGTTTTTCATTTCTGCAGCAAATACATCACGTCTGCATAAAGCAATTTGTGAAGCAGATACATTTACACCTTTAGAGTTGTCACGACAAGAGGTTGCTGACTTCACATGTCGCGATCGTGAGAAGCTGGATTCATGGATGGCGAAATCTCTTCATGGAAGACACCCTCATGAGATGAGTCAAGCGCATGTCGACATGAAAGCGTCGAACTTCTGGCTCATATCAGGACAAATCTTCCCAGAAACTGAAGGTTTCATGCTGGCCATTCAGGACCAAGTGATCCCAACAAGAAGTTACCTAAAGCTAATTGTCAAAGATGGAAGTGTGGAGAATGAGTACTGTCGGTATGGTTGCCCAACTGTTGAATCAGTCCAACATGTTACTTCGGGATGCACACATTTCTGTGGAACAGAATATAAGCAACGGCATGACGCAGTGGCCAAGATTTTACACCAAACGTTGGCTGAGAAATTTCAACTTCTCCCTGAAGCTAAAGTGCCCTATTTTAAGTACCAACCTGTAAGTGTGCTGGAAAACGAAGAATGGCGTTTATATTGGGATAGAACTATTTTAACAGATCGGACGGTAATGAACAACAGACCAGATCTGACTGTCTTTAACAAGAGAGAGAAATATGTCGCGCTGATAGATATCTCTATCCCAAATACTAGCAACCTGCAAAGTAAATACGCCGAAAAAATTAATAAGTACTCAGAACTCACTGAATCCATAAAGAAACAATGGTATGTTGAAAAGGTTGAAGTTATTCCAGTAATCCTCTCAAGCACAGGTGTCATCCCTAGAAATTTGATGCGGAGCCTTCAACATCTGGGAGTGATAGTAGACATATACAAACTTATGCAGAAGGCAGTGGTGATTGCAACGACAGGAATAGTGCGGAAATTTCTGGGAAATTATGCGGTGTGAATGAGTGTTTCATGTTTCATAAATGTTGTATATTGATTGTGCTTTGATTTTGTAAATCTGTACAATTAATAATATTAATTACCAAAAAATGAGGAAAATAAAGAATAATAATAATAATTTTCATCATGAAGGTATGCAAAAATGTTTTCCTCCTAACGTAATTTTTGTTTGAAGGATGGTATTTTTGTCCGTTTTGCCCCCAGCGCGGCCCATCGTGAGTCGGCGCCGCGGCGACCGCGTCCGATCGAAAAAACGCCCACGCGCACGGTTCGGCGAAGCCGCCGGCGGCCATTTGCTATCGAGAAAAAGCGCTGCCGAGATAAGGGCTGGCTGCGGCGCTCCCGGAGGTTCCTGCGCCCGGCTTTGATGCGAGATATCACGTAATACGCGAGGCCTAGGCGCGTTACTTCGTCAGGGTTCGTAATGAACGTAATTATGCTTCGGTTTCAGTTGAAACAGGATTCACTTTGTGCGGTGAGTGAGGCGTAATGAGGCCGAACTCAGTGAAACATCTATTACAAATTACATACATAAAAAACTTCAACTCTTCCCACAAGAAAATTAATTCGAAAATAAAGTTCTGGGATTGGAGAATTCATTATATTAGTATTTCTTCTGTCCTTTCTTATAACCATTCATTTTGTCAAACAATTATTATTCATGATCCTATCCCATTAACTGCGTCGTACGGATTTTACGTTTGTAGTTCATCAGACCAACAAGTAATTTTAATAATTCTTAAATTGTTTCGTTCCTGACCAACTTAGTGTTGCATGATAAAATATATATGTTATTCAAAAGATGCGACACGAGTTTTGTTATTTCTTTTTACAGAACTGGAAATTAAAGTCCTTTTACAATAAAAAATACGAGCTTGAATAAGAAAACAACGAGGCGTAACGCATTGAGAAAAAGAAAATTAAATTATTTGTTGAGTCTTCGTGTTACGTGATTGATTTGGGCGGAACGGGTAACAACCTAACGTATGTATCAACCGATTCAAATGCATCATTTGAAATTTACCTGCCGAATTATTTATAGTGAAGAAGCCGAGAGAAGTGGTGTGTTAGTGTGCTACCCATTTATTGATGATGATTCAAGTACATTTACATTTGAAATAGTGCTTCAACCATAGTATCCAAGTGTGAAGCACTATCCTGTGAGTCGATTGTGGAGCAAAAAAATCTCAAATATTCAAACAGGTCTCACACGTTCCGTAGCCTTCTAAAGCGCTGCTGCAGAACTAGAATTAAAATGAGTGTTCAGCTCCTTTCTAACAGTATTTTAAAACTGCATAGTCAGGGCATTACACATGATGTTGAATCAACTTATTACAATACTGTTAGATTCAACATTTCTTTGTATACAAAGTACTACAAATATTCTATGTCAAAAGCGGAAATAATTTAACTGATAGAATATTTCACAATTACAGTATACGTAGCAAAGCTATTAATGAAATAAAAAAAAACAAAATTCATAAATTTCTAATATCAAGAATCTTAGTCTTCACTGGGCCTCAAATTTACAATCAATTACAGATGACATTAAAAAATAGTAAATCCTTGAATATTTTCAAACAGATGATAAAGATTTGGATTTTTTGGACTGCATTTCTCCAGGGCGGTTAGTAACGATAATGTTCCCGCATTCAGCGAACGTTGGCGTATTCTTCCATTCCTTTCCCAACATATGAAGTGACCTAAAATGTTCGTATTACTTCAGTATTAACTTTGCAGGGTAATCTTAACTTAAAAATACAGCATGCAATACGTTCCCAAACTAATGTGTGAGACTGAAGACATCTTCGCTAACGTAGAAGGTAACGCGGGGGTCCCTGGGCACCCCAAACAAAACAGCAGCTTGCTACACGTATAAAACTCACTAAATTGGCAAACTGAGAGCACACTAAATATTATGATACAAAAACAGAAAGGTACTAAAGCAATTGTAGCCAACGTGGGACATACAAGCTGGAAGAAAGGATCCCGGGGGTCCCACAGACCCCCCGCGTTACCACTCCCGGGTTAAGAACTACATACAGTAGTATCCATATATCTCACCAGGCAGAGCTAGAGTTAGCCAAGATCCAAGATACATATGTCCACCTTCCCCTACAGATACCGCAGCAGGTAATATCCTGCCTTTCGAGTATAAAGACTCTATATCTTACCCAAATGCACAATTCAATTGGCGAAATCCATCCTAATTACTTCAGGTCACCGGAAATCAACTTAGTATTGCCTCGCTGCAGAGCATAGATTCTGCCGAGAGCCTTATTGTACATGTTACACCCCATTTCGAACTGTGATGGTGGAAGGGAGAAGTAGTACTGAAAAGATGGAAATTAATTACAATATGTTAGACAAAAGTGAAGGTAAAGGTTTTAAGTTAAATTAAGTTTTCGAACGCTCAGCTGCTTAACGCAGATCCGAAGGCAAATGCAGGCAATGTCGAAATAGAATAAGTAATATTCCCGAACACGAAGTGTCCATGGCGCAATCCTAAATAGTAGCGTAGTCCAAAGCGTCCATGGCGCATGGGTCCTAGAGATCTACAAAAAACGTTAGAAGGCGCAATGGTGAAAAGAGAAAGAGCATTGGATGCTGGTGAATGTGCAACGAGCGGACCGATCCATCTACCAATGACTGACATTGAAACGCGCCTACCGCAGAAATCCAACGGGATGCTTGAAGATACACACGGCAAGTCTCTACAAGTACCTGAAGTTTATCGGCGAGGGGTGGAGCATGCTTAAGGACTTTTCACTGATGACTGAGAAGATGTGCATGTCTTGGGGAAGAGTTGTTATCGTGCTAACTCTTCAAATATGTACCTGCTATTTCCCGATACTTGGGAAGCTTCACCCTTGTGAAATAACTACCTGTATAAGAAGTGATTTACGCTGAGATATCAAAATGCAAAGCCAAACTTAGAGATAGCGGAGGAGAGAGGAACATTTTAGTAAGGATTCTCTATTGATAATACACCGACGAATAAATTTCATGGGACACATTATGTTGTTCCAAACTGATATATTGTTAAAATGTTACTATGTATTGTATTAAATAATGTGAAATGTACGATGAATGATTTGAAAGATGTGCCTTGTCAATATAAGAAAGGATTGCAGGATAAATGTAACATTACTCGCTCTCTGCCCAAAACCTTTGCTCTAATCTGTTACAAAATAGTTTACAATTAATTACTGATTGGCTGTTCTGCTGCATCAGTATAATTGTGGAGTGTGGGAAGACTAAATGGATGACAATTCTCGTGATTCGAAACTTTGTTAATTTGTACTGATGTGCAGGAAGGGGATACAGTCGAGAATGCATGTACTCACATGTAATATAATCCTATTTTTCTGGTTTAAATCACCCTCCTGAAAACAACGGAAGGCAGTTACTAGGAATTTAGGAAATACCATTGCGAAATATGCCGGCATGGGTTTTCCACCTTCAAAATTATATCTGTAGAAAAGGAAATTCATTTCGAAGGGTGCAAATTTTGTCAGAGTTTAATTTATACAGGGCTATACACTATATTAAGCTATAAGTTATACTAGATTAGAATACCTGGATTTCAGATTTTTTTATTTTACAGTTCTGGAATTATAATACGAACCATTGCAACTTGTTAGAACGATAAAGAACATGCTGGTTGTCAGTACGTGCAAGAATTAATCGGATGTAAGAGTACTTTCTGTATATTAAATTCCTCTGCAATATCTCAGGGTGGTCAGAGGACTAGTTAAAAAAGGTAAGAGAGTTGTAGTGGTGATGGTAATGTTTATAATGGTAGTGAAGAAGATGATGGCGATAGATGATCGCGGTGGTGATAGTGGCGGTGATGGTGATTATAATGGTGACAGTGATTACGGTGATGGTGATTATGAGAGAGAATTGAAATTGAACTGATAGTGTTATTGATCTGTAAGAGTGATAATGATGATAGTGATGGTGAAGATGGTGGTGTTTATGTTGGTGGCAGTGTTGTTGCCGGTGCCGGTGTCGATGTCGATGTCGATGTCGGTGTCGGTGTCGATGTCGGTGTCGGCGTCGATGTCGGTGTCGGTGTCGATGTCGATATCGGCGTCGATGTCGATGTCGATGTCGGTGTCGATGTCGGTGTCGGTGTGGATGTCAGTGTCGGTGTCGATGTCGGTGTCGATGTCGGTGTGGGTGTCGATGTGGGTATCGATGTCGATGTCGGTGTCGGTGTCGGTATCGGTGTCGGTGTCGATGTCGGTGTCGATGTCGATGACGGTGTTTGAAGCGTTTGAAGTGATGTTTGAAGCGTTCGAAGCGGTGTTTGAAGTTTTTATATTTATTGAGATTCGAGTCACCGAACAGTCTTTTGAGGAAAGGTTAAAAAATAATGAAAATAAATTCGTAAATCGAAGAATCAAGTTTTTGAAGTCCGAGTGGTCCGGGTTATTGATACGCATTAGGGGATTTGTCGTTGTCTCGAACTGAAAATCTCAAGAACCGAATTTAGTGCTGGAAGACAAGGCATGAGTTGAGTCAGGTGATGAGTTGTTTTCTTGTGAGATAGGTAAGATTATTTTATTGTAATCGTTTTATTGGTAAGACAATAGAATCACGCGGAGAAATATGACGGGGAATAGAGGAATTCGTAAAGACGAAATGACTGTCGGCATTTCCCATCTCTAATACTCAACTTGGCGGAGGAAAGGAAGGTTACTGGCATTTTTTATAATGTACTTAATGATGATCTATCCCTAATGGGTTTAAAAATTTTAGGATACAACTCTTCATATAAGGTCTATAATATTAATTTAGACCTGTGAGATGTTGAAGATATTGGTTACAATACTATAGAAACTGCTTGTTTATCTTATTTATATTATGTTAGTCTTTTTCTTTTGTCATTGAAAAGTTACAAATAATCTGCAAATGCTCTTGGGGTATTATAAAGCATATTAATGCATAATGATGACTGTACTAATCAAATATTAGCACCAACTATTTAGAGCAGTTCGGTTTTTGTTCCTTAGGTTAATGACAATCGTGTCATTTGTACTTCCATCACACATATAAACAATCTAACTCGAATTGATAAGGAAATACAAATAGAATATCTCACAGTTGTGGTTTTTGAAGATTTGCCATCACATGAAGAAAATAATGAAGGATATTGGAAGGATTGCCATGGACAGAGTTGGGGTACATGACATGTTTTTTTTCTTCAGCGGGAGGTCAGATACTTTTATTGTTCACCGAAGTTGTGCCTCACGCAACAGTGAATGAAGTATGAAAAGTGATGATAAACTTGAATTCAGATTCTGAAGTAAGTAAACCGAGAAAACCAAACGCATTTTTGTTTTATTACACGGCATTGATAGCGGAAGAAGTAATTAAATAATTATAATGGGAAATTTGTAAAATCGCGGATATAAAGTCGAGTCATTGTCAAAACACGCCGAGAGTGAGAGTGAACATTACGGGTCACCGAGAGCGTAGGAACTGTAAGAGAACTAGCTTTTTACGTTTCCACCTCTGGAAGATAAAGCTCTCTCCTTACGACATTTCGGGTATATTAAGTAGATAAGCAGTAGGTTTCCATGAGTTTCCCGGTTTCTTTTACATCTCACTACGGATCCATCATAATTCATGTCATATTTTCCTAAAGACGTTGACTATCTTTTGTTTAGTATGTCTAACATTCTAGGCTAAATCTAAATACGAATGAGGTATTGTAAAGAACTTTTACAGATGTGCCTTCTAGAATGAATTAATAATAATAACAACAACAACAACAAAAAAGATTAGGTCAGAATCGATTGTACTAAATAATTTTTATTGATTATTGTATGGACAATTATTAACTAAATATACTTAGATTTTAAAAGAATAAAAATATAGATAGATATTTATTATCTATGCTAATGTAATACGCCATTATGCAAATTATTATGATGCTCAAAGAAAATCGGCGAATTTCTGAATAATGCCTGTTTCTTTTAACTGGATTATGTAACGAAAAATTTTGGAAGATTTAATTCCAAAGAAATATATTAATGAAAATATCGATTACTAGATTAGAATACATTGTTATGAGGAGAAAATAGAGTGAGATAACTGTCATAGTTCGTCATTCATGTTTCATCAGACATCGCTGCTACTGAAACCAGGGGTGAGAGGAGGGTAATGTGGATGAGGCAGAGCGAAAGAAAGAGCGGCGAATGGGTGGGGCAGGAAAAGTGGTGATCCTGTTGGTGCAACCGTGGGCAATCGAGTGACCAAACAGCTTCTTAATTTCGAACGCAACTCTCTACGGATGTGTTGCCAAATGTTTGCGAAAATTGGATGCAGGAAGACTGATTAAATATGTGCAATGAAGGCTCAGCATTTACTATATAGGCCATTCACAGAATTTTAATGTGAGCGACAATTAAAATAGTCGTAAATTAAAAGTAAAGTTATTTATAATTAGTTTATATCGTGTAGAAAATAAATCATATGCTATGTGTCGTTTGAGAGAGAGAGAGAGAGAGAGAGAGAGAGAGAGAGAGAGAGAGAGAGAGAGAGAGAGAGAGAGATGAAATCGAACAAAAACTCGTTCAATATATGTGAATAATTTCAAAATGCAATTGATTAAAATATATTTTAAAAAATTAGAATGAAGAACCTACTGTAATTAACTGTCACAAGATTAAACATAATCGAAACAAACGATGATATACACATTTGGCTCAAACTCGAATGGTCAGATACAAACTACAATTTTGGAAACCCCTGGACGACAAGCTGTGGGCGGCTTATGCAAAGGCTGTAATTCACATGCCTGCATTTCAAAATGTTGGCAGAGATTATCTGGCCCAAGGTGTTATTAAAACCTGACACAATGCGTTCTCCCCATTACGCCTTTGTCCGATTAGCGCTGCAGTGCGGCATATCATGAATACCAACGGCAACGACGGCGCGTCGCCGATGGGGGCGGCAGCGACAGAGTCGTAGCGCACGAAGCACACGTAGCTAATTGCGTGTAATGGCACGGCGGCGGGCCGCGACGACGGCAACGATGACGACGACGAGGAGGAGGGCGCCGGCGGTGGGGACGGGGGCGGCGCGTGCAAGGACGCGTGCGCCGCGCCGTCCTCTCCTCAGCGCCGTTATCCTCGACGCCTCCTCCTCGACCTCCACCTCAGCTCTCCGCGAGTGTTGCCTTTCCCGCAGCCTTCCTCCAGCCTCCCTTTCCGTGCACTCGTTCATCTCATATGCATGGAAATTCCTGGAGGTGTCGGTCGAGGGGCGCCGCTGCTGCCGTCGCCCCCGCCCCCGCCCTCGCCCTCGCCGCCCCCGCTCCAGCCTCCGCCCGCCTTCCCTCCTCCGCTCTACGGTAATTGCGGCGGCTTCGGCGCCGCCGCGGTCTCTACGGCGTTTGTTTTATTCATGGTTTCAGGAAAGATGCCCCGATTACCGCAGGCTTCAGCGGCGGCGGCGGCGACGGCGGCGGTGGAGACTGGTTGGAGCGGGGGCGCGCTGGCCCCGGGGCACCGCCCTTCCACGAGAGGCCGGCCGCATCGCGGTGAAACACACCACGCACGGCCCGCGCCTCGGTGAACACTCGGCATCTGAATGGACGGCGTTTGTAGAATTTGTTCTTGGGTTCCGGGTAATCACTACGCGGGATGCTGACTCACAGCCGCGCGGTCCGGCACGGAGGGCGCCGCAGCTGTGGCCACGAGTTTCTTGAACCATTGACTGCTCGAACGCGACGCAGGACCGGACGTCGTCGTTCCCGCCGACGCCCCTCGCAGTCGATTTACGGCGATGGCCCAGGCGCCGAGAATATGCTACTGGTCGTAAGAAAATATTTAACCTGGTTCCACATACACTTTACTTTCAATACTCTCAAGGGTGTCCAGGGCGGGCGAGTGCCCCGGTGGGGTTCGTCGTTTACACACGCGTTGAACTCTCCGAGCGCGGAGTGCGTCGCATTAGGCGCGGGCGAGTGCCTGGAATATCTATGACGAGCCGCGCGTGTCGCGCCCACTCCGGGGCCGCGCGCGGGGCAGAGGTGGGCCCTGCCTGCCGCCTCGCCCGCGGCCGGCCCGCCGCCCCCGCGCACGGGGACGCGCATGGGCTGCGGGCGGGGCGGCGGCGCGTGGGCGACGTGGCGGGCGGATGACGAAGCTTTCTCCGTCGGGCGGAGGGACAACTGTCGATACACGTGGGATGTTGCTGCTTTGTGAGAAACAGGCGACTGATAACGCAACGAACGGCTGGAGAAATATCAAATTTTCACAATCGGATGGAAAGAGTTGAGAAACGTGAAAGGAAGAACATGTTTTCCATGGAATATTGGTACTGTGTCATATCGTAAGCTCATAAATAAGGTGGATACCATGTAAAGACTCAGGGATTTAAGTCATTAAAATTTATTTCTCTTGACTTCTCAGCTATCATACATGTCAGCTCTCATACACAAGTCAATTTTTTATTGAAATTATCTAATAGCTAAAATATTACGAAAAACTGGAATATGTAATTACAAGTCGATAAAATAAATTATAAACATTTCCAAGTGAGTAAATCTCAATTGCATAACCCAAGAGAAGATGTTACACTATCATCATTTACTAATTTAACTTTTGAAGTTTTACACAACTGCGTTTATTTGGAATTATTGGAATTTGGAATTATTTGGAAGAATAGTGAAAATGTGTTGCTCTGACTACTCAGAAAGTAATAGACAAGCGGAAAATAAATTAACGGTAAATATCAGCAAAAATCAAACATGATGGAATCTAACCCTTCATGTAGTTCTAAGTCGCACCTGCAGCTGAAATAAGTAAAGTACAGTGGAATGAAAAAACGAAAAATTATTTATTATCAATTTACAATGCTGGCAGAAATTGAAAAAAACAATGCAGCTTCCAGCAAAGTGAGAGATGTCAGTAGTCAGAGACTGGAACACGGCAAAAATCCAAAAAGTAACGAACAACTTAGATTTTGTCTGAAAAGCACAACTTTTTTGACTGTGTTATTTCGTCTAATCTCATACATTGCGTGCAGGCTGCATTTTCATTCACAGTGCGTTACCTCTTACGATACAACAGACGTCATGTGGCGGTATGGTTCCAAGGAAAAGAGCTCCGATATTTAACCTTGCTATTCAGGAGTTTCGTTATGGAACAGTAACTTACTTGATTTTCTTGATATGTAAAAAACTGTTGTATATGCTCTGTTTTTGTAGTATTAGTGAAGTTATTGTAGTTATTAGTGAAGACTGAATAAATATAAAATTGTTGCGGTGTCACATGAAAGTATTTTATTTATTGTACTTTGGCAGTACGCGTGCTACGTTTTGGAAAACCTTTTTATGTGGCTTTGATCTGCAGATCTTTGCTAATGCAGATCACTAGTAAATATATAAAACTTAATTTAATGTGATACATATTTACATAATGAGTGTGATCAAGTCACACAATACAACAAAGAGAGCTTCGAAACCACTGATAAAATCTAGAGGACAAACAGGCTTTCTAACACGCTTTCTACTACAACAAACGTAGCTTTAACGAGAGCATACTTCAGAATTTTCCATCGCGTTCTTTCTGGAGCGGAGTTGGCGGACCGCAGACGGACATCGCCGCGCCACCTGTGCCGGTGGGCGGGCGGCCGGGGCGCCCCGTCGCTCTGGAGCGCGCCCGCCCGCCCCGCCCCCAATTTGAGCACCCCTGCGCGGGGGGAGGGGGCGAAAGGGGCCGCGGGATGATCGAGGTTCGCATATATAAAATATCATAAGATAATAGCTACTGTGGCCGGACGGGCGGGCGGGCGGCGCGGCGCGGCGCGGCGCAGGTCCTCGCTTCCCTCCCCCGCCGCCGCTCCCCTCCCCTCCCCGCCCACCGCCGCCGCCCGCTCCTCTCACTCCCCCGCGGGGAACCGGTTCTTCGCCGCCTAATGACGCCCGCCGCCCGCCGCCTCCGAATCCGCCGTGGAGGCGGCCCGGGCAGCGCCGCAGGGGACGCCGCCACCGCCGCCGCCGCCGCCGTCGCGCTGCCTCCACCGGCCAGCAGCAGCAGCCACCGCCGCTTCAGCCGGCAGCAAACAAAGAAGGGAAATGTGTAACGAAACGAAGGAGGGCGGCTTCGGAGGCTGCCGTTGCGGCAGCGGCGGGAGCACCGACACTAACTCGAGAAAACAAGTGGCTACCGCCGGCTCCGCTGCTCGGGATTTATGTACACTCAATCTGGACGCAGCCCGCGCGGCCGCCGCCGCCGCCGCCGCCGCCGCCGCCGCCGCCGCCCGCGGCTGCCGCCAACGCCGAAGCCTCAGCAGCGGCAGCCGCATTCTCCGCGCCTGCGCGGGCGACACCCGCATGAAATATTAACGCGGCCGCGTGGGGGAGGAGCCATTATCATTGACGCGACCTTGTCGGGTAATAGCGGGCCGGGGCTTTCCAGAGCGCCCAGCTCGCCCCGCCCGCCTCCGCGCGCCGCCGCCGCCGCCCACCTTCGCGCGCTCCGACACCTGCGCCCCAACTGCACTGGCTACCGGCGCGTGTGCGCGGAGGAGGCACGTCGAACCAAGAGTCGTTCACGCTTGGCCTGTAACGTTTTGCCAAAAGCGTTTTCACACCGTTCGCTGTGAAGAAAAGGCTTTGCTGGAACATTTGTGTAGTTCATTCACGAACTATTATGTCAGAAACCGTTATCGTTTATCACATTTAAGTTTCGGTCAAGTGCTGCAATTATAGAAATATAACATAAAAGCATTTCTTCTTGATAAAAATATTCTGGATTAAAACAAAGTTAGACAATTCGAGATTTAAATGAATGCATTTTTCAACAAAATAAATAATAAGAGAAAATAAGAGACAAAACAAAACAAGAGAATAAAAATAATATACACGAACGCTTCATTGGCTCAGACTCAAACACGTATTACTTAGTTCATAATCCAAAACAAGAATAAATGGAATTCACATAAAATACGATGAATTTGATGTAAGTAGTAATGTAAGTGTTTGTAGTAATGATAGGCATACTTCCAGAAAATTCCTTTTTGACAGAGTTGTCTGTGAATTCCAGAACATACTGAAATTATTTGCAAAAATATGTTCGAAAGGGACGTTATTTTACATTAATGACTAGATGCTATTACATGAAATGTCAAAAAACGAAATTTAAACAAAACACTTTTCAAAATGTTTTGGAAAGGACATGAACACTACAGACGAATGAGCAATTAGTCCAATGAAAGTCAGTTGATTGCTACACCAGTATTGAATGTTGTGTACTCATCGATAGATAATGAGGGTTTGTTGAGCAGTAGGCTGAAAACCAGCCTCTGAAATGAGCAAAATACACACATTATTACTCTGCACGTATGTGTAAGGCAGTAACTACAGCAGTAAAAAAGAACTCGCTCAGTAAACGGAGGTAACATAATGCGGTTATAATGACCGTAATTGTAAAACAATAAACTAGCAAGTGATAACTGTGATATCTCTGGCAATACAGCTAACATGTGCGCCAAGTCTAATGAAAGATGATCTCGACCCCCAAATGAGATTAACAATCGTAATTGTAGTGAATTATCTACAGCATATCGCAAGTATGAGGAAATAAAAGCGCGAAACAAAATCCGTGCTTGTATTTAAGTTGGGGGAACAGTTGTCGAGTCTTACATTTACATGCCGCTTCTTCCCACGAAGTAATTTTAACAGAAACAGCGCTCGTATAGGCATCGCAGGTTGTATAATAAGATGATGATGACGGTCATTTTAAAACAATAAACACGATACAGATAGCAACGATAGCAGTGCAAGTGCAGGCGGCGGGTGCCCTTAACTTAACGAGGCATCGCCGTGCGCTGTGGAGGCGCGCGGCGCAGCGCGGCCCGGCGCGGGCGTTGCGTTGCGTAGACCAGTCGGCCGGGGCCGCCCACTCCCGCACGCACCTGCCGCCGGGGGCCGGGATGGGGGCGGCGGCGGCGGCGGAGGTGGATGCGGAGGTGAAGGCGGAAACTGAGGCGATGGTGGTGGCGGTAGAAATGGTGGTAACGGTGACAGAGGTGTTGGTAGCGGTAGTGGCGTTGGCGTCGGTGTTGTTCTTGTTGCTGTTGTTGTTGTTGTTGTTGTTGGTGGTGGTGGTGGCGGCGATGTTGGTGTTCGCGGCGGTCGTAGTGGTGGCAATAGAGTTGACGGCACTGGCGTTGGCGTCGGTGGAGCTGGAAGTGTAGGTGGAGCTGACGGTGGAGGCGGAAGTTGAGGCGATGGTGGTGGCGGTAGAAATGGTGGTAACGGTGACAGGTGTTGGTAGCGGTAGTGGCGTTGGCGCCTGTGTTGGTGGTGGTGGCGGGGGGGCGTTGGCGTTCGCGGTGGCGGTGATGGTGGCAATAGAGTTAGCGGCGGTGGAGATGGAAGAGTAGGTGGAGAAGAAGCTGGAGGAGGAAATTGAGGCGATGGTGGTGACAACAGAAATGTTGGTCACGGTGATAGCGGTGTTGGCGTTAGTGGCATACGAGGTGGCGACGGTAGTGGTGGTAGCAATATAATTGGAGGCAGTTGCGTTGGCGTAGATGGTGATGGTGGTGGGGGAATAGGTAGAGATGGAGTTGGAGGCGGAAATTGAGGCGGTGGTGGGGACGGTATAATCGGTGATAGTCCTGTTGGCGGGATTAGCGTTGGCTATGGTAGTAGCGGTTGTGGTGGTAGTAGCGGTGGAATGGTTGTGGTAACGTGGGCGGTTGTGATGGTGTGGAGATGAAGGCGGAAACTGAGGTGGCGGCGGTTGTGGTGGTGGCGTGGCGGTGTGTGTGGTGGTTGCGGCGACGTCAACGGCGGAGGCGGCAAAGGTTCTGCAGCGGCGACTGGACGCTTCGCAAGCTGCCCGCAACCCGGCCCCGTCCAACACGCCGCACTACTCCACTCAGACCACCAGGTGAAGCTCACGTACTACCTTTTTTTCTTGCGCGCAGAAATGTTGTAAATGCTCGGATATGCTATTGATATAGGAGGCGATTAGCGATGCAAATGAACGTTTGAAAACTAAAGTCCCAACCGTTCCAACCTCCTTTCCCTCTTCCACCTGTTCGCGGCTTCGTCTCGACTGTCGAACTTCTTCATCTGCCAGCGGCTTCGTAATTAACGGAGTACCGCGAGATACCGCCCGACTATTACCGTCCTTAGCTGCCCGCGTCGCCGGCAGCAGACGCGCGTCCGCGAGGGGCATTCCCTACATTACGCGCGGACGGCGGGAGCGACCGCGCGGGCGGCGCAGAGGAGGAAGCGGCAAAGCGAGAAAAACGAGAGCTTGCTCTTCGATCAAAGCGGCGACGGAGGCGGCGTCCTGAGGTGATCTCCGCGAGCCGCGGCGCGCGACGCGTCGCTCCGCGTCGCGTCGCGTCGTCGCTCCGTCCACTCGACTCGTTCTCCCGCGCGCGCCGTCGTCCGGCGGCGGCGCGCTCCCTAAATCCGCTTCTTCAGCGACGTCGCGACAGCTCTGCGCGGCGGAAAAACCGCGCCGCGCCGCGCCGCCTTTCCCGCGGGGTTGATCGCGCCGCCTCCACCCCCGGCCCCGCGCCCGCCCCCGCCACGACTGCGTCGCCGTAATCTACTGCCGGCGGCGAGCGGATATCCTTCACTGTCGCCGAGCCACTCCTAATACAGCACCGAATAACGTCGTATGAAATCCAATTATTACGGCAAATCGCCGTCCGCACAGCCGCGCTTCCTCATTACGCGGCTGAAGAAGACATTCCATCACCCGGCGCCGCAGTGGGTTGCCGCGCGGGCGGCGGTGAAGACAGTGGTGACGTCTCGGGCGGCCAGGCAGCAGGGAGGAGGGAGCGGGGAGGCACAGAGACAAAGAACCCGGTCGCTCGATCGCAGCCAGCGGCCGAGTCGGACGGACGAGTCGCAGCCATCGAAAAAGTTATTTGTGCAATAAAACTGTGCGGCCGACGCGAACAAGTTGCGCTGGTGGAGGAGGCGCGCGGGAGCCGCGGGGCGAGGCAACTGGGGCGGGGGCGGGGCAGGGGCGCGGGCGGGCAGAGAAGTAGCGCTGATGTCGAAGGAAGGGGCGTGGGCGACGAGGGGCGAGGGAACTGGGGCGGGGCGGGGGCGGGGCAGGGCGGGGAGGTGGGGGCGGGGCGGTGGCGGGGAGGGGTGTGGCAGGGGTGGGGGCGGGGTGCGGGCAGAGAAGTAGCGCTGAGGAAGGGGCGTGTGTGGCGAGGGGCGAGGGAACTGGGACGGGGCAGGGCGATCGCGCGGGGGGCGTTGGCAGGTGAGAGGGTTGGGGGCGGGCAGTGGAGAAGCGCTGATGTGGGAGAGCGAGGCGTGGACGGCGACCGCGGAATCGGAGAGGGAACGGGGGCGAAAGGGATATGTGCTCAGGAGAGAGTGGATCGCGGGTGAATTTCCGATTGAAGAAGAAAGCGAAAGTGACAATGAAGATGGAGACGATGAGGGAGAGATGAAAGCAGCTGAGTGGAAAATAAATGAAGGGAACGGGCAGAGGAGAAAGATGTGAAATAATCAGATTTGAAATGGAAATTCTGAGGGATACATGAATAATATTGGGAAAGGAAAGTGTGGAACGTATACATATCGATATGAATCACATATCGATAACGTGATGATACATAAGAATTTTTCGATATCTGTTTCTCTTTTTACATAGAGTTCCGTTTAAATAAGCAAGATATATATTAACTATTTTTTCTCCTTAGATTCGGAATTCTGAAATTCCGTTGCACTCACCAGGAGTAAGGGCACCGGAGAATATCGAACAAACGTTTAAAATGAAGGGAGTCGTATTGGAGGTGGCTGTTTCAGAAGGAACGATATGATTATCGAGCCGGACATGCACCCAAGGCGGGAGGCAGTGAATGGGGATAACTGAGGCCCCGGGAGCCGCGCGGCCGGCACTGACAAAAGACCCAGGAGCAGCCGCAACGCAGGTAGCGCCGGGCGAGCCAACGCGGCGAGCGGCGAGGGCAGTAGGTTGTGTCAAGGCAGGAGACATGCCCGCAGCGGCAGCGTCTCGCGGAGCGGTGGGCGGATGGACGGAGGCGGCGAGGCCGGCATGGGGTGGTGCGGGGCGGCGCGGCGCAGCGCGGCGCGGGACGGGGCGGGGTCGGGCTGGGCGGGGCTGGGCGGGGCTGGGCGGGGAGGGGCTGGGAGGGGCGGCGCGGGTTAACGCGGAGCGGGGAGGGGCGGGGCGGCGCGGGGCGGCGCGGGGCGGCGCGGGGCGGCGCGGGGCGGCGCGGCGTGGCGTGGCGGGGGCGGGGGCGGGGGCGGCGATGTCCGAGGCCGGCGGCGGCGGCGGTGGAGGCGGCGTGCGGAGGCGGGCGCAGGAGGCCGTCGCCGCGCGCCGTATTTCACAGCGCCGAGCGGTTGCACAATGGCGCAGGCTGGGAGCCGTCGCCCGCCGCCGCCGCACGGTAGGGAAGAAGACGGAGACGCTGGACAAAATTCGAAGACGGTGCAAGAGGCGACAGAGATATATTATCATGGGTATTGACGATGAAAATACCAATGGTGATAGCGTAGGTGACCGTGGAGGATTACGATTTATGGCCTTGTTATTTCAAGCACTAGTGTTTTGCCACTTCGTTTCCTGCACGAATGATCATGACGGGTGTGAGGGAGGGAAAGTGATCAAAATGTGCGAATTTAAGAAAGATGGTGGTTTAGATGGAATATGTGCTGGTACGAGAAGCCAATCACGCCACAAACAATTAGCGAAAACATCCAATTTACGTTCGACTCGAAATCAAGAGGTTTTTCGATTACTGATAAATTAGATCCTGAGGTCAAATTGAACTAATAAGACCCATATTCTCAAAGATGTTTATGTGGGAAAGATAGTATTTGTTTGGTCAGAGCTCGTTATCACTCTTAATACTTCCAGAGACATGTCGATGATAATGGTTGATGGTTGATAATTGGTTAAGAAATGTGTATTGAAATCACATTTCCTAAAAGAAATTGCTAGTAGTATAATTATGTTTAACACCTTTGAAAATTCCATTATTAAAATAACGAAGAATAAAATTAACAATAAATATAAAATTTAAAATGTTATTGCATACGATCAAATGAAATGAAAACATAATTATGACAAAACATTTTCAGAAATGGTAACAATTTTCCAATTAATGTAGGCTTACTGCCTTGGTGTGTAGAGCGCAATACAGAGATTGACAGTTACATATGATTTGTGGCAGATTTTCGATTGATACAAAACGCAGCCAATTCACTCAAAGTTTCGAATGCTTTAGCAGTCTTTAAATGATGTAAGTTACCAGAACCACTACGCAGTGTTCAAATTCGTTCAGTGAGAGCTGGAATGGATTATTTAAAAAAACACGAGGTTCCAAACGATGTCGGGTTGATTAATCGAAGTAGACTGTTGTTGAGGAAAGTAGATCTGCTTGTAGCATTTTCTGTTACGTCAATGAATAAACAATAGCTTGTCTTCTAACTCTACCTGGTTCTGTCACTTATCTTACTTAATTCTCTTTCACGCTCTCCCTCTCCTCTCACACTTCTCTCTGTACCAGTTCTCCTCTCTTCTTACCACTGTCTGCCTCCCTCTTTTTCTCGACACGTTCAAGTCTTGTATTCAGTATTTAGTTATGGTGTGTTAGCAATATTCTCGTACTTTAAAAACTCCAAAAACAGAAATCACGAGTGCAGATACATCAGAAATTTACTTCCAATTCCAGCATTGCATTTGCGGCAATCCCCCTTTCCACTATCAGAAATGTCATCAAATGTAACATATAGTACATGCATATGAATGTAATCTTGTACATAAAAAGTGCTTAATATATTTGTTCATTAAATTTAATGCATAAGTTAAAATCAGTGTAGCTTTAATGTAGCGGTTCTCCCGTTTCACCTATCCAATCACGTATTCATTATGACCAGTCCATCAAGATCAATCATTCCTTCCTTCCAGACATGACCATAAAGGCTGGTTGGTTGTTAGTGATTACGAGTGCCTCAACTACTGAGGTCATTACTGCCGTAAGTGTAGTGCATATTTTTCCTCGCGAGGTGGCGGTGATGGTCCCCCGCTGAGTGGCAATATCCGGCGCCGACCTACCGTCGGCTAGCGGGGTTACCCCAGCCCGCGGTCTCCCACCAGGGGGCACCACACCGAGCCGGGACAAGCTGTAAGCCCCCGACCGGGCTCCCGACATGTGTGGTAGTGTAGTGCATGTTAGTGTGTGTGTGTGTGTGAGGATAGGACAAGGAAGAGGAAGGAAAGATCGCGCGCAGTCCGTGGCCCGTTTGTTAGAGTACTGCTCCGGCATTCGCCTGCTGTTGATCGGAGAAACCACGGAAAACTACCGATCAGAGCAGCCGGCCACTGGAATTCTCCTCCTGTCAGCGACTGAACTTGACCTAACTGGCAAGTTTGTGTCGAAAATCCTGCCGCCCCCGAACCTAGATAATACCTCCCGATCAGAGGCACTGCAATGACATCAGTTGATGCACTGAGCCACCTCTCCAGGTTCATGGCCATAATGCTTTCATTCTGGCACCCTAATGTTGATGTGTATATTAAATTAACGTGGATTAATGAAAAGTACATTAATGAACATTTCATTAATATAATGCATACATTCGTGAGTGAAGCCTTTTGGCCAATTGATCGGCATTCTCCCCCATCGTACGTGGCCCGCCTCCGCGGGTGCCGCCGCCGCCGCCTCAGCCGCTGCCGCCGCCGCCACCCGAACCGGGAAGGCCGCCGCGCCGCCCGGCGCCGCCCGCCGGTTTGCGAAACGCCTCTCGCACGAGGAAAGTGCGTCTATGCACGCGGGAGGGGGCAGAGTGCTCCGGGGGACGGCCTGCCACGCACTGGCTCAGTTGGGCGGCCGGCTAACGCGATGGCTTTTCACATTTCGGTTTATTGCAAGTCACGTTTCCTGCGTTTTCCTTAGCGTACCGGACCTGTGGGAACGAGGGCGTCGACTACGTTCACCAAAGCGAACCAAAAGAGAAGATTTGGAATTATATGGGATGGTTGCGATGGTAATCAATGTGATAAGCAGTTTAATTACAGTTTTTGATACTAAATAGATCCATTTGAAACTTGAGAATATTTGATTTTTCGACGGTTCCAAAGGCCATTTACCAATATCCGAACTCTTTGACACACCGATTGTCACAAATATTCATTTTTTGATACCGTACAGTTTGGGATTTTCAAAAGTCATGATACTTTTCTGTAGTTGATACATAATATGAAGCAGAAAATTCAACTAGATGCTCGTGTTTCTGAAGTTGATTGCTGGCAATAATATGTTGATCAGTGACACATACAATTATTAATTTTATTTCAGAGAGATAGGGTTGAAGGTTTTTGTAAATAACAACTTTTCTGGAAAACATGCATTTAGTTTGCGCAAAAGAAATAATCTCGCTTTTGAGCAGTCAAGAGGAACATTGTATTGTAGAAATAAAAAAAGGAATAATATTATTTCACAAATTAAATTCAATTTAATTTTAATATTGTTTTAAATTAAAAATTTATAGATGATAATGAAAATCATACCGCCTGTTAATAGATTGACATCAGAAATATGAAATAATTGCCTCACAACTTGGATTTTTAAATAATTTCAGTTAGCGCCATGCTATCTTGAATGATCACAATATGACATTCGTGAGACACATGGTTTTAGGGTTAACACACCTGTGTTATTTATCTAAAGAAATGTCAACATCTGAGATAGACACGGGACAATGGGCAGGACATATTAGTTGTAGCACTAACAAGTTACTTTTTACAAGGAATTCCTTGCGTGTACGTAATGACGTATTCCTGGCGTGTGAGTAAATGCGATTTGGCGAGAGACCCGCGTAACCGTTGACAACTTGTGACGATAAATGTAGATGGAGGAGAGAAAATTTTCGATAAGAAAAAACACCCTTTTCTTGTAACAGGTGAGGGAAGTAGCAATTTCTCATGTACCGTCAACCAAGCTCTTACATCAGAAGATAAGGATTAGCTTGTAGGCAACACAATGCCTTAGGCTGTAGATACACAACGTGTAAGCAGAGTAGATGTGACGTGAGTACATATACTGGTAGCAAACGCGTTCTCCTTCAGACTAACAGGAAAAGTTCTCGTACACCTGTAGAGATCTCATCACTACACTCAGCGTTAAAACCGCAGTACGCCTTGTACGTTCTTTAACTTCACAAATTCAAGGCGCACTCCATTAGACAATGTAATTCGTTTCGTGCAAAAACAAGATCAATTCCTTATTTGAAATCTAGTCCAGGTTTTGCTCGTCCTATATTAACTATAGGTAATTGGTGATTGGTAACTTTGCCAACCGGGGAAAAAAGTAGAACTATTATTGTCACGTATAAGAGATCCAGTGGCTACACCTTTCGCTCACCTAGACGCAATGTTACGGCCGTTTACAAAAGGTTGAAACAGGAACTCGAATGTGGCAATGTCGGCCCCAGGGTTTACTACACCTTAACAGATCTCGAAAAGTGTAAACCACCACCCAAGAACCCGATTTTATCCTCGCAACATTCCTTCCATTTATCTCGCACGAAAATCACCCCACCCTTTGCACAATGCACACCAGTGAAAAATAAAAATAAAAAAGCTGAGTATTTTCGTTTACAGTGAGAGTAACGCAACTCCACCTCTCACACTCCGCAGCGAAGATTCTCCAACACGAACATCTACCACGCCCGGGCCGCTGGCACTCGTCAACCTAGACTCAACCCACGTGATTGTTAGGAGACAGACCCGTGTTGGCAAAGTTCCTGCGTTGTTTAATTCCAGATTAATATCTGCTCCAGATTACATTACACATTCCTTTTGCGTAGAGTCAGGGAGGCGGGGAGGGGAGGGCAGCCGGGCCGTAGTCCCTACAACTCCGAACTGACTGCAGCCGCGGCTGAAGTGACGGCGGCGGCGGCGAAGGCGAAGGCGGCAGGTGCAAGAATGACCTCATCCGGGCCGCGTGGATCACGACTGCACCGACGGACGGCGGCGGCGGCGGCGGCGCGGCGGGCGGACGGGTTTGTGGGTTTAATCAACGGAAGTAATTGCCCGAGCGGTAGCCGAGCCCCATTACCGATGCACCCGCAATGATTTATACGGCTCGGAAAAAAACTCGCTAACGACGCCCTAATGTGATACCCGTGATGTACGGGGTGCTTATGCTAACGCCGGCCGCTGCGCCGGGCTGCGAGAGGGCAGGTGCACCCCCGCCGGCGGGCGGGGAGGGGCGCACCCCTTCCTCTGCACCTGAGCCTGCCTTCGCCCCTCCCCTCCCCTGGTTCTTCCTCTTTGCCGTCGGCACGGCCCCGATCGCCTCCGCCCGGAGGGGATACATCCAGGAAATTACACCGCTTATAAGAAACCGAATGGGTTGTGATGGGCGGTGGAATGTGTGAATTACAGTCTTAGTTGTTTGAGGGAATCCCTGGTCCGCTGGGGGAGCCTGGTGTGTGAGAGGAAAGCGCGAGAACCCAAACAAAAGAAGGTGTATGCGTTACCTACACACCATCCTGAATGAAATGGTAGGAGTCTAATGAAAGTAGTAAAATGAAACCATTAATTCCATTATATTCCCATAATTACGAATGTAAAGATACATCTCTTACTTAAAATGTTCTCTAATGAAGGATACTCAAAATACACCTGAATTTATATTAAAACTGTCAGGAGTTGAAATTATATTTTCTGTAGTCCATTTTACTCTGTATTCAGTACAAAAATGAATGTAAACTTGTGTGTGCCACGTCAACGAATGCATATCTGACTATATCATAAATGTTTTAAGCTTGAACAATTTGGGTCAGCAGCGAAATATTTCAATTCAGTTTCAGAAAATTATAAGAGATTGCTTAGAACCGTTGTATGAATGTCGATTGATCCAATTACCAATTCGTTATAGTTCATGGTGGGATGTGGCCGTTATTATCCCCTCATGCAAAATTAACGCCTTACAACGTGAGCCATTAGATGAAACATATCATGGTTCGCAGACAGTTTTCTTTTATGTTTGTTTCTGTTATAGAAAACGAATTGATTGCTGGATTGTCCTTGAAGCTAGGATCCGGTGTAATAAAAGCGAATAATAGCCTACAAATAACGGTAGGACGTACTATACAGAATGCGAATCGTGCGTATTTTTTAAATACTTCATTTACTTTACATAGACCTTCGGTGTAATTTATTGTAATCATGACTAATGCCCCATAAAAATATTCCTTTGTTAAAGGAGCCTCTCAAAACCATTAAAGACTGAACTGATGAAGTTTTGTTCTCTCCGAAACTCCATTACAAAACGTTGTCATTCTTTGTCTCTAAAGAATATGAAAATATCAGTATAGTTTATTTATTAACCATATTTATTAAATCTGTAAAAGTACTTTTCATTTATTTAATATTTGTAACAACCAAGCATCAAAACGGCAGCGCACAACGTTCGGATGCATACTATTTTGAAACCGCTTTAGCTCCTAAGAGTTCCTGTTTTAAGAACCTACTCCGCTGAAGGGAGTAGTTGCCAAATGGTATAACATCGTAGTAACAGCAACAGGTCGTATGTAAAAAAATCTTTTGTTTGTTTATTACACCATTGTGATCAGTCAAGAGAACTACTTCAGTTGCAGTAGGTCGTAAGACGAGGGAGTAATTGGAAACCGAAAAGCAAGAATCTACATTTGTGAAAGCGACTGTCAAGAAAAAGAACGTTTTTTGTTCTTTCTGAAAACTACCGTCGATTTGACATACGACTTACCGACTCCGGGTGGGGCGTAGCGCATCGCAGCGCACTGCGGGATAGAGGCATGACGAGATAGAGTGGGTGTCATGACAAGGCGAGAACGGGTGGAGAACAGAAATATGTAGAAGAGGTGAATTCACAATGTATGTCAACTAATTACTGTTTTCATTTTCTTCGGCGCGTTTTTCTTTAATTATTTTAGTGGGACTCTCAAAGAGTTGACTCACTTTTTTTTGAATAACTTTGTTATCAATTTTTACCTCCAGTTTCTCTTTGTTACTGTCTACAACACTGCTTCTTTTACCTGTTAACATTCAACTTTCACCATTCAATAGAGTATTTTATATCAGTTAAAAATACAATTCTCCAAATTACTCCATTCTGATTTCTTTCTATCAAACACGAACAAAAACCACGCCAGTGGCTAAGGCGACTCAAAGGTTTGAGATTACATATTTTCCAAACGCAGGATTGATATAGGTTCTATTACGCTGCAGTAGGAGCGCGTTAGGGGTGGCTAAGGATGAGTGGTAAGTGTAGAAGTGGGTGTGTATGGGTTCGGTGGGTGCAGCCATGGAAAATGATAAGAGTTTGCTCCAGAGGCATGGTGTGGCGTGGCGTGGCTTGGCGTGGCTTGGCGTGGCTTGGCGTGGCTTGGTTTGGAGTGGCATGGCATGGAATGGCGCAGCAATGTCCTGGCATTGCATGACATGACCTGGCGTAGCGTAGTGTGGTCGTGGCATAGCGTGACATGGCGTGGCATTGCATGGCATGTGATGACATGGCATGACGTGGCGTGGCGTGGTATGACATGGCGTGGCATGGTATGACATGGCGTGGCGTGATATGACTTGGCGTGGCGTGGCGTGGCATGGAGTGGCATTGCATGGCATGACGTGCCGTTGTCTGGCATAGCATGGTATAGCATGGATAGAATAGCATGGTATAGCATGTGTGGCGTGGCATGGCGTGACATTACCTAGTAAATCATGGCATGGCATGGCGTGGCGAGGCGTGGCGTGGCGAGGCGTGGCGAGGCGTAGCGTGGCGCGGCGTGCCGTGCCGTGCTGCGGCGAGCAGCTCTCGTGGCGAGGCGAGGCAGAAGCCAGCGCGGGGCGTGGCGTCGCGTCTCGCGGCCGCAAATTCCCGGCAACGAGCGGCGCGCAGCAGGTCGCAGCCGAAAACGGCGGCCGCCTCCGCGCCACGCGCAGCACCGACGCGCAGCGCGGCGAGGGCGCAGCTGATACGATCGCGGCCGCGGCCCCAGCCCTGCCCGGCCCGGCCCGAAGCGGCGGCGGGCGAGAGGCTGGGTGCGGGGGCGTGGGCGCGGGCGCGGGCGAGGTCTAAGTGGGCGAACGCCGCAATTGACCGCCCGCGGCGCGCTACACAGGGCGATGGCGGTGGCGGCGGCTGTGGTGACGGCAACTGCAAAGGCGGAATGGTAGATGGGAATGAAATGACGACGGTGGAACGTGCATTGTGCCCTCGGCAAAGGTAGTAACGGGATTAGGACGGGAGATGGTGTCGGTGGTGGATATAGTTGGAATGGAGATGGGAATGATGGTGCTGGTATTGTTGGTGGTAGTAGTAATGGTGTGGTGACGGTGGTTTGGTGGCGTTGGCAGAGGTCACTCATATTTGGTGATTTAGTGGTAGAGGTTGTGGTGTGATAGTAGTTATTATAGTGGTGGTAGTCGTGGTGGTGGGTGGGTGGGTGTGTAGTGGTAGTGGTGGTGATGGCAATAGTGATAGTTTGGCAGTGGCGCAAGTGTTCGTAGTGGAGACGATGTTGCTGGTGCTGCTAGCAGCCAGATGGTCTAGTACGATTACGATAACGGTCTTGGTGATGGATGTGGTGGTGACGATGACAGTGGCGACGGTGGTAAATACAACCGTGGCAACGCTGGACACCATGCAGTATCTCAGCTGGAGATGAATCAGAGACGGCAGAGTTGCTCTGGTCCACCTGACTAGCGGAGGTGGTGGTGGCGGTGGAAGCAGAGGCTGCGGTTACGACTGAGGAGGCGGCCCACGTCAGACTGCGTATCTCGCCCTCCAGATCCAAAGCGCGGCTGAGTTACTGTGAATTAAGAGACCATACGTCACCAACACGAGTTGAGGCGGCTTTTAAAGAGTGCGATTAGACTCGCACCGCCGGACACGATGTTCCCAGAGCACCACGAATATCATTTTATTTTATTTTTGGGAGAATGAAGGAAAAAACAAGAACTTTCTGCTACAAAAATATTGACGGCATTGATGACGTAATGATATTTCTGGTTTACATTTATTTTAAAATATTGAAACAATTACCATTTGGAGATTATACAATTTTTTATCCATAAGTACTACAAAATTACTCAACACAATATTTTTACAATATTTACACAATATTTTACCAATGTTCCAACATACACCATTAATCGGGAAGTTTTTAAACTGTCTGTATTTCTGTAATTTGCCGTGTGATTGTTTAGTAAAAAATAAACTTACCGTTATATTAATCAACTCTATGATCTCGAGAAAGTGAGAGAAGGATCAATTTTGTCTAATGGATGGAAGATAGGACGAGTGCTGAGAAGCGTGAAGAAAGAGTTGAAATCAAGAGCACAAGAAATGTTCAAAGGAGGTTGGAATGCAAGAAATCATTAGGCACTGACTTGTAACTGTGCTGACAAGGCGCTGTCACATTCAACATGCACACAGATAATAACATGAAAGAATCGAAATAAAATAAGAACAGAAAGGATATCAGAATAGATCATGTCTTGAAATGACTTGGTACGAGTATGATGTGATATGTTATAAGCATATGCCAAGGAACATTTATGACTGAAACCAAAGATAAATGTCAGAACCTATCCATGTGAAGCCACTTTTTACGCATATTTTTCACCACTGTATATGGGGATCTAGATTTAATCTGCTTTAAAACGCCTTGTTTTTTGTAAACAGGACACATAAGTAAATTACAAAAATAAAGTAATTCTTAATGATTCTGAATCGTAGGGAGCCAAGTGTAAAAATGATTATTAATGTGCCCAGTAATTATACGAAGAAAATTAGTAGTTCCAGAAGCGGAACAGAGAAATAAACATCTCTAGAATGGACGTCCTGGTAGTGGCGATAGTTACGATTGGTGCTTAATGGGAGAAAAGGACAGAGAAGGGAATAAAATAGAAAATGGCATCTGCATCAAGAGACGTCAGGCGATTCTGTTCGATTCGCTATGAAAAGCAGAGTCCAATAGTTGTTTGCCAAGGAAAAATGAGTTTTTTGGAAACTTCGTTATTCTCGCCCTGTGTTCTGGGTCCATGTCCCCGCCCACACCTGCTCTCCCAGGCCGGTTTCGGCTCTGGGCCGGCGACAACCCTCAGGCTTCGGCTCTGTTCCTCTCTAGACCTAGACTGTCTGGAAAGGAATTCTAGTGGCTGGCTGCTTTGATCGATAGTTTTCCGTGGTTACTACGATCAATATCAGCCGAATGCACGAGTAGAACCTTAGCAAACGGGTCTTTCCTTTCGCAAACATGTCCTCTCCTCTCCCGTTACACGTACTAGCTCTACACTACAACTCATAACGAGGGACACGTGGAGTGTTTAGAGCTTGTCCCGGCTGAGGCTGTGCTCCATTGGTAGCGATACCACACAGGGGAAACCCCTTGCAAGCTAAAATGCAGGTGAGAGCTGGATTTATCGTTCTAGCAGGAGAGGAATTCTCCTACAAATGGTACAATGTGTTTTAAGCTAGTTTGGTTGTTGGATATTCGTAGTAGCTATGTGAGATTTTAATGTGACGGTTTTTTCACTTCTTTAAGATTTTGAGATTACGTTCCACTTTCAATTCGACGCTATTGTATTCTATTTCTATAAATCTGTTCAGAATTCAAATATCAATATCAATGCACAGATAGTGCTCCTGGGATGGCAATTCGACAGTAACGTCGACATTCAATTCGCGTAAACTCCAGAGAGTATCTCACTCCCTGTCTTTTCGTCATTCTTTCTCTCTTTCCGATTGCACGCACCAAGTCCAGAAGGGAAGGTTGGCACCTAGATATTCATCTACTGGTCGTACTCTCGGAGACTACAGACAATGGAATAAAAGGCTTCAACCTACCTCCCAAATACACCTGACGCACACACATGCAAATCAAGTTGCAGTTCAATTCCAGTATATTTTAGGTATCTCTCCCGGTTTTTCTGCTTGACTTCCTTGCTGTTTCTGCGATTGCACTACAGCCCAGTCCAATCTGGCACCTAGATAACGGCCCGTTGATCGTACTCTTGGTCTCTTGTGTCCAGGGGTTCGAGGATGAGCGTAAAACCTGTCTCCCAGCAGGGGCAGATCCAGCCGATCATTTTTTAGGGGGAGGAACATGATAGTTTTTGTTAAACAAACACATTTTTTATTTAGTACATTATTGTTGTAGTGTATATATGATAATATATAATATTATTGTTTAAATAGTTAAATAATTTTAATTTTAAAACATATTTAAAACAATTGTTCCATATAAAGGAAGGTAACAAACGAAAATCCTAGGCCTTTTGGAGGGGGCATGGCCCCCCTGCCCTCCCTGGATCCGTCACTGTCTCCCAGATACACGACACACACACGCACGCAATTGAGAGCGCCTGGCAGTGGAATCGAGGACGAGGCGTAGGCACCGGCGCCGCTGGCAATGCAGTGTCGCGGGTGCAGGCGGCGGCGGCGGCGAAGGCAGCTGCGCGGAAAGCCGGCCGCTGCGAGTTACGACGGCGCCGGCACAAAGAGCTGGCAGGGGCTGCGGCGGGTGCTCGAACACGCGCCCACCGGCTTGCGCAGCCGCCGCAGCCGCACCGCCTGCACGCGCCCACCCAGCGCCACCGGTGCCACTCGAGATCTAAATATTCTCGTCTGGACGAGGTCAAATTTCGGTACGCGCTACAAATGCCGTTTTACCATTGTTGAAAAGAGAACACATAGTTGGATAGTTAAATTTTTATATCGATTCGAAGCTTTTAAGAAATTACAGAAAAATATTATTTGATGGAATTGAATGAAAATGTTTAAAAGTATCAATAATGGCAAAAGTATATATACAAGATAGTTTCAAATTTTCTGTGGTGGTAATTCAAAGTGTTTGATATGTTAGCTACAAAAGTGGGTTCTTAATTCTTACAGAGCAAGATAAATATGATGTACGTTTGATGTAATGGTGACGTCGTTTTAGAATAACACTGTTCAGTAGGCCTTTTCCTTTGACACTCAATGTTAATGCATTCTATGTTATGAGAAGCACTCACCAAAGCAGATGAATCAGCGTCAGCGAGAGAACGCAGAGGACTTCCCGTGGGCGGTGGACGGCAGGCGGCTTGCCGTGGGTACAAGGGTGAGCAGGAGAGAACAATGAGGGATGGAGAGGAAAGACACGAACAGACAAGCGGGAGGGCATGGGGACGAAGAATGAGACGAGATGAAGATGGAAATAACCACCGGTACAGAGACTGACAAGGAAATTGAATTGGAATAAATATTGACACCAGGGCTTTGACAAGGGTCGTGGGTCCCTTTGAGAGAGGGGATTAATTTTGGGTACGGACTGACGAGAAAAATCGGATTTACACTGGGATAAGAATTGATACTTTAAGGGCCCCTTCAGTTGTACACACTGTGGCGCGCTACCGATATGCAGCAGGGCACTACTCACCTGACCACTGGCGCAAGCCACCGCCGCGTGCAGTTGGAGGGGGGGGTCGGCGGGGAGAGGTTTCGCCGAACCGTCGCCGACGACCAACAAAGGAACCGCAGCAGAATCTTATCTCTCACTTCCGAGAAACCCGCCGCGACGAGTGTCCCAGTGGGAAGACCACCATTCAAACCAATGCTTTGCTAGCGGTGGCCCGGCGCGTTATCAGTGGTCGGTGCTCGTGGCCAGGATCCACGACCAAGCGCCACTGCAGCCCGACGCGGGCACTCGTGGGAAGACCTCCATTTACACCAATGCTTTGCTGTCAGTCGCGCCACTCGGTAGCGCTGCTGACTGTCTACGTGTGAAGGGGCCCTAAGATTGACACTGGAACGAAGATTAATACGGACTAGAATTGACACTAGGAAAGCACTGAGGATAGAGGAGCAGAGGCGCAGGCAGGTGAGGTACGGTGCGGGCAAGAAGCGGGCTGTGAAGCTGGGACGACGTCTGTGCATGGCGGGCGTCGGTCGGGAGGCGGGGCCAGGTGCGGGCGGAGACGCGAACCCAGAGGGCAGGACGAGGACGAGCCGCGGGCAGCGACTACGGCGCGGCGGCAGCTGCCTCCAAGTCGCTCGGCGCGGCGTCGCAGCCAACCTGTCAAAACCCAGGCGCAATTTAGCAATGGTAAAAGGCAATTATGGCGCGTGGCAAAAAGAGCACTGCCGGGCGGGGTGCGTGGGGCGGGGCGAGGTGCGGGGTAGGGGGCGGGGCAGGGAGCGGGGCGGGAGGCAGGGCGGGACAGGGCGGTGCGTGGCGGGGTAGTGCGGGAGGGCGGGCGGGGGAGGCGTGGCGGGGCGTGGCGGAGCGGACGTGGCGGGCGGTGGGGGGCGGGTGAGGCGGGGAGGGCGGGGCGGGCGTGGCGGGGAGTGGGGAGGGGCGCGGGGCGCGAGCGCCGCCGGGGAGGAAGCGGCGTGCATGCGCCCGCGCCCGCGCACGCGCCTCGCGCCTCGCGCGGCCGCAGGACGCGGCTGCGGGTGGAGCCCATAGCTCGAGGCACTCGCAGTTGCCCTAGGAATACTTCATTAATACGCCAGCATCCGAGTCTTCAGGTCATACTAAGAATGTATATTATGGTTGTATATGAGCTGTATATTATGGTTGTATATGAGCTGTATTTTAGGGTCGCCAAGTCCCTATTTTGTTTTCAGCGTCACAAAAGAGTTCAAAAATTTGAAGGTATCTCTGCAGTGGAAAAAAATTGAAGAACCAACAAAGATGTCTACAAATACAACCCATCTATATAAATCAAGAATGGCGTTACCTGCCTGCTTTGCTCGGTACAGCGATTTGAATAAAAATAATGAAATTTGTATCTCCGTTAAGTGACTATGAAGGGTTACTAAAAATAACTATTAAGCGAGTATTTCATTAGTAAAAATACTTTATAAGAAAAAAATATATAAAGCTTCGTCAACAATATAATCAAAGTCTTTCGTAGAAAATAGTATATAACACAAGAATCGATATTGTGTGATATGATATTGCTGGTTTACGAAGCTGTCAAAATGTTCATGATAGAAAATGAAAAATGAATCATCCCCTATAAGAAGTTATCTGTGACGTCCAAATTACGCGTTATCGACACAGGAAGCAACTTTCCAAGAGGCGAGACTCCATGACGTTGCAAATCGGATAGAAAACGGTAGACATATCTTAACGACATTGACGGCTTTGGGTGAGTGTAAAAAAAGCAGCAAGACAACACGTTGATTAAATTCTCCACAACAGATTCATCTCCATTCGAATATCACGAGCAAAGGCGTTCAAACCGAGTTCAAATGCAAATGGCAACTTAAAAGGGTGAAAGAAGACATATGCTGCAAGAAAAAAGAAGGAAGATCCTATACGTTCAAAATCCGTTGTACTCAATTAGGGGAACGAAAAACATCAGAATGAAGACCATTCTTTATCGGCCTCTCTTCCGCCGGCAGGAACGGGCGGATGAATGAACAAACGCTGCAGAGAATCGGCTCCCCGAAACATCCATCCAATTACGAATCCGAAGGTCCTGCCTGCCACTTTGCTGGAGGCTCTGCAGCTTTTGTCTCCCTTCTTTTCACGAAAGCGCCTCCGGCGGCGGCGGCGGCCTCTGCCTGCGATCACGCGCCGCGGCAGACTGCGCTCATTTGCATGGGGCGGACAGGTCGGCCGCCGCCGTCGCGTCGGGCAGTGCGGCCAGCAGGCGGGCAGCTGAGGAGGGGCAGGAAAGCGGGGTGGAACGGGGGGGGACAGGGAGCACGGGAGGGGCGGGGAGGGTCTGGGACGAGTCTAGGGAGGGATGGGTGTGACGATGACGGGATGAGACGGGTTGGGACATGTCAGCTTGGGTCTGGTCGGAGTGAGTTCGGGTGGGACCGGACGGTGCGGAGCGGGGTGGGACGGGGCGGAGTGGGATGGGACGGAGCGGAGTGGGGTGGGACGGGGCGGAGCGGGCCGGGACAGCGGGGCGAGACAGAGCGGAACCGAGCGGCGCGGGGAGGGACGGAGCGGAGTGGGCGGGGAGGGATGGAGCGGTGTGGGGCGGGGAGGGTCGGGGAGGGGCGGGGAGGGGCGGGGCGGGGCGGAGCGGGGCGGGACGGAGCGGAGTGGGGCGGGGCGGGACGGGGCGGGACTGGGCGCAACGAAATGGAGAGGGATAAGCAGAGTATTTGGAAACACAAGAATTTGAGTGATTGGCTGAGGATGATTGACGGAATGGGTGGGAGAGCTTAAGTGAACCACTAGTCCAGAATTTGACAATGTGAGGGTGGGTGGTAACGATTAACAGAAATTGTTGGGATGAACATGGACGCTAATAGAGGTGTTTTTTAAACGGTCAACAAACTGGCGAAAGTATGTGTGAGGCAGTGTGAGATAATGTGGTTTGACAAATCCTCTAGTGAACAGCAGTAGAAGAAACTCAAAATGAGTGCGATAGGTAGGTGCACGATAAGGGTAACAGACGGAGGGGAGAGTGTACCTGGAAGACCTATGAAGATTATCTGGCAGGGAAAAATAAATTCTGGGAGGCAAGTCGCTGGTGTAGCTAGACATCAAACAGAATTATGTAGCAACGAGAAGCAGAAGGATGATCAGAATTGAGAGGACTGGAAAGAAAGCGTGAGGAAAATAAGAATAAGACTAAAACTGAGGAGGACTTTCAAACAAGAGAACAATGTGCTCGCAAAACAAGAGCACGAGAAAGCAAGAGGGTTGGAGAGCAATAAGCCAGGAAGACGATATAAGGGGAGGGCACGAATGTGGAAGAGCACAGTAGTGACAAGATAGGAGTCAAAAGGTGAGTGGAAAAGGAGGGTAGGGAATGAAAACATCGAAGCAATGGTGTTTAAAGTACAATTCTAGCGGCCGGCTGCTCTGATCGTTAGTTTTCCGTAGTTTCTCCGATCAACACCTGGCGAATGCCCAAACAGTAAACTAACAATCCGGCCACGGACTGCGCGCGATCCTTCCTTCCTCTTTCTGGTCCTATCCTCACCCCTTACACACACACACACACACACTTACACTAACATGCACTATACCACCACACACGCCGGTGGACCGGTCGGGATGTTATAGCTTAACCCAGCTGGGACGATGCTCCCAGTGGGAGATACCTGGTGGGGACAAGCCCTCTAGGCGACGGTAGGTCGGCTGCGAATCACGTCATCCAGCGGGAGAAGATCACCGTCACCTCCCGAGGAAAAACATATGCATTACACTTACAGAACTAATGACCTTAGCGCCCGGAATCACTACTAATCAATCAATCGAACCATTGGGGAGAATTTGCAAATATACAGGAAAGAACGAAACTACACGACCGCCGACGAGCGGATGGTCACGAGCGACGTCGCGAGACGCCTGGTCTGAGGAGACGGCAGGTGGGAGGCGCGGGTTGGGCCGCGCCGCCACGCCCACCCTCCCACCCTGCCCCCCGCCCACCCGCCCACTCGCCCGCGGCTCCCGCCGCTGCCCTCGCGTGCCGCCGCGCCATTGTCCGTCCCCGCTCTCATTGTTTTTCAGCGCCCCCCACCCCCGGCGCGTCGTCCGCGCGGGCCGTCCCGGCGGCAATTTCGGTCGCAGACAACGACGACGACGTCGGCGGCGGCGGCGGCGGCGGCCACGCACGGACAAGGGAACATGTTGCCTACATTAACAACGTGTTCCAATGGATATGATAATTTCGTCAATGTTGCATTACGAACTGGTTTTATGTCCATAATTACACGGTACCCACGTACAAATTTTGTCCTGGAAAAATATCTCGTGGACTAATTGCGGTTATACTTAAAGCATAAACAATCCCTGGAAGCAGGAGGAGCGGCGGCGGCGGCGGCGGCGGCGGCGCCGGGAGCTACGCGACGGGTGGGGGCGGCGGCGGCGGCAGCGGAGACGGCAGCTGCGGAAGCGGGGGAGGGATGGCGGCGCCGGCGCCGGAGGCCGACTCCGAGATGGCAGAGGGAGGGAAGGAGCCGGTGGAGAAGGAGGCGGCTGTGACGGCGAAGGCTTGTGAATGACGACGATGGAAAAACGACACGTGACGCAGAGACCGGCGCAATTAGTGCGCACGTGTGTGTGTTGTGTGTGTGTGCGCGCGCGCGCGTGCTGAGTGCGCGCGTGTGCGTTAAGTCTACATATTGTAAGTGGAGGCGAGAAACGAATTATACACTTTTATACATACATACATTTATGTGAATTGCAATGTATGACCTGGTGGCAGTTAATGAACAATATTTACAATAATAAAATATTGCAATACAAAACGAGGATGCAATAGTCATACTATCTCTAATAATAAATATTATAACAATGATTTCAACTCTACCATGATATACAACAATTACTACAGATATTTAGTATCACCAATGTTGGTGGTCATATGGTCCGATTAAAATAAGTTGATGATTGTCAGTTGTGCTTCGGAAGCTGTAGCTTCATACAATATGAGTGTACGATTTGGATACTTTAATAAGTATTTATTTCAAGTGTGTATTTTCGTGTCCCGGGAACACGTGCTCAGTAGTGCGCTACCTGTCAACGTCGCTCCTTTCCATTCGCAACTGTCAATCACCAACTTATTTTAATCGGACCACATAGATATTGGCTAACTTAGATTTAAAAAAAACATTTGTTGCGTTCACTACACTACACTTTTGCTTTGAATTACACCAACCAGCACTTCACAGCACTTAGTTACTCATTTAACATCTATTACTCTTAGCTTATTACCATAACGTAGGACACTTAAGAGGAAAGGCTTTGAAAGTTCTTGCGGGTAAACTGTTCCAATCTCTAATTGCCCTGTTATAAAATGAGAATTTTCCAAGATCTGAATTTTGCTGCCTTGTTCGAATTTTGTGAGAGTAATCGTTTCGACCAAAATAATTTGGTTTTGGTTATTGGATAATGTACTTCCATTTTTTTGAGCATATGTTGCTTTGCATTTCAGCCACTTATGGAGAACGGTAGGGTGGCGATGAGATGACAATGATGATGAGAGAGGGGTGGAATCATGATTCAGAAGCGATATGTGTTGGTGTGAGAAACCGATGCGTGAAACGAGACGCGTGAAAAGCGACGTGAGAAACGAGAGCCGGCCTCGTAGCCAAGATCGCTAAGGCAGTAGTGCCGTAGTGGTCTTGGACAGTGGGGTCGCGGGTTCGAATCCCGCCTCGGGCATGGTTGTATGTGTTGGTCCTTTCACCCCCTATCATCACCATATCGTTTCATCCTCGTACCATAACGTTACATCCAATAGTGGTCGCTAATGACCGAGTAGTTGACGCGACCTTAAAAAAATGGTGAAGGCGCCCCGTAATCGCTACTCTATCCCCTATACATCGTGATCGGCGTAATGCGAGTAGCTACAAGTAATACGAAAGAAGAATTATCGGGAAGTGCAGGTGCAGGACTAAACGGCAATGGTGGAAGGAAATAAAGACAAGGAAGTTATTTACCATGGAAAAAGAACACGGTGATAATAAAGCCAATGATGGTCACGACGTGGAGATGATGGCGTTTGTGCTAAAGGTTGCAATAGACTGTAAGAGTGCGACGACACGAATTGACCATGAGTGTATGGGAATGTGCAGGTGCTTAAATGTGTGAGTCCAGTTGGCGAGCTGCTGCTGCTACTGCTGGTGGTGGTAGTGATGAAATAATGGTTACGCTATATAAAGAAAATTCTGAGGAGCTTGTGATGTACTTGAATATGGACATTGGAACGAAACAGTAGTAACTGACGTAGTGGTGGAGTGAATGTTAATGATTGCAGCACTGTCTCAGGAATGTTGATAAAAGAGATAGCGAATGCAGGGGCGGAAAAAGCAGGGTGTGCACACCGACAGTAATGATGGATGGGGCTCGTGACGCCGATGGGCGTAGCGATATCAATACGTGAGGCAATGATAAACAGTTTTGTGTTTGAAGCTCAACATTGTGCTAGAGACAGCCATGGAATACAAGTTGACACTTCTAGTATTGTGAAGTTGTAAAGATTATGTTACGTTATCTTCAATGTATTGCAGACGAATGTATTAATGTCTGTTACAACAACGGAAGGGTACAGTGTTAAAAGAGCTGTCGTTAGGTCAAGAATACACGGTATCAGAGACATACGTACTCGTAGGCTCAGGGGAGACGTGGCCCCAGGAAATTTTGAAAGGAGATCACTTAGCCTGCAACATATCACTTAGCTATACAACATGTTATTTCTATAAAAATGGTCAATATCATCTTTACTCTTTTTACCCGACAATTTGAAAAATTATGAAGAAAGCTCCAATTGAGAAGAAGCTCCACAAGCTATCTGGAAGTTCTGAAAATGACTCCAAATAAAATCAATTTTATTTAATCGAAACATTAAAGCTATTTCATTCTCCTTACAGTATTTTATTTATCTACTAGTAATACGTCATTACGTAATTAAAAATGCTAAATTGCAAAGGGGGCTCAGAAATGTACATTGCTCCTTAGGGTGCGCGCGCTAATGGAAGGTATTTTTGAAATCGAAACCGACAGCAATAGAGTTGCCTCCACGTACACTGCGAAACTGCTTGATTTGTTGGTACATGCAAACATTCAATGAATTACGACTGGGGTTCGGTAGGATTGTTTTGGCCCCCCACACGACTATCATAATTAAGAGCGAGTTTTCAAAGGAAATGCACATTTTCTTCTACACAAAGTCACAAAGTAAGCTCAATTGGTATGTGCGAGCATTACGCACAGAATTTTCAATTATTCAAACATCATTTTAAATGTATATCTTATACATTTTGCTTGCTTTCTTAAATACTTCACAGATTATTAGTGCATATAAAACTGGTTCCTGCCCATAATGTACGGTATATTACCCCTACGAAGATAAACATTTTTGAGTTTGTGATGTTGCTAGGATTGGGTCATGTGTTATCTTTGGCCTAATACAACAAATGCATTCATGTTGTTACAACAAACCTTTCAGAAATGGTTAACACAGTTAATATTAGGATAAGAACTATAACGATATTGGTGGAGACAAAGTCGACAGTAATGGTTTTTTCTGCGACACTGGTAGTTAACACGTGTGACGTGTGGGTGTACGCAAACAGCCAACCAAGTACGACCTGGTGATCCGCAGGATCGCTCTGGCTGCCGTCCGTACTACGTCCATAGCGGTTGCTAGAACCCGCCCGGAATTCGGCCGTGGAGGCGGTGGCGGTAGCGGGTTTTTGCCTCCCCGCCCCCCGCCCCCGCCCCCAGCCCGCTCGCCCCCATGCCCGCCGCTGCCGACGAGCAGGGAGTCCAATAATTGATGGGTATTCGTTGCCGCGCAGCCATAAAAGTGCGGCGGGCGCGCGGCCGAGCGGAGGCCGCCGTAATGATAGCGGCGACCGCGGCCGCCGCCGCTGCCCGCAGCGGCCCTCGCTCTGTTTACCAATCACTGGCAGCTTTGGCGCTTAAAAGCCGGACCGCCATGGCGCTGGCGCCTGGCGCGAGGTAGAGACTTCGCATCTGCTTACTTTATGCGCGAAAGTCGTGATTACGTCTTTTTATGAAGCAGAAAGTGATGATCGGAGTTCTATTGGGAATAATTTGATGGTTTTCCAATCATTAGACGTTAAATTGTACTTAGAACGTGATAATTCAAGGAGTCAGAGAGATACACGCATGCAATTTTGACGTACATCTCCTGATATTGGGATGTACGTCAATGTTAATCAAAGGATGGCCAAGAAAATCAGCCAGGTCCTAAGGTTCTGTTCTATTTTTACGGCTCTACCACCTCGATATACATTCATTATCCCGTGGGACTCAACTCTTGAACTTATCATGCTGGTCGATTATGCGCTCTAGCTGAGTGCGAACATCACAAACACCTATCCCGAAAACATCAATACATGGGCTGTGATTATACATCACTAAATCCTTCAAGTAGCAGAACAGTTAATTTCATTACGAGATGAAAACGTCTTTTGTGATTTGAAATGCAATAAGTAATGTATTAGTTTACCACAAATTAACAATACTTGCCTAGTGCAGAATCCAAATTTGAAATTAATAGCATTATTATTTTTTTATTATGGAATTGCAATACATTTCTTGTATACAAAGCAGTAAATGGAAAATATATTTTTTCAATTAACTTTATTTTACGAAGCAAAGAAGTGATTCACGTTCGTTACTATTTTTTTAGAGAATTTATTTATTTATAAATGTCTCATTTAAATGAGATAATGTTCATATTAAATAAGTACGTAGTAATCTCTCAGCTTACAAAACTATTAGCTTTTGTAAATCCTGTGCAAGATGAGTTTTCCTGTCGGAAATTTTGAACTAATGTGTTTCAGCGTAAAATACAGAATCAAAGAAAATGAGAGAATCAAAGAAAAAGAGCGAACCGAATGGGATTATTTCTTGGGAATGAAACCAATAAAGTTTAAACGGACATCTTTAAGAAAGACGCACCGTAGAAAAAAAAATACCGAAACCAACCAAGCTTTCCTCCACGCATTACACGGCGGGTCGGCATTCGGCCGGAAGTCGAAGGGGCTCCGCCGTCGCCGGCATTCCTTCCCACCGTTGCGTCGGCGGCCGCGAGGGAGAAAACCACACGCGCCATTACGGTGAACGATCGGGCCCCGCGAGCGGCCGGGCGGGGCGGGGCGATCCGCGTTCGGTTATGCGGGGCTTGTTCCCTGGGCAGAAGGGCACTTGCGGGCAAAATTCGATCAGGAGCGCCCGCCAAGGTGCGGTCGCGGGCGGCGGGACGCGTGGTGCTTTGCGCAGTGGTCGGAAAACGGCGCAAATCGGCGAATCGAAAGAGCGGAACGCAGCCGTTAGGAATATCTGCAACTACAAATCTAAAAAAGAAAATTTGTATAGCACTAAATTTCGTATTTTTAATAAAAAAAATAATGTATATTTTTTTAAATTACACCAGTGTAAAAATTAAGCTTTTTTCCAGTTTATGCTTTTTAAATTTTCACGGTAACCATTTTTAAACTGGTAGGTGGGAACAGGTGATCTCAATGAGAATATTATTGTCCATTTTACGCCGCATACAATATATCTTTAAAATGTGAGATAGCGACATAAATGCAGTTTAGGAAGAAAACAAAATTATACCTAATTCACGGCCAATGAAAATTTCATTCAACATAAAAGATGTACACAATAAAATATTAGTGTCTTCTGCTGATGGACAAAAAAGTATATTCTGACAAAAGATGTCATTTTAAAAACGATGTTTACAAGTACAAATGTGTATATCGCACGTGCAGGCATTTGGGCCCGCTTCAGGCCATTGTGCAGCGTGGCGGCGAGACGAGGCGCGATGCGGAGCGGGGCGGGGCGTGGTGTGGCGGGGCGGGGTGCGGCCGATGCTCTTTGTCGGGGAACAGGTCTGAACCGCCGCCGCCTTCGTCGTGCGCGAGATGACCGTGTAAGCTCCCGCGAGCATCGAGTCGGTGCCCCGACGCGGCGAGCGAGAGGGAGGGAGGGACAGCCGGAGCGAGACGGAGAGCGAGATGGCGAAATGGTGCGGTTATTTGGAGTAAGGGTAAGCCATTGACAATATACGGGCTCAACGCCGTCGTGAGACCTGTTCTCGCCTAGGCGGGGACGAAACAAGGAGAACGAGGAACCTGTTGAACTGTAAAGAAATGTCAGTGTCAGGAAAAATGTAGGAAGGATACTATTAGACTGAATTATGAATGAAGAAATAAGAATGTGAAGTGTAGAATGGAACAAATTTGGTATTCGTGCAGAGTATCTCGGAATACAATTCTGTCCCGAAATGATGAGGGCTCACACTCAGGACCGACAAAGCGAGGAGGTATGGCCTGAGCGACTGAGAAAGAAGGCGAAATGCTGGCGAAATGACGGTGGTTATTTGGAATAAGGTTAAGCCATTCAGATGACAAGACCTCGAATTTGTTCTCATCTACAAAGTGGAGTCTGGAGAAGAAGTAATGAGTACAAGGAACGTACTAAACTCAACAATGTCATCGTCAAAAGAGTTATAGAAAACTGACGGGAGAAATATTGATACTAAATTATGAATGAAACAATGATGAATATGGTACACACATTTTTTTTAAAGGCGAAAAATGTACAAACATTTTTTTAAAAGGCGTGCAGAGTGTTTCGAGGTAAATTTGATACACGAAAAGACTCGAAATGTTCAAAAGAAAACGGTATACAAACAAACCTTCATGAAACGACGCGACGAGGAAGAGGAGAAAGTGTAAAACATAATGGCAAGGTTACTTGCAGTAAGCCATTCAAAATGCACGAGATAAAAGCTGTCATGCGACCTTTTATCACTAAGCCATAAAATTCGAAGAAGAAACATAAAGAACAAGGAACCTATCGAAGAAATACCAATACAATGTCACACAATGTTAACTGAAGAAGACATTGTTCAATAAGGAATCTCGACTTTTCGATGAAGAACATTTTGAAGTCTGCCAAGAATAATCAATGCGGTTGAATGAGAGGGTTTTCACTATAACGTAACAAATATGTAGAATGTACAAGTAATACAATCGTAAACGGAGAAATATATAAATAAAAAAGAAGAGGAGAGCAAATTCAGAGAACAATCAAAATGGAGGAAAAAGCAAGCAGGAACCTCTGGCGAAAATGATTGGCGCGAGAAGCCGCGGCCCCAGGGCGCGCTTTTCCTCTTGGCGAGGGGCCGGGGCGGCGCGGCGCGGCGCGGCGCTGGGGCGGGCGCGCACCTGCGGTAATCGCTTAATCCGCGCCTGCGCCCGCGTCTGCCTCCAGCTAACAAGCAGCGCCGTCACGCGGGGGCGGCGGGGCGCGCAGCTACATGCTTCTGCCCCGCCCCGCCCCTCCTGGCCCGGCCCCGCCGCCCACACTTCGGACCATCCCGTCAGGCCCGCTCGTCCCACCCGACCTGCCCGTCCCATCCTGTCTGTCCTGCCCGTCCCGTCCGTCTCGCCCGTTCTGTCCGTCCCGCGCGTCCTGTCTCACCCGTCCCGTCCGTCACACCCGTCCTTTCCGTCTTGTCCATCTCGCCCGTTCTGTCCGTCTCGCCCGTCCTGTCTGTCCCGCCCATCCCGTCCGTCTCACCCGTCCTGTCCGTCCCGTCCGTCTCGCCCGTCCGTCTCATCCGTTCTGTCCGTTCCACTCGTCCTGTCCGTCCCGTCCGTCCTGCCTCTCCCGTCCGACCTGTCGGTTCCGCCCGTCCTGCCCGTTCCTCCCACCCTGCCCATCCTGCCCGTCCCGTACGTCCTGCCCGATCAGACCAACCTGCCCGATCTGCCCTTCCCGCCCGTCCTTCGCATCCTGCCCGTCCCGACCGTTCCGGCCGTCCCGCCCATCCCGCCTACCCCGCTAGTCTGCCCGTCCTCCCCAACCTGCCCGTCATGCCCGTTCTGTCCGTCCCGCCTGTCCCGGTATTCAGTTCTCCCCGCCGCGCTCACCTGCTCCGTGGCTATCGTCATTGAAGCCGTCTTCAGAGCGCCTGCGCGCCGTCCCGGGTGCGGCTCCCTCGACAGCACCTCCGCCTCCCCCTCCCCCTCCCGGCACCTCCGCGCGGGTGAGAGGCCACGCCAATTAACAGCGTCTGCTTTTATTTGCGCCCGCGCGAGCTACAGCGCCTGGCAATTATTTCGATTCACGGTGATAATCGGTGGAACCGCGGCAGCAGGAAGCCGGCGGCGTTGCCGTTGCCGCCCTCGCAGCTTCCACCGCCGCCGCCGCCGCCGCGCCTGCATTCCTAGCCGGGCCATGCCCCGCCCCGCCACGGCCGACCGCCCGCCCTCCCCGCACCGCGCGTCGGTACGGCTCCCGCCGCCGCCTTCACGCGTTCAACTCTTGCAGCGTGCAACTGCGGTTGCCAATTTTCTGGGGGCTTGGTCCGCGACGCCTGTGAGGGTTGTGGATGAGCCGTGCGATGGCGGGCAGGCAGTGGCAGATGTTCAGTGGCGGACGGTCAGCGGCAGGCAATGAGTGGCGGGCGGTTAGTGGCGGATGGTCAGCGGTGGGCGGTCAGTGGCGGGCGGTTAGTGGCGGGCGGAGAGGGGTGACCTATTAGTGGCAGGTGGTTAGTGGTGGGTGGATAGTGGTGAGCGATTAGTGACAGGTGGTTAGTGGGGGCGGATAGTGGCGGGAGGATAGTGGCGGGCGGATAGTGGCGGGCGGATAGTGGCGGGCGGATAGTGGCGGGCGGATAGTGGCGGGCGGATAGTGGCGGGCGGATAGTGGCGGGCGGATAGTGGCGGGCGGATAGTGGCGGGCGGATAGTGGCGGGTGGATATTGGCGGGCGGATAGTGGTGAAATATTAGTGGCAGGTGGTTAGTGGGGGCGCATAGTGATGAGCTATTAGTGGCAGGTGGTTAGTGGCGGGCGGATAGTGACGAGCGGTCAATATCGGGTGTTAGGCAGGTGGGTGTTGGAGCAGTGGGTGGATGGGTGGGAGGGTGGATTGCCTGTGTTAATGGGTGGTCGTGCTCGATGGCTCGCGTCCGCCCACTCGCTCGCTCCTAGCCATGCACGCAGTGCTCGCCCGTACGTCGCTGGTGGTCGCGGCGGAGCTGAATTGAAAGCACTTTTGAATGCTCATGATACTCTGCATTACTCCACGACAAGGGATGCTGATGAGGAAGATGCAGATGAAGTCAACGAATAAAAATAAGAGGAAGAAGTAACAGAAATAGCAAAGAAGAAGAAGAAGTAGAAACCGTAGCTACATCTTTGTGAAGTCAATAATGTTATGACTACGGCTTCAATCGATCGAGAAAAAACTATTAAAACCCACTATTAAATAATTCATTTTAAAATCAACTTTGAGACGTACTTTTTAGAATGAAAAGAACAGTCGCTCGGGAAATGTTTTATTCAGTATCTAGATACGGTAGATTTTAGCAATTGCTAAAAATGCGAAATGTTACCAACGCCGAGAAAATTAGTAATTGTATGTTTGATGGTCGGTGCAGTATATTTCTATACTGCACCGACTTATATATTTCTATACTGCACCGATTCAGTCTGTGCAGTAGTTTTCAATCTGCGATAAAGTGCGAAATCGATCGTAAAATGCAAAATCACATACAAAGTGTGAAATGGTCGTGAATCTGCGATGTAATTGCTAAATTTCATTTTGTGGTTTACTTTGTGTTCGGTTTCTAACTAGGGATACACCATCGACAACACATCATTGTTCGTAAACATGTTTTTTTCAGTCAATATCCTCTAATTGTTACTTTTATATATAAAAACAGTAAAAACTGTATATGACGTGTCGGGAAACATATTTATCTGCGCACATTTTCTTGAGGCCCAGAATTTAAAAAAAAATTAAAAAAGTGCAGGTGGTTAGTGGCAGGCGGATAGTGACGAGCGGGTGCGAAGAAGAAATAGGTTAAAGGGAGAAATAGGTTAAAGGGAGCCAACATTTAAATATGCACTCAGTTTATTTTTCAATAATTATTGAAAAACGAATGAGTGTGGGCAGAGAGATTCATATAGGATTTGAGCATTTGACTCGGTACCCGTAGCCAAACTGTGGGATACTATGGTAGATGAGAATATAAATACAGTATATATAAATGCTATGAAGCGTCTATATGCAAATTGTCAAATAAAAGTTGGTGCAAATAGTCAGCTTTTAAAATAAAAAAAAGGCCTAAGGCAAGGTTGTTGCATTTCCCCAACTCTATTTAAAATGTACATTGAACGAGTTCTTCACACCTGGAAAAGAAAATGTAAGGGCATGGGAATACCTACTGATGGAGATTTCCTATATACCTTGATGTTTGCAGACGACCAAGTGGTCCTAGCCAGTGACGAGGATAATATCCACTACATGACTCGAAAATTAATTGAAGAATATGATAAGTGGGGACTTGAAATTAATACATCTAAAACAAAATATATGGTAGTGGGAGGAAATAGCCAGGACCTGTTAACCCATAGGGGTGTAATCAAATGTGTAAAAGAATTCAACTATCTGGGCGTAACCTTAACAAGTGATGGTCGTGATAGCAAAGATGTTTTAAATAAAACTAATAGAGGTAGGCAAGTAATAAGATCTTTACATCCATTGATATGGAATTCAAACATAAAAAGAAACACAAAAACTACATTGTATAAAACTATTGTTGAAAGTCTATTCACATATAGAGCTGAGTTATGGACTATTAATGCGAGGGATAGAAGTAGGATTCAAGGAACAGAAATGGAATACTGGAGGAGGTGTTGTCAGGTTACAAGAAAGGAAAGAATGAAAAATCAAAGAATAATAGAAATAATGAAACCTGGAAAATCAACCTTAGAACTGATAGAAACAAAGGCTTTGCTATGGTATGGGCATTTAAGAAGGTTGGACAGTGAGCGACTACCGAAGATGATGTGGGAATCCTGAAGAAAGAAGATATAGAGGAAGACCAAGAAGGAAGTGGGAGGAAGACATAAGATCAATGATGGCTGCGAGAGATTTAGAAGATGATGCTTGGGAAGATAGAAGGAAATGGAGATTAGGTAGCGAGAAACGGCGACAGCTGTAGAATACTCCCTTTACTACTACTACTACTCAGTTTATTTTCCACTAAATGGGCTACGTATTGATAATAGGTATTTATATAAATTCATTGCAATTAACAAAATACATGACCTTTTAAAAGAATGGAGTATTGTCTTAATGAGTATTTACAAATTGCAAGACAGTCCTTTTCATCTCCTTTGAATAGTGTTATTATGGGGCCTTTAGTTCTAAACAAGACTGGAATCATTCTATGGATTTAAAAGTACTTCTTTAAATTATTGTTGAAGTTCACAAATGATGAAATCTTAAATTAGTTTTCCTTATTTCCTAATTTTAATGGAAAATTCTAAAGAGCATGAAAGTATTTTTTTATCTCTAAGAGTCCTCCCTTAATAATAATGTTCTCAACAATTGCTACAAAATGCTAAATTTTCATTTTCATTGTGCTATAAAATACTATAACCTTGTTTTTAAAATGCAATTAAAAAATTAAAGTGCTAAATTCTACCATCACTATCAATAGCTACCACATACTATACTATCACTATCAATTTCTCTCGTGTCTTATTAACAAATTGTAGGGAACTATCAGTATAAGTGAATAAATATGTTGATCGCGATTAAGCAATTTATCCTGCAAAGATATTTATAGCCCAGAAATCAACTTTCATGATCTATGAATTCTCATTCGTCTGGACGATTGTATTATATTGCACTATTATATACGTTTCAGAGCTATTGATGGGGATAGATTTCAAGTTCAATGGAACAGTCGATGGGCTCAAAGAAAGAGAGCAGAAAAAAAAAGTTTGTGCTGGGCGATGGGCAATTTTCCTTGACGTGGTTAGTCTTAGCGTTTGCCGCCCATTCACGAATTCCGCAGCAATCCTCTCTTGCCCAAGAACAGTTACTCCGTCGACCATGAGATCGACTTGTCCTCAAGACAGTCGGCTTGTCGGTGAGAGTAATGGCAGTTTGTCAGTCAGTGAGGTAACGGTCGCTCAACAACACAACTTCTCGTCTCTGCTGTGACAACTGTCCGGACGCAGTTCCTGACGACATTTTATCCTGACAACTGCTCACCTGACTACTCCCCGTCCATCAGGTTCAGTTTTCACTAAGCAGTTTTTAGTCTTTCGTGCCTTTTCTTCAAATTCGTACTGTTCATTAGGTAAATGAATCGTCATCTGTACGAAAGTATTTGTTTTTATTCCGATGTGCAACTTTTCAAGGCTTAAACGTCATTAATCGGTCCGCAGCATGGAAGAATCAACTCAATATTTATAAGGCTTCTGATAGGAAAATCCAAATTTACGAGAAGCAAATAAGCATTAACACTTTTGGTTTAGAATGACTCCAAGCTTCCTAAAATTGAGCTCAATAAGTGCGTTTCTACATTAAAATCGTAAAATTTAAGATTCGAGATGAATCATTAGATAAAGGTAAAATAAGATGTTAAACTTGTTATTCAGTTAGTAATTATTCCTCAAAATCAACGTATTCGAATAATTCCTACTCTGTATAAACATGTTCAGATACTAAAGAAAGCAAACAGTTGTATTGTACATTCATAATAGCTTTGTCCTACTTTGATTTTTTAATATTGAGAAAGCACACGTGAAATAATAACAAATAAGTAGTGGTAATCTGCCGTCTCCTATTAGAATGAAGCAAATGCGACTATAACGGTCATGATACAAATCACTTCTATTCATGAACATGTGGAAGCGAAAATGATGACACTAATTTTGAACAATGAACAAGAAAAAAGTTTTGTTCGAAACACTATTCAAATGTCCAATAAAAATAATTTCATAAAATTACATAAACATTCCTGTAATTATGTTGGCGACCTCGGGATATCAGTTGTTTTCGACTGTCGTATTATTTGCGTGTAACTCGCAGTTGAAAACGAGTACGCACCTGTTGATCGAAAGACGCCAGCGGCTGTGTGGTAATGGAAGCGACAGACACGGAAACGGCAAGCAGTAGCATTTCCTCAATGGTCCTTCTCCCGACGCCGCGGAAAAAAGTTAGGACGCTCCTTCGTCTGTCCCGCCGCCGCCGTCGCCGCCGCCGCCGCCACCGCCGCGGGGGTCCCCACGCAAAAACGTCGCCTCGAAACAGAAGTCCGCCCTGATAGACTCATTCCAAAGAGATTTCTGCCCTAATCACCCGGTCCGCTCTGATGATAACTCTCGTATTTAATTTACGTTCATTACGACCTTACGTGCCTGCGCACGCGGAGGGGGGAGGGGGCAATTCGGTCGCAGGCCGGCGCGGCGCCCAAAACCGCCCGCTGTCGTCATCGCAACTACCGCCTTCTTCTCCGTCATTGAGGCCGAGTGTACGTAGCTAATATTTAATGTGGGGCATTGCACTGCTTAGATCACATCACATACACTTGTTCCATAGACAGTTCATACACCAGTTCACTTGTGCAATTGATCGGTCTCGAACTTACGCACGGGAGTTACATAGACTTATCTGAAACGTTCATGACTAGTAGAAGTTCTTGTCGGAGTAATTGTATTTATGGCACTGACCTAAAAGTGAACCGTCGATTGATGAGAATGAATACATCGGGTTTTCGTATCTAAAAACATTTTTTTGATAAAAGGGATAAGGAAGCCATTAAAACAAGTATACAATATCGCGGACAAAGTGACAGTGTACCTATTTTGTAGGAAATCTTCAACAAAAGACAGATCTAAAATTCATCATTTATAATATCTGCAAGTACAGGATCTCAATGATTTTTCTCTGAACGACAAAGCAGGATATTTTGCCATCAACATCAAGCTACTAGTGTAGCAACGCGTTGAAAATAATTATACTCGTTTAATTGTGAAATGAGTTTTATTATTTGTTGCAATTTATATTGTAAACAATTTGCTTGTTGAAAAGTTTTGTCGACATGATTTTTCCAGGCAGACTAATCATTCGATTATGTTTAAATTTGTAGTAGTTTCCTCTCTGGGTCGTCATTTCTGTATAATTTTCTTCATGAAGCTTCTGGCCTCGCACAAAAACGTTTCATCATTGGAACTTCAGAAGTGATGATTACTACTAAACGTAAATTTCTCAATTTTGGTGATTGTCTGATACCAAGATCAAATACGCGAACAAGGTAAGGGTAAGCTCTAATGTTCCTTGTGCCTTGAGTAGTAAGTTTATTTCTTGTCCCCAAATTTTACTTTTCTCTACATATACACTTCTTGACCTCTGTTTACCTAAAATCTTTGAATTCTGTGTTTAATAACATTTTTAACACCTGTGAAATCAATCTAAAGCATTTCATTTATGACATTAAATTATCACTTTCTTGATATTATCAACTTTTAAGAAACTGCATTATTAATGAGCCTGATAAAAAAACATTACACGTTTAATTGATTTATTATGTAGCGTTGTGAGGTAAAACACTTTTAAAAGATTCGATGGAAGTTCTTTCCAGCCCCCACCACTTTTGTACGAATCAATAGATTCTGACGAGCCACAAAATCAAACGTTCAATTTTCATCCGGTGAAGATGATGCAGGCAGAACGAACTTACTTCAAAATGGAGGCTTCTAAAAACATTCACTTGAGAGAACTAATCAAGCGTTAGGGAATAGCAGCAGTGCGGTTTTTGATTTTTAATTGAATGATGACATGGTTGATAAACTGGTCACCAATATCACCATCACAAATGGCGTCCCGAGGCTTTTCAGACACCCCGCCCCCTCCGCTGCAGCAGTGGCTATGACCAGAACCCTTTGCCCTAGCTCCCACCGTCACCACCACGGTCCCTCGTCGTTTCCTCCTCGTCGTGTATCCCGCCGCCAGCGCCACCCTTCTGTCACCGCTCCTGCCACCGCACGCGTAAAAGCGACAGCGGTGTTCACGTCTCTGGGCGGCTCGAGCCGCACATTCTAAACGGGCATTTAAGGCCACTAACAGGTAATGGTTTGTTATACGACGGAGCCTCGGTAAAAAGGCGCTCCCGCAGGGAGGGGCGGCGGCGGCGGCGGCGGCCGCAAGCACCCGCACGTCCGCGACCCAGGGCGGAGGCGATCGGAGCCACAGCGGTGGCGGCGGCGGCGGTGGTGGCTGTGATAATGGTGGTGGTGGCCATAGTGGCGGTAGTAATGGTGGTGCTGGTGGTTATGATAATGGTGGTAGTAATGGTGGTGATGGCGGTGGCGGCTATGATAATGGTGTCGGTGATGGCGATAGTGGTAGTAGTAATAATGGTGGTGGCGGCGATAACGGTGGTGGTGATGGTGGTGGGAGCGATGGTAATGGTGGTGGTGGTGGCCATAGTGGCGGTAGTAATGGTGGTGCTGGTGGTTATGATAATGGTGGTAGTAATGGTGGTGATGGCGGTGGTGTCTATGATAATGGTGTCGATGGTGGCGATAGTGGTAGTAGTAATGGTGGTGGCGGCGATATTGGTGGTAGTAACGGTGGTGGTGATGGTGGCGGTGATGATAATGGTGTCAGTGGTGGCCATAGTGGCGGTAGTAATGGTGGTGCTGGTGGTTATGATAATGGTGGAAGTAATGGTGGTGATAGCGGTGGCGGCTATGATAATGGTGTCAGTGGTGGCGATAGTGGTAGTAGTAATGGTGGTGGTGGCGGCGATAGTGTTGGTAGTAACGGTGGTGGTGATGTGGTGGCGGCGATGATAATGGTGTCGGTGGTGCCGATAGTGGTGGCAATAATGGTGGTGGTGGTGATGGCGGCTATGATAATGGTTGCTGGTAATAACAGCGATGTCTGTGATCGTGTCAGTAGTGATGGCGGAGGTGCTGATGGCGGTGATGGCGATTGTGATGGCAGATGGATGGAGTTTCCCCGATCGATACTACGCGAATATCGGAGAAGTCCCTTAACAAACCGGCTATGGACAGCGCGCAATGTTTGCTTCCATTTCCTTGTCCCCTACTCTCCCCTTGCACCTGCACTGCACCAGCAGGCGCATCAGCAGCTTAGGGCATGTCCCAGCCGAGCTTAAGGAGGCCCCGCTTAAAGAGGTAGACGGCGACGTTTAGGTTGGCGCCTCATCTCAAGATCTAGCTCGGAGGAACACCGTCAGTTTCTGGGATATAACGTGTATTATGCTTGCGAGGCTATTGTTCATGACATTTGATGCATCCATGACATTTGATGCATCCGGAAACACAAAATAGCCAACGAATGGATGGGAAGTGATGATGTGGGGGTGGAAGGTAGAGGTAGCGATGGGGAGAGCCGAAGCGGAGAAGATAGTGGTGATTCTCATGTTAGTGGAAGGTGGTGGCTAGTGTAGGAAGGTAGTGGCTACGACGTTGGTTGTCGACTTGGGTCGACGTTGGTTGTCAATGGTATCTTTGTCGGTAGAATCGATGGTGTCAGTAGAATACGTGGTATTGGTACTATCGGTGGTGTCGGTAGTATCATTCCTGTCGGTAGTATCGTTGCTGCCAGTAGTATCGGTAGTGTCGGCAGTATCGGTTGTGTCGGTAGTATCGGTAGTGTCGGTAGATCGGTGGTGTCGGTAGTATCGGTTGTGTCGGTAGTATCGGTAGTGTCGGTAGTATCGGTGGTGCCGATAGTATCGGTGGTGCATTGGTGCAGACGATGCGGATGGCGAAAGGGAACGGCGGTGTGGCGTAGAGGGCGGGGCGGGCCTTGTCGTCGCCGAGACGGCAGCAGCGCGCCAGACGTCGCGACGGCGGCGGCGCCGCCCCGGTCGTTCCTCGCGTCGGACGCGGAGTGCGCACGTTGGCTTGTCCAATATCGCGCCCGCCCGCCCGCCGGGGAAAAAACGCGCGCCCGCTGGCAACGGCGCCCGCCCGCGACGGGGGCGGCCCACGACGGCGGCAGCGCCGGGAAAAACCGGTAGCGAGCGCCGGGCGGGCGGCGGCGGGCGGCGGCGGGGCGACCGCAAGTGCAACAACACCGCCACTTGCGCGCCCCGCTCGCTATATTTGGCGCGGGGCGAAGCGACGCCGGGGGAGGGCGCGGAGGCCCGGGCGCCGGCGCGGGGAACGCGACGCCGACGACGGACAAAGCGATGGTGATAGTAACAGGCAGTGGCACTGATAATAATTGCAAAAAGAATCAAACGGTAGTGGTAATTGGAGGGTGTTATACATCAACCGGCTATGCGACATCATACAAGTTTTGAGATAATCGTGTTCAAAGGTTTTATTACATTTTCAGCTCTAAAAACTGTAATTTAATTATTTCATTCAGTGAAGCGCCAAACTACACAAACATGAGTGGAATATCTGGCTCTTACCTCCATAATGTTAAATTAAGAACAACAGATTTGAATATCTAGGTTTATAGCCGGTTGTTAAAATATCTGATGTAACTGATGGCGTTTAGAGTTTTCATTAATTATAAGGCTATTATTACAGATTTGGCGCCAAAATATGGATAACTATATAATAAGGACAATTGGACGGTGGATAACATCGTCCAATTGTCCTCATTATATAGGAAGGATGAACGTGGTCGTTGTACTATGGTTACACGATCACAGAATTGTTGCGGGGTTTTGTCGGTAGCGGTCATACCACGACATTTTGGCGATAAGAGTAGTCAAGTATATCATGAAAAGTGTGAGGTAGATTGCTGATAATTCAATGGTACGAGAAGCAATGATAATATAACTGCGGAGACTTTTGAAAATAATATTATTATGTCTGTCTCCCTCAATGAATTTCAGAGTGTTGTGAATTGACTGGTATATACAGAGTATCCGAGGAGGAAACTTAACTTCGAAAACAAGCTCTTACGGCAATTCTAAGTATATTTTGTCTAAATAAACTACGTGGATATCCCGAATGGTTAAGCCGCAATAAGAACTCAAACGTTGGTTTGAAAAATTGAATTCTAGGCTAAAATTTGCATTGTAGAAGCATAGAAACATTACAGAAACATATAAGTTGTTTATTATTTACAATAGAAATGAATATATTTGCTCAGAAAGAAAATTAAGCGAGAAATGAAAGAGCACCAAATTTACACAAGTCAACTCCTTTTTCATTTCTCGTTTAATTTTTCTGTCTGAGCAAATATATTCATTTCTATTGTAAATAATAAACAATTTATATGTTTCTGGGGTGTTTCTATGCTTCCGTAATGCAAATTTTTGCCTAGAAATTATTTTTTCAAACAAAATTTGCTAATTGCGGCCCAACCATGCGGAATATCCGCGCGGTTCAATAGACAAAATACGCTTAGAATTGTCTTAAGAGGTTATTTTCGAAATTTCGACGTTTCCTCCGGGGACAACCTGTATAGAGCCCGCGTTTGCGGAGGAACTAGTGTATAAAGGACACTGGTTAATTTTCTACTGGTGTTGACAGTGTGGTGAAGGATAGGGCCAAGTCAATGAATTCAGTCTTCGGGAGACGTAGGTTGGAGGGACTGATGGCAAATTTTACGAAAACATCGATATATTCGATGTTTCGATACATCGCTAAAGGGTTTTCGATGTCGATGAAAACATCGACAAAAGTAAATCGATGTTTTGAATATAGACTAATAAACATGCTATTTACCTATCCATTTTTAATTATCGTTCCCAAATGGGATATATTTTACAGTTTGGTTAGCAAGAGGCAGTTAGTAGTAGGCCACTATGCTAATAAAAAATATTATTGAATGTACAGAAGAGTATTAAAATTAAAGAACTTCGTGGTTCGCTATTTTACCATGTTAATTTTTTAATCAATATTCTACATATACCATACAAAATACCATAAAAGTAACATAAATATTATTTTAAAAAAATAATAAAGTATTGCATGAATAATAAATTCAAACATCCATGTTTTTGCAACAAAATATCGATGTGAACAAAAATTCGAAAGCAAAGTATCGTAGTTAACACATCGATGTTTCTGGTGGAAAACATCGATTTTTTTGGCATTCCTAGTTGGAGGATTGATTTCTCCACCTGGACGCTGACAACATAGGCGGCGGTGGAGGATGAGGAATCCTCGCCCGCGACGAGAGTCCCGAGGCGGCGAGGAACAAGAAGCGCGGCGGCGCGGGCGTGTGGGGGAGGGGAGGCGGGTTCGGCGAACTGCCCGCCGCGCGCCGCCCCGCGCCGGCCGAAACAATGATTCGGCTCATGACCCGCCCGACCAGTCGCGGCGAGGCGCCGGGGCCCGGTTGCACTTGTTCCCTCGCGCGCTCCCGCTCTTCGCCCGGCCAGCGCATGCTCCGCTGTCGCCTTCGCGCTCTCACGCCTGCCCGAAAGCCCGCCCCCTTGCCCGGTTCGTTCGCCCGCCCGTGTGCCCGCCCGCCGGCCCGCCCGCCGGTCCGCCCGCCCTCCCGCCCGCCCGCCCTCCCGCCCGCCCGCCCTCCCGCCCTCCCGCCCTCCCGCCCGCCCGCCCGAGCCCGCCCGCCCGCCCGCCCGCCCGCCCGCCCGAGCCCGCCCGCCCGCCCGCCCGCCCGCCCGCCGGCCGCCCACCCGCCCGCCAATCCACCAGCCCATTCCACCCGCCCGCCCGCCGACCCATTCGCATGCCCGCTCACCCACTCAACCACTCGCCCGCCTGCTCGCTCACTCACCCACCAGCCCGCTCGCCCGCCCGCCCGCGCACCCTCTCGCATGCCCGCTCATCCTCTCACCCCGCCCACCGGTCGTCTGGCGCTTCCTCTCCCAGCTTCCCTCGGCCCGCCCGGCCACACTCGCCCCGCAGCACCCGTTCGCCCGCCGCTCGCGCTCCTCGCTCGCCCACCCGCACCCACTCGCTCCTTCGTCCATTCCACATTTCCCCTCTGCTTGTTGACTCTGATATCTACCCTCCAATTCTCCTCTCATATCCCTTGTCACTTTCTTCTTGCTTTTTCTCTCTCTTGACCTCTCACTCCCTCGTTTCTTCTCTCCCGCACTTTCTCATTCTCCTTCTGGCTTCCTCGTTTCCTTACCCTCTCGCTCGTTTTCCTTTCCTCTGTGCTCCCTCGACCTCTCGGCTTGCGGTGCCACCGTTCCGCCCTCACATCTTCGCTCTCGCGATGAACGCCCGCCCTCTGCTCCTCGCTTGTAAGCCCGCCCTGCGGCCTGCATTTGGAAGCCCTCTCGCACAGCTCCGTAGTTAGAATCGCAAAGTTGTCAAAAAAATTTGAAATTACGTTGTCCACGTTCGCTCGCCCGTCTTTGCCCAACCACCCTCGCCCGTTCCAGTTCCTTCAATTGCTGTCGCCACAAGTCCTTGGTCACGCGCTCACTTTGCCACTGACCGGGTTGTCTGCACCTATTGTACAAAGAAGGGAAGGCATCCTATTACGTGGACTCTTCAGCGTGCTCTGTTGAGAACCAGATACGTTATCACCTGGCTAAAATTGCGACTTCATATGATATCGTAAACTGCGAATAACAATTCGGTAAGGGAAACAATTGATATTGATTTTTATACTCCGTATAAAAACAATGAATGACCCCCTAAAATCCTGTATTTAGAATAATATTACAAAATGTACACTTAATGATACATTATTAGAGTACAACCGAATATTTACTTAAAATTCCCTGTCACCTCAGGGCCCACAGGTAACATGGAAAATATCATTTGGAGATGTGCAATGTTCTTGTTTCATATTTACAACGCCATTCTCCTATTTTATCAATCCTCAAATTAAGGGCATTTATAATAAATTAATGTTTTAAATTTAAGTTCTACGACATTCTTGTACTGGACTTCGAGTAGATTTATTTATAAGGTTTGAATTACAACACTTGCAATAACTAAAACGGTAAATCTTAAATAATTCATGTATCATTTTTGAAAAGTACATCATCATCAATGGTCATTATGTATAATTTTGTATATTTTGTTCACCTGCATATATTTTGTCTTCTGCATTGTATGTTGTTTGGTCGTTTGTGTGAAATCCGCTTTTAAATTGTTTTGTGTCAAATTAATTCATTAAAAACTTTTGGATATTAAAAAACGTCTTGTACAAACAGTAACGGGAATATTTCATGATTGAACATGTTTGAGATTGAGCTGTGTGCCTTACAGAGAAATTTCTAATATTGTATGAAGCAAATAAAATTGAATTGAATATTTGTATCACAGGTTTCACACTTTCAATAATGATGGTCACCTGCGTAGTGTTTATGCTATTTTTACGGCATTTCAATAATGTTTGTTTTTCAGATGATGCTAAGGAAGGGCTTTCATTCGGAAGTAAAGTACTCGTATTTAACTCAATTTCATTTAAGTATCTGAATGTACACCAAAATGACATCAAAATGATATACTTAAAATTATTGATTTATCTTTGATGACCTAGTACAACGGTTGCCAATCTTCGAGACTTCACAGGCCGTGTAACTCATAATTTTTAATTTTGAGAACTACTAATACGATTATTTTAAAAAGAGAAATGAAATTTGCAAATAATGACACGAGATGCGCGAGCGAAACGGTGCAAACAATGAAATGTGAAAAGTGTGGTTTAAAGTCTCGTAATCTTCTGTAATTTGGTTGTTAATACAGAAAACATAAATGCGAAAAATGTTCAGATTTTTCTGCCGATCGCCTAACTTATCTCGTGGACCACTAGCGGTAAGTGAAAAACTGTTGGAGACCACTGATACAGCGTATTTCCAGTTCCAATTTTCTCGGTAAGATCTCTTTCAGACGGAGAATACCGACCAATTTCGGCATTACGTTTCTGTCACGTCGTACAATTCCTGCTTGGTCGCAAATAGGAGTGTCTGAGAACGTGACTGTGAGTGTGTTGCAGCAGCCATTTCACCTACACCTTTTCTTCCTTTCTCGCCCTTGCGTTGACCATTTGCCATTGTCTCAACGGTCACTGACTGGTTTATACGTGCGTCTGGTTTCGATTCAGAAGCCCGAGCAGTCTCTGGTCACAGTCCTCAGAAGAAAGAACAGGTATTCACGACACACAAGGAGCACAAGGGTTTCCTGTACTCATGAAGAATGGCAAATTCCAGTAGCAAAAACCACACTACGTTACCATACTCAACCCCGAGTCTCGTCACATCTGGATCATTATCGCTATTATCTGTCTCTATTCGCTAAAACATCTTCGCTGCCTCCCATTTATTACCTTACACCTGCGAGAAGTCTCTATTAGAAATCGTGTTGGGCCACTATTCGACTCCATTTTCGTCGTAGAATAAAATACGAAAATGTAAGTATTCTATGAGTGGAAAATGAATACAACTTTTTATTTCCCCTGATTATACAAATGAGGTGGGTATAAATTGTTTCTATATTGTGAAATAAAGCTGGTAACATGATAAAACAAGTCTTTCACTCTTAACGAAATCTTAGAGCAACTGATAGCAACGTTTGTTAGATCGAAGAAGACGTTTTTGGAAGTGTGAATTTGCTATTTTATACATTTTAAGTTGAAATTGAAGTGAAGGGTTGCGTTCCCGACAAACCACGGGGTTTTTGTTGCAATACGGAGGATTCTGTCTTGAAAAATTTGGATCATGTAAATGTGGGATGTTGCTGAATGACACCTGTTCGAGCGTACATAAAGGAGAAGTGGACGGAGAATGAATTTATATAGAGCACTGTATTTTGGGTGACTGTTGCAAATTATATATGACGAAGTTGCTAGAGTTTCCGTTTGGGTTAATAAACGCTGGTTTCTAAGTGGTCTTTCCAGGGAAATTTTATATCTAAGTGAAGACCCAAATATTTGACTGGCAAACTGAACGGAAACCAAAGAACGGGAGACTTATTTAGTATTAGTGATTGTGGATGGGATGGGTGACGGAGAATGAAAATGCGACTGATTTAGGAGACTGAGATCAATTCGTCATTCAGAGGTCCAGTTTTCGCTTTGTTGTGCCCCTGAAGTCGATAAACTAATGCGTTTAGTTAGGACCAAGCAAAAATTAGCGAAGGGTATCCACATCTGCGATCTCATGAATATTTGTACTATGTACTTGGCGCGACAGCCCGTTACGGTGCAGGGCGTACCAGGACCCAGGGCTAATACCAGCAGCGTCCCGACCTCGAAGCCATGGGTTAAAGGGTACGTATGGTCAGCACATAGACATCCCCACGCCGTATTCTGGTGTTCTCAACATAAAGAAGGGAGCTTTTTCATCGTCACGCAGCAACATATACTGAGACATTGCAAGGTAAGCGGACAGTATAGACTTGCCTCGACCGGGAATCGAACCCGGGGCCGCGTCATGGAAAGCGAGCGCGCTGACCGATGAGCTATCCGGGAGGACTCCATGATTATTTAGCATACCCGAAATAGAATAAGAGAAGTTGCAGCAGCTAGAAAGAGCGCCGAGTGCGTAGAAAAGGTGCAGCTGGACGCATGTGCGGGCCTGGCTTCCGGCGCGGGCGCTCGCCCGCGGCCACCTGTTGCGCCTCTCGCCCACGCACCGCGCGCACAGAACGAGAGCGCGCTCACGCCGCGCTGCCTTTCTCGGGCTTCGGAAACGGCCACATTTCACTGCCATTTCGAAACCGCACGGCGGCGGTGGCAGCGGCGGTGGCGGCGGCGGCGGGCGGCGGTGACGGCGGCAGTTACGGTGGAGGCGGCGGAGGCGGGGGCAGCGGTGGCGGTGGCGGTGGTGCCGACGGCGGTGGGGGCGGTGGCGGCGGCGGTGGAAGCGGGGGCAGCGGTAGCGCAGGCGATGGTAGCGGCGGCGGCGGCGGCGGGGGCGCTGGCGGTGGAGGAGGCGGAGGCGGCAGCGGAGGCGGCGGGGACTGTGGCGGCGGTTACGGTTGTGGCGGCGAAGGCGGGGGCAGCGGTGCCGGTGGCGGTGGTGGCGGCGCTGACGGTGGTGGCGGCGGCGGTGGTGGCGGCGGCGGCGGCGGGGGCGGTGGCGAAGGTGGACCTGGCGGGGCAGCGGCGGTGGAGGGGGACGCGCAGGCGGGGGTGGGGCGAGGAGACCAGTGGAGATGGCGAAGATGAAAGGATAGGGTAGAGGTGGAAGCGGACGGAGTTGGGGGAAAGTGGAGGCAGAAACACACGCAGAGGTGGAGTTGGAGGGAAGTGGAAAGTGAGGGGGGAGTGGAGGAGGACGTGAAGGGGGGGTGGACGTGGAAGAGGAGCAGATCGGAAGCTTCGTGGGAGGAAATGAAATTGAAGGAATGTGTAGAGAGAGAAAGTTACAGAGAGAGAGAGGGAGAGGTAGAGGTGGGTGTGGAGGTGGTGATGATGAAGGGGGTTTTGGTGGAGGTGATGAAGTTAGAGGTAGAGATAAATAGACAGGTAGGTAGATAGACAGAGCGAAATAGAGGGAAATAGGCAGAGAGACAGAGACAGGCAGACACAGGCGTAAGAGAAGGCGGTGGTGGAAGTGAAGATCGTGATGAGAATGGAGGTGAAGCCGTTGGTAGAAACGGAGCAAGATGAAAAGATGGTAATTCCAGTAAGAAGGACGCGGACAGACGTAACATTATTGCAGTTGGGGATAAATAAAGACAAAGATTGGGAAGTAACGCTACTTATTCAAAACTGTTGTTGACGCAGAGCTGGAGGTCAGATCGAGGAACATGCGAAGGAGGCAGGGCCAGTTTATCAACGTTGGGGCCCTTTGGGCCTAAGGTAAATTGGGGCCCCTTATTTATACTTTCACTGATCTCTCCCCCCCCCTCAAATTCGATGCTGCAATATAAAGAAAATCCTATAAATTCACATTGTATTTTGTTTTCTTTTAATACTTTGAAAGCGTTTCTTAGTGTTTCATTTTAGCATTATTCAAAAAAACAATTTAAACATGTATTTATAATATAGAAAAATACTACTTTTTTGTTGAATTGTACAATTTAAAGTTGAAACGCATCAACCTGAAATATTCTATATTATAAAAATTATCCAATGACGCCGGGCATACCACTCCGTTATGCCAATTTTAAGTATAGTTCAATCATACATCACATTTATGAACGTTACTTTATTTTTTGAAAAACAAATTATATTAAGTATTTTTTAAACAGCTATGGGGAGCCCTTGAACGTTGGGGCCTCTGGGTCTGGGGCCTTCGGACCCGTGCGTTAACACGGCCCTGGAAGGAGAGGAGAAGGCATTGATTGATAGTTCGTGATTCCGGGCGCGTCAACTACAGAGGCCATTAGTCCCGTAAGTGTCGTGCGTGTTTTTCTCGGCTGGGGCCGTGATATTTTCATCCTTGGATGGCGAGATCCGGCGCCGACCTACCTATCGACTAGCGGGGTTTCCCCCACCAGGTATCTCCCACCAGTGGGGCACCGCCCCAGCCGGGACAAGCTCTAAGCTCCCGACCGGTATCCCTCCCGGCATGTGTGGTAGTGTAGTGCATGTTAGTGTGAGTGTGTGTGAAAGGGGTGGGGATAGAACAAGGAAGAAGAAGGAAAGATCGCGCGGGATCCGTGGCCCGTTTGATAGGGTACTACTCCGGCATTCGCCTGGCGTTGATCGGAGCAACCACGGAAAACTACCGATCAGAGCAGCCGGCCGGTAGATTTCTCCTCCTGACAGCGACTGAATTCGATCTAGCTGACAAGCTGGTATCGAAAATCCTGCCGAGGGCCTCCCGGTTAGAGGGACTGCAGTAACATTAGTTGATGCAGTGAGCCCGGTGAGGAGAAGACGCAGTGAGCCCGGGCGCAGGCCAGAGCCGCGATGGAAATGGAGATGAAGGCGAGGTGGAGGTGGAGGCGAAAGAAGCGCGCGTCATCCAGTCGTGTGGCGCCGCTTCGCCGTCCATTGTGCGCGCTCTACATCCACCCCCACCCCTCCCCCTCCTCCGCGCCGCCGCGCGACCTAACGGGCCCGCCCGGAGGAGGAAAACAGTGTGGTGTGGGAGTGCGAGCGGCCGGCCGCTGGGCGGGCAGGTGGACGGCCGGGAGAGCAGGTGGGCGGGCGATTTTCTTGTTAGAAGGTCGGCGCTAGGTCGCGTCGGGAATGGCGCTATGATTGATTGACTGATAGTGATACCGGGATCGTCAAGTGCTGAGTTCAGTAGTCTCTTAAGTGTAGTGTATGGTTGGGTAGTGTACGGTATTTCCCTAGCTGCAAAGCGAGATCCGGTGCTGACATACACATCTGCTCCTGGGAATTTCCTAAATCGGTATCTCCCACCATGAGTGGGGGGGGGGCTTCGCCCGAGCCGGGACACACTCTAAGCTCACGACTGGTCTCCAGATCAGTGTGGTAGTGTAGGGAATGTAAGTGTAAGTGTATGTAAGTAAGGGGAAGGATAGGACAAGGAAGAGGAGAGAAAGACAGTGTGCCGTTCGTGGCTCTTTCGTTAGTGTACTGCTCCCACATTCGCCTGATCGAAGAAACCAGGGAAACCTACTGATCAGAGCAGTCGGCTGCTAGAATTCTCCTCAAGACAACTTCTGAATTCGACCTAGCTTTGCACCTTGTGGGGAATAGCGCTATGAGCACGGGGCCGGTTTATTGGGGATGGAGAGGCCTGTGTTGCAGTGCAGGTGAGCGAAGAGTAGCAGGAGGACGCGGCACGCGAACTTTAGTAGAAAGTAAGCGAGAGAACTGAGAAGTATAGGCAAGAGCAGAAATGCTGCGACACTTCAAGCGAAACATTTCCCATCGATATCGCCAATAACACGAATTCATTTCCGACATTATTAAAGCTGAAAATCGGTATGTGCTCTGCTGATGGTTTTCTGGCACGGTGTCAAACAAGGAAATAATAGACACTTCACTACTTACAAACGCCACGTCATTATTCACGGCAGGATCATTCACATTTGTTCCCGTACAAAATGTGTACATTACTCACTTGTGTAAGGGAAAGGAAAGTTTCTTTTCATTGTGACAATACGTCAGAACAACGGAAAGTGCCAGAAAGATAAGAGAAAACGCGCTTGAAATGTCAACACGATAGGGACAATCAATTAATTACATGTCGTATATTTAGTTTGTCAGTCTGATACTACAGTTTTAGCGTAGTTTACAGGATATCTGGGGAATGTAAAAGTGAGCGGAGGGCAAAGAAGCACGGACGGTTGCGTTTGCGGGCGCGGGAGGGGAGGCGGTCGCGAGACTGGGGGAAAGGCGGGGACGAGAGCCGGAGTGAAGGTGTGGGCGGGCGCTTGAGCGGGGATGGAGGCAGAGGCGATTGCGTGAGTGCGGGAGTGGAGGCGGTCGCGAGAGTGGTGGTAAAGGCGGGGACGAGAGCCGGAGTGGAGGCTGGAGGGGGCTGGAGATAGAGGCGGGCGCTAGGGTAGGGGTAGAGATGGGAGCGGACGCAGTGGCAGAGGCGGACATGCCACCGGTGGCGGAGGTGGGCGCTAGGGCGTGGTTGGAGGTGGGGGCGGGCGCGGGCGTGGAGGCGGACGCACGAGCGGAGGCGTGGGCGGCAGAGAAAGAGGTGCGGGCGGGGGTGGGAGCGGGCGCGTGAGCGGGGGTGGAGTTGGGGGCTTGGGTGGACGTGGGGGCGGTCGGAGAGTGAGGGTAGAGGCGGGCGCCAGGGCGGCGACGGAGGCGTGGGCGGGCGCGGGCGCGAGAGCGGGGGCGTGAGCGGCAGAGAAAGAGGGACGGGGGCGGGGGCGGCGGCGTGAACTGCAGGCGCCGCGGAGGCGGCCGAGATTCTATCGCCGCCAGGAAGACTCTCGAGACAATCGAAAGTTCCCCGAAGATGGCAGCCGTATTTGGAGAGCCTCGAGAGACGCGGAGGCACGGCCAGAGACTTTGGCAGGTGGGCGGTGGGCGGCGGGCCGAGACGAAGAGGGAGCTGAGATTAAAGGGCGGGAGGGCGCGGAGAAAACGGAAAGTTGGCGGAAGTGAAGGGAGGACACTTTGGAAACAAAGAGGAGGCTTCGCGACTTACCGTAATAAAGTACCACAAATACCACTTATTAATAATCGATTTGCGGAGCGAGTCAAAACTGGCCCCAACGAACTACGTAAGAGAAATTGAGCGAGGATATAAAGAGATTTTTAGGAAAAGAAGAAAGCACAGAATATATAATTTAATTTCTCTTTCTTTCATTAGTTCACATACAAAACGTCAAGCCCTGAAGGTCTTACTTAGCACTCACTCCCTGAAAAAATACTAGGATCAATATTACCAACAATGCCTGTGTCATCTACAGATAAAAATTAATCATTTCATCCTCTCCAGACAATTAAGAATATAAATTCTCTGATATCTTGAGAACAAAGAAAATACTCTTGCAAAGTTCAGCGTAATTCGTTAGTCTTTTCACTTTCCGTTGTCCTGAGGTAATTTTAATGTTGAACGAAGGTGCATGGCGTTGTGCAATAAAATGAGTATCAGATCTTGTAAAACCTTACAGTCCCAAAACCTTACAGTGAGTGTCCAGATCTTGTAAGTTGGCGTATCGAGGTTTTCGTTTCATGTACGAAATCTCGTGGTGTTTGAACGCAAGGAAATGGGCGAATTACTCGAACGCATTCACAATCACAGGGAAAAGGCGTGGGCGGCAGCGACGGCGGAGGCTGCAGTGTGACCTCGATCAGCCAATCGCTCGCGATTTTCCGCTGGATTCCGTACGCTTGAAGTCAGCACCGTCGCCGCTTGGCGCAAGCGACTCGAAGAGATTTCATTCAGAGTTGGCGCAGAAAGGTCAACGGTATGACGAGACTGGTTCCCAGATAGATTTCGGATGAAATTGGGGATTTTGAGGAAAACAATCAAACTTTTCAGGAACTACCTTAGCATGACACTTCCGGTGAGTATTTTCATGTTAGAAATTTTTATTTTCTGAACGCAAGTTCAAAATAAAAAACAATTTAAACAATAGTGTTGCCAGGATAGTCCAAAGAAAGTTACGTGAAAAAGTAACCGCACAAATACAGTTTTTAAAAATATATTTTTATTTGAAAATTAAGTTTAATTATCGCGAATATGATGGACCAGATAGTAATGATTTTTGTTAGACAGAAAGGACAATAAAAATTTATTGAGTCTCACCACTGTAGGCGCCTTGTAATCATCAAAAAACAATTTCAAAGGATTTTTTAGAAAAATCTAGAAGGATCTGGATAAAACAAAGCCAATCGATTTGCCTTGTTGAGAGGAATCGAATGAGCTAATGATCATTTCTGTAAGTACCTTAAAAAATCTCCCAAAAAGCTTTACAAATCCGAAACGAACATTTTTCCAACAATTATCTTAGAATGATAAGGATCTAACAAAAGTGGTCAAATTTTCACAGCAGACGGAGAATGACACCTTACTTATTTCGAATGATGGATCAGAAGATGTGTAACCGTAACAGGCGAACATACATTTAAGAACACCCGCAAGTTGTCTGTATGTAGGATTAAGTAAGTCGTTTTATTCCAAATCCGCCACAGCGCAATTCAAGCCTTGGACTGACATCTGCCAACTCCTAATACTAGTGAAATATTTCTTGATCAGGGGTGTGTGTGAGGGACATGGGGTTCAGCCATCCGAGTGAGGGCAAAATCGAGAGTTAACGATCTCGCGACGAACATTGTGTATGGTACGGTTTCGACTTTCGCCTGGAATTGATTAGAGAAACCCATTAAATATGATCGATCTCCACCCATTACAGTCCCTGGCCATATTAATGTGACCACTTTAGGTCTTCTCCATTTCGCCATTGTGTGTTTTTCTGATAGTGTTTGCTACTGAGGTCTTAGAAACCATGTCATGTTACATGGTTCCAAATACGGTGGAAATGAAAGACATTATTAGCTATTAGATTTAGACAAAAAAAGATAAAGTAAGGTCCGTAATCTCTACGTAATTGGCGAATTGTACTAATGGATCCGAAAAAAAGATTAGGAATCAGTGCATATTGATTGTATAAAACGAAGTTATACAAAGTTTCTGTTATTTGTCATTCTCTTTTTTCTTTTCTGCTTGTGAGTGGCGAGTCTTCCTCTGTGCACTACGAGTGTCTCGAAAACGCAAACAATTTGTCTTGTTGAGTGGAATCGAACGAGCTATAGATCATTTGATTGAAGCTCTTTGATTTCAGGTGCTAAGGAGCCAAAGACGTGAAGGAGAATGCGTGTTGTCCGCGCCAGGAAATAAATAGATCAGAAGAAGTTTGGTAGCTAAGCTTGTAGTTGTCTTCTGACGGCAGGTTGTTCCCCCTTCAGGGTTTTTTCCTTAGCCATGACTTATGGTCTCTTTTCCGCAGCGGTGGTTTCTATGGTATCTTTTTTGATGCGACGGAGAGACCAGTTGCCATGAATACCAGAACTTTAAAGGTTAGAACGTTATAGGATATAGGTATTGTAATGGCTTAATGGCCTTCGGCTTGGTCACTAAGTTCAGCTCATCTGGATCGAGATTACGTTCAGTTTCTCTTGATCTGTAGAGCAAATGCTGCGATGGTCGCCTTAGTATACGAGCGCCAGGGTTTATTTGTAAATTCGTTGCTATATTGGACTGTTCTTTGTTTTATGAATAAACATGCTCGTCTGAGTTCGTCAGTTAAAATACTCAACTACGAATACTCAGTCGCCTTAAGGTCATGTCTAAAATAGAATATGATAAGACGAAATCTTCCAAATCATAAAGATTACACATCGCTGGGATTGTAGGCAATGTGTACATGCTCTGTTCGGTCCTGCTGTCTGCCAATTTTCTATATACACGATACGATTCAAGAACTTTCTACTTGTCAATCAAATACACTACATTCCCTGCCTTGCTTCTGGACATATAATCATAGATTTTACGTTCCTGATTTTTTACATAAAAGTCAGATGCAATTATACAATACTATTTTTTTCGCAAAAAGAGATAAATCTGAGATAATTTCAATCTCATTTTGGTGTTTGAGCAGCCATGGAGGTTGCTTTTGGGCCACTTTTTTTATATTTCTTCACGTGTTGATTATCCTATGAGGAATATGTTTTCCAATCATTTTGGCGTTTTTATTAATTCTCTATTAACCGTTTGGAAATAAATCGCATATTATAAAAATTTAACAAAAATAAAACAAAGATAATAATTTAATACATTTTTAACCATACTGTAAATTACGATATTTATTTGACTTATACGATCAGCATAAAATAATGATGTTTATACGGCAAGGGCGTTACAATATGAAGTCTTCAGCTCGAGCATTAAATATTAAGGATACGTGCAAATTATGAGACAATTTATTCAGCTCAAAGTAAGATATGTTTATCAACTTAAACATACGTGTACACCTGCAAGGAACTTAAATAGCCCAGCTTTCAAGGTAATATGTTCTAAAGAGACAGTTTCGAAATGTTGTCTTAGGAGGGTGATAAAGAGGTACAAGAGTTAATTACAGCTTTAAGTTGCTCCCTTTCTCTTTTTCATCACCCCTCTATATTTGCTTTGTGTGAGCTCACACTACCGTGATTTAAACACTCATCATCACTTCATTATTGTCTTCCTACTTCATAAATCTGCTTCAGCCAATATTAAAACACCAAGATAGCCAGGCATTATTAGCTAACTCTTCATGAAAAAGAAATTAACTCGTCGCACGCGGCAAATATCTTCCCTTCGTGGTTGTTATTAAGCCAACTGACACAACATCGTCCATCGTTGTTCAGACAGGTGAATATAGTTTGATGTACAATTTTCTACACCGTGTAATGTAAATTACATCCTTGGATGGCGGCAAAAATGAGCTGCAATGAGCTTGTGAAACTTGATAAAGTATCTGCGCGAGAATTTTTCGTAGAGATTGAAGCCTTTGGATATTGCAAAATGTGGAACACAATGATCAATCATTTCTACAACTTTTTACGATTGACAGTACAAAATGTGAGTAGTCTATGAGTAGTCGCTAAAATCGCGGGGGAACAATGTAATTACGATAAATATTTTGGAGACAAGGGTTTATTGAGGTGAACCACGCTTAGGACATCGATAGTAGACTGGAAGAGAATGTGATGGCTTTTTAAGGATGTGGATTGTTTTTGTTTTGCAGTAAGGATGTGATTGTTTTTGCTTGAGCAAAAAGCGAGCAAGAAGAAAACTTGAACGAGAATTGATGGGCCACGGACATGTATTCGCGTATTGGCGAAGTAAAGATTTTGGGAGTTATGAATTTCATAAAGAAATCATAAATGTAATCATAAATGTATAAAATGTACGTTATAAAAATTAACTAGTTAATTAACCAGGGGAGACAAAGATGGTTGGCATCAGTTGACAGTTTTCAGTTTTTCACGAAAATCCGGTTTAGTTTAGAAAAGTTTGGCTCTATCAATAGAAACTACATATATTAGGCTCTCATATTTAATTTTTAAGTTAGTGAATATTCGAGTATTTTATCTCATTTGTATGAAAACACTTCTTATTGAATAGGTAACCATAATTATTTACATTAAGAATAATAATTAAATTTATATAATTCTTTAATAATTGTAATAATTGGCTTAATAATCACTCATTTAAATTCTGGTTTAAATTTTATGGCTAGCTGACGAATTAAATTTAGCTTTATAAACGATTTGAAGCTTGAATGCTGTTAAATGGATTCATTATTGCTTTTTCTTTAATAACTTGTCAACCACTTGAACTCCTGAACTGAATTTCAGGCTATTTAAACTCTTTTAAAATTAGAATGTAACAATTAGAATAGATTTTTGTGGTATTTTTAAATTTCTTGATGTGTTGAAATGAACTTCAGAGTTGAATAATTCATAAAGCATACTTCCTGTATCATTAATAAATTATATCCATGACACAAAAATTGAGGTTGTAAACGAATAAACCCATTTATGTATTGATCTGTAAAAGAACTGATAAACATTATCCAATTCAAGAAGGCGTTCGAGCAAAACCGAACATTATAATGGATTATTTCTTCTTTTACTAATGTTAAAGAACATTTTCAAATTTCCATATTTAAATAAAAAGAAAGGATTTTTCACTAAGAACAAAATCATTCCTTAAACTAAGATACATATACATTTAATAACTTATTTTTGTCAACGAAAGTTAGTAAAAATGTATGTAACGTATTGGTAAATATTAAAGGTATTTAAAACAAATGATTTACACAAGTAATATACATGTGCTGGATTGCAATTCACTAAACAACAACTGTTACAACGATGGGCCCTAAAATCAGAACTAGTTAAGTCGAAAGTAAGTAGCAAAGCGCTGTCTATTATAGTTGCTTGATACCTATACCCATGAAGATTATTTCTTATGCGTGTAGTGAAACTATTCAATTAACGTTTTTTCATGGTCAACAACTGCTGTGTACTTAATTGTGGAAAGATGTGGTTGTTCAGTGAAGAGTGAAGACTGTGTTTGTGTTTTACCCGTACCAATATTTTCGTTATCATTCGATGAAATTTTCAAGTCAACGGGTACAGACACGTAGCTTTCTCAAAAGTAAAAAGCTAATATTTTTTGTGACTATCACGAAAAACCAAAACCTAACTGACAAAGAATATTGAATAATTACTTGAAACGTCTTTAAGTAAGTGTTGGGAATTGTTCAAAGCAAATTCTCCATGATATTGAATAAATATTTATTGAAAATTTCTTTTACACATTAATTGCATTGTTTTTTTAATTTTTATTTGTAATTGTGTAAGTACATTGCAAGTTACCTTTATAGATTTTAAACAAACAAGTTTCGTTAACTACTTTCCCTCTTAGAATGAAAATAGAAGGATAGGGATGAGTGTGTGGTCTAACATGCGAGAGTTCTCGCACGGGGACGTAGAGGTAGTGGGGGGAAAACTTGTGATATGGCACAACACAGAGAACGAACTTTTTAAAGTAGCTAAAGTAAAATAGCTTGAAATAAATGGAAAACAAAAAATCAAAACGCGCTAGCCTACAATACTACGTGGATCAATTAAAAAACAACTTAATTTAAAATAATAGAAAGAATAGTGCAAGTCACCCGACAACTGCCAACGATCGCAGTCCAAACGCACGATTTAAATGTTGGCGATATTTGGAAGTATGTACACCAACGCCCAACTGCAAACTCATATTGTAAATAAAGGTGTCTGTTGGTAAAGATATTAAAAATGCAAACATAGTTTGAGCAACATTCCCATGTACCGAAGTGGGCTTACTAATGCCTACTAAATTGTTTCTAATGCTAACAAATGGTATTTAGTACTCAAAGGTGAAAACATTAGTTTGATTATTTTTTGGCTCGGAATTGTTTTTCTTGAGGTACGTAAGGACGCAGAAAATAATTCAATACTTTTTAGTAAACAATTTTTCAATTTTCTCACCCCAGCAAGCTGGCACCCTGCGTCTCCAAAACCTACTCGATTCTTCATAACAAATCAAGGAAAGTTAAATAATATTGCAATGAGTAGGTCTGCTCGATCCGGTATTTTCGCATTACTTTACTTGGCTTTCTCAAGAGTAAAAACCTTTTCTATTATTTGACTATCAAGGAAAGCGAAAATCTAACTCTCAAGGAAGATTGAAAAATTTCTTCAAATTTTGTTTTTAAAGAAGTATGAATTGTTCCAAGAACATCTCTCTATAATGTTGAATAAACTTTAATTGAAAATTTGTTTCAAACATGAATTGCATTGTAATTTTGTTTGATATTCTGTAAGTACATTACTAGTTCCTCTCCTTTATGGAACGGATAGACAAATGGATAGGGAAAGGGTGGGATTTAACATGCAAGAGTTTTCGCACGGGTACGCTAGTTTTAAAATAATTCATTAGAATTTATATTCTACAATCACATCTTATTTAATTGCATAATATAATTTTTAAGATAGGATTTTTCAATTGCGATTGTATGTTAAGAAGGTAATATAAATTTTACAGCCTTTACAAGTAAATATGTTTAGAACCTGATCTATTTATTTGAGTGCTTTTTGGTGTGGAGGCGGGGGGGGGGGACGGGCAGGTCGCGTCGCGTCGATGAAGTCGTGCGGGCGGTCGCAGCCGGCGACGACATCCAGCGCCCCCGCCGCCGCAGCCGAGAAAGTTATCGCGCTGCTTGCATGATCGCCCGGCGGCGGCGGCGGCAGGCAATAACCCAGAGCCCGGCTCCGGCGCCCAAACCGGTCCAGACAGCGTCGGTGACGCTGGCGGCGGTGGCGCGGGCGGGGGCGGGGGCGGTGACGGCGGCGGCGGCGGCGGAGAGGGCGAGGGAGACAGCGGGGTGAAGGTGGTGGAGAGGGCGGGGGAGAGGGCGGAGGATTGGGCGGAGGAGAGGGCAGTGGAGAGGAAGGGGAATTGCGGGGGAGAGGCTGGAAGAGAAGGCGTGGGGAGGTGGAGGGAGAGGGCGGGGGAGATGGTGGGGAGTGGGCGGGGTAGAGTGTGGTGAGAGGGCGGGAGAGGGAGCGGGAGATGGTGGTTGAGAAGGTGGAGAGTGGACGGGGGAGAGGGTGGGGGAGGGCGGCGAAGAGGGCGGCATGGGTGGCGGGGGCGGCGAGGGTGCGGGCGCTGACGTGGGCGGCGGCGAAGTGGGTGGCGGTGGCGGCGGCGACGGCGGCGGAGGTTGAAGAGGGAGAGGGTGAGGGAGAGGGTGGAGGCGAGGACGGTGGAGAGGGCGGGGGAGAGGATGGGGAGGGCGGCGTGGGTGGCGGGGGGCGGCGAGAGCGCGGGCGGTGACGTGGGCGGCGGCGGAGGTGGAAGAGGTGGACGTGAGGCCCTTGCGCGACCTCAGAGACCCCAGCGTGTTCGATTGTGTCGCTTCGTGTTCCAGCCCCGCGACAGTTGTCCTCGCCGCCCCCGCTGCCCTCGTGCCGCCACTCCCCGCGCTGGGCGAGGTCCTCCCTTCACGATCCGGCCCACATGGGTGGGTGTAGCCTCGGGGAACAATCAATGGCATACTAAAATCTGTGACGGCGAGGGAATGGAAAGGAGACTGCATTTGTACCTCCGTTTAGAGGAAAGAAATAGGACGATGAAGATAAAGGGGAGGAACTGAAGATTTCATTTTTGAATAAATTGTTAATATTCTTCTCTACCTATCACACGGTGGTCGGAAACGGGTTGTACCTCATAGAAAATCATTGCAAAAAAAGGTCTACTTACTTTGCCAATTGGAGAAACAAAAAAAGGAAATGACTGTTTTCTTCAGTTCCATAAAAATATGCCTAACATCTTACCACTCACAGATTGTTAGTTTCAGCCACGGCAGAGAATGGGATTTTGTAAGGTTCCACAACACAGCATTCTTCGCCTGTGATTTCAGTCATTTCATTTAACTTACGTTATACGCCGTTTACACCAAGTATACATGTCTGTAAAGCAATGTACAGCATGCGGCACCTAAGTTGGCCACAGCGAATACATTCGAAAGTACTGCGTAGGCTTCCGCTGTCGGGGTTTGTATCAAACCTTCGATACGGTTTTAGGTACCTGGATGCCGTTGTTGTAACAGATTATACAGTTGTTACAGATTACAGAGGGAAAATATCATATTTTGGTTTTTGTTTGTAATTTATTGTTTTTGGAGATACTGATTGACACAACTTTCAATTCTTAAACAGAATTATTTTTCCACCGCCATTCTCAAGTTCTCGAAGAAAGTAATACAATCATAAAAGCACATTCGAAAAACAACTGTAGAAAATGCTTTCTGCATTACCTCAGAAACCACGTTCCACTACAGTTTTCTGGAAGGCAAGGCAGAAAGAGTGTCCTTCCCTGATCTCATTGCTCTTTACTATCTAGACTGAAAGCGATGTCAAGTTCGTGTTTTCAAAATACAATTACTGCATTCATTTATACTACATTCTTGAAGTGATCTCCGTACTTACAAAGTATATTCATTATGTTTTGTATAACCTTGGAGCATATCAAACTAATTACTTGTTTATAACTCGTGTAAAAATTAGTAAAAACATGAGTGTACTTATTTCAAAATTGACTGATCATCAATTAAGGTAATCCTAAAGCAATCAAATGCACACTTTACTTGAACTCGTAAATATTCTAATTAATTTAGTCTTTGTTTCAATAAATGTTTAAGTTTTTACATTAATATATTCATCTCCGTCTGTTAATTTTTCATTTATTTTCTATTTACATAGATTTAAAGATAAAATAATTCACTGCCATTATATTCATCTTTAGTATGCCATTAAAATTGCAAATGGCAATGATTTACACTTATTGTCCCAAACCTACATCTAGACTTGTCATGGTAAATCTTAATCAGTTTAAATTTATTTTTAGGTTGCTAAATGCGTAATTCATCATAACTGACGCTTGTATAGTGTCGGTCGGTCCATTTCGGGAGCATTAATGTACGGTCCGCAGGATGCACTGTCGGCCCGTGAAAGGGAGGTCGCACGCGGATAGGTGAAACGCGAAATCTGTGACCGGAAGCGATGTCAGCCATAGCTGCCGAGGAAAATGTATAAAGCATTTTTTTAACATTTCTTCCCGCAAATGGAGAATACTTTTATAATAGTATTTTTTTACCTTCGAGAACTTTGGAATGGTGAAACATTTCTATTTGGAATAACTGAAAACTTTGTTAAAATCAAAGAGGTTAGGTTAGTAAAAACGAGGTTTATTGGGCATCGACATAGCGATCGATGTATACCGCTTCCTAAGACAAATGAGTCACAGTTTATGATTGGTCAGTAGGGTGGAGTGGTACGAAAAATTGGATAGAAAAAGCGATAATCTTTTTGAGATACACCGCCCTGATTTGCTCATTTCGTGTGTTTAGTTAAATACTATTGGTTTTAATTTTACCAGTGGAATAGTCGCTGTTAGACAATTACTATTGGATTACTCAGGTTATTAATGGCAACATATTGCTGAGCACCTTGAACTGTACTTGCAGAAAGAATAGATTTAAAAAAAACAACTGCATCCATTTTACAGACAGCACAGACCCCTGTATTCCGCGGGAAAATTCAAGCGCAAACGAAGCCCGAAGCAAAATCCCGGGTCCCGCAAAGAGCATGACTTGTCCACTTTCGCAGCGGTTTCGCGTTCGCGTGCGGGCGACAGCCGCCGATTACGCACCAGTCGCCGGGCGGAGTGCCACGTCGCCCAAGGAGTCCCCTTCGGAGGCTGAAAGTGCGTGCTTTGGCGTCGCACAGTGGCGCTTTCTCGAGATTTCGGCGACGTTTCTCTTGTCGCTTGCGGGTGCCACCAGCCAGGCGGTCGAAAGCATGCGACATCGATGTCCATGTTTTCAAAACATCGATGTTTTTGATAGGAAATGGTAAAGAGTTTGGGCATATGCTCAAATAAACACATACGTTGGAAAAAAACAACGCCTCAAATGTACTTCTATGGGGCAAACACCATAAACTCTGCACTATTTCCTAGCACTATGACGGCTGGTTTAGCCAATATGGTGTCTGACTTCTACAGATACTTCCTGTTATTATTTCTTTATAGCACTGAAGATGGACGCAATGCGACCGAAAAAGCTTTATGTTAAAAAAACACTTACGAAAGATGGAAAAACAAATGTGCCTGAAATGTATTTCTATCGATGTTTTTATAAAATTATCAATGTATTTAACATAGATATTTTGAAGACGATTTTATTTTAACATCAATTTTGTGTGTTTGATGTTTTCACGTGGTTAATATTTCTTACAATTCTTTTATAAGGCTGTCGCATAGATTGATTTTCAAATTTATTACATTAAAAACTTTTATTTGTGGCTATTCCTTATTTTTCATTATTCCTTTCCTTTATTTATTCTTTAAAATGCCAAAACCGGTAAAAATTTATAATTTGACATTTCATACTTTGTATAAATTTGAATATTTACTATCATATCAACTTTTATATAAATAATAATCAATAGTTCTAAAATTTGATTAAGAATCTCAGTATTCTTTTTGCTAGCGTCATTTATTTCCGACATGTAATTGTTAAAATTTTTATTTATCAAGGTTTCATCTTTTTCACATGAATGTGTAACAACGTTCGTCATAAATTTAAATATCAAGTTATTTAAGGTCTGAGATAGTCCAAAACCAATGGTAAAATTCTTTTTAGTGTGAGTACTGGTCTTGTTTTATTTAATATTTTTCAATTATATTTTGTTGTTTCTTAAAAAATATGTACAGATTGATTTCCTTTTTGTTCTCTATTTCTAATGTGTAATTGTTTTATAATTTTAGTTATTCGTATATATGTGTATTGGCCTGAAGATGAAAGAGCATCAGCCTTCGAAATGCCACAAATAAAAGTTTTTAATGTAATAAATTTGACTGCCCGAAATATTTTTGGATCTTTTTGAACTTTAACTATTTCTTACATTTAAAAAGGGCCTTCATAACAAAATTTTAAATAATTTTCAGATATCCATAAATTGAATATTCTTCAGACCAAATTAACCAAGAATGACAAATAAAATCGATTTTTCGTCAATAAAGGAGCCTGCATTATTTTTGAATTTTCAAATCAGATAATCAATGTTTTGTTAATTATATAGATGATTTGTTGACTTTACTTTGTCAGATAAATATCAATTAAAAATTAATAAACGATACTACCTTGAAATTAAATCATTCCCGCGCATGTATTTAATGCTTATTTACCCAGTTTTAAAAACATCGATGGTTTTGGGTCGATGTTTTACTAACATCGATGTTTTCGTTTTGAGCATCGATGTTTAGATACATCGACGTTTCGTTGTCGTTGTCGCATCTTAAATACGTATCGGGGAGATCGCCTCCTACTTCAACGCGAACGCCGGCATCCCCCCCCCGGCCCCGTTGCGTGAGCGCGAGGGAGTTCCTGCTTCCGCACTGCTTGGTGGGTAATCGTCGCACTGCCCGGGCGCTTGAAACCTTTACGAGAGGTAATGTAGCACCGGAAGAGCTGCGTGCGAAAGCGTAAGGTAATGACGGGGTGGGGGAAATTAGACGTTTCCGACGTGCTGGCTACTGTGGAAGCGTAATTGAGGCACTCAAAATAAACAGTGCACGCGACGCGGAATTTTAATTGTGATCCTTCAGTGTAAATTCGAGGAAGAAGGGTTTTAAGTTGGACAAAAACTGGCGGTACACGCCGAACATAATAGATTCTGCGTACGATAAATAGCATCGTTTAACACGTAATGAAAGGTTGTGAAGTGGATATTTTATTTGTATATTACTTTGTGACTGTAATAAATCGCATTATCTATCATATTCTCAACAAGCACTTTTTCGCTTTTTGTAATTGTTCAAACACGAATTTTTACTTGCAGAGAGAAACAAAACTAGTTTACAGAAAGGAAGGTGTTGGTCTAACATAATAATATATGACGTCAACGAATAGTAAATCATTCATGCAAGAAAAGTGCTATTTCCTTGGCTATAAGGTAGGAAAAAGGATATTTCGTGGCGCCGAATTTGCACTTATAAAATAATATCGTCGTTCATGAATGGAATATTTTTAGAAATTTCGTTTCTTTTTGGAAGTGGAGTCTCACTATAAGTATGTACTGTCTATTCATTATTTTTCTTATCTCCTCAATATTTATTGTATTTAGTACTTTGCAGAGAGCGTTAGGCAAGATTTGCATTTAGCGAGCCCTTTAGAAGATTGTTGCTAACAAATGGCTAATATCTGAGATTCTTGCTGCTGCTCATTGCGAATTTGCCATGAGATTCTTGCTGCTGCTCATGCGCTAGTTGTACTTGCGGTAGCATGTTCAAAAGGTGCCAGCTTGATAGACATATAAACAGTAAATAAATCTTAAGAGATGTTATTACATATGTTAATAAATCAACTTATTGAGGCACCTAATAAATGCACTCCAGAGCTCTGTTTATGAAGGGGAGGGCGAAGACAGTTTCTTCTTGAAACGACAAAAATATTTATTGAAGATTATTTTTCCAGTCTCCTGAATAAGTAGTACTTTTTTTGCTTTCGTTCTTATTTAATAAAATGGCTTATCATCACATGTTGATAACCGCCTTTTATTTGTGCTAACTAAATGGGTAAACGATAATAGTGTGGAAGCGTTCCATGTCGTCAAATTTCCTTACTGTTTATATGACCATTAAGCGAACACGTTCGAACATGCTTCTGTAAGTACAGCTAACGACAAACACGAGTCAAACGCCGCAATGGGTAACAGCAAGAAGCCAACCAACCAGCCATTTGTTAGCAACAATCTTCCAATCATACGTTCCGAAGGACTCGCTAACGGCACGTCCTGTCTTAGGCTGTCTGCAGCAGGTATCGGCGGTTGAGAAATTCGGCCGGCGCTATGTAATTATTCGTCGGAACGAACCAGCGGAAACGGCACCGGCTGAACGGCCTCCGCCTGCAACCCAGAGGGCCGCGGCCGGCCCGGCCCCGCTCGCCCGCTCGCGTGCGTGTGCGACCGCCTCGGCAGGGGCCGGGAGGCCGTTTCACTGGGCGAGCCCCCAGGATTCATTCGATGACGATTATAATGATGGGCTGTGACAATCGTTGAAGACGATGACGGTGGTAATTTGGGCGATGATTGAAACGATACGTTATGTCGATGTCCAAGAAAACGAATTTATTATATGTGAAATGATAGTTATAAACGTCATTAGAGCGTTATTTGTGAAATGAGCAGTGTCGTTCATTACTTTTAGAAATATCGCATTTTCATAAAAAATATATGAATAAGAAATACGTATTGTTAGAACAGGAGTACTCATACGCCATCTTTAGCTTCAATTTATGCTTTTCGACTGTTCTTAACGGCCGACCGACTGTTAAAATCCTTAACGAACACCGGCCGTTAACTATCATTTCGTTTATCTAATTTGTTGCGTTAAACCAACAAAACAGAACAAATTTATGAAAATTGTATTACCGGTGCCAAAAGCGATGATGTTACCAATGATATAGAGGACGGATTTTAATGAGATGTCATTTTTTCTTTTCACTTTAGAAAACTGCTGTTTAGTATAGAAATTCTTTTAATGTTATAAAAAACGTAAATAACCCATTTTTATAAATTTTTTTCCATTTTTCGTTGATTTCTACTAATAAGTCATGTTTTTCATTTTACCGTCATTTTTAATGCATTTTATCTCCTGATTTAATTGATTTTAATATCATTTTAATGGTCCTTGCTTCAAATGATTTTTACAAGATGCAACAAATACTCTCCAAAGAATTCTTGAGTACCTGTACCTGGTAGCCTATTCGATTTTTTAGCTCAGAAATTGTAACGTGAGCATTGTGAGTATGTAATCTAAGGTTCCTGTGATACCTGTCAGCGCCATTGGTTGTTCAGCGGATTTCGGAATAATTAAAGACAGAGATTGTCTGGTAAAAAACAGAGCAAACCAAACGCTTGAAAGCAGAGTTCACTTGAACTAAAAGAAGAAGGTTCGATTACATCAGTAACATATCCAACAGCTTGAGTAGTTCATCAGAACTGGTTTTGATAACATTTTTACGCCACTTTTCTTTGCTTTTAGGTCATCTTTGAAACATTTTAAGAGCATTTTATTGATCATTTTTGATGATGTATTCGATCATCAAAATCCGCCCCTAGTAATTTAATGTTGACGTGGACTCATGCGGTCGTTACGTTGCCGCTCGTCCTCACTTACATAGATGACGACGATGTAGACGATGTCACAGTCTCTTGTGGTTAGTGGACGTTTTATGCGAGTGAGGCAATGATAGCGACTCTGCTACTGCCGTCGCCAGCGGCCGGCTTCGGAGCAGCTTTCAAGGCAACCAAACGGAAGGTTGCTTTTCTTGACACTCGTCAAAGGGTGCTTGGTTGTTTTCACATGTAGATGTGGTGTGTTCGACCTTTCAGACCGACATCTATCCAATGTGATCCCCTCATCATTTTCCTACATTGCTTCATTCAGTGCAAGGCACATGCCAACCACAACTTTGATCACAGGTTTAGAATGTGTTTGAAAAGTAACGTCTTGCAACGCTCGTTCAAAACATTGTTCTTCCCTTGGAAAGTTATCGCGGAATTTTATTGTAATTTATATTATCAGCAACATTATCCTTCGATATCAGCCGTCCAGTATTTTATAAGCATCATTCAGCATTCTGTTTCGATGTGCATTCCATGGCACCTCCCAGAGGACCGACTTTTACACCAGCTCAATAAATTTCATTTTGTCCTCGATAACCACACATTCGGTTCACTGAAAACTGATTAATAATTAACCATGAAACAAAATGCTGTGACCTATGCAAGTGCTGTGAACGTGCCAGTGTTCTCTGGGCCCCTAACTTCGCCTATTCTAACCCACAAAGTAAAATTAATTCAGAAAAAACAGCGCATTCTATTCATATTTACCTGCGTCAAGCCAGTACTCTTGTTTGGCACTGGAGAACTCTAAGGCACTACTTGTCACAAAACAGAAATGAATTCTATCCGTAGCAAGCGCTAGTATCAATCATTCACACTACTTGCTCGTCGTAGAACAACTACAGTTGCCAGCGCTTGCCGCGGCGAAGCAAGGAAACTAGTCAGGGTACACACTTTCACAATTTCCCTTATTCCCTTTAATTTCATATTCCCTTTTTTCACCCTTACCTTCATTCCTCTGTGGGGTTGCGTTATGCAGATATATTAACGGTCAGTATTTCGAAAATGCTATTATTACGATACTATTCGTATTATTCCGTGAGAAAAAACTGAAGGTTTTCGACATAGACGTAACGAAGCGTTGGTCATCATTCAGCGTCATCATTATCATTGTACTCATCTTCCACCATTGTTATAGTCCATTATTATTATCATCGGATCAAGCAAATTTAATGGAAAACACCTTCGAATAGTGGTATCACCATTCCACCATTATCCTCATTATCCACATTGTTATTACCTTCATCACCACCGCCAAATTACATTCATACCCCGAGCGACAAAACCTTCATCTTGGACTCGGTCGTACGTGTAACCATCACCATTCCTGCTCGCAGCTTCGCCTCAATCGCCGCCAACGTCGCCGCCGCGTGCGCCGTCTTCTCGGAACAATCGCGCGCCGTCCGCAGCTCCACGAAGCCACCCCTCCCCCTCCCCCCCCTCTCCCCCCCCACCGATGCATCGGCACGCGGCGGAGGCGCCGCGCAGGCGGGTCACTGGCACCTAGGCCCGGGGACAGTGGACCGACAGGACGACGAGAGCGCTCCTAGGGTCGTTTTTAAACGCTGTTGATTGATTCGTGATGCCGGGCGCGACAACCAGTGAGGTCGTTTTATACGTACTAAGAAAACTCGGCAGACGTTGTTCTGCCCTTCATCTCCCGCTTTCCCCACACCCATCTCCGTTTCTCATTGTCTCTCCCTCCCGCCCTCACCCTGTCCCTGTCTGCCTGTCTCTGTGTGTCTCTGTCTCTGCTGCTCTCTGTCCCTCTCGTTCACATTTACTAGCAGATTATGCACGTCTCTGAGCAGGTGAGGTAATATCGGGAAGCGTCGGCCCAGCAAAAATGGACTAGATTGTTCAGGAAGAGTTCATTCTATAGATTACGGTGTGAGAAACGTTTCTTTGAGGCCTTTGCCTCGTTTATGAGTTATTTAACGATATAGATTCAAAATATTGCTGTGTGTTACAGGTTGCATTTGACGTGAATATGTAGTGGATATGTAGTGAATATGTAGCGCCATGTAGTGGAGTTACAACAGAATTAACAACACAAACCTTCTCGGTAAAAAAAAGCAGAAGTGCCAACTTTCATGGAGATCGGTCCAACGAGATGATAACACCGGTTGCGTAGCACTGGATTGTCACTGCCCTGAGGAAGCCTGCGACATGACAGGCGAAACGTTGGTCTCTCCGCCAACGACGCGGTGTCTCGCGGACAGCCAAGAAGTCATAGCAAGGTCATTAGCCCCGTAAGTGTAATGCATGTTTTTATCGCGAGAGGTGGTGGTGATCTTTGGGTGGTGAGATCCAGCACCGACCTACCCATCCACTTCCGAGATTCTTCCCTCAACCAGACACCTCCCAGTGGGGCACCGCCCCAGGCGGAACAAACCATCCTGACTGGTGCATGCAAGTAAAGAGAACAAAGAAGAGGAAGGAAAAATAGCGCGATTTTTTCGGAGTGTGACCCATTATGGGACTGCTAAAGCATTCGCCTGGTGTTGATAAAAAAAAACACGGAAAACTACCACTAAGGTCCGTTCCCTGACACTTCACTCCGCATGTAAACAAACTTTGAGAGTATCCCTCCGCCCCGTAGTTCGTGATTGGCTGCGCCACGACCATATTCAAATGCCGACACGTGTCGCAACCAGTACTGTCATAACATATTGTTTTCACTAGTACTTATTTAATATGCCCAAAATACCAGCCAAAACATTCGGATAATTTGCTTAAATATAACAGTAGTTACATTTACGATGTGCTCTCGCAAGGTGGCAGTGAAATTTCGTCCAAAGCACTGTCTGAAAAATGTTCATCGCTGGAAGAACTGACCTCCATATTAATAACTATTTCTTTTGATAAAGTGTCATATGCAATGTCTGCCTGCCACATTCGTAAGAAGCTTCGCCACTAGCTTGATAACAAACCACAGCTGGAAACTTTACAACTTATTTTAAATTTCAAAATATTTAATTCGATATTCAAAAGATATTTCACATGAATAAGAACAAAAAATGAATTCTCTAACCACAAATAATATTTTATGACAAAATTAGTTAGTTTTCTTACACAAGAACATTATTACAGAAATTTTGGGAACAGTTGGCATGAACATCATTAGGGGCTTCAGCCGGGGATCAGCTTTTAGCCGGATCCCATTTTTAGGGGTTGTTAGCCCTGAGGGTATGGAAGATGAATGATGATGATAGTGAGGGGTGAAAGGATAGCAAACACACATAGACATACACAAACACACCCATGTCCGAGGCGGGACTCGAACCCGCGGTGCAAGATTCCACCGCCTTAGTGATCTCGGCGATGGGGCGAACCCTACCACATTTTTATTTCTTTAATTTATATTTTTATTTTGCTGCGCTCACTTTAGGGGCCATTTCGCTCACTGCCTTGCGCTCCGAAGGAACTGGAAGGCCGCCGTCTTCGGCGAAGGAACGAGAGTTTGGGAGAAGGTCCTTTGCGGCGCGGGAATGTGGGGCGCCGAGCGTCCTTCTCAGGAAACGCGAAATTTAGTGTTCCGGTTGTAAACTCGCAGCCGCCGCGGAGTGGTCAAGTGGTCGAGTGGTCGAGTGGTCCTCGCGCTCGCGTGGCAGGTGGCTAAGCAACGCCCTCGTGAATCTTACACTTCTTGCGCCGTTAGCGGTCCGCGTAAAATACTGTGTTGGTACTCATTACGCAGAACGAACGGCCGCGAACCAATATTTAAACGCGATATTTAAATATGGAGCAGGTGGGGAATAGGATAACGTTCGGTGGATTTGTGCTGTGAGCGTTAAAAATGTATGCTGGAAATTATAAGGCGATTTGGAATGAGACTCACCTGTAATAAAATGTGTTTCATTAGGTGATACTATTTAATTTTATCTTCCAGTTGTCCGTTTCTGATGCTAATTTTTATTACAATAAATAATTTTAATTGTGTAGGGACTTAATATTTATAAGGAACAATGGCAGTTCAATAGTGAGTACATTTCGTAATTGAAAGAAATTGTCATATCGTTACAAAACTCTTCGTCATATGACTATGTGAAATATATTTTTGTGAGTTTTACAAGTCAAGCTCGCGCACTATCGTTTTTCTTGCATCTTATTTGTTTACAATGTTGTACGATTCCTTTACGTACTTCTAATGTCACGCCCCGTGTATTTATTAACGTGCCAGAACACGTTGCTGCTTGTAAAATGTTACAGGAAGGCAACATGGTCATGCAAATAGGCACCTCCCATAATAATTTTTATTTTTTCTGCAATGCAGTGTGCAGTGAATAGGTTGCAACTAACACTTGCTTTTATGATACATATTTTAATCTATATTTATGACAAAAATATCTTGAGAGCCAACATAACCATCTTTCAGTGAACCTTTGAGAATCGGCTGCACATTCTCTTTTATAACTAAAACTTGTCATGTTAACAGAACTACCATTTGTTTCTCCGTTATGCATTATCAGTGTCATAAACACAAAGTTGAATTATACGACCAGTGGAATGTAATAATGACAGTATTAAATTATCTTATTTTAAGATTCTTCTTGAACTTCTAATCACAGAAACTTATGCAATGTACAGAATGTGTGGAATACACATTTCCGTATACGCAGAAGAAATCCAACAAAAGCGATGTAATTTCGTTCGCTTTTTTTCCCCTCTCCTTTGAAAACTATGATTACGGCTTTGCTCGAAATCATTCATTCACTTCAGCACTTTCCTCATGCAATGTTCCCCAGAACCCGTGCAAAATGTGATCGATAGGTCTACAAGAAAATTGTGTACATACAAAGCGATGTTTATTTTACCGAGAATATAAGGGACATGAAAATAAAGCTATCGCTCCCATCCCCCCCGCAGACCGTCTCATTATCCACGCAGTGCATTGGTCTCCGTGCATTCTCACGCGTGCAACGGGAAGCTCGGCACCGACTCTGCAATCACGCTTAGGCGTCGGACAAGGCGGACACGCCCGTAATGCTTTGCTTACCGACGACGGAAGAAAATTATGGCTATATAAGACACGCTGTACCTTCTAATTTGTGTCTACCAGTCGGCTATGGTATGTGTTTCTTTCCGTTACAAACGTGATTTCTGAAGACGCCAAAGTGGAGCTTGTTCGACAAACTCGATCCCGTCCGTCGTGTCGTGACGGTTAACGAGGCGAATGATGAAGAAGAAAGTTACACTTGATGCGTGTCTCTATTTAGGTGACAGATATCGATCGGAAGGTGAAACAATAGGCGAGAGATATGAGACAGATTAATCTGTACAATGAATGTCTGCCGATGAAGCAAAACATTTTCTTTTACTTGCACTCTTCACACTTTAGGGTAGATTCAAAATTTTATCTAATTTTGTGTGTTTTGTTTCTTTCTATAATAGATATACTTTAGTGAATATTGCAAATGTGTGTAATATTTTAACTGTAGCGCATGTGTTGAAATTTCAAAGTAAACTTTATAAGATCCTTGTTTGCAAAATATACCAAAAGAAAAAAAGATAAAACAATGACTTACTGAACAAACGAATCTCGGATTAATCTACAATTTGGGGTAATACAGATCAGGAATAATCCAAGATAGCTAAAAATACTGTAGTCGTAGTTCACGACATTTGAGAAGATGATTTCAGAAAGCATTGATAAATTCTTTTGACATTGATTGCACTTGTACTGTTCCTTACCACAAGTGAAAAAATAACCTTTCAAACACTATGGACTGGCACAATGGTTAAAAATGTGCTCAAGATTTACGTTCTTAATCAATATTCTGAACACTGCTGTGGAGTGTATCAGGTATCAAATGTGCTCAAGATTTACGTTCTTAATCACTATTCTGGACAGTGCTGTAGATACAACTCGTGGCCTGGAGCGGCAAGAATGCTGCTGAACAAAATTGCGCAAAATGGTTTTCCCAAAAGTACCAGACACACTGCTCAAAAGCAACAAATAACTCTACCTATAACTATATGATAAATTAAAATACTTTAACAAAAGCACTCTTCACAAGCATTGTATTATCGTAGTACGAACAGAACTCGAACATTCACAACAGAGTAGAGTACATTTGGATACGCAGTTCAACAGTTCTTTACATATTAAGAACAAAAAAAAACATTGCTTTTAAATAACGCAAAACGTCAATAACAAATATTTAATGATGAGCGGTATCTTCCTTGGAGTCTTGCTGCTCCTTGATTCCAACTATGTTGCAGCAGGAACGCACTGAGAATTTGGTCGGTTCGCATACTAAGAGAATAGGGAGAATAACACAATCAAATATTGGAATGTTTAATAATTTACTACAAAAACAGTTTAATTATTTTCGTATTTCTACAGATTTCCCAATCTAAAGAAACTTCAGACCCCACTCAAAAAGGCCGGAGAGCGCCTAGTTTCCATTTCACAGCAAATTGGATGGATTGATTGATTAGTGATTCCGGGCGTGTCAACAGATAAGGCAATTTCCCCGTAAGTGTAGTGCATGTTTTCTCCTCTGGAGGTGAACTTTCCGACGCTTGATGGTGAGATCCGCCACCGACCTATCTGTCGGCTACCCGGGTTTTGCCAACCAGGTACCTCCCACCAGCGAGGCGCCGCCCTAGCCAGGTCAAACTAAGTTCCCGGTCGGTCTCCCGGCATGTGTGGTAGTGTAGTGCATGTTAGTGTAAATGTGTGTGTCTGTACATAAGGGGTGAGGATAGGACAACGAAGAGGAAGAAAAGATCGCGCGAGGTCCGTGGCCAGTTTGTTAGGGTACTGCTCCGGCATTCGCCTGGTGTTGATCGGAGAAACCACGGAAAACTACCGATCAGAGCAAACGACCGAATTCTTCTCTAGACAGCCACTGGGTTCGACCTAGCTGACAAGCTAGTGTCGAAAATCCTGCCACCGTCGAGAGTCAAACCTAGCACCTTTCAATCAGTGCCACCCACTCCTGTAACATCAGTTGATGTGCTTAACCGCCTCTCCCGGAGCGCAAATTGGAAATTAGAAATATAGACACCTCGTAATGTCGTCGCTCTCTCCATTGCCTCCAGTCTTCCTCCAGAGTTCAGCGCCGTCCATAGGAAGGAAGAGGGGCGGGGGCGGGGGCGGGGGCGGAGGTCGGCGGGCGGCGTCGGCGCTCTCCGCCCCCGCGTGCGTGCCCGCCGGCCGAGGCCCCGCGGCTAATGACTGTGGTTACTCGGGGGCCACATCCCCGGTGCGCTACCTACATTGTCGGAGGAACGTTGGTAATGCGGCGAGATTGCTGCGGGGTCAAGACGCGTGACCCCGCAACCGGCCTGGCCTCCGCTCCGCTCAGCCCGCCCGCCCGCCCGCCCGCTCTCTTGCCCGCTCACTCGCTCGCTTGCCCACCCGCGCCCCCGCTCTCACTCGCCAGACCGTGCGCTTGCGTACGTCACCACCCAGTGACTCGCTCGACCACCCGTCCGCTCGCTCGCCTGCTCTCTCGCTCGCTCACTCGCTCGCCCACCCGCGCACCTGCTCTCACTCGCCAGCCCGTCCGCTTTCGCGTACGTCACCACCAACTCACTTACTCGCTCGCACATCAGTCCATTTGCCTGTCGTCCACTCGCCTTCCCGATCCCTTTCCAACCCTCCGACTTCTCGACCGCCCTCTCGCAGCTCTCTCCCATTCGTCTGTCTATCCACTCGCTCATCCGCTAACCCTCTTAGTCGTCGTTACATTTACTTGTTTACTTTTCAGCTCGCTCGTACGATTAGTCTCCATCTGTCTCGCCCGTTGATCTTTCTAATGGTTCTGCTGACTAAATCTAGCAGCTCACTCAACCCTTACCCCCACACTCGCCCGTACGCACATCTTCGGTCTTACCAGGCCCACCCCAACTTTCTCGCATTCTCGGTCGTCTGCTGGCGTCTGCGCTCGCCGTCGTCTCGCTCAGTCCCCCGGTGGGTCGCCGGCTGGGTCGAGCGCCAGTCCTCCCACTCGCCCGGTCACTCGCCTGCCTCCCCCATCGCCGCCACCCGCTCGCCGTATTAATTCAACGGCGGCGCTTTCGGGTAAATAAAAAATAACAGACCTCCAATTACGTCACGAAGCGGCGTTTCCCTTTTGTGGAGGAGAGCCGAGGCGCTCTCCGCCTCCGCCGCCGCCGTCCGGAATTTCGCCTCTTGACAACGATACAATGCGTAACTCGCCTCGACCATCTCCGTCCGAGTAAAAAGGGAGGAAAAAGCCCGAAGAATGGATCATTACGACGACAACAATAAGGTCACGACAATGCGGGAGGGGTGAGCGCTCAGTTTTGAGAATTACGGAGCGCGGGTGGCGGGTCGGAGGGCAGCGGGAGTGGGGGGTGGGGGTGGCTGAAAGCGATCAGGGGGTCGGCAGAGACGGGCTTGGCTGACCCCTGGGAGGTGCAAGGCGGAGACGAGATGGTTCAAGGAACTCTTGGAAGTCTTCGCGTTCCGAAAGACATGTCCAGGAAGTAGTTTTTTTGAGGCATGTTACGCGGAATGTTAAAAATAATTTAGTGATTTAAGCCAGGGGTATAGTTTTAATTTCCTTGACCTTATCGACGAAATTTAAAGAAAAATGCTAAGAAGTAAGAAGAAAAATGTAAAAATTTGAATGATACTGTTCATAATATTTGAGGAAAAGTAAAGAAGGAGATACTTCTCTGCCAAAACAATTGAATGGATCATTAGCTGAGTATTTTAATAATTTCTTGAATAAATATTGAATTATTGATGGAAATATTACGAAACAAATGAAGAAGAAAATGCCTTGTCATTTCTTAATAAAATAAGTATAAAGTATCTTCTTCTTTCTATGGCTCTACAGACCATAGTCTGATATTCAAGTACCCAATACTCATGAGGGGGAATGAACAATAGGAAAAGTTGGGGCATCAGCTAATCGTCCGATCTTATGGATAGACATAAAGATGTATGGGAAAGGAATCTCAGCATGGGACCCAACTCACTGTTAATGTAATGCCCAGCAACTGTGTGGAATTGACCAGATATAAGCAGGAACGCGACCGTCTATGTAAAGTTCTCATTCAAGAAGTGACATTGTTCCACCCAACTACTCAAGTGACGAAAATCGATTACCATCGCACATCAAATCTCACATTCCACAGTTCACGAACCGCTGAGTCTACACTACATTCAGATGCGTATCAAGAAAAAAATCTACTACAAAAATATTTTAAAACACAGATTTCTGAAATTCTACATAAGCATTAAGTTATTTCGTAAAGTGAAATAATTAATAACTGCCACAAAGGGCAATTCAAAAATTATCTTATATGGGGGACGAGTTGCCAAAACTGTGAAGAAAGTGAACGAGGAGGGAGTTGATAAAAAAGAACGTTCTCATCACATTTTTGTAATAATTCATATAATACTGAAATAATTATATAAATAAATGTTCAAATGAATGAAAGAATTAGCTTATACTTATTATTTTTGAAAATTCTATTAAAACGTGACAAAAATGTAACCTAATTTTTAATGGAGGTACTCTTATTTAACTCCGGCAATAGGAGGAAGGGTTTGAATTAGAAAGTTTTTTTCAGGGGGAGGAGAGCATTTGCAAACTTTTCACAAATAGGTGAGGCAGGGTTTAAGAAGCTATCTGTGTATCCGTCTTTTTGAACGGCCTCTAAGTTGCATCTGCGAGCATGATAATCCACAGGAACTCGAAGGGAACTTGCGTACAGTCCTCTAAGTAATCTAAGGCGATCGGTCACGGTTGAGGAAATTCTAACCAAAATTTCGGTCGGCCGAGGTCGGCCGTTATTGTCCGATGACCCAAATTCGAACGAAACTCGTCATAATGGACCCGAATGACTTCTTCCAACGGCGTCCGAAACATCGGCTGCCGAAGATCTGTTTCGTTTTTTGATTTTCTCCGTCCGTCGTCTGCCGACCCATACGATTTTTATTTCTCGGAGCGTGGGGGCTTGTCTTCACGATCTCACGACATTTTGCGTCTTTGTTGGTCGCGCCGCTAGACGTCGCATGATCGTGATCGCGTCGAGCAGTGCTGGCGATAGCGGCCCGACCTAGCGGCCCGACCAAGAAAGACGCGAAACCATCGTGAAGACATCCTATCCATCGTGAAGACAAGCCTCCACGCGCGGAGAAATAGATTGATTGGTTGATTCGTTTTTCCGAGCGCGTCAACCACAGATGTCATTTGTCCCGTAAGCGTAGTGCGTGTTTTTCCTCGGGGAAATGGCGGTGATCTTTCCCAGCTTGATGGGGAGATCCGGCCCCGACCTACAGCCGACTAGCGGGGTTTTCCTTCAACGAGGTATCTCCCACCAGCGGTGCACTGCCCCAGCCGACACAAGCTCTAAGTTCCTGACCGGTCTCCCGGCATGTGTGGTAGTGTAGCGCATGTAAGTGTGTGTAAGGGGTGAGGATAGGACAAGGAAGAGGAAGGAAAGATCGCGCGCGGTCTATGACCCGTTTGTTAGGGTACTGCTCCGGCGCTCGCCTAGTGTTGAACGGAAAACTACCGATCAGAGCAGCCGGTCGCTAGAATTCTCCTCCAGACAGCGACGGACTGATTCGACCTAGCTGAGAAGATAGTGTCGCAAATCCTGCCGCCGTCGGGAGTGGAACCTAGGACCTCCCGGTCACAGGGACTGCAGTGACATCAGTTGATGCACTGAACCATCGCACCCAGTTTAGCGACTATACTGCGATTTTTCTAAGAGCGACTCTCAAGGAAACTCAAATCCCATCTTCGCGATGGAATATGTCACGGCATTTCGCGTCTTTCTCAGTCGCTCCGCTAGATTTCGCACGATCGCGACCGTATGAAGCAGTGCTTGCGATCATGCGAATTCTACCGGCAAGACCGAGAAAAGATGCGAAATGCCGTGACATATTCCATCGCGAAGATGGGATTTGAGTTTCCTTGAGAGTCGCTCTTAGAAAAATCGCAGTATAAATAAAACCCAAATATACATTTCGGCCGCAATCAGCTCCTGTGCGACCACCTCGGCAGCGGCTCGGGCCAATGGGGTGGGCGGAGGCGCGGTGGGCGTGCCGGCGCGGCGCGGCGCCTCGCCAAGTCGTCACCTCGCCTCGGCCTCGCTGACAGCGGTGATGGATGCGCGCGCGGGCCGATAAGCGCGACACAGGGATCGCTCTCACGTCGAAACACGCACAAACACACGGCCCGCGATAGCGCGCTCGGAACAGCCTTCGCGCCGCGCCCGGCCGGCACGCATAACCCTTCCGCCCCCGCCCCCCCCCCCAACGCACCAACATCCTCCGCTGGGGCGTGGGAGGTGCGAAAGAATAGCGTGTGTGGTATACGTACGAGGGTTATTTTTTAAATAAGGTTCATTTGTTAATAAAAAGGAATATATTGAACCTGTAATAGCACATTATGAAACGATGATATAATGATGGGTATTAATACACTCGTCTGAAGTTTGCGAAACTTGCTCGTTCCTCGCTCGTATCATAATATCACACTCGTGTATTAATACCCATGACAGCGAGTTTCTTACGGTACTTCTTCTGCGGCTTTTATAAGTTTAACTTTTACATTGAATTGTTTCCTGGCAATTGACTTGCGGGATTCAGCCAAGGCCTCCTAGCGGACACCCCCCTACCCACCGCAGGTGGCTTTGGTTTACCGGACCGAATGCGAGGGAGTACAGAAGTTGCGGCATTAATTCCGACGTCTCCATCTTTGCTTTTTTTCTTATCTCTGGAGGTGTCAAGTCCATGTTTGGTTCACTAGACATTTTAAACTAAAGAATTGGCTGATTTTTAAGAAAAAAACACACGGAGCAATATATAACCCAAAATTACTTGCATTCAGATCTTAACCTTAGTCAAATGTTCTCTCCAGGAACTACCACTGCGCTAGTCAACTAGGATCGAAGTGAAATTACGAACGAATATATTTTAAATAATATTCCACGTTAAAAATTACCAATAATAAAAGAAATGAAAACTGAGAAGCACAATTGATTGTGTTGGTCGATTCTGAAATGGAACGATTTAGTCTCTTCTAAATGTGTTTTTTAATGTTTTTCTTATTTGTCTCAGGCGAGACTTGTGCTTCGAACGTATAGATTTTAAAAATTGTATACCATTAGAGATTTTGTTGCAACAACAGTTCTTATTGTTTCTTTGATTATTTCCATTTAATGCTTGTATTCTTTACAATGTTATTGTAAATTTTATACGTTAAGATGAAAGAAACATTTGTACTTGTTTTGAAATTTTATTATAGTACACTTTAACATGAGACCAATTGAATCGTGAAACGTATTTTATGCAAGATGTAATGATTTATATAAGAATTGTTTGAATATATCTAATACAAGAGGATCCCACTGTACACAACGAAAATAGTTAACAGCAATCATTCCACAAAAGTACTTAATTGAAATTCAATAAGTTGCTCGTGTAAATGGATGAATCAGAAAGCCGCATTACTTAAATTAAGTTAAATGAGTACTGGCAAAATATATAATCTAAAGAGAAAAATGAAAAAAATAAATGTAATACATCAATATACCTAAGAGTAAAACGGGAGTTCATAAGCAACATTTCCGATGATTACGAATATTCTCAGAAGTGACAAAATTTAAATATTAAGTAAAATGACAGGCGAATGTGAATAATTGAATGAAAATATTGGTAATGAGAATCTTTCATTCTTTTTTTTTATTGCAGCGACGACAATACCTCGCCAGTAGATCTATAAAGATAGTAAATTTGATATGATAGTACATTTGTAGATAGTAGATAGAAATAGTAGTTCTTTTAGATAGTAGGTTTTTCTTTGTATAAGTAGATAGATTTGTTACAATACCTCACCAGTAGATGCCAGTAGATCAGTAGGTTTGTTACGGAGTGTGGGAGAGCAGTGCAGGTGGTCGCAGGGCTCACCAGTGCATGCTCTTTCCGGATATCTTCGGCAGCACAATGTCAGCAGCAGCACTATAGGATTCCCTTGAGTCAACGCACAGCAATCCCTGTGACAACAGAAGAGATAGCAGTTGGCAGATGACATGACGCGAGCACTCACAACTGCTTGTGCTTGTAGGTTATACGTCTAAATAAATGGACGTACAGTATTCAAAAGAACGTTAGGCAAGTTAAGAGAGATTATAATATAGAAGACAAAAATAATTACTGTGTCAGGTGTTTGAATTATAAGAGTTTTCATGCAATACAACTTTGAATGGCATGTTATCCATTATGTACGATAATTTTGTTTCTTTCCTATATGATAATTTTCACACACTGAATATAACACATTCTTAAAGAAATTTAGAGACATGTTAAAATGAAGGAAATATTAAATATATCGTAAGGAAAGTCTTGAAAGAAGTACAAATAACGATTTTGCTGCAATGACAAATTTCATTATTAGTTTAATTGTGTAAATGAACTATGAGTTTCGTTGAAATTTGTAGATAAACATTATTTATTTTAAAGTTTAGTTCCAGCTCGATCTGTGCAAACATTCCGCATAGAAAATAATGTTGAAATGTACGAAAATAGTTTCATATTGATCAGAACTTCAAACAGTCACTCCCTGAACTGAACATAGAAGCACTACAGGACCGTGTAAAATAGTCCGTGGTTGCGGCAATTTATTTTTTTGTAAATTGTGGGATTCCACTCGTTTCTGACCTCCAAACCGTGCTGCAGAGTGAGTGTACTCAGAAGAGCTAACTCTCGAAACATATAAAAGAAGGTTCACTCGTCCTCACTCGTTTTTCGTGTGCTGCCCCGCATGTTTCCGGCACGTTCTCAATATGTTCTTCGCAAGTTACCCGCACTATGAGTGACGGGGTCACTTGGGTACAGTTCCCGAGTTGTGCACGATGATAAAACGTGTTTCAACGTGCGTTGCAAATAACAATGCGCGCCCCATAATACTCGAACTTCTGTTTTTTGCCATAATCCTTTTGATGCCTCCAAGGAAAGTAATTCTCTGTCCAACACAATAAACCTATGGGGTTTTGTGGTGAAGGTTTCTTATAAACGGGCAAAAACCGCTCCCTATCCTTAGCGTATTATACAGAAGTGATGTTAATATTTCTTATTTACATGTATGAAAACAAAACTATTTTAGATTTGAGGAAACTACTATAAGCAGTTGTCAGAATCACAAACAATACCAAATATTCCAGAAGCATGGGTGTATTAAACAAAAATACACAAGTGCGTTCCCAACAGGCAACTGTTCCTACTGCTGGAGACGGCTTTTACCGAAAGGTTAAACGATGCAATAAAAGTCAAGATACCACGCTCGTAGCCGTGTCCTCTCGAAGCACGTTCCCGAAGGGAAGATTTCCGTCTATCCAGTTCCCAGGAGAACTCACTCCAAGTGATGCTGCGGTTGTGGGATTATCGAGCGCCGCGCCGTCTCTTTGTTTACGCCGTTAGTCTCAGGGGGGAGGGAGGAGGGAGGTGACAGCTGCGCGTCGTCGACAGCGCGAGTGCCGGGAATGTCCTCCGCCCAGGCGACTGCACCGGGAGGGGGCGGACGTGGTGATAGAATTAACGGAGCAGGATGTGGTAGGAACAAGGCTTCAACTCGTTTCTGGTTTCGGTTGATAAAATAATTCCGTTTCAATTTAGGTTTTTGATCAAAAAAAAGTTTCGGGTTTAGTTTCGATTTTGAAACGGATCGGGACGTTATCGTATATTTTTGTTAAATAATTTAGATACGAGAGCAATGCTACCGAACTTCAATATATGCTAGTTTTTGACGATTCCTTTCTCTTCCAGGCAAAAAATAAAAATAAATAACGAAATATTAGCTCTCTGAAAAAAAAGGACAGTTGTTTACATTATTATTCACGTCTCGAAATCTGAACCGAACGTAGCCCATAATACGAAATTATCATATTTTTAAGTGTGAAGTTTCATTCAGTTTCGAGTCCAGCGAAATATTCAATGAAATAGCAGATTTTGTTTGCAGTCTTGGGTGTGAATTTGGGGCTATAGTCAATGGTTCGTACATAGTTCCGGGTGAGGGTGAGTGCGAAAAAGGGTATCGGATTCACTGATCCCTTCGCGTTAGAGAAGACTTCCGAAGTGACTGTGTTCGAGATGCCGGGGTTGACAGCTGCGCGGGCAGAGGCAAGAACCGAGGAAAGGGCAGAGGCGAGAGTAGAGACAACAGTAGCAACCAGAGTAGCCACCAATATAGAGGCGAGCAAGAGGACGGGGGTAGAGGTGAGAGGGAGCTGAGGGCGGAAGCCAAAGCGGTGACAAAGTTGTAGGAGGCGGATGGTGGTAATGTAGTAGAGAAGCAGGAAAGCGAGAGCGAATGTAGTCGGAAGTGAGGGCGCTGGTGAGGACGGAGTTTAGGGCGAAGGTTAGGGCGCGGGGGAGATAATGTTGGAAGGAGGCAGGGGGAGAAGCGTTTGGCAGGGCAGTGACAGTGTCGGAAGCAACGAAAGGGGCGGGAACGGGAAAGGATGACGGAGGCAAAGCTGATTGCTGGGTTTGCACCGGCTCCACCGTCATGGTTGGCGCCGAGATGGAAAGAAGCGAGACGGCTGGACGGTGCAGTGGTATGAGGACACGAGGGAAGAGAGGTAGGTGGGTATCGTGATCGCGGGCATCTCCTTTACCGTTCAACAGCGAAATCGGTGCGTAGATGGGCAGTGTGTGACAGTGTCGACCCTGACGAAGGAGGTTTTGTGGCGGCGGGGATGATGTAGCTGGAGAGTCGGTGCGATTGAAGATTGATTGATTGATTCATTCATTCATGTGTCTGGGCGCGTCAACTACTTGGGTCATTAGTCCCGTAAGTGTAGCGCGTGTTTTTCTATGGAGGTGACAATGATCTTTTCCCCGCTGGATGGCGAGATCCGGCGCCGACCTACCGTCGACTAGCGGGGTTTTCCCCTCAACCAGGTATATCCCATCAGCGGGGCACCGCCCCAGCCGGGACAAGCTGTAAGCTCCCGACCGGTATCCCGGCATGTGTGTAGTGGGTGTTAGTGTAAGTGTATGTGTAAGAGAAGAGGATAGGACAAGGAAGAGGAAGGAAAGATCGCGCGCGGTCCGTGGTCCGTTTGTTAGGGCACTGCTCCGGAATTCCCCTGGTGTTGATTGGAGAAAACACGGAAAGCTAGCGATCAGAGCAGCCGGCCGCTAGAATTCTCCTCCAGACAGCTCCTAGCTGACAAGCTAGTGTCGAAAATCCTGCCGCCGTCGGGACTCGAATCTAGGACTTCCCGGTCAGAGGGACTGCAGTGACATCAGGTTGATGCACTGAGCCATCTCTTCTGGTGCGATCGAAGGGATGGTGTAGCGGTGAGACCTGAATGGGTGAGGACGGCGTAGGGGACGGAGGAGCTGAGACACCAACGGGGACATTGCGCGGGCGGCAGGGAGCGGAGACAGCGGCGGTAGCTGCGGCTGGAACTCGTCCTTCGGCGCGGGGCGGCCTCTTCTGGGAACGCGGTCAGTAAAGAGTTTGTCAACCCAGGAAACGATCGGGACGGACAGGAGGCGCTGAGCGTTAAGAGCAAAGATGTGTCCGAAGCGGTAATAAAGACAATACGTCAATAAATAAGTGTGGAGGCGAACAGCGGGGGTCACAGACAGTGGTGCCAGTGAGCTGAGGAAGGTGATCTCAAGCACATCACAAAATGATCTGGCAGACAAATCTCTCCAGCTCTCTGTAAGAGTTTCAAAGCTATAATTAGAACGGTTTAAAAAAAGCACTTCGATCCAGAGCAGACAATTAAGAAAGTTCCAATATTCACTAAAAATATTCATATCATCATAATTAAATTTACGATGATTAGATAAAATTTGAATGATAGTTAATAATACAATTTATCATAAAATATATTTTAATGATAGATATGTAATTGATGAAGCACGAAGAACATGTACGTTTCACATTGATGTTTCGTTAATTACAAATTATTCAAGTTCTGTGAAAATGTGGAGTGAAATGCATCTGCGTGAGAATATGCCTCAAATGTACCCAGTAGTAAAATGAAACTAGTGGTGCTGAAACAGTACGCACTTTCTCTTCCCTATTTTCAGGCAAAATTACGCGAAAAGTACTCAAATTTTCGAAAAATTGTACATGACCTTATTTCAAAATCTATCTTTAAGGAACAGATTTTATCATGGGAGAAAACCTCAATCGTTAATATTTTAATTGTAGGAAGACTCCAAAAAAGTTTGAACTTTTGAAATTTTCGAAAAATCAGGGTTTTTCACGAACACTGAGACCTGCACCATTGCCTTAAAAGTCCTTCGCACTATCCAACAACAAACTTTAATCTAAAACGATGGAGCCATTTTTAATTGCTCCAGGGACTTTATGTAAAGAACCCTTCAAAATTAAAATACCGGTTTCAAATTCAAGGGGCCTCGATATCAGCCAAATCAATTAGGGAATATAAGTTTTGGAGAAAATCGGCTGAACGGTTTAGCCGCTAGGATTGTTCACGAACGGTCAATCAGACAGATCATCGGACTGATGGACAGACAAACTGACGTTTTGCCTTCATTCGATTTTTCGGCATCAAGGATCCACAAACAAGGATTCTGGATGCACCACGTGTTAGAGGATTTTTTCTAAATTTAGCAACTGGATTTATCCGCTTTATAGTTACTAGTGCCCTGTAATAAGAATTTCTCTGCCAAAAGTTCGCCCATTTTTTTGCGTAGCATTACATAATTTTCTCTCTACTCCGCAGCGAGAAAGCAAAGATAAATCACAGTTCTTTATTTTTGAGATCTAAAAGAATTGAATATCTTGATATTTATAAGTGTAGTACAAACCGCTTTTTAATTAATACCTCAATACTAATTTTTATCTCTTGAACATACCTTTCACCTATCCAATTTTAATTTTCATCTATGTTCGACATAAGTTTCTATTCCACAATCAACCGATCTAAAATCTTCGACTACTCAAAGCACGATCACCGTGCTTCTTTCACCTGTACCGCATGCAACACGCAAAAACTCTTATCTGCTCGGAGGGGCGGGTGCACTGGCGAATCGATCGATCTCTCGCCGGCGTGCCCGCTCGGCGCGGCGCGGGGCGGCGCGGCGTCGCGACGCTGGGCGCAGAAATGCCGAAAGTTCAGCGCGGGTCGCGCGCGGCCGTCCCCCTTACAAATGGTCCGCTCGGGTCCCGCCTCTCAGCCGTCAGTCAGCGCCGCTGCGATGTGGGTGGCGGCGGCGGGTCTTGCCCTCCCCCCCCGAGTAGCCGCTGGCCGCTTCGCCTCCACCGCCTCAACGCGCGGCACCGCCTTCACCCCGTTCCCGTCCCGCGCTGCCCCCCCCCTCCGCACGGCCTTTGCCATGCCCTCGTCTCACTCAGCGCCCGCACACATCCCGTCCTGCCCTACTCCACGCTCCGCACAGCACCCTCCATCCCTTCTCCGCCTCCTGCCGACACAACCTGACCCTCCGATTGATTGATTGGCGTTTCCAGGCACGTCATCTGTTAAGGACATGAGCTCCCTTAGTATTGTTCTATTGAGGATGGTGGCAGTGCTCCACTGGACAGAGGATTCGGTGCTGACGTACACGGCGACTTCGTGGTTTCCTCACCAGTTATTTCCTCAAGCGGGACACTGCTCCATCGGGGATAAACTCTAACCTTTCGACTGGCATCCCGACATGAGCTGTAGTGTAGTGCACGTAAGTGAAATATTTGTGTGCTTATGTGTGAATGTGTGTAAGGGGCGAGGGTAGGGCTAGGAAGAGAAAGGAAAGACCCCGCGCGATCCAAATCTATCCACATTTTTTAAAGTACTGCTCCGGCATACGCCAAGTATGGATTGGAAATATCAGGAAAATTACCGATCACATTAGCCGACCGCTAGAATTCTGCTCCAGACCTCGCCATCTAGCTAGTATCGAAAATTCTCCACCGTCGGGACTCAAACCATTCGACCTCGTCAAAGTCGCTGAAGAAATATCGTCAAAGTTAACTCAGCTGGTCGAACCGCTCCGGGAAGCCCTTGCCTGAGAAACTTTCCACTGTCACGCGGCTTCCGCGCCTCCCCTGCGCTATCCTCGTTCCGTTCCGCTCCGCCCCGCTCCGCCCCCTCCACCCCGCTCAGCCCCCTCCGCCCCTCTCCGTCCTAGACCACCGCGCTCCGCCCCGCTCCGCCCCGCTCCACCCCGCTTCGCTCGGCCCCGCTCCGCCCCGAACACCCCCGCCTCCCACACGCGTTACCTCCACACCACCCCCGCGCCTTCCGCCCCGTGACTCCTTGTCTGCCTCGCTTCCCCTTGGCTTCCCCACACGCCCTCTCCGCCTTACCACTAATCTTACCCCACTCCGACGCCCCTGCGCTATTCCCCTCTCGCCCCCCACGCCCTCTCGGCAAGCCGCCCCCTCCGCACCGCCCCCACTCGCCGACGCGCTTCGCCCACGTCGCTAAAGACTAAAGGCCCTTCCCGTCTGTCGTGCAGCCCGTCGGCGCTGCCCGACGCACGCCGTGCAATGCTGTAATTACCCGGATTCTATATTTCTAATAACACATCTCCGATCGAGCTTCCTCCTAGAGCGATAGACAGTTTCGGAAACGCCGACGTAAGCCATCTGTTTGACGTAACGAAGTCCGGTCTGCTTCGCATTACGGCCAATTACGGCGCGTTGTCTTCTTTTTGGCGCTCTCCGTACGCGCTCGCTGCCTTCGGAACACGCCCCGCCGCCTCCCTCGCAGCTCCTCCGCCCCCGCGCGCCCCGCCCCCGCTCCCGCCCCCGCGGCGAAGCGTCCCGCGTACCGTACATAAATCTTCCGAGGTCTTGTTCGGGGCGGCCGAGAAGGCAGAAGTAATTAGCGAATTGGTGATGGTGGAGGCGGAACATGCTCGGCGAGATGGCGGACCGATAGTCGCGATGGCGAAGGTTGCGGGGGCGGCGTCGGGGGAGGGCGCGGGAACGGAGCGAAGCCGCCGCCCCCGAGCACCCGCCTCTCGCTCTGCACCGGCGGCGCTGGCGGCGGCGGCGGCGGCCGCTACAGCAGCGGCCGTCGGCTCAGATTCCACTTCATTAGCCCCTCGAGCTGGCGGCTCTTTGTGGTCCAATGCGCTTATCGCGTCCGGGGTATTTTTATGCCCGGTCGTACATAAAAATAAGATTTTCCGAGAGTCTATTCCCACATATATCTACGTGCGCCCGGCAGCGGTCTCCTTGTTCGACGCTTAACGGGCATGCGCCGACAATAAAAGCGCCATGTAGATCAGTATCGACTTGGCGGAGCGGCATTAAGCGGTTGGCTGAAGATGTGAGGGCGGGCGGTCCCGTTAAACTCAACTGCATTTTCGATAGTTACTTTTAAGTGAATCGTATAAAAACGTCACGTGATTCGTATGCGACGGAGAAAAAGATAATTTTGTCCTCAAACTGGTAGAGAATTCGGAGTAAATTTATTTCTTTGGTATGGTTTGAAATATTTATAAGAAAGAAATGTTAGAAACTGTTTCGGAAAAAATCTTTTTAAGAATGGTTAGATCCATGGTATCTCAATATCTCGTAACATAAGGTGAGAGGAAAACCTTTGCTATAGATTATTTTGATTTAATAACGTACGAGTTGCCATATGCAAGTGGGTGAATAAAGAAGACAAAATGCAATAAACAAAATCGTGATGTCCCGAAATTTGAGTTATCGAAGTTCGGGTTATCGACTGAATTTCTAACATACAGCCACGTCACTTCAACTATTTGTGATGATTTCTTAGCATGATAAGACCTTGCCTGGTCCGCGCTCTTTATCAAGGCCCACACATTACTTCCACACAGATTCAAGACAAGGCTTTACATCCTTCGGCAATTTTATTATCTTCCACGAAAATTATGTCCATCAACATTCTTGCGTGTGCCGTCGGCAACTCGCCAGTCTGCTTGCTTTTGTCCGTCTTCCGCCGGCGCGGTGACCGCTGGAGCCTGCGAGAACACCGGCCGGGAACTGAACCGGTAGAATTTGGTGGCGGAGGATTTTTACTGCCATCAACCAGCTAACGGAATGTACAGACGTCGGACGCGCCCCCAACGGTAACAAGAACAGGGCATCCTGTACAAGAAACCTTCAAGCAATGCGCGGTGCGATGTCAAGAATTTATTGCCCACATTGTAATACACGTCTCGCATGTTCTGCTTTTAGCACTTTTAAGTACAACTTGCTTATTATAGCACCAAACTCTGTATCTCGAAATCTTTTTGTCAGCTGAAGTTACTCGCCGTTCAGAACCATAAGCGTAACTCACAGCGTTCATGAACGAATTAAATGCGGCTCGTACGCGAAAAAGCGAAAGGTTGCGGTCGTAAATCACGAGAGTGGCCTCCGACGCGCGGCGAATACGTCGGCGAAGGGTGACGCAGGAAACAGTGCTAGCGATACTGGGCACGCACGAGAAAATTGGGAGACTTCAATGCAGCGCGCAGCGACGAACCTAACTAATCTGAACTGGGGACGCGGACAATCGAAAGGAAAAGAAAGAGTGCTTGCGCCTGAGTGTTTTGCCAAACAATTTCTCCACGTTAAAAAAAATTATGTCTCTGTGGTATGATATAATATAACCATCTATTATAAAATATCAATAGATTACAAAAGGAGCAAGTATGATGTAAGATATTTGGTAAAAGGAATGTCATTAGAAGTTGGGGAACACAAACAATTATTTAAAATGCTCAACATTGTTTCGACTTAATGTTCCAAAGTAAAATAATGTAATTATATATCACAAAGGTAAGCACTCATATGTTGAATATTGCACAAAATTACTCTCGTTACTTTAGGTAATATTCCTTTCACCCGTTCCCAAAAGTAAATAACTCCATCGAAAAGGTCAAATATACGATTTCACGGCTATGAAAAAGCGAAAATCCATTAAAAGACATGGCTTGACCAAACACAAAGTTAAATAACGAGTGCATTCACCGGCAAAACTAAATATCAGGGTGCTCGCCGCCATTTGACGTACGGCCGGCGGTGGCGTGGCGCGGCGTGGCGTTGCGGCGAAGGTGCAGAACGGCGCAGAGATAAGAGCGGGAACAATGGGCTCTCCACAGCCGGTGGCCCCGGCGGCGGCGGCGGCCGGGCCGCTCCGGGCTCGCGGGGAGGAGATTACGCCGTGGAAAGCTCCCGCAACCTCACTCATGATTGCGGGCGCCGGATAATTAAGGTGCGGGAGGGGGAGTGGCCGAGAGGGCCCAGAGGGGAGGGGGCACAAGGAGTGCGGGTGGAGGGGGGAGGACTCGCTGCCCGCCCCGTGCCCGCGCTGCCCCCACGCACAACGGCACGTAACGCGGGGCCATTTACCGGCACGCGAGGACGCGGTCGCCTCCGCCGCCATCGCCCCGCTGCCGCTCTACCGTTCTCTGTCGCCGCCGGCCGGGAGAGGCGCGTCACTTTTGCCTTGCGGCGCGTATCTGAGAACAACATTTTATCCGCGCTATTGAGCTGGCATCATTTGTACATCAGTATTACAAATGCCATCTTTCTTTTTATTAATATAGAATTCAGAATAGGTAGAATACAATATATGATAGTTATCAATAATAATATGGTTTATATTAAAATAACTTATCCTTCGATCTTTGTTTTTCTCGCCGAACTCGGGTTGGAATTGTTTCTATTTCTACTGCATTTGTCATTTTGTCATGTTCATGTCAAATCATGACACGTTTGTGTCATTATGCCATGATCATGTATTTTTAATAATAATCACCAAACAACTTATTTAATTCTGCCGAGTGTTATTTTGTTCAAAATAATTTTTTACCAAATCACATGAAAAAATATTTTTTCCCAAACAACTCCGGGGGAATGGGAGAGCAAATTCACGATTTCGTTTAAACCACAACGGATGTTCCCATGGACATTCTTGACATAAGTTCGCAAATCTTTCGAGACGCCATTTCTTTCAGAGACCTCACCCGAAGACACTGTTGTTAACGTTACTACTACATGAAGTGTAGCTGTAATTACCTCGGACGGGCCAGTGAGTCACTTTAAACCGAAATGCTTCTGCTAATGAAACTTTTGTCCTATTACATCGCTACAAATATAGTCACTTTTTTGGCAGGAGTGAGATATACTAATTTTCCTGAAGTTATTCATCTTCCGTAGGCGCCTCTACTATCGCCATTCCAACAATTACGTCACCGTCCAACACTACCGTTGAAACTTCCAATTCTGCCGTCGAAACATACGATTCTTCACCATCACATGTGGTAGCAATGATTCACCCCTGTTTGAGTCTCTATATCCTTTCGTTCGTCACTATTCATCCCATCCACAGTTTCAATTACTTTTGTAACTTTTCATCAGTTTATGCGAGTATTCGTATCTTAACAATTTATTAAATAAGCTTTTCTTTTCATTTATAATATTAAATTTATTATTTTCAGCAACAGAAGCAGTAATTAATATTAACATTGTTTTGTGAAACATTTATTCTAGTTTTTGGACAGCAAATCTATCAAGTGTGTTGCCTAACTTCCTTGGACTTCGGGTAAATTTTCGTTATTTGTTGTAAAATTTCAATAGCACAACTGTCATCAACTACGTTACTTCACCTGTTTTGCTGTCAACTCCACCACCGTGTACCTTACACTTACATGCACTACTCCACCACACACGTCGGGAACTTAAGACTTGTCTCTGCTCAGATGGTGTCCGGCTGGGACATCGTGAAAAGACGAAGCCGTAAGTCAGTGTGCAGTGGGCTCCGATTCTCACCTCTAGTGGGAGAGGGGAACATTGACACCTGCCGAAGTACAGCAAGCACTATGCTAACGGGTGTAATGATCTAAGTAGTTGACGCGCTAGGAATCAATATTTACTCATTCACTAACACCACCGTGCACCCAATCATTTCATACCGGGAAAGGTGCCTCGGGGCAACAACTGACGTCACTACAGTGCCTTTGACCGGAGGTCCTAGGTTCGAGTCCCGACAGAGAAGGATTTTAGACCCCAACTACAGAGTTAGGTCGGGTTCAGTCGCTGTCTGGAGGAGAATTCATGTAACCGGCTGCTCTGATCCGCAGTTTTTTCCGATTAATACCGTGCAGATGCCGGAGCAGTACCCTATCAAAACGGGCCAGGGACCGCGCGCGATCTTTCCTTCATCCTTGTCCTTTCCTCACCCCTTACTCACATATTTACACCAACATGCACTACACTACCACACATGCTGGGAGACCGTTCGGGAGCTTGGAGCTTGTCCTGGCTGGGGCGATGCCCCCGCTGGTGGGAGATACCTGGTTGGAGAAAACCCCGCTAGCTGACGGTAGATCGGCACCGGATCTCACCATTCAACGGGGGAAGATCACCGCTATCTCCCCCATAAAACATGCACTACACTCATGGGACGAATGACCTTAGTAGTTGATGCTCCCGAGATAATCAATCAACCAAGAAAAAAATCATTCCATCGTTGAAATCTCCCTCCGCCCACGCCCCCTTTCGCAAGCGACACGCAAAGCGAAGGCGGTTCGGTCGGCTGCTGCACGGAGCTCCGCTGATTTCACTACCGGCCTTACGCAGCGCGCTGCCAGGCGTGCCAACGTCGCTTAGCACGTTCCCAAAGGACGTGTCCCATAATTACCTTGCGCAACCTGTCCGGCACCCGTTGCTGTGGCTGTTGCGGCTCCGCCGTACGACTATTGTCAAATCATCCGTGAAATTGTAAATGAAGTTTCGAGGCTTGCTAAATGGAAGCAATGCCATTCCTGAAAGAACCGAAACGAAGTCACAAAAGAAGTCAGGAACTGATTATGGGTGTTGAGCCTGTGGTGTAGTATATTGTGCAGAATAACAATTAAGTTTTTCGTTAATACATCTCAAAATACTTTCTGAAATAAATTTAAAATTATTTAGAAAATTTTTAGAATTGTTAACAATGTTTATTTGTTTTGGTAGTCATGCCGCTTCATTGAGGTTTCAGTAAAACAGACAAAACGAAACAAACTACAAGGCCTTTTAATAGCACTACTGCTATTTACGACGTAAGTATCGTAAATTATTATGTACGATATAAGTATCGTAAATATTACATCTCATTACAATGTGAAATTGGAAAATGATTAGTGAGATCTTTAGGAAGAATCTGATGACCGTCGGAGAATTGAAATAAGATTCTACAATACGAATATCTTACAGTGTATTTTCCACTCGGTAAAATTTCGAACGAACTATAATTTTCTTTCAAATCTAAGTTGGCATGCGAAAGGTACCGTACTAATATGGAAATAAAGTAACAGGTGGATCCGAATGATTTCTATTATTATTTGCATTACGAAACTGTATAGTAACTAATAGTGGATTACTACAAGACTTGTTCGTATTATTCTTACTACAATGATCACAATTATGTAAAGTTTGAGTTTAATGAATCAAAGTGGAATTTAAATTCTAATAGGAGAATTGTGGATGTCTCCACAACCAATCGTAAATTCAACAGACACAATGTGATTGTTGAATATAATTAGTTCTCAACAGTTGTCAGCAGAATCAGAACTTACGTAGAGAAAATCATGTACAGTACAGAGTACAATAAGTAACAAATACGACATCGTCAATTCTTACTGTAAATATTTTTCTTAAATTGTAATTAATTATTTCACTGTTATTGTAGTTTATTATTTGTTTGAAAACAATATCATATCAAAGAAAAATGCTTACTAATTGAAAATAAATAAGATGCAAATAATGACGCATGATTTTAATGAAAAAACCATTATCCAATTGTCCATTTTATTTTCTATAAAATAACTCACTATTTTTTTCAAATTTTGTTTCCAGAAAAATCTACTGAATGTTTGCCGTTTTGTGGTCGTAAATGCATGCATAATATCATCAATAAAGTTATGGCCACGCGTCAACATTCGGTAAATTAAAACCCATTCACACCTAACACACACAAAAAAGCAAGTGAAACACAAAATTCACCGCAACTGGCTCCTTTCCTATAAAATCTTGGGAATCCTGGCGCGCGGCCTTCACGGGGCGCGGGGGCCGCCTCCGCCGCGTGTGAGCGACCCTCGGCGCCGCGCAGGCGCTGTCCCCGCGCGCCGTGATGTGTTTACAGCGAGAAGCCCCGTATCGCGATTAGCCAACTTGTTAAATATCGCCATTACGTCCGTGTCGCCTACGCCGCCCGCTCCCTCCGTCCTCGCGACCTCCCCGCACCGCCCCTTCCCCCGACGATCCGCGCCGCCCCGCGCCGCCCCCTCGCCCTCCCCACGCCTCCCCACCCGCGCCGCCTCGCCTACGCCTCCCGCTCCCTCCGTCCTCCCGACCTCCCCGTCCCCGCCGCACCCGCCCCCGTCCCCACGCACCCTCCCCCCGTCAGTCCGCGGCGCTCCGTGCCGCCCCGCGGCGCCCACACCGCCCCCCGCCACCCCGCGCCGCCGGGCCTTCGCCTCCCCTCCCTCCGTCCTCCCGACCTCCCCATCCCCGCCGCCGCCGCCCCCGTCCCCACGCACCCTCCCCCCGTCAGTCCGCGGCGCCCTGTGCCGCCCCGCGGCGCCCACACCGCCCCCGCCGCCCCGCGCCGCCCCGCGCTGCCCCGCGCCGCCACGCGCCGTCCCGCGCCGCCCCGCGCCGTCCCGCGCCACCCTGCGCCACCCCGCGCCGCCCCGCGCCGCCTCGCCTGCGCCTCCCCTCCCTTCGTCCTCCCGGCCTCTCCATCCCAGCCGCCCCCGCCCCCGTCCCCACACACCCTCCCCCGTCAGTCCGCGGTGCTCCGCGACGCCCCGCGTCATCCATATCGCCCCCGCCGCCACGCACCTCCCTCCGCCATGTACACCTCCCACTCCCTCCGTCCTCCCGACCTCCCCGCCCGCGCCACACCCCGCCCCCAAGTACTACTCCCCGTCGGTTCGCGCCGCCTACACCGCCCGCTCCCTCCGTCCTCGCGACATCCCGGCGCCCCACTCCACACCACCCCGCCCCGCGACAGAGTAACAGCAACGCGCGGACGTAAAGTAGCGGTGGTGGCGGCGGCGGCGGCGGGGCCGCGCGGTTACAAACGGTTATGCGACGGTTCGCTCATATACCAAAGGGCGTTGCGAAAGGCGCCACCTGCCACCCGCCGGCGCTCGCCCGCCCGCCCGCCCGCCCGCCCGCTCGCCCGCCCGCTGCCGCGCGCGCTCCGCGGGCGCGTTGAACCGTACGCCCGCACAAAATCTCTTGGACCTGACCGCTGGTTACCCATTCATCCGTCGGTTGCCAGGATACCCCATGTGCCCACCCACTCTTCCACCAGTTGCCCATCTTTCCACGAAGAATACTAATGCTCTTTTCGTTCAGTCGTGAATTCTGTGAGCACTCTATCTTAATTTCAAGAACACACAGAGCCTTCTCGGTGAACAAAAACCTCTGAGCACTCATTTCCCAACCGAAAGAGCACTTCCTGCCAGTGCCCTTTCAATTGTTTCATGTGCACTCAGTACGAAAATGGAAATTGTGAATTGCGTGCCTGCTCACAACTGGACGAACTTACTCATTTCCACAACAGACTCTCGTTCATAAGCCGGTTGTACCAATTAACGTCAGGGGTAATCAAAATTAAATTCACCGACTCGCCCCATAAACTGCCTTAGGACCATCTACAGACCTCGCAGACCTATTTATACATTCACTCTACTAGTGCTCTCAAACGTAAACTCAACGTTCTCTCTATCTGATGGTATTGGGTATAATGACCTGTCAACCCACTTCCCAGCAAGCTGTATTAATCTACTCGCCCATCCGAATGATTCATCTGCTTAATTGTTAATTACATGCATTCAATATTAAATACATGAACACACTGACGCGAGATACCAATCATAAGACTGTGGAATCGCAAACTCCCTTATAAGCCATTCATTCTCCGCTCAACCTTCAACCTTCGGCTCAATTGTTGGTTCCGTAGAGACTCAATTTGACTTTCGTACGCCCTCTGCACAAAACTGCATGGCCACATTCACGTCCACCCCAGTCACTCATTCATTCGCAAGTCCGACTAATAAACTTTAATGGCAATCAATAAATGACCTTAATGGGAACGCTGAGTCGTCTACACATAACCCTCCCTCTTACAAGCATCTATTAATCTGCGCATCCTTTCAATGCTTAGCATTGAAGAAGATCTTTGTCTGAATTCCACGGAGACGTTTAATCATCATGATTTCCCCACTCAACAATCCGCCCGGCAGTGACATCACCCGGAGGGAGGAATTTCATCTCAAAATGATTATCGGCCTGCCGCAGGGATCGTCCGGGCTGTCGAGTTTACTATGCGCACAAAAGGTAAGTAATTGGTCCAAAAAGGGACTGCACCAACGCTCAAGTGGCGACCCATCTTGTCGCAAACGCGGCTTCTTGTTGTCGGATATCTTCCCATTCTGGGGATTCGCGACCTAGAAGGAATTCCGGCGAATGGCAGCGGCAGTGGCAAAGTTGTGACAGGGGAAAACAGGGCAAGGGTACAGTGGGCATAAGGAAGGAGACACAGGGTAAAAGCATTTGGATGGCACCGGAGGAAATAGGGAAGGGGAAGGGAGCATGGGGTGTATAACGTTTCAGAAACAATTAACCAATATTGTCCGTCACATGTTTACTACAAAGCAACGATGTGGTTGTTATATAATGAAAAGATATAGAATTCGGTGTGAATCGATGAGTTATGAAAAATTGTGAGATATGTAAAAAGCAGTAATAGTGAAACAAGGTTTTAAATGTTATGGTAAATGTACGCAGTGCGTAGAATTGCAATAAACATTTTGAAAGAAACTTCTTGATATTATATTGAACGTAATTAGAATGTTGAAGTATTGACCTTTGAAACATTACAGGACCAAAAAGGACTGGGGTGCCAACAGTAGAGGTTATGGTTTGGTGAGGGGCGAAGCGGGACGGAGGTGGAGTGGAGAAAGGGCAGTGGTGGGGGTGTGGACGGGGCTGCAACGGGGTTGGTGGCATGAGCAAGAATGGGACGGGGGGGGGAGAAGAGGGTCGGCGCTGATTTCAAGCGCCAAGTCAACGCCCGGGACGCTGCCTTGTAAAGGACACCCCTGGTCCGGAGGGGGAGGTGAGATACGGTAGAGCAAAGGTGGAGAGTGAACTGCGTGGCGACAGGTGTATTTCCTACGTTCGCATAAACTAACAATAAGTATTGATGCATTCATGTTTCCGGGCGTGTCAACTGCGAAGGTCATCGGGAGCGTTACTGAACTGAGGTGAAGTGAAGTCTCGGGAGGTGGCGGTGTTCCTCAACGCTAGATGATGACATCTGGGGCGGAATAACACTTCGGCTTAGGGGGTATCTCACCAAGGGATTCCCTCTCACATATAAAATTGGGTTGAGTTCGTTTAATTGCAAGTACCTCGGTGCTTTTGAGTTAAAATTGTATAACTTATTACATCCTATATCAAACCTGTGAAGTGGTTTATCCTCTTTTCGAATGCAATAAAAAAAGAAGGTGAAATAATGTAGTGCAAATGGAGAGTGAATTACATGGCAGCAGGTGGATTTGGTTTAAGTTGGCAAGTTCGTATAAACTAAGTATTCTTACGTTCCAAGGATAAAGAGGTATCAATCCCAATAGTAGGTGGTGGGGGTAGGGCACCGCCCCTCCCAGGACAAGCTGTAAGCTCCCGACCGGTCTCCCGCCACGTGTGGTAGTGCAGTGCATGAAAGTGTAAGTGCGAATAGGAGGAGAGGGGTCCGATAATCAGGAGGAAGGAATGATGGCGCGCGACCCATAGCCTGTTTGTGAAGGTACTCCTCCGGCATTCAACTGGTCTTGATCGGAGAAACCACAGAAAACTACCGAGCAGAGTAGCTGGCCGCTAGAGTTCTCCTCGTCACAGCGGCTGAATTGGGCTAAGCTACGTAGCTAATATCCAAAATCCGCCAACGTCGAACCTCGAAATAAAGAACCTCCCGGTCGGAGACTGTGCAGAGGCAGCGGTAATGCCTTTGCACTAAACCAGCCTGTGTGAAAAGAGACAATAGCGATGCGTCATCCACATAAAAAATCCATGTTAGAAAACATCGAAAAACATCGAAAATCGTTCAAAATTAAAATATCGATGTTAAAAATACATCGACTAATTTCATGTATGTTTTTAGACTGGTGTAGTAAATTCTAACATTAAATTCGCGTGCATTAATTTTTAATTTGACAATGTTCGTATTTATGAATTCGCCGAAAAGGGTACGAAAAGAAGGGGCAGACCCTACGGCCACCGCGCATTTGTTGACCACATCTCAATGTGCGAAATGAATATGAAGAAGGAGGAAATACAAGGGCATGGAGGTTCACCTCGGGCGAGAGAGTTTGGTCGAGGAAGGTAGTCCAAGCAGCGTTCATTTGGTTCCAACATAATTACAGTATTACATCAACACTTTTACTTCCAACACAGTGACAAGAAGTAACAGTGTTACCAACAATTATTGTTTCATATTTTACTTTTTACTGTATTGTGATCATGGCATTTTTTCATTCAGAATCGGAAATGATCGGAAAACGAAAAACAAAGATCACAAAACATCGATGTTACAAAACATCGGCATTAATTCATCGATGTTTAAAACATCGACATCGATATCGCACCCATTGTAGAGAATGTTAAGGAGGAAGAGAAGAAAGAAGATGGAAGGGATCGCGGGGTGACGAGATTAATCGGCAGAGATCGAGAGAGAAAGAGGGAGATGGGAATCTGGAGTGGAGAAGAACAAGGAAAAGAGCGTGAAACGAGAATAGATTCAGAATGAGGACGAGGTGTGTCAACAGGAAAGGAACCGACAAGAACTAGAATGGCGCTAACGCAGAGGCAGCAGATAAATAAAAAACGAGCTAGGGAGAGCAGGTGGAACGAGAAAACGAGAAAGACGGAGCGTCATCAGGAGTATGAACGGAGGAGACTTTCAAGCATGGAAGGATGTCGAACATCAAAGGTAGAATGGAGCATGCAGGGATGTAACGGTAGCGGACCGTAGAGAGTGCGAAATGCGGAGCGACAAGTGTATACTGGGTGGAAACGGGAAACGGCGGCGCTAGGAAAAGCCAGCCTAGTGAGAGGATAGAGGAGGGGACGGGCCGGAGCAGCACGGCGCGGGGAAGAACATGATTTAGAATCGTGCTCTCACAGATGTAGTGGATAAATTGAAAACCTGCTATAGAGCAGGTGGAACGAGGAAGACATCGCGGCATGACGAGTGTAAGCGGAAGACTCTACATGAGAATGGAAGGATGTCGAGCGTCAAGGGTAGATAGGAGCAAGGAGAAAGGGAATGGTGACGGAGCGTGGAGAGTGCGAAATGCGGAGCAACAAGTGCTTACTGGGTGGGAACGTGAAACGGCGGCGCTGGGAATAATCAGCTTAGGGAGAGGATAGACGAGGAGACGGGCAGGAGGGCCCGATGCGAGGCGGAGACGAACATGAATTAGAATGGTGCTATCGCAGATATTGCGGATAAATGAAAAACCTGTTACAGAGCAGGTGGAACGAGGAATACTTTGCGGCATGAGGAGTGTAAGCGGAAGAGACTACAAGAGAATGGAAAAATGTTGAGTGTCAAGGGTAGGTTGGAGCAAGGCGGGTGGAACAGTGAGTGCCAATTGCGGAGCGACAAGTGCTAACTTGTCGTGTGGGAACGGGAAAGGGCGGGAACGGGAAACGGCGGCGCTGGGAAAAGTGAGAGAAGAAGCCTAGTGAGAGGAGAAAGGAGGAGACGGGCCGGAGTAGCGCGACGCGGGGCGGGAAGAACAAGAATTAGAATGGTGCTATCGCAGATGTAGCGGATATATGAAAAACCTGCTACAGAGCAGGTGGCACGAGGAAGGCACTGCGGCATGAGGAGTGTAAGCGGAAGAGACTACATAAGAATGTAAGAAAGTTGAGCGTCAAGGATAGATTGGAGGAAGGAGAGGCGGAACGGTGAGTGCGAATTGCGGAGCGACAAGTGCTTACTGGGCGGGAACGGGAAACGGCGGACGCTGGGAAAAGCCAGGCTAGCGACCGGAGAGGACAGACGAGGCGGCGCGGGGCGGAGGGGGCGGGGCGGGGACAGTGCGGGGGCGGCGATCCGGTCCGAGCGAGCGCGCCCAGAGGGCCCCGCGGACCCCGAGGGCACCGGCCCGCGGCTACCTGTTCCCACGGTGCTGCGGCAGCGGGCGCGGGGGCGGGCGGGGGAGGCGACCAGCGCCGCCTGCGCCTCCGCCTCCTCAGCCTCCGCTGTGGTACGGCCCGCCCGCCCGCCCGACCGGCCCGGCGCTGCCGCCGCCGCCGCCACCGCCGCCGCAACCTGTTTCTCAGGCAACACGCTCACAAATCAAGGCCCGCGCACCTATACATCTCTCCTTCCTACCGCCGCCTCCACCACCACCACCGCCTCCATTCGCTTTATCTGATTCCTTCTCCTTTTATTACTCGTCTTTCGTTTCACATGTTTCATATTTCTTTGATCTCGCGGCCTGCAGCCTTTAAACCGCGGCGGATCAAATTAAAACTCTCCTTCGGAGTTTCGCTATTCGCCCCGTTCGCCCCCCTCCCTGGGTCTTTCCCGATGCCGTTCTTATCCGCGGTGCCCTCCCCCCTCGCCGCGTTCCCGCAGGCAGCCCTTCCTGGGCGCCGGTCGTTCCGTGTTAGGCTGCTTCTCGGCGGATCAAATTAGAGACGAGCGCAGTTTATGGCGAGGCCACTAATTTTCAATCGATCGCCCCGGCGCGGCGGTCGAGGCGCGCCGGTAGCGGCTGTCGACCCGCGGGCGCCGGCCTGGGCCTGGGCCTGGCTGTGGGTCTAGGCCTGCGCGCATCTGACCAATTAATTCCATAACTTACGCGGCGCGCGGCCTCCGGAATACATTAATTTCCGTAATGGCGCCGTTATATTTCAGCCCGCAGCCGCTGATTATTTTATTAATTCTCCGCAGCGTCCCTTGTGGAGGAAACCGCGTGTTACCCGATATGAAGTTATTATTCAAACGGCCGAAACCGGTGTCCGTATTTCACGGCGCGCGGGCGCTAATCCTCGAAGAAGGCTCCGGGCAGCTTCCGGTGCGCGCTCCTCGCGCCGTGCGTTTCCGCCGGCGGCGGCGCCGCGGCGCCGCGCTCACGTGCGCGGGAAGCCGTGCGCGGGAGCGCAAAACAAGCGCGCTCCCGTTCCGATTCGCTCTCTCTAATGCGCTGAGTAATTTATATTCTGCTAAACCACCTCAAGCAGACTGATAAACGATTTTGAGGTCGAATAAAACAGGGGAAGTGGGAAGAAAAAACCGTAATAAGCGGCTAATAGTGGTCTGGGAGGCGCGCCACTCGAACCACATATCAATTCCGCTAACTAATACGCAGATCGACGGCAGCGGCGGCGGCGGCGGCGGCGGCGGCAGTGCAGGCCGCAGGGGTGGGTGCGCTCGCAAAAACCAGGCCGTCGATTCGATCGTAAATTCCCCCTCCTCCGCCTCCGCGGATCTCTCGCCCGCACGCACACGGAATGCGGCCGGTGGCGGAGGTTGGCGGCGGTCGGCCTGCCGACGCGTACCGCGGAAAGGTCAGTGGTTACAACAGTGGTTACAATGGCCGGCCGAACTTTCTCCGGAGCAGACAGACTGCGAAGTTGAGGTTGCCGCCGCGGCGCGAGTCGCATTCCGACCGACATAATGGGTCAGAGCGCGCGAGTCGTGGAAGGCGTTATGCAAGCGGCGACCCTGACTTTCGACGCGGACCACACGGCGGAAGAAACGGCTCGTTGCAGGGAGAGAAAATTGTGCAAATTATTGCTGACGTTCTGAAATTTGGTATTTCATGGAGCAAGTGACCATGATTCTCTTTATTTAAAATTATAAGATTTTATTTGAATGACAGATTGATTAGGGTATCCAAGCACGTCAACTGCTAAGGTCGTCAGTCCCGAATGTTTTCAATGCGGGAAGTGGCGGTTTTCTTTCCCCACTGGAGGGCGAGATCCGGCACCGAACAGTATGTTGGGTAGTACGGTTTTTCCCAGCCAGGTATTGCTCACCAGCGAGGCAACGTTCCAGCCGGGAGAAGCTCTAAGCCCCCGACCGGTCTCTCGGAATGTGAGGGAGTGTAGTGCTTGTACGTGTAAATGTGTGTGTAAGAGTGAGGATAGGACAAGGAAGAGGAACGAAATAATATGCATATATACATAATTATATTATCATAATTACTTATACTTAATAATCATTAATATTATATATGTTATTTCTGTCGGGTACTTCATAATCAAGTAAGTAATACGTGAGTGAAATGGCAGCTCGTGTCACCTTGCATCCCAGATTTCTTCTCCTCACCGAACAGTAGCAACAACCACATTAAAGAAAATATCAGGCAGAGAAAAACGGTAAACAATTACGATACCTGTCATATGAATGTAATAATGAATATAACCATTCCCACACGTGGAAGGCATGACACCGCTCATTTCGCATGCGTTCCTGGTTCCCACTCAGCGCGGCGCAGGCCATATGCAAACGCTAGTAGTAACACAAATCACCCGGACACGGAATGAATTTCTCCACCTGCGGTACTTACACGTGTTCATTCGCTTTGTGCGGCGAACGCATCATCGGCGACGTCTCGCGTGCGTCACGCAGCGGCGAGGGCCGGCCGCCCGCAATGCTGGATAACGCCGCGGTGGCAGGCACGGGAAAACTCTGCGGACAAAATTCATTTCATTATTATTATTATTATTATTATTATTATTATTATTATTATTATTATTATTATTATTATTATTCCATTACATCACGACTAAAGATGTTATGAGTCGTCTGAATATAAAATCTACTCCAGATCTAGAGACTGTGGGTGCCTTTACAATACTTTGCGCAAAATGTGGGCTGTCCCAAATAAAGAGATTTCTTGCATTTCCCAGTCTTTTGAATGACCTGGGAGTTTAGACAAGTTCTTACTCAAATTTTGCGGAACAAATCCCAGAGCTCCGATAACAATCGGTACGACCTATGCTTTTACGCCCCACATTCGGCTAATCTCGATTTCCAAACTCTTGTATTTAATACCTTCTTGTATGTAATAATAATAATAATTATTATTATTGATTAGGGTGATGATGAGGGGAGAAAGGACTAGAGTGATGGTGAGAGGTGTTCGTGGGCTTTTGGAACTATCACAGCATTTGCTTAATGTCCTAGGGAAACCACGAAAACCTCGGTCAGGATGGTCGGCCCGGGGATCGAACCCGGACCTCCCTACTGCGAATCCAGTGCGCTACGCACTGAGCCTTTTCGCTCGGTAAAATTCATTTTATTTTTTTACTGATACGTATTGCTCGTACGTAGCTGCACAACTTACCTGTATCGATAGGATCGTGCTTACGAGGGAAATATAAAAACAGTTAAATATTGCTATATGTTCTCGTCATGTTAACATCAAGTTAATTAGTAAATCGAATAATCTGAATAATTAAAATTAGGTAAAAAATAAAATATTGTATGTAACACGGGCGTTACCTGATTCAAATGATCTCGGACTTTTTGTCGTCGGTCGATCATTAGAACCCTTTTAATGCCCTTGATGCATGAGTAACATTTTTCTTAGCTTAGCGTTATTATGACCAATAATTTCGAATGCATAAGATAGAATCAACTCTATCAAATATGTGAGTGACCCGACAGTCAGTTAGCTATAGCAATATTTAGATATTCGTTTGACTTGCGCAATAGTACCGTACTTGACTTCCAGTGCCACATGGGTCAGTTGGAAAAGCTGCAAAAAATAGTTTATTTTTTGCAGATTTGCTTCGAAATGTGTATTTTTGTCGGAACTGTTTATTTAGTCAAGGCCAGTAACCTGTAATCAAACTAGCGCTTAAGAACTGATTGTGCCAACTCTTTTATGGAACACCTACATCAATAGAATTGTGACAAGATATTTTGCAATGGAGATCATTCCAACTGTGACAAAAATAATTAATACTTTCCACCAGAATTTTGTCAACAAGCTCTCGAAGGAAAATAAGCACTTCTTTAATTACGAAGAAAGATTTTTCAGTAACCGATTGCTTCAATTGTCAAAAAGTTAGCGCATTTACATCAATTAAGCACCATTTTAGATATTTTTAACTCCATTAATGTTAATGATTGTGTCTACGAATAATTACATTGGCTAATTATATTTCGCAAAATTACGCAAAAAATTATTATATTGTTTGTTATTATTGTCAATAATGTTGTTTTGGAGAGATAACACATTTCAAATTTGAAACACTCATTCACAAACTTTCATTTATTTAATTAATGTATTGTCAAAAACAATAAAAACTCTATGAGATGTATGAGGGAGACGTAAATAAAACATTCATATTTATTAAAAACACTAATCATATTTGTTGTCTTTCAAAGTTCAGTTCATTTAGAATTCTCAACTTCAATGTAACAATAGGAATTTCATACCTTTTTAGTTACACTCAATTCCACAAATAGTTCCTCAGTTGTCATGAGTTATTGAGTTCATTTACATGCGCATTCGTTCACACACACAACTCATTGATTCTGAAGAATACAAATATTTTGCTATTCTCTTGTTAATATCTTCCATTTATCGGAGAAGAAGGCATTTTAAAGATCTCAAATTTAGCTAAACGTTCTTAGGTCCTAGCAGATACGATTAAGGAATTGGTTTAGAATTGCCTTGTCATTTTTATTTGTGGAATGATTCTAAATTCCTTTGAATGGAAATGTCATACGTTGGCAAAATCATTGTTCAGGAGGTAATATTCTTGTACAAGATTTTAAAAGATATAGGAAGTTTCTAATAGTTTTCTACCATAGAAAGAGGTGTTCTGTTAAGAAAAGCATTACCAATAATTGCATCCTAATTCATTTGTTAGTGCCGACCACGCGGCTTGAACACGCAAAATCACCACCTCCCACGTCCGCTTGTACTTTGCCTCCATCGGAGAGGGGGGGGAGAGTGGCCAGCCGCGCCTGCCGCCTCCACGTTCCTGGGAACCTCCTCGGCTGGACGCGACACAAAAGGTTAAAAAGCGCCGCTGTCGCCCCCGCCCCCTCCAACGACGCGTCGTCTCTCTGGACGGAGGCGACGAAGACGGCGGAGGTGGATGTGGAGGTGCAGCTGGTGGGGGCAGTGACGGCGGTAGCGAGGTGGCCGCGGTGGCGGCGGCGTTGGTGCTGGCAGGGTGGGGATGCGGAAGGGCCGCGGATGAGGAAGGGGAGGGGACGCAAAAGTGGCGGGGATGCGGAAGGGGCGGGGGCGCGAAAGGGGCGGGGGTGTGGGAGGGGAGGGTGCGAAAGGGGCCGGGATGAGTTGGGAACGGGGATGGTGATAGGACGGAGGGATGGGGGATGGGATGAAGTTTGGGATGGGGGACGGGGATGGGGATGGGTTGGGGATGGTGGACGGGGACGGGTAAATGGACGGGAACGGGGGCGGAGGGGGGTGATTTGGCTGCAGGGCGGACGCGGGGACGTGGGTGGAAGCGGGAGAGGACGGGGGGAAAGCTTTAGGATGGGTGCGCGTGCGAGGACGATGGCGGGGTCGGAGACGGCGTAGGTGCCAGCAGCGGGGACGTCGGTTGCGCTGAGGGAAGACGGCGATGGAGGCGCAAGGCAGCCTCCGCTGCCGCCGCCGCAGGTGGAAGTGCCTTTATGGAGAAACAAGGAAATAAATCGGGCGTATTTTTAAGGGCGCCGGAGACGTACGGATAAACTCGACGTCGAACGACCCGCGACGGCGCCGAACGCCGGCGGCGGCGCTGGACGCCGCTGAGGGACGCCGGCAGCGGCGGCGGCGTTGGAGAGTTCATTGCGGTGTGACATAGCCACTGGCCTTCCAGAGTTGGAATGAAGATGCGATAGTCGTTCTTTTAGGTCTCTTCTTCCGTTGTTTCTTTTTTTCTCTTTCTTTTTCCTTCCTTCCTTTCTTTTTTCTTTGTGGCTTCCATCCTTACTTTCCTTTTCCCCCTTTCTTTCGTTTTTCCTTCCTTTCGTTTTTCCCTTCCTTTCTGTTTTCATTCTTTTCTCTTTATTTCATGGTGGCGTCTTTCTTTATTTTATTGGTCTGTTAATGAGAATGTGGCATCATGAAATAATACTTTTTCTGGGTTTGGTGAATCTATCGTTTTGCGAAAATAAATGTGTATAAAAAGTTCGTTGAGCTCTTCTGGCAACGTGAACGAAATGTTTAAATGAGTTCTCATGCAACACATTCAGTATCAGTTGAATTGTTTTGGTCAATGCTCTGCGAACTGAACGAAATGATACATTTTAAGAAATGCATTTCAATTCAGACATCAAATACATGAATTTTTTCATACAGATTAACTCGCACTTTAACTCGCATATGCCTTTAACTCGCACGAAAATAATCACAGACTAGTGGACTGTAAGAGCAAAAATGCTAGTGAGCACAAGTAAGCAAAATGGTTTACCAAAAGTGTAGCAAGAATACTGTTCAAGAACACAAAATATTCGCATACTACTGCAATAAATTAAATATACAAACAAGTTTTCACTAGTAAATAGTATACTATATATACAGCATCACGTACAGTAAATATACGAGTTGATACCGTAGCTTAGTGTATATACAGTACAACAAATCAAGCAATAGATGAATAGCAAATATTTAACGGCTAGCGGCCTCCTCCTTGGATCCCTGACGTCAGCTATGCCGTAAACACTACGAGAATTCAGCCGGTAGGCTCAGAATGAAAATATATTGCAGTACTATTTACATTTTTCAGAAAAAATCGAAACTGTTTCATTGTTTTTGGATTTTCCCGAGTTCTTGGGTATCTAACGAAATCGTAGATACTTCTTAGAAGATGGGAGGCTGCGTCGTTCTATTTCATTCCCTGTACACATTGCAAATTAGTAATGTAGATATAATTGCATTTTAAAAATAGTTTTCTCAGAGGTTGTGGGTTGTTATTAAGTAATTATTACACAAAAATTAATATTTTTCACATCACTAGATTTATGTGTTTCCTGCTTATGTATATAATTATACTCTCAGAAAAAGAAGATTTTTCGGAACATTTTCCTTTTATACAAAACAGATGTGTCTTCATGGATCTAACCAACGATCATCAGGAAGAGCAACAAAATTGTTTTACAAACATTCAGATAATACAATAATATCACGAGATATCATATTCTTCATACTAATGATTGGCATCTAAATACGGATATCCTTCATATTGTTGCATATAACAATGTCCTTTTGTCAAAGAAACAAATACACTTTGGCCATTAATTACTACAATTAAATGTATTTTTTCCTAAACATAATGGCAAAGTGAGGACATTGGAGAAAAATCGAAGTGTCTAATATTTGAGGAGATAATTAAGTGAAATGACAATTTTCCCTTAATGGAAGTTTTGTAAGTTCATTACTTACAGACAAGTTAATTCCTTTCTAATGATTCACATTCCTAATTTGAATTATTCTATGCATCCGTAATTTAGTGAAATATTTTATTTGATGTGTCTACATGTCAAGTAAAATTATAAGAATAAACGCAATGCATATGTTTTTGACAAATGGTAAAGGTAAGGTCTGATTGAGTAACAGATGCATTATACGTACTAGTACGTTATTCGTCGTCATTTGTACAACGTAATTAACATGAAATAAAACGAAAGCCTTGTTCAAACATGTTTTTGCACCCTTTCAAGACGTTTTGATAGTGAAGCCATTTTCGCACAAAAACAGTTTAGTGGGCCATAACTTCCGAGCGTATAAAAACACGATCATCGGATTCTTTCCATTTAGTAATCGCTGTAACCCGTGTTTAATTTCAAGATTGGATGTTTACACTTGTCCAGAACCAGCTCGCGGAGTAGAAGGGCGATGAAGAGGGACAAGGGAATGAAAGGAGAGGAGTTGGGTTGAAAGGGGAGGAGTAGTCCAAGGGATACTAAAAAAGAGTTACACTAGGCTGCATGACGCCTGGGGCAGAACAAGTCGCAAAATATACCGACTGGAACCAATGGCTATCCCAGTATTTTAAGGAGTGCGGGCTTGGTGATCTACGGGTACCATACCAGCTTCTTAGATCCTCAGAGAGTGGTTTGATCTCCGACAAGACGTATTTGAAGGGAACAGTACAGAGGCTGTCGGACTGAAAACTAAAGGAAACATACAGTAGTGCTCAAAGAAACCGCATCACCTAAAGAAAATGGGTATTCGGTATTTTTCTAATCCAATATGCTCTCAAATATTGGTAATCCTATCCTTTATGTAGATTATATGATGTTTCTGACCATTACCTTCATAACTCACTCGATGTTTGCAAACCACGTGGTGAATTTCACGATTATATTGCAGATTACAACAGTGAGCGAGGAGATGTGGATTTTTGAGCACTACTGTACGTTTGAGTACGCCAGTGTTATGTCTTCTGATGTTTTGTAATTGATTGGAGTCAATGATGAACGTTCTGAAGGAACAATTTTCAATTTGTAATTTCAAATTTATTGACAAAATTTGAATTTTAATTCAACAGAAAACAGGAACTCCAATTAATTAGTCCACAATATCATTATAATACTACTACTATTATCTTTCCTATCAGTTTAAGTTGGATTTTTTTCAGGAAATTTAAAAGAATTGCTATTCCATCGTAACTAAAATCACACACAAATCAATCACAAAGCAATGGTTATGCCTTTATGAAACAGACATGATACTTTTATAACAATTTATATATTGTTATACATAACTTAACGTTTCGACTCTGTTTGGGGTCTTTTTAAAAAACTAGTGTTCAGAATTTGTTGACATCATAGATAAAATGGTAGCACTTTAATAAAAAATTGTCACTATGGTATCGTCACTTCGTAAAATTCATCCGGACAACTGGTACGCCACTAGTCGCTGTCTGTTTCATGAAGGCCAAAAAACAATTGCAAAAAAAATGCCCTACACTAAGTTTAATTTTTCTTTCCCTCCCCCCACTGTCCCGCTTCCTGCCGCCCACGCCGCGCCGGGGAAAACGGGGGCCCCGCCTCCCCCGAAGCGAGGGCTGCTGCGCCATACAGCCCGCGGAGCGGCTTTCCCACTGCATATTTCTGCCTTCTTGCCCCCGCGGCGTTTATTACTTCCCTATAGATGCCATAAAGGCACAAAAAGCAGCCGCGGGGAGGGAGAGCGAAAAAACGCAGAAAACCAGTCAATTAGGCTCAGCCGGTCAGCGGATGGCGCGGCGCGGCGTGGCGCGGCGCGGCGGTCGGCGGAGGGCGGTCGTGGGAGTCTGGCCACCGCAGGAAACGGGCGCGTGTTCGGAGAGCTCCTCCTCCTCTGCCGCCACCGCCGCCTCCCTTGGTCGCCTCCGCTTCCGCCCCCGTTGTCGCCTCCGCCGCCGCCGCCGCCGCCGTTGACGTCTTCTACTCCGACATCGCCGCCCCTGAAAACTCCGCCTCCACCCCCTTACTTCCATTTTTTCTTTATGCCTCCCCCCCCCTCCGAACATCTTTCTCTTTTCTTTCTCTAGTCTGTATATCATATTCTGCTCTATTAATGTTCGACCCTATGCCGCCATCCTGATTGAGATTTTTCTTGGTTTACTCAATCGCTTAAGGCGTACGTCGGGATGTTCCCTTGTTTTGCACTCCCAATCATAAATGTACAATTGTCCCCCCTTTTAGTCTCTCCTTTCTTCTTTCTCTTTCAGACTTTCTTCTTCATTTCCATCTGTTTCCCCTCTCTTTATTTTTAAAATGTTCGGCCTTAAGCCGCCATCCTGATTGAGGTTTTCTGGGTTTACTCAATCGCTTAAGGCGTATGCCTGCGTGGTCCCTAGTTTTGCTCTCCCAGACGTAAATGTACAGCTGGCCCTCCCCCTCTTAAAATATTACTACCCTGTATTAATGTAGATTGAGTGGTTAGGCGGAAGAGCAGGCCCTATGGCCTGAGCCTCGCCATTAATAAAGACATTATTATTATTATTATTATTATTATTATTATTATTATTTATTACTTTCTCGTATATATACCTACTATGTAGGGAATAATAGTAGAATAGAGAAATTTCCGCAATGCCGCGAAAAATTGATTTCGATATCTCAACGGAAATATACGTTCTGGGGACCTCTGATACCGAAAGTGTTGTTTTTTTCTTTCTTTTCAAAACGTTCGTCCATCTCTTCGTCTGTCCGTCCGCCTCTAGCGCCTAAACTATTCAAAGGATTCTTTTCCAAAATGAATATTCCTCGGTCGATCCAGCTCTCGAAACTTTGTGATTTTGAAAAACATTCTTTAAATTTTGGGGGTGACTTATATGAAGCCCCTGGAACATTTTCAATTTTCATTCAAAAATGGCTCCAATTTTGTTCTTTAAATTTCTTTTAAGAATAGAGTGAAACACATAAATCGATGTAGGTGCGATTTTCACTGTTAACTCGCAATTCCCCAAAATACAAAAAATTAATTTTCTTCGGTGTCCTCCGAAAAGTACAATACGTAAGATAACGATTTTTTCTTTAAATTAAATTTATCCTCCACAATTCTTTAATTAAAATTATGTACATATTTTTTACAATTTTAGATATTTTCGAGCAATTTTGAGTGAAAATAACAAAGTATTGAAACAAGATGTTATCAAAAACTGCTCCAAATGTTTGCCTCTGTCTCCGCCTCTTCCACCTTCACTGCCTCTGACCCCGCGTCCTTTCCTGTTTCCTCCGCTTTCCTTTCCGCCTCCCCTCCCGTCTACCCCTCCCGTCCTCCCCTCCCGACCTCCCCTCCCGTCCACCCCTCCCGTCCTCCTCTCCCGTCCCGAGACATTTTAGGAATATAAGTTAATAGAATATTTAGTTCTATCTTTTGTTTTCAAAACAAATGCGAATTTTGAATGATTATTCAGTTACGTAAGAATCCTAAGAAAGGTGGAAGACTTCCCCTCTCGTCCTCCCCTCCCGACCTCCCTTCCCGTCCACCCCTTCACTCCACCCCTCCCTCCTTTCCACCACCCCCAAAGCCACCACTGCCATCTCCGCGACCTTGCCTCCGAGACCACCGTCGCCGCTTCTAACTCTGCCACTGGTGCGGCCATCGGCACCATCCCCGATGGTGCACTCGCCAGCGACACCACTCGCTCACCGTCGCCAGAATCATCACAAGTACCTCAGCCGCAACCGCCATCACCGTTCCCATTGCCAAATCACCTTCACCAAACCTTCATTAAGTGCATCGCCTTCACGCCACCCATTACCGCAACCTACCATTCTGACTGCTTCTTTCCCTTATCGCTGGTGTCACCGCCTTTGTCGCTGTCTCTATTCGCGCTACCGTCACCACTTACAATATATATATATATATATATATATATATATATATATATATATAATTTTGTATTCTGTATTATACAGTTTCTTTTGCTATTTGTAACAAAGTTTAATTCTGTTTTATTATTATTAAGGAGGTTCCACACAAGTAGTGTTCCTACTCTGCTCCACTGGCTACGTCGCGGCCGAGACTTCGCAAGGCCACGGCGGCTAAGTGGTGGGAATGTAGTAAATTGAAAGGAAATGCCTGCAAAAGGGACGACTGACAATGTATGGTGTTGGTGAAAATCATGTGGTGTAACGGAAAAATAAGCAAACAAATAACAATGTACTAACGTGATGTGAATTATATTACATGTAAGTGAACGAAGTACTAGGGTAGGAGTAATGCTCATGGACCAGTGCTTGGTTCATAAGGCCAATAGGGCAAAAGAAGGAAATTGTAAATTATACACAAATAAAAAAATAATACCGTCACCACATGAGAATTCTTCCATCGTTACTGCCATTCCCACCTATACTCCGCTCGTGAATCACTATCGCCGACTCTCTTTCTTAGTTATTATGGCCATCTCAGTCTGGTTCGACACTGCTTTTGCTGCATTCTCAGTCTCTTCCTAGCCGTTTCCATCACCTTCTATCTTCACCTCCACTCCACTCGCCGCAGCTTCAGCTTCCATCGCCAGTTCGCGCCGTAGTGCCAGCGGCTGCCTCCGACACCGCGAGATCCTTCGAGGACTTACGGTCCGATTAAAATAAGTTGGTGATTGAAATTTGAGAATGGAAGGAAGCAACGTTGACAGGTTGCGTACCACTGAGCACGTGTTCCCAGAACATGAAAATAAACACTTGAAATAAATACATATTAAAGTAACCAAATCATTCACTCACATTGTATGAAGCTACAGCATCAGAAGCACAACTGTCAATCACCAATTTACTTTAATCGGACCATAGTAGCTGCCGTTCCCGACTTCCTCCACCGCCATCTTCCCTCCGCCTCCGCCGCCACTCTTTTCCTCGTCACTTATTACGCGGCATCCTTCACCGACTTCGCTGCTATTGCCGCCGCCTCCTTCCTCGTCGTTGCCTCGGGCAGTGGGACCAGGATCCGTTTCGCCTGGCGGTTGCAGCGGCGTCATCCATTCTTAATGGTCCTCTCGCGCCGCCTCTCCATTGTCTGTGCGCGCTCCCAGTGGTCGTGATAGCTACTCTCGCTGACGGTTTAACGCTGGTAATGCGGCAGCTGTGGGTTTCTCGCTTTAGCAGCCTTTCGATCTCTGGCTGGCTGAGTGGGTTACCTTTTTTCTTTTACAGATGTCTTTGTTAATTCTCCACGCATTCTCGATTTAAACGCTTTATTACTTCTTTCGTTTATGAATAATTTTCCATTCTTTTGACGTAATAAAATACTTCAAAATACTTACTAAATAAACCCACTTACTGAAATACTTTATACTTTAACATACGTGGTATTTTTAGAAGCTTAAATATTACATTTTCTGTCATATTTATTAGAATGATAAAATGAATTATTATTGTCAGTGTTACTTTTTCTGAAATTCTTCCTGCCTCTCATTGATTCAGTCGATGCTAACGATAAAGGCTCAAATGAGCTATTTCAGATTGATTGTGATAGAGAATGTATCACGTAGTGTATCAGAGAATGTATAGAATGGATAGAGAATGTTTCTGCAAAATCAATATGGCACTCGCTGCATCCTAAGTTAGAAAGATTTATCCAGGAGTTAATACTCTGCGTTATGTTCTGCTAAAATGATACTATCGTTGCACAATAATTGTGCTAGTTACAAGTGAGACATTGTGGCAATGTGTAATTAATGATTTGCTTTAGCTTAAGAAAAGTGCTGTTCGGATATTGTTTATGAAAGGTCTTAGATAAAGATATTTTAGAACAGTTAGTGTTTTATTTGGCATTCAGCTTGTTAGTTTTTACTTTGAGTTTTGTCATATCCACAACTTTATGGTTTAGGTTTTATATAATTCGACAAAGAATCAATCCGTTACTTTTCTTATTACCTACAATTTGTTTCTATTACTTTAAATTTATTTTTTATTCTTCCCCAAAGTTAATTTACAATATATTTTATACAAAATAATCAGAAAATATGGAAGAAGGAATTTAGTATGACAGTACAGTTGTGAATATCCCAATGGGACATGTCACCGTCTTCCTGGGTCTATGATGAACAAACTTAGTGGTTGGGATTGTTGGGTGTTGGAGTTGAAGGATGTGTTTCATTGGGGGACTTATTTGAGAATCTGTACTTGAGTCATAAAGGTAAAATTCTCGTTAAACTGTGGGTTTCTTCGCTATTATCTAGAAGGCTGATGGCTAGGGAATTCGATAGTTTTCCAGACGTTGAAAACACTTTAAGGTGCTAGCTTCGATTCTTTCTCAGACTGTAGGCATTTGTAGGTTTCTGTTTAGCGCTAAGTTTTCACACTGCTGCCACCATTCTTGGCGTTTTTATAGGAATATCTGTGTAACTGAGATATTTGTCTTTCTTACAGTGCTCCAAAATTCGGTGCAAACTTTCATTTTCTGATTTGCCTTTCCCAGTTTCTTCGCTGCACATCCACCCGCGTGACCGGTTGCGTGTCTGGGCGTTTATCTGCTCGTCCTGTGGGTGATGTGTCTTGTCGCTGTAGACAGGACGTCAGATTATGATGAAACGTTGCAGTTCACTTTCAGACGGGAAGCGAACAAGGGACGGGATGAAAATCGCCTTCCGGAGGGAAAGGCAGTTTTTAACGAGCGGAGGCAAACTTGAAGCTCAGGCATCCGTTCAGTAATACGTGGGGACGACGGTGGCCGTCCCAATGCGCACAATGTTGCTGATAGTTTGTTTTTAAATTGACGTCGCAACATCAGATTAGTTTTGGAGGACTTGACACTAAATATGCTAGCAAGCAAGACAAGCACACATTATTTTCAGTGAACACAAGCTTCCAACCCGATTGGCTGACACAATGGACGTAAAATATTAAATAATTTTAATTTTAAAACCTGCGAACAAAGAATAAATGGGATTTAAAGTAATGTTTACCGCTATCTATGTCAATAAAATGAATAAAGCGGTCATTAAACCTTCACTTTAGATTTGTATTTTAATAAGAACGTAATTATTTACATTTATCGCTAAAAGGATAATGAAATAATTTTAATACACTTTGATAATTATTATTAATAATATCAATAGTTACAATAAGTGTAATATTGATACCTAACAATAAAAATGTGAAATTATTAAATAGTATGAAATTTGGTTCGATTCTTTGGGGGTAATACTACCAAAGTGTAACAATTGCTTATACAAATAGGACATAATTATTATATTATATTGTTGTTAAGTCATTTATTTGTCATTAATTAACAAGGAAAGTTGTGATAAGTTTTATTTTATATTCTGAGTTGTTGCATATCGACATGGTTTAAACAGTTCGCTGTCTTTGCGCAATGTTCACACGGTCATTCTGTTCCTTCTTCTTTTATAGTACACTCTAAAGTCACGATGGGGTCAGTAAAATTTAACTTATCTATTATTATTAGGTTTATTATTATTTTTTAATATTCCGTTCTCACTTGCCGATCGTAAAAATATTGCTTACTCATGAGTGGTAAGTGATAGTTCGAAGATGGCACGTGATGAGCCTGAACTCACGAAAAAGGGGGCATTGATTGCATGCGAGCGGGCAAATCGAACTAAAGCCCCCTTCATACGTAGACATTGAAAGCACTACCGAGTGGCAAAGCATTGGTTTAAATGGATGCCTTCTCACGAGTGCCCGAGTCGGGCGGCATTGGCGCTTGGTGGCGGACCCTTGCCAGCAGCCCGGGTGGGACACCGATAACACGCCGGGCCACCGCTAACAAAGCATTGGTTTATACTGCGATTTTTTAAACTTTGCCCCTGACAGGAATCAACTGTTTCGCTGCCATCCAATCGGGAGCTTCTATTTCGCGAAAGTGACGTCACTATGGTGACGTTGAAGCTCCCGATTGGATGAAATCGTCAACGGCTGACAGGGGATGAAACTGTCAGGGGCAAAGTTACGAAAATCGCAGTATAAATGGTGGTCTTTCCACTGGGACGCTCGATGAGGCATTTTTGTGGGTGATACGATTCTGCTGCGGTCCCTTTGCTGCCCTTGGGGACAATTCGGCGAAACCTCCCCCCGCCGAACCCTTGCCCTCCAACCGCATGCGAGACGGTGCCCATGAGAATGGGAAGTGGCTTGCTTGTTTGTCGGTAGCGCGCCTGTGTCTCCGTGTGAAGGAGGCGCATTCTGGAGTCTCGAATGTTGGCTTTCACGCCCCGCGTGCACTCAGGGGAAGCGAAAGGGAATTCACGGGAAGTACGCACGCTCGACGGCGCGGTTTCTTCCACTCTCGGGAAGGTTCCTCGACAGCTGCGGCAAAAAGCGATCTCGTTTGTGGCCTCAGCGAATGGGTTTATGTCTGTATTGTAAACTGTTACGATATGAATGTATAAATTTTGCAGGAGTTGTGTGTAACTCGTGAGGAAAAAAAACAGGTGAGGGAAGAATCAGCATGGACTAGTCGGTTACCAAGGACGTGGGGATATTGAGAAGCGAACTGGGCTGAGTTTCCTAGAAAATGGACACCTGAGTGTAGGCCTCTTGCAATCCATGTGATATCAACTACACAAAACCTAAATAGCAGGGACATCGGGGGAGATTAGATAAGGCCCTAATAGAAGCGAAACTTGGGGGGGGGGGAATTCTCCAAGTGGAAACGGAGAAAGTAAAATTGCCGATTGATCCCTGAAGTATGAATTCATAAACACTATATTTGTTTTGTGTTTAAAACTTGAAGTGTTATTATTGAAATTACGTTAAGAGAGTGGCCAACCGACGTTTGGTAAGTGGTACTGCTGCTGCAGCTGATTTACTAATTGGCGTTACAAGCGATCCTGGGTACATCATGTCCACACGCTGTTGCGGGAACGCAAAGTTTAGAAGATTCGTAACATAAAGATTGGTATCAATGTTCCCACGAATATCTATTTAGTACTTTGTGATACACGAATGTCAAGAACTGGACTACGGTAGAGCAAGACACGATAGACATGCTTATCAGAAATGTAATTATTTCAAATAAAAGCAACAACAAAAAACTACACGTAATGCTTTATAGGAATGTATGGTAGGGGTATTTTCAAATTTCGAAAATGATTTTATCATGATTCTTGTTACACGATTCTTATTACATTGACATTTCTGACACACGCGTAAGAGAACAATTTTCAAAGAGAATGAGATTCATGCTCTGAAGTTCTGTCAATATTTTAAATGCAGCAAAAAAACAAATGACGGCAACTTCATATATATATATATATATATATATATATATATATATATATATACACACACTTTATATATATAAAGCTATACTCCGACACCGTTGGACCGATCTTCATGAAAGTTGGCACTTCGACGTGTTTTTTCACTCAGAAGGTTTATATGTTGTTAATTCTGTTTTTACTCTACTACATGGCGCTGTAGAATAAAACTAAATATTCACGTGAAAGGCAACCCGCAACACATTCGGCAGCATTTTGAATCTATATCGTTAAATAACTCCTAAACGAGGCGTTCTAAGGCCTTAAAAACTATAATTTGAAGGCAGACGGCCTCAAAGAAACGTTTTTCACGCCGCAATCTACAGAATAAGTTCTTCTCGAACATTCTATTACATGTTTTCTGGTCCGGTGCTTCCCAATATTACCTCACCTGCTCAGAGACGTGCAGACTCTGCAAATAAATGTGAATGAGAGGGAGAGAGAGCGCCAGAGACAGACAGGGACAGGGTGAGGGAGGGAGGGAAAGAGAGTGAGAAAGGGTGATGGGAGGGGAAAGAGAGAGATGAAGGGCAGAACGTCTTCCGGTTTTTCCTAATATTAATATACTTGTGCCTTTTCCAAAGGGGAGGCAGAAGAACTTGTAACCCACGGCGTTAAGTGATTCAAACTGGAACATTGTATTTGTTAGCGACTTGACTCGCCCACAATCTCCGTGCGCCCGCCGAGTGCCAACGCGCGCGGCGCGCGACAACAGTAGTTCAAACGTCGACTCCAGGGAAACGGTGCGCGATGACGGTGGCGGCGGCGGCGCGCGCGCCAAGAGATCGCCTGACGAAACGACGGCGCGTTTCGACAGCGCGTGCGCAGTAAAAGCGCGTTTACGGCAGTGTCGCCCCGGCGCCGCGGCCCCGCCCACTCGCCCAAGGGCGGAGGCGACGACGGCGAGGGCCATGACGGGGGCGGGGGCGGGGGCGGGGGCGGGGGCGGAGGTGATGGCGAGGGTGACCGCGATTTGCCGGACGTTGCGCGGGGCACGCGCGTGTCTGCGTGCGAGTGTGATTGCTGCGCAGCCGGTTGACTCGCGTGACATGGCCTCGAAAGCCTCCGACCGGGAGAGATGGCTCAGTGCATCAACATATGTCACTGCAGTCCCTCTGACCGGGAGGTCTGAGGACTCCACTCCCCACGGCGACAGGCTTTCCGACACTAGCTTGTCACTCAGGTCGAATTCAGTCGCTGTTTGCAGGAGATCTAGCGACTGGCCGCTCTGATCGGCAGTTTTCTGTAGTTTCACCCATCAACACCAGTCGAATGCAGAATCAGTACCCTAACAAACGGGCCACGGACCGCGCGCGATATTTCCTTCCTCTTCCTTGTCCTATCCTCTCCCCGTACACTCACACATACACTTACACTAACTTGCACTATACTACCACACTTCCCGGGAGACCGGTCGGAGTCCCAGCTTGTCCCAGCTGGGGCGGTGCTCCGTTGGTGGGAGATACCTGGTTGAGGGAAAACTCCCGTCAGTCTTCGATAGGTCGGTGCCGGATCTTGCCATCCAGCGGGGAAAAGATCGCCACCACCTCTCGAGGAAAAAACACGCACTACACTTACGGGACCAATGATCTTTCTTGTTGACGCTCCCGGAATCACGAACAATCAATCGAAAGCCTCCGGGGAGATGCAGAGGCTGTTGGTTGCAGTTGGTGTGTTTTTGAACATCGATGTTTTCAAGCTGATTTGATAACCTCTGACACGAAATTTGTGATCAACAAAATTTAATTTGACAGTGGCCGCGAAGATTAATTTTTAATCAAATTTAATTGAAAACAAAGTTAGAAACGTCTCTTAATTTGCGAAACACAAGGGAAGACGATAGAAATAACAAGACATCAGGACCATCTCGGGTTCAATGAAGGCAGTGCAAACCACATTTGTTTTGCTCGAACACATGAACTGACAGTGGTATAATAAGTTATTATTTCCTATTTTATCTCTTACAAAATTGTGATCCTGGGAGCTTTTTGTCCACCAAGAAAACATCGAAAACTTGGAAACATCGAGCACAAAATATTAATATTAAAAAACATTGACTTCAATACGATGCTTAAAATGTTGAATTTTTACGACGACATAGCTGTTTGAACACGTCGCCAGTTCAGGGGTTGTGTACGAGAGCGGTCTGGAATGAAGGGTGTGGGTGCGGTGCGGCGAAGACGCGAACGCAGTCGGAAGTGACAGAGGGAAGGCATGTTAACTGCCAAAATAGAATAAGGAGAAGTACGATAAGTAAAGTAAAATGCACTTAAAGCAAATTTAAAGCTTGTCTGGTTAAATTAAAGAAACTGTGATTATTGATAGAATAACGATTGTACATAAAAATACGAATGCGTCCTATGAGTGTCTGACATAGCTCTGTCAAATAGCTAAACAATACACAGATGATTCTATTAATGACAAATCTACAAATTACTTATCAGGAAGTCAATAAAACGTGACAACTTACTAATCTATAAGGTGCATCGCGAAATGATAATTCTGAGGTCAAGGGGTAAATTAGGTCAATTTTTGACGAAACTGGATTAAGTATTGATACTGCAAGTTAAGTATCAATATTTTATTTCAGTAAAACGGCTGAATTCAAATATGGCCTGCTTAACGAAAAAAAGCGAAGGGAAATGGCGTTGGGCCTAGGAAAAAGTGTTGGCTCAGTAATCTAGCCTTCGCTTTCTCCAAACTACGATTTTTGACTTAAGAACTTTTACCCCGTGGCCACAGAATTTACTACGTTACGTTCAGTCAATGGATTTGTCTATTAAGGAGTTTTTGCCACCTCGAACGTTAAGCACTATCGATCTTCTGCGCATGCGCAGATGCACTAAAGTGATGTTTTTTTATTACATCTGCTTTATTTGCAATTTGATCTACTCGATCATTCGGCAAATGCAATTGTACATACAATTATTGACCTGCAAAGAAACCAGCCAATTCTGGTTCTTTCTAAATATTATTTTTAAACATTTGTCCAGTTAGAAACAAAATACACACATAAAATCACAATAATACAAAACAAAGATACAAACAATAGTACAAATAATGGGAAAATGAAAATGGTCTAATATGCAGTAACACTTATTACAAAATGTATTATTTAAAATTTATTATCTTTGGTCCAAATCAAGAGGATGTGAAACTTAAACTGCGCATGAGCAGAAGATCGATAGTGCTTCACGTTCGAGGGTGCAAAAGCTCTATTCATTCGCCTGGTGCCGAAGGCTGTGTTGCGGGGCGAGAGCTGAAGCGCCGCGCGGCCGCGTCGTGGGGGCGTCGGACGAGTGACGAACGACGGCGGCGGCGGTGGCGGCGGCGGCGCGTGGACGTGGGGGCGGGGGCGAGGGCGGGGGCGGCCGGTGTGGGAGGCCCTGTGCTGACTCACGAGCAGAGCCGGCGCGGCGGAGGCGGTGGCCAAGGAGAGCAGGGGGCTGCGGGGGCGAGGGCGGAGCGGGCGTTGCGACACGGCGGCGGCGGCGGCGGCGCCCCGGGGGCCCAGCGGGCTGGCCCGTGTGTAACACGAGATGCCGTTTACATAACCCGCGCCGCCGCCGCCGCCGCCGCCGCTGCACAACGCGTGTCCGATGCCGCCGGCGGTGGCAGCGGCCGCGCGTGCGGTAGCACTGGTGGTGGTGCCGCCGATGGTGATGGGAGTTGTGGCGGCGGTATCGACGGTGGTGGCAGAGGTGGCGGTGGCAGCGATAGCGATGGCCGTGGCGGTGGCGGTGTTGGTGGCGGCGGCGGGGGCGGCGGCGGCGGTGATGGCGGCGGCGGCGGCGGTGGCGGTGGCGGTGGCGGTGGCGGTGGCGGTGGCGGTGGCGGTGGCGGTGGCGGTGGCGGTGGAGGTGGCGGTGGCGGTGGAGGTGGAGGTGGAGGTGGAGGTGGAGGTGGAGGTGGCGATGGCGGTGGCGGTGGCGGTGGCGGTGGCGGTGGCGGTGGCGGTGGCGGTGGCGGTGGCGGTGGATGTGGCGGTGGCGGTGGCGGTGGCGGTGGTGGCGGCGGAGGCGGCGGCGGCGGCGGCGGCGGCGGTGACGATGGCGGCGGTTATGGACGTGAATGTGTAGTTGGCGTTGTGGATGTTAGATTTGGTGGCGATGGCGGCGGCGGTGGCGACGGTGGAGGAGGTGGCGCTAGCAGAATGACAGCAGTGGTACATGACTGATTACAATGCGGACGACGCAAATGCGAACATATTGCGATGGTGAAATAATGAGTGCGAGGTGTTCAGGATAGAGCGACAATGAGGATTCTGAGCGGGGGATGTCGCTGAAGTATTCATAAAAAGGTTGGCATGCTGAGAAACGACAGTACGTATTAATTATTATACAGTGGAGCAGTAATCCAAGCCTCACCATTCCGCGATTCTGGGCATACCGAAATAAAAATCAACAACAAAACACGAACCTCATGTGATCCAAGCCTCCCAACAAGGAAACGAGCAGCGATAACCTAGAGCTGGCTCTTGACGGGTGGCGATATCAAGTGTATGGCTATCGCTGGCAGTGTCAGTGTGCCTGCTAGATTGTTGTGGCTGGTTCGCGGTCACTTGTTTTGTTCATTGTACAGTGCATAACTACAGTAGGCACTTTAATATATCTTAATGTATATATCTGTAACTTAAATAGTATCTGCGCATTGATTGGGGCTTCGTTTTACATTGTAGTTGAAAATTCCGTAATGTGACTCGCCCACAATCCCCGTGCGCACGCCGATCTTTTTACCCCTCCATAATCCGAGTATTTGTAATCCGAGGTACCATTCGCAATTACCTCAAATTATCGCGACTCTACTGTGACTTGTTGCATGACAAGTTTGTAAGCGGAATTGTTGTGCACACGTTTAGATCTAGAGGAACGTATGAGAACTAGAAGGATTAAGGCGGATAGAAAATGAATTATATTGGAGCGTCGGTGAGAACGAAGGCTGAGATTGGCTAGAATGAAGACTCTGAAATAATTTGCATTTTTCAATTTTTTAAAAGAAATATGGATTTCTAAAATATTTCCAGGCCCTGAAAACTGAGGTAGGGAATTTAAACAGTTGCATTGTTCTATTCAAATAATTGGTTGGAGGTTTAAAAGCAGTTACCTACTGGTCCTAATGGTTGTGTGTTTATTCAGTTATTCTTGAACTAAAACTGAATGTTAGTGCGCGTTAAAAGACAAATAGTTTATTGTAAAACAATGATACCACCTTAATTCGAGCCAATTGTTTAAGTTTTGTCACAAATCATGATGTAATCTGCCAAGGCCATTGAATTCGCTTGTTTTCCGAAGTAGCAAGTATTACCACTTCAAGAGATTTGCAAGTTCAAATACATAAACAGTTATAAACCTTCAATGCGACTTAAACGATTCACTTACGTATTCTTAACAACTAGCTTCTTGCATTTTCGACTTCCGGCTGAGACGACTTGTAAAGGGTAATATTCGAAGACAGTGACCTCGCATTTACATAAAGAGGCCGCTTTCTTGAAATTTACATACGTCGTCGTATTCGCGCTTGGAACTAACGTTCCATAAGCAACGTGTCAAATTTTGAAAGCAAGTCTCGTATTCATCTGATTACACGGTCTCTTAAATGACTTTTATTTACGAGGACAAACAATTGGATTGCAAAATCTCATGTTTGCTACCTTGTTTTCTCTTCCGGGCAAATTATTATAAGACAACTATTAACAAATCCTCACTTGAAAGAAAACGTATAACCTGACCAAAATTGTTGAAATAAATATCGGCGTATCAGAAGAAAGTGTGCCACTCATAATTGAGCAACACGAAGTCAAGCAAGATGGAGTCAAGATGCTTGTCTGTTAGTTGTGCAAAGGATTTCTAGAGACAGCTTTTGATAAATCTTGACACACTATTTGTACTTCAATTCTTATGTTCAGAAATATGTAGATTTCTGCTTTAAGAGATTAAAGATAGTTCATTAATCTTGGATAATCAAGTAACTAAGATTGATGATGATAAAAATGCCTAGTACATGTCAATAATTAATTTCAGAACATTTGAGTCCAACAACTTTTCATACTGTCATGTTTCAATCATCTCATTATAAAGATAAGAAAACAAAATTAATCAGTAATGTGTTGCAATCGTTGAAACATTATAATTGTTTCAACGCAGAAAATTAGAACTTGGGCTTGAGTGAACAGTGTTGCCAATTTCGTAAGGCGATGACTCTGCCTAACGTAATGAACAGCTAGTAATATATCCAATAGGAATACCAATGTATTAAGTCTGAGGAAGCATAGTCATGAATAAACCAATAATCCATTAAAAATAAATGACGTAGCTTAATCCCCTCCATTATTCAAGAAAGTCATCAGCTCGCGGGGCTAAATGATCAAAGTCGGGAGCTTGAGAATAAAAATTAGAGAACCGATGGCGTTTCGAGTTACGTCGAGATAAACGTGTGTGCGCCCACGTGACTTATCTCAAGCCCAAACTGCTCTGCCGTCTCCGACGCCCACGGGGCGGCCCGCCCGTTCGACTACCTCAGGGGTGAAGAACATGGAACGAGCGCCTGCAACGGCACGCCTTCGAACACGCGCTGTTTATTTAAATTATGTTTATGTTTCGGAATGAAAACATAGAATTTGGTACGTGTGTATTAATTAGTGAGAGAGAAAAAATGAGGTATGTAGTGGGTTGCAATGCCTCCCTCGGTGATTCGTTGGTTAGCGTGCTTGCTTTCCAAGGCGCAGTCCCGGGTTCGATTCCCGCCCGGGTAAATTATAACTGTGCGCTTTCCTTACAAATGTCGCAGTGCCGATTGCTGTGTGACGATGAAAACGCCCACCCTAATATTATGCAGATCAGAATGTACAAAGAAAGGATGTCTTCGTGCTAATCACTCAAACCCCTTATGTCATGGTCGAGAGGCCGGGTCACCGCTGGTCGGCCAAGGCCTGTAGCGAGCTGTCGAGCCAAAGAACAGGAACAGTGGTTTGCAATGGAGGAGACTATGTTTGGGGAGAGTCTAGCAAGAGTTCAAAAGATATGAGCGTATGACGATTAAGTCGTGATATTTAAAGAAAAATACTTGTTTAAATATCCAATTAGTAGTGTCTTCAAGTGATTAGAAGTTTGGTAAAAGCTTGGGGAAGGTATTACCGGTGGTTACAGAACATCATGGTGGTTACATGCAAATCTTAGGTAAGTCAAGTATTTCAAATATGAAATTATAAAAATAGTGAAGGGTTGCACCGAGACCCGCATTAGCCTTAGGATGGCCCCGTAAATTCATTGTATGTAACATTGTACCCGTTAAAATCCCCGAAAGACGAAAGTCGAACGGGAAGAAAATAAATTGAAAAAAAGGAAGAAGAACATATTTGCGAACGCGGAGCAAGGAACAGTTTGGCGATTGATTAGCCATCCATAACTTTCGATCAATATATTTTCTTTTTGTTGGAACTTAAAAGTGTTTTATTTGACATTTATTTATTTGACGTTTATTTGACACAGGATTGAATTATATCCATCTCCTCCCTGGCACAATTGTCTATTAGAAAGGTAGAAGAGTTAATTACATCCCTGGAACCCGCTGAGATACCAGCGACTCTGACTAGAAAGCCCAGGGAAGAATCCCGACGGTGGCGGATCGTTTGGCACTAGCTGAATAAGGTCAAATTCGGTCATTGTCTGAAAGAGAATTCTAGCGGCTGGTGGCTCTAATCCATTAACACCAGGCGAATGCGGGATCAGTGTCCTAACAAAATGGCAATTGGCCGTTCGTGATCTTTTCTATCTCATCCTTGTGTGAATGGGTGTGATTGGATTGTAGTTGTATTTTACTGGCAGACGTGAATGTGTACCTCCTTGTTTTGTATCTTTTTATGCGTGCGAGAGTATGGATATTCTTCCACTGGGCATCAATCAACCAGTCTTAGAATGAAAAAGTACCTATTTAAATATAAAATATACCGTTGATTTGTCTTCTGAAGTTCGCTCATTTTACTTTATTATTTTACTCTTTCTCCATGGCACATTTCAATAGGCCAATAGGCATCGTTATTATTACTACAAAAAATACAGTGGTTTTTCATATTTCTTGAGTAAGCTGATGAAAGCGCACCTTTTTAGTCCATACAACTTTCGCCGACTCCTTGATTCATGTTTCGCAGAGATTTCGAGGACCACGTAGTATATTACATATAGGACATAGATGTATGTTGTCAAGTTATCATCAGCTGTACTTTGTCAATGTTACTGCATACTAGGTATCATTAATTTGATAATGAATCAAGCGTCTTAAAATGTATTGCTTCATAAAATTAATAGTATGCAAGCACAGTAATCAATAACGAAACCAAGTACTGACAGGTAATATTAATACTTTGTGTTATTAATTTCATTCGCCTAATTTCTTAAATGATACATTTTAATATTGGTATTTCATTGCGCACAAGAGGCCATGCAAATAAAAACGATATCCACATCTGGTGCGGAGGGGGTGAGTGCCAAATGTTTCCGGCTGGGCCAACTAGTTTGATCATTATTTCCGTGAGTGCAGCACATGTAGTTGGGTGGTGTCGGTGTTCCTTCCTCGCTGCAACTGAGATCTACATATCGTCTACATCCCGTCTACATATCATCTTGCAGGGTTTCGCCACCAGGTAGCTGTAGGAGAGACTCCAGCTGGGACAAGCTTTAACTCCCGATTAGTCTCCCTGTACGTGAGTAGTGTAAGGCATGTGTGTGGGTAAGGATGACACAGAGAAGATCGCGTGCGGTCCGTGGCCGGAATTCGCCTGGTATTGATGGGTGAAATCACGAAAAGCTACCGATCAGAGCAATTGAAGGCTAAAAAATTCGTCTAGGCAGCTGAATCCGCCCTAGCTATCTAGTTTAGTGTCAAAAATGCACCATCGTCAGGACTCGAACAATACGACTTCCTAATCAGAGACGCAACAACGACAATGGAAGTTGTGCCTGAGCCACGCCAGCCGGAAACATTTGGTATTGTCAACGCTCTGACCAGTTGCCCGGAACTCATTATTGCGCACGAACGAATTGTGCGAGAACTAGCAGTCAAATAAGAATACATCGGAAGGGTGTGTAATAAAGATGCCAATGCCAACATGACCAGTGGCGGATCCAGGCCTAAGATTTTCGTGTTAGCTCCCTTTATGTAGCAAAATTGATTTAAATGTTTATTTATATTATAATTATGTAATTATTTAAACAATAATAATGTATACTACCAAATTTTCTCTAAAAAAACAATATACAATATAATAACCAATATTTTTATTATTTAACAAAAATCTTTAATAGCCCCCCTCCCAATGATCGGCTGGATCCACCCCTGAATACGATCAGGTAGAATAGCAGTAACTGACATAGCTTAATGTTTTCTTCGCAACACATTAATCGACAATTTTGGAAGAGCACAATAATTTTTTAACTTTATGTCTTACGAATACTTCGTAAGAAGAGAAAGTTATGTTATTGTGCGTCAGAAAATCGCGAATTTTTTTGTATATGTTTTGTTAAAATATATGTTATTGGAGCAGCAAGTTTTGAAAGACAGCATTCTTAATTCAACTCTATTTGCAGGTATAGAGAGTAGATGAATTCTAATATAATGCATCGCCAGTTTCTGAATGAACGAGCTTTTGAAGATAAAAAAATCAACAATTATTCACGACAAAAAATTGAATTCATCCAGTAGTTCTCAATTATGTAAGAGCAGAGGCAAAGCCTCTCTCTGCCATTATTGTGAATTGGCCAACAGCAACACAAGTAAGGTTTTTCCAACCAAAAGTGAAAATAGAGGCTTGTTTTCATGTTGAGTACAGTCTTGTACCTTAATTATCCTTTAAAACATTGTTTTGAAATGAGCTTATTGTTTGAGCCCTTATTGTTCCTGTGTTAAGTTTAGAAAGCGCTCGTGATCAAGAACAACAAAAATGACAACAACCTTTTTCATTTAAAACATCAGAAAATATAACGTAAAATACAATTTATTCACTTTGCCTAAAGACTAACATAACGAATCTGAGATAAGTGTCGTAATGAGATGTTACGATACGACTGTTTTAATAAAACATGGCCCACTAATAACAATAAAACTAAGTTTCGTAATACAGAGTAATGTTAGAAATAATCCATGATCTATTAACTACTATCAACATTAAAACGTCAGCTTTCACAGGATGAAAAGTCAATTAGAGCTCAGCGGAATATTTACAAAACGGATAAAACGGATATTCGTATCACCCACAACCAATTATCGCACACAACCACTTAGTTATAAGTACTAAACGAAACAGATTTTAACTGAAGAATACGTGTTTCGTTGACGAAAAATTAATCCTTTCTCAAATAAAACATTAAATATGCACGTCCTTTTTGAGTTCACTTCGCAAGTTCGTATATATTTTGGGAGACTGTGAATATAGTTTTAAAAAAATTAAAGAACCCCATGTATGTACTTGGCGCAGCATCCCGCGAACGGACTCAGGCCTACCGGCGACGTCCGTGCCTCCCGGCCATGGGTTAAAGAGGGTGTGGTTACCACATACACACCCCACGCCGTATTTCGGTCTTCTCAACCTAAGAAGTGAATTTTCTCATCGTCACACAGCAACATACTGTGACATTGCAAGGAAAACGCACACTATATTCTTGCCTCGACCGGGAATCGAACCCGGGGCTGCGTACTGCAAAAAGAACCCCATACATGTATATAATTGTTGCCCGGGTGGCGCACGAACTTGGCACATGAGCCCAACTACACGAATCACCTTAAGCATGTGTCATCGAATCCCGTGTAGGCAACATGTCAACACATTCCGTGTTATCAACATGTGTTCATGGCATGGAAGCCTTCTCACAACCCCATGAACTCTTATTTCATCATTACCAGAATGTAAAAATGTTTAGTACTTCGCACACCCCGGATACGGGAGATGCCGGAGGACACATCATTCATCCCAATCCCTCCTCCCGACTCAAAAGAGCTCAAATGGACCTTCCTAAATAAGCTCCCTTAGCGAATCAAATTATCACAGGTGTTGTCATTGCCAACAATGTTATCCAATGTTATTCAATTTCATCCAATTTCTTGTGTAGATTCAAAATACTGTAATATAAAAATGCTTTAACAGCCCCTATTTCTTTCCTGTTGTTTCATTTGACAAAATGTTAATTCTGTTTTTTTAAATTATTGGTAATCTTCAATTCCTAATGTTAATCTCTAGTTTTTATTTTAATCTGTTTTAATTGTTTAATTAATTGTTTGCTATTTTCTTGAACTAGAAAACTGATGATGATGGCTAAGCCATCGAAAGCTGCTCTTGTTGAAATAAATAACATTGTTGGCAATGACAACACCTGTGATCATTTAATTTTAAATGCCAACAACATTTCACCACTAAACCAATACCTTAACGAATCAAACCAAAAGAAAACAGGCTGAGATGGGCCTACACTTTTCTTCAGAGAATCCGGTATGGGGAAGGATTTTATCACTCACGCCGGTGGCTTGAGAAGGGTATCGGTCAGCGGGTGACGGGAGGCGCTGATTGGGGGGAGGGGGAGCGCAGATACTTGCAATCAAGCAGGGATCTCAAATTTATCCACTTTGCAAACATTCCACTGACCAGGGTCTCAATACTCAATAAACTGCACGTGTTTCACATCAGTTATGATTAGAGAGATGATTTCGCCCTTTTTGCCTTATTTATTATTTTGCTCACAATCATAAGCTGTCGATATATTAATAAAACAATGTAGGCACGGCCCACTGAAGACGTCTATCGCAGTTGTAGACGAAACGTTTGGGCCGAAAAATGAACGATCGACCTCGGCTATACAGCCCGCAAATAAATGGTATTGTCGATATATTAATTCGTTTCATTATCAATGCATTCACATAATGGAATTTTATAGTGCCTATTTTGGAAATGAGGGCCTATTGTGAGATAAATGCTTATTTTCGTCTTATTTAGAGGGCATGATTTCCATTTGAATGCATGGTTTTGCCGACCTTAACTTTAAATTCGCGCTACGTAACAATGTAGTTTTGAAGAATCGATTGCCCGGCCTAACCGCTTCTCTTATGCGCAAATTTCCATCAAAGAGTTAGTATACCAATTTAATAAATTCCTATGAAATTGTAACGCGTTTACTTTATTCAATTCGCCGTTTTCTCATTTGTTCTCCCCTTCTTCCAGCCCCTGCGAACTTGTCATCTATACAGTCGCGGAGCACACCATGCACCCGAAACAGTTTTCAAGGTAGTTCGCGTGTTCGAAAGTTTGTCGACTCTTACGGGAAGAAATATCAGTGGATCAACCGTTTCGACTATGCAGTAACTACAGTTCGAAATCTTCAAGCTGATTTAGGCCAAGTCCCAGGTAACTTCGGTAATGAAGTAGCGGCAAAAATTTGGAAAAGAACTGGAACGTAATCCAGCTTGGGCCACGATGGTAAAAGAGCTCGATATTGGTAGTCAAAAGTGAGACACCTAATTTTGAACCCATGGCCATGGGACTGTCATTTGAGAAATACGCGCCTATGTGTTCACGTGGTGTAGATAGTCGTTTTCAAGATATAAAAATGTTTTGAGTGACAGGAGATCAGTTTACTTCAGCACGTCTTAAACAGAACTTGACAATAAACTGCCATTTCTGTATGTGATACTTCTCAAGATGTATGTTTGGTGTTTTCGCCTTAGTTTTAGCAGATACATTTACTACTTACTATTAAAATAAGTTTGATTCAACGAGTTGTCATCCACATGTGATTTACATGAACTTCATTTACGGTGGTTGACGTGTATATTTCATTTGTTTCCACCCCTTTGCAAAAATTTTTTATTATAATAAAATGAAAAATTAGCAAAAAATCTCAACAGTAATTCGTTTTTACTTATTGTCTTTTCTGAGTTAAAATGCCTATTTACATGCCTATTTCTGAACATTTTTAGTACCTATTTTCCATTTTATAGTGTACTGCTTATCGATCTGCTCTCTAGTTGTACTCGGTCTTCAGTACCTTAACAGCTATTAGTTGATAACACATACTACACACTACAAAATTCAGCTATTGCAAATACTATTTCTTACAGTAACCTTCTACTTCAAAATTCAATGAACTGTAAACAAGGAGACTGACAATTGAGACCATTCTCTATCTGTGGAATCATATGTGCAACGTATGAAACACTTAACAGGGAAGGTGAGGATCAAGAGAGAAATTTCATGAGTTCGGGGCTCTGTGGTCGAAAGTTTGCTAAAAAACACAGTGATAAAACTCATGTACAACCTCTTAATACTCAATATAAGTCAAAACAAAACATCGCACACATAACAGATTGCTTTAGTTGTATACATGATCATATAAACCTGTAATCCTCCCACACACATTCAGACCTGCACAAGGTGCCTTTAATCATAATTCTAAGGTGCAAAACACACACACACACACACACACAAACCAGAAATAAAGAGAAAAAAACGAAGACAATTTCGATTGTGGTATGTCGAAACAACAAGACTTCCTTTCTATGTAATAGTAACAAATATAAATCTTATTATGCTGTTTTGTTGAAGAGGAATGACTATATTGAGTTTGCAGTAACCCCTCTGCCCCTAACAAGTCCCCAAAACTTTATTAGTCCCTTGAATTTCTCTCAATGTAGTTTCTATAAACAAAAATCAGTTGGCCACTCACTTCAGCTCGTGGACCGGCTGGCGCAACGTAACCTCAGCAGCGGTTATTCGTTTCATCGAGTCCGGTTCTCCAAAAACTCATTCTTTTATCCAGGCACTGTTTGGGTCCGGCCGTTTAGTTCATCTACCCCTGTCACACTCACATCCGTAGCCAAACACACCACCAGACAGAATGATCGTCTTTCTGCCTGCTCCCACCACCCAACAGATAGATCGTGTTTTATCCGTGCTCACAAGCTTGGGATAATTCGGCACTCACTCGCCAGGTAGCGTTGTTTACGTCAAGGCGGCCATCGCGCGGGCATTTGAATTGCTTGGTGCCAGCCTCGCGTAAACTGGTACTACGCGTATAGTCAGACCATGAAACCAGTGATATGTACACAGGTCGTTCCTAGCTTCCTTCGGTGTTGCTATAACTTCTCTAGTAAGTGCAGTTATGTATATTTTTCTTTCATAAAACTTTAGTACTTATAAACACCCTGAAATAATGCCTTTGTTTACACATACATATTTACGTTTCTCATAGTAAAACATCTATCTTGTGGAAAACGTGTGTATTATACATACCAATTGAAACAAGAACGAGCGTATAGAGTAGTTTTGCGTCACATACATCATACTGTTGATGTAAAAGATATTAATGATGCGTTTCTCGAAAAGGGACATAAAGTGAGATACATAATGAATGTCCGCCATAGGTTAACAAAGTTACCATTGCCTTCGTTCTTTATAGACCTTGAACCAAACGAGAATAATAAAGAAATCTTTGAAATTAACAGACTTTTGGATTGTTGCATTTGAATTGTTGTAGCATTTGAACCACCACACATGAAGAGAGACAAAGTAGTACAATGTGAAAACTGCCAAAGATATGAACATACCAGAACCTACTGTGCCTATCCATTCAGATGTGTTAAATGCGGCAAAGAACATGCACCTGATAAATGCGAAAAAACGAGAGAAATACTGCAGACATGCGTGCTGTGTGAAGGTAACCACCCGGCCAACTATAAAGGTTGTCAAGTTTACCAAAAAATTCTAAAAAGGAAAGGCCGCAATAACTCAAATGAAGAGAGATTCTTCCAAAATGAAATGGGGGTACAGCAGCAAAACTATAACAATTCAACTAGTAATTATCAAAATCACGAGAGAAGCTCCCAAGTAAATAGAAGAACGTATGCAGAAGCAGATATTGTACAACCAAAGCACGCAGAACAATTTCAACAACATCATGATAACAGCCACTCCATTCTTAGCCTCATCCAACATTCCTTTGAACGATTTGAAAATGTTCTCATGCAACAAAGTCAACAAATAAATGCACTTCTAAACTTAGTATCGACATTAGTAACTAAATTATTCACTGTATAACTTCTTTCGAATAGCAACTTGGAATGCCAACGGTCTGGCGCAACATCGCCAAGAAGTCGAAATATTTCTCTCAAACAATAAAATTGATATACTCTTGATCTCGGAAACCCACTTCACAGAGAAGAACCATTTTAAATTGCAAAATTATACACTGGATGATACAAAACGCACGGAGCGTAAAAAACGTAAGCGCACGGAGGTACAGCAATACTAATTAAACGCAATATCAAACACCATGAAGAAGGTGCATTTCAATGTAAAGGCATTCAAGCAACTACAATAACAGTAGAAGACTGTCAAGGACCACTTTATGTAAGTTTATATTTTGTATGCGGAGGAGATTTAAATGCAAAACACGTACAGTGGGGATCGAGACTCATTACAGCGAGAGGTCGTGAACTACAAAAAGCGGTAACATCGTTGCAATTACTAACCGTCTCTACAGGAGAACCAACTTACTGGCCAACTGACATAAACAAAATTCCTGATTTAATTGACATCTTTGTAACTAAAGGAATATGAAGCTTCCCATGAACTGTCATCAGATCACTCGCCCATCATAATAACAGTTATCAATAAAATTATTTTAAGTCCTGCACCAATAGTACTAGTAAATGAACACACAGACTGGAATATGTACCGTAACTGGATATTTACCTTTACAAGCATTCGAATACCCTTACGATCACAAGACGACATAGATGAAGCTACTGAACGTATAACTGAAAGCATACAAAAAGCAGCGTGGCACGCCACTCCACGAAAAGAGTACAATAGAGTCTGTGATAATTATCCTTTCTACATTCTGGAAAAAATTCAGGAAAAAAGAAAACTTGGAAAAATATGACACAGATAAGATACCCAACTGATAGAACCAACTACAATAGAGCAACCAGGCAATTATCCAATCTACTTAAAACATTCAACGACTGTAGGTTTCAAAATTACGTTGCCAATCTCTCAGTTTCTCAAGCCTCCGAATATTCTTTCCTTAAAGAAATAAGAATATCCAAACGACCTAATACAGCTTCACCTCCAATTCGTAAGGAAAACAACGAATGGGCTAGAAGTACCAAAGAAAAAATAGAAGTATTTGCGAAACACTTAACTGAAACTTTTCAAAACCATCCACCAATAACTTTAAATCAGCCGGACGAAATACAAGAATATTTAGAATCACCTACACAAATGGCATTACCAATAAAATATTTTACTCATAAATAAGTATTAAAAATTTTAAAAAAGGAACTGCCTAGCAATAAGGCTGCCGGTTATGACCTCATCACCGGGCCACTACCAAAAGAACTGCCTCGCAAAGGAATAGCTTTTATCACTGGTCTCTTCAACAGTATCCTACGTACCGGACATAATCCAGCGCAATGGAAAGTAGCCCAAATCCAAGTCTTTTTAAAACCAGGTAAACCTCCCCATGAACCCTCATCGTATCGTCCCAAAAGTATGCTTCCAATTCTGTCCAAAGTGTTCGAGAAACTTCTCCTAAGCAGATTACGACCTTGCTTGTCAGCAAATGGCCTAATCCCCGATCACCAATTTGACTTCAGGCAACAACATTCCAATATTGAACAAGTTAATAGAATTACCAACTTCATAGAGAAAACATTCCAAGAAAAAGAATACTGCTCAGCAGCGTTTTTAGACATCAATCAAGATTTCGATCAAGTTTGGCACGATGGCCTTCTCTATAAAATCAAACGCTCCCTAACGTATCCATACCTCAATATCTTCAGATCTTACCTCACCCACCGAACATTTCAAATTAAGTATCAAAATGAATTATCCGATCTCTTTCCAATCCAATCCGGAATACCACAAGGTAGTGTGATCGGCCCAGTCTTGTACCAGCTGTACACGTCAGATATACCGGAAAGTGAAGAAACCACAATACCTACATTTGCAGATGATACTGCCATATTAGCCAAGGATGACGACCCAATTGAAGCATCTAGAAAATTGCAAGAGCATCTATTGTTGATCGAAAAATGGGCAGACAAATGGAAAATAAAAATTAACGAAAGCAAGTCAGCTCATAGTACTTTCACTTTGAGAAGACAAAAATGCCCCATCGTAAACAATAATAAACCAATTTTACAAGTTGAAAGTGTGAAGTATTTAGGTATACTGCGATGTGTCGGGGACCATCGCAGTCCTCCACCCTTGCGTCACGCCAAATTACCGGACGGCAGGAAAGAACTACGCGCCCTCGAATTAGATACACCCAGCCGCTCAAGCCCCCCATAAACTTTCAACTATCAATTATACCCTTTTTCTGACAATACCGCGATGCGTCGGGTGACCATCGCACCCTCTCACCCCCGCGTCACGCCAAATTACCGGAAGTTGGAAAGGGCCACGCGTCCACCGCGACCCGATTTAGTTCCGCCCAACGGCCCAAGTTCTCCAGAAGCCCCTAACAATAAATCTTACCCTTTGTCCAACAATACTGGATGATCGACAGCCGGAACAACCATTTTAGCGACTTGGCGATCGCACCCGGCTCAATAATCCTCTAAAAGCCTATAAAATCATCACATGCCAAAGCAGAAGGGACACGTGCGCGCTCCTCCGGCCTAACAATGCCGGCCAATGAACAACCAGAAGGCACCGTTGATGAAATAGAAGGTTCGAGAAGTTCAAATCCGACCAATAAAATCACTAGGCAGGAAGCACGTGAGCACTTTGAGATTTTTTCGAAAAAACGAAAGGGACAGACGGGCGAGCGAGGCCAGAGAGAAGACGGGCGACAGACGCTAGAGAGGACGGTCGTGCAGGAGAAGTCGTATGGAGATAGAAACCAACAAGTAAAGTTTTGAGTAGATTAACAGTGGTAGTTAAGAAAGCCACCGAATATTAGTCAGTTAATGAAACCTGCGGTAGAAAGGGAACAGCAGCAGTGGGTAAGGCACACACTGAGCCGACCACTGCGAAACTTGCCCGGTCTTCACGGAATTAATTCCGAATAGCCAAAGTTTGGTTTCGAGCGTCATACGCGGTCCAGGTGTCGTGTGACGGCCTGAGACGCGCGCGAGCGTCACGTCGCGACCGCCCGGTCATCCACCGCCGACGTCCCGTGCGCCGGAGTCATCACCCCGGAGGCAATCGGAGGCCAACCTTGCAACGTTCCGGCGTCGCCTCCTGAGGGTCCGACTACACTTCTCCGTCGCTCGGCGAGCAATCCAGTCGCGGTGACATTACCATCTAACATCACAGATTGTAAGTTGTCATCACCATCATTCATTAATCGGCTACTAAAGTGACAATAACCCAGCATCAACCTGAACAGTGTCTCTTCGTTTAATTTTTTGAATAAATTAGTCCCCGCCATTTGGTCGGGTGAACCAATTAATACCATAGCAAAGTGTTATTATTCTAAATCTTACGAAACCACCAAATGCAACCCTTCGACCCAGGGCGCTCACCCCTGAGACGCTCAACGCCGGCGACATTAAGCAGGTAAGTGGGCATGCGCTTGGCGCCCTTATTAAATAAATTCAGCGCGTGTCCCCTCCTGCGACTTGGGACGACTGTCACACCATAAGTGTGTCGGCGCCTCCATTTTGTGAGCAGTTCCATCACAATACATCTGGACAAAAGGCTTACCTGGAAATACCACATACAAGCCAAGAAGAAGCAACTTCAACTACAAGTGAAAATACTGTACTGGCTACTACTCGAAGCTGTCCTTAGACAATAAATTATCGATTTATAAAACAATAATAATTCCTATTTGGACCTACGGCATCCAAATCTGCGGCACGGCAAGCAGATCAAATCTCTCCATTCTACAGAGATTTCAATCAAAAACTCTTAGGATGATTGCTGCAGCACCGTGGTATACCTCAAACACAACGCTTCACAGAGACTTAAAAGTACCGACAGTCTTCGAAAGAATTCAAACAAATAGCTCAAGCTATCTTGAACGTCTGGAAACGCACCCAAATTTTCTAGCCATCAACTTCTTAGATAATAGTGAAGAAACCTACCGATTATCCAGAATTACACTCTTACAACTCCATTATAGATTTTCAAATTAGACTTCATATGTACAAGGAAATGTATTCCACAACTTTGACTCTTGAACACTAAACTGACTCTTTCTGTTCTAGACGCGAGAAGACGGTGAAATGCGCCACTGGGAAAATTTCACCCACAAACTGTCATTGTCATTAACTGTCACTGTCTTTAATTACCAATGTCAACATATTTACTAATTATTTTAATGTAAAATAGATTGTAAATAAAAAAATATTTACGTTTCTTTGTCTTCCATATTTCCTCAACTCTGGTAAGCTTCAAATTGTAAGGGCAATATCGCCAAAGGAACTCATCGCGGATTGTGAACACCACACACACTGATATATGTGCTTTTTACCTACCAGTCGGTATTGAAGATTATTCAATTTGTATCTCATACAACATGCTTATTAGGCATATATCGAGGTAAGTGTTGAATCTAACAATCTCGCGTGAAGACAAATGTTTTCATATGGGTATATGCAAATAAGAACGAATAATTTCATTCCTAGTACAAGGAATAATCGAATTCGGAAAACCTTTTAATGAAACACGAAGCCCCTGAAATAAGACTTCAGTTCCAAGGAATAACGACGCGAAATTTAATTGGTTGAGTGCACAACGCCGCAGTACGTGGAAAGCGTGGGTTTACCGCTGGGCGGGGCATCGAGAGATGCAAAAAATGCTGGGAGGACCGCAGCGAAGTGCTGACAAAAGACAAGAAAGAATATTGCTAGCGAGAACCAGAGAGGAGGGGCGAGGTGAAAGATGAGATTGCAAGACGGGTAGAGGTTCTGCGAAGAGCGTAGGTGAGAGGAATAAAAGGTAATTGAGGACACAATTGAAAAAGTAAGCACTCTTCGTACATCGCAAACTTTTGAAAAACGAGATGAACGTGAACACTTAAAACAACTCCAAAATATTAGATTTATATCTACGAGATTTAGAAGAATTGCAGCGAAATGCTGACAAAAGACTAGTTAGAATATTGTTAGCGAGAACCAGAGAGGAGGGGCGAGGTGAAAGATGAAATTGCAAGACGGGTAGAGGTTCTGCGAAGAGCGTAGGTGAGAGGAATAAAAGGTAAGTGAGGACACAATTGAAAAAGTAAACACTCTTCGTACAAAGGGTCGTCCATAAGTTACGTAACGTTAAAGAAGGGGGAGGGGGTTTGACGCAACGGAATATACGTAATTAATTAAAATATTACGTAATTAATTTAAAAACAAAAGTAAATTAAAGTTATAAGATATAAATTGTCACGTGAAGATATTTTTTCATCAATTTTTTATTGAATCTTTAAGATTTCGAAGAAAATATTGAAAATTGGTATGTAGGTTATTCTAAAATCGATTTATATTGGCGCAGTATATTCTCGCCCATGAGGGCGTGTGCATCTCTTATGATCAAAACCTTTCTCGCCTATGCGTACTTCCTTCACAACTGCCCCCCCCCACTTCTTGCATTTACAAGAGGGGGGTGTTGTCGCAAGCGTTACGTAACTGGGAGAGTTCAAGCGCGCGTGGTTCCTCCGATCAACACCAGGCGAATGCCGGAGCAGTTCCCTAACAAACGGGCCACGAACCTCGCGCGATCTTTCCTTCCTGTTCTTTGTTCTTTCCTTCCTGTTCTTTGTCCTATCCTCACCCCTTACACATATGCTTACACTAACATCCACTACACTTGCCGAGTGACCCGTTGAGAACTTAGAGCTTGTCCCGGCTGGGGCGGTGCCCGGCTGGTGGAAGATACCTGGTTGGGGAAAACTCCGCTAGTCAAAGGTAGGTCGGCGCCGGATTTCGTGTGTAGATGAAATGAAATAGTGTTGACCAGCTTGATAAACTCTTCTGAAGTTACCTCATAGAGCACGAGGTGGATGAAACACCTCAATTTTGTCTTCGAAATGAACGTCGAGGCGCAAAGAACTGCTCTGGTTGAAACATCCCGTATTATTACATTGTAAGAATAATTTGCTCGAATATCTTTTCACACCCGTTCTCTCTGTCTGAAGCTCCCCTGGGCGGATATATAGTTACCTACATATCTCGTTCAAACGGCCCATTCACGAGCAAACCCAGCTTCCAAGCTCAACTTGCGCCGGTTGTAGATCTGTGGCCACAACGTTCCTATAATAGATGAAGTGAGCAGCAGCACCACACAAACAACCCGCGCTTACAGCCTTACCAGGGGCGGATCCAGCCGATCGTTTCGGAAGGGGCCATCATATACTTTTGTTACATAATCAACATTTTTTATATTGTATATAATTTTTGTAGTGTATATGTGATACTATTAGTGTTTAAATAATTACATATTATAAATAAATATTTCAATCAACTGTGCCAAACAAAAAGGTAGCAAACAAAAGCTCTAGGCCTTTGTTTTTTGGGGGGGGGCATGACCCTCATGCCCTCTCTCCCCCCGAATCGGACACTGAGCCTTCCAGCGCCTGGAAGCCGGGAGTGTTCACGTGTAGGCACTAGGCGACGTGGGGCGCTTCGAGCAACAAAAGGTGGGGAAACACTGCCCGAAGCGGCACGTGGCGGCGGGGCGGCGGCCCGTGGGCGGGGCGGGGCGTGGCGGGGCGGGCAGCGAGGTGCGGCGGGGCGTGCTGGGGCCATCGCTTAGCGCGCTGGGCGAGTTAATGAGGCGCGTCTGTGCCCGCGCCCGCCGCCGCCGCCGCCGCCTCCATCAAATAAAACAGCGAGGCCTTGGAGGGGCGAGGGACGCAACGTATTTATCGGCCGAGTTTCTGTCAGCGCCCGCCCGCCCGGCCGGCCGGCCCACGCGCCTACGCGCGCAGCCCCGTCCTCCGCCGCTCATGCGCGCGCCCTGCCTAATGGCTCCCGACACCAGCGCCTCCGGCGGAGAGCCAGCACACGGATGCCCACCTTCGCCCACCTCCGTCCACTCTCACTGGTGGATCCGGGGGGGAGCTAGAGTTTTCGTTTGTTACATACCTTTATTTGGCAAAACTGATTTAAATATTTGTGTTAGAATTGTGTAATTATTTAAAACATAAGATTGTATAATATCATATATACACCACAAAAATAATAAACAGTATAATAACAAATGGTTATTATGTAACATACTTCACCTGGTTTTAGCTCACCTGGTAAGTTTTTATTTGTGAGCTACCCCACCAGAGAGTGGGAGGCTTTTGCCCTAGATAGGGATGTTATAGCTTTAATAATAATAATAATAATAATAATAATAACAATAATAATACATGATAATAATGATACATGATATAATAATACATGATGATAATAATAATAATAATAATAATTATTATTATTATTATCATGTAACAAAAATCAATGATGGCCCTCTCCAAAATGACCAGCGGATCCTTCCCTGCCCTCTCTCCTCTCCGTTATTAGTAGGGAGCGGATACCTATGATTTTGCATATTTTTGTCCGTTCAGGGCATAGCTCTCTTCACATCTGGTTAGAAATGGATGCTACGTACATAAATATGTTAGTGCATTTTTGGCCAATTTTCTTGTTGGTGCATATTCGTGTAATTACAGGGGGAATATTTTGTATAATTCGTTAAAATAGAGACTTATCTCTGAAACGTTTCAACTTTTCGAATCATATTTTTATTTGTGAGCGTTCATCGATTACAAAGCGCTTGTCACAATTTAGGTTTTTCTTAACTTTCTATTGATTATAAAATACGTGTGGAAATGTAGGAAATTTCTTGATATCACATTTGTTTTAAACCAGGCAGAAGAAATGCAACAAGACATACGATGTACTTCACTAAGGTGAGTATTTCTCCCATGAAGTAGGGGGGATTGTATTCTGTTTGGACAAAAATATATCTTTTCACAACAAACACGCTTCCCCTGAATTTTATCAAGAAATGTTAATACAGGAAATGAAATTGTGTTACTTTCAATTGCATATTAAATTGCATATTCGAGATTTTTTAGGTCATAAATATTACTAGTACAAGCGCGGCTTTTCGTGCATACTTCTCATTTGACCAACGACAGCTGTGTTGGGTGGTAATACGCGAAACACTGTTAATTAGTTTCAAGACAACTAATGATCCCGTGACCCACGAACATTACAACAATAGTTGTGGGAGTACCAACGTGTACATTTCATGTGCAAAATGAGTTGTCTGTACATCGACAGAGAGGAAGTCTTTCTGTTTTACGTTTGTCACAGTGTAGAAACCGCTACTTTCAAATCTGTATTTGCACATTTGAACCTAGGCCGAAATGAAAAGAGATCACTAACCAACCTCGACGAGAAGCCTTCACAGTTCGGCTTTCTTGAAAGTAAACTAATATTAATTTTCTTTTGCCGTATTAAAATGTTACGTTTTCAGTTAAGCCAAAAGTTAATTATGGGAAACTGGACAATTTTGGTGAAGAACCTCTTGAAACGTTGCTCACAACTGTAGGCTGAGAAAAATATACGCCCACCAGCAGTTGAAATGATACTTAATTCCATTTATATTAATTCGCACGGAAACGGAAATTTTTTAACTAATACACGAATTAAAAAACAACAACCAGAAAAACAAACAAAAAAAGCAACAGTAATTCTGGAAGCCGAAATTTTCAGGCAACATCTCTTGCTTTTTGTCTCTCCAGATAAATGTTAATTATTGAGAAGTTGATGGGTCTAACGGTTCCATTTTCCCCTTAATTAAAGATTAATTCGATACTTGAAATCCACGAATGAAATGATTGAAAAGAAATCATAGAAACCAGTTGGTTCACATAAGTTTGTGTCTTCTGGTCGGAAGACAACAGTTACACAGCTAGAATACGGAATTAGAAGAATGTTGAACTCCTCGGAGTCATGCAAGAACCCTGACCTGTTCTCCGATCATTACGGCCTTGGACTTGGACTCACTAAACAGCAATTTTCCCTAACGACGATGCGTCCCATCTCCTGTGTTGCGTTGCGTCTGCCGTCGCGAATTCCTTCTCCCATAGTCGACTGTAACCTCTCCCTTTTCCTCCCTCTCATTGAAGCACCGTTAAAACGCGATCCTCGTCTTCCTTGAATTCCCCCTTTCCACCTCATTCGCTCCTCCCGCGCCCCACTCTCCTTCTCCGCTTCCTTCGCTGTGCGTAGCTGTACTTCGCCTTGAGCAGTCTTTCTCTGCTGCGTCTGCATGCAGATCACGTCGCCACTATTCACGTGCCCGCTCCTTCCTAACCTTTTCCTGCTGCTCTGCCCCGTTATCCCACATTTTGCATTCTTTTCGTTCTTTTCAACTTTCTTTCAGAGTCCCCACCACCTGTTCTAATGTTCTCGTTGCCAAATGAATCTTTTCTTTTCATTGTATCCGTAATAAGCGTGTAAAATTGCGCGTGTGTATCTTGGCTTCATCACAGTTGTACTACTAAAATGAATGGTATTCATATGAATGAATCCATTAAAACATTGCCATCATGCCAACGATATTTACCTCTTATAATTAATCTGCGATTACAAAATATTCTTAGTATAATAGTAAACTTAACTAAAAGAACTGACATTTAAAACCTCTACAAACAAGTCAGAATACAACATAAGTATTTTATCTTCTAGAAATATTCTCCATTTTATTGTATGAAGTTTTCAACTAGCAATAACCACACCCCTCTAGACCTTCGTCGGCTATGGTATAAACACTGTGCGAAGACCGATGATGTTAAGATATGACGCACACGTCGGCGTGCTAAGGAAGGTTGGTAGTAAACGAATTTGTAAAGATTTTAGCATGAAATCTATATTAGTTTAGGAGGTCAACTGGCGGGCACGCTTAAATGTTTAGAGAGCAATTGAAGGAGGGCAAGCTGGGGTACTGGACTTCAAAAGTGAAATTCTTAATGCACGTTATGTTCAGTTAACTACGTGTTTCATGCTCGAGGCAATGGCAAAGAATTCCGACAGTCTTGTTATTTCCCACACTCATTCAGAAGCGATCATGTGTCAGGTGTGTAACGTTCACATTCACAACACCTTGATAATCAAATAATTTTCATTTACAATATGGCGAGTGAGTAAAATATTATTGGCCGAGGAAACGATACCGCTACACATTTTGCTTCGAGCAAGAGCAGATTTTTAACAGTAGGCCCTGATCATTATCTGAGAAGTGGCACGGGTCGCGTCGCATATTCTGGCTCTTACGAATAGGGGTTCATTATTTGAGGATAATTATTTGTGTCACAACTTTGTGACATGCTTTTGCAAGTGTAACTATTACCATTAATAAAAATGAAGCACATCCATGGATAAATATGTGACACTAAGATGCTAATATCGTCAAAAGTAAATGCGAAGTGATTATAAGGTAGCCCTATTTTGCAAAATCGCAGATTTTAACTTTGTGTTGAGTAGTATTGCGAAAGGGCAGAGTGAAGTCGCCTATCTCAAAGAACTGAAAATTTTGGCCACTGTAGTAAATATACGTACATTAAGCAGACGAAAAACGTATTATTTCCCTACCTTGTTTAGGAATCATGAAACACGGTCAGGATATTTTGAACTCAAATAGCAAAACAAAATCAATGTGGGATATAGTAAAAAATGCGACCAAACCAACTAGAAACCTTGTAGAGAATGTTGTTTTAAAAGATAACGATAGAGATGTGAACGATCCGGCAACAGTGGCTAGTCTCCTTAACCAATACTTTTCGAGAATTGCTGTCGATCTCACTAAGGGTTTTCAGCCACAAAATTTAACATCTGACATTTCCCTAAAAATCTTAGACACTATGTTTGTTTCCGAAACATCTTCCTATGAAATTCTCAAAATAATCGGTAAATTAAAAAATAAATATTCGGCAGGTTTAGATGAATTTCCCGATTGTTTGTTAAAAACGTGTGCGCCTGTCATTATACACCCGTTAACTCACATATTAAATGCATCCTTATGCACCGGAATTTTTCCAGATATTTTTAAAACAGCTAAGATTAAGCCGCTCTTCAAAAAAGGCAACAAAAATGAAATTCAAAATTATCGGCAAATTTCTCTTTTGTCAGTTTTTTCGAAAATATTAGAGAGACTTTTTTTATGTGCGAATGGAAACCTTTCTCAATAAACACGGCGCGTTTTCAAATTGCCAACATGGATTCCGGGAATCAAAATCTACAGAAACAGCCATTTTTTCTTTTCTTAAAGATGTTGCCTCATCATTGGATCAAAACGAAGCAACTATTGGAATATTTTTAGATCTTTCAAAAGCTTTTGACGTCATTGATCATAACATTTTACTTTCAAAATTACCTTCGTATGGAATCCGTGGTATTGCTCTAGATTGGCTATGTTCGTACCTTAAACAACGATCTCAGAGAGTAGAAATACCTTACTGGAATGATGGAACTTTATGTACACAGTTTTCCGGAGCTTTGCCAATTGCACGTGGAGTCCCACAAGGATCGATTTTAGGCCCTGTTCTCTTCCTATTATACGTAAATGACATGCCCTTAGCGATTCGAAACGAAAGAACAGTTCTCTTTGCGGATGATAAAAATATTCTTTGCAACAAAGAAACCGTAAATGGTACAATATCAGATGTTTCAAATTGGTTCCGTAATAACAAATTAATAGTAAATGAAAAGAAAACGGTTTCATTGCAGTTTTCCATTTCAAATAAAAAATTCTGTACTCCATTGAAAATGAACGGTGTGCCATTAACTGATGTTAATGAAACAAAATTTTTAGGTCTATCAATTCAGTCAAACCTTAAATGGAATGCCCACTTAAATGAATTGAACACAAAATTAAGTTCATTATGCTACGCGTTCAAAATTCTTTCAAATTCCGTCAGCCTTCATACAGCTCGTTGTGTATATTTTGCCAATGTTCACTCCCGCCTGAGATATGGTATAATATTCTGGGGAAACACATCTTATAGCTCCCTGACTTTCAGATTACAAAAAAGAATTGTACGAATAATAAGCAAATCCAACCCACGTGATTCTTGTAAGTCTCTCTTTATTAATCTAGGAATTTTACCATTACCTTGTCTCCTGATTTACGAATCAGTAGTTTTTGTCAAAAATGACTTACTTAGCAAACGCCGATGTCTATAAGTATAACACGCGACGTAGTAATCATATTCACCAGGTGGCAGTATCAACAGCTCACTACAAAAAAATCACATACAATTCATGTACATTACTCTACAACACTTTGCCAGAAGACATTAAACGATTAAAATCGATAGAAAAGATCAAGTCCCAAGTAAAATCTTTTCTGCTGCATAACTGTTTCTATACAATTCGAGACTATACCGAGCATCAAAAAGGAAAGTAGCATTAATTTTAACAATGATAGTTAATGTAATTATTTATCATTTGGACTGTGTAATTCTAAAGAACCTGTAGCAAGTAATGTACTACAATTTCTGGGTTGATGGCCCCCATCTCGATCAGGTTTTTCGTCCAGTTGACCTGATCCTTGAGCAAATGCTGAGATGGCCCCTTGTTTTGCTTCTGGACATAAATGTAACTTCATTATTTGTGCACGTCTTCTGAATTTCAGTGGGAAATATAGTTATTCAAATTATCGTTTTCCATATTATCGCGGCAAAATGTATTATAAAGAACATGAGGGTTTAGGGCAGGAATTTATAGCTAATTTACCTTTGAAAATATATTTTATTATATAGGAGCGAATATTTAGTCAACAAAGCTCGAAAAAAACCCTCTCTTTTCTGTATTCAAAATTCGACTAGATTATGGTTTAGAATAGAGATCACAGAATTATGAAAACGTGCACAAAATTCACTTCTTCCCATAGCTCGTCACACACAGTTTTTAACTGTTTTTGACGTAAATAAATAAATAAATTATTAAGACCCTACCTTGTTGAGGAATAATGTTCGGTACCTTACAAAGAGAACTACGGAGGAAAAAAGGCAAGTAAATAAACAGATATCCTACATCTTACGAGTGGCCGTTGAGCCACCTCCGGGTGGGCGGGATGTCGCGTTGTCCCGCAGGTCCTGGGCGGCGCCGGGGCGGTGCTAGGACGGCGCCGGGGGGTCCGCGCTCATAACGCGGCGTCGGCACGTCGTTCGCGCGGCGCGCAACCCTAATTGCAGTAATCGTAGGCGATATCACTCCGCACCGCTGCTGTGGCGCCGCTCCCGCAGTTCAGGGGACGGTAGCGCCGGCAGCGGTGGCGGCGCTGGGGGCTGGTGGAGGAGGGTGGACAAGGCGGAGGATATCGCGTTCGAGGAACAGGAGGGGGAGGGGGAGGAGGAGGAGGACGAGGAGGGACAGGAGGAGAAATAATAGGAGGAGGGGCGTGAGAAGGGGAAGGAGGAAGAGTGGAGGAGAAGAAGGAGGAAGAACAGGAGGGGGAGGGGGGGAGGAGGACGAGAAGGGACAGGTGGAGGAGGAGTGGCGTGAGAAGGGGAAGGAGGAGGAGGGGGAGGAAGGGGATGACGTGGGAGGTGGGGGAGGAATCAGAGGATTGTGATGGTGTTGAGAGGTGGCGGTAAGTTGGCGTCTATGCGGTCGCAGAAGCAATGATGCTAACAACTCAAGTACGGTTCTCAGAAGCACGTGCTTTGATATTTGATATCAGAGGCGACCATTGACCTCGCAGTTCTAGGAGGCCGCTGTGCGACATCAGCAAATTTGAGGAATTCGGGGAATGTATTAATTGGGAGCCTAGTAAGATAGACACTGTGGTAGCGACAAACGCAGAAGTTATAATAATACTAATAATAACATGCCCAGCAGTAGCAATAGCTGAACGAAACCTCACGAAATTATGTTCCAGGAAGAAGCAAGCAGACTGCTCGAAACCAACAAATAAAATACTCCCGCACGACACTACAATAAATTAAATGTTTTAACAAAAAACTGTCTTCACGAACACTGCAATAACATAGCATAGTATTACAACAGTTCTTCATGTTCAAAAAATATCAACGAAGTTGCTGTTCCGTAACACAGCACGTGAATAGCAAACATTTCATGGCGGGTGGCCTCTTCTTTGGGGCCTTGCTGTCACATGCCGTCAGTTGCGACGTAAGAAATGACGCAGTGACTTGAGAATACAATCTAGACGCAGTATGAGGATGTGCGGAATAATACTCTCAAATATTTGCATTTTCAGTCAAATTGGAAACCGATAAATTTCTTCCGGGATTTTTTGGACTTCTTGAGAATCCCACAAAACCACAGACCAGGGCTGTCCATCTACGAATGGCTTATGGGCCACATTTCAAATTCTAGTTAAGCCGCCGGCCGCACCGTCATTTAAATGTTTTTGGCCCTAACTACTGAGATTATACTGAAACAAATATACATTAGTTTCGACTTTAATTCAACATAATCAACATTCAACATACAACAATATTAATGTACATACAAAGGGAAATTTAATGTATCATTAAATAAATATAAGACAAATTGTGCAATTGTAATTGGGTGGCAATAAAAAATTGTTCAATGCAGTTGCGGGCCGCATAAAAAGATATGGCGGGCCGCATGCGGCCCGCTAGACGCCAGTTGGAAAGCCCTGCCATAGACTCATGGCCGCAGATAGAATAGTTTTCTTTCAAATTCTGCGCGCACTGGAAATTAGTAATGCAGGGGGAGACGGGGTGGAGAAATGTTTATTGACGCGAAAGCTGCCGTGTATGGCTGAAAGCGCTAACGCGAAAGCTGAAAGATATGGCGTGTGTAAGTGTAAGAGGTAGTGTACGAGGTATAATGAACAGTCTCTGTTGGGGTATTGTGCAAGTTATGATATTTGCGGAGAAAAGTCAATGATTTATGGCGCACTGATCTAGTGTCAGTGTGCGGGGAACAGAGCGTGTGCTGCACTACGGCGTGCGTGGAACGGTAGGACGAAAAGAAATATTGGAGAAAAGAGGATTGTATTTGAGGTAGTACGTGGACAATTTTGTCAGAAGCCGGCCTGGATAGCCAAAATCGCTAAAGCTGAGAGGCAGTAGCTGCCTCGGCTCGAAGGATCGCCTCGGGCATGGATGTTTGTGGGGGTTGGTGTTGTCCTTACGTGTTCTTCCTACGGTTCTTCCTAACGTTAAAACAATCACAATGGTAGCTATATGACCAAGTTGTCAAAAAGCGACCTTTAAAAAATGCCACAAGGAAGGTTGTTTGCGTGCGTCGGTTATGGTTTGAGGATTTTGGTGGGCGGGCAACGGAATGCCTGGTACGGGCTGTGAGCGGGGAGTAACAAGGTCCGTGAGCGGCTTCAGGAATGAGGCGAGAGAGCCAGCGGGCGGAGTGGCGAAGGATAGATTGATGTTTCCCTGCACTTCAACTACTATGGTCATTAATCCTGTTAGTGCAGTGAATGGTTTATCGCTGGAGGTGGCGGTGTTCGTCTCCCGCTGAATGGTTTGTTCCGGCGCTGACTTACACGGCTTGCGGGGATTTCCTTCTCCCCAACGTGGCACCGCCCCAGCCAGGACAAGCTCTAAGCTCTCGACTGGTCTCCCGACATGTGTGGAAGTGTAGTGCGCGTGTGTGTGTGTAAGTAAGGGGTGACGAGATGACAAGGAAGGAGAAGGAATGATGGCGCGCGATCCGTTGCCCGTTTGTTAAGGTAATGCTCCGGCGTTCGGCAGATATTGATCGGAGAAACAATGGAAAAGTACCGAACAGAGCAGCCGGCCGCTAGAATTCTCCTCAAGGCAGCAGCTGAATTCGTCATAACTGTAAAGCTAGCATCGAGTATCAGCTACTGTCGGGACTGTAACCTAGGACCTCCAGACGCATTGCATCGACATGATTTGATACCCTGAGGCACACCTAAGTCGGTAGAAACCCTCAGACCTCCCGGTCAAAGGCTCTACAGAGACAGCGGCAACGCTGGCCGGCGGTAGGAGGCGACGTTGGTTGCAGCGGGCGGCGCGGGGCGTGGAGCAGCGGTGGCCACCGGCGGTCGCGTGCACGTAGCGCGCAGAAGCGGTCGTTATCCGCGCCTTCAGCGAACACCCGCCCGCCCGCCCGCCCCCGTCGCCCTCGTCGCGCGCGTGCACGTCTCGCGGAGAAAGCGCCCGCCGCCAAATCGCCGACTGTTTACTCGACCCGCAGCCACCGCCAAACCGGACCCGTTCACACCTGCGGGGCGCGCAACCGGACCCGTTCACACCTGCGGGGCGGAGCCGCGCCACCCGCGCCTCGGGGCTGCACCCGGCAATAAACCTCCGGCGATGGTTGGCGCAGCGGGACGCCCCAGCATCCACCTCGCTGGAACGAACGGGAACAAGACTCCTCGTTGTATTCAAGAAATGAAGGGTTCGGGAGTAATAGATGGTGACTCTTCAGAGTTAGTTTTTGTGATATTACAGTTTTCGTACGCTTCCAACCGCCGTCAATGCGCTGCCATTCTCAAATAGTCTAAATTACGGCGCATAGTTGTCCCCAGGTTGTTGTCATCTGTATGTACTCCATTTGAGCTCCTTCCAGCTAAAATGCCCCCATGCTCATTTCTTCTCGCAAAGGTTTCCACGTGTTTGTTTTGCACTCGAACCCTTCAAATGTTAGATTCCTGAGATGTACGAATTCATAAAACATCTTTCTTAGGCCAGGGATAAAATATTGGCTTTACTTTGGAATTCGTTGATTGCTTGAAAACACATTTATCTCCCTGAATATTAAGATGTTCTAATTTCTATTTCCTTGGTAATGGTTATTCACACGGAATAATGAGTAATGTCTTCAAATATTTTGTTCATAATGAATCTGCCTAAAATTACTTGAAACACTAACAGAGAAGAGCAGTAAAACGATGTTAACAAATTGCTTGCAATTGTTTTTTTTTTCGGAAATAAGTCCTTACATAGGGCATCAAACACAAGTTCTTGCTTATTTAATAGGTTTTTAATACACACAGGCGTACGCAGACTAAATATACACTGGGACGGATCGGATCATTTTGGGGTGGCGGATCGTATATTTTTGTTGCATAATAAACATATTTGTTATAAAATTGTATATTATTTATGTATTATAGATAATATACTGCACTCGCGGATAGCTCATGATCAGCCTGCTTGCTTTCCATGACCCCTGGTTCGATTCACAGTCGGGCAAGATTATAGTGTACGTTTTCCTTGCAATGTCCCAGCATATGTTGCTATATGACGAGGAGAAACCTCACTCCTCAGCTTGAGAAGCCCAGAATACGGCGCAGGGTGTCTTCGTGCTAACCCACGCACCCCGCAACCTATGGCCGCAAGGCCTGGGACGCCGCTGGTAGGCCCAGACTTCGTCAGAGGTTGTTGCATCGGAAGACAGACAGACAAGATACTATACAGTATTATTGTTTGAATAATTACACGATCCGGATATAAATAAATATGTAAATAAACTTTGCCCAATAAAGGAAGGTAAGCGAAAAGTGTAGGCCTTTTGGCCTGGGTGCGCCAGTGAATACCCGCTGGGTCGGGGGCGCATGGGCGTGTGGGAGGGGCTGGCGGCGTGACTTGCAAGGCGGGGGGCGCTCGATGATGGTGACGGATGGGCGGCGCGTCGCGTCGCGGCAACGAGCTGCGTGATTGATCGGCGACACGCGCGGGGCCGCGGCGCCGCTGTCATCGCGTCCTCACGGCCTCCGCCCCCCCCCGCGTCACCCTCGCCTACCGCCTTGGCGGACACCGAAGGCGTGCGCAGGGGGCATACACACTGCAGCCCGCAGTCAATTTTCTTCTTAGCCGTTTCCCTATATCTTCCCAAAAAGGCGTTGTCCGACTGCATCTCGCGGCCATTTTCCTAAGCCGTTTCCCTATTTCCCCAAAGGCATTGCCCGACTGCATCCCGCGGCCAATTTTTCCTAAGCCGTTTCCATACCTCCCCCAAAAGAAGTTGCCCGACTGCATCCCGCGTCCATTTTTCCTAAGCCGTTTCCCTATCTCACCAAAATGGCATAGCCCGAAGAATGTTCTGAGATTGGCAGTAATAAATGAAAACCTAATTGGCCTGCTTAAAACTTATTTGAAAAATTGTCCCCCTAACGACCAATAGAATAGAAAATCCAGCATTTAAAATTCACCACCTCCTAGAATCTGTTATGGACATAATTCCTGGAGATTGTAGACACTTGTTTATCGCTTTGCTTCGTTATGCGAGCTGGAGGGAAGTTGTTGATGAATTTTGGGAATTTTCAAATGGACTAATGATGAATTCTTCTCTTATTATGAACAGATTTAAAATAAGAATAAATTAATACAATTTTTATTCTGATATAGTTTAGAAAAATACGAATTATACCATCGTACCAACATAAAATCATTCCGTACCACCATCATAAAAAAAGAAATATTTCGTTACTAAAAAAACTTTTTTTAATGGAAAATGAACTCTTTGGTATACTTTTTCTTAAAATAGAAAGAAACTTGATATTTATAATTCTGCATTTCTTTAAATCTCTTATATTCACTGCAATTTTCTAAGTCTTCTTTTGTATTGGTCTGCTTCGGAGAATGTCATTCAAAATGTGAACATTTACAGAGATGAGGCGAAAATGTATTGTCTGTGTCTGAATTGTAAGAAGTTTTCAAATCTTAGTTCTAAATAGTATCTCACTCCCAAGAACATGAACTTATTGAAGTTGTTGAATTTGGGATATGTACGGCGAAAATGGTTGATGTAATTGGAATTGTGAAAACTCGTTTAGATATCCGAGATGTAGAATTCTAGTTGTAGTTGGGATATCAGGCGACACAATTAACCTTCCAAATTTCGTAGTAATATTTTGCATAGCTACATTTACCAAATAATGATTGTCAGGCTTTCTAAAGATATTTAATAATTATATACATCCATCCATCCATATATATATATACATATGTATATATATAATCTTACGATCATTTATTGTTGTAATTTTTATTACGATTGAATAATAAATAATTTGAGACAATCGAGAAATCATGTTTCAATTAGTAACAGGATACGCAGTCAAAGTAGGAAAAACAGCGCAATCAAATTTGATTCACAGCCTTTGAATAACGTCTCAAATTACACAGTAATAGGAATCCGGCGTTAACATATATGATTTAAGTACAGTTCGGAAACCACTTGCGTCGGGCAGGCGCCAGGCTCTCATTATTTTGAGCCAGGCTGATTATCTCGCTTGCGGGACGTCCTTTCACGTCGTGCGCGGCGGCGGCGGCGGCGGCTGTTGCGATGGAGGCGGCGGCGAGGGCGGAGGTGTCGCTCGCGTAGGCCCGCCTTGCGGTTTTCCGCGTCCCCCGCTTTTCCCGGAAGCGGCCTGGCAGCGGCGGCTAGCTGCCCCACTGCCACACAAGCGGCGCGTGGCGCTGGCGGCGGGGAGGAAGAGGCGAAGCTGCGTTGATTGATTGTTAGTGGATCCGGGCGCGTCAACTGCTGACGTCGTTGGTCCCGTAAATGTAGTGCATGACATCAGGCGTTGGCGCTGATCTTGCCTTGCTGAATGGCGAGATCCGGCACCGACCTACTATCGCCTAATGGGGATTTCTTCAATTGGGCATACACCAGCTGGGACAAACTCCAAGCTCCCGACCGCTCTCTCGGCATGTATGGTAGATTAGTGCACGCAAGTGTGTGTGTGTGTGTGTGTGTGTGTGTGTGTGTGTGTGTGTGTGTTGGGGTTAGGATAAGACAAGGAATGGGGAGGAAATATCACGCGCGGTCCTTCGCCCGTTTGGTAGGGTACTGCTTTTGCATTCGCCTCGTACTGATCGGAGAAACCACGGAAAACAAACGGTCAGAGCAGCCGGCCGCTAGAATTCTCCTTCAGACACCGACAGAACTCGCCCAATAGCTATCTGGCTAGTGTCGAAAATCCTGCCATCGTCGGGACTCAAACCACAGGACCTCCCGGTCAGAGGGACTGCAGTGACAGCATTTGATGTCTTCACCCACCCCTCCCGGTGTCGAAGCGGTGTTGGGGCTGTATTTCGAACGATGGCGGGCATTCGAGATAGGAGACATGGAAGAGGGGCTTGGGACGAGGGAATGGGTTCTCGGAAAAGAAGGCAGAGAACATGGGGTGGGGAAGACGGACATGGTTGGATGAACGACACACGTGGGACTGGGGATGAGGATCTGAAACAGTAGCTGGGGAAGTAAAGTTCAGGAGAAGCAAAATGGAATGGGTTGTGGGGTACGGTGATCGGAGGGAGAAATGGAATGTGTTCGGATAGGGAATCGGATAATGGTGAGTGAGGCACGGAACAGCGGATAGCGGAGAAACTGTCTTCGGAAATTGCAGAATGAAAAAGATGTAGGGAGTTTCGGGGGATAGGGGATTTAAGATTCGGATGCCAGAGTCAGGTACAGAACGAGAGTTCTCGAGACGGGAGAAAGAGCAAAGGATATGCGCGTATGAAGGAAAGGTAGGTGTGTTTAGGGACTAGAGACAAACAATGGGAGATGGGAATCAGGGGTTAGAGGAATATCCGAAGCTTGACGGGAATGACAGCTGGCGCGTGAGACAGAAGACTACAGGATTCGACGACAGGAGACGAGACGATAGGATCCAGGAGAAAATACAGGGAACGGAAGCAAGAAAACACGAGACAGAAGACATTTCTTGTGATGTAGGGATAGTTCTTACGAGAAAACAGGAGGACGGGCAACGTGAAGAGTGAGAGTAGCTGAGGAGCGGAGCCCCAGCTAGCGGGTGTGGGGGAGGCTGAGAGCCGATGGACGGCGTTCGGCCCGCTTGGGAAATACGGAAGGTCCAGGGCGTAAAACGCGAGGTTTGTGGCGCCAGAGGACCAGTCTGCCACGCCCACCAAAGCCGCCGTCCGCTGCCCGTCGCCGCCCTCCAGACGCTCGTAAACGCAGCACCTCGCGCCGCCCTTCCCCGCCCCGCCTCCCCCTGAGAAATTAGGACACGTCGCCTCGCTCCATCAGACCTGCACAACTGCACAGAACTGGCCAACGGATTCTTTGGAACCCACATTATCATACTGGCCAGTGCCCGTCGTGTTATTCTCTCTCTCTCTCTCTCTCTCTCTCTCTCTCCGCCTCTTTCTCTCTCTCTCTCTCTGCCTCTGTCTTTCCCTGCCTCTGTCTCTCTCTGCCTCTGTCTGTCTCTCTCTGCCCCTGCCTCTCTCTGCCTCTGTCTCTCTCTTTCTCTCTTCCCTTTTGCTAAAAACATATCTTTATTGTATCAAGAAAGCAGCAATATTTTTATTGCAAAACAAATAAATGATGTTGGTAAACTTTTATATTGCTCTCTTGATGAAATCTGCTAGTCAACCTCAATAATTTATAATGCGCTCCTTATTTCAGATTAAACACTGTTCAATGGAAAGGGCGGATGGTTGCTTATGTGAGTTCTATTTAATAGGAAACAAAGCGTAGATTGTTCGCAGTTGTGTTCGACATTCCGACTTATTTTTAAGAATATTATAAGAAGATGGCATAAGAAACGCTTCCATGAATTTAGATATTCCTTCACACGAGAAAACACGAGACATTTAGATACAATCCAAGGCATTCCTATTCCATAGACAACAAAATACTCACGTAACATGATCACTTAATATCCTGCTTGACGTGTCTTCCTCTTTGGCAGGTTGCGAGAGAACACTTTGTATGACATACTACCAAATACCGAGGAGCGCGGACGAACAAGTTCCCGGAGCGTCCAGTATTTCATTCAATCAGACTGTCCGAGACGACAGGCGCGCTCGCGCTCGCGCCTACGGGCCGCCGCCGGGCCTGGGCCGTGCCGGGCCGCGCGCCAGCGCAAAAAGAAAAGACAATAAACGAAACAAAAAGACCCAAAGAAACCTACGTCGTAAAAAGAAGCAAAAGCGCGCGCATTAAGAGTGAAAGGTAGCGGACGAAAATAAACAAACTTGATTACAAAGACGGCGGAATGTCGAAAGTGAATAAGGGAAAATTAAGGCCGTCGCGGCGGGCTGCGGCGGCGCAGGCGCCGGCGGGTGCAGGGGCGGTGCAGCGGGCGAGCGGCCGTGCTGCGCGAGTCGCGTCAGCCATTGTTCGGTTATCGCGCGGGATCGCCCCATGCGCGCCCGGCTAAGATCTCCCACCGCCCACCGCCCGTTGCCTACACCCGGCGCCAATGGTTGAGCGGGCCACTGACGGGCGGGACGCACGACGGGACGGAGCGAAATGGGACAGGGTGGGACTGGGGGGAACGGAAACGAACGAGACCAGAACGAGACGATAGGACAGGACCCCTGGACACACTCTGAGATATTGCACTCTCTGACTTTTAACTAAACCTAAGTGGAATATTCATTCTTGTAAAATGCCCAGTTCTGGGCAGTCAGCAGAGGTCAGAAAAGGACAGAGCGGGACGGAAAGGGGCGGAACGTACTGAGACGGTATTGGACGAAAGATGTTGGACGGTATGGACGAGACTGAGCGAGACGAAGGAGACTGGACGGGACGGACGAGACTGGGCGGAACTGGATGAAACAGCACAGGAGAGATGAGACTGGTTGGGGCAGGCGAGACTGGCCTGCACTGACAAGACTGGACGGGACGAAGTAGACTGGTCGAAACGGACGAGAGTGGAGGGGACGGACGAGACTGGACGAGACGGACGAGACTGGAGGGGATGGACGAGACTGAATGGGACGGACGATACTGGACAGAACTGGATGAAACAGGACGGGAGGGACGAGAATGGACGGGACGGTCTAGAGTGGACGCGACGGACGAGCGAGAAGGTGAGCGGGCGGTGAGCGGGCGGTGAGGTGGTGGGGGACGGGCGGGCGTGCGAGGGGGCGGGCGGCGACCGTTCAGAGCTCGACTTTCTCTCGGGCCGCGCTCGCCCCCGCCCGCGCCGCCGCCGCCGTAGCGACCTGCCCCCTCACGGGCAGACGCAACGCCGCCGCCGCCGCCGCCGCCCACACCTGTTGCGTCGAGAAGCCCCGACCGACAGCGAATTACCGCCGTTTGCCTTCGGTTGCGGGGTTGCGCCACACACGCGCGCCTTCGCGTCGCCGCCTGCGTTTCATTCATTCCGACGGGGCGGGCGCGGGCGGTCGCCTTTCGTTTTTATCGCGCGGGTCAACGAGGCATTGCGTAACATTCTGCACAACCAATCATTTTTTCAATGTTTCCATTATTTTCAATTTGCTCGTACAGGTGAACATTAGGTAAATGTGATAACAGCAGCTGTGCTATTGACTTGCGTAAAGTAGTCACGCAGCCGTGTCTCTTCAACGAGTAAGTGAAAATGTGGAGATCTCAAGGTCTACATGGCAGACCCAGAGGGTTTCTCACTTGTTTGTTGTTGTCTAGTATCTTTATTTCGAGGTGGGTGTGGTAAATGATAAGGCTGTTCAGATTTTTTTAAAAAGAGTATATTTCTTCTTTTATTGTTGCTGTTTTTACATCTCGATGGAGAGAAGAGTTGTCAACATACCAGGGAGCGTAAAACCAATACTGGAGATGTCTTTCCTCCTGGAAATATTCGGTGTTTCTGCTTCCGGATAAAAAAAAATAAAATCATCATAAAAATACGTACTTTTTCAAGAATGAAAATTCTAATTACGTTTAGTTAAAAGTCAGATAGTGTAATATTTCAAAGTTCGTCCAGCGTGTTTCAGGTTATTAAAAACTGTCCAATCCCATCATTCCGTCGAATCATACCCCTCTTGTTCTTCTATTTTCATCTTCCTAAGATTAATTTCTCTTTTAAAATAAACACATAAAATCAGATACTTTATCACAGATGTGTGTAGTTGTAAGTGAAAAGTTGTAACATCACAATTTTCTTTTCTTAACTACAAAGATCCGAAAAATGTTACGTGTGTTTAGAGAGGTGCATTTTGAACAAAAACAAGTGCCAATAATGCTTCGTAAAAATAAAAGTAGCCATTTTGCAAATAACACAAAATATTAACTTCAACATATTAATAGAAGGTAGGCACAATCATCAGTACAAGACACTAATTTGTACATATCTTGTACAAGGTAGGCACTAGTATCATGTAGTTTCATTTCAAATACTTCACTCACAGTTTTCACTCTCTCTCCATTACTAATTTCTATTGCACAATCGCACTTTTATTCTTTCAATGCCCTGTCGGTAAAATAATAGCAATTGTAAACGTGTCTTCACCTAATGCGAGTTATCTTTCTTTATAGTCAGAAAGCAACATCTTGATAAACGGAAGGGTCGATTTAAAAAGCTATTTGATATCATCGATTTCATTTCCATACTGTAGTGAATGAATTATTGTTCCAGAGGTCACTGAAGGTAACCAATCGTTATGTTTCATGAGTAGTTAAATGCCTATCTCTTTTGAATTCCATCACGATTACTTTCTTCCGAAGTACTTTCACATCATCTATCTAAATGATAAGACTATGATTTAAACACATACCCGACGTGGAAAGAAACAGGTGCTCGTGGTTTGTTTCTGTGCAGATGATTTGAAAGTTAATGTACGTGAATAAGGAAATAACGGTATTTGAAAATAGCGGGTCAGAGATTTTCATTAATGGACGATCATCGTCGACATCACAACAACTGCAAGTACAATAGTAGGCAAATCAACAGAAAGTTCACTAGGATATCTGTCTAGCAATGTAGGGATTAGTCTGTACGATTTCCACCGTATAGGACATTATATTCAATTGAGAAAGTACAGAAATATTAACTTTAGAACGTTCTTAGCAGTAAGTTTCGTTTTCAAGAAGAAAATTTTGACAATTTCTTAATACCTTTCAATCCACTACTTTTAATACATTTTGTTGTTAAAAGTGTCCATATTTCCACGATTCGAATCCCAATCTTCTATATTCCTCTCATTAAGAATATAAGTATACTGCCATCTGGGCTTTAAGGTTTACTTAAAGTTTCTTACAAAGTAGGCAATCTCTGTTAATTTTTATATTATGCCGATGAAAATGAGAGAACTGTTCAGAATTTACAGGAGCCATCATTTCGTAAAGAGAAATGTCTCGTGGTTTGTTTCCCTACAAACTACTTCTGGAGAAAATTATTTAACATCACAAAAAAGTATGTAACTTTACAAGAATGAATATTTGAATTAGATTTAGTTCAATGTCAGATAGTGCAATATCTCAGTGTCCAACGTGATTCAGGATATTATAAACTATCCAACTCCATCGTTCCTTATCGGTCGCCGCCACCTTAGCTAACATCCCTTCCTTCCAAGCCACAGCCACTACCACCGTCGTCGCCGCCGCCACAACCACAGCCGTCGCAACCGCCCCCGCCATCGCCCCCGCCCCCGCGCCCACCGCCGCCGCCCCAGCCGCCGCTCCCGCCACCATAATCGCCACCGCTGCTGCCGCCGCCACCACCACCGCCGCCGCCGCCCCGTCTCAGCCCCCACCCCCGCCATCGCCATCGCCATCGCCACCGCCCCCGCCATCGCCGCTGCCGCCGCCCCCGCCGCCGCTCCCGCCACCATAATCGCCACCGCCGCTGCCGCCGCCACCACCACCGCCGCCGCCGCCCCGCCCCCGCCCCCGCCATCGCCATCGCCATCGCCATCGCCATCGCCCCCACCCCCGCCATCGCCACTGCCGCCGCCCCCGCCGCCGCTCCCGCCACCATAATCGCCACCGCCGCTGCCGCCGCCACCACCACCACCGCCGCCGCCCCGCCCCCGACCCCGCCATCGCCCCCGCCATTGCCATCGCCATCGCCATCGCCATCGCCATCGCCACCGCCGCCGCCGCCGCCGTCTTCCGGAAGCCGCTGCCGGGCGGCGCGCTGCCCCAGATCGAGCGCTGCGCTCGCGTCTGGCGGTGGAGCGCGCGAGCGAGCGAGCGTTTCGGCAGCGTCGTTTTTTACGCGCGCTCAAACCGGTTTCCACCTCAGTCCGATACGTATCGTCACTCACAATGGAATTTTAAATTAGAAATTGCTGTAATTGAATTTGGAATTGCTGCGCACGCGCACGGGCTGTGCGCGGGCTGACCGCCGCGCCGCCTGGTGGCGCCCGCGGGGTCGCCCGAGCGACGCGGACGGCGCAGCGGCGCGGGCGGTGTGGGCGTCATTAGGAGATGGGGCGATGGGGCCGAGGCGATTGTTGGCCGCGGACGCGAAACGCCGTCGCGTCGCCCGCTTCGGCCCTCCCGCTCGCCGATTAGCGTTCTTCGAGATAACACATGGGGGGGACCGCCGCGCCGGTCCACAGGGTGGCTAGGAACTAGGGATGCCACATTGACGTCCACGTTTTCAAAACATTGATGGTTTTATAAAATCATCTACGTATTTAACATCGATGTTTTGTGTTCGGTAGTTTTACGTAAGTCATATTTTTTTAATGACAAATCCCCCACAATAATTTTCTGATATTCATAAAATAATATTCATCAGGCCAAAATGACAAAGTGTAAAAAAATAAATTAAATCGATTTTTTTCAATAAAGGAACCTATATTGTATCTTTTAGTTAATGAATGGATTAATCAATGTTTTGCTGTCCTGATGATGTTTTGACTTTTTTCGTCAGTTAAACCTCAATAAAAACAAATAAACGAGACTACTTTCAAATTAAATCCACAATCCCACCCGACTGAACTTCGGTGGTTGCTAATCCAGTATTAGAAAAATCGATGTTTAATAACATCCATGGTTTTGGATCGATATATTATTAACATAGATGATTCAATTTTGAGCATCGATGTTTAGAATCATCGATGGCTTTTTAGCGGCATCCATTCTAGGAATGTGTGATCGATCTGCCAGGAGCCAGACGCAAATACAAACATAACAGTTCATTTTAAAGTTTGTTGGATTATCAATGGATGTTGACTCCATTCTTGTACTCATACTCCATGTAAGTGGAAATCTTATTACAACGGTGCCAACAAACACGTTCAGGCCAAAACATAATTAGTTTGTTGTATTCGAAGATATTTTCACATCTGCGATGCTATTAATCGTTTTCAAATAAGATTGTAGACATTTAAAAACAACAGCAAAACATATTGTAATATGTGCATTTTCACTTCAAATTTGGAGTGCTTCTATGTTTTATGTAAGATTTCATGTAAGAATACTGCTTCGTACGTTTTGCCTGTAAAATACAGAAAAAAGCGCAAAAAATACGCAAATCGATTAGACACACGTACTTTTTTAAATATATTTGCTGCCGAGAATGACAGTTGTAGGTTTTTCTAAGAAATTGTTGATTTTTGGCTACTCCACCATTTGTGCTGAGGATACATCTACTCAATAATGCTTTGCATCCATGTTTCTGACTGGTGTTAGAACTCACTACTTTTGGTGGTAGGATCGGGTTAATGAAAGCTTTTTTTAAGGAGTTTTTTACGTTTGCATTTGATCATTGGCTCAGTTAATGATCAAGATGTAACTTGATAGTGAGAATCTTACTGTCGTGGAACTATTGATACGAACGCTATCTGAGAGTATTCTTAATTAACATTGTTTATTTATCGATGATAAAAATTAAAATGCATGAAAATAAAAGCCCTTACAAATGTCAGCACAATACTTAATATTTGAGGGTTGAGCAATAAGGTCATGCAAGTTGTGATAAGATTCATACATTTTACTTTCGGCTCTAAAAGGCATCGGATATTGAACTCTACAGCAATATATTTTTGTTGCAACGTTCTTGAAAATTATCTGCATATTGTATAGTATTTACATGGTATGAAACTACGATTTCATGTTTCTTTATGCATGAGGATCGGTACATGTCATGCATAACATATCCATTTATATGCATGGGCACACACCGTAACGATGTAAGCTCAAATAGTATACCATAACACTACCACTTAAATAGAATTGCAATAATTCAAGAATTCGTAACGCTTAATAGAATGATTAAGAGTAATTCAAGTTGAAAATATATAAGGACCAGATACGAAATGTAATGAGTCTTTTACAGCAAGTGAAGTAAAGTAAATAAAGAATGAGGAATGAAAATTTTTTGAAAGCAGTTGTTTGGATCGTTCCCAACGCTAACTTTTATTATGAAACAGCTACCATCATTTTCCAAACACCATTTCCATATTCCTGGCAGTCATGGTCAAACAATTAGGTAAGCAGGCAGCTGGTCACTCATTTGTCATCAGCGACGGACCCAGGTGGGTCTGGAAAGGGGCGTCCGTGGGCGCGGTTGGGAATCACCCTGTACGTTGTGACCGTTCGTGTAGGTCGGCCGTGGGGAAATTTCGTGGGTAATTTGGCTCTTGTTGAAATTTTGAAAAAAAAACACAAAGTTGAAAGCCACAAACATTAATATAATTGAATCTCAAAAAAAAAGAAACACAAATTACAAAATTACCTAACATGCACAGATAAACAAATGAACAAAGAAAAATACAACAATGAACAGCGTAAAAAAAAAACTTTTTGAGGAAAAATCAACTGCAGAAATTATGAATTTCAAAGTTGACACAAACTAGCATCACAGCAACATCTTCTGTGACAAAAATAAATTGAAATCCAACAAATTGAATCAAAGATATCTCTGGGGAGATGAGTACACATAATAGTACATCAGAGGGTAGAGCACAGGCATTTCGGACGACAAAATGCCTCAGCACTTTCTGTTTACAAAAATTGCAATTAACCCTTCCTCAACATACACTGCAATAGCATACATAGTAGTTTCTTGCAAAACAATTCACTTCAATTACAAAGACATATGTTGTGTACAATTAAGATGAATAAACATAGTTTTGAAAACACAGAATATTCAAAAGAAATTGCAAAAAAAAAAACTAAACATGTGTGTTTACACCATGAATGTGAAACATTTATTACAACCTACACCTTTGGTTGAAATTAAAAAAATATGTTGTATTTTTACTCAACAGGCATCCAAATTTCAATAAATATTTCAAGATATTTAAGTTCACTTAAATTCAACAGTTCATTGCAAATATACTTTTATAACCTTTTAATTGTTCATAAATAACCCAAATTGTTTCTAACTTGATTTGGATTTTACACTATCATCAAAATGTTCTTTTTGATTTAAAGACAGAAACTGCACTTGTAGTGTATTAACATGACAAGATTCTATCATAAATAAGTGATGTTCTCCCCTTAGAAAGACACACTACTTCAAATATCTTTTGAAAATAGTCCACAATGATTATGGAAATACCAATGGTCGGGTATATCATACATTATGCAAGAGTGTTAATGGCCAAAAAAAATATTAAACAATCTGACAGTGAACTACAGGAACAACACTTCAACCTGCATTCTACAGTCAATTGCTTCCAAATTCTCATTACTTTTTATAGTATCACATATAAAATTGTTTTGTCTTTAACACCGACCTTATTTCGGTGACCGTGGCGTTCGCCACCAACGCACAACTCACAGCGAACTAATGCGGCTGCCGACGCTCTGTCTTGGGCCTAAGCACGGGTTCTCTCTGCAACCACGTCTTACTCCAAGACCAGATGCCTTCGTCGAACGCGCATCTGCGGTGTGAATTTAGCCACCACTGGGCCAAACCTCTTTCTCGCTAACTGGAGCTCGCGGCCCCACACCATCAGCTTCCAAATTCACGCTGCTACCTCACGCTGCCGCTTCTCGAAACATTCTGCGCACTTTCCAGACACCGCCGTTACAACCACTTCTTTTCCGCGTAGGGGAGGGAACAACTGTCTTCCCCCCGCCACCCCTCCAGCGACCGCTGATAAGGCGACGGGTTACGTAATCGCGCGGCGAAGCCCGCAGACGAGGTCTTTCTTATCGCCAAATAGTGACTGAGCAAGCTCAGGATCGCTACATAGCCCCCCAATGAATAAGATTTTTTTTCGCATCATCAACGTCTTGAAATGGTGAGAAAAATAATCTTGAATTCAACGCCCTTCTTCCTTGCTGATGGGTTTTTCTTCATAACTACCACGATAGGATTTATATATGGGGTTTTCATCTTCTTGATTATTCCTTCAGCAACCATAGACTGTATTAGCTAGTCTAATGATTCCCTATACGCAACCGGAATAGGATAGTTGTGCCCCACAAACGGATCCTCATCGGTTAATTCTAAAGTGAATTCGAAATTCTTGATGGGTTGGTCGCATTTTTCAAATACTTTCTTATTTTCAACAAGTAATCGAGACAGTTGAGTCTGTTGTAGTTGATTCAGGTTCTCATTCTTGTGGATAGTATCTTCATGGATGTTAATAAGTTAGTAGAAGTAACACAGTTGATGTGAAGATCCATGCACTGCTCGTCGTCTTCTGGATTACAGTTTACAGTGTTGCCCAACGGGAATTGTATAGCATTCCTAGATAGGTCAATCACCACTCCGTAGTCGTGCAGAAAATCCATCCCTAATATGAGTGGATACAGCAATTCCTTTGCTACTATGCAGACAACATCATACATCTTTAGGCCAATTGTCAACTGCAATAGGACCTGTCGAGATATTGGACGCGACCTCTTTTGTTCGCTCCAACAATATATGATTTGTGCATAGGGAATTGCGGTATATTCGGATTCAATTTAGAGATTTCATTTAACAGATCTTCTACAATCACAGAGCATGTGCACCCTGTATCAACCAATGCTGAGATTTCTTTTCCTTCGCATATTATGTTGATCATCGGGCACCTACGTCTGGTTGCGTTGACACTGGTAAACGGCATCCTTTCAGATTCTGAGTATGGTTGCAAACACGTCACAGACTGTATCGTCACCTCTTCTACTTCCTTGATTTCTTGGTTTGTTTCGGGGTGACCACACGAGACAAACCTCATTAGTTTAACCCTCGTCCAGGATCTTTTGAAGTAGATGGTGTTGGATTATCCTTGCCCATTTTCTGCTTTCCCTTTTCTGCGTTGTACAGTTGTGCAGCTGTTTCAGGTTGATAATAAGCCGATTTAGCAACTTTCGACGGAGTAGAAGTGTCTTCATGATCTCCTGATATCTCGTGTTTCTTTCCCTTTTTCTTCACATTTCCATTTTCCATATTAGTGCCAGAAGTTTGTATGATGGCTGCTGATGAAATGCTTGTCGGTTTTGTTGTATCCTGCTTACCCGACATCTCATAAGTTGCATCATACAGACCTAACTGCGTCACTAACTTTTCTGCTGTCATGGGCAGTTGACTTTTTAGCAAATTCTGAATGCCTATTGGAAAATGTCTAATTATAAGGCAAACGGTTTCACTTTCTGGAATCGTGGGAGAGCATAATCTGAAGCCTGCTAGCTTTTCCGTAGCGTAGTCTTGCATGCTCTGACCTTTTTTCCAGGTACTACACATAAGCTTCAACCGAAAATTAACCTGGGTTTCGTGATTCCAGTACCTCATGAAGAACTTTTCTTTAAATCCCTCCATTGAAGTCGGTAATGGATCCAGAGTGTCCGCCCAAATTTTCGCATTACTCACTAGCATCTGATAAACCAATCTGACTTTCTTGCTTTCAGGCAGATTATACAATGTAAAAAAATTTCTACTGCCTTTATGAATGCGCAGGGGTTCTCCTTCCCATGGGCTCCAAAAGTTAAACCTTGCGGTAAGCTAACCATCATAGGATGTGTAGTCATAGGGCCCGCAGGTAAACCATCAATCTTCTCTTGGAGGTCGTTTACCTTAGCTTCTAATTCCCGCTTCCTTGAGTCTAATTGCGACAAAATTTTGTGCTCGTTGTCTACTATTTCTGCCCTTATATCAGAAACGTTTTTGTCGACTTCTGTTTTGACCTTATCAACTTTTGTTTCAAAATTAATATTCAAACGTAACATCTGTTCCTCCAGCTTTTCTTCTAATTCAGTTCTAATTTGAGAGGTCGTATCGGTTAACTTTTGTTCCAATTGTGAAGTTTTGTCTGAAAGATCTCTTGACAACTGTTCCGTCCTATCTTGAAAATTCTTTTCCATCTGTACTATATTTTCAGATAGTTGTTTTGTTTCTAATGAAAGTTGCGAAGTCTTTTCTATTATGGCTTGTTCTAAGTGAACTAGTCTTGCATTAAAACTAGCAGTTAATCTATCTTCCAACTGAGTAGATTGTTCCGCAAATTTTTCATTTAACTGAGCGGATAAACTGTCTTTTAATTGATTAGATTGATCCGCTAATTTATCATTTAATTGACAGGACTGTTCAGCTAATTTATCATTTAATTGAGAAGATAAACTGTCTTTTAATTGATTAGATTGATCCGCTAATTTATCATTTAATTGACAGGACTGTTCAGCTAATTTATCATTTAATTGAGAAGATAAACTGTCTTTTAATTCCGAATTCGAGGATCTAAGTTTCTCATCTATCTGAATCATAAACTGCGACATTAATCTTATCATCATATTATTCGCCCTGTCAATGTCAATTTCTGATGTCGTTGGATCTTGAGGAGACGCAGATTCAGTTCCCGACGTACCAAGAGTAGCATATTCTTCGGTAGCAACCGGTGATTCTACCTGTTGGACTATTTCCCTGACTGTAGTCTCCCCATCATCCTCATTTGAAGAAAGATCTCCCAAATCCCTAGCTTGGTTGTATTTATCAGCCATTTTATCTAACAAAATGAACCAGTTAATTTGAGTTCAAATTGACAAAAAATTAATATTAACTATTCAGTGAGTATTTTACCACCTACAATATCTATAGAAATGCATACCTTTAACAAACACAACACAACACAACCTTGTCAAAGATCAAAGATACTAAAAAAACACTGCTGGAACCACCAATAGCTTTGGCTATAGTGTAAATTTCTCAAAATTTCAAGCCCCACGTTGGGCGCCATTTATGTGACCGTTCGTGTAGGTCGGCCGTGGGGAAATTTCGTGGGTAATTTGGCTCTTGTTGAAATTTTGAAAAAAAAACACAAAGTTGAAAGCCACAAACATTAATATAATTGAATCTCAAAAAAAAAGAAACACAAATTACAAAATTACCTAACATGCACAGATAAACAAATGAACAAAGAAAAATACAACAATGAACAGCGTAAAAAAAAACTTTTGAGGAAAAATCAACTGCAGAAATTATGAATTTCAAAGTTGACACAAACTAGCATCACAGCAACATCTTCTGTGACAAAAATAAATTGAAATCCAACAAATTGAATCAAAGATATCTCTGGGGAGATGAGTACACATAATAGTACATCAGAGGGTAGAGCACAGGCATTTCGGACGACAAAATGCCTCAGCACTTTCTGTTTACAAAAATTGCAATTAACCCTTCCTCAACATACACTGCAATAGCATACATAGTAGTTTCTTGCAAAACAATTCACTTCAATTACAAAGACATATGTTGTGTACAATTAAGATGAATAAACATAGTTTTGAAAACACAGAATATTCAAAAGAAATTGCAAAAAAAAAACTAAACATGTGTGTTTACACCATGAATGTGAAACATTTATTACAACCTACACCTTTGGTTGAAATTAAAAAAATATGTTGTATTTTTACTCAACAGGCATCCAAATTTCAATAAATATTTCAAGATATTTAAGTTCACTTAAATTCAACAGTTCATTGCAAATATACTTTTATAACCTTTTAATTGTTCATAAATAACCCAAATTGTTTCTAACTTGATTTGGATTTTACACTATCATCAAAATGTTCTTTTTGATTTAAAGACAGAAACTGCACTTGTAGTGTATTAACATGACAAGATTCTATCATAAATAAGTGATGTTCTCCCCTTAGAAAGACACACTACTTCAAATATCTTTTGAAAATAGTCCACAATGATTATGGAAATACCAATGGTCGGGTATATCATACATTATGCAAGAGTGTTAATGGCCAAAAAAAATATTAAACAATCTGACAGTGAACTACAGGAACAACACTTCAACCTGCATTCTACAGTCAATTGCTTCCAAATTCTCATTACTTTTTATAGTATCACATATAAATTGTTTTGTCTTTAACACCGACCTTATTTCGGTGACCGTGGCGTTCGCCACCAACGCACAACTCACAGCGAACTAATGCGGCTGCCGACGCTCTGTCTTGGGCCTAAGCACGGGTTCTCTCTGCAACCACGTCTTACTCCAAGACCAGATGCCTTCGTCGAACGCGCATCTGCGGTGTGAATTTAGCCACCACTGGGCCAAACCTCTTTCTCGCTAACTGGAGCTCGCGGCCCCACACCATCAGCTTCCAAATTCACGCTGCTACCTCACGCTGCCGCTTCTCGAAACATTCTGCGCACTTTCCAGACACCGCCGTTACAACCACTTCTTTTCCGCGTAGGGGAGGGAACAACTGTCTTCCCCCCGCCACCCCTCCAGCGACCGCTGATAAGGCGACGGGTTACGTAATCGCGCGGCGAAGCCCGCAGACGAGGTCTTTCTTATCGCCAAATAGTGACTGAGCAAGCTCAGGATCGCTACAACGTAACCACGGGGCCGTGAGGCGACAGCGCCAGCTGTCCTGGAGGACCGCGCCTGGAGACGGAGACCGTATTTAGGAGCAGACCCGAACTCTGCAGCCCGCCGCCCGCCGCCCGCCGCCCGCCGTGCCCACGGGCGCTTTGGAAAGCGGCGACGAAATTGGAGGCGGTGATGACGACGGCGGGGGCGATGACGGCGGAAGCGCCGGCGGGGAAGACGGAGGAGACGGTGTGGGAGCGATGGACAGGGAGCCGAAGACAGCGACGGGGGCGAGGGTGGGTGGGTTGGAAATTGGCAACGAAATTGGAAGCGGCGATGACGACGGCGGGGGCGATGACGGCCGGGCGATAACGGCGGGGGCGATGACGGCGGGGGCGATGACGGCGGGGGCGATGACGACGAGGGCGATGGCGGCGGGGGCGATGACGGCGGAGGCGATGGTGGCGGGGACGAAGACGGCGAGGGCGATGACGGCGGGGGCAATGACGGCGGAGGCGATGCCGGCGGGGGCGATGACAGCGGGGGCGATGACGGCGGGGGCGATGACGGCGGGGGCGATGACGGCGGGGGCGATGACGGCGGGGGCGATGACGGCGAGGGCGATGACGGCCGGGCGATAACGGCGGGGGCGATGCCGGCGAGGGCGATGACGGCGGGGGCGATGACGGCGGGGGCGATGACGGCGGGGGCGATGACGGCGGGGACGATGACGACGAGGGCGATGGCGGCGGGGGCGATGACGGCGGGGGCGATGACGGCGGGGGCGATGACGGCGGGGGCGATTACAGTGGTCGCGCCGGCGTGGAAGTAGGCGGAGGCGGTGCGAGAGCGATGGACAGCGAGGGCGAAGGTGGGTGGGTGGGAAATTGGCAACGAAACGGGAGGCGGTAATGACGATCCAGGAGACGACAATGTGGCGTCGGCGAGGGCATCGAAGGCGAAGAAGAAAAAAGGTTGAGGGGGCGACGGAAGTTTAATCACTATCAGTGGGACAAAGGAGGCTGTGAGTGGAGGTTGGGTGCATCGGAAAGCACATGCGGCAATGCATGAAAGAAATGATGCTGCCGAAAGCGAAGGTGGAGAAGATATGAGGGTCGGTGACAGCGATGGAAATAGAGACACAAACATTGGGAAACACTAAGTAATAGTAATTGGGGTGGGGATCGGAAATTCGCTAGGAAATTAATCTGAGGCGGTTGCCAATGGTTTATTTATTAACTTTTATGTACTATTTATTTTTCCTTTTTATTTAATTACTTTTATTTATTGTTAAATGATTTATTTAATTATTTGGATTTAGGAGAAGGTGTGCATTCCGTGAGGACAATATGTTATAATCTAATAAGAAGATGGTAGCTATTACGATTAGGGTTTTGATGATGAACCAATGGTAAAATGAGACTCAAGGGAAATGGGAGAACTCGGATAAAACCAGCAGAGAGCTCGCTTTGACTGTAACAAAGTGTATTTGGATTGGCCGGGGATCGAATCCGAGTTGCAACTATTAACTTACGGTCTGGTCATTACGCCAAGACATTTGCAAAAGAAGATTAACACGTAAAATTAATGATAAAATGATAAAAACGCACGAGACCTGGAGGCAATCAAATGATTCATGCATTGTCCTGCTGCATCCTACCTAACATATCCTGCCACGCCACCACCATGCCTAGCCGCCCTTCCAATCCACAACGACGCTCTGAATTACGTACATGCAATGCGTTCATTCAGACTTTATTTAAAAATATAATGTAATTTCTAGATAAAAGTATTAAGGACGTTCATGAATTTTTACTCTACGAGAATAAAAAGATAAAATTATGTTTGAACGCCCTTAAGAAAAGAGACGGCGTAACCCCCTAGTGCGCGTTGCTTCCGAAATAGTCCAGGGAATTGCGTGTGATGCTAAATATTTGTGTGTGTTATATTCCTTAGTTACTTAGTTGTAGTTTCCTTATAATATGTATTTTTAAGTTATATTTGTATGTCTTTATATGATCTGTATAAACCCTGCTACCGAGCGAAAGCTCATTAGCAGGAAATAATAATAATAATAATAATAATAATAATAATAATAATAATAATAATAATAATAGAAATAAAAGAACAGTGGAAAATGGAGAAAGTTTACACAATACCCATCATTGTGTCTACAACTGGTGTCATCCCAAAGACTTTGAATAACAGCCTTCAACAGTTGAACATGCCAAAGACATTGTACATGGAATTACAGAAAGCTGTCATCCTCAATACTTGCACAATAATCAGAAAGTTCCTCAACAATCGTATTACTCATGCTTAATACATGTAATCCTACTTCGACATCGAAAAGGTCCGTCAGATGGCAAGAGCCCGTACGGTCACTTCAATCCTGAGATTTTATCCAGAGACAGAACCGTGATAATAATAATAAGAATAGTTTATTCAAGTTGCGCATGATATCCCCGCGCATTGCGGAGGCATCTGCGTCGTGGCGGGCGGCGGCGGCGGTGGCGGCGGCGGGGGCGTCTGCGGCAGGCGGGGAGTCCTTATATGGGCGCGCGAGGCGGCGGCGGCGGCGGCGCGGGCGGCGTAGGCGGCGTGGGAGGCTCGCGGGACCCGCGCGCCGCGCCGCGCCGTTCCGACACCTCGACGTCAGTGCCTCCGCCGCCGGCGCCCACGACTCCCGCGCCCGGAAAGGACACGCGCCGCCGCGGTCGCGCACAGTGCGAAAAGGCGCCGCTCCACACGGGCAAAATCTGTGCGTCCACAATCCATTTCGTAAGGGGACGTCCATAAATTACGTGACGCAAATTTCCAGTATTTTCAATACGCCCCTCCCCCTTGTAACGCACTTCCTTATCTCTACGTTGCGCTGCCTCATACCCCCTCCCTCCCCCTTTAGCGTTACGTAATTTAGGGATGACCCCTAATTACAATTATTCAATGCATTCACCTCGTCGAACGGGAATCGAATCCGAGTTTACTAATTCAGGTTGTTGGCTTGTTGGTTTGTGATTCCGGACGCGTCAACTGCTAAGGTCGTTATTCCCCTAAGTGTAGAGCATGTTTTCTCCTTGGGAGGTGAATGATCTTCCCCCGCAGCATGGTGAAATCCAGCGTCGACCTACCGTCAGATAGCGGGGTTTTCGGGTATCACCCACTAGCTGGGGCACCGCCCCAGCCGAGACAAGCTCTGAGTTTCCGACCTGTCTTTCGGCATGTGTGATAGTGTACTGCATGTAAGTGTGTGAAAGTATGGGGTAGAATAGTACAAGGAATAGGAAAGAAAGATACCGCACGCTCCGTGGCCAATTTATTAGGGTACTGCTCCGGCATTCGCCTGGTGTTAATCGGTGTAACCACGGAAAACTACCGATCAGAGCAGCCGGCCGCTAGAATTCTCCTCCAGACAGCGGCTGAAATACACCTAGCTGTAGCTGGATTCGAAAACCCTGCCACCGTCGGGAGTGGAACCTAGGACCTCCCGGTCAGAGGCGCTGCACTGGCATCAATTGATGCCCTGAGCCACCTACGCCGGTTACTAATTCGGGGATGTTCAAGAGGGCGACCCGCCTGGCGAGTCCCTGGCCATCGTTTCCCTAGGGATGACCGATGAGGCCCGCTGCTCGCTTTGCTGATAAGAAGGGAAAGGAGGGGTTAAGTGAAAGGAGATTGCCACGCGGGCTCGGGGGTCACTCGCGAGTAATTTGCCTGGAAATCGTGCATCTGAACAGCCCTCGCTCAAGTGGGCCCTCGTTGACACCTAGGGGCTCAATGAAGACTGGTTACGGGCAGGCCAGATCCCGAGGTCATTACACCCACAAGTGTTGTGAATGTTACATCGCGTAACGTGGCGATGTTGTTCTGCCGCTGGCATGTGAGATCGGGCGCTGACATTCACGTGCGGTAGGATGGATTTTCTTCTTCCAGAAGTCTCAGCCAACGTGGCACCGCCCCAGCTGGGTCAATCTCGAATCACCGGACGTATATGTGTGGTTGAATAGTGGTGTGAGTGAGTGTGTAATGGAAGCGGAGGGAACAAGGATGAGGCTTGGGGAACATGAACCATTTTTCTGAATACTGCCCGGATATTCCTCTGAAATTAAGACGAGATAATTAGGAAACTACTGATCGGAGCAGCCGATTGCGTGAATTCTCCTGTCAGTGGTTGAATTCCACTCAGCTGAGTAGGTAGCACCGAATATCCACAATCCTCGGGACTCAATCCCTAGGACCCTCCGGTAAACAATGTTGCAGAAGCCTCGGCATTGGCGTTGCCGTTGAGCTTTTAAGGTGTCTTCATACGATCAAGGTTTTCCTTTTTCATTTCATTCAAAATAGTTTTTACTTGCCTTTTACGATCAGATATGATGAGGCATGAACCGCTTCTTGAGAGTCATACAATGAGATGGTAAACAAGAGCACATCCTATGAAGATATTCTTTGCGTTTCAACTTCTGAACATGCAAACCCTATTGTGCTGATTTTTATTTTAATTATTAAATATTCATTCTAACTCTTACTTATTTATAAATTCCAACTAGTCATCATATTACTGTCATTGTGAGTTTTTTTCTACACTCAAAATCATTTCCTTGGTATTATTAATACTAGAAAGGGAAAATTAAATATTCAAACTATTATTTTCATCAGTTCTATAAATGATATTTATTCGTTATAAAATAAGAAATGACCATTCGCCTGCGAGAATTAAGTTTCGTTCTTAGCGAAAACAACCTCGTGCTGCCACTTAACCGTCCACCAGCCGTGTTTGGTAGAGAAACTTGTTTGTGGGAAGTCTCTAACAGAGATTTGAATGATATATGCATATGTATGTGGGAGAACGTGGCAAAAAATTAGTAACGAGGAAGGTAAGATGAAGGAGCAGTCCAGAGTTCATGGCTAATATTTTGATGTCGCTGATGACAGTAGATTCAATCCTGCTTAAAACGATAACATATTTCGTTCCTGTCCATTCAACCTAAGGCACCTTAAAAGCTTTCTTATTCGAATATATTCGACGGACATAGGCGTGATCCCTCCTGGCATTATAATTTCTAAAGAAACTCGCTTAACAGCTTCATGAATAGAGATCAATCTCCGTTCAGTGATCAATGTTTAAACGATTGAATATTATGAACAATATTTGCGAGTTATTTTTAACAATTTACTGAAAATTAATTTCTTCAATTTCGCATTCTAATTTAATTATAATTTTCAAATCTCAATCAGCTATCTTGAAATATACTGCGACAAAAAAATGGATACCTGAAATAGTCAGAGGAAAATAATTACCTCGTTTCTCGTAAATTAAGTATCTTTGACTTCAACAAAAGCAGGAGAAGTGAAGTTTCGTAACAAGCTATTGCAAAACCTTTCAACGACTTTTAAAATGCAATTCTAGCGTTTCTCATTTTTATCGATATTTTCAAAGTGTACAAAAAAGGCAAAGTGTGCAAAAAAATATCTGCAGTACGTAAGATAAATTTAATACAAGTTTAAAAAATATTTATCCCCTATATTTACATTAATACTAAACTAAATATATATTTTGTAACTTATTTCTGACACTATTCGTAGAAATAAGTATGACAAGAATATAATGTTCAGTTTATTTTCAAAATTCAGTAGCTGTAAAATATATTATGAGCAGTTACAATCAAGTTAGAAGCATAGCTGCAAGAAGTTAACCTAAAATATGTTATTTACCGTAGTTACGAATGTCTTACATGCAGAACACTTCAACATTTTCACGACGTAATTTGTATCCTCTGAGTTCAAAGCAACGTATAATACATTTCTTTTCGTTTTCACTGTATCACATCCGGAACAACTTCTTAGCAGCAGTAGACAGCAAGTAATATGTGACAAAAAGCGTTGCATCTGGTCAGCAGATTGAATCGTGTGGTTCATTCCAAATGGCGCACACCAAAGCTATAATGAAATGGCGCGGATTCCGTGATATAATTACAATGATCGTGCACAACGAGGTAGAGGGCCAATAACGCGAGAAGGGAGGTCTCGCAGAGCAACTGTGGTGACTAATACGCTACAAACATTCGCGTGCTGCAGCGCGCACTGCGAGTGTTTTTTTTCTTCTTGTTTCTTTTCAGTGAGCGACGGCGTGGGAAGAGTATCATCGGCTACTCAACACGTTCTAAAGAGACGCCAGAATAAAAAGAGCTGCGGAACAGGACTAGAGCGGAGGTGCGAATAAGACGAGTAAGGGAGGGGTAGGGGCGGGTGGGTGGAGGAGTGGGGGTGGAGGTGACGTCATCGCGAGTACTTCCAGGCTGTACCGCCCACTCTGCCCGCCCTGCAGCTCCCCTCCCACTGGGAAGCACGCGAGAGCGCCGCCCCAGCAGCAGAACCTCTTCAACTGTTTTCCTTGGCATGCACCACACCGTTCGTAGTTTAAACGCGGTAATCAAAGTTTTATTGTTTTACTTTTAAGACACTACGGTTTCCGATGAAGCTGAGAAACAGAATACGATTTGACATGGTCTACTTATGTATGTTTTTTACACACGTGGAGAAAATTTAAAGAAAACATTTGGAGCGGTTTTTGAGAAATTTCTTTTTGTAATTTTGAAATGAAGATTACGCAAAAACGAATCGTTTTTTCAGAAAATTCTTCATAACCTTTTTTAAAGAGCTAATTTTGTACAAGAGACTTTGTCTGAAATAAAAATCGCTATCTACAATTTGTCTGTTTTAATAATATTTTTTTGCAATTTTCAAAAAACCAAATATTTCCCAGAAGTAGGACTAAGTCCATATTTTTTTGAAGTATTGAATTATTCCGAGTGTTAAAGCACTCTACAGCTCCTTTTGTTTAAAAAACACAGTACGAAACTATTATCTATAAAAAAAGAATTGAAGTGCGTACCTATAATTTCAAAATTACTGCTTATTTTATAATCTCATATAATTATTTACATGACACAAAACCAATTCAATTGCTTTTACAATTTTCACCTAACCGATTGTGATAGGATTTTAATTGAAAGTAATTATTATTTAAGAATCAAAATTAGCATGATTTAGGCTACTTTTCAATATTATTTTGTATTACATGAAGAACAATGCTTGGTTTTTGTACAAACCTACACTTTTATTCCAGCCTTAAAGAAACTTTGTATACAGGATCTTCAAAAAAATCCAACTGTATTCATGAAATTTCATAAACCCTACCCCAAATTCCATTTCTTCTTCTTCTTAAACAAAACTTAATTGGGCACTGTTTTATTTTTTTTCACTATCACAAAAGGAGCGAGGGAATCTACAAAAAAGAAATACCTTGCAAATGTCTATTAAGTGCATCATGATATATTTCAAAGTCGTCTTTAGTCTGTACTTAAGGGTGAAAATTGATCCTGAAAGTTTTTCGGGAGACGCAACAAAGCATCTTTAGGGAGTTTTTGCCACCTCGAACGTTAAGCGCTAACGATCTACGCATGCGCTGATGCACTAAAGTGATGCGAAACGTGAAGTGCGCATGAGCAGAAGATAGATAGTGCTTACCGTTCGAGGTGGCAAAAACTCCCTTTTAGACAGCTACCCGTAGATACGTTGGTGGTAGCAACGGTAATCGTAACGAAAATGCCTGGGCGGGGGGGGGGAGCGGTCTGGACGGGCTGTGCAGGGACAGGTTGGTTGATTAGCGATTCCGGGTGCATCAATTGCTAAAGTTGTTGGTCCCGTAGGTGTAGTGCATGTTACATACTAAGAGGTGGCGGAAATCATTCCCCACTAGATGATGATATCCGGCGCCGACCTACCATCGTCTACGGGGATTTTCCCCAACCAGGTATCTCCCACAAGCTGTGCTCCGCCCCAGCCAGGAGAGCTCTAAGCTCCCGACCCACAGGGTGAAGAGGGGCAAGGTGAAGCTGGGAAGTTGGGACGAAGCAGAATGGGCTTAGGCAGTGTGGCGCACGGGAGGCAGGGCAGGCCACGGTGCGGATGCACTGTGGACAGAATTCGCTTCTTTTCCTATCGAAAAGACGATTGTGAATAATAAATGCCCGGACACCCCGGGGCACTTCATACAGTTTATATATTAGTCCATTGATTTATTTATTAGATGACTCCTTAGAACGTTTAATGACAATAAAAACAATGAGACATATGAAAATGATGGTATCAATACATATATTTTAAAAAATATTAATTCTGTTCATATATAACAACACTAAGTAATAAGAATTCAAATTTACATCTTACAAAATCTTACTCTCCTTTTATTAATTTGAGACCTAGCAATATGAACTATTTAATTACAATATTTGCTTTATTGATCGTACTATATCCTAGAGTATGAATGAATATGAATGTCAGCACATGAAAATTATCCATTTCACTCTGTAAATTTTAGTTTTTAATATTTCGTGGATCATTTGTGAGATAACTCAATCGTCTTTAAAAAATTTTAATCATCGATTTTCGTTTACATTTCCCATCACAATTCATTTTCACATATTTTGATGTTCACGTTCTTTGCGATCACCACCATCACCATCACCACCACCACCATCCCCACCAGAACGACTAAGGACTTTCAGAACTTCATCACCACTTCACAACTACATCAAATCCTACCACCGTCACTAGATCTGATTCATCGCTATCACCACCTCTGCGGCTTTAAGACCTCATCACTCCCTTCAACAGCACCACCTCATAACGCTAATCCTATCATCATATCCCTTCCATCTTCTTCATCTGCTCCTCCACTCTCCGCACAGCTTTATCTCCACATGCGCGTCCACTTCGTCTCAATCCGCGCTGCACCTTCAGGTCCACCTCCGCCCCCACCCGCGCGCGTCACCTCTCACCCGCGGCCGCGGCCGCGGCGAGGTGAATAGCAGGAGGCCTCAGGTTCATTGCGCCTCGCAGGGAAAGGGCCGCTCCACAATAGCCCGCGAACGGGAAAGGCAACGCCAACGGGAACGAAGAACGTTCAGGCTGACATTCACAACACGACGGACCGAGAGAGATGGCTCAGTGCGTCAACTGATGGCACTGCAGTCCCTCTGACCGGGAGGTCTTAGGTTCTATCCCAACGGCGGCAGGATTTTCGACACTAGCTTGTCAGCTAGGTCGAATTCAGTCGCTGTCTGGAGGAGAATTCTAGCGGCCGGCTGCTCAGATCGGTAGTTTTCCGTGGTTTCTCCGATCAACACCAGGCGAATGCCGGAGCAGGACCCTAACAATCGGGCCAAGGAACGCGCGTGATCATTCCTTCCTCTTCCTTGTCCTATCCTCTCCTCTCACACACACACTTACACTAACATGAAATACACTACCGCACATACTGGGAGACCGGTCGGGAGCTTACAGCTTGTCCCGGTTGGGGCGGTGCCCCGCTGGTGGGAGATACCTGGTTGGGAGGAAATCCCGCTATTCGACGGTAGGTCGGCGCCCGATCTCGCCATCTAGCGGGGAAAAGAACATCGCCACCTCCCTAGAAAAACACGCACTACACTTACGGAACTAATGACCTCAGTAGTTGACGCGCCCGGAATCACGAACAAGCAATCAATCAATAACAACACGAAGGGAACGTGAAGGATTATCTACTTTTATCGACGCCCGGAAACCGGAAGCCTCAAAGATGAGAGTGCAGCAAATGGTAGCGAAGGTTTCCAGGCGGTGGCGCGGCCGTCTCCGCGGTCTCTTGGCCGCCGATCACAGAAGACGGGGCCGCCCAGAATTTAGCGGGCGGTCTTCACTTGACCGGTATCTGATTTCTTAGGAAGGTAGTCGCCGTGTATTCATATCTGAACATCAAGCATGGAGGTGACGACGGAAAATAGGGCTTCTACGAAGAAAATTAGGAGGTTAAGAGCTCAATTTCGTCTATAATGCCGATGAGAAAAAGTATAAGAGAAGTATGAAGAATGTGGATCTAGCAGGAACCGTTTTGTAAAATTGGATTCGTGGAAAATTAGAATGGAAAATTCTAGAATGGATTGAAAACATCTTCATATTAATTAGTTTTTAGAAGTTGTTCAATGACGGACATTTTTAATGTGGTCGAGAAATTTGCGTGCTTTTAAGAATACTACCTAATCGCGTAGTCATTAAAACAAAGAACAGTTAAAAAATGTATTGTAAGGTTAAGGAAATCTTCTAATAAAACAGATTTTTGTGACGAAGAGGTAGTGCGTTCCACAGTAAAAAGAAAAACAGAAAGGAAATATTGCAATTAAAGACGCGGTGTTCTGTTTACTAGAAGAATATATTAGATTTATAAATTACAATTTTCAGTTAAAATTGAAATTTTTACGCTTTAAAATTCAGTTTGTAAGAGTCGTAGATGGCATTTAATTATGACATTTTCTTACAGCCTCGAAAAATTAGCTTTAAAATCCCAGAGACAAAATGACTGGATATGCAACAAAACGCAAGGACGTTTTGCTCCATCACTTCATCACACGCAATCTTTGCAAAAAAAGGGTCAACGATGTATTGAATAGTGGGTTATAATGTGTACATTGTACACTTAACTCACTTTCACTTTAGAAACCTACCTTGCATGAATTCAACAAAAGCACGATAAAGATAACAGAAGAAGAAAAGTAATACGTTCAAACTTGCAATATTTCAACACGAATGCATTAAGATGCAGGCAATGACCTGAAGCAGCCTCTCTTTTCTGGATTCCTATGCTCGGATGGATACAAACAATCGACATGCCTGCGAGTTAAGCAATGCATACAATCACAAACACAACCACCTTGCAGGTTTTAGAAAACCGTTACTGAAAAGAATGGTCAATAAGCAAAAATTGACGGCCAGGAAGAACTCCTATGTTTGGAACACAGAGCTTCGTATCCACCACGCAACTTGCAGAAATTAACATAAATTACGATAGCAGAGAAGTAATTATCATCCGACCATTATGTCTCCTCACACCAGTGGTTTATGTCCAGAGTTCAAGTGGTCATATTTCTTCAATTTCTCTCTCGCAGAAATCGTGTCTTCTTTGAATACGAGAAGACACTAGGAAAGATGAGATACAAGAAAACACTTTTTTGAAGGCAGTATTCATAAATTTTAATCCCAACTTGTTGAAAACATTCACTTAACTACAGGAAACTGGTAAGTCTAGACTTACACAGCCTGTGCACTTGAAGACGAAATCTCTCCTTTACTAACAAATTCCATAGCGTTTAAAGACACTAACTACTCAATACTCGAAAAAATGGACACAGTTGAATTCTTAATTGCTAATAACGCAACGGGAACGAACAAAAATTAAGTCAAATAAATTCACGATTTTGAATTTTCTTCTTTAAAATAAACACTGCAAGTTTTTTAAAGATTCTTGAAAACTTTAATATAAATGAGAAGAAATGAAATGTGTAATAATATAGTTAATATAAAAGAAAAACATGTTAAAGTAGAGCAATTAAACACCAGTGAGACACAAATAAAAATGTAAGAAACGCAACATTTCAAATATCAGGAATTATTAGCCATTGCATTTGTAATACAATTACGTAAAATAATTATCGAAGCAATGACTATATAATCGACCATTTCTAAGGAACAAACATTGATCGTTCAGACCATGAGCACCATTTCAGTAAATCTATCCCGTAAAGGAGCACAGAACCTTTAGAACTCGCTCCACCGATTACATTGGGAGTCATAAATCTTGAGTCCGCGCGACTTGGAAGAGGCGCCTGGAGCTCGGTAATCGAACCAGCGCCCCCGACAGCGGCTGCTCTGCGGCACCTCCGCCTCCGCTCACGCCTTCGCTCCCGCCTCCGCCTCCGCCCCCACCTTCGTCTCCGCCACCTGCGCCGCCTCCGCCCTCGCCTTCTCTCCCGCCTGCGCCTCCGCCACCACCACCGCCTTCGCTCTCGCTTCCGTCTCCGCCACCTGCTCCGCCTCCGCTCCCGCTTCCGTCTCCGCCACCTGCTCCGCCTCCGCCCCCGTCTTCGCCCCCGCCTTCGCCCCCGCCTGCGCCTCCGTCCCCGCCTCCGTCTCCGCCACCTGCTCCACCTCCGCCCCCGCCTTCGCTCCCGCCTCCGTCTCCGCCACCTTCGCGGCCTCCGCCCCCGTCTTCGCTCTCGCCTCCGTTTCCCCCTCCGCCTTCGCCCCCGCCTTCGCTCCCTGCTGCTCACGGCGCCTCGGGCGTCTGCGCAGACTCGGCGAATGCCGCGAGATGCAAATGAGGGAACAAGGCGCTCGCGCCAGCGTTTTGCCCACGACACTTTGGCAGGACATCCAGCAAGCCCCTTTCATGCGTTTACGATGAAAATACAATTTGTAGAGTCCACTTCAAAATACCTTTTTTAGTTCATCTTCTTCCTTGAGTTCATCCCCTTCTCTTTCTACATCTTCAGCCTTTTCATCTTTTACCTTTTCTTCGTTGGTTGGTTCATTACTGATTCCGGGCGCGTTATCGGCAAAGGTCATTAGTCCCGTAAGAGTAGTGCATATTTTTATCGCGAAGTGGCGGTGATCTTGCCCTGCTAAATGGCGAGATATGGCACCTAACTACCGTAAGCTACGGAGTTGTTTCCCCAACATGGTATCTCCCACCAACGGGCACCGCCCCAGCCGGGACAAGCTCTAAGCTTTCGGACGGTCTCATGACATGTGTGGTAATGTAATGTGTGTGTGTATGTAAGGGGTGAGAAGGGGGCAAGGCATGGATAGGAAAGATCGCGCGCGGTCCGTGGCCCGTTTGATAAGGTACTTCTCCGGCATTCGACTGGTATTATTCGGAAAACCACGGAAGATAACCGATCAGAGCAGCCAAATGCTAGAATTCTCTTCCAGACACCGATAGAACTCGACCTTACTACATAGCCAGAGTCGAAAACCCTGTCACCGTCGGGACGCGAATCTAGCACCTCGCGCTCAGAGCTTTTCTTCGTCTTCTAGTGCCGCATCATTAACGGGGTTTGGTATATAAAGAAGAGAGTACTGCGCTTTTCTGGTTAACAATGAAACAATAAATTAATTCTCAGAATTTTTGATACGAATACTCTCAGGATTTGTTTCACACTACACGAAGATGCGCGGGTGGCGGCGGAGTAGAGGTGGGCGAGGAGGGCGGAGAGGACGGGTGGCGACGGTGGCGACCGTCATAGGGGCGGCGAGGGCTGCGTGGACGGCGGGGGCAGCGGAGGTGGCGGGGGCAGCGGAGGTGGCGGGGGCAGCGGAGGTGGCGGGGGCAGCGGAGGTGGCGGGGGCAGCGGAGGTGGCGGGGGCAGCGGAGGTGGCGGGGGCAGCGGAGGTGGCGGGGGCAGCGGAGGTGGCGGGGGCAGCGGAGGTGGCGGGGGCAGCGGAGGTGGCGGGGGCAGCGGAGGTGGCGGGGACAGCGGAGGTGGCGGGGCCAGCGGAGGTGGCGGGGGCAGCGGAGGTGGCGGGGGCAGCGGAGTTGGCGGAGGCAGCGGGGGCGGCGAGGGCGGTGGGATCTGCGAGGGCGGCGTGGGCGGCGTGGGCGGCGTGGGCGGCGTGGGCGGCGTGGGCGGCGTGGGCGGCGTGGGCGGCGTGGGCGGCGTGGGCGGCGTGGGCGGCGTGGGCGGCGTGGGCGGCGTGGGCGGCGTGGGCGGCGTGGGCGGCGTGGGCGGCGAGGGCGGCGAGGGCGGCGAGGGCGGTGTGGGCGGCGAGGGCGGCATGGGCAGCGACGGCAGCAGGGGCGGCGTGGACGGCGGTAGCAGCAGGTTCGGCTTGCAGTGGGGGGTGGCGTGCAGTCAAGGCGGGCGGAGTGGGTGGTGGTGACGTAGCGGGTGGCGACGGTGGCGACCGTCGCTGGGGCGGCGGGCGCGGCGAGGGCGGCGCGCTGGAGGCTGGCCACGCGTAATCACAGCAATGAGCGCTGCTTTGGGCCGCGAGGCCTCGCGCGACCGCTTGCGTGCGCGCCTCGCGCTCTTTTGTCTCGGCGCCCGTCAACGTCCGAGGGCGCCGCGGGCGGAGCGAATGCAATTCGATCGCGCAGGAGGAGACCAAAGGAGCTGCGCCTCGCGTCAATGCGGCGCCGGAAGCCACGGGCGAGGCCGAAGGGCCACGAAGGTGGAGGAATGATGATGAATAGAGACCGGAAAAATATGTTGTATAAAACGTCAAAATATGTACATAAATATGTAATGAAAATAGTAATAATATGTAATAAATATGTAAAATCGGATATAATATGTAATACTAAAATTCACTAATAATAAAATACATTTACGTAATACGAAATTAGATTGATAAAAACTTCTCACTTCACATCACACAACTTTCTCGTCAGTAATAAAAGCTTCATTCGCTATTGTAATCCAGGACCGTAGTTTAGCAGCCGGACTAATCGCAATAGAAGCCATCGCACAAACTGGCAAGATCTATGACCAGGATACTGTAGCATCTACAGCGATGTGTGTCACGTCAGTGACCGCAAATTTTTCTCCGAAATGAAGGTTACAGATCACAAAACGCGGTGTCAATGATGATTTGGACACCCAGATTTCCCCAATAATGTAAGGAAAATGTTGATATTATAAAAATTCATATTTTCATAAAAAATATGGAATTAAATAGAAGAAAATCGATAGAATAAGAAAATATATTGTGAAAACAGGAAATATGTAAAATATGTAATATAGTACTAAATATGTAAAAATATGTAACGAAAAAATTCGATATTGTGTTAGGAGGGCTATCATTTGCCAAGATTATAGTTTTGAGAACGGTAAGTAGAGAGACAAAAAATATGTTATTACATAAAAATCCGGTCTCTAATGATGAAACAACATATTGTGGAAATGGTAATGGAACGAACAGCACCGGAGTTGTTAAGATTTAAAAAGTTGTAAAGTGCTTCGACGTTCCAGAAATGTTTTAGTTCAAAGCTCGATATCTCATGAAGTTGACGAATAATGAAAATCGTCAATATCCAGTACGATTGAAATATCAATTGATTTTCGAAACAATTATCGAAAACTGTTGTTTTCATGTGGTATTTTGAAAAATAGAGGTGGCAAGAACATGCCAAAATCGATTAAAAGAATCAGTTACAGTAGAAATGTTTGATTCAGTAATATCATAAAAAATAATATGACAAGAACTGAGTTTTTTCATCATGCAAATGTGTTCGGAGGGTGGAAAAACTCTCTTCCGAAATTTCAGGTATGTTCTCCATTAAATAAAGAACAATATTTTGACTTTTGGAGGATGTTGTAAGTGATACCATAATGCAAATTACTTCTTTCGCACTAGAACACCGTGAACGGTTATTAGTGATTTCTCATTAGTGATTTCCATGTGCATTTCACAGGTGTCCACCTCTCAGAGACCACATGTTTATCGGATGGAATTCAAACTTCTCCAATTGAATGCAACCTCATTTGCATTTTATTCGAAACATATCAATGAATCCGATATCACGTTGCTCTATTTCTTAATGCAGTTTCCTCGTGGACAAACCAAAAGCATATGTAGGTGAAACACTACGATTTTTAGTTTCGACCCAAGATATCTCCAAGCACGGAGCTCGAACACATGGGATTCTCGAAACAGGTGTCCAACATGTTTTGGGAAACAATTTCTATTCAGATTGGCTCCTGGGGGCGTCGGTGGAAGCTGAAAGTGCTGCCCCACCAATCCGTGCGCGGCCTGTGGCTGCGGCTGCACGACGCTGCCTCCGGACGTCCGTCCGCTACGTCGTCCGCGTCACTCTTTCTAGGCTATGAACGCCCACTGCCCGTCTGACAGCGCGGAGGGACCGGCGGGGGCGACAGGCGGGCCCCACGCAGGGTTGCCAGATCGGGGAATTTTGTCCCCGAAATGGGGATTTTTTGTTCGTTGTGGGGAAAAAATTGGGAAACAAATCGACAGGGAAATTATTAATAAGGAGGAGGATTATATTTATTAAGGAGCCTGATGATGTAACTAAACAAGTTAAGAAACGTTGGTTCTGGGTGCAAATGTGAACTATAAAGGATTGTCATAAATAAAATTGGGTATGTTTTATTATTAAGAAACATATAGTGACAATCAGGAACAATTTTTCAATTGGTCTAAAAGTTTTATTGGGCAGGGAAATGTTTCTCGATTTTTCGATGAAATTATTTTCGTCGAGATAGAAATTATTTTTGACAAGTCGAGATAGAAATATTATTCTCTTAATTATTATGAATAAAAAAGAAACATTGGACGTTATTCTGCCTCATTTGTATGTATCAAAAAAGAGGGAAACAAGCCACAGGCTTAGAGAAAGAAAAACATGAGAAAAACGAAGACATTATACTGCTTCTATCACCTTGGAGAACGATGATTGGTTAATTTGAATTACTTGAATTTAAGGGGAGAGTCAATGAAATCGTCATGGACAGCTCACATTTTTGTCCATAATTTGGTGAATATTTTTCGTTTTAAAGGGTCTCCCCGTATAAGACGGTAAAAAGTTCCCCCCAACCAAATTATATATGAGTGGTTACACTATAATTCTAACATAAAAATAATATTTTTGAAAGGTTTCTTAGCCCTCGTCCCACCACCCACACCCCTATAAAGCCAAAAACGTGTTTTTTTAATTTCAATTTTTTTCGGCAACTTAACACTATTTTATCAGATTGAAAAAAATGATAAATAAGAACATAATTTGAACTATCAGAAAAACAGTTTTTAATATTTTCTCAGGCCCAAATTCAAACACAAAAAAATATTTTCGAAAAAAAATATCAAGAAATATTTTTTACTGTGTCTTAGAAGCCTGGAGCAGCCTCAAAAAAAATGTCAAAGGTTCCTCTTGAGACACAAATTGTTGTGCTTTTTTTCAGATATTTTCGATTGCTGGGCTGCAGTTAAAAAAATAAAAACAATTTTCCCGCCTTTAAAACACCTGGACTTTTAATATACTTTGAAAACGACTGCAACGGTTCTGTGCATTTATTTTAGTGTTTATTATACATATGTATACATTGTTGCAGCACCCAATAAAGTTTTTATTTTGGAATATAGTTACAAAGTATCATTTTTTAAAGCTTTCTAATCGTTTGCATAAGTAATCATATGCTACGGAAAGACGATAGTTTTGGCAATTTATAAGAAACAATCGACACAAGATATTGTAAGGGTGATACTGGTGGCTAAAGAATTACACTCCATCCTACATCAAACAGATTTTAGAAGAAAAAATAGAAGTTTGCAGATTATGACATACAAAAAAGATTATTGCAACACACATTATAATGACAAATAACTCGGAAGCCATGCATCCTATGCCTTTTAAACCAGGTTTGCTTTTCTCATGGGGACACGCCTTTTTTGTTTTTGAGAAGAAGTAAATTCTAACAGACGGCATGTTTTGGGGGACGGGTAGGTGACAAATGGGGAAATGATAAGGGACATTTCCGGTGCAGGTGAAGGATAGATGGGGGATAGTGGGGAAGTGAAGGTGAACAGATTAAGCCCCGATTATGTATTTTTCAAAATACCACTTTTATGATCATCCTATTTTACAATTTTGCATATTAGTTATTTTGGGTGCCCCCTTTCCGTAGCACTGGTGGACAGAAAATAGAAGCCGATATCAATGTAAAATTAAATTGAAGGAAAATACTGAAATTATCTTTCACGATAAAATTAAGGGGACTATTTTATTTTCTGCGAATTTTTATCTCAACGCTCAGCAATATTGGAATGAATTCTCTCGCACAGTACCGGGTCTGTAATGCCGTACAGTACTTTTCGGGGGATGGGAGTTTGCAGTTGGGTGCTACATTAAATCAATTTTCAATTTTCGTACAATTATTATTTACAAAGTGCAGAGTTTTCGCACGTGTACAGATTGTACGACTGTTTCCATATTTATACGTATTCAAGAACAAATACTTAGGTAAAGGAAAAGACAACTTTTTCTCTAGTCTGAAACATCTACAGACGTGAGACCACAGGTTTCCGCAGCTAATGCGTTACTATTTATCTGTCCGGGAGACGCCGCGTTCTAGGCTCAGTTATCAACTTTAGCTGCTATTCTGTGGTCTTCCTCCTCAAGCAAGGTCGCACGCGCCTAGGACGCGGCAATAGCCGAACAGCGAAGTGGTTTACTACAAATGTAGTTTTTTTTAAAACTGTGAACCAGCTATTAAAAAAATATGAAAAAATTCACAATCATTCTGAGATGAAGTTTTAAGATTATTTTCGTGCCAGTGTCTGTGTTCTAAGACAAGTAAAAGAGTTCTGGTAAATCTGGGTCTAACCTCTTTCCCTTCATTTTTCCACATGTCCCCAAAGTATCCCTCAAATATGCCCGAATTATTATTTAATAAACTGTCAAAGACTATTATCTTTCCTTAGCCGCTAAGGATAAAGTTTTGATTTTGGAATATACTTAAAAATTATCATTCTTTAAAGCTAAGCTAAGGCTAAGCGTATGACATTCTCATACAAAGGATTAGAAAGCTTTAAAGAATGATAATTTTTAAGTATATTCCAAAATCAAAACTTTATTGGGTGCTGCAACAATGTATACAAATGTATAATAAACACTAAAATAAATGTACAGAACCGTTGCAGTCATTTTCAAAGTATATTGAAAGTCCAGGTGTTTTAAAGGCGGGAAAATGGTTTTTATTTTTTTAACTGCAGCCCAGCAATTGAAAAAATCTGAAAAAAATGTACAACAATTTGTGTCTTAAGAGGAACCTTTGACATTTTTTTCGAGCCTGTTCCAGGCTTCTAAGACACAGTAAAAAATATTTCTTGATATTTTTTTTCGAAAATATTTTTTTTGTGTTTGAATTTGAGCCTGAGAAAATATTGAAAACTGTTTTTCTGATGGTTCAAATTGTGTTCTTATTTATCATTTTTTTCAGTCTGATATAATAGTGTTAAGTTGTCGAAAAAAAATGAAATTAAAAAATCACGTTTTTGGCTGTACAGGGGTGTGGGTGGTGGGACGGGGGCTAAGAAACCTTTCAAAAATATTATTTTTATGTTAGAATTATAGTGTAACCACTCATACGTAATTTGGTTGAGGGGAACTTTTTACCATCTTATCGGTGGGGGGCCCTTTGGGGAATTTTGTATCATTGGAGAGGTTATTTGGGGACATTTTGTAGTAGTGGCGGGGAAAGAGCTCGAAACATACCTGGCAGCCCTGGCCCCACGGAGGAAGAGGGTGGGGAAAGCGGGAAGAACGCGTCAGGCCAACTACTGAAATGATTCAATAATCGGGGCTGGAGGTGGTGCGAGAAAGTCGGGCAATGGTGTCATCAAAACATCGGGTTACAGATACAGAATAAGTGAAAATTAAATAAGAAAATCATCAATGGTATGCGAAATAACCGTGAGCAATGAAATTACTAACAATGGGATTAAACAAATTGTAATTCTTTAAAAAAAAGTGTAATAAAATTTGAAATAAGTAAACTGAAAGCAACGTTTCGCATAGATTCAGTGTAATGTAATAAATTATTGAAATTCGTAAGACATTTAACACAGGTATAATGGGACGCCTAAGGCAGTATTATATCTATACGACATTACCTCACTCACGATTCTATCTGTCTGAAACGTTATTTTCCTCATGAAGTTAAGATACAACCCTTCAATGGGTGAAAGTGTTACTGAATTTTTTGCTGAAAACTGAAATGGTTTCGTACGTTTTACATGTATCCGTCCGTGTATCCGTTTATTTTTGGGTTTGCCTACACGTTGCATTTAATAAAGTGCATTCAAATTATTTTTAATGCTGAAAATTCTCCAATGTTCAACTATAAGGAATAAAACTGTTTCAAAATACAATGATGTTCTAAATCAGATGCTGAATATTACTCCAAGAGTTAAAAAATGGTAGTAATGAGAGGAGGATGTTGAATAATTGCAGATAGCTAATGAAATTGACTTTTAAGACAAAGGCGACAAAATCGATGGGAAAAGAAACAAAAAGATTGTGAGGAAGTCGTTTTAAAACTCGATGATGTTCGGAGAAAAGTAAGTAGTTTGTGGAGGGGAGAGGCGAAGAAATAGCGAAAGTGTTATTAAGAAGAAAGAAATATGAACGGGAACATGCCGATTTGATGAACAGAATTATTTTTTAAAGATAATATCCACAAGAAAGGCTAGGTATCAGGGGCAGTTGCAAAAGATTTCCGAATGGGAGGTGAAGGTAGGGCGCAAAAGGAGAAAAGGCAGAGGGATTCGGGGGCATTAGGGAATTACAGAGAGGGAAGGATAACTCATGATATAAGAAGGGCCAAATAGAGGAAAAGGACAGAGGATTTGGAGGGACCAAAAGGCATGGAGAAGGTTGCAGAGGAATAAGGTGACGTAGCTCGGGACTGATAGAATAGAAGAGGAAGAAATGAGAGTTTTGGGAATGAATGATGATGGAATGGATGATAATGGGGATAAACGGGGTTTACGACTTCTGACGACAATGTCCAAGTATTATATGAAACAGAATCACAGTTACAGTAGTTAGCTAAATTCATTTAAACACAGAAATGTGAAATGCATTAAAAAAAATCAACAACTTAGTAATGTGTCTAGCTACTTGTAACATCGCAGAGCTAACAGAACGAGAGACTGATGATGATATTTAAAATTTAACAACGCATACGACTAGAAGTAATGCTCGTCCGTTCAAGAGTTAGAGAGAGAGAGTTAGAGGGGGAGTTACAGGGAGAGAGATAAGGGGAGAGTTAGAGAGAGAGTTAGAAAGAGTTAGACTTAGAAAGAGAAAGAGAGAATTAAAAAGAGAAAGAGAGTTAGAGAGAAAGAAAGAGAGAGAGGGGGGTTACAGGGAGGAAGAATTAGAGTTACAGGGTGAGTTAGAGAGAGAGAGAGTTATACTTAGAGTTAGAGAGAGGGAGAGAGAGATAGAGAAGGAAGAGGCGTAGAGGGGCGTGGCGGGGGCCGGGCGCTAAGGGCGGGCCAAGAGAGCAGCTTGGCGTGGCGTGGCGTGGCGTGGCGTCGGGGCGGCTGCCGGTCGGGGGCGCCAGGGCGGGCGGGCCTGTAATTTACGCGGCTGCCACCGGCTATCGACGCCCGGAGATCTCTATTGCCGGCGGCGCGGTCCAGCCTCCACGCCGTTCCCATACGCCCCGCCCCGCCCCCCGTCCCGCCGGCCCAGATGCGCTGCCGATCGGCCGGCGCGGAGGCGCACGGTACTAAATGTCGCGCGCGCGCCCTCCCGCGCCGGAATTGAAAACCTCGGCGCGAAATAAAACTCCTTCGCCAGTCGAGGGAGTGTCGCCGGCCGGACAATAACGAAGGGAATCGATTCCGACGACCGAAACCATTTCGTCCGCGCCCGATGCTCGGGGAACGAGCGGATGGGAAAGGAGCGGGTCAGATTTCTTCGTAGAGCTGAGAACGAGTACACAAATCTATTGATGATCTGGGCTGTCCGGGTCACGCCGCGTCGCAGCGGAGGTGCCGACGTTTCGACCGCCATGTCGCGATCTCCTTCAGGGCGATTCGGACAACTCAGATCATGACTGTGGCCGAGGAAGACATCACTTACTCGTAAATCTATTGGCTCAAGGAAACACCTCATAGGAAATGGATTAAAAAACCTAAATAAGATTCTCGTACATGAGTTCTTCTGCTTATTATTTATTTGGTGTAATGGGGCCTAAGAACAATTATGAAGGACGTGTTCAAAAATATTCGAAGCAAATAAATAAGCATAATAAATAATTTTTAAAAAGTGGTCAATTGAGATGCACGGAATGTGCTTGGAACATATACCGACAAATCAATATTAGAAGACCTACCAGGTATGAGAGGAATGGAGAATGTAATCTCACATTTTCGGTTAGGTAACGAAGTCAAATGACCTGTTTAAATCAGCGTCTTCTCTTCCTGTTCTTTACCCTTCGTAAACCCACCAGTTAGTTTATTAAAGCTGATGACTCGTTGGGAGACAGGTATTTTGAGTGCACGCACTGAGAGCCTGTTATCCAAGCATTCGAGCACTGCGATGAATCCGTAAGCATACGCCAGCAGGCCAGCAAAATGAAAGGTGTGGAAGAAGAAGTGGCGGCAGGCGTTGGATGTGGAAGGAGATGAAGAGGGAGTGACCAAGGAGCGGAGGCCTCATTGTTTTGGTTTATTCGTGTTTCCGGGCGCGTCAACTAATCAGGTCGTCAGTCCCGTAAGTGTAGTGCGTGTTTTTTCTCGGGCGGTAGCGATGATACTTTTCGCCGCTGGATGGCGAGATGTGGCGCCGACCTACCGTCGACTAGCGGTGTTTCCCCAACCAGGTATCTCCCACCAGCGCGGCACCGCCCCATCCGGGACAAGCTGTAAGCTCCCGACCGGTCTCCCGGCATGTGTGGTAGTGTAGTGTATCGGGGGCCTCATGAACGTGGCTGTGAATGAAGAGAATTGAGACAACCGTGAGAAGGGTAGTTCGGAAGTCATTATCCGAAAGTTACGAGGCACCAAAGGCTGTGAAGGTGGAGTCGGGCCGGGGAAGGACGATGACAATGACGATGTACTGAAGCTGACGTTGAGGGGGATAACGTTGCTTTGCGCGAGAGCGAGGACGGCATTGGCACTAGAGACAGTGGACGGCAGTAGTGGTGGCGCAGAGCGGCTTCGCAACGGATGCCTCAGCATTGCGCTGAGGCGGGAATGGCGGTGACAGCGGGGACTGTGGCTAAGGGAGGCGGGCGTGTGCGGGTTCGGGAAGGTGGAATCAATCACTGATTGATTGATGTTTCCGGGCATGTAAACTCTTATAGTCTTTAGTCACGTTAGTGTAATTATTGTGTTATCTTGAGAGATGCTGGTTTCCCGTCCCCGCTAGATGATCAGATTCGGCGCTGACCTACATGTCACCTCGCGCAGGATTCCCTCCCCCAGGTACCTCCCCCAACAGTGCCCTCCGCGGCCGAGACAAGCTCGAAGCTCGCGCCTGGTCTCCCGATAGTGCATGTGCCGGGGCCGGTTGTAGCGCTGGCGAAGGCTGGAGCGGAGGGGAGGGAAGAGTGTGAGTTGCTGAGTGTGCAGGGCGAGGCAAGGGCGGCGCGACGAGGGTTTGGGGGTGAGGCGCGGGTGGAGGCGGGCGGAGAGGGGGAGGTGCAGGCGAGGGATACAGCAGAGCGGGGTCGGGAAGGAAGGGCAAGGACGGGCAGGGGCGGGCATGGCCGGTCGAGGACGAACAGGGTCGAGCGAGGATGAGCATGGACGGGCAGGGACGGACGAGACGGGTAGTGATGAGCGGGGACGAGAGGAGACAGGCGGTGACGGGCGGGGACGGGTTGGGACGGACATGGTGGGTCTGGAATGGAAGGGGATGTCCGCGAACGGGCAGGGCGGGCATGGACGGGCTGGGACGAATGTGAACGGGTGGGGACGGGCGAAAACAGGCGGGCGCGGACGTGGACGGGTGGGGATGGGCGGAGGCGAGCGGGGATGGGCGGAAACGGGCGGGAACAAGCGGGGACGGACAGTGACAAAAGAGGACGGGCGGGGACAGGCGGGGAAGGATGGGGACGGGCAGGGACGAGCGAAGATGGGTGGAGACAGGCGGGAGCGGGTAGGGACTGTTAAGGACGGGCGTGGACGGGATGGGACGGGCGAGTAGGGGCGGGATCGGGAAGAGGTGGGCGTGGAAGGGCAGAGACGAACGGAGACAGGCGGGGTGGGAACGGGCGGGGAGGGTCGGGGACGGGCGAGAACAGGCGAGGGCCGGCGAGGACGGACATGGACGGGCTGTGACGGACGGGAACGGGTGGGTAGGGGCGGGATCGGGCAGGGGTGGGCGTGGACGGGCAGAGCCGAACGTTGCCCGGCAGGGAGGGCCGGGGACGGGCAGGGTCGGGCGCGCTGTGGCGCTCGCCTTCCGCGCAGAGAAGCGACCCGCAACGCTCCCGGACGAGGCGGCGGGCGGGCGGGCGCTATTATTACGGAGAAAGGCGCCGGGCGCGCCGCTCGGCCGCTAATCGCCGGCGTCTGACATCACCTGCCCCACATGCGCCGCGCCGCCGCCGCCGCCGCACAATATGCTTTCTCTCGCGCTGACGCAACGCAGCCCCAAATCGCCTCCATCGGCGGGGGGCGGACCGCGTGTCACTCACTCGGCCTTCGAGTGTCTTTTTTCTGCCTTGCATCCGTCCTTGTAGCATCTCTTCTGTGCTTTCTCTGGATGTGATATCTGTCTTTCACTTTACTCTCCTCCGCACATTTTTCCTACTTCTCCTTTTTTTCTGTTTCACTCTCTCATTTTCTAGGCTGTTTCCATCTCTTGTGCTTCATATAATAATGCCAGTGTAGTATTATGAAGTTGAATTTCTGACGTGCTTAATTTTCACCTTTTTTATTTTCTGTTTATTGCATGTAGACTATTTTTTCCCATTATTATTATTATTATTATTATTATTATTATTATTATTATTATTATCATTATTATTACTATTACTATTACTATTATTAGCACTCGTAGCTTAGTAGTAGCAGTAACTTGACGAATGATACTGCACAAGGCCAAATGTATATCTCAAACGCTTCGGACAGCCAAAAATTTAGAATTTTTGTCTTAATGAATCTGAAATTGAATTTAAAGACTGTTAGTTTGTGTACTGGTAAGTAAGGTATAGGATTTACCTTAGGGTCTAACTTAGATTACAGAATGTGATTATAAATGTTATCGAAAGTCTTCTAACGTTCAACCGGTCTCGATTTTAAAGAAAATTATTTGTATTTGGCTTAAGTTAATGACATAAAAGCATGAACTGTGGAAAAAATTAAAATATACATAAATTTCAAGAATCTTACTACACGCTGAGATTTAGAAACGATACTGCTAGAAAAAGCACAAGGTGCATAGTTACGATGGATTCCATGACTTCTGAGGGCCAGGGGGAAGGTAATCCAACGGTCTTCAAGAGGGAAAGAACCTCACAGAATGGGAGATCCGACTGGTTTTTCCAAAACAAAACTCTTTAGACCAGAATGTTATTGAAATTCTTGTTATAAAAACAAGTTGTAAATAAAAGTTAAAAATTAAAGATAACTTTGTTTAAGAAACGTTGAAATTTGTCAAAATAATGAATTCGCAAAAATAAACCGAGTTTACATAGAACCATTACAAAGACCCGTGGGAATTAATGGTGAGAGTTTGCATTAAGAAGGAAAGGAGAACCATTAAGAGGAAGAATATGAGGGAAAGAGGATAAAAAGATGTAAAAGGAGGAAAGAAAATGAGAGGCGTGAGAATAAGTCAATAAAGTAGAAAAGAGAAAGATGATGAGAGGAGGAGAATAAGAAAACAAGAAAATGAACGAGAATGATCATAGGGAAGAACGACTATAAGATAATGAAGTTACGGACAAACGGCAGAAGAGATAAGGGAAAGAGAAGTAGAATAATGCCACGAAGAAGTGTACAAATGCAGGGACAAGAGTGAAAGAATAGAGGGAAAAAAGGATAAGGCGAGAGAGAAAAATGGAATTAACAAGAAAAGTGGGGGCGAAAAAGGGAGAAGGAAGAAGAGCGATACGTACGAAACCAGCAATGTTTAAGTGTGAGTGTGCGTCAACTTCCAAATAATTTGTTCAGTAAGTGCAGTACATTGCAACGTATTGGCAAGTGTGATGCTGTGTGCGAGTTCCGAGTACGGTGGGGTTGAGATCCACCACTCACACATCAATCGGTTAAGATCTCTCCTGCGATCAAGGCACATTACGGATTGATGCGCCTGTAAGGACTTTGTATCCATGTGTGACATCCGGTCACGGAAGCTTGGCTTTGTGCGCGTTTCGAATTTAGGAGTGGCGAGTGCCACTAGGTTAAACGAATTCTCAATCGGATTTGGGATCGCTCCCGCGATCAGGGGATAGTAGAATGTCTATCATAGCTATTGTACAAAATGTAACCATTTAACTGTACATATTTGTTTTGTAAATATAACTGTATATGTGCAAGCTCTGTGTCTGTGTTCACTGTGAGTACCCATGACGTGACAACATGTTATGTCCTGGGACCTGTCTGCGACCGCCCGAACGTGAAGATCTGGCACCTACCTACACGTCAGCTGTCAGCTTGCGGAATTTTCTAGATATCTTCTCCATCGCGGCCTCACCCGGTTGGGCATTGCTCTAAGCTTCCGATTGGTCCCCGAACAAGTGGTGTATAGTAAGATGTATAGAAGAATTACTCTTAGTAAGAAGGGACCACTTCGACTGGTTGGGAAACAAGTGAACGCCATGCAGGGCGATGACATTGCCAGAGATACTGACTGTAAGCGAACGCACTGACAAAATGAGTGCAATGGACGGAACTTGCAGTTATATTGCGAGCAGTGGTCAGACAGTAGCTGTAAAAGCGGTCCCTTCTTATAGTGAGTTAATGCCTCATTTGACATGGCGAGACTCGGGCCATCAGGCCCGCTCTTCCGTCTGGCCACGCAAATTTCACTACGCTCCTTTCACCACCTAACGGTGGAAGTAGGTATTATCTCCGGCGACGAAACAGGCGATTTGAATTTAGCTCAGAGGTTTCATCTAGCCTTGAGGGTATTTTACGTGCAGTAAATATACTACATGGGACTGCCGGCTTTACTTCCCCTCCGAAGGAAGGCGTACGAAGGATTTTTTCTCCCTTAAAAATCCACGGCTTCAATCGGGTTTGAATCCGCAATCTTGGGTACAACAATCCGATACGCTGACCGTTATACCATCCGAATCCGCGAACCGATAGTAACCTCTCTATAGTAGTAGTATAGCATAGCAGTAGTCCACAGTTGTAGGGAGTGTAAAGCTGTGTGAGTGTACACGGGAAGAGGAGGGAACGAGAATAAGGAAGGTAAGATCGCGCGCTACCTGTGATTCGTTTGCAAGGGTACTGCCGCGGTAGTGACGTAGTGTTGATCGGAGAAACTACATATCAGACTCAAACACTGGAAACCAAACGAACGAATTTCTCTCCAGACAGCTGAATTAAACCTAGCTGTGCAGCCGAGGTCGAAAATTCTCCACTTTTAAGACTCGGATCCTAGGTGTTTTCGGTCTACGAAGTTGTAGATGAAATGGTTTTGCCGCTGAGTCATCTCATCCGGTGGAAAGATCACGTGTAGGGCAACGCATGGAGTAGCGGTCACACCCTTCGCTTTCCACCTTCGGGTCCGAGGTTCAATTCGCTGTCGGTCTACGTCACGTCTGCAGTGGATAAGGGGGTTCGCTGCAGCTTTTCTCGGGGTTCTCCCGTTTTCCATCCCTATAATTTCCCCATTGCTTCATCGGCATTCATGATTTGAACACCCGCCCATCAACTCATCCATCCGGAAGGATGCCGATTATAAAGGAATAAGAAAAAGCGTGTGTTAGTTAAAGTGGCATTCAGACGAATCAAAATATCCTTAAGTAATAAACGAGAAAACTGCGTCTGTCCTTCCGTCCGTTGGTCACTCATAATTAGACCCAGTCGACGAATCGAGACAAAAGAAAAAAACATTCGGCACTATACGTCTCCTGGTGATTTTTTGCGGATTTTCCACAAAGTTATACATTTTCTCTTAAAACAAGTTTTTCAAGCAACTAAAAATCGTTTTGTGTGACATGCGGTACTTACAGAGGTGGTCAGTGCATTATATTCCTTTCGACAAAACAAATTAAGTGACACATTTCTTATATTTTGGTATATTCTAGTATATTCTGAAAGAATTCTAGAAGAAAGTGTTTTGCTCGTATAATAATTTCCAAATTTCCTAGAGACAAATTTCATCGTCGGTAATTTTATTTTCCATTTTCTTCCATCCTCCTTATTTTTACTACAATTTCATTTTAAAGTTTGCCTTCGTAAAACTTCTTAACCTTTCGGCGGGCGCGGCAGCACTCCGTGCTGTCTTTGTACTTTTATTGTCCTAAAATAGAGTATGGTTATTTGACATGTCAGAGCGTTTCAGTATTCTCATTTCGCAACATTCTAAACGAAACGCGGAAATCTCCGTTCCGTTACCTTCTATCAGTCGTAAAGAAGATTAGAAATTTAAAAAATTCTGACTGCAGCACTCCGTGCTCTGCCGCACCCACTCGTGTAAGATTTTTTAGTATTCTAAATGAACAGTTTACTAATTCAGATTGTTCCTTTACATGTATTTTTGATCACTTTAGGCAAAATCAACAATGTTAAAAGTGTTTTTTGTTGATTTTTTTCCTATTACTTGTAGTCTTATATTTGTTTTTCTGTGCTAAAAGGCTGAAACAGACGAAGAAATTAGGTATCTTTTTGAGTTACTGGAAACGGCTTGTTGGAAACCAATTGAAGCTTTTCTAAATTTAAGGACAGTAACTGTTTCATTTAATTAATTTGTCTATTTAATAGTAAGTTTGTAGTTAATTGTTTCTTTGTTATATTCTGTTTTATAGGGTTTATGAAACAATGTGTAATTTATTATCCTATATCTAAAACTAGCCACATATCTGTGATTTATGAAATAAATTAACATTAAAAATGTAATCTTTAGTTGTGAGTTTTCATTCTTCGTTCAATTATATATAAGAAGGTTTGAAGGCGCAAAATACCGTTTTCTCGAGGCAGCATAAAGTTCTCCTACACGCCCGCTTTTGTGAGTAAAATAGGCGCGCTCGCCGGAAGGTTAAAGCTTACTCTCAGTCCATAACGACTGTTCTTAAATTGTAAATTTCAATGCTCTAATAGACGAATTGTCGAACAGGAAGTAATAATAAAACAACAAAAAAATAATAATAATTCTTGAACACTGTCTGGCTCATGACCCGAAGGCACCCAAGATCGCCGGTGTTATGACTCGGTGCCTTCTCGGTGCCCGACACAACCGCCTTCCCAGCCGCCGCGCGCCGCATCCCTCGCGCCCTGCACCGCCGCTGCGGCGGCGTCCTCAATGAAATGCACTGAATGGGCGCACTCGCCCACGTGCCGCGCCGGATCACGTGACACGCGCCGTCCCGTCACGACCGCTATTAAAGAGTAGGTACCCCGTTATCAAATTTCACTACAGTGCCCCCCCCTCCCTCCCCACGCCCAACCCCGGCACCGGAGCACCGCGCCGAGCGGCCGTCTTCTTTTTTTTTTTTTTTTTTGCCTCCCCCCGGCGCTGCGCGGCTCGCGCCTTCCGCGGTCCGTTAAATATCCCTGTTTACACGCGGCGTCCGCGCGCCATTACCATCTGAATGAGCAGGGGGTTTCTTTTACGAATTCGGGCGAGCATTACCAACAGCGGCGGTAAGTATAGGCTGGGAGCGGCGGAGGCGCCGGCGAGGCAGCGACCTCTGCGGTGGTCTTCGCGGAAGACGCGGGGACGGGCTGCGATGTGTTAATGCCCTCCGATGGCGAACTCAATTAGTTAATTGTTGAATTCATTTCCATAAGCCACGGCATCTAGGTTTGGTGCCTTCATGGAATTCGTTTTTGAGTTGAATTGGTAGTTGACGTAAATGAATTGTAATTCACAACACCCGACACTTTATTTTCGTTCCAATACGCAGTATTTGAACCTTAATACTAAATAAAATCTTCACGATGTGAAATGTTTATTAAAAATGGAATACATCGACGCCTCCAGTTTAGTCGTCATGTTCTGGTGTATGATAAACATCTTTACACCTCAAATATAAATAAATGTTTGTAGTTGAACTCGTAATATTCATAATTATTATGTTCTTGCTGTTGTCGAATAGCTTAGTAGACAATACAATCTTATTCGCACAGGCAATAATCTATAAAAAGGCAAACCCAGTTAGTCTGCTTATTGCCTGCATACTTTTGTATAGATTTAACAGTGCGGAGAAGAATGCAACGATCTGCATGAAAAACAACTAAAACGAACGTAAAAAATCCAAGTGAGGTGGCTTCAAGGCAATAACAGAATTCTTGATCCGCGGCTTGTTGTGACCAGCGAGTGGATAAGACTACAACATCCGCTTCGCCGCCGCGGGGGAATAACAGAGCGCGAAAGAAGCGAGGACTGGACGACGGCTGAGCGGGAGCGGCGCGAGGACGGTTGGGGGCGACGGGGTGTGGCGGGGGGCGGCGGGGGACGGCGGGGGACGGCGGGGGACGGCGGGGGACGGCGGGGGACGGCGGGGGACGGCGGGGGACGGCGGTGGGCGGCTGAGGACGGCGGAGGACAAGGCGATGGACGAGTCGGGGACGGCGGGAGCGGACGGGATGGGCGGCGGTGGGCGGCGGGGGACAAGAGGGATGGCGGAGGAGGGCGGGGGACGGCGGGGGACGAGGCGGGGGCGGCGGCCGAAGAGGGGGCGTCGGATTCCTGACGCGCCTGCCCGGAGGCGTCTCTGCATCCGCCGCCGGTTCCGCCGCCAACGACGCCGCCTACGTGGCGCGGCGTGCTACCGATCCTCCGCTGTTTTCTCCACAGCGCCATTGACCTTCGCCAGCGCCGCTTTTTTCCACGTTCAGGGAGCGCCTAAGAAGAAGATGCGCAGTTATTAGAAAGGTGTTTGCAACCTGGCGGCTTCTTCTTTTTCTACGTGGTCTGGAGATATATTCATGCTCTTTTCGTAAGAAAGGCGTTTTCCATCAAAAGTAGTTTAGGGGCCGTCCATAAATTAAATAACGCAAATTTGGAGTATTTTCAATATCCCTTCTCCCCTTTGTAACGCACTACCCTATCTCTATGTAACGCAGCGTAATGCTGCCTCAGACCCCCTTCCTCCTCCTTTAGCGTTACGTAATTTATGGATGACCCTTACGCGCGCTTGAACCTTCCCATAATAATAACGTAAAGCTTGCGACAACACTCCCCCTTTGTAAATGGGAGAAGTGAAAATAAATTATAGCACAGTAAAAACAATATTTTTTTTTATTTGTGTTGTATATTAAATTTTATGATCAAGTCGGAATTACTTGTCGATGCTGAATGCACCTAACAGTAAGACTAGGCACATGTTGTGAGTGAAGGAAGGAGGCATCGAACTGCATGGATATTTCGATCAAAAGCTGCCCGCCCGCGGCGAGAGTCCATTGCGCCAATATATGCATACCAGTTTGGAATATTTTCTTAGTAATCTTACAAATTCACTTAAAAAGTCATGAAACATTTACATTTATTGTAACAATTTAATACAATACCTTTAATTTATTTGTTTTTAAAACAAATTAATTAGTTTTTTTTTTCGAAAAGGCCACTTCGAACCACGCAGGCGTGCTGAACATACAGTCCATAAGGGGGGATCAGCATTTCGCTAGATCCTATTTTTATCCCCCAGGATTGTTAGCCCTGGGGGTACGGTAGATGAGATGATGATAGGAGTGAAAGGATGGCACACACATTGACAAACCAATACATTCATGCCCGAGGCGGAACTCGAACCAGCGATCCTCCTGTCCGAGATCGTTACTACACTACTGACTTAGCGATCTCGGCCATGGGTACGGCATTTTAATGTAAAGACAAAAAAAATAATTTTTTCATCAAATGTTGAAAAATGTAAAAAATATATCAATGTTACAAAACAATAAAGTAACACCCCCAACCCCTATCTAACGTAGGAAAACGCGATGCCAAACTCCTTCCCACTCCGTAGTGTGATGTAATTTACGGACGACTCCTTCGTTATTTTCCCAAATTTTCATTATTAAATTTTGATAAGTTTAGAGGGTCCTTTCATAATCTCGTGAACGGATATAATTCAAATCCAGATTGTTTTCACAGAAAATATTGTGAGAAAATATATCAGTGGTCACGAAAATATTGTTGACTCTTGTAAAATTCCTGCAAGTGGAATGAATTGGTTTCGATAACAAACCCCTCACATGTAGTATGATCTTGCCAACAGGCGTAAGTTCCAAATCTTACCAACCGACTTAAGAGATGTGTAAATTGTGTACTCACAGAGTTCCTAATCACAGAGTTCCGTCTGAGTAATACAATGGAACTGGTAACTCTTCCTAAGCCGCCCTCTTCCGCTTTCTCCACAAATTTTTCTTCCAGTGTCGTTTTTAAGAATTTACCATGGCTCTGCGTGTGTTCGAATAAAAAAAATAATTTTTCTCGTTCTGAAGAACTTCATCTTGTTTTAAACCAAACTCTTTCACACAAAAAAATAGTTATTCTCCTTCTTGTTCTGATTCTTCTTCTTTCCAGGAACCACAACTTCAATTACTTTCACTGTTCTATCGACTTTCTAACAGTTTCAATTACTTTCACTGTTATATCTGATAATATATTTCATTATATTATGAGTAAATAAATCATTAAGCATGTATTATTTCATTAACAAGTGACTGTATCTAATATTTAAACACGCTCTTTCCCAAATACGTGTAGGCATTTCGAGGTTCAATCAAGGGTCTCAAACCCCATTGCTCATTTCTGGAACCTCTCCCCGCAGCGGGCCCACCTCTTCCGATGTCGCCGCCGTCGCTCGCCTCGAGGCACGCCGCCCCCGACGGGGCCCGGGCCCGTCGTTTCGCAAGCTCCCTTATGATGGAGAGCTTCGCCGCCATTAGCTGAAGTGAGTCCCGAGCGTTTATCACGCGAACCAGCGACACTGATTAGCCCACCACCTCACCGCTCTATAAATTCCGTTTAAGTACTACACTTTTTATGGGCGGCGACTGTAGTTCGCGGAGGTAGTTTTTTATAACTTTCCTTCCGGCAGGGAAAAGTTAAATTCTTTCGAGGAAGAAAATTTCATTCATCCTCTTCACAACATGATAGTTAAACCGGTATGCCGGAGCGGGGAGCATGAATGAGGTAGTAATTTGAGCGAAGAATGTGTGAGAGCGATAGTGACGGCGGCGGCTCACGGAACGACGTGAGAGGCTGACGGCGGACGAAATAATCGCCTCTGCGTCAACATTGAAAGGCCATGATTTGTAAGATGGGCATTTGAAAACGCTGATGGCTAACCTTGTTTATTAGATGAAAGAACGGTGTCGCCGGAGTCGTACCCATTTCAATGAATTCAAACTGCGATAAGTAGTAAAATGAGCATACCAATTGAGAAGTGAAATAGGTTTCAGAAATATTGTTAAAATGTAAAACTGACGAAGAGCCAGAAAATAAGTTTGAAGTTAATAAGCAAAAAATATTGTGGCAGCACTAATAAATCCGATCTAGCATTGGAGCATAGGCATCGCGAGGACTGGGTGGGGTGCGTGTAAGGAAATGCATTAGCCCTCCCCCTTACACCAAAAATAAGTGAAGGTGAGAAAATCTACGAAATTTGTACACAACTAATTTAATAACTAAGACATAATAATTCCATATTAAAATTCAAGAAATACTATGGTTGATATTCAAAAGTATGGTAACTAGGAGTATTGGTTCTTTCAGAAACGTTTTACTGAGTCTACGGTCTGAAAGTACTTCTGGGGGCCAATAAAGATAGCTACATGAATTTTCAGTAGGTTCCATGTACTACATATCATATTCATGTTTATCATGCATTGGAGCCATCTCACTTCACTGGCATAATCGGGAGATAATCATTTACATAACATGTCAATACACTACAAAATATGATGATTCCCAGTAGCCAATGCTGGAGAAAGTATGCGTATTATACATATATTCGCGTCGCGAGAAATTCAATGTGATGGTTTATTGATGATAATAACAAACTCATTTGCATGACACTTATAATGTTCTTTCTTATCTGCCAACAAGAAAAACTAGTGGTGCTAAACAGCACGTACTTTCTCGCCTTTAGTAATAGTTATGTTTCTCTCCGAATTAACACATCCTAGTCATTAGTTTTTGTAAAACTCATTACAAATCATACATCATTGGTGCCAAAACTAAATATTTTCAAGCAAATATGAACACAAATTTGACACTTTTAACTGCTTATCATACAAATAAATCATGTCCCGACAATAAGACTAGGTAATTTACAAAAAATAGCATCCGAGTCATTGTTGCCGAGCCATTGTTGCATTCCAATCTGATATTCCCTGAAAGCTAACAATTTGTATTTCATTTATTTCAAATATATTTTAAATTATTTCTAAAATATTAATGCGTAAATGATATAAAATATTAATGCATATAACAAAAGGTTGAATGTAAAAATCAAACACAGAAATATGGAAAAATATACAAATTCTAACTTACGAAACATACAACTGCCTGGAATTACGTTCACGAAGCAGTAAATTCGGTGTGGGTATGGGATCCGATGCAGGTTTATGTTTGTAGCCAAATTACACACAAAAATGTCACAAAAATACTCAAACTTTCAAATAAAAAACAAAACAAAACAACATGACCTTATTTTAACATCTGTTTTTGATGAACAGATTTTATTAGAAAAATTTCTTCAAACTCACCGAAAGACGACGATAAAAATTTTAATTTTTTTAAATTTTCGAAAAATCAGGGTTTTTAACGAACATGAGATCTGCGCCATTCTCCTTAACGTCCTTCACACTATACAACAACATAGTTTAATAAAAAACGGAGCATTTTTTTGAAATTTTTTAATATGTCCCAGCGGTTTCTTGTAAAGCAGTCCCCAGAATTAAAATATCAATTTCAAATTCAAGGGGACGCGACATCAGCCAGAACGATTGGGCAATATCAATTTTGGAGATAATTGGTTGAACGGTTCAGCCGCTAGCGTTGTTCATAGACAGACATAGAGGTTTTGACGTCAATCGATTTTTCGGTTTTAAGAACCCACCAATCATGGATTCTGGCTACTCCACGTGTTAGAGGATTTTTTTTTAAATTTAGCCGTTTTTTAAATTTGCCGTTTTTTCGCGCAGCATCACATTACCGCGGAAGCGGTAGCTAGAAAGCACAAATGCTAAAGCATGATTTCGTTTCAAGCAGAAAACATTTAATATTCTTTCCGAGGTGTCTTTAGCTGGTTTACACATTCCCACAACACATCTCTCATATTTTGTTGTGTGTAAAGGAAAGAATGCAAGTGAGTGAATCAAAAACCGCAGATTAGAATTTTGGCCAAGTGTATTAAATTCTTCGTTTTCTTGACAAATCCTCGAAAGCAATTTCCTATATTCCCCTATTGTTCTTTATTTTATGCAATAGTCATACATTTTACAGCTGATGTACTGAAAAACACCTGCATTTAAGTTTCAATTGCTTGCCATCAGCTGTGTAATTCAATGGGCAATTTCCTCTCATACTTCTTTTGTCTAGGAGCCACTGCAAAACGGAACATGGTCGTAACAATCGTCGTAAACCGAAGAACAGAACAGTCTAGGTGAATTTCACACCTTTCTGGCGGAAATAACTGTTGAATAATTCATCCCTATGCGTAATGCACCATATACATTAACAATAATTTTAATAATTTGGAGATGACCGCATTTGCATGAATAGACTAGAGGCGATTATCATTTCAGATGTAATACAATGTAATAATTTAGTTAATCAAATAAACAAATTATATTCTGATGAAAGAATTCCATAATATTTTCAATAATTCCACAATTCTGCAACTACAGAGAAAAATAGTGCTGTTGATGTAATGAGTAATGATTTTGAAAATCAGGTAATGCATGGGATGATGGGCAGGGGTCATGAGATGTGGTCGCCCTCGTGTAGCGCTCCATGATACTTGCACCGTTACAACGGTGTAGTGCAGTGTTGTCAATGTCGATACCATGAGCGGGAGTCCGTGGCACGAGTGCCACGATGAAATCGCTCCTCCACGCAGTTCGTCACCCCGCCACCAGAGACAACGCCATCCCTATTGTAAAACGGCGGGGTTACTAAAAGTTTCCTCTTCCGACGCTAGTGGCGCAGAGAAGCTCGTGGCATGGCACGGTGCCACGAGGCGTTCCGCTGCCACCTCGTCACCACTGGTGTAGTGGCTGTAGCCACCATAATAACACAACAACAGAGCTATCACTCAGTAACAAGTCATCATAGCAACGAACGATGTAACCATGGGACACCGCAACGAAGGCCTAACCAGGGGCTTCGAATAGAAATAAACTAGACTCGCAGAGAGGGCTGCTGTCACGGAATATGTTGAAGGGTGCCATTGTAGTGGAGACGTGCGTACCTCGTGTACATCGGTGCGACTGTAATAGTTAGTTGTTTAGAATAACGGTACGTTCTTTTCGGAGGGCGTATTATTTCATTGTGAATAAAATAGTTAAGAGTTGTGAGGAATATAATAATTATTTGTAAATGTCGAAGGCTGAAAGGCTATTTTATTAAATTAGTTTTAAAAAATGTAATTAAATTTGTGAACATTTCGTGTGACAATGTTCATAATTGTATTCTTAACGAAAAACGGAAGAGGAAACATGTATCAAAACATTACCCATTTACAACCAAAGTGTTTTGATTGTACTCTTTATCCTTTTATTTCTGTTGCACTCATCCAAAAAAGGTAATTATGAAAACGAGCGCAAAAGCAGTGTCAGATTTGAAACCCTTGCGCAAATCATCCACTAAAATGGCGGCCACGGCCATTTTCAATTTCTGCTTTGTCCTGAACAGTCCGTCCACCTAACTGTGGGGGCTGTGGCTAACAGAACCTAACCTCTGGAACAAAACCTCTCGTAGGTACAGCGCATGGAAAAAAATCTTTCCTTTTCGCAAGGGCCAACAGTTTGATTGGCAGTGTACCCCCTGCATAATCCACGGCAGGAATTTCCTCACCGTCGTTCAAGGTGATGTTGCCAGGTGCTCGGACTGCTAGTTAATGCCATTCGAGTGGGATTGTGTCACATGTCTAGTGGGCCAATTGGTGACATCTGTTGGCCAGTGAGTAGCCCTAAGAAGCCACGTCCGAAGACCGTCTCTCGTTCAGAACTCTCGGAGAGAGCGACACCCGCCCTACGCCAAGGGATACAAGGTCTGTCCGAAATGTCACTCAGGGCCCTGCAACTCTCCATCAAAACCGGGGACAAAGCTCGAAAGTGCTACTATAGGAGGCGCTAGAGTCGCCGGGTACAGGCTCGCCAAGATCCGCACCTTAAAATTTGCTAAATTACGAGAAATAAGAAAAGTGTCTTCTAAATGTTCAATTATTCATAATATATATGCGTATAAGAAACCACTGAAGAAAGCGCGAACATAGACGCTAGCTTTTGTAGCATTGCGCGCCTGCTTGACCGTAATGCGAACCTAAGTAGCAGACACACACGTTTAAGTATCGTTGGCAGCAGATCGTATTTGAGTTCCTGTAAGAAGGTACTACAGGAGAGTGCGCCACTATAATGGTCTCCACCACGTTATATGAGAGTTGAAGGGCCCTGTTGTCACCTTTGAATAAATGTATTAGGAGCAGAAAGGGGGGAGAGAGGAGGAGAAAGAGAAGGAGAAGTAGGAGAAGGAGGTGAAGGAGGGAAAAGACGAGAAGAAGAAAAAGGTCATAGACCAGGACAAGGAGGAGGAGATGGATAAGGACTAGGAAATGAAGGACAAGGACTAGGAGATGAAGGACAAGGCCATGAAGGAAAAGGAGAAGAAGAAGACGGCAAGGGAGGGAGGAAGCAGGGAATGTCGTGCGGCGCGACGGACAGAGGCCTTGCCGGAGGGTGCAAGTCGCCGACGCGGCGGTCAGCGAGCCCGAGGCATTGCCTCACCAACACAAATCAGGCTGGAGGTCGCCTCCTCCAGCGTCGGGATAAGCAAGATGAATGCTGCGGGCGGGGGCTAGGGTGGGGGCGGGGGCGGGGGCGGGGGCGGGGGTGAGGGCGGCGCGTGAGGAGTCACCGAAACGCGTGACCTGCGGCTGCACGCCCACGGTCTCTCCCCCACCACACACACACACACACACACACACACACACACACACACACACACACACACACACCACGTTCTATGAGTCATGCTGCCAGCAGCGCCCTTTAACTTGTGGCGTAAGATTATCTTCCCCTCCCAACTCAGGTGCATTAAACATTCGAAATAATTGGAATTTCCACGGGTTTTCCAAATAAAGCTCTTACTTACACACTGGGAAAGCTGAAAGTTGTCACTGAATATTGTTGATATGTGTAATTATTTTTTAATAACGTGAGGTACTATCTTTATATGCAACCAAAATGTTGGGAAAACCAAATCCGTTGACTTGAGCGATCCAATCGATAAAATAATTGGACTTTTTGTTTTACGCATGCATTCTAAGTTCCTTCTGGCGCCAGCTGCATTTGGTAAGTAAATATTACTACTTGACGACTTTCTGTATTCAACTTAATGATGAATCATACTCTCCATAATAATCAAGATATTAATGTAATGCTTCCAGTTTATGACCATTTGTATCCAAAATTTAATTTTTGAAGACGCGACAATAACTTTCTAAAGAACAATTCCTATTACATTTAACACAGTTTTCAGCCAAAATTTCACGTCAATGAAAATATTCTTGGGTATAAAATACGAAAACTAATATACCACTACAAACGCATTGTCTCTAATGAATTAGAGAAGTACAAAATGCTGTGTTTTCATAGCTTGTAATCATACTATGTTAATCATAATTATAGTTTAGTAGCCGTGAATTAAAACACTGAAATAATCCAAGAAACAGCAACTGCAATTAGTGAAACTTATCACGGGAATCGAGAGAGTGCAATTGCTTCACTGCCAAAGAATTGACTCCCTTCCTATCCAAAAATATTTTTGAAAACTATGTAGTACGTTAGTGCAAGTACAAGTAGTTGGGAACCTAAACATGCTCCTCTAAGGAACAATCTAATGGACGAAAAGTACCCACAACCTCCAAACCTAACATAATATTGTAGAAGAGACGATTTTGTTGATTGCACTGTTTCGTGTGACACCCATATATAATTAAAACTTCCTTCTAACGAGAGACCACTCCTTTCAAAATTAAATTTATAGGCATCTGTTCCCCATGTGCTTTACCATAAGCCAATTGAATATGCAGCAAGTATCTGCAATTGGAAATGGGCAATTTTTTTATAATAATTTGCATTGACGTATCGTTTGAAATTCAGACTATAATGTTCATTTATCAGAAGACTGGGACCATTGCACTGATATGATTTCCATCCCTTTCTGGAAAAGAATGGACCTGACTGATGACAGGAGTCGGAGCTTCGTCTAAGAACACGGAACAGAAGGTTGCTTTTATCCCTTGTAAGGTTGTATGTTTCCACCATTTGATTGCGGCGAAGTTGACATCCTACACCCCCATGTATCCCAAACGTTCGTCATCCCGTTTTGAATCATTCATCTCTAATCATCACTTATCTATCATGATCATCTAACCATCATTGGAAAGCATAAGCAGACCACTATTGTGATTACCGTAAGTCCCATTACCACCTACGCTCAGAAATGAGCATGATACTCATAATCTATACCATCATAGTTATCACTGAAAGAACATCATGCACAACACGAGTGTCCCCAAAAGCCGTTTACATGTCACTTCCATTACGTCGGCAACACTTTCCGCAGTCGCCGTGTCACCGCCATTTCTCATTTGCCCCGCGCCGTCACCTGACAACTTACGGCAGCGGGCGCGCGGGCTGACCGTAAACTCAACTTGGCCCCAGGGACTTCGCACAGACCGCCCACAATTACCTCTTGCCATTAACTGCACGCCGAGCCATATACGGTCAACATGACTTACTCCGAGGCGGAGAAGACCATCATTTTTAGTGCTAGGCGATAGCGGAACAGAAGGCGAGAGAGCGAGAGTCCAACGTCTTAACGAAGGCGCAACGGGCGAAATGCATCGACTGCACTCACAGGCCTTTAACAGCAGAGTAAATAATGCGCAACGCTACGCACGTGCATTTTCGAGGAGACCGTGGACAGCACCTCCTCTCGAGAGAGGACTATCAGCTTGAATCTCATTAAGATTTAATGGTCTGCACCATTCGTACGTGTTATTAGAAGCGCCGTCCTTCCGCCCACACGGTCGTTTGGAGTTTGGATATTGTGCTTTTGAAGTCGTGGGGATGAGCCTTTTACGAAAGAACGATGATCGGACATTAAGTCTGCGAATCTTCGTCATCAAATTCTCGAGACGTTTAAATGGCAATGAGAAATGCGAAATGTCAATGCATGGCAATGCGAAATGTCTTGCGGTGAAATTGTGCGCGGTCGTCAACGGTCGGGATGGCGTTTCACGCACAGGCACAGCTTCTAGCCCTGTAACTTACAATGGCATTGCGATGACTCGGAGCTGCTGATGTCTGAATATGAGTAACATACATTTTCACTTATGAGCGCGGAAAAAGGAAAATCCATGAGATTAGTGAGCGTGTTAGAAGAACCTTATTTTCATTTCCATTAATTTCGGAAAACGCAAACACTCTTGGACATTTTTACCTATAAAATCAGTATCTGGGAAGAAAGTGTAATTAAACAGAGATTGACCCAAAAAACTAATTTTAGTGTGATGCAAAATTATTATGTTAAATAATAAATACATTTTTCATTAAACTACACTTGAATACAAACTAAACCTTTAGTAGTTATTTTTAATATAACTAGAATTATTAGTTCCTGATTCTTAATTTAATACTGCGTTTAAATGAAATAGTGCAATAGTGTAACTACAGATTGACGAGTATTTATTATCAAAGTGTTCTTTGAGCCACGTTGCAGCTATCTTTACTGTCTTCAATTCACACCCATACCTTGCTTACTGTCAGCCGCGTAAGGAATGAAAGACGACTAAAAGGGAACAAATCTATGCTCTGCTAAGCAAGGGAAATCTGTACGTTTTCTGTAAACGAATAAAGAAATGTGTACTCAAACTATACTATTTTATTTATTCGAATTAAATAAAATCACAATAACAACGCCACATTTCGATATCACATTTCAAAGGTTAAGGATATGCAACCTTCCATGCAGTCACGAAGGTGTGAAGGTTTGTAATATTTGAAATCACCTCATTCAAAAAATGACGGGAGATTTTAACTTTTTATTTAGTATCAGAAAAGGACAGTCTGAAGATATCTGAAAGAAAGACTTAAAGTAATAAATAATAATATACTTTAGGCAGGTTTTCTTGATGTTCTAAACGTCCTTCTGCCTTTCATTTCACCATTTATCCATTGTCATAAATATCATTATTATCGCTGTCATCTACTCCGTGGATTATCACGCAGGTATCAATGACCTCAGCAGTTGCAAGACCTTAAGATCCCAATAATTAAATAATAATACAGTAAACCCTCATTAACACGAATTCTAAGGGAACGAAATAATTGGAGTTCGTGTTCGTTTAACACGAATTTCGCTGTAACATAAACAAAAGGCAAGGGATTACGGTAATGCGGACATATATAATACTCGGTAACATATGTAATACTCGGACCGACGTTTTGTTCATGTTCCAGCGAAATTCGTGTTAAGCGAGTTCGTGCTAACGAGGGTTTACTGTGTTAGTACTACTAATAATAACAATATAATGCAAGACTACACCGTTGCTGCCTTTACATACGTACATCAAGCTCGCGACGAAACACGTACGTACCAAATATTTGAGAAAGTCAACACAGCCGTTCCGCTCCACTTGTTCGGCACCTCGTCCATCTTCCGCCGCCCGGCCGCGCCCCGCCCCGCTTCGCCCGCCCCCCGCTGGGCTCCCGGGGCGGGGCGGGCCCGGAGACGGACGGGGGCCGGTTACCAGGGAGCCACCGCGTAAATCTCGGCGCCGCACTTTGTTAGGCGTCCTGTATCCGCGGACAGTGCGGCCCAGCCGCGTACGTAGCGCGTTGTTTATCGGCCGTATTATTGCCGCGGGAAAATGAGCGGCGGCGGGCGGGCGGGCGGGCAGGCGGGCGCGCCGGCGCGCTCACGCTTCCTTGTCACGCCACGCGCGCCCTAACTCAGCGCCCGGAGTCGAAGGCGCGGCCCGACACGCGGGGGAGGGCGGGGGCGGCGGCGGTGGTGGTGGCGGTGGTGGGGGCAGCGGCGGTGGTGGCGGCGGTGGCGACTGGGGCGATGGCGGCGGCAACGGTGGTGGCGGCTGGAGGGGCGGCGGAGGCGGCGGCGGGAGGAAGTTTAAGTAGGAAAATGTGGAGGGACACTGCGACGGAGATAGTAGTGGTGAGGGTGAAAGAAACGTATTGGTACTAGCAATGGATGTGTGCTAGTAGTAGTGGTAGATGTGGGTAGTTGTGATGGTGATTGGTTACTGATTCCAGGCGCGTCAACTGCTGCCATTAGTCCCGTAAGCATAGTGCAAGCACAGTTCCTCGGGAGGTGGCGTTGCTCTTCTCCCGCTGGATAGTGAGTCCCGTTGCCGACCTTCCCGTCGACTAGTGGGGTTTTCCCCAACCAGGTATCTCCAATCAGCGGAATTCCACCCCAGCGGGACTCCCGGCATGTATGGTAGTCTAGTGTATGTAAGTGTACGTGTGTGTAATATAAGTGTGAGCAAATAAGAGTTGAGGCTAGGACAAGGAAGAGGAGGGAAAGGTCTTGCGTGGTCCATGGCTCGATTGTTAAGGCATGGCTCCTGCGTTCGCCTGGTGTTGATCAGAGAAACCATGGAAACCTACCTACCAGAGCAGCCAGGCGCTGGAATTCTCCTCCAGGCAACGGTTGTTATTGTTGTTGTTGTTGTTGTTGTTGTTGTTGTTGGTGGTGGTGGTGGTAATGATGGTGATGATGATAGTGAGAGTGATGATAATGGAGGTGTGGGTGGCGGCAATGACGAAGGTGATGGTGAAAATATTTATGAGGAATGGTAGTAGTTCAAGTAATAGTAGATAAAGTATATGAATATGTGTACCATTATTGTAGAAATAATAGTTTTCGCAAGAGAAGTGTCTGTGTCAGCTGACGTCACAGAGGAGAGAAGTGGCAGCAGTAACTACAGTTTGAAAAACATGGACGTCTGAATTTTCGACGAGCAACCTCGATAAAAAAAGGATTTTGTAAGAATGTGTTGGTTACACGCGAGACACGACAAAAGAAGAGCGTTTCTATGTAACGCGTAACTATTCATAGATTGTGTTCTTAATGAAGCTAATACGTTGATGTAACCAATCTGTACAATGTATTAAGTTGGTCAAAATATTAAAGATTGTTATCCGTCACATGTCGACATTTTACTTTGGAAAATAGCGACAACAGAAAGTACACAAGAAATGTCACGAAAAACCCATGCGTAACAAATTAAAATTACAAGCGCCATTGAGCGACCCGATGTTTTCTGAACAGTTGATTGATCTGATCGCCATCGAGCGACCCGATGTTTTCTGATGCGTTGATTGCTGTAGTGCGCAGGCGCAGTGTCAAACATCTCGTGAGTCTCGCTCGCACTTTCAACTGCCGTTGAGTGCACTGATATCTCGCGCGAACCCTATTAGTGGAGATAGTGTCGATGGTTGTAGTGCCGGAGGTTGAGGCGGACGTTTGCGGCGGAGGCAGGAAGCTCTTTCAAAGGTGGATCATGAAAAAGATAAATTGTTAGGAGGGGAGGCGGTAGAAGACATGGAAGAAGAGACTGAAAGGAGGCAGGTGATGAAGGAAGTTAGGGACAAAGACGACAGAAATCGCAGAGAGAAGAGGTAAAGTTGAAGAAGATAAGGAAGAGAAAAAAAGAGAATGAATCGTTCAAGGTGATCAGATAGAAAAGTGGAAAATTGTAGCTAAAAGGGAAGGTAGTGGAGGAAGAATCGAAAGAAGAGGCAGAGAAGGCAGAGCACTGAAGGCAGAAGACTTGACGCTGAGCATATGATCAAAACTGAGCTCGAGGTGAAGAAAGAAGGTGAATCAAAAATGAAAGTGAACGTAGCAGGACGTGAATCGCCAAAGGTGATTTAGGACGAAGAGAATGAGAAGTGCGAGGAAGGAGGGAGGCAAATGAAACGAACATGGCGCCATGCATTGACTGTGTAAATGTGTCACTGACCGGTACGGCACGGTAGTTGAAATGTAGGCTGGCAGGTGATGGCGGAGGCTGGAAGAATTCTTGGTGGGAAAAGCGATAACATTGGGAGTAGTAGTGAAGGCAGTGATGGAGATGGTGAAGGAATCTGAGACAGTGGAGGAGACTTCAGCTGGGCCAATGACGTGGCAGCGGCAGAGGCCGAGGTGGTGGCGGAGGAGGCAGAGGCCAAGGCAGAGGCGAGGATGGGAGCAGTGGCGATGGCGTTGGCGATGGGGAGATGGAGGCAGAGGCGAAGTTGGAGGCGATGGCGTTGGTGGAGATGAAAGCAGAGGTAGAGGCAGAGGTGATATCGGAGGCAGTGGCGTTAGCGTTGGCGGTGGAGGTGGAGGCAGGAGGAGAGGCGAAGATGAAGGCGTTGGCGGTGGAGGAGGCGGAGGCACAGGCAAAGGCAGAGGCAATAGTGGAGGAAGAGGTGGAGGTGGAGGCAGAGGTGAAGATGGAGGCGTTGGCGGTGGTGGAGGCGAAGGCAGAGGCGATGATGGAGACGGAGGCGAAAGCGGAGGCAGGGATGGAAGCAGTGGCGGAGGCGTTGGCGGTGAAGGAGGTAGAGGTAGAGGAGGAGGCAGAGGCAGAGGCGAAGATGGAGGCTTTGGCGTTGACGATGGTGGAGGTTGAGGCAATGGCGATGATGAAGGCTTTGGCGGGGTGGAGGTGGAGGCACTGGCGAAGAAGGAGTCGGTGGCATTGACGGTGAGGAGGCGAAGGCAGAGGAGATGATGGAGGCAGTGATGTTGGCGTTGGTGGAGGCAAAGGCAGAGGCGATGATGCAGAGAGTGGCGGTGGCGTTGGCGGTAGTGGAGGCAGAGGAGATGATGGAGGCATTGGTGTTGGCGGTGGTGGAGGCAGAGGCAAAGGCAGAGGAGATGATGGAGGCAGAGGCGGTGGCGTTGGCGGTAGTGGAGGTGGAGGCACAGGCGAAGATGGAGGCGGTGGCGTTGACTGTGAGGAGGCGGAGGCAGAGGCGAAGACGGAGGCGTTGGGGTTGGCGGCTGTGGTGGAGGCAGAGGCAAAGGCACAGGCGATGATGGAGGCGGTGGCGGTGGCGTTGGCGGTCGTGGAGGTGGAGACACAAGCGAACATGGAGGCGGTGGCGTTGACGGTGAGGAGGCGGAGGCAGAGGAGATGATGGAGGCAGTAATGTTGGCGTTGGTGGAGGCAAAGGCAGAGGCGATGATGCAGAGAGTGGCGGTGGCGTTGGCGGTAGTGGAGGCAGAGGAGATGATGGAGGCATTGGTGTTGGCGGTGGTGGAGGCAGAGGCAAAGGCAGAGGAGATGATGGAGGCAGCGGCGGTGGCGTTGGCGGTAGTGGAGGTGGAGGCACAGGCGAAGATGGAGGCGGTGGCGTTGACGGTGAGGAGGCGGAGGCAGAGGAGATGATGGAGGCAGTGATGTTGGCGTTGGTGGAGGCAAAGGCAGAGGCGATGATGCAGAGAGTGGCAGTGGCGTTGGGGGTAGTGGAGGCAGAGGAGATGATGGAGGCATTGGTGTTGGCGGTGGTGGAGGCAGAGGCAAAGGCAGAGGCGATGATGGAGGCGGTGGCGGTGGCGTTGGCGGTAGTGGAGGTGGAGGCACAGGCGAAGATGGAGGCGGTGGCGTTGACGGTGAGGAGGCGGAGGCAGAGGCGAAGACGGAGGCGTTGGCGCTGCTGGCGGGGGAGGCGGAGGCGCAGGCGAGCGCGAGGCGCGCCGTGCGGTCCGCGGGGGGCCGCATTCCTGCGAGGGCGACCGCGGGCGACGCGCGATTTATGACGCAGAGTTTTATTTACGTCGGAAGCCGTTGCCTGCGCGCGACGCCGCGCAGAAGAAGGCTACTGTGCGCGCGATGACTGATGGCAAATCGATCGGCAGGCGCCACACCGGAGGCCCTTTTTACGCCACAACACACAATACGTAACAATAAAAAAGGGTGTGCGCTATAAATGAGTCACTAAAATTATGTTCATGAAGTGTGAATTACATGTCACTTGTAGGCACAGGTTTAAAAAAATATCAAAAACTAACTAAAAATACTAAAAAAAATTATAATTCTCTTCTTGAAATTCGGTATGATAGGCAGTTATTTCTGTTTCTCCTTTTTTAAAAGAAAAATAATCGATAAATATGAATAACTCATAGTTTGAAGATTCTTACTGTTTTTTAAAATATTACACAAATCCTGCAATTTCAGATCTAAAAAAAATTATTTAAAGTCGCATCAACGACAAGTTTATTTGTTTGATTTTTAGATTTGATTATTTTCAGAATTGTTTGATGTCCGGTACTTTATTTTCGGGACAATATTGACATTCGTCACAACTAAATAGCCGATTTGAAATGCTCTTTGAAAATCATTAGTTCTCAAAGCGACTGTAGTAAGTAATACTTAAAGAATGTGCACGTTCTCTTGTATTTGTTATTTTTGCATTTATCTGTCCCAAAACGCAATAATTTGAATAGTAAGTTGCAAACATAAACTTCTCCACCATTTTGGATCTTCGCCAATAATAGCGACGCTATTACAAATTAATTTTACGATTAGCAGTTACGAAACCATTTTAGAGAAATATTAAATGATAATTTTTATTTAATATATTCACATATTAATTCACATCCAATTTCTACACGCTAGAAATAAATAAAATGTCAACAACTTTTGCTTGACAGTGAAATAATATTTTAAGGGTACTTACATAATTGATGAGCAAGTCGAATGTTGAGGAACACTGAAACATAATGCAATTATGGTTTACTTCTTTTATTAATTAATTTCTCTATCATTATTTATACTTTTAAACTTGCATTGCACATTTAATTGTCAAATAATTATTTTTTCAAAATATTTATTAGGATTAATGTGCTCAAGTATGAATCTTACTTTATATCTCCATCATTAGCTCTCAATTTCATCACAAATTATGTATGAAGAACAGAGTAGCGAACATCAACATTTGCAACGTCTTTGGCCACTTAATAATTTAAATTTTGCTGACAAGTAATATGACATTAAAAGAAAACTTTTTATCAGAGAATTTCGATTTTTTTATCAAAAATACACATACATGTAACATAACAAAATTACAATTGCTTATTTCATCATCGTAAAATCGTAATGGCTATTTCATTATAAATCAGTGGAGTATGTTCAATTGTAACAAATTTATTAGTTACTGTAATTATTACAAATTCTTTCAAGTTTCTCTAAGTATTTCACTTTTGATTGTGATATTTTGTTTGTGCTTGCTTACGAATTCTTGGCTTAACTTTTTAATAAAAAAAAAAATATAAAGAATGCCCAAATTTTTCCGGGTGCCATCAAATGTGTCTTCCCTACAGTCTGTTATTTTGCACTGATCTAGGAAGAAAGTGTGGAGAAGACTTCATCATGAAATTCTCGATACGCTTGATACAAATATTTAAATAATTTGTTCATTTAACGACAAATTAGTTATCTTAGAAACGCTGGCAACAACTCACCAATTTAAGGCAGAAAAGAGCCATGGTCACCGGGGTATCTAGAGATAACATAGTGGAACAAAAACCAATAAGATCAGGAAAAATTGAGGAATGGAGTGTAGATAGCAAATTAACCATTATTTGGAAATGTAAATAAAGAAGGACAATTCTGTAAATGTCTGATATCTTAGCATGAATTGTTATAGATAAATTCGTCCAATATAAAAACGAATAGTCTATCATCGAAATAACTATTCTTCAAATGATTTCAAAGATGGCAGGAGAACAAATAAACTGAATTATGTTCTAAGAGAATTAGCACTTCAAATGTTAATTTATACATGAGTTGAACCTCGAACAAAGTTATAATTATATTTGCCTAGCAGATTACATTGTTTTGAAGGAGAAGAAGATATAAACGGTTCTGGCAAAGACATTTCTGAAACATACTTTTAGGAAACTACTGCTGGTCGGATAATGTTATTTACCTTACATCTCACCACATTTATATCACTATACTCTTCTCACGGTAAAATGATACTTCTAATTTGTACTACAATCTTGAAATTTGATCACTATAAATCCTATTTTTACTTTCTCGTCTTACGAATACGTTGTAAGAAGATAAAGTAAGTAATTGTGCGCCGGAAAACGGCGAATTTTTTCAGATTCTATTTGCGACATATTTGAACTTTGCAATTAGAATGCAATAGCCATGCACGGCCTGAAATGATCACACTATTTGGCAATTTAACGTGTCTACAAAACTGTTAGAATAAAAAAAATTTTAATTTTCCAACCTACAAAATGGTACTTCGTTCTCCCTAATCTGAATGGAAAAAATTTTAGATTATCGAAGTGGTAGTATATATTTTATAAAACCAAACTTCGAATTATCAAGTTTTGTAACTTGCTGGTCATCATTTAGAAATGAAAAGGGGGACACATATAAAATTCTAGATATCTGATACAGTAACTGTGGAAACACTCAATGAACACTTGCTAAAATTATCGCTAATTTTCCGCACTTCTGGTTGAGGTTGTGACCTGAATATATCAGTCTGAACACACTTCCTGCATTATAAAGAACTTAAGTTCGCAGGTGTGCAGTCTTAGGACACGTGTCTCTGGATGTGATTAGGGCTTGGCGTGACGTGACTGGTCAAAAATTGATGCAGCTTGGGAACTTGCGAGCAGCACGGGGAGAGAGGAGAAAATATCAGATTGAATGTGACAGAAAGAGCAAACAGGTTACATCCACAAGCTTTTAATCAAAGAACGCTGTGCAGGTAACAAATACACCAAATCTTTGGAGTTAAATGTTCAATTACACCTTCCTTAACTCACAGATACGTGCGTGTCCAAAGGCGTCGTTTATCTTGTGGACTTGTATCGTGTGTATCGTGTGGATCAATAAACATATTCGTCTCTACCAATCCAGCTTTCTTTTCAAATCTCTTTGATTTCTTGATGTGAAAATTTCAATGTCTGGACATCATAAATGAGACATATAAAAATGAATTAATAAATGTGTCTGTCTGAAAAACATTAATACTTTTCCAACAGAAGACATCAAATACTTTGGGGAGAGGAGCGATCTTTGGCACACTCGCTCATTAACTCTCACTTCGTCTTCGAAAAATTGTCTTTTTTTCAATCGCGAGACCATCATTCATGAAGTCGTAGGCTTCCGCGACCAGCGTGTCGCAAAATTTGGGAAATTCTCATTTTGTAACCGAGCAATTGGAGATTGGAACAGTTTACCCACAGCAACTTTCATGGTCTTTCCTCTAAGTGCACGTAGTTTTAGAAATAACTTTAGAACAAGATGAAAGTAATAGATTTTAAATGAGTAACTACGTGTTGTAAAGTATGGTGAAGTGCTGTGAAATGCTGGATACTGTAATTCAAAGCAAAAAAGTGTAGTGTAGTGCAGTGAAGTGTAGTGAACGTGATAAATGCCTTTTTTCAAACTAATTTAGCCAATATCTATGTAGCTCATACTGTTTTTTTATCACCAACATATAATTGTTGTATATCATAATAGAGTTGAAATAATTGTTATAACACTTAATATTAGAGATAGTATGATTATTGCATATTGTGGTGCCTCAGCCTTTGACTTCTCCGACAGCCAAGATCATTTGCATCATTGTAGGGTAAAGTTCCCTGAGAAATACGTTCCTAATGTGAAATACCGAAGTATCAAACCTGTATTGAGCTGATGGCTCGAGACAAAATTTGAGAATTACTTTGAAGAGGCCCCTGATCGAGAGTAGATAATGTGTTTTGTGTTGAATTTCTTGAGTGAAGTGGCAGAGCGTTATTCCTTCAGAGCGTTAATAAAAATGTTGGAACAGTAAACAAAATAACAGTTTTTACTCATGTGCCGTAAATATTACAAGAATTATCTGTATATTAATTTAAATATATATAATTTATATATATATCTGTATATTAAAATTATAAATATAAACTTGTAATATTTACAAGAATTATATTATAATTCTTGTAAATATTACAAGAATTATAGTATGTGTTGTTTGTATATCAATTAGTTGTATTTCTAAGAAACATCACAGAATATACAAAGAACATTGATGCAGATTTTGACCGCGAAACAGCTTGAAAGCAATGTGGCCGCTATATCCTCAATTTGGAATATGAGCATTGTCCGAATGTAGAATATTCCACATTGCTGCTAGATGTAAAATGTACATGGTTCTTTTGGCTGTATACATTAAGTTGTATTTTCTAACATATTAATATTGACATTCTATACCGTACTGTGAAGATGTATGTTCGAAGATCTCAAATGATTGGACTCGATGTCAGAAGTATAAGCACCGGGCTCATGTCCCATGTGCAGGTAATGCAAAAACAGAATTTCGTCTGCAGGATTTATCTGTACGTTAAATCAAATTTGTATTTTTGCTTAAATAAACTTTGTTCTAGACAATAATGCATTTATTATTTGCAAAAAAGAAAAAAGCATTCACTATTCCACTTTTGGAACGGGGTACGCCTAATATGGAATATATGTAGACCTACCTTAATTACGAAATATCGTGATTTTCTAATAGATTTTATTGAATAATATTAAGCAAAAAGCAGAAGATCGAAGAGATTGGGTTACCGGAATAAAAGAAGCCATGCTAAAACTATAGGTGCCGTAGAGCTGACAGAAGAAGAATATTAATGTGTTTATGAATGACTTGTTTAAGGAATGATGTACACTGGTCGTCAAATTTGCCCATATTTATGAAATTCTAGACGAAAATTCAAAACGTATTCGGCATTAGGGCACTTTACATGTTCCCGACGTCTCCTGGCCACCTTCACCTAGGGCAGGGCTGTCCAACCGGCGGCCCGCGGTGCCATTTATTGTGGCCCACGGAAGGTTATTTGTCAAAGTGAAAGTGCCTTTCATTACGACGTTGAGCGAGAACGTTGTAGACCTAGTACTCGCCGGGGCCAACATCTCTTTTAATGAAAAAAAAGGTTAAGTTTAGATTTAAAGATTTTGTATATTAAATTCAGAAAGTCAAAATCATCCCAATATGTACTAGTTATGCATGGTACGACCTGATATCACACATGGTACCATCCCCCCGTTTCAGAGCTGCCGAAGACTGCCGAAATCAACAATACGGGGAAATCATGTGTGGATCGCTTGAGTAATGAAAATATGGCCCGCAACATATTAAATGTTTTAGTTGTGGCCCTTGAGGGACACCCCTGGCCTAGGGAGTTTCTTCCGCAGGTGACTCCAAGAACCGAACCACGTGGCGAGGGGCGTGGCGTGCCGGAGCGGCGCGGGGCGGGGGTGGAGGGGTCGTCGGGGAGCGACGACAGAGCGCGTCCCGCGCAATCAGGCAGCTCAGCCGCAGCCGCCGCGGCGCCGCGCCGCGCCGCGCCGGATGACGAAACGCCGGTTGTAAGTCGCGCCGCACAATCAATTACAGAGTTAACATCTGCGCGCGTGTAATCCTCTTTGGCGGCCGCGGCGCCGCTGCCGACGCCGACGCCGACGCCGACGCACGACAAATTGTGATCTCTTATTTACGGCCGTGAACCCACCCGCACGCCCCGACACCCCCGCCGTCTCTCGGCCCCGCCCCTCTGCGCCGAGTCCCACCCTGCCACGGTAAGACGCTTCTCCTTTCAGCCGTACCTCGGCCCGGCCCGCTCTCACCTGGCTGAAGCCACGGCCATCTTCTCCAACCATCTTTTACATGGTTCTTCCCGCAACCACTTACCCCAATCCGCTACTACCCGCTCCGCTCCGTTCCGCCTTTCTCAGCCCAACCTGGCAGACTCAGCCCTGACAAGTTTATCTCTGTCCAGCGCACAAAGGCCAGACCGAGTCGCGCCAAACTCAGTCCCATTCTGTTCCCACAACGCCACGGCTCTCCTCGTTATTCCCTTCCTGCTTCGCCCCGACACGAACAATCGTTCCACGGCGCCACGCATCTTCCTGTTCCATTAAGACCAGTCCAAATCTGCGCCACACAGCACCACTCTTCCCAGTCCTAGCTTCGTTGTGCGCAGAGTTCCGCTCATGATCACCTCTCACCAATCTACACTGCCCCAGCCCAATTCGCCATGTGTGCCCGTTCTTTCTCTTTCTTACCACTGCCTTTCTTCATCTCTGTACATTCCTACTCCTCCCCGCCCCTCTTCTACCATTGCGCATCCACCACGACAGGTCTCGGACGCAAAGCGACAAGCATAAGGCGACTGCAATTGCTTCTATCGCCAATCCAGGTGTCTATCAGAGGCCATGATAAGAGAAGTAGGAGGCGACCGGGCGTGAGAGCAGTGGCTAGTAGGTAGATGCGGGCAGTGGAGGTGGATAGTGGGCGGCAAATAGATGCGGGTAGTGATGGTCGGTAAAAGGAAGTAGTAGGCGAGAGAGCGGTCAGGTGGGAGAGCGGGAGTATTGACGGGCAAAAGAGACGGAGGATGTGCGGGAGAGAGGGAGAGAGCGAGAGGGTTCGCGGGAGGCAGAGACGGGATCGGAAGGAGGGAAGTAAAGAAGGAAAGAAGAGAGGTAGACGGGCATAAAAAAGAGGGCAGGCCGGAGGCGGGGCGTGCATGGGAGAATGGCCGAGAGGGAGGGAAAGAGAGAGGTTGCGCGGTAGGAGGAAAGGGGAGTGTAGGCGAGAGGAAGGGAGGGAGGAGGGGTAGGTGGGAGTGAGGAATTCTAAGTGGGAGGGACAGAGAGAGGTTGGGCGGGAGAGGAAGGGGCGTGAGAGGGAGGAGGGTGGGCGGGGCGGAGGCGGGCGGTGGCGTGGGCGGGACGTCTCAATCGCAGCGCGGGGCGACGCGTCACCGGCGCGGAACGCGTGGGCGGCGGCGGACAAAGGCGCGATGCCATCGGCGCCGCGCGGCCGCGGATCAGGAGGGGCGGGGGAGGCGGCGCGCACTCCCACGGCGATCTGCGCGCGACCTCGACATGACTCTACGATTGCTCAACTCGCTCCAATATGGGAGCGAGCCTTTATCAATAATTAAAGATTAACAAGGGACGCGGAGTTTAAAATAAAAGTGAGGAGCGAGGAAATGTTTCTTTTGAATTAAAAATTAAAGGTTAAGATGAAAGATCATTCCTAATTCTTTTAATAAAATAATAATAATAGAAAACGTTTTATCACTTATAAATAGAAAAAATCATCATTATACGCGAAAAACACGGCTTCTTGTAACAAATGGATTATTCTAGTCGTTAGATGAATTCATAAAAATAGTACAGGATGCTTTTAAATTATGAAAGTTTTTCTAGTCTATTGGAACATCAGTACTACCGCAGCAAAATACTTTCTCACATTATTTACAACATTTGCAACATTTGAAAATTCAGAGAATTTACCTATGTATGGCCAAATATTGAAGCATATTACAACATTGCATTGCGAATTGCGAGTTGATAAATACTTAAATTTGCAAATTGATTCAAAACAAAGTTATCACGGAAGTAATATATTAAACATTACGATAACTACAAAAGGTTGAATATTCCCAGTATAAACAAACCTTTATGCTTAATGCGGAGGAATTAGAGTGTAGCTACAAAGGATTAGTCAATTTGCTCCCCACAAAACAAACAAAAACCTTCGACAAGGCTACTTTGCCAGGAATGCCACTGCCGCTTAAGTAAAATAACGTAATGGATAAAGCTGAACATTTTATTTTGAAAACTCTAAAAACTTTCAATACAACATAACCCTTCTTATAACATTATTACACTATTGTAACTGTAATGAAGAAAATGCATTTCTTGCATTCTTTGGATGTAAAAAATACAAGTACTAAAATACGTACATAGAATGAGTCAGAGGAATATTTCTATGAATAAATATACTATTGCTAAATAAACTAGAAAGTTCTCATCATTTAGGAAGTTAAGAAATTCTTACATAGAGAAAAATGATATGTTAATATCAATTTTTTAATATCAAGAATTTCATGGCGCTTTTGATTCTCTGAGTACAGAATTCAATCTTTACTCCCACCAATTGACTTTGACTACTTTAATCTCTCGTTAGTACCCATATCCTTATTTCCATTCCAACAATTATATTGCCTAAGTATCGGCCGCCAATGTTTTGTCACAGTCACCATTTGAGCCTTTCTACCAATGCAATAACTTTACTGTCTTCGCACTATCACTTAAAACAACATTCATCGAAGAACTATCTTCAAATTGAATAATAATACAATGCAGTCCTGAATGAAAAAAAGTTGCCATGCTTATTTTACTTTCACTGTAATTGAACTAATCTTCCTTTCACTTTCATTAGCACCTTCAACCCACACATGGGATTTTCACCAAGGAATAACTGAGGAGGAGACGAATAACAACCATCACCTCCATTTCCACGATATCCATCACTATTATTTGGTTTTTCAATAAATTTTCTCTTCACTATCTTATTATTGCTTCAATATTGCTACGCTTCTGCTATCATTTCAATATGTTCACTATTATAGCCAGAAAAACACCAGCAAGTTCGCTATCACCAATTTTAGAACTTTGTTACACCACTATCACTTGCACCTTTGCAGTCATTATGCTCTTCGAAAAGCCTCCAAAGTATCAAATTAATCGGTATATCCAATGCTAATTAATATTCTCTTAACAATAATAATCACGTTGGATATGAGATACCACCATATCTACCATCCACATTCTATTACAATATCACTGCTGACATTTTTCCATTATCCCCTATCTCCACTGCTACCTGCATCACATATATCTCTTTTTTTATTTTTCTCCCTTCTCGTACGTCTATTTAATCTTTACCACCCAATCTACCAGCACTCCCTAATTTACCCCTTTTTAAGCTCCTTCTGAACATCCACCAACCTGGGTCAGCTATTAGATCATTGGTGTTGGCGAGAAATTTAATTCAGCACCTCTATCCTGCCCGCAAAGAAAAAAGAGATGGAAGATTACACGTATTGCCACTTTATTATTACCTCTTTTTGAACCTTGATGCTCCGTAACTAAGTCTTAAAAATAATTTAACTGACCAAGAATATTCAAATGTGAAAATAATATCCTTAAACTAATGATTATTTGGCAACTTTGGTAAAAATGTTCAAATTACAAAAAAACAAAAAACCGATAGTGAATGAATTTGTTTCGGGCATCACCACCCCCAGTTATCTGACTTTTTGGGAGACCTCCCTGTTCCCGTTCGCACATTCCAACGGCTCGTATGGCTGCCACCATACTTTTTTCGGCTACACCTTCCATCTTTACCTTCACCTCCATTATCGACTGAAATCATATCTATAACGACACTTTTAATTCTAATCTTAACTGGCTTTTCTGCACTCACATTCATTTTCATCGTTACCTACTTGTCTTGAACCTCCTCTGTCTAAACTCCCCCTCCATCCACAATCTCGGCACCCTTTTTACTGCTATCTGCATCATATCAATACACTCATTTTCACATCCGTGTATTTTTCACCAACACGTCTACACACAAGCCCATCTTGGCTTCCTCACATTCTTCCCTTCGCAATATTTCCCAGTCATCTTTGCTTCTCTATCCTCTTCCACTTCCATTTTTTATACCTGCACCACCACCACCACCACCACCGCCTTTAACTTCATTTCCGCCTCCCCGTCTCCAGTCTTATCACCTCCGCTTCCATAATCATCTCCATCACCGTCTCTCTCTCTAGACCCATATCATATCCGCCCACACCTCCGTCACCTTCATCTCCACTTGTTTCACCTCCACCTCCAATACTGCACCCTTATTATTACTCTAGCTTCACGTCCATCGTCTAAACTCCTCTTCTTCTTTTACTAAGGTTACCCCTGTTTTTCTTCACACTTCACTATGCGAGGATGATTCAGGAGATGTGGAAACCGAACTCTCGATCCATATTTTCTTCGGTCTGGCGTTTTCCTGTAGGTTTTGAATATCTCGCAATCTTGATTAGTCTTTTGCATCTAAACTCCATTCCCATTACTTACAACATCATCTCCATCTCCATCATCTGAACTCCATTTTTATCATCAACATTACCGTCACCTCTATTACCTCCATACCTCAACTCTACCTCTATCTCCAACAACATCACCTTCATCTCCATCGTCACTTCTATCACCTCAACCCCACTTCTATCACCAAACACTACCTCCATCTCCATCACCTCAATTCTACTTGTATCATTAACAACATCATCTCCACCGTCCCCTCCATCATCTGAACTCCACCTCTATCTCTAGTATCACATCCATCTCATTCGTCCCTTCCATCACCTCCACCTCATTTGTCCCCTGCATCTTCTCAACTCCACCTCTATCTCTAACATCACCTCCACCTCATTTGTCCCCTGCATCACCTCAACTCCATCTCTTATATCCAACATCACCTTCACCCCAATCGTCACCTCCCTCACCGCAAGCCCCCTCTACCTCTACCTCCAACATCACCTCCTCCTCCATCGCCCCCTCCGCCTGTGCCTCGGGGGGCGAAGTCGCTCCTCCTGCGCGTGCGTGTCCGAGCAGCGGCTGCTCTCGCCGCGGCGGCGCGCGGGGCGGGGCGGGGCGGGGCGGGGCGCGGGGCGAGGGGCGGGGCGCGGGGCCAGTCGGCGGCGGGCGCCCGGGGCGGCGGGCTGTTGAACCCGTCCGCGTCCGCGCCAGTAACGCGCACCCACACGCCGCGCCGCCACCGCGCGCTTATTACCACCTCCTCCCGCCGCCGCCGCCGCCTCCCCGGCCTCCGCCTCCGCCGCCCCGCCGCCGCCGCCGTAACTGCGGCCGCGATTGCCAGCTCCGGTGCGGCTGCAGAAAAAGTTGTCAATCAGGCGGCGAGACCCGGCGGGGCTGCGGTGGCGGCGGCGGCGGCGGCGGAGCGGAGGCGGCTGCGCAGGCGGTACTGCCCCGGTTCCCCGACCGGCGTGCCTTGCCCTTTAAAGGACAATATTGGCGGCTGGCCGCACGCCGCGGGGCGTCCGCGGCCGCGGCCCGCGGCGGCGGCGGTGGCGGCGGCGGGGCGATCGCCCACCGCCCCGTCCACCCGCCCGCCCGCTGGCTCGCCCATCCGACGCCGCCAATTCCCGCGCGGCCGTCCACCGTTCGCCCCGCCCCCGCCCGACCGCCGCCGACGCCCGCAAAAAGGAGCAAGCTGCGAGGCGGCGGCGGCGTCCGCGCCCGCGGCGACGCCCCCCTCCCCTGCCCTCCGCCGCCCGCTCTGTGGGTTTTCGACCCGCGCCGGCCGCTATCCCCGCCGGCCGCCTCCGCCTCCGCCGCGCCCGGGCCCAGCGACGCCCGCCGCCCGCCACCGCAGCGCAGCGCAGCGGGCAACAGCGGAGCGCCGACGCCCGGCGCTGGCGCAGATCGCACGCCACACGATGATGATGAAGAGCCAGCGGATTTCTACGATTTGGCATATTTTTGCCCGTTGCTTCTGGGCGTAGCGAAGTGAAAATCCTTCACATTTGGTTAGAATGGGATGTACATTTAGCCGATTTGTCCTGTTGCCGCATATTCGTGTAATTATAGGAGCATATTTTGCATATTTCCTTTAAATAGACTTATCTCTAAATCGTTTCATGATTTCATAGAATTTATTTATTTGTCACCGTTCATTGATCAGAAAGAGCTTGTAAAATTTTGCGTTTTTTCTTGTCTTTAGATTTCTACTTGCTTGCTTGAGTGACCCACTGAAGATGAGAAAAGTGTTTCCGAAAGTTGACTTTAGGATGTTCTTATAAATATTAAAACTTTTATTGTTGTGTTTTGATTACTTCTTAATTTGTATTATGGAGGCAACTTATCAAGATATCTGCTACCACCACAGAATTCATCTAATCCCGTGACAAATTGACTTCACAACATAAATCCACTGTTACAGTGATCAGCTAAAATTTTGGAAAAATATTAAGTAAAATGCATAAAGAAGTCCAACGACCTACAATCATATTAAAATGAAATTCTACAAAATCCTCCTGACTCAGTTTACTTTAAGCCTATATATTCCATTTTCCAGTATGAAGTTATCTTTCCGCAGACCACGAGAGGAAGCTCCACCAAATGGTCCGATCTGCATCCGTTGAAAATAGGCGGCAAGTCACTACGAGGAAGTGGAAAGTGGCAGTTGTCAACGGTGTGTAAAGATTATCGTCTGGTACCTAGAATCCCGAGATGAGGAAGCCCAATTTTTTATGGAGTTCTAGATTCTCGCGAGTTTCAAATGCGTGTTCAGCCACTCTGCCAAGCACTCAGAATAGAATATTTGATGAAAAGCTTCCCCTCATGCCTATGAACATCATCATGAGCGCCACCAAAAGTTTATTAATTTGTTTACTTATTTATTCTTTAATTTACAGGTTCTTCAGCTGGTCATTGAGCTGAGCGATCTAATAAGTAGATGATAGACTTAATGATGATGAGATGCAGGGTGGAAGGAATGGTGATGCAAAAATGGAGGACTAAAGGAATAGGAGTGACGGGAAACGGAAACAGGAAAAACCTGAGAAAATTTATCAAGCACTTCCTTTACTCATCACAAACAAGGATTGGCCGGTCACGGTCTTGTGATGAAGTTTTATGCAATTATTGGAAATGCTAGTGATCATACACAATAGTAATGTATTCACAATTATTAACATAAGGTCACGGATTCTTAGGTTTTAACTTTTTTTATTCCTCACTTATTAACATAATTATTTTAAAACACATACCCGTTTCAATAATTTTTAAGACAAATACGCGAGTCGTATAACTTCTCAAATGAGTCACGACCTCTAAAAAAGGCTAAATCTTGATATCTTGGCTTATGAAAACTCATTTCTGTTGATCGGAATTTTACGGTGGCCTGAACTCAGCATTCGACGTCATTGAATTTATTGCAACTAGTTAGATTAATATGAATTTTCTGATTCAAATTAGCAGGTGCATGCCTTCTACTAAACGAAGCGATGAAGATCATTTAATCTGTTTCATGGAAAGAAGTACAGACTGTAGGCGATTTTTTCTTTTCAAAGCTATCAAAACATTAGCGTATTTCCGGACAGGTAAAGTTTACAGACACAAATAGAGTTCTTCTAGGATAATAAATATCACGAGAATTACCTCGGAGACCGAGAAAGACATCTGTCGATAAAGTAGGTACAAATGATTTCATGTTGCGTTGAACGAACCTGTTCTCGTTTTAAATGTTCTTTTGGAGGCAAAATTCCTTTACATGAGGTATTTGAGGGTTATACATGATTGTTCATTGTATCAGCACATCTTAAAGTTAATTTTTGGTTTGGGGTTTAATTTTCAAGGGCATATTTAAGAAGTTCAATAATCGTTCATCATTTTTGTCCTTTTTTATGAACTTCGCTTAAGTTCAGAAGTACTAAAATTCTTGAACAAACTGAGTTAATATGTTAAATACGATTTATTGCAATTATTGTTTAGGCTGTTACTAAAATGATAACAAAAGTGATAAAAGTCTAAAAGGGGCTAAATCGAATTTTCAAAAACTCTGAAATGACGTTCATAAAATCCTAAAAATTCGGGCTCCAATTATCATAATCATCATTCTTCATGATTGGCGCGCAGTCTGTTTATCTTTCAAATATTGAGAGTGAACGAAATTTTCAATTTGAATCTGATAAAAACGACTGTAAGAGACAGGTCAGATGGAAAATGTGTTCTCTTCCGGAAAAAATTAGACATCCCTGATTTCTCTACTTGGAAAATCACTTATGCCCACTAGGAGTCGAAAAATATCTACCTTTAATTACAAACACATCAGAACAGCTTCATGCTTGTTCGTCTCTTTGTATTTTTAATTATAGAGTTTTTACAATGAGTTGTGGGCGGTGAAATTTCATTGGAGCTTCAACGCTGATGACATGTATTACGAGGACGTTTTGATTCGAGTTCTTGTTTTAAGTGACTTCAGTTATCTCGTCTCTTAATCGATACTAAAATATGCATGGCATGTCGAACATTTGATTATTTAAAACACACCCATAATAACATGCCTTACATGTAAAACATTAATAACTTAGTTACAACCAGTCAGCTGGTTTACTTTTCTTACAATATATCAATTGATTCAAAAATAAAAATATTGTTATAGTAACTTCAGTAATATAGTTCTAATATACTACCGCTAATTCTCCTTATATTTGCTTTGGAGGTTGTTGTTAGCACTCTTTCTACTCTATTCTAAAATAATGTTCAAGAAATAATTTGCTATTAATTTCAGTTTACTCAACGAAAAATGCATTTTATATTATTGTTTCAAAAATACTTTAGAAGCGCGAACCGTATCGAGAGATAATTACATATTAGAATTCATGTTCTTATTTATTAAGCAAATTACTTTTGTATTTAACATTTAACAGTTGTTTGCAGTTAACAATAAATTTTTTGTTTACATCCATGAATGCTTCAAGGTCTTGAATATCCCTTTACTAGTATTCTAACTCGCATCACACTGTGAGCAGGAAACGTTATCAAAGCAGAAAGGCGGTTTTTTCGTAGATTAAATTCTCAAAATACAGCTTCTGAACCGGCAAGTTGCTACATAACGCAGTTGCACTCTAGAATATATACGTTAATCCTTTCTTAGATCATAAGAATTGATGGAAATTAACCACAGAGAAAAATTAAATCTAAATAAAGGTAAGTAGTAGCACGAACTACTGACACAATGTTGGTCGGGTTGTTTTTTGACGGTATGCATTAATGTCAATACGCAAAAAGAAAATTGATAAATTATTTTATGTAAAATATGTGGAAGAACTAATATATTTGAATGGAAACGTACTCTGCATATTAAATTTCGTTATAAAGCAACTTGACTCTTTTTATACTTTTCTCAGTAATATTGTTGGATTAAATAACGAATGGTAGGGAGAAAGAAAATTGTTAGTTTGTGATAACGTTTATAGGAACACCCGGCAGACGTTGTTCTGCCCCTCATCTCTCTCTTTCCCCTCCCATCTCCGTTTCTCACTGTCTCTCCCTCCCTCACCGTGTCCCTGTCTCTCTCTTTCTCTGTGTGTGTCTCTGTCTCTGCCGCTCTCTGTCCCTCTCATTCACATTTACTTGCAGATTACGCACGTCTCTGAGCAGGTGAGGTAATATCGGGAAGCGCCGTACCGGCAAAAATGTAATAGAATGTTCAGGAAGAGTTTATTCTGTAAATTACGGTGTGATAAATATGTTTTGAGCCCTACGGCCTCAAAATTTTAGTTTTTAATGCCCTAGAACCCTCGTTTAGGAGTTATTTAACGATATAGATTCAAAATGCTGCCGAGTGTATTGCAGGTTGTATTTGACGTGAATATGTAGTGGATATGTAGTGAATATGTAGCGCCATGTAGTGGAGTTAGAACAGAATTAACCGCACTTAAACCATCTCGTTGAAAAAAGGCGTAGAAGTGCCAACTTTCATGGAGATCGGTGCAACGATGTTGGAGTTTTGATCTTATATGCATACCAACATCCTGTTATATATATATATATATATATATATATATATATATATATAACATACACATACCAACACCCTTTATATATATGATTTCGTTGGTGTTTAAATTGTATTCCGTCAAAACAAAGGTTATTTAGATGATGAGTGTTATAAAATCTGATCACTTAAACGGCCATAAAATACCCATGATACCACTTAAAATATGATCCAACTCAACTGAAACAGAATGTGAAAGACTGGAAAGAGTATATCATGAACTTGAGAGCAGATAGTTATCTCCGCAAGCAAGCAAAACCTCTTACTGGCACGTTGAATAACAGCATCCACCGGCCATTTACCGTTCCCTTCGAGTGCATCCCACTTTCCCATCGCTCGTTACGTGAGCGCCACCCGCATCTGCAGGTCATCGAACGAACTCCCGCGAGGAACAATCGCAGGAACCGCCAGACCCCTCGTCGCAGAATCCGCTGTCAGCGCCTCTTCGGTCGCCGCGCCCGCTCAATGGCGAGCGCTCAATGCCGATAACCATCGTTCCGAGAAGAAAAGTATATTTGATCAATCGATTGCTCGTATTGAATGCCGGGGTCGCACGTTACTCAATTATCGAGTGTGATTGAATGCTCCTCCCCAGCCCGAGTCGCTCGGGTGAGGAGAGTTTGGCCGTGACTAGGGTGGTGGAAGTGGTGATGGCATTTAAGGTTGGAAGTCTATGGCGGTAGCGTCGGAGTGATAGGGGTGTGAGCCGAGTGTAGTGGATGATGTGAGGTAGTTCATGAAAGAAGGGACCGGAAAACGAAAACAATGGGTGATGATGATTAGATGTGATAAAGGAGAAGCACTGTAAACATCGATTGTGAGAGGATATCGTAGAAGTGACGGAAATGAATTTCCCTGACGAGATATTGAGAACGAAGATTAGAATACAGCTAGAGGAATGCTAAGAGTAACTTCTCCACATACGGGAAGAGTAATGGATACAAAATATAGAAGAGAACGACCAATGGATACAAGAACCAAGAAGAGATAGTGAAGAGGATAAGACTATACTGTAGATGAACCAGTATAATCTGAGAGATTAGCTTTTACAGCTACCATGGAAATTCATTAGAACTAAGCAGATTGTATGGGTAATTATGACTTTCTAATTGACTAGACATTTTGATATGACTCATAGTGACTCACACTAAGATAATCTTATTCATACTATTCCAGACAAATACAGTACCTCCACAATCACTCTTGCTATATATGTTGTAAGATAAACGTAAGAGTATGTGATAGTGAAAAAGGATTTCTATCGGCATGAATAATAATTGGGGGATGGAATAATTTATTGGTCAAAAGAAACACGAAACGTCATGCTAGAAAAAGTTAATCGTTAATCCCATTTCAAACAATGTTCAGTCTTCTTTGGAATTTTAAATACAACTTTGGAACATGAAATACAACAGGTGATTTGAAACTTCGGGTTGCAGTCCAAAATCGTGCCATGGTGAACAGAAAAAAGTGAGCAAATGAAGAAACGAATTTTGCATAATTATTATTTAATATAAGTGATGTCATAAATATATTCGGATTATTGTTCAAAAATATCAGGAGCGTGCATAATAGTTGGAAGTAAGCAACATTATTTTTAAAACATTTTGTTGTATACTGAAATTTTTAGTATTTGATTTAACTAACCGAAACGCCAAATGTAATTTATTTTAATATAGTAAGGTCCTTTTTCTCTTTTTCTGACATTTACAAGGAAACAAGTGTCTGCTTTCAGTCTGTGCCTGTAGGTTTCATTGCGTTATTAAACAATCTTCTCTGGGAGATCACCATATTGTGGTACGCATTGCCCAAGTCAATCGCCCATCAATGCTTCTCTTTTGCAAGTGACTTTCCTTGCTCTTGCTTTATCACATTCCCTTAAAAACATGCACACATACAAAAACATACAGTTACAGTTACAGTAATACATAAGTAATACATGAGTAATACATAATTTTATTCAATTAGCTATACAAGTCGTATATAAATCACTTTCATAATATTCATTAGTTAAAAATATACTCGACAACAAGCAACAGTCCATTCAGGTGCAGCAATGTTTTCTGCACCTGCAAACAGAAGTTATTTATGCACCATGGACGTCATAAGGGTTTTAATGATTAAGCGGCGGCCAAAAGCCTCGGGCCAAAGACCTCGGCCTTTTTGTCATCGCTCGATCATTAGAACCATTTGACGTCCGTGGAACATACATGCAGTGGCGTAGCTTCAGTGGGTGTCACCCGGGGCAAAACTAATGGTATCACCCCCCCATAAATTAAATATAAAAAACTATTAATGAATAGTTTATACATTATTTAATAAAAATATATTTGCACATGACATTTATTTATAATATATTAAAATTTCATTTAATTCAGAATAATTGAAATTTAATTTTGAAGTAAATAATCTAAAACGAAGTATAACCAATTAACAAGTGCATGTTTTTATAAAAATATGATTTTTAAATAAATCATTTACATTAAATAATTCCAATTATAAAATTTTGTAATTCGTGTCACCCTTAAAATGGTGTCACCCGAGGTGGACCGCCCCCCTTCCCCCACCTCGCTACGCCACTGCATACATGACTATTTTTTTACCTAATTTTAATTATTCATATTTACTTATTTAATAATTTACTAGTTGTTAACTTGACTCGGTATGTCATTCCATATTTCCCTCCCATAATTCCCTTTCAAAATTCCCTCTGCAAGAGAACTATGACATATCGAGCAAAAAGCTATAACGTATCAGTAAAATGTAAATACATTTTTACTCTAGTTTGATGTATGTTATTAACTTCTTGATCCTAGTCCTTGATCGCAATCTCCTTGCGTTGAAGCTCGCCCATCCGCGGTCGTATGAATAGGGCCTTTTAGGTCCCATAGAACGTGGTGGAGACCATTACAGTGGCGCGCTCTCTCGTAACACCTTCTCACAGGAACTCAAATACGAACCGCTTCCAACGATATTTCAACCGTGCGTGACTGATGCATAGGTTCGCGAGACGCAAACAGACGCGTAATGTTACAAAAAATAGCGTCGACGTTCGCGCTTTCTTCACCGGTTTCTTATACAGGATGTCCTGAGAAGAAACGTCGAAACATGGAAAATAAGATCTTAAGACAGTTCTAAGCATATTTTGTCTAATAAACTACGTGGATATTGCGAATGGTTGAGACGCAATAAGCACTCAAAAGTTGGTTTGAAAAATTGATTTCTAGGCACAAATTTGCATTACAGAAGCGTAGAAACACTCCAGAAAAATTTAAATTGTTTTTTACAAAAGAAATGAACATATTTGTTCAGAAAGAAAATTTAAGCGAGAAATAAAAAAGCACTCAATTTACACAATTCGACTGCTTTTTTATTTCTCGCTTAATTTTTCTGTCTGAGCAAATATATATTTTTCTTTTGTAAATAATAAACAATTTACATGTTTTTGGTGTGTTTCTATGCTTCTGTAATGCAAATTTGTGCCTAGAAATCAATTTTTCAAACCAACTTTTGAGTGCTTATTGCGTCTCAACCATTCGCAATATCCACGTAGTTTATTAGACAAAATATGCTTAGAATTGTCTTAAGAGCTTATTTTCCAAGTTTCGACGTTTCCTCCCCGGACACTCCGTATGTATATATTACGATTAATTGAACATTTAGAAGACACTAATCGAATTTCTCACAAAGTAGCCAATTTTCACGTGCAGATATTGGCGAGCCCAACCTGTAGCTGTCTACGGCGACAGTAGCGCCTCCTATTGCAGCGCCCTCGAGCTTCGTCTCCGCATTTGATGGAGAATTGCAAGGCCCTGCGTGTGGCGGCGTCGCGCTGCCTCCGGCCGGGGGCGGGTGCAGGTGTGCACTGGCAGTGTCAATGGCAGCGGCGGCCGCCCCTGCTCCGGGGGAGCCCCGCGGGGCACCGCGAGATAAGCCGCGCGGAACGGGTTACCGCCTAATTGAAACTTATTGATAATTACGGGTTGTTGAGTAATGGCTGTATTATTAGGTCCTTGGGAAAGCGTGACACGCCTGGCTGCCGCTCATTGAATTAGACAATCATAATGATTCGTCATGATTTATCTGAGATAGAAACAAAAAAAAAAGCCCTCCCAACACTTCGTTTAATCTTCATTACGTGTGGCGCTGCCACACCGCGGCCACAATTATCCGACTTTTGCAGATTTATGTGGATATGTGTACTATTAATTTTTGACCCTTTCGTAATAGGGGGTTGCGCGACAGAGTTCACGGGTTTCGGTCCCCTTCTATCGCCCCATGCCGATTTTTTCGTTGACCCGATTAGAAGCTGCGAGGCTGTCTCGGGTTTTTGCTGGCGATAAATAGTTGGCCGCTCAGAAGCGGACGTGTGCCCGGCCGGCTCGCACTTCGTGTAGAGCCAGCCCTCAAGTGCTCCCGCTGTTCGGGACACGACTGCAGGCCGCCGGGAGGAACGTGGTATTAAGACAGGTTGTAACAACGTGAAAACACGACTTTGGTTCGTTCATTTCAACCCTCATTACAAGATCCCCGGTGCAATAAATATGAAGTGGTCGAAAGATCAGTGCGGTGATTGAAAATCAAGATGTCCAAAGGCTGGTGTAAGAAATCTACAGACGTCGGATTTAATTATCATAAAAAATAAACTCGTTTTTGGAGTGAAATCTCAAAATGTTTTACAAGAAATTATTATGAAATATTAACGCTAAATGATTTGTAAGTACGTGTGAACATCTGCATGTTCCATGTTCTAAATGATTAATACAAAATATAGGATTATTGTATGGAATTTCGTTGTTTTTTTAATTATTTTAACGACATGAATATTTATTTTAGAGGTCAGGCATTCCAATGTTGACACACCATAGAACGTTTTTTTTGGTTTTTTAATTGATTTATGTTGGTTGTACATAGTTCAGTATATTTTCTACTTTACATATGTTTGAAGGCTTACGTGCTAACTTACATTTAAAACTTACTTCTAACTCTTAAATCTAACATAAGGGTGAGGATGCCCTTTTGGGTCCTCTATTATTGTTCGAATTCGGAGGTTTTCAGGAATATGTTGTAGGGATATCTGTTTTTTATTCTGATGTGGTTAGGATTTATTGCGAGTCTGAAGGTTGCGAGAGAAGGGATTTGGGGTAAATAATGATAGAAGTTAGTGGCTAGGTATGTGATGTGATGTTATGTGGGTTCTAGGCTGAGCTCTTTATGAAGCTGATGAATGGTGACAAACCACAGTGCATTGGATATTGTTCTGAGAAATTGGTTCTGAATGATTTGTAATTTTTTTAGATTGGTTTTTGAGGCATTTATCGAGATGGGACAGGCATATAGTAGCAACGGTCTTATGATGGATTTATATATAGCAATTGAAGAATGATATGGTAATGGGCTGTTTCTGTAGATTAGAGGTTTTAATTGCAGTAGTTTTATTTTAGCTTGTTTAACTTTTTGTCTATATGCTGTTTCCAATTCAGTTTAGTGTCCAAGTTTAATCCCAGGTATTTAATAGGTTTGTTAGGGGGGTACCAGTTTATTGTATTGCTATTTATTGTTAAAGGGGTGGGAGAGGTATAGGGCCTTAGCGTAAACATTTTTGCCGCGATTTTGGTTGGATTTAGTTGAATTTTGAGATTGGATGCCCAGCTATCGAGTAAGTTGAGATATATTTGTGTTCTATTTCTGATTTCAATGATAGAGTTGCCAGAAGAGAATATTGCTGTATAATCCGCAAATTGGGCTGTGTGAATGTTCATTAATTTAGGAAGATCTGCAACGTATAAGTTGAATAGTGTGGGTGAAAGTGGTGAGCCTTGGGGGAGTCCTGCGTTATTTAGTCTAGGGTTGGAATGATGATTATTGACGTTAACGGAAAAAGTTCTATTGTTGAGACAGCTAATGATAATTGATTTTATGTAGTATGGGGTGCCAATTTGTTTTATCTTGTACATTAAGGCTTGGTACCATGTCCGGTCAAATGCCTGAGCGATGTCTATGAATACCCCTATTGTGTGAGGTTTTCTTTGAAATGCTGAAAAATTTATTTATTTATTTATTGTCAAAAAACATTAAAAACTGTATATGACGTGTGGGGAAAGAAATTTATCTGCGCACATTTTCTTGAGGGCCAGAATTAAAAAAAAGAAACACGAAAAAATGAATTTAGAAAATAATTATTTTAGAAAATTAAAGATATTTGAAAAATGTTTATTCCCGAGTTATAGAAAATCAATTTCAACTGTAAATGAACTACAAGCAAAAGGAGTGCGCACAGTGAAGCTACATTTACATATATTCCGATATTCTTAGTAACTGATGCTGTGTAGACATTTTTTCAGTAAATCCAAACTGATGGTAGAACGTACACATGACAATTGACAATCTAGTATATGGTAGATACAATATTTCTCTGATTACATTTAAATAATTTTTATGAACGATTCCTAATAAGAAACCAATCCCAAGGTACACTTCCTTAGTAACATTCAAATGGAAAACTGGAGAGAAAAGGCTTTAGAATTAAATTACACGTTGATTTAACGATGATATACAGAGAAGGGTGTCCAATTCCATACACACACGGAGTAAGTATTAGAAAACGTCTTGTGAAAATTACTATTAGACAAGAAAAAAATATAATGTTTAATTCAACACGGGGAATGTATAGAATGCAATAGAAAAAATAACCGAAAACAATGAACGCAGTAGAAAAAAATCATAGTGATGCTGCAAAGACTCAGAGAATTGCACGGCGACATCCGTCTTCAGCCGTATTCACCTCCCCTGTACCCATCGATATCAGAAAACGCGACAACGCAACACCAGCAGCAGGCAAACACCTGTCGCTGAGCTTGCTCGCTCCCCACAGCGCATGGGGACCGTACATCAGATCCAGTGGAGAAACTCTTCTTCTGGCGGGCGGCCATTCCGGTGGGCGACTTTGTCGGCGGGGGCGGGCGCGGGCGCGGGGCGGGGACGGGGCGGAGGCGGGGGCGGAGCGGGGGCGGAATGCAGGGGACACGCACGAGCGGCCGTCAACGCGGATCCCAGGGACCCCCAGGGAGAGCCGTCCATCACGCCCGCCGCCCCGCCCCCGCCGCCCCCGCCCCCACCGCCGCCGCCGCCCCCGCGTCGGTCGCGCCGCGCCGCGCCGCGAGATTCCTGTGATCCCTCGTCGTGCTCGTAATTTTTCCCTTTTAACGAACGCAATTTGTTTGTGGAACCCGCTGCATCGCGGACTCCCTCCCTCCTCCCCTCCCTGCGCCCCCCCCCTAGGCCGTGGCCGCCGCGACTGGGCAACTATGCGAACGACGCGGTACGGACCGCGACGCTGCAGAATGCGGGGTATTCACCGGCTAATTGTGCGCGCGGGCGGGGCAGATGACGCGATAGATCGCGCGGTGATGATGTGTTTGGGCGGACTGGTGAGAGCGACCCTTTCCGAGTAGTGATCAAGAGGGGACTGGAGTAGACATTCAAGAGTTGCTATTGTTTTGACCGCATAGTAGTATCTAAGTCAGTCATTTTTAAGTGCAGTACTTTTTTTATTGTTCACAAACTTTACGAATGGCTATTCCACACGTGAAATTGAAACCAATAGTTTTTAACTATACATACAGAAAGCCCCAATCAGGGCGGTGTATCTCAAAAACATAACCTCATTGATTTTAACATACATTTCAGTTATTTTCAATATTTGGCGCATTTTGTAACTCTGTTGGACGTAATTTTATTCGTGGAATAGTCCTATTAAATACCATTTGTGCTTTGGAAATTCTCAGGTAAATCTCCTTCCCGCTTTGCCAGTCGGGGATTTATCGACAATTTCCAAAGCACTCGTGGTATTTCCTATGAAAATTACATTGTCAGAATTCGTTGATTATTATTATTATTATTATTATTATTATTATTATTATTATTATTATTATTATTATTATTATTACTATTATTTTTATTAATTTTACAATTAGATATCATTGAAATGTGTGTTTTACAAAGTTCCATTATCTTTCATTGAATGTACTCTGGCACTCGTTTACTTTTCTCAACTATGTTTTTTCAGTGACATGATGCTGGCAGTAGAATCCCTTAAGAATATTTCTAAGAGATATTTATTTACTTAAAGCCACTGTATTCTTCGATAAGTGGCAATCGTTGTTATCACAATTCTGCTTTGTTCCCTTTCATTAACCTGAAACGTCTGGAATTAAATAACGTAGACTTCGTTATGTTGAAATATGCGATAAATTAAAATTTTTTTCTACAAATTTCAGACATTGGTTATATACTCGCATTGTTTGCACGTAGTGATACAAGTTTCTGATGCAAGGAGATCACTGTATGTTTTTTGGCAAATTTTTCACCAGTTGGATTTCACCAATTGGATTTCGATTTTTGCATAGCCTACAAAGAAAATGGTGATACATTATTGTGAATGTGTGTTTGTTTAGGGACTGCAGGTGGACACATACGACACAAAATAATTTAACTTCATAATGTACATTTTCATTTCTACTTAGGCACAAATGCTTTGTTTTCGGTTAGGCAATTGACAATAGAGAGCTGTGACAATAGTGTGGGGACATTAAAATGAATACATAGAAGGAATGTCGTGTAATATTCAACCCACATTAAATGCTAAAACTCGCTAGTGTTTGCGTTGTGCAAATGACCAGCATCGCTATCTAACGTGTCTAACCTTGTAATGCGTGATATACATGTAAATTTATGTATACGACGCTATGTGAATAGTGACAAGTGGAAATGGTTATGCAAATGTGATGCAATGTCTAGAGTCCGCTACAAGCCTTCCTTCGAAATACAGGCCATCCCATTTCAACAATAAATAAAAATGTCCTTCGAGGTAATATCACGTTCGCAGATGATCTATTTTCAAGATTAACTTGTTTAGGGGAAACTGGTACCACCACAATTCATTAAAGCCCGTTTGACTTTATATTTTAGGGCAATGTGTACGGGCTACCGTAAAGTTGTGAAATATAGATTTTAATACTGTATTACATAAATCTCTTACGTGGTAGTAAGTAATTTATTTATATTATTCTCTCTTTTGCTTTCGTTTTCAATTTTTAAAATTGCCATTCTTGCCTTTACTGTTAGTACTTATCATTTCATTTTCATTTTCGTTCATCTGAAAATCCAGTGATGATCCCGAAAATTAGTTTGAGTTTTTGAATGAATAAGTATTTTATTAAAACGTACATATTTTTTCGTGGGTCGATTATCTCTTAATATTAATTCTGATACTCATTCTAAGTCCCTTAGATTCAGAAACCTTCATTATGAATATTTATTATAGACAACGGGCTGATAAGTGTGGGTCAGGTAAATGTGTGGTATCAGGTATCAGGTGGTAAGTGTGTATCTTATCTCTGTGTGTTTCTGCCTCTCTGTTTAATAATCATCAGCACACCAGAGGTTTGCCTCCACAAAACATCCACCAGAGAGTAGCACTAATGAGAAACATTACACGACGTACAAAATTTCTTTGAGTTTGATGTTTGAGCGACACGTGATGACACCGACAGTGGTTTCCTGGAGATACGCAACAGCAGCAGCGTTTCCAGTGACGTACTCGGTCATTGTTGCGACCAACTGTATAAACGAAAGGAAAAGAGCGTCCTATGAGCTAAGCGCCTCTGCCACGCATATGTGACGTCCGATACCATAATATCATATCATTAAAATTATCCAGACAGTGCAGGTAACGGACTTTAAAACACCAAAAGTAGAGGAATGAAATCTTGCAGTCACTTCAGATTGCCCACGAAAGAATAAGCAGAGCGTACATGGCAAGGCTGCGGCACGATGCTTCTGCCGAGGCCCAAGCACAAAGAAGAATGGTGCAACGTATATGCAGTGTGAAGGAATTGAGAAAATTTGTCATTCCTTTCTTCAGCCATACAGAAACTGTGCAGGCACTAACCAACTCAATGAGTAACAACTTTCATACCACGAATGCCATTACTCAGCACCGTTCATACCCTCAGAATCTTCCTTATTTACCCCAGACACAAAGACATTTTCGCAGAAGCTACAAATTACTCTACCAGGAACGAAAGTGGGCTTATAAGCAGACAGTAAGCACGCTTGTCATGAGCCATCAGGTAGATGGTGCGTTCAGACGGAATTCTTATTTACAGGGTTTCATGTTGTAGGAAGTGGAGTCGATAGAAGGTGCGCACTATTATATGGATAAATACTCGATTTATGACAACGGAATGATAAAATAGTAGAATAAAAAGGGCAAGATTACAGGAAATACGTCGATCATTCGGCATATACCTAAATACTCCGATGTTGAAAGGACATGTGAAAAAGAGAGGAGATAGAACAGATACTGACAGCGGAATAGAAATAGAATGAATACAAATAGGAATAAAAAAAGAATGATAGAGAAGGAAAGAGTAAAAGGGGAAGGGGATAATGTTAAATGTAAACAAGGTTGTATGATATTTTAGACCACTTGTGTTCAATGCAGATAACTAAATAATACGAAATTACTCATTCATTAAAATTTAAGGAAACTGAAATTTAATAAACGTTTTATTTTCACTGTGTATTCTTCAACTTGGTCAAAAAAAGCCTTGAATGTCTGTCTATGTCTTACCTTGCCTTTTCGACATCTCGCTCTCTCACTCTCTTACCCTACCACTTTCTCGCCTCGCCCCTCTCGCCGTATCGTGATAACGTCCTTAACATCAGGTCCTCTCAATTCCAAGTCCTCCACTCGTGGGTCCGTACCTTAGTTCGCCCGTCTCCGGGGCGCGGACATGGCCTCAACGTGTACGTCTCCGCCGCCGCCTGCGCCGCCGCCTGCGTCGCCGCCGGAGGCTTCGATTCGGCCGATACACGCGACTGTTTACTTTTGCCCCCAATCTGATTGGAATTGCTAACCGGGGTAATGGGCGGGCGCTTATTAAAGATACGCCGATAGCACGCCCCCTCTGTCAGGCGGGCTTGACAAACTCGCCCCGGGCGATAACATCGCCCGCCCCGCACTCGGGGGGTGGGCGCTAGCGCCATTAACATTCTCCGTCCTAAAGCCCGAAAAATCATCGGAGCTGTCGCCCGCGTAGACGGGCATCTTAGCTTTCGGGGGCACGTAGAATTTGTGATATCCCGGCGAAATTGCCGCTCGACACTGTAGATAGCAACATTAGATTCGCGTCGATATGACGGAAATTTGTTTGATACACCGTACATGAAATTCAGGGAGATATAACGAATATAAATTACACATTTTTAAAATACGAAACAAAAAATGTTGATTGTAAATGTCCTACATTTAATAAAACAATAAAATGACGATAAAATAAAACAGGAAAATAATTGGATCAAAACTTGTAATGAAACTCTAAGGTTTCGGTTAAGAGGAGAAGCAAATCGATTTTTTCTGACAAGAAGAAAGAAGACATAATTTAGTTACTTTATTTATTTGAAGGTTCCTTTCATTTGAGCTTTGACCAAGCAGCGTTTATGTTTAATACTGTTCCATCACAATTCCTTTTGTATTTCCTTACGAAACAGTATATGACCCTTGTGTCAAAAATGTCTTTTCTCGCATGGAATCAAACGAGCCGAAGAATCGATAAAATGGTAATATACAAACAGATACAGGTTGTACATATGTTGATATTAGTTGTGAATGCTATGTATGACAACTATGACATAGTTTCAATTATAATATCTCTTTGTGATTTCAAATTTACTGTTGAATTTACTAATATTATTCGAAATGAGGATAATGAAATACACTGACAATACTGTCGATTGACTGGGATATTTTTGAGCATGCGTAAATTCGAGTAAGGCTATTGATTTGCTGACACGAAAATAAATCCACAACGAATCTCATTAAATCGTAACTGTTTTCGACTCCCAGGATCAGTGCATGGTGCCTCTCGGAGCGCGTGTATTTCACTTTGAGCGCGACCGCTGCGCGCGGCTCAAATGGTACCACATCTGCTTTCCTTTGGCCGCGCGCCACTCGCCCCCCGACCACTTGTGCCCGGCCTCTCCAAGCCCATAATGAGAGTCGCGCGTTTCGACTAGCGGTTCCAAACGGCGACACTCGCCGGCGCGGCCCGCCGCTCTCACAAAAAAAGAAGGAACCCGGTCGCGGCCATATTTTAAATTCCAAAACGCCCGTGTCGTTGGCCCAAGATACGGATTTCCATTACAAAACCTCCAGAGCCCGACCTTTTAAGATAACTAAACGCCCGCGACGTAGAAAGTGGATCAGGATTCCTGCATGCTACGAGCGTGATTTTTACTGTGCAGAAAATATTGCGGCCGCTGAGTTATTGGAGTCTAATAGACGATGTGACGAAGATAGCGAGGAGCGGTGGCCGATAGCGGGCGACCCGACGGCGACGCGGGATCAAGAACCGGAATAATAAAAAGAAACTCGCCTATGCCCGGTCAGGTTGAATTTAACAAAGGGCGTTACTTATTGTATAATAGCGGTTGCCGAGCGCCGGAACCTGTTTTCAGAAAAGTGATAGATGAGGAGATTTCTCGAGGACTGTTGGCAGCGGCCGGGCGCCTGCGTTTCACATGAAGACGTAAACGGGCGTTGATTGATAGGTGCGCGGACGGGAGTGGACGGCGGTGGCGGCGGTGGCGGCGCCAGCAGCGGGTCACCGGCCGCCGCTCGCGCAGCAGCCAACGTCACCAGCGTGCTCACGCGGATCCGCTCTCTTGCTCACGCGGATGCGCTTTGCAACAGAGGAAGTTGGTGCTGGATCTCAAGGAACGGACTTAAGAATTGGGAACAGGTGCATTAAAATATTCCTCTTCAGAACAGGTCACTTTAAAATGTTTAGACAGCAGACTTTTTTTCAGTTATTTTATTTCATAACAATTAAACAATTTTTATGACTTAATGAATCAATATTTTTTAAACAATGGATAAACTTCCCTGGCGGGTCACTACAAATCTGATAATCAGATATCTTTTACTGGACCTTAAAAAAAAGTTATTTGATAAAGCAGTAAGTTTGTGTTTATATGTTAATTGTCTACAACTCAACTTAGGTCAAGTTATACATTTAGAAATTAAAATGAACTGTATTATTTCATTAGACCTGAAGATGGGGGCGCAGAAGCTCTCGAAACGTCGATGAAGACTGGAAAAATAGACGTAAGATTAAATTTGAATTGTTATGAAATAAAATAAATTTAAAAAATTGTCCGCTGTCTAAAAATGTTAAAGGGATGTTCTTAAGAGAAAAACTGCTATAAGAAGACGGGATAAAAATGTATAAAATGCATTTAAAATACAATAACTTTTAAGCATCTTGGTGTATGTAAAACAAAGGAATTGTATTTGCTTTGGAGATTGCAAAGGAATGGATATGCAGAAGAAGTAAAACATAGGATCTCTCATGAGAGTTGTGACAAGATAGTTGAGTAAATTTTTGTGTAGTCAAAAAATATTAAGAAAGACAAAGGTAAGAATACATAAATCACTGGTTGAATGTACAAGTACGTATGACTCAGAAGTTTGGACTCTAAGACAGAGCGAAGAGCAAAAATTTAAATCAAAGGAAATGAACTATTTGAGACTCTTTTGTGGCCTTACATTAATGGATAAAGCTCCCATGATGACATAAAACATCAAACGGATACTGACATTGAAGTAATGGATGTTGTTAATGTTACAATTCTGAGATGATATGGTCATATGCAAAGGATGACGAAAAGTCGATAGCCAAAGAAAATTTTAAAATGGTAACCTCAAAGAAACAGGAAGCACGGCAGACCAGAAGAAAAAACATGGGAAAAGGAAATAGAAAAGGCGATGAAAGAACCCGATCTTCCAGAGCAAGATTGGAAAGATCGAAGAGCATGGCGACTGGGAGACAAGAAGTGGCGTCACCAGTAAAGAAACTAACTAGTACTTTCACTGCTGTACTTTGCTTATAACTTTTTGCAATAAGCGATCCTTTAGTGAGTTATGAAAGTAATGGAATCGGAAACATCGTATAATTCACATAAAATGTATAATTACCGATTTCTACTAATTTTTGCTTAAAAATTGAAAGATCTGTAAAATACAGAAAATACAGAATGCCCATTTTATTCGGGTGATGGGGTTTCATTGAACACTACAGTGTGTCGAACCAAACATCCGTTTTTCACTTGCGAAATGGTTTGTTTGCTTGATAGGGGGAGAGGTAAATGAGGTGATGACGTGAGAGCGCGACTGGGGGCGCCAACCACTGTTCAGCACTCGACGTCTGCGCGCAGTAACGGTAGACACACATTTGAAACTTGTGTATAAAATAAAAAATTAAAAAAACATTTTTGTACCAAATCATAAAAACAATACTGATAAATACTACCACATGAATGTGGTAGCTATATGAAATAGGGTGTATAGACTGTAATTTGAAATACATAATTTGAAATATATAGGTTAAACGAAAAGTAAGAACTAGATTACATCAACATAAAAACAACATCCAAAAGCTGCCTGAGAAACAAAATTACATAACAGACCACCGAGCTGACCTCTCACATCGTGTAGATTTTGAAAACGCTAAAATTATGGATATTGAGCCCACAAACAAACGCAGATTGATATCAGAAAGTATGAATATCAAAATGGGAAATACGATGAACACCGTGATTGACAACACAAGAATGACAAGTATTTATGACAATGTTTCATTTGTATTGAAATATAATTCAGTTAGACATGGAACAACAGTTCCCCTTCCACTAGAGACTGGAGATGTAGACTTGCTCCAAATCCAAATACAGATGAGATAACACAATGACATACAGATGAGATAACAAAATGAGATATAAATACAGTATTTGGACTACAAATTAGTTTTTATACATTTCATTTTATAAGTTTCCGTTTGTTTATATCAGCGCAATTTTAGGCAAATCATATGTTATATTTATAAATTCACATTTAAAATTAAATTTTAAAGAAAACTTTTAAAATATTACAAATTTTTAATTTTAAATTTCAGATTCTTACTGATGGGCGCAATAGAAACGTCCGAAACGTGTAAATTGTTATTTTTAATAGTAATGTTTCATTTATGATGTGCTAATATTTATTTGGACCTTTAATGACATGTAAAAATAAGAATAGTGCAGAGATTTTGTTTATAAACGTTATGTAACAGAATAATATACAATTATGTCCACCCTCACATATATATTTCCAGTAACCTTGACTCTAATGGACAGTATACCAGTGCTTACAAAACCCTATCCTTTTATCCAACTATCTGATTTATTTTGGGCCATGTAAACATCAGAACAATGTCAAACTAGTTTCCTATGTATACACGAAGCGTAAATGACCTGAATTTTTCTATCTTCTTCGAAGACAGACTTCTAACATGGACAACGTGTACCTTTTCCTTAGAATCAACCTTGTCCAGGAGTGCATAACCTTGTAAAGTAGCGAATGTTACTTTATTGCTTTGGCTCGTTAACGCGAATGGCAGAGTGTGTCTACCTGCAGTGGTCACAGTATCTCTGAAAGGAATTCAAGTGTTTTAATTCAGGTTTCACTAATGAATAAACAAGGTTCTCCACTAAATCGCGCTCGAACTGATCAACCTGATGAAACTTCCCAAGTAGGTATGGTGATCGAGAAGCTAAGAGGAAATTTGTTATCGTTTTGCACTACCTGTGTCGCGATTGCGCTGGCTACTGGATGTTCAGTAGAGGCTGGTGGTACTAGGGGTAGCTATTAGATTACTTGAAGTCGACGTCCAATGGGACAAGTTTCGATGTCGCCAAATTTTAAATGAACTCGTAAAAATAAAGTTGTTATTCAGCTTATTTGATTTTTAACTTTTTAAATTTCTGTCTTACAAAGTCCTGATATTTCTGCATCTGAAGCGGTGGCACTGAAATTTTCAGAATATATATTGTTTTCATCATACTACTTACTTTATTGCACTCATTGCTATTTATCCTTCCCTAACTAAAAATTATTCTGAAAAAATAAAATGAACTAATTAACCTAGCGAAAAATATTATTTGCAAGGTCATCAGGTTTTCTCTGCAATGTTTCTATTTTGATTTAATTCACGAAACGAATAATATTGTTATACAAGAACTTATATGTTTCGTGTGGCGTTCGTTTGTCAATATCTTTTATCACACCGCTCGATACTTATATCACATCATGCATTGCTATATTTTGTTCTTTATTATCCTGATTTTGTTCAAGGAGGACGATTAGGAACGCCACAACTCAGGCAAACGTCTGATACTCCAATTTTTATTTGTCTCTAGACCGCCGCACAAAATCAATACGTTTTATAACAGTTTATCTGGTATTGTTGCCCTACTTTTCAAATTCTGCATAGAGGACAGCATACGCCCAGATTTGACGCAGTGAATAAAGATTTCTTTGCTTTGTCACTGAACACTTTTTGATCATTATTTACTAAATTACATTCAATATGCAAAGAAATTATTTTGTTGCAATTCTCAGCAACATTGGCCTTACATGAATTACTGCAAAGAAAATAAGTATGTGCGAGGCAACATTGGACACTTGTCACACATAAGTGTTCTGAAAGTGAAAGTTCTTTCTTTTTTGACCGGGAGAGATTGCTCATATCATCACCTGATGTCACTGCAGTCCCTCTGACTGGGAGGTCCTAGGTTCGAGTCCCGACGGTGGCAGAATTTTCCACACTAGCTTGTCAGCTTGGTAGAATTCAGTCGCTGTCTGGTGGCTGCTCTGATCGGCAGTTTTCTGTGGTTTCTCCGATCAACACCAGACAAATGCTGGAGCAGTACCATAAGAAACGGACTACGCGCGATCCTTCCTACCTCTTCTTTGCCCTATCCTCTCCCCTTATACAGCCTTACGTGCGCTACACTACCACACATGCCGGGAGACCGGACGAGAGCTTAGAGCTTGTTCTAGCTGGGACTGTGCCCCGCTGGTGGGAGATACCTGGTTGGAAAAACCCCGCTAGCCGATGGTAGGTCGGCGCCAGATCTCGCCATCCAGCGGGGGAAGATCATTGCCACCTCTCGAGAGAAAAAAACATGAACTGCACTTACGAGAATATTGACCATAGTAGTTGACGGCCGGAATCTCTAACAATTAATCAATCATTAATTAATTTCATACTTTCTTATTCTTATTCTGACAGAGCACTACTATGGTAACACAAGACAAAACAATACAGAAATATTTAAGATAAAATAATAATAAAAGAATACGGGACATTTTACTGTGAGTACATTTGCATATTTTTGAGAAAAAATACTATGGAATGCATAAGAAAATTATAAATAGAAGATAACATACCAAGAGAGAACAATTTAAAGAATTTTGAAAAACTTCCATGTTCTATGGTATTTTAAAATATACAGAGATGAGAATGCAGGAAATGTTTGAACATGTGTATAACGTGAAGTAAATATGCAAAATACATAAAAAATTAGTAAACTGAGGAAATAAGGAAGGAAGGGAACCCACAAGTGACATGTGAATGAAGCAAAAGAAGCAAATAAACTTGTCTGCATACCAGCAGGTTCCCGCGGCAGCCTCTGACTGATGATTTGTATCGCGAACTTGACAGAGAAATGCGTTCCTGAGTCCAAAACATCTTTTCCGTGCCCACTACAAGTCAGTGACATGAAGGATTCCAAATATTACAAATATCCAACATATATGTGAAAATCAGAAGAAGCGGCGAAGAAAATGTACGAGATATTTCGTTTTAAATCTGTCGCATTTCACAATTCATGGTAGAAGAAATGATGGAGATCGAATGGCACAATGTTTTTAGCTAGAAAATGTCATTTCGAAGACTCAACAGCTCAGACCACCCGAACGACGGAATGCAACTCTCAGGGAGGCGAGCGTAGACCAGGCTCGAGAGTAAAGAGAACGAAGAGCGGGTGGCAGAGTCTCAAGAATGAAGAGTGCGAAGAGCGGGAGTCAGGGTCTCGAGAGTAAAGAGAGCGAAGAGCGGGTAGCAGTCTCGAGAGTAAAGAGAACGAAGAGCGGATGGCAGGGTCTCGAGAATGAAGAGTACGAAGAGCGGAAGTCAGGGTCTCGAGAGTAAAGAGAACGAAGAGCGGGTGGCAGGGTTTCGAGAATGAAGAGTGCGAAGAGCGGGGGTCAGGGTCTCGAGAGTAAAGAGAGCGAAGAGTGGGTGGCAGTCTCGAGAGTAAAGAGAACGAAGAGGGGTGGCAGAGTCTCGAGAGTGAAGAGAGCGAAGAGCGGGCGGTATGTTCTCGAGAGAAATGAGAGTGAAGAGCGGCCGGCAGGGTCTCGAGGGTCAAGATTTCGAGCGTAAAGAAAGTGAAGAGCGGACCGGGAATAAAGAACGTAAAAAAGTGAAGAGCGGGCGGAAGGGTCTCGAGAGAAACGAGACAACGGGATGATGAAGGGAAGGTCGCTCGAATTTGGTGTCAGATGAACATATTGAGTAAAGAAACTGTGAGCGACTAATCTACCCGAGAAAGCGAGAGAGACACGGGGTTGGAAACATTAAATTCTGAGTTGAAGAGAGAGAGCGTTAATTGAACATATTAGGGTTTCATACATTCGGATGGGAAGATGGGCGACTAGGAGAGACAGGAGATGAATACATAGGATGACAGCAACCCGTCCATGTTACTGCTCCTGTGATACAAACAATCACTGTTCTGATAGTGACAATAACAATCTATGTTAGTTTTTGGTTGATGAAGGTAATACAATCAGCAGCGGAGGTGATGATGGCGACAATGAAGAAGATGAATTTGAGAATGACCGTCAGGAAACACGAAGCAGCTTCGCTACATGCGTGGTGCGTGTCGTGGCTCAAAGGGACATAGCGGTGGTGTCCATGGTGGTGAATTGGCAGGGAGAGAACAGCTGCGAGACGTCAGCTGGGTGGGTGACGGCGGCGGTGGTCGCGCGGGAGAGACCAAACAAGAGAGGCGGGGCGCCGGCGCGGGAGCGTTCGTGGCTTCCTATGGCGGCAACGCGCCTTCTCTGGTCTCCTCGATGTAATCGCCCACACCTGTTGCCTGCGGCGGAGGCAGCGAAGCAGCCCACGTCAGAGGCCGCGCACTGTGGTCCAGAGTGAGGAAAACGTGGGCAAAATGAAGGGAAATTCCCAACTACAGCTTCATACCCCCAGAAGATCCTAGGTTTGTATTTGGAGGTTGGTGGTCGGTATCAATGATTAAACCGCAGCTGAATCGACGCTGTGCATTAATCTGGATGAAAAGTCCAGTGGCCGGCTGCCCTGTTGGATTGTTAAATTAATTCCCTCTCCTCCAATCAAATCCAAGAGTAGTTGTTTAAAAACGGGCTCCGTTACGTGCGCCACCCTTCCCCATTCACTCAATTTAGAGCTTTTCATTATAACCAAATATGAATTTGTTTAGGAGTTGGAAGTTGGGAACGAAATCTTAACTAAGTCGTTTGTGAAATACTAGTAAAAGTTCATGATCATCTCTATATTTTTTGAGTCAAGAAATGTAAATGTAATGTTTGGTTTAAAGCATATATACGTCAGATAATAAAAAATAACATTTTAAAGAAATGTAACTAGCATATAGTCGAGTGTACCTAATACGAGATAAAACAATATTATAACATTCACAATTACCAGGAAACATAGATCGCAAACTCGGAAGAATTTATAACAGTTCTATTGCACAAACAGCCCACATGTTGGCAAACTTATTGAACGCAATGAACACGAAAAATTTTTAACATTCTACTTAACCCTTTCACTACTAAAAGAACATACATGTTCCGCTGGGTTATGTAGGTACTGATCGGGCAAACAAGTGTTCAAAAAATGCTGTTCCGATATCCCATTTAAAAAAATATATTTATTTTAGGTCGCTTGAAAAACATCTACCGTTGGATATCCCATTGTTGCTGCTGATCAAAGCAATCTAAGGTTTGCTGCATTCGTTTGCATCTAGTAAGTTGAAAGACTTGACTTATTTTTTACTTTGAATTGTTTGGTATTCAAAGAAAATAAAAATTAAAATTGGTAGGTTAAAAAGGGTTAACATGAAACACAAAGTACTGGACATTTTGTTCGCGTGCGCTCAGAAAACATAAATCGGACGATTTCGAATCCAAAGATTAATTTTGCCCGCCCTCCACGTCCTTCAAACCACCGTGCAGCGGCGGACGGCGGGCGCGGCGCGCGTGTGTGCATGCGTGCGCGGGCGGGCGGGCGTGCGGGCGCGCGCGTGTGCGTGCCGGGCGCGTGCGGCGATATACACGTCCCGTACGCGCGCCCGCGCCCGCGCGCGCGCGGCCCTTGGCGCCGACGGCGTCGGCAGCGTCGGCGTCGGCTCGTGTTGCGAGCACCAGGCATCCATCATGCCGTTCCACGCCGCGCCTGGCCTCCGGGCTGCCGCCCCCCCCCCGTGCACGCCCACTGCGCCGCGCTGGTTGGCCTGAAACGGGAGCGCGCTGGCTAGCACGAAGTTCGTCTCGAAACGTCCTGAAACGGTCTCGGAAAGGAATTTTAAATTTTAAAATAATTCAGATTCATCCAATATTACTTTCAATAAATTGTACGAATGATATCAAATCAGTACCTTGGCATTTATGTAGACCCAAACTTAAAAACAACTGTTTCGTTATTTTTTGTAGGATTTTACAAAAACACACCTTGGGATTCGGCTATGTAATCACTAAGATCTATTATTCTTTATACTTTTTACTTAACTATATGAAACTTCTAAATATCAGCTACTTTGTATTCTGTCTGGTTGGATTGCGAGAAACGGGAGCGCGCAAGCATGAAGCACTACCCTAGCACGAAGTTCGTCTCGAAATATCCTGGAAAGGTCTCTACTCGCAGACGCTGTCTACATGAATGTGTCCGTTCTCATCATTACATTTTTAAGGCATTTACTTGTTCATGTAGATTTGTCGCATTTTGTTTATTCAAACATTTTTCAAATCAAGGATATGGTGGATGCAGACTGAGAGGAAGGAATTAGGCATCCCCCAAATAAATTTTCTAACCAATAAACGAATTTTAAATTTAAAAGTAATTCAGATTTATCTAATATTATGTTCAACAAATTGTACGAATAAAATAAAATCAGTATCTTGACATATTAGTAAGCCCAAACTTAAAAATGATTGTTTCGTTATTTTTTGTAGGGTTTCTGTAGACATTTTACAAAAACACATCTTTGTGTTTGGCCTTTAAATCATCAAGATCTATGTTTCTTTTTATATTTTTTCTTAAACTACGCGAAACTCCCACAATTTCTGCTGTTTTGTGCATCTGGTTTTTAATTTTCAAGTAAATAATAAATGGAATGTAATATTTTTAAACAATGTTACATGGCTAACACAAAACATATTTTGCAACATATTTTGCATCTTTATTGAGCAATAAGATTGTCCTACCAAACATTTATATTAGTTCCATGGTCAATACGTAATTTTCAATGAAGATGAGTAGATGATGAATTTAGCTATTTCTCTACTCTAAAAAATAACTGACTCCTCAAAGAGCGCACCGTCATCGGAGAATGCAATGCGCGAGTCAGCGCGAAGCCCTTTCCAGCATGGCGCCCCCAAGCAGTGATGGCAAATTTGAGCAAAACATCGATAAATCACTAAAAGGTTTTCGATGTCGATGAAAACATCTACAGAGACATCGATGTTTAATATATCAACATTTTAAACATTAAGGATAATTTCGGAGTAAAATGTCCTGGTTCTAATGTGATACATCAATATTAATTTGAAGTATATTCCTGCCTTAGATTTGACGTCATCTCAATTTTCTTATCAATGTTCTATGTAGTCAAGGTTAAATTAGTGTTTAACCACGTACAAAATTATCAAAAAGGGTAAACAACATTGGAGAAAAGTTGCGAATAGCGAACGGTTTCGTGCCGCCTGGTAATCGACAACATTGACATTTGTCAGGCTGTAGATAGCGAGCAATCCACAACTAAAGTAGATACTAGAAATTTTATTTGGATCTCGAGAATTATTTTGAAAACAGAATGTTTCTGAAAAAAATACATCGATCTGAAGAAAACATCAAAAGCAAAACATCGATGTTAAATATCGATGTTTCGGCTCGAAAATATCTATTTTTTTTGGCCATCCGTTCCTCTAAGAGCCGTGCGGAGGCGGTGGCGGCGCGGCGATCGCGCCCAGCTTTCGAAGCCCGGCCCACCGCCGCGCCACCGTCGCGCCGCCCGGATCCCGGACCTCCGCTCTGAAATTAACTCTTATCTCGGCATCTGCACCCGCGGGCCCGCCGCCCTGCCGCCGCCTCTCTCGCGCAAGCCAATCACGGGCCATGCAAATGAACCGTCAGCGGCCCTCAAGTGCTTCCCCCGCGTCAGCCGCCTTCCCTTACAGAGGCGACCGCGGCGAGCGGCGAGCGTAGGTGGAGCGTTGTCGCGTATAAATTGCCGCTCGTTCTATATGGAGTTGGTTTTTATTCACTTTCACGCCGCGTTAGTGGATATTTAGTGAGGATTACGTGTTTCATTTCATTAATATTCTTCGTAATTAAAGCGTTAATTTACTACATCACGAGAATTAATTAAGAACACCTAAATAATTTGTAAGGGAGCACGGCACGCCGGCGAAATGAACCCTGGCACAAATAAAGGAGCGCTAATAAAGGAATCACGACCTTCGTGCCCGGATAAACGCTATAAATAAGCTGCTACCGGCCGAGGTTCTCACAAGGAGCTGGTCCAAGCGGAACTGGGAGGATTCAGGAGCGAGGACTGCGCACCCTTCGATTCTCTCCGTAGACCGCCTGTCCGAGCACGGTTAGAAAAATTAAATATTGTTTGGTCGGACTTATGACAAAATGTCGTCTCTTTAAAATACTTTTTTTCACTAAAATTTATAAGCAATCTGAAACGTGGTACAGATCTGGTACAGAATACCAAACCCTAAATCACTACGTTTGAAATGCATTTGTTTTCTTAGGGAACAGTTCACATATTGTATCTTAAAACGTATAATGTTTAACAGCGTGATTAACAAATTTTCCTGTTTTCACTTATCAGAAACGAACATTTTCTGAAATAAAATTAAGAATGAATGAAAATAATTTTTTGGAAAATAACTACTATTAGAAATGTGCGTGTGATGTGAAGGGAATAGAACTGAAGTGTTTTGTTCAATTGTCTTTGTTTCTTGGTAATTTCGAATTAATGCAATTCTATTAGTTTTGTATCTATGTTCAATTAATACTTACAAACTACAAAACTTATATTTTATAAAAAACATCAATAAATGGCATTAATGCAAATGTAGAAAGTCTTACAACATACTTCACGGCAGGTAATTATAAAATACTCATCTTTCAATGGGTTATTTTCCAGATGTATATTATTCTTACATTTTCAAATGCTTCCCAATTTTATGTTAATGTAGTATTCAATAATTTATTTTAAAATGATAATATCTCTGAGAGGAAACTGTAAACTACATTTATAATTCTTTAAATTGATTGTAAAGCAAGATAATTTTAACTTACGAGCTATGTTGTTTTGCCTACATTCATCTATCACGGTTTGAATTAACAACTCATACTGCGTTACGAAGAATACGAACAATATCAACATTTATATAGGGTAGGTGTTTTGATTTTAGTTATATAAATCATGTATAAGTTTTTGTACATATATTTAACATCACTTCTTACCAATATTTAGAATTAATCTCTCAAGAATCTCAAGAAATATTATCTGTTTTCAATCCAGCTACAATTTTCCTCTAGAAAAGGGGAAGCAATAGACCGATAATAGGCTTTATCCTTACATAGAAAGTTGTTCGGGAACTCGCAAGTTTGCAGATGTGAAACAAACGTCACGTAAACGTGATCTCTAGCAATCTTAGGTCGCCTAGAAATGACAACTGTTTCCAAGAAATTCTGTCAGAGATTAGTTACCTCCGATAGCATCACTCGTTATCCTTCGAGAATCTCTTATGCATTTCGAACAAGAAAAAGCCATGGTTAAGGGCAGTAAACCCTGACTCTCATTCTACAACTTTTTCAAGTGCATTCTCGCAAAACCTTCACACTTGAAATTCTTCCCACTTACGCAATTACTCGTACAATGGTCAAGACGATAAATGAATATTTTCTCTTTGCGCCCACAAATGATGCACTTTCACATTTCTTAGAAAATTTACTTTATTAATAAATTTTACCTAAAACAAATGAAAAATTAATTTTGACACAATATATGTATTAAGTTTGTAGTTAAACTCTTGTGATACCACGTAAGACAAGAGGTTGATTCGTAATCAATAATGTTTCACCAAACCAATAAATCAAATAAAATCACAATATATCATAACCTTCCCGAATTGATATAAATTTGTTTCTTCATAAAAGTTTCGAGATCAATTTTTAGACAATCGGTTTTCTATTTTCCTTTTATTTTACTCGTACTACGTTTCGGAGCTCAAATGAGTCTCCATCGTCAGATACAGGTACAAATTGGTAGGTACAATTAATAGATTTTATTTTTATTATTTAAAAAAATTGTAAATTGCACTGATATATGAATACATAAATGTGATTAATACACAATTAGTTTTGGAAGTTCATAATTAAATTGTTATAAGACTAATTGATATGGATTTGTTTGTTACCGGAGTTGGACTCGTGGTAAATAATTAATACTCGTACATAGTTGCTAGATTAATTCGTGCAGCAAATAACCAGAAAAAATAACCATGGATATCACAGAAATTCAGAGGGGAAGCCGACATAAAACAACTTCTAAACACGCTCCCATGCTGTTCAAAAATTATAGATATGGCCTCGTATATCACGAAAATCAAAAATAAGTATCCCACACTTTCAGGAGCGCTCATCATCGGTTACGCTGCTTTCGCGACTCGCTCTCGTGCGGAGGGAAGGGGCCGCGAGGGCACGCCGGTGAAGGAGGGAGGAGGGGCGAGTGAAGAGGGGAAGGGGAGGAGGGGTCGGGAGGAAGAGGGTGTGGGGGCGGAGGGAGGGGCCACCAAGGCATGACCGTGAAGGAGGGGTCTGGTGAAGAGAAGGGGTGGAGAGGGCGGGTGAAGAGGGGAGGGAGGAGGGAGGGGCCGCGAAGACCTGACAGTGAAAGAGCGTGTGGTGGTGGAGGGGAGGAGGAGGCGGAGGAAGAGGGGCGAGTGAAGAGGGGGAGAGGTGGAAGCGAGAGGAGGGAGAGGGTGAGGGTGCGGAGGGAGGGTCCCCGAAAACACGCCACGGAAGGAGGAGTGGGTTGTGATGGAGGGTGAGGGGAGGAGGAGGCGGCGGAGCAAGGGGGAGGGAGGAGGAAGAGGGCATGGGGGCGAAGGCACGGCGGTGAAGGTAGAGCGGGTGGCGGTGGAGGAGAGGCGGTGGAGGAAGAGGGTGTGGGGGCGGAGAGCGATCGAGTCCGACGCCCACGGCCGGCACCGGGCGTAACGACCCGAAAATTGCGGCGGCGGAGGCGGCGGCGGCGGCGGCGGCGGCGGCGGCGGCCGGCGGCGGAGACAGACGCGCGCCCCAGATGCGCGGGGCTGGCCCCTGTAATGGCGCGCCTGTCGCTGCGGGCGCGCCCTCGCCGCCAACCCCCGTTGCCATTATCAACACATGCATTTAGACCCTTATCGGCGCCAGCCAATTCTCTCGTCGCATTTGCCGTCTCCGCCAAGGAAACTTGCTGCCAAACCAATCTCTGTATATTGCTGCTTCTGCTTTTTTTGACTGGGATATGAATTCTCTGACCAGTATTTTACCGCCTTTTTTAAGACGGCGCGGCGTGTTAGCTGGTTTCAATTACGTCCTTGACGTACTTTTTTAACAAAACGGTTGCTTTAAAACTTTTCGCGCTTGTATGTGGATGCTGACTGACTGCCCTCACTTTCACCGTTACCCTGCCTTGCTGTCGTTGCCTACTCCGCCTCCGTTATCTTATTCACCGATACACACGCTGATACATTCACAGCGAAGTATCCACAGTCTTTCACACCAGTGTCTATCATTGTTGTGACCAAACTCTTTGAAGTCACTGCGTCGATCCGTAACTGCCCAGCGGTCACCGCCCCCAACGCCACGCGAGCGCAGTGGCCAGCGCCGCCGCCGCTGACAGCGCGGCCGCAGCGGCCGCTCCCGTCGGGAAGTCGTGGAATGCCGGCCGCCCCCTCCGGCCGCCCTCCGGCCGGCGCTGGACGAACGGCCGTGCGCGGACGGCGCGGCGGGACGAACGCGCGTTTCTTTTTTCGCGAGCACTGTTCCTTTTGCGTGCGCGTGCGAGTATGAAAAATGCATGAAGTCGCCGCCTGCCTGATCAATAGCAGTACGGAACGCGAGGCGCGGGCGCGGGCGCGCGCGACGCGACGCGGCGCAAAAAGGGGTGGTGAGGGTGAAAGGGGAGGAGGGGATGAAGGGAGCGAAAGAGGGGGATGAAGGAAGGGAAGTTGGCAAAGAAAGGGAGCTGATGGAAGTTGAGCGGCGGTGAGCTGATGGAAGTTGTTCGGACGGAATGGTGACGGACAAGCGATGGAAGGAGAGATGGGGTGGTGGAGACGACGGGGGTATGGGGGCGAAGGTAGTGCTGGGGGCGGTGGAAGCGATGGGGGCGGTGAGGATTATAAAGGCGATGGAGGCGATGAGAGTGATGGGGGCGATGTGTGGGCCATGTGGGGACGATGGGGGCGATGGGGACGATGGAAGCAATGAAGGCGATGGGGTGGTGTGAGGGCGATGGGGATGGAGACTATGGAGGCAATGAAGGCGATGGGGGCGGTGAGGGCTATGGGGGCAAAGTGGGCGAGCAATAGGAGCGATAGGGGCGGTGGGGGGCGATGGGGGTGATACGGGTGATGGAGACGATGAGGGTGATGGGAGCAGTGAAGGCGATGAAGGCAATGGGAGTGATGAGGGCGGAGTGCGATGGGGGTGATGAGGGCGATGGGGTGATGGGGGAATGGGGCGATGTAGGCGATGGGGGCGATGGGAGGCAATAGGGACGATGCTGGCAATGGGAATGTTGGAGTTCGGGGTGATGTGGGCGAGAACAGAATGGGGCGGGGATCGTAAGGAGCTGAAAGGGTAGTGGTGGCCACAGAGCGCGGAGGGGTGCTGAGTGGGCAGGGGAACGGATTGGTAAAGAGGTGCAAGAGGCGGTAGCAAAGGGCGCGGGGAGTTTGGAGGGGCGAAAGGGGCTCAGAGAAGTCTGGGATTGAGAACAGGGTGACGGATACAGGGATGGAAAGGGTTGTGACGACGGGAGCGGTATAGTCAAGGAACGGAGAGGTGGTGAGGGCGGGAGATATGTAGAAGCTCGAAGGCCTCGACAGAATCCGATTATTCAAACAGACCAGCGTCAGCGCCACGGCTGCTGCTTCGACGGCCGCGACCGCGTCCATGGCTAACAGGACTCCGCCTTTTAACACGGCGCGGCTCGTGTCGGCGCTCGGAGCCCCCGCCGCCGGAAATGCACGCGGACGCTTCTGGGAACGAGTCACTCACAAGTAATAGAGACACGGACGGGGTACGAATGAGGACCGTTCGTTATTTTGTCTTGGATCTTCCGCCGTCCCTAGCCTTACGCGTTTCTCAGCGAGTCGCCGTTATCCGCTGCATTCACTCGGTGGATGCTCTGAAGCAGGCATTAAATTTATTTTTGTCTTACGGTAAAGAGATTTAAAGGAGATTCCTGAATCGAAATCAAATTGCGTTTGGTTCAGAGAGAAACTCCCTGTCCTTTTCGTGGCCTTTTATTCCTTACTAACAGTAATGTTAATATATTTCTTGCATTTTTTGTATTGAGCACTATGAAGCATTTAATATATGAATTTAGTGCACATGTAACAAATAATAGGCAACAAGCGGAAGACATATTAGAAGGAGAAGCACATTAACATAATCATCTTCGTCTAACTATTGTGCCGTAGAACAAATTGAAGCCTCGTGAAAGTGTAGCTTGTTTTAAAGGAGAATGTTTTATCAAACGAATATCTTAACCTGTGAGAGTCGATACACCTAAGTAATTTCCTGCGGGTGGGGGAAAATAAAGTAGCGATATTTATAAGAGGTCTTTAACATATTTTTCACTAGAAACCTGATGATCAGGAGTAAAAAAACTATTATAGTGATTTCACATTACGTATTCTCATGAAACTACGAGAAAATTGAAAACATCAAAGTGTAAAATTTTATATTATTTACATTACAAATTAACTATGGACAGAATGTCCCATCCCGCCTCTTTTATGTAGAGGTGTGGCAGTAAAGCAATCGCCACTGAAAGACTCCAGTTTCGCAGTGAAGTGTGTCGTTTCATTTGCGTTTGGTGTTATAGAACGCAACGTAAAGCCATTGAACCTTTCATTATACACGTAATATTACCTACACATTAAATCATTACAGGCTGGGACGTATATCAAAAATACCGCAAACCGTTCGATAAACTCATAACCACAGAGCGGAATGAATATATTAATCAATTTCCAATCTTTTTTCCATACCAGGTTGAGAAGTAAAAAACGTAAGTAACAAGAATATACGACGCGTAAATGGTAGCACGAGTCTTTGGTCAGATCTTGGCGATAATTCAGAGACGTGATGCGATTATGCAGGGCCTAGCATAGCGACTCACGCCGCTTACGGGGAACTCGGAGGGTATGTTTTTGTGCTCAGTTGGGAGCATGAAAAGAGGAAAGTCTGTTGGCGAGAGAGAACTAGGAGACTATTCACGAGAAAGCACGGGCTACGAGAGAAACGAGCAACGCCTAAAACGTTCTTTCTCCACTGTGAAATCACACTCTTTGTTTCATCAGCCTTAGTGTAAGTAATGTGTTTGGAATTCCAAATTGAGAAACAATTAATAAATCATTGCCAGAGTGGTTGAAAAATACGTTTTTAAAAAACGTAAATGTGGATTTTGTTTTCCTAAGACAAAAGTTGTAAATAAATAACGCATGATAAATAAGGACTTATGAATGAAATAATTTCTCCCTTGCGACACCATATGGTTTCTTTGACAGCACTGTTGCGATGGAGAGAGCCTACAGGGCGAATCACATGTTTTGCATCCATAGGATGTAAGAGTAAGTTTTGTAATGACCTTCAGAGAACACAATTAAACACGATAAAAGTTAAATGTTTTAATACATAGCCTACTAAATACTTTTTCATTAAAATATTTAGCAAAGGTCTCCAAAAATATTTTTGGAGACCTCTCGTTCTTATATAAGTAGTTTGTAAAGGTTGTAAAACATTATAGGAGGGATTATACTTTTCATCAGAAAGTAAACATTGGCGTTCTATAACTAACTGCACCTTTATAAGCTTTCAGCCTTTCTTTACTCGAAACTGGGAATTCTGTGCATAGGTAAATACGGAATTCTGTACATACTGTGTGTACAAAGCCATTGATATGGTGTTCGCATGTAGAAAAAAGTAAATGATTTTTATTTCCGGATTCCGATAGTACAAATATGTTTTCCACTGTAAGCAAAATGTTTTGGAAAATGTGAGTCATTTATCTCCGTGGAAGAAAACGTGAAATGCATATTTAATTTATCATAAAATCCATTTTTAACGTATCTTAAGCTTCTTTTCTGTAGAAATGAAAATTGCAGTGAAATTTACCCATGAAATATTTCAGAATTTCATTCACGGACCCTATTCAACAAACATTTATTTTTGAGTACTTAATGAAACAGTATGAGAAAATAACGTGTACATTTTGTTAAATTATGTAGCCTATTTAACTTTATTCTGAACAGTTCTACACAAAATATTCAGATAAATTTTAATTCGTAAGAATTTGAAGGTAATTTGATGCCAATTTTATTTATTAATTATACTTTCAATTCTTTAATCAAATGTAGTTAGCAGAATTTGTCCACTATTCGCCAAACTATCATGACAAACGACTGAAGAAGGTCCAGTAGATGACAAAGAAACACTTTTAATTGGAAAAATATCTTCGATAAGAAAAGTAGCAATTTCGTCATTTTCATTTTATTGATTTTCATTCTATTGAATTATATAAAAAAAACTTGAATGTATTTAATGTCTTTTACAATGTGAAAAGTAGATGAAATATTAGGATGCACAATAAAACAACCTAAAGAATACTGGTATTTTAACATCAAGTTTCTCTCCTTAAATAAACAACACATATTTTATTCATTAGAATGTTGAATTTTTTGTTTCAATTAGCCTTGTAAATTGTTACTTTTTGATACTTAAGTGTGCGGAATTCAGTATTCAGTAAATTCTTCCCCGTCGTTTCTGCACTCGCCCATCACTTACCTCACTGTCCGCTGCAGATCCCACTTCCTACACACCGTAAGTAGTCGACTGCTTCTAAAACCGGCTAGGGAGCAGGTGCGTCATTAGAAATGGAAAAGACACATTACAGAACGGCACTACAGACCTCTGAGACAGCGTTCTGTCAATTTCTGTCAACACATACTCCATGACTTCTATGAAGGGAGGATGAAATTGTTATTCGTTTCACGATCATATCCGGGAAATGCTAGATTTATGTGTTGCCTTGCAACGATTTACATTTCGAATTCTGAAATATTATTACTATCGTCACAAAATAGCCATTGATGATAAAGAACTTCAGGAAATCTCGAGCATAAAGTACGTTTACAGCAATTTCGAATATATTTCTCAATGCAATATGATAACGCAAAACCGTCAATTTCCAGAAATTGTCCGTGAAGATTAATATTTCTTTTCAAACCAGTTGAAAAAGTTTGACTTTGCATTCACGCACCTGAATTACTCACTTTTTAGTATTTCAGGCAGTTAAACAAAGGATTCATTTCTCGACCCAACTAAACACAAAAAAAATTTCCTAGAAATTGTTCCAACGTTACTGCATGTAATGACCGATGCGCGCTTTCAAAATATGAATAATTATTTCTCAAGTACCAGTCATATGGTAGCCGAAACTTGAGTTACAACTTTATACGTACGTACAATCTGACTCACCCTCGAAGCTAAAATTCAGATAAAAGTGTTTAGTAATCCCATGCACACGTCTGGAGGTTTCACAAACTTTAACGAAAAAGGTTGTTACTATTGGTGATGATGGATGATTCACAACTCTAATAACCTAAATGTATTTAATACATTGTTTGTACTATACTCGTATATCTGAAAATGCTCAAGAGCAAAGCTTTGCTTTAAGAAGCGATCAAGACGTCATCACTGTTTAAAATGCAAAACGCAAATGTTCTAAAATACCAGACGTGACAATGACGAAAGTGAAATACTGAAAAGAGAATATATAAAAGTACATCAATTTACAATTATAAAAGATCGAAGATACAAATCATGAAGGATATGTTTGAAAGCGGATTTTCCTGAACATTTAATTCACAGAATTCATTTCCAGTAGTACAGGTTTAGATCATCATAGGAAATTTCAATACCCGTTGTTGACGTTGCGCTTTATAAATAGACAATTCAATGATTGAAAAATTGTGTATTCTGTACAGTGAAGTGAGGATGAAATCTTAGGGACTAAAGTGACTTTAATAACAAGTGTGACAATAACCTGACTATTCTCAACTTCCAGTTAAACTTAAGCATGATCTTCCCAATCAAACTCCTCCAAACCTACAAAAAGGATCAGTTGTAGATAGGCTGACAAAGATAACTTAGTTCCTTGCTCAGTATATCATTTTACTGTATGTCACAAATAACATCTATTACAAATTTGCCACGCGTACAGATGATGAGAGAAAACTACAGGGAGGAAGGGTTGAAATGGGGAGGACTGGAAGAGCAAGATGGGACGGGGAGGACGGAACGTGCAAGCAGACACGGGGAGGACGGGTCGGGAAGGACGGGATATACAGGGAGGGGACGGGTAGGACGGGACGGGATGTGATGGGACGGGCAGGCCGGGATTGCCAGGGCTGGTAGAGCAGGGCAGGACGAACAGTGCGGGACACGAGAGTTCGGGACGGACAGGACAGGGAAGACAAGACGAAATGGGCAGGATGTGATGAACGGGACGGGACTGACAGAACGGGACTGACAGGACGGGACTGACAGGACGAGACTGACAGGACGGAACTGACAGGACGGAACGGACAGGACGGCATGGGACGGGATGGACAGAATGAGATGGACAGGACAGGCAGAAAAAAGGCGGGCAAGCAGGTCGAAACGAGACGAGCCGGCAGGACGGGACAAGGCAGAGGCGAGACGGGACGGGGCGGGGCGGGGCGGGGCGGGGCGGGGCGGGGCGGGGCGGGGCGGGGCGGGGCGGGGCGACGGGCAGCGGGGACAGCGATCTATCTTCGTCAGCGGCCACCAATCGCTAATTACTCGCTGTTTTCATTAGGGCGGCCGCGACGCCCTGCCATGCGCGTCGCGTAGCGCCGCCCGCGTCGGGCCGGGCTATGCCAGATATTTTAATTGCGCGCTCGCCGCTGCAGCGCGCTGGTGGCGGCGGCGCGGCGGTCGCGGCTGCGGCAGATCCGCGGCCGCTACCCCCTGCCCCCTCCCCTCAGCAGAGCCGCCCTCACCCCCTCCCTGCGCTCTTTCCCTCCCGCTGATGGGTCGTATGCTGATGCTCTCTTTCGCGTCCTTCCGAGAGAGATGGCTCAGGGCATCAACTGAAGTCACTGAAGTCCCTCTGACCGGGAGGTCCTAGCGTTCCACTCCCGACAGTGGCAGGAATTTCGACACTATCTTGTCAGCTAGGTCGACTTCAGTCGCTGTCTGGAGGAGAATACTAGCGGCCGGCTGCTCTCATCGGGAGTTTTCCGTTGTTTCTCCGATCAACATCAGGCGAATGCCGGAGCAGAGCCCTAACAGACGGGCCATGCACTGAGCGCAATCTTTTCTTCCTCTTCCTTGTCCTATCCTCAACCCTTGCATACACCGACACACTAACATGCACTACATTAGTGTAAATGGTGGCAGCTTAGATCTTGTGCCGGTTGGGGTGGTGCCTGTCTAGTGGGAGATACCTGATTGGGGAAAACCACGCTAGTCTACGAAAGGTCGACGCTGGATCTCGCCATCCAGCGGGGGAAAACTACCGCCACCTTCTCCCCCCCCCGAGGGAAAAAAACATACACTGCACTTACGGGACTAACGACCTTTGCCGTTGACGCTCCCGGAATCACTTTTTAATCCCGTTCAATCTACGACCCTCGCAAAGTTTCACTACTGTCTCGCGATTATAACAAACATGTTGACAATTTAGTGATACTTCAATTATTACATTGTTCACTTTGAGTCATGCATTTCGTAATATGTAGCGTTGTGCACAAACATAGATGTGACAACAGGGCGATCATGTGACGTAGGAGAGACGCTCAGCATCTCGCCGACAGGATGTGACGTAGTGGGAAAGCCCAGAGTGAAAGGGCGCTGCGAGCCTAGCAAGGGCGCTGTTCCACCGACCCTTTGTTCACCTCAGGAAGTCGACTTGTGTGCAGTTCGGAGGCAGCCGCCCGGTGGGGGCGCTGACCGCGTGTGCGGAGGCTAGGGCCGGCAAAGTACTTGTCGTGAGGCAGTGAGACTCAAGTGAGGAGTCGTGTAGGAATTCTGCGGTGTTTGACACGATCGGGTTCATTCGATAGTTAAGTAGAGTCGTGGTAGCCGTAGAAAGTATATCACTCCTAGTAGTGGGGTCGATTTATTTCGTTATTTAAAGATTGTACATAAGGTTTATTTTCGGTGGTGGATTTAATTATTAATAAACCAGCAATAAGTTAAACCCACTCTCGTCTGTGTATTATTGCAACCTGCATGACGCCACAAATGTCAGTGTCATTTGCTCACGCTAATGTGGTGATGCATCGGCGCGCCCGGCTATTTCTGCACTTTTGTTTCTCGTAATTATTCGCGTGGCGCCCTCGACGACGTTCAATACTTAACAAAACGGTACCAAGTGTCCTGATTTCTCTTCCTTGCATTCCTGGCCGACCTGAGCGGCGTATGGGGTTAGGACTATTGCGTTGAAGTGCGCGTTAAATCCGGGCTGTGGATTTGAATCCCACGAAAATTGCAAATGAAGCGTATTGTGGCATGGTATGTACGATTGAAAAAAATTATATCAATTCCTTCCCTTTACCGGTAAATTGTGTGATGTAGATGTAAAACGTGACGGAACGGCTTTCCGGTACCTTCGGAATAATTATTAAATTATACTATAAATATATAATTATTTCTATTAAATTAATAAGACTTCGGGGTGGATTCTGGGGTCTAAATTTGTATAAATAAAGCGCTGTATATTTATACTTTTGTAAAAGTTTAACTATTAAATAATAACTGATATCACTGTTTTCGGACAAAATCAACGCCGTTTGTACTACTTTCATATATTAAACTATTCCTCGCTCGAGATGGTCATGATGCCCTGGTATTTTCTTCATCTTTCCTCATGTTTCGCACATGGAGGTAGAGTTTTTAATTTTGTCTCCAGTGAAATTTTAATTACAAATTAATATACACGGCCATTCACAAATTAAATATTTAATGAACACGAGTTTTAAGCTATAGGTTACTAAACGAGCTTTAAAACATCAGTGTTTAAACACATCGATGGTTTTGGTTTTATGTATCATTGACATCGATGTTTCAGTTTAGAACATCTATGTTTGGTAACGTAGATGTTTCCTTGTCGATGTCACATTACTATACTCCAATTTAAAAAGTGGCACTTCAAGGGCACAACCTGGGCGGAGAGAGAAACAGTTGTCATCCAAACGAGAGCGTCGTTACAAGTTTAAATTTTGGTGTTTGTGCTCCCGATTGGATGACAACGTCCCCTCGTCTTCCAGCGCGTGGCTTGAAGAAAATGGATTAAAATATGAAAATTTGAACGATTTTACAGACATCATACCCGATCTTACAGACATGTTAACCAATAATTGTCCAAAGCGACCATGTATATTAGTTTTAATTAGGAAAAAGTTAAATTTAAGTACTTTATTTAAGATAGGCTCGTCCTTAGCTGCATAAACCTAATTGGGTGCAGTGAAAACTTTATTCCGGAAAATGAATAAATTTCCTCCTCTCCAGGATAACTGGGGAGAGGAAAACAGAAAAAGACCTTGAAGGGCCTAAGAATGGCACAACAATCGATGTTTTTAAAACAATGTTTTCTTCAGATCGATATAGTTGTTCCGAAACATCGATGTTTTCGAAACCAATTTATCAAGATATAAATAAAATTCCAGTATCTAATGTTTACGTGGAATGCTCGCTATCAACAGCCATTGACAATGCCTACTGTTGTCAATCCCCAAACGGCACGAAACCATTTGTTATTAGATTTTTTGATTTTTTACGTGCTATTATCTTTAAACTACATTTTGAACCTGAACTACACACGGAACACTGATTTGAAAATGAAGACAGTCAAATTTAAGACAGAACATACTTTAAACTAATATTGACGCATTATGTATCACATTAGAACCAGAGTTGTGCCATAGACTATAATCTTACATCTACGTGTGATTACATGTAGTTTACATTACTCTTTTTAGATGTACACTTCATAGACAATGTAGTGTACATGTAGAATATGTAGACTATTTATTTCTTCACATGAAATAACCAAAAAAGTTTATAATAAGTAGTAATAGTAGAAGCATGTAGAAATGTAATATTAAAAAAATTATTTTCGATTCGATAAGTCAAACAAGATATACCAAGAAATGACACCCTCCGTAACCATCTCATGAAACCGGAAGGAACTTGTTTCAACTTGCGCCTCAGACCACTCTGCGTCCAACTCTTTCCCTTCATGTGCAGTGTCCATCAAATCGGTGCGGAGAAATATTGCGCAGATCCCTGAACATGTAGCGAACCTCTTTGTCCCCTGCAAGAGAGGCGGACCCGACAATTGAATGAATTTTTATTGACAGCTCAATTAAATGAATGTTTATTCATAAAGGTAGAACTGCTTTGGATGTGATCCAATCAATATGTAGTATTGCTTTGGATAAATTGAGTATAATAAGTATACCCAATTTATGAATATTTAATTACTAATGGAACCAGGCAGACGTTGTTGTGCTCTTCATCTCCCTCTTTCCCCTTCCATCTTTCTCTCTCTTTCTTTCTCTTTATGTCTCTCACTGTTCCTATCTCAGTCTGTCTCTGCGAGTCTCTGTCTCTGCCTCTCTACACTTAGTTGCAGATTCCGCTCGTCACTGAGCAGGTGAGATAATATCGAGAAGCGCCGGACCAGCAAAAATGTAATGGAATATTCAGGAAGGTTTCATTCTGTAGAATACGATGCGAGAAACGTTACTAATTTTTAATGTCCTAGAATGCTTCATTTAGGAGTTATTTAACGATAGTGCTGCCGAGTATTGCAGAGTGCATTTGACGTGCAATATTTAGTTTCGTTCTACAGCGTCATGTAGTGGAGTTACAACAGAATTAACCGCACATAAATCTTCTCGGTAAAAAACACCAAGAAGCATTCAGGGAGATCGGTCATACGGTGTCGGAGTTTACCTCTTGTACACACACACACACACACACACACACACACACACACACACATATATATATATATATATATATATATATCCATTTTTGTATATATATAAATAATAAATAAATGTTGGCTTTGGGTAAGTATACATGTATCAATGTTTCGTCGAATTTACCATCACTAGAAGTGCCACTGCGTTTACATCGGAGTATAATCCGCAACGGCAGCCTGCACGCCGTCGCGCTGTCGCGCCGCGCCGTGCGATGCCGTGCAGTGCCGTGCGATGCCGGCGTCCCCGGCGAGGCTAACGAGCACTGGTTCTTCAACGCACGCGTCCGCCGCCGCCGCCGCCGCCGGAAAAACAAATTGTAAACAAACGCCGCCAAAGGCGCTGTGCGGCGCGGCGCGCTCCGTGAAATCGAATCAATTAAAGCGCGGGCACGCCGGCCGGCCGGCCGCGCGGACGGCTCCAGACGACGTGACGCGATCCGCCGCGACGGCAGCGCGACGCGCCTACCAAGCAGCCGCGTGTATTAATTAACTTCTCCGCAAGGGAAACTGATTATTGGACTAAACGCAGGTGACACGTTGGAGAGTTGGCTGTGGGGGGACGACGGGAGAGAGGAGACAGGTGCACTCGAGGGGAAAGGTGAAGACGAAGAGGATGGAGATCGTTGGATGAGTCGGTGATATTGGTGACAATGAAGATGTGGGGGATGATGCTGGTGTTAGTACCTTTTATGTTGAGTTTTTCTTGGTGTTGGTGATGTTAGTCGGTAGTAACATTGGTAGAGAAGTTTTGGTTTGGCAGTAGTATGATTGGCGATGGTGGTGGTGGTGGTGGTTGTATTCGTGTTGGTATTGCTGGTACTGAGAAATGTGGACACGTAATGGCGGAGGTCTGATGGTGCAAAAGGGCTGGAGGGAGAGATGACGTATGGCTGTATGACGAGGGAAGGAGGAACAAACAATACATGAAACGAAGGTCCAAGGCAAAAGACGGGTCTAATGTGCGCTTCCCTCAAGCGGGTTTGCCATGAACGCGGGGGGGGGGGGCAAGAGATGTCAGCGTGTCGCAGACGCGGTGCCGAGAGTGGGAGCTCGGGGAAGCGTGTTGGACGAGAGATTCTAAATGGAAGACGGTCGTTGGAGGGGCTGTTTTAGAAGTCACAGCGGAATGCGGGGGTGGGAGCGGAGACTGAAAGGAGAGAAGGAAGATAGAGGAGGGATGGAGGCTGGAGGCTGAGGCGGAGGGAGATTGAGGGGGAGACGCAACGGCAAGCGGAGACGAGGGCAAGAACAAGGACGAGGCGGGACGATAGAGGAGACGGAACTTGATAGCGGATGGCAGTGGCGGGAGGCGAGGGGCGGGGCATGCGGTCGGTGGTGGGTAACGGAGGCGGTCGCAGATAGCGGGGGCGACAAGTAGTATAGATTCGGTGTGGAGGTGGAGGTGAGCGGCGGGTAGAGGTCGGGCGTAAGGGACGGGGGACATGCGACGGGAGGGGAGATTGAATGGGAGACGGAAGGGCAAGTGGAGGCAGGGGGAATCAAGGGAACACAGAGCGGGGACGGGGGCGGGGGCGGGGGCGGCGGCGGCGGGAGCGGCGGCGGCGAGGGCGGCGGCGGCAGCGGCGGCGGTGGCGGCGGCGGGGGCAGCGGTGGGGGCGGCGGCAGTGGCGGCGGCGGGGGCGGGGGCGGGGACGGCGGCGGAGCGGATCGCCGGCCGGTTCGGTCCCAAAATCCCTCTAATTGGGAGGCGGGCGGTCCTATCGCCTGATGGGATTCCGAGGGCGGTGGCCGGGCGGCGGCCTGCCGCGCGTCGCCGCCCGTTGTATAAGCGGAGACCAACTAGATAGGTCGTAAAAGCTGTCTAATGAAACGTTCTCGCCTAATTTATCGTGGGTGCGCGGCCGAGCGACGGAAGCGGGTGAGAGCGGCCGGGGGCAGGTGTGGGCGGGTGGAGATCGAACTAGGGCGAGTAGAAATGGGGGAGAGCGAATCTGCATTCGATCTATAGAGAAAAAGGTATGAGAAGCCGGTGGAGAATAAAAGAGAACACGACGAAAGGAGAGAGCGAGGAGAATGTAAAAATTGTTAAAAGAGGATGCTGGAATATGAATATGTCAGAGTCGGAAGAAGGTTGTCATGAATTATCATTGACTGTCAAGAGGAAGGCAAGAGGGAGAGAAGGATATGCTAAGAAAAGATGACGGTTTATTGCCATTCATATTAAAACTTCGCCACAAAGCCCCGAATTTCGAGTCACAACGGTGGCAAGATTTTCGACGCTAGCTACATGGCTGGGTCGAATTCAGTCGCTGTTTGGAACAGCGGCCGGCTGCTCTGACCGGTAGTTTTCCGTGGTTTCTCCGAACAACACCAGGTGAATGCCGAAGCAGTACCCCAAGAAAAAGGCCACGAATAGCGCTCGACCATTCCTTCCTCTCCCTTGTCCTATTCTCACCCCTACTTACACACACACATATGCAAGCACTACTCTTCCACACATGCCGATAGACCGGTCGGAAGCTTAGAACTTGTCCTGACTGGGACGGCGCGCCGCTGGTGGGAGATTCTTCGTTTGGGAAAACGCCGCAAAATGACGGGTAAGTCGGGGCCGAATCTCACCAATCAATAGGGTATGATCACCGCCTCCTCCCACAATAAAAGTGCACTACACGTATGGAATTAATGACCATAGCAGTTGACTCGCCCAGAATCACCAGTTAATCAATCATTAAATGCCCCGTGAGTTTTCACATTCATTGTTTTGAAATAAAACAAATTGCTTCCTACTGGACCTTAACTTGGTTCTGGTAAAACAAATTCATACTCCAACACATAGTGGTACCCAGGGACACCCAGAGAAAAGCATGGACGTGGGGCAATGGATTCAAGGAGTCCCCTTATTTCAAACAAAAAATGCATTCCTTCCTCCCCCAATTTATAAACAGAAGTCATTTTTCACGCATCAGATATAACGTATAGAATTAAAATTGGTTTAGAGATATTGGTTTATATTTTTAATTTTATTGAATGGACCCCTATTAAGTGAGGACCTTTGGTTGTTGCCCCAGCTGTCTCCCCCTCAGTATTAAACACTGACTTACGTAAATTCGATGATTATTTTCAAGCTCTTTGTAAGCGTTTCTCAACAACCTCCGTTACCAAGACAGCCTTCATTCCTTCACGGAACTTAAAAATACACAAACCTTTCATTCTTCCCCTACTTATAATAATGTTATCTACGCTGGTGTGCTGGGTTCATAAAAATTACAAACAGAAAGACCTCATACAAGAGCAACAATGAGCATTAACGAGTGACAAGCACCTTTTGATTAGGTGCGTTGTACTTCGACCTATGCAAAAACTAATAAGAATACGGAACGACAAATTGCGACGAGATACGAATCTAATGTCGATTAATGAGATTCGTTTAATAGATCAACATACAATGGGAACCTTCCATCATAGAAGATCCTTTCACCATTGATCCTTAAGTCACATTTCATATCTGCGAATTTATCAAACGTTTCAAATAAAATGTTTTCATTTCATTACAATAATAACAATATTAACATAAAAAACAACTGCACCATCATAATGACTATAATAAAAAGTCTGTTTAACGGTATAGATCTTCTTCTTAAGTACATGTCGTACTCCCAACAACCTGACTCTTATCACCACTAGTGGGTGTATAACAGTTTAAAAACCCTACCATTGATCACTGTAGCTGGGATTTACGAAAGGGATGAGGCGGCAGTGTATCGAAACAGGTACACCGGTAGCGGCGGTGGAAGTGGCCGCGGCGGCGGCGGCGGCGGCGCGGGTCAACCACCCGACGGCGCGGCGGGGGTGGGGCGGGGTGGGGTGGGGTGGGGACGTGGTGGTCCGTTAGCCGCGCGGGGTCGCGGGGTCGCGGCCCGAGGTCACCGGACGCGTCCGGCACGCCACCTCCCGACGCGGCGGCAGCCTCCGCGGGCGATCGGAGGGAGCAACGCTTTTGGGGAACACACCGCGCGGACCGCCTTTGCTCTGCGCTTCGTGGATTTTCTTTTGCTTTAACCGACTATCACAGATCTCTGCTGCAACACTGTTGTCTCGGCAGGACTGCAACACTGTTGCTCTTCGGGAACAACTCGCGGACTAACTTTTGCTCCGCGCTTGATGGATTTTCTATAGTATTAGTACACCTGTTGGTGATGTAGATACCTTTTTTCAATAAAGAATGAAAGACGGATATTGTCAGGTATCGAAATATATATTTTCAAGCTAGGGAGGTCCTGGGTTCGAGTTCTGACGGAAGAGCATTTCCGACATGACGCAGTTTTTATAGCAATAGGAGTTTTTATAGCGGCCAAGGGGTATAGCAATCGACAGCACTAATGATCTGCGCACACGCAGTTTGAATTTTGCATCGCTACTGCGCATGCGTAAGTAATCGAGAGTGCAATTGATTGCAGTGGGCTATGCCGTGCAAGAGCTGCATAGTACGTATCGATTTAGCTTTCGCAGTCAGAATCAAGTGCAAGTCGTGAGAATTCATTCTAGCCTTGAAGAAGGCCACGAGATGGTTGAAATGTCTGTGTCACAGCCTCCGATGTGTCGTGGTCCGGGCTGACGAGATGGTGCACGTCTGCCTCCTCGGCGGGGGGATTTGAGGGAGCAACGCTTTTTGGGAACAACACGCGGACTAACTTTTGCTCCGCGCTTGATGGATTTTCTTTCGTATTAGTACACCTGTTGGTGATGTAGATACCTTTTTTCAATAAAGAATGAAAGACGGATGTTGTCAGGTATCGAAATATATATTTTAAAGCAAAAAGATCTTTTTCGATAGCTTGGCTATCATCCTCACAGCTATCTGAAATATACATACAAAATTTTGAAAAGAAGGTTGTATAAATTATTTACAAAAATAATGGCATCTGGCACCAACAATTTTGTACTAAAACTTATTTTCACGTCTGTCCATCTCCATGATTACCAATCACTTTTCACATCGCACGACTGACTCATTTGTTTCATTAATAAAGATTTTACTACTATATTCAATAAAACACGTTATTTCTTTTTTCTTAAGGTTCAAAATATCAAAGTATATTTCACTATAACTGCATAGATATTTTAATCAATCGTTTCTGTAAGATAAATCTGTTTCTGAGAATTCTCTCTCTCTCTTGAAAAGGATCTCTCGAAACAATTACATCTGCGCGTAGTTTTTTCTGAGTCCCTGGAAATATTGGTATGACGTGGTGGTAGGTTGTCTTTGGTAAGAGAAATGACGTGTCTCCTTTTTCGTCAGCAAGTAGCCTACTACATCTTGTTAAAAGATAGGTGGACGCTAATTGGGTGAACAATATGTCCTATACTAAGGTAACTCCAGAGTACGGAGATTAGGTTTTGCATAGAACACAATCCATACTCGTAGTTCTTCAACAAGTAAGGAAAATGAACGTTTGAAATGATGCTGTACTCTCACAATAAGCGCTGTAGAATTGTAGTTGGTTCTTTTTCATCTAATTCTGTGTGTTACTCGTAAATATCTCGTCACAATTTGTAAAAATCATTTAGCTCTAATAATAAATTATCATATTTCTGTTTTAATCGTTATACATCCTTGAACATTTGATATTTCGCCTTCAAATATTTTCTTTTTTGGTTAAAAGCTCTGCGAATGCAGTATTTTCTTAAAGTCGTTGACGAATTGGTCAAAACGAACATCCAAACGTACAGAGGATTCATATTTGCACTGCTGTTACTCCCGCATGTGATATAACCATCAGTTCATGCATTCGAATACATTTCCTTAACCATTTCCTACTTTTATACACGTCTGGTGGAAAAACCGAATATTTTATTTCGTTGTCTTGGACTGTCAGTCTTGACAATTCGTGAGGAAAAAGAAAATGCCGGAAGAGGAGACGTTTCCAAAGACGAGACAAACGCGTAGGCATGTGTCAAAAAAGAGGAAAAAACCTGCGCAGAAGATGTATGCAACAGGTTGACGATGCGCACAATTTTCTGTTTTCTTGCGAAAACAAGACGTATGGAATAGTGGTTGTCTAATCTTTCCTCTCCGGAAGATTGATTGAACAACTACTGCAGCTGAAGTAGCTGCGCAGCAGTTCGAGTAAAGAGAGACCGAATTTCAAAAAAAAATATTCCGAAAAAGTAACCAATCTTATTCTCCTCATAGTTTTGTGATGAGAGCTTAGTGTAACATTATTTTATTTAATGTTATAAAATACTAAAATAATGTTACAGAATGAAACTGGACTAAGATAGAAACATAGATGTTTTTCAGTATTACTTTTGCAAATATTCTTCGGGTAAGATCTCTCTATGAATACACAATCAAAAACAAACTGAGTCGCTATAAAGTCTCGGCAGAATTTGGTTGTATTGGAACGAACGGTCAATTCGGTAGTTTTCGCGCCGCGCAATATGATAATTAGTTTGGGGTTAGGTAACAGGTGATAGGAGTGAATTTGGGGATTCAGTGATTTGCAAAAGTCAGCAACACCAGGTAGGGTTCCCTAAATTTATTTCGATTGGTGGATCTTTGGTGTTTGTATGGTGGGGTCCAATGTTCAGACAAGTGTTTGTGAGTTGAAAAGAACCCTACTTTGTCGATGGTCAACTTCTCACATTAGCTCTCTCCAGACAAAATGTTTTTGTTAATAAGTGTGTTTCTCAAGGTAATTTGATGATGAACATTTAAAATAAAGGGAATTTTAAAATGAAAGAAAAACAATCCGTTCAGCATTTAGGAAATTTTGTTTGTAATATAATTGCCACCACCTTGTCACCTTTTTGGACGCATTTACGCTCGCAAATGTTCCGCAGACATTAAGAATACCAAGTTGTGACCTTGTTACTAAACTTAGCGTCTTTCCCCATACTTCGTCGAAAACACTGTGAGTTTAGAAACTTGCGAATTAATGACTTCGGATAAAATCTCATATAAAAAATTGCTTCTTTCGTATAATTAAATACGATTTTACATGAAATGTGTTAAGAAACTAAGGGAGAAAAATAGATGATGTAGAGATCGAAAGATATGAGAGCCAAAGAGAAAGTGAAAAAGAAGACGAAAGATGAACAAATCAACCGAAATGAAGACATAAAGAAAGATTACAAAAAGGCAAACGAGAACGCGAGGTGGAAAAGGAGAAGATTGTGCTGTTGGAGAATGCAAAGAAAAGAAGAAGACGAAGAAAAAGAAGAAAAAGAAAAAGAAAATGAAGTGTCAATAACAAGTCAAGCAGACCAACTAGAAAAAGAAATTTCACAATAACAAAAAGTGTAGAAGGAATAGACAGAAAGAAGCAGGTTACACTAGTCCTGTATCGAATTGCAATAGGAGATAGAGGAGCCAACCCGCACAAATTTTCTCTCTGAAGCATGATCAACGCTGCATACATCTCCTTGTTCACGCAAGAATTTTGCCATGTCGACAAGCCTGAAAGGATCATGAAGTCGGATTTATGTAGTAACTCACGCCATTTGAAAAAAAATGTAATACATGCAAGATGAAAATGATAATACTAGCTTTCCCAGCAGGTATAATCTAACCACGTACCGTCCTGTGTTTGCCGTGCCATACACCAATAAAAGTTGCTAACGCAGACGCGACGAAACATTGAATGATCAAATCGAATTGGAAATTACGGATGTGCATAGGATTTAAATGGAAAATTGAGGAAGGCTGCAAGGCAAAGGAAGTTCTAGAGCTCGTTCTTAAATAACGGTCACATCTGCTGATACGCCTAATAAGAGGGAAAAGAAACGATGTTGCAGGAAGTTAAGGACCCACTTAGCAATTAAATCCCCTGATGTCGGAAGCGTGAAGAGGTTTAACGATCAACAACAGACAGCAATATTGCCTACATTGTGAGAGCAACAATTTTTATCGCTCTTTTTTCGTTTTTCCGGTTCGCGTGTGTATTTTCAGGCGAAACACTATATTGCACTTCTAATGGGAATGTTATCGCACATTCAGAAAAAAATATTAGACTCTAACATTTGTTCGGCGCGCCAGCATCCCACTCTAACAACACCCTACGAAACTCGACGACGGCAATCGCCAATTTTTTACACGACCCAAACACAGACATTTCTTAGAATTACACGCGCGAGAAGTCCCGCCTCGACAATGCGAATTTGGGGGTCACGCCGCGGTCCCGCGATTGAGTTTCCCACCCGCGTCGGTGCCACATTCACTGCGGCGGCGGCGGCGAAGAACGCGTGGGAGAGAGCCAAATCGCAGGACGTTACTTGCGGTCTGCGATGGCCCTCTGCGTTGAGAAGAGATAGCATCCACAAGACGGACACTTTTCTTACAGTTAGAAGGGGATTTCGAAACATTAAGCGAAGAGGGCGAATACAGTGTATTATTAATAACAATTATGATAATAATAATAATAATAATAGTAATAATATTTCCTTGCAAGTGGACTGTTGTCCGGTGACAAGCTACAAATACAAAAATCTTAGACAATATTCTAAATGTAATACAATAGTAAAACGAGATAATTTTAATAATATTAGCAACAATAATATTAATAATACAATAATTAATAATCCAAGGGTTTTCCGAGTTTCAACACAATTAAGAATGTTGAAAGTATTATGCAATTACAAATAATACAAAAGTTATTTATGAATCTAGGGCGCTAAGTAAATGCCTACGCCCCGAGGGCAACCCCAAACCCGAGGGCATCTGACCCGAGGGGTTGAAAGTCGCCCGAGGGACATAAACGTGTCGCAACGTCAGGGTGCATACAAAATTAGATAATAAGATTCACAGCATTACAATGATAATATCTTTATGAACATAGTCTTAGGGCCACATTCCAGGTGCGGTGTAAGTGACAAAGTACTACAATACTGCGAGGCTTTCCAGATGGAATATGATTTTATGAATGACACTCACACAACATTACATTGTAATTTGATTTTATATTTAATGCCAGAAGTTTAAGATGAAAACTCGCAAAGAATGCGTGGGAGAGTTCGAAATCGCAGGACGTACTTTCAGTCTGCGATGGCCCTCCATGTCGAGAAGAGATAGCATCCACATGGCGGACACTTTTCTTACAGTAAGAAGATTTCGAAACATTGAACTGAGTGGGCGAATACTCTGCGGTAGATAATAAGTATATCTATGATATCTATCTAGTTCAATGATTTTGCATCTTTTTGTCCGTTTGTTCCGGGCATAGCTAAGTGAAATTTCTCGACGTTTGGTTAAAATATGTTGCTATATAGATTAATATATTAATGCATATTTGGCCGATTTTCCTGTTGGTGCATATTCGTGTAATTACAGCCGCATATTTTGCACATTTCGTTAAAAAGAGACTAATCCATAATACGTTTCATCTTTTCAAAGAATCTTATGTAATTGTGAGCGTTCATTGATTCGAAAGAGCCAGTCAGTCTCGTTTTTGTGTTTTCTGTAGATGATAAAATACTTGTGCAAAAGTGAGATATTTCTCGAGAACATATCTTTTAAACAAGTCAGAAGAAATTCAACAAGACATACAATGTACTTCACTAAGGTGAATATATACTTCGATTATTTCTCTCGCGAAGTAGTGTATATTACATTACGTTTGCACAAAAAAATATGTTCTTTCCAAGCAAATTTTCATTTCATTCCAAGAATTTTATCAAGACAGGTTTGCAGAAGAATTGAAATATTATTTATTTTAAGTGCATATTAAAGGGCATATTTCAGAATTTATAGGTTATAATGCATATTTTTAAAAGCATATTTCAGTTTTTTTAGGGCATAAAAATACGCTCCCTAATAATAAGATTCACACAACAGTACAATAATCATCTCTTCATGAACTTCTCAGGGCCACATTCCAGGTGCAGTGTAGGTGACAAAGTACTACAATAACACTGTGAGGCTTTCCTGATCGAATGTGATTTTATGAATAACACTCATACAACATTTCAAGGTTGTTTGATTTTATATTTAATGCCAAAATTTCATGATGAAAATTACTATTCTATCGTGATATTCCTGTCCAAAAAAGATCATAGCACTGCAGGTAGAGATAATGCAGTGAGAGCAAAAGGAACCGAAACTGTGAATTCCAATCCGAGAATGAGATGCCGAAGTGTGAAGGCAATAGAGGTACATAAAAACGAATAGTCATTCGAAAATAGTCGGGAAACCTTCGAATATCTGATTGAACTGTGAAGATAAGATATACATGATCAAGAATAGTAAAGAACGTACAGATATCGGAGGAGATAATTTGAGGAAGATAATACAAAATTACATTAATAAATACCGACACTAAAAATGTTTGAATGCCATGGACGTTCAAACGAATGGTATCACAGTCATCAGAAGCGGAGAGTAATGCACAACGAGAAAGACTATGAATAATAAAAATTGCAAAGGAAAAATTGCAAAACGGTGAGTAAAATTTGACTTGAAAGATGCTTGCGATAAAAGTCCTGTACTTTGCGATAATCAACGCAATAGGAACAGGAAATAAACACGAGACATTTTACGGCAAGTAATGATACGTAGAGCAAGCACTACAGCGACAGAAGAGGCATGGAATAAGCATAACAGGTGAAGTGGAAAGGCAGGCGCCCGCACTGGCAACGAGGTCAAAGAAACTATTACCTCGCCACGCGCGCCGCGCCGGAAGGATGACGGGAGCGGCCGAGGCGCCAAAGACAGAACGCAGATGATATCGTCGAGGGACAGGGAAATCGCGGCGCTAGGAGTGAGGAGATGCGGGAACAGATAGTCGCCGAGTGCTGCGAGGGCGACGCGGGGGCGCGGCGGGGGCGGCGGCCAGGTGTGAAGCCAAGCGCGCAGACATGGGGCGGGTCACGGGTCGCGACCCGCCGACGGCCGCGCGCCTTGGCACGGGATCGCAGACGCCGAAGGGAGCGGCGGCGGAGACGGCGGCCACGGAGGAGAAGATGGCGGTGGCGATGGAGGTGGTGTTGGCGGTGATAGTTCCCGTCGACGAAGCGATGACGAAGATGTTAGGGGCAGCAATGGAAACAGTCGCGGTGGCGGACAAGTCGGTGACAATGGACGCATATGGTCACGGTGACGGAGACTAAGGGGTAGGCAATGGAGTCGGCGATGGCAGGGGTGGAGGGTTGGGAGTGAACACACTGGCCTGGGTGTTGAAAGGTGCGAAGTCAATGATAGCGGTGGAGGTGGTGAAGGAAGTGGCAGGGGAGTTGGTGGCGGCTGTGGAGATTTTGGCGGCAGTGGTGGCGATGGAGGCGGTGGTGCTGGTGATGGGGGCGGAGGTGGTGGTGGTGATGGTGGTGGTGGTGGTAGTAGAGGTGGAGATAGAGATAAAGGTAGACGCAGAGACAGAGATCGGAATCGAGGTGAAGATAGTGGAGGAGATGGAGGTGAAGATGGAGGTGGAGACAGAAGTAGAGGTTGAGATGGAGGTGGTGGGGTTGGTAATGGTGATGGTAGTGGTGATGGTAGAGGTGATGGGAGTGCTAGCGGCAAAGGTGGCTGGCGTGGATGCTGTGGCAGGGTGGTGGCTCCAGGCTAGAGAGAGCGATGGTGGTGGTGATGGCGGTAGCGATGGCGGTGGCGGTGGAGATGGCGAGTGTGGGTGCGGTGGCGGCGGGAAAGGCGAAGTCGACGCTGCAGGGTCCTTGGCTGCCCCCGCAATGCTCGCCCGCTTCCGCGTAGAAAGGGGTCAGCAACCTCCTGTCGTGGGTGCAATAGACGGATACTTTTCTCAGATGGGGATTCCGAAACATTAATCTGAGAGGGCGAATACACTGCATTAGACAATAAGCTTCACAGCAGAACGATAATCATGGCTTCATGAATTTCTTCTCAGAGACACATCCCAGATGGAACGTAAATGACACAGTACTACGCTCTGTGACTGGTCGAATGTGATTTAGTGAATTATGCTTAGAATATATTATTTATTACTTAATATTACTTATATAAGTTATATAAGAAAACATCAAGATGAAAAATTCCATTTCCTCGCGATTTTTGTATCAATATAAGTCCGTTGCAAAGTAAGCCCCCGAAGTGCTTTGCTACTGCAACCATCTGCTCCACTTGATCGGGCGAGGCAAGTGAAGATTCATTAACGAAGATTCAACATTACACATTCATCACATAAAAGAATACATCACCTAAATAATTAGCGAACCAAAACATGTAGGAAATATCTTGAAAAGACAGGGCTTAGGAAAGTCAGCACTGAAGACATAAAATAGGTGATAAATAAGATAAAAGGAAATTAAATCACTTGTGTGTATACACCTGCGGACATAACTTGAGTACTGAAAACACAACTTGATTACTTAATAACTGAAGAAAAACTGTCAATAAGGGTTTTTTATATTTAGTATTCGACTAACCATCATCGTCCGTCCGTCAGTGTATGCAAACGTCCATCTACGAGTACCACTCACCCCTTCCGCCAATCGACACAAAAGAGAAGTTGGTCATCTGGTGGAGAACTGATGATTTGTTTGCGGATCCATTCAGAAGATTGTATGAAATTTCTTAAAAATCGTGTTTTTGCGTTTTTAGTACTCTGATCTAGGGGTAGCCACTCGAGCCACTAGCTTTAACGTGACGGCATCCAGGTGACGAATGCTGGAGGTCGCTAGAGACTGTATGGCAGGGACGTCGTTGTTTACAGTATTTCGTGCAAGGTTTGAATCTCTCGGAAGGAAAACGTTTATTGTCAGAATTCCGCTCCGTGGGACAATTATTGTCTCAGAAGATAATTTTGTTAGGTGTAGCGTATACCGTAATGGGAGTGGCTTAATTATCTTTTGTAAGATAATTGAAATTACAAAATTATACTCTAATACAATTATATTGTGTGGTAACGGTGGTTCTAGAGTAGGAGCTTGCATATGTATAAATTGTCTCTGCGACTACTCCAGAATGTATAAATTTCTGTACATTATCGGATGCAATAATAATGCCGATTCCACAATCCGTGCGAGAATATTATTCTCGCACTGTTGTCCACCAATCACATTCGTTTAAGTTCATTATACACGACAGAGGGTTCTCGCAGTCGCCTTCAGAGGCGCTGCTTTCTCTGCCGTGGCAGGTTGCAACTGTCGTGAGACAGGTGAACCACGAAACAGTATATGAGTTGGTGTTTGTTAGGGTCAGAGAACAATGAGTGTTCTATAGCTGTTCTGTAAGGGTACGACGCCCATTTAGTACTTTAAAAATGTCAATTTCAAAGTCGTAGAGAAAGTATAGTCTTCTACTCGCGTAAAATGGCTATTATTCACTCGTAGAAATTCCGACACGAGCGACGTAGGAGCGAGTGTCGTAAACATCAACTCGTGAATAATAGCTATCATTCTACGCTCATTGAAGAATATACTATTCTTTAATAACTTTTCAGGGAGTGTGGAGGTTTTCCAACACCGTATTCTGGGGCTGGATAGTGGCTGTATGCCGCAATATCATCGGACAAGAAACGAACACATTCTTTGCATTTTTGTATTATTTAATTTAATTTTTTAAAGATTATTTCTTACGTACCACGCCCGAGGATGAAAGAACCAGACACCTGTGTCTTTAGAGTTTATTGTTATTTGTAGCCTGCGTAGTAAAAATTTTCAACATATGAAAATATTTTTTAAAAACTGTTTAAAACGCCAATTCAATTAGTATAAAACATATTTTGACTTCTACCGGTTTCCACCGTCGGAACAATTCTTTCAAACGGTTTGGAAAGTGAATTACCACCAACATTGGTAAGGTGAAGATCAATCTCTATTAACGCCTTACCGCTCGAACGTACTAGTGACCGCGAATTCAATCATGGAAAGGAGCCATATCTTGATCATTAGGGAGCGGATTTCTATGATTTTGCATACTTTGATCCGCTGCTTCAGGGCATAGCTAAGTGAAATTTCTTGACATTTGTTTACAATTGGATGCTATGTAGATTAATTTGGTATTGCATATTTGGCCGACTTTTCCTGTTGGTGCATATTTGTGTAATTATAGAAGCACATTTCGTTAAAATAGAGACTTATCTCCAAAACGTTACATGTTTTCTTAGAATGTATTTATTTGTGAGTCTTTATTGATGAGAAAGAGCTTGTCACAATTTGGGTTCTTTTTTTACTAGTTGATAAAATACTTGTGCAAATGTAGGATAATTCTTCATATTTTTTAAACCAGACAGGAAAAATGAAAAAATATATACAATGTACACTAAGGTGCATATTTACTTCAATTATTTCCCCCGCGAAGTCAGCTAGGTTATACTATATTTGCACAAAAATATATATTTTCATTCCAAGCATTCTTCTTCAGACTTTTATCAAGAAAAGATTATACAGGAATAGAAATATTGTTAATTATAATCGAATATTTCAGTGCGTATTTAAGAATTTTATGTCATAAATGCATATTTTTAAGAGCATATTTCAAAATTTTTTAGGTTATAAAAATCCTCTCCCTATTTATCACATTTGAATTTGTGGCGTCTGCCGGATTGTATGTCTAGGTCACCAGCTCTGATAATAGTTTTCCATGTTTTCTCTGATCTCTTTCAAACGAATGACAGATTAGCAACGGATCAGGGACCAAGCGATGTCACTCTTTCCATCATCGTCATTATCATATCTCCCACAATCTGGGATAGAGTGCATTGGGGGAGTACGTCCTGCCTACACCCATTCCATAACCGATCTGTGCCGACGGGCAGCCTTTCGGACCCTGCTAAACGGAAACGCTAGGGAAACTGAGAATAAAGAAAAACTAAAACCTATTAGCATAGAAACAATTCTCACGTTTAGCTCACAATTTTTTGTGACTGAGGTTATTCACATATAGGGATGGCAAAAAAACGATATTTTTAAAACATTGATATTTTCGAGCAGAAACATCTTCATAATAACATTCATGTCTTGCTGTCGATGTTTTCGTAAGATCTTTTGTCCAGATACATCGATGTTAAAGAATCTCATAATTTAAATAACATTTTCAGTGTGTAGTTCTTTTGTTGATTGCTCGTAATCAACAGCCGTTGACACCTCTCACTAATTTCCATCCTCAAGCGGCACGTAACCGTTTGCTATTCGCAACCTTTCTCCAGTGCTGTTAACTGTTTTGATTATTTTGCACGTGGTAATATCGTTAAACTGCATTTTGAACCTTGATTATATAGGACATTTATTAGGAAATTAAGATAACAGTCAAATTTAAGGTAGTAAGTACTTTAAACTACTGTTGAGTTATGTATCACATTTGAACCAGGTCGTTTTACTTCGAAATATAACATCATAGTTAAAACATTGATGTTTTAAATATCGTGGTTTTTTGTCGATGTATTCATCGACATGGAAAATCTATTGGTGATGTATCGAAGTTTTGCTAAAATGTGCCATCACTATTCACATCATCTTAATGCGAGTGGGATAGAGCCATTGCCACTCGCAACCCCCGGCCTAGGAGATTGGTCGCCCGCGCCTGAGAAACGGCGTCGGTGGAGCAGAGGTCCTCGCGTTGACCTCTGAATGCAGACGCTCGCGTCTCGCGTGACTCTTGCACCTCCCGTACGCGCGCTATTAGACGCTCTCCGCCCACTCCCGCTCGAGTCCTGCCTTCGAGACTGGGAAACACAGCGCCGCGTGCCTGAGTGCGCGACGGCGCCGCCGAGATATGCGTGGGTCCGCAGAGTCATTTCTCACAGGTCAACCGCCGAGAGCAACGGCCAGGAAGCCTCCTCTCCAACGGCCGCACTTAATAATATGACGCGACACTCAAAGAATTTAGCAATTCGAACTGCACACGCGGGCGGGGTGGGCACATTCGAGATCGGGGTTCTTCGTTCAACTTTCCTAAATATTATCTCGATTGATTTTCTTTTCAGGGGCGTCAACTACCGAGGGCGTTGATTGATTCGGGATCCACAGCGCGTCAACTGCTAAGATCATTTGTCTCGTGAGTGTAGTGCATGATTTAATTGCGGGAGGTAGCGGTGATCATGCTCTGCTGGATGGCGCAATCCGGCGGCGACTTACGTCGCCTTGTAACTTTCTCCAACCAGGTATCTCCCACCAGTGTTACACCGCCCCTGCTGGGACAATCTCTAAGCTTCTGACTGGTCCTATGACATGTACGGTAGTGTGGTGCATGTTAGTGTAAGTGTGTGCGTAAGGGGTGAAGATAGGACAAGGAAGAGGAAGGAAAGATCGCGTGCGGTCCGTGGCCCGTTTGTTAGGATACTGCTCCGGCGTTCGCCTGGTGTTGATCGGAGAAACCACGGAAAACTACCGATGAGAGCAGCCGGCCGCTAGAATTCTCCTTCGGACAGCGACTGAATTCGACTTAAGCAGCTACTGTCGATAATCCCGCCATCACACGAACTCGAACACTAGAACCTTCCGGTCAGACGCACTGTAGTGACATCAATTGATGCCCTGAGCCTCCTAGGCCTGTGGCACATTCGGGGACAAGAAATTCTTCGTTTAACTTTCCTAAATATTACCTCAACTGGTTGATTATTTTGTTTCCAGGTGCGTCAACAACTGAGCCATTAGACTCATAATATCAAGTGATTATTTTGTTTCCAGATGGTTCAATTACAATGTCATTAGACGCATAAATGTAAGGCACGTTGTATCTCTGTAGACGGCGGTGGTCCTCCCCTGCCAGAATTTGACATCCGGCGCCGACCTACATAATGGTTTGCCGCGTTTCCCCCAATCCCGGTCAAGCTCCAAAATCCCGACTGATCGTCCGTCGTGAGGTAGTACATTTCCTGTAAGTGCGATGTGTGTGTGTGTGTGTGTGTATGAGAGAGAGAGAGAGAGAGTGCGTGTGTGTGTGTGTGTGTGTGTGTGCATGTGTAACGTGAGAGGAGGGGTTTGGGATGAAGAAGGAAAGATCACGTGCGGTCCGTGGCCCGTTTGTAAAGGAATTGTTCCCGCATTCACTTGGTATTGATGGGAGAAATCGCAGAAAATATTCACAATAACAATACATTCAATCAAAATAACAATTAATTCACAATAACCATTTACATTTACTTTGTAACTTCAATCTGTTCTGTTTCATATCCCACCCTCCTACCTTTCTCTTCAACCGAATCATTCTCAATATCTATCTTACCTCTTCCCTTCCTTCAACTATCTATTAGTTACTCTACTTTATTACTACCAAAGCTATTACTTATTCGGCCAAGATCTTTTTCAAATTAACTTGTACTCTCAAGCAAGTAATTCGTACTTTCCTTCCCCCTACTTACATACAACATACCAAATTTGTTCAACCCCAAATTTCCTACACAACTTATCACCACTCTTTTCCCAATATGTATTATCGCTCAACTCGAACCCTAGCATCTATTATGCAACGGTTCTCCTTGCTGCATTATTACATTACTTCTTCCAAAAGTCTTGTACTTTCTCTCCTGAATAAACTTATATATTTTTTATAATCATTTAACATAAAGAAGTAATTATATACATGTTATTTTGAATCCCTTATCTTGCTGTGCATTTCTTGTTATTGTTGCTCCTTGTCTTTGTTGACATCTATTCCCTCTTCCCTCCTCCTGTTAATCTCTATTCTTGCCAGCCCTCTATCATTATGAAAAATCTCTTTCATTTTCTCAATCTGTCGTCTTCCCTGGCTTTCCTTTAGTAATCTCTACCCACGCCCGTCACACTAACTCATTCTCATCCACCAACTCGTTCCATTCATTCAAGTGACCTAAATATACTTCAGCATCAAGAGAAGGACAATCTTTTATCCATATTTCATTGAACTGGAGGACACATTGTAATTCGAAGGTCCGGTTACACAAATCTGATGTTGATATCAACATCGCAAGGCACCGATGACGATGAAGGTAATGAGAAGGGTATGTAGTTATGAATAATGAGAAACAAGAAGTAAGAGTGGATGAGGGCAAGACACGGAAGATGTGAAGTGAAAGAAATTTGAGTAGTTGAAGGGTGTAGGAGGGGGAGGAACTGGCGAAGGGAGACTGGAGGGAGTTGTTGGAGTAGTACGATGAAATGGAGGTAATGAAGGAAGTGGCAAATATGGTGGAGTAACGGTAGAGTAAACGAAATGGAGAAAATTGAAGTCATGAAACGGGAGGAGGTAATCAGGTACTGGAGGATGTGAAGGGAGACGCTCAGTTGCAGGAGCTAAGGAAGCTGAGAAAATCAGACGATGGAGGTGATAACGGAACTGAACGTGATGAATGAATAAAATGGGCAATATGAAGAAGGTAGAGGGAATGTGGAGGACGCTAATAATTAATGGCAGTATTGCTTGCCAATGATGATGATGGTGATAGTGGCGGTAGTGGTAACAATGTCGGCGGCGCTAGTGATGGTGTTTGTGGTGGAAACGGTATACTCGTTGAGATGAAAGACAATTGAATGCTTGTGGCAGTTTTTGAGTTACTAGTAAAAGCAATAGAGGCTATCGTGTTGGTTTTGATGATGATTGCCGTCGTGGCAGTTGTAATAGTGTTGGGGTTGGTTTTGGTGAATGTTGGTGAAGGTGATCGCGGCTTTGGTGGTGAATGTTGGTGGTTGTGCTGGCGTTGTGCTGTAATCGTTGAGGCGAGGCGAAGGAGATTTCAACTGCCGTCTTGGTTGAGTGGTGTGAGAAGTAGAAACAGTATTGGCATGTTCGTGCCGGTGTGGTGTGTGGCGGCGGCGGCCATGGTGATGGAGGTGGTGGTGGTGGTGTTGATGGTGGTCGTGGTGGTGATGGAAGTAGAAGGGGAGGAGGAGGCGGTGATGGGATTATAGTTGTTGGTGATGGAGGTGATGGTGAAGGAGATGATGATGGAAATGAAGGTGGTGGTATTGATGGAGTTAGTAGTGGTGATGGAGGATGAGGTAGTGATGGAGCAGGTGGTGATGATGGAAGTGGAGGTGGTGGTGATAGAAATGGAGATGGTGGTGATGGAGGCGGTGCTCATGTCGATGGAGGTGATGATGATGCTGGAGGTGGTGGTGATAACGGTGGTGGAGGTGGAGTTGGTGATATAGTGGTGGAGGAGGTGGTGATGGAGGTGATGCTGATGTTGATGGAGGTGTTGCTGATGTCGATGGAGGTGGTGCTGATGTTGATGGAGGTGATGCTGATATCGATGGAGGTGGAGCTGATGTTGAAGGCGGTGATGCTGATATCGATGGAGGTGGTGCTGATATTGATGGAGGTGATGCTGATATCGTTGGACGTGGAGCTGATGCTGAACGTGGTGATGTTGGTGATGCAGGTGGCGGAGTTGGTGGCGCCGGGGCCGCGCCGCCGAGCGCCGAGCTCACGTGCGACCTGCCGGCGCTGGTTCCGGATGCGGCTCCCGTCGCCTTGGCCGCCGCGCATCCGCGCCGCCGCGTCGCCGCGCGCGGGGGTCGTTCGCATGGCCCGCACGTCCCCGCCGCTGCGCCGCCGCTGCGTGTTCCCCTGCGTGCATTCGCCGTGCGTGGCGACCGCCTCCGCTTTAGTCCCGTCTCCGCCACCGCCGCCGCCGCCGCAACAGCTGACGCCGCCGGGGTCTCACTTGGCGCCGCCGCCTTTGTCGTCTCCATTGCTGCCCCCTTTGGTATCTCCATTGCTGCTTACGCCGATGCGTCTCCATTCGTCTTCGTTGGAGTCTGCGTTGACTTTGTTTTGCTGTAGTCTCCGTTTTATGTTGAAGTCTCCGTTATCCGCTGAAGTCTCCCTTTTCCTTCGTAGTCTTTATCTGCTGTAGTCTCCGTTATTCGCTGTACTCTCCGTTATCCACTGTAGTCTGTTATCTGCTGTAGTCTCCTTTATCTGTTGTAGTCTCCATTATCTGCTGTATTCTGTTATCTGCTGTAATCTTTGTTTTCATCTGTAGTCTTCTTTATGAGCTGTATTGCTTGCTGTCTGTTAAAGTCTGAGGGTGTTTTCTGTTTTAGTTTTCGCCATCTCCTGTAGTCTCCGTTATCAGTTGTAAACTTCTTTGTCTCGTCCCTGATGTCACCTCTATTGTCTCTGGTGCCATGCCCATTTTCTCTGGTGCCACGTCCATTGTCTCTGGGGGCATCTCGATTGTCTCTCGGGCCACCTCCGTCGTCTCTGGCTGAAAGACGTTCCGTCTCCATCATCTCCTTGGTAGGGTATGCGTGATCTCTTGGACCGCCTTGATTCTCTCTTCTGTCAGCAATTGTTTCGATTTCCACCTTAATGTCGTTTCACATATCATTTGTTTTCTCTACCTCTATTGGATGTTTGCAATTTTCTTTAAATTAACATCACTTATCTCGTCATCAATATTGAAGTTTCCAAGGACAGATGTGAAGCTGACTCTTTTGTCTCAGTTACTGCCTCCGTTGCCAAAACCTTTTCTAACCCTAATGGTTTTCGACGAATTTAGCACTAGATGCAGTGTACTGCATGTAACTATAACATTGACCACTAGTACTTACATTTTCTCGTCAGATCTTATGCAGTAAATATTACTTCTCTTATAGTGTCACGTGCTTATTGTTTGAAGTGTACTTGTTGAGTGTGTGTAGTAATTGAATAAACATACTAAAAAAGATCGTTCGGAGAATCTCTTGCGGGTCGCATTGATTTATTAATACAGGTTACTTACGTAACACATACACACACACACTCACACACGCTCTCTCTCTCACACACACACACACACACACACACACACATATATATTATATATATATATATATATATATATGTGTGTGTGTGTGTGTGTGTGTGAGAGAGAGAGTGTTGCCCCAAAAACACTGATACATAGAAGAAAATTTAAGAAACAACATATTAAGAAACAACATATTAAGAACCACATATATATATATATATATATATATATATATATATATATATGTGTGTGTGTGTGTGTGTGTGTGTGTGTGTGTGTGACATATATAGAGGTTACAATATTTGTAGGAATTAACTTCATAGGGCCTACATATGTACTATGTTTAATATTTTGATTCACCACAAATAATAACTTTTCCTTTATTATGAACGAAAAGGTGCAGATGTGTCCATTTTTCCTGAAACACTAGACCATCATCGGTAATTCCGTTTTCTTTTAGTCGCAGCCATTAAACTAGAATTGATATATTATAAATGCAAACTAACTGTAACAAACTGACGCAGTCTGAGACCATACTGACTGAAACTGCTTACGGCTCATCAACGACCAGTTGACCTTCTACTTAGAACATGTGTATGCAACGAGTGTCACTAGAATCGAGAATGAATTCACTCCCCCTAGTTGATGTTTCTTGCAAAACTTCTGAAGGCCAACCCAAAAAGTAAGTAGAAACAGCATCGCAAACAAGTGCTACTACAACAACACATACCTTCCAAAATTATTTCTAAACTTGCAATTTTCGAAAATTCAAGAGTTCAACAAAATGAGACTCGCGCCATTCTTTTAAGGGTCTTTTCTATTACACATGAAAAAAATATGGAGTGGGTTTTAAGTTTTGTTCTGTAAATTGCATTAATTTCAAGTAAAAATTACACGAAAACTACTCGTTTCTTTAAATAATTGTACATTACCTTCTTTAAAGAGACTCAGCGTCAGACTTTGTCCATGGCAAAAATTTCAATCTTCAACTTTCTAGTTTTGAAATTAACTTTTTGTAATTTTCGAAAATATGGACAGTCGCCGAAAATGGAGCTGCGAACCATATTTTTACCGTCTCCCCTGGCGAAAATCGGTGTGTACGCTAAACGTACGCCAATGTAGGGCAAACGTGCACGGAATGCGCACCTGCAATGTACGGATGTGAACAAGAGCTTGTCACGATATGAGTTTTTGTGTACCGAACGTGTAATTTGGCCCAAATGAATGTACGCTTGAGCTGAATTGGAACGTACACGACGTCACGTGTACACGATGTACAGACGATGTACATGTACCATTACCAATCGATGCGTGCACCTAGGTTACGAAAACTAACCTAACCTAACATATTTACAGTGGAATGCGTTCCAGTAGAAAATCTTTCACGATTCTGCCTAGATTTTCTTCCGGAAAAATTCTCATGAGAACCGAATGTTTCTCAAAGATACATTTTATACTGAAGGTTCCACAAAAAAAAATATCCAAACAGAATTGTGCAAAAGATTCACTACTGAAACTGTCCGCGTAAAGGACTCACTAGTTTGATGTTGCATCAAGTACATTCAAATGTGATATATCATGGAAGATGTTTCAGAACACGTTTGATACTTACGAAAATAGCAGTCACACAATAGAAATAAACACATTTCTATGAATGAATTTTAATATCTCGTAACCTCATTCTTACAAATTGATTGTATTACTGGTGGTAGCTGGGAACAGAAGAATGTTTTGCTCGTAAACGTATTACCTTGAATTAACTACAGCCCTCCTATCAAACATTGCTTCTCGCAGGTCGGGTGCATTGAAAGAATCAAACAAAACCAAAATTAAATTTAAACAAAAACTTCCTTTATTAACTCTTATCGCTATTCACAACCTCGTCTGCTGCTCTTGGGCTAGGAAAAGTTTACCTATAACACACGGATGAATGAATTACAGTATCTGGCCTTAATCTCAGTAATAGTTCTCTTAAAATTTGCTTGTTTTAAAGGTAGTTGGGAATAGGATGAGATGAATAATATACTCACTCTGGTGATATTATATTCTTTTTACCTGAGAATACAGGAAAAAAATAAAGAGAATTTTGGAACATTTAACATCATAATCAACTTAAACCTTGAGTTGCAATTCATGAAATAATTCGTGTGGTAAGAAGTATTCTAATGAACATAGAATTTTCATTTAATGAGGTAATTTATCAATGATTGACTGGAACTCCAATTGGTGGTTAACTTAGTACAGTGTTTCCAGAAATTGTTAAGCGTAGACTTGAAGAATCAATCCTACCTGGCCTGTTAAATTGTTTTGTACAAAAGATATGTGGATGACCTATTAATTATAGTTGATGAAAATGACATTAAATTTGCTCAATATGTTTAATTCTTGTGATGAATCCAGTTTACTTTAGAAAAAAAATAATCAATCTATAAACTTTCTAGATATCTATATCAAACATGACAACGGAAAAATATCAACAAATTGGTACAGAAAAGGTAATGCTGCTAATCGTATCCTTAATTATTTACCTAAACATTCCATACAGCTAAGAGAGGCATTGTTTATGGTCTCGTAGATAGAGCAATAAAATGATCCCATCCCATTCACCAGGAATGTCATATAAAAATAGTACATGATATATTTATTTTTAAAAAATCCTGTTGAGTATATAAAAAAGCACATAAAGAAGAAGAGAGCAATGCTATGTGGAATGTTTAATATCATACCTGATCAACCCTATTCCAAAACCTTAGCTGTTAACAAAACTATAGTTTTGCCATATGTACCTAAAATTACTAACAAAATAATAAAAAATACAAAATATAATATCTAGACATATATTAACAAACAAACAATCTTATTAGAAATGTTAAAGATGTAATTCCAGCTTCTGAAGTGGAAAAAGGAAACTATATCCGTTGCCAACAAATCATGTATTGGCCAAACAAAACGAAGAATAAAACAAAGAATACATGAGCATAAAAATAACTTAGAGAAATTCATTAAAAACAATTTCAAAGCACAGAATTCAGCATTCACTTAAATTTGATTTTGAAAATCTATCAATTTTAGACAAAAACCAAGAATATATGCCAGGTTAATTTCCCAAACGTTATTTATCAAAATTAATAAAATAATAAATTCAAATCAAGATGGTAATCTTCTTACCACTTCCTATTCCACTTACTACTTTAAATAAAATAAATCACAAAATTTTTTTGAAAACATCTTAAGATGAGTCTCTCTCCATAATTGTATTTTGTATTTGCATGTGTTGCTGGTAGTTTTATCAATAAAAAATATAAATGTTATTTTTAAAATGATTTTGCAGTATTTACAGAACTTATGCCTGAAGATAATTTATTTTTATAGTTTTCAGAATCTTATGTTTTAATACAATCAGTAGTCCTGTTTATTACGCAATCAGTGAATTGTATTTGATGTAATTCCAATTATAGAAATATCTTGTTTTTATTGGAAGCACAATGTTTCACAAACTAATTGTTTGAAACTTCAGGTACATACATGTATTACATCAAATACAATTTACTGATTGCATGTTAAACAGTACTTCTGATTGTATTAAAACATAAGATATTGAAAACTATAAAGAGAAATTACTGCTTAATAGGTTAAAAAGAAAGTACTGTTTAATACGCAATCAGTAAATTGTATTTGATGTAATTCCAATGATTGAAATATATTTGTTTTTATTGGAAGCACATTTCACAAACTAATTGTTCACTACTTCAGGTACATTTATTTATTTATTTAATAGGTAATTATAACAAATTTATACAAAATTTCAGTTCTTTTAGCTATGTGGCTAGGCTGAAGGCCTTTAAGCCATTACAATACCTACATCCTACCGCATTCTAACCTTTCGAATTCTGGCATTCACCCCTAATGGTCTCTTCATCGCATCAAAGCCGCGGAAAGGAGACCATAAGGTACGGCTGAGGAAAAAACCCCTGAAGGGGGAAAAACCTGCCGTCAGAAGACGAGTACATGCTAAACTACTAGATTTTATTTCCTAAACTATTTATTTATTTCCTGGCGTGGGCATCTTCTCCATCCAGTCTTTGGCCTCCCCGCTTCTGAAATCAAACACCGCCACAGAAGATCGCCCGCACCACCGCCTCTTCGTACAATTTTCTACTAATTAACTTAATTGCCGCCTACTGACGAATTTAATTATTACTAACTTACTACTTATTATTCATGATTAGCATTACTGATTACCTTTCTAGTTAACTTAATTATCTCTTGCTTATTGAATTAATTATTTCATCTCCGGTCTAGGCTCCGCTCGTACTACTAACCAGTGCTGTTTTCCCATTCCCTGATTACCGTTTCCCTGACAGTTCGAACCTTTCCTAAAAATGTTCCTAATTCTTTCATGAAGTGAGATCTATTATCAGCTAATATGTTTTGAGCGAGCGTTATGTTTCTGAATTGGAAGCAATAGTTCCCCATTCCCATCCATTTTCCTCTCCAAGTTTCTGTAGCGCAGCAATTTAACAGGATGTGGATCCAATCTTCTCTATCACCGCAAAGTACACAGATTCCATTGTCGTTCGAATCCTTCATTCTACGTTGCATCCACCCTCCTACCCTAAACCAAGCGTATCCCCCTCTTGCATCCCTTTTAAGTGTGTGTACGTAACTTTCGCATCCCCATACAGGACTCGTGTGAATTTGTACCACTAACGAACATTTTTCTGCCGATGCTGCCAAAATATCTTGCCTTTTAATATCCGAAAGTCGATCAGAAATTAACTGTTCTATCTCCCGTGTTCCCCTATTCTCAATCATTTCAGGAGAAACGTCTCCCAAACCTGCGCGTTCTAGTACCCGTTTCACTTTGTACGCCCAATAGCGCTGATCGTTTTCCTGTAGTTGCGCTCTAAAGCACCTGCGAATAAGCGTGTCCGACTCTTCACTTGCTAATCTAATCCAAAACTTAATGGCTTTCATTTTTAAATCTTTCCAAATTCCTACACTACCTACTTCTCTTAAGACGCCGGCATTAGCTGCGAATCTAGAGACTCCGAGAATTAATTTATAATAATCTGTTTCGATGCTTTCTAATCTGTCTATTCTGTCCACTCCCCAGATTTCCGCCCCGTAATTCATTGCTGGGAGCACTAGCGATTTAAACATTGTGTCGCACACCTTTAAAGGCAATTCCGGTACTCTACGCATTACGCAACCGATTTCTTTGAGAGCAATTCTTCCTTTACTATGAGCCGCAACTATGTGTTTGTTCCATCCCCCGTTCATAGAGAATTTTGCACCAAGATAAGTAAAAGTTTTAACACGGTCGAGTTCCTCCTGTGCGTAATACCATTTCTCTTTGTTACTCCAAATAAACCCATTCTTGAAGACAACAATTTTCGTTTTTTGAATATTTACATTTAGTCCCCATTTACTTTTAGTCCCCAGTACTTCAGGTACATACATGTATGTACCTGAAGAAAATCTTGTTTTTAGAAAATAGTTAGAAATATCTTATTTTTATTGGGCTTCCAATAAAAACAAGATATTTCTATAATTGGAATTACATCAAATACTGATTGCACATAAAGCAGTACTACTGATTGTCTTCAGACATAAGATATTGAAAACTATCGAAAGAAATTATATTCATTCAATTATACACAATAGACAACATTAACCAAATTGGTGTAAAAATTAGCATATGATAGCACATTTTATTTGCATATTGCAAGAATGTTAACTAATAGTGTAGTATTTTTGGGCATTCATTATGAAAACTTGAAAAATTAGCTAATGTGAAGTAAAATGCTTCAGTTAAAAAAATATCAAAAACATCCAATTGGAAACCTGTCGTAACGTATTGCATGTAGCACAATTCAATTAACATGTAGGCTTACTAGTCATAATAACTCAAATATATCTTGGTTTCTTGAAAGAGTCAAGGAAAATTATTCTTAAGTTTAATTTATTTAAGTTTAAGAAAATCATTAGTTAAAAAAAATAAATGCTATGGAGCAACACAATATATTATACTTTATAGCACTAATTTGCACACTTTGCTATACCACTTGAAAATCAAACAAGTTATTTCACTTTCTAACAAAATTATTTTATCTGCTATAAGTTAAAAAAAACAACCTATCACACGAATGAAACCATATTTTCTCTGTGTCAATATATGTGTTGTTGTTTCATTGAAATACACACGCAATTTTCGAAATTGACCAAATCACTGCCTATGAACTGGTGGAACTTAATCTTCATAGTGTGGTCAATTTATAAACAGCCAGCATTTGAATATCCTAGATCATACATTGTATTTAGTTTTCTTTTCTACCTCATCAATAATCATATTATGACCACTCGACACGTTGGTGAAGGTAACCCTAATGTTTTTAGGGGTTATTTCTGAAACAATAAATATACTATTATTATGTGTGTATTAAATTTAGTCACAATTAAAGAAACGTATTTGCTTACCATTAAACATGATTGTGTTAGGATTATTTCATGCGTTAACTCTTTACGGGCCATCGATGACGATATAATATTTTATGACGATATAATATTTTACGAAGAGAGTTTGTTTGCCACAAGTAAACATACTGGTGTTTGGTAATTTCAAGAGCAGACATTCGATGGGACACACATCCACAAAGAAATTAGAAATGAAATTATGCGATTTCCACAGAAAATTGCCGCTTACTTCACGAAATCCGCACACTGACCACTGATTAATATATAACTAAACTGCAATCTTCTAAAAGGGCGGGAACTCACCTAACCACCAATACTAACCAACTTTGTTTGTGCACACCTTATTTTGTATACAAACGGTACGCTTTATACGGTTTGTGCACACCTCTGGCACACCTTATACAAACGGTTTCAAACTAAGCGTACAAGAGATATGGACTACTGCAGAGCAGGGACGGTGCACAGTAGGCACACAGTATGCTACACTACAGGAACAAGGCACGAAATGAAAAACACGTACAACACAGCTGCTATACAGACCCTCACAACACGGATTTTCGCCAGGGTCTTGATACATAGAAGAAAATTTAAGAAACAAATTGGAGCGTTTTTGAGAAAAAAAATGTTTAAAACTAATTTAAAATTGCCTACATTTTGCGAAGAACACGAAAACTACTTATATTTCCAAAAATTAAACATGACCTTATTTCATGATCTGTCTTTAGAGAACAGATTTTATTAAGGAATAAAATCTCTTTCTTCAATATTAGACGTCCAAATAATTGCAGTTTTGCAATTTTCGAAAAATCAGAAATACAAACGATGATGAGACCCGAACCATTCCCTTAACCGTTCTTTACACTATCCCAAGACGAAGTTTAATAAAAAACTACGGTGCCATTTTTGAGAAAATTTTGAAAATGTTTCTGCGGCTAAGTACCCTCAAAAATCAAAACATTTATTTGCAGCTCTAAACCCTCGAGTTCGATAAGTCCATCAGGGAATTTCATTTTTGGAGACAAGTGGTTGAACAGTTTAGGCGCCAGTGCTGTCTCCAGACGGATGGACAGTCACACGTTTTGCTGTCTATCGCTTTTTCCGGTATCAAGGATCCACAAAACATCGATTCTGGCTACATTACGTGTTAGAGAAAGTAATTTACTACATATAGCAATAGAATTTATCCACTTTTTCGTTTCCGGCACTAAGAGTTTTTCTGCCAAAAATTCACCGTTTTCCGGCGTACGTTTGCATAAATTCCTCTTCTTACGAAGAAAGTGCGCGAAAATAAAAATGCTACTTTTATTTTTAGTTGAAAGTAGTGCTTGTAGACCGTCAAAACTTAAGCAACGGGCCGCATAGTCATTGAAAGGAGTATTTGTTTGGGGGTCGCCAAAAAGTATGTCACGGGCCGCATGCAATGGTCCACATGCAATGGTCGCATGCAATGACCGCAATCAATGGTTCACAGTTTGAAGACTACGATTGGTATCAAACATTTTTAAATCCTTACCAATATTTGAATATATGCAGCTAAAACAAACTGAGAAACAAATATAGAAGATGAAATAGCTAAGTGTGTACAGTGTTTTTAATCATCAAGTAATGAACGACGCTAAATGACGACAGCCAATCATAACCCTCGTTCGCGATCAGTCTCTTTAAATCCGCATTTTTTCCAACCCTTTTAATTTCTTCCGTGAATCGCTGCACTGCTTTATTAATCGTAACGCACGAAAAAAGGTCAATAAAGCAACGGACACAGGCAATGACCAACGGTGAATTCTTGAAGAACGATATCTCACTCTCCGACCAGTGATCGGCAATTTATGCCCCCAGTTATAACTCTCCATCAGCGCGCTACTCACTGCCGCAATTAAACGACCTGGCCGGAGGCTGCGATGTTTTGTAATGATCGCGACCGCGTGGAAGGCGCGGGGACACGTCAGCGTCTTCTCAGAACGTCAAGTCACGCCGCACTCTCACGCGAAGCTCCCCTCCGAGAGCGCCACTGAAAAACCCAACGTACAATTGAGAGGCAATAAACATGAGTAATTTCATTCATGAAAGTTTTCAGCACGGTAAGACGTAAAATTTGACTAGCGCCGCCGAAATGGAAAATGTGGCAGAGACGTTCTCTTCAATGAAAAAATAACGTGGTACAATTAATGACAATTTTGCACTGATCGGGTAAATTCATTTCGATTCATTCAATATTATCAAAGAGCGGATGCAATCGCACATCACATTCTTAGAAACAGTTTGCACTTTTGAGAACGGCACATAAAAACAAAACAGAAGCATTTTATAACATTTTATAAAAAATCACAATGCATTTTTTCAATAATACAAGCATTCAGTAAAACAACATGAAAACATGTTGTTCAAAGAGAAAATAAGGTGTAAGGAGGACTCAAAAATTAATTTCTGAAAAATATAAGTTATCTTACAAGTAAATTACCCTTAGTGGTTCAGTGCAAACTTTTTATTACTGGTCAATTTATCATTTTTCTTCGTAATATTTTGTTGTATATTTTGTAAATATATTTAAAGGAAAAAATAAAGCTAAATTACTTTATCTATTAAAGGATATTTTGTTAATTTATTATTGTACAGTGATTAACAACATTTAGCCTCTGTGAGCAGATTACATTATAAAAAATACCTAGAGATCCTTGTAAAATCATAAGTTCAAATAGTGACATAGCAAGATATGGATCAAGCACATTTGTTTTATTAAGACAATTCAATAATTGAACATTCATACAAATTATGAATCTAGGATTTTGCAACAAAAAATTGATGTCCTTTAATCACAAACCGGATTCACGCAATATCTATAACAAATTTACAAGTGAGAAAACTACAGGCAAGAGACGGAAACCTAGCAAACACTAGCGGTTATGGTGATGGAAGTTCACAGTTAGTGATTATGTAATTATGGAAATTCAGTTCCCAAATTCTTTTTACCATTGTAGAGCACCAGACCGTTGCCCTAACGACATTTAAAAAGAGGCGAGCTGGATTCAAAATTTAAATCTTACGACAGGAATTAATCACAGAGCTTAATGTATGAAATAAATTTACGCTTGTAGGTCACGTTATCCCCTGTAAACATAATACACTAAGGAAATATGGCTGTTTTTTATTGTTTATATGAAACCATTGACATAACAGCACGTAATTGTGTTACTGTTTGATTGGGAATTACACTCCGACCCTGTATCAAAGATATTCAAGCTCAAAATAACAGAATTAGAGCAAATTATGGCGTATTTGGGAATCAGGCGCATATGCAGCCTACAGCACCCTTTACGCTACAACACACTTCATGCGTAACAAGTCCCAGGACCTTGAAACAAGGTTTACGTGTCAGTATAAGGGATACGATTAAAGCTCTTTATGCCGTAATCTAAAAAAAAATGAAACATTTTTGGTCGTCTTATTACGTGTTTGGAACGTCTCCTCTCCCCCTGCAACAGGGTTTGCCAGAAACTTTGGAGCTTGGTTTCCAAAAGCACTCTAGCTATTCAGAGCTTCAGGTTTCATCTGGCAGGGAAACCTGGGCAGTACCTGTCACCGTAACGCTCATAAAAGTATTTTGTGATTAAGAAAAACAGTTAAATTAAATGTTTGAACACGCAGTTTTATCACCAGATAAACGTGCACGAGAACCTGGGACGAAGCAAGGAAGGAACATGTTGAGCAACATTCAAGGAATTACTACTCGTAGTTCATTGCCAGATGAATTCAAAGTCAAGTGCGGAATCCTTAGAAATGTAAGAGTATATCACAATAATGCAATGTTCGGTAAGACAATTTTATAGAAATATAACTGAGAAAAAAAATTACTTTTAAAATCACAAAATTATATTCTCTACTATATTCAGCATTACAAATGCAAGCAACAATAAACACGCCCTTCGCAGAAAAATGCAAGTAATTAATCTAAATTCATTTACGTGCAATTTACAATAATACATTTTCAAAAGTAACAGAACAGTTTCTTCTACCGCAAACTGCAAAAACAAGGAATTGATTATTCCTCACGAGACACCAACGCAGACTCTACACAAGGCAAGGGTTGCCCCAAGAACGCACAAGGAACAAATGGAGGCGGCATTTGTCATCGGCGGTAATACGCTCGATTTCTGTCATGTCCAATGGTGGACGAGCGTCGACGCGGGCAGCGCTCCCCGCGGCCGCGGATCGCGATTTATTGAAGCGGAAACCATTAGGGCGCGGGGAAAGGGGCGGGGTGGGGGGAGGGGGGGAGGGGGGAGGGGCGACTCAGCGATGCGCAGCCGCTGACGCGTGGGAAGAGTTGGAACCTGCGCAGAGTGCCTCTCGGGCGCAGCAGCGGCCGCCAATCAGTGCTCCGAACGAATATCCGGGCGTTATTTGCTTTCGGCGTGACGTCTTACAATGCAGCCCCTTGCTGGGTTTAAAATGTCAACGACGCGAAATTTTACCGACAACGGTAGCTCAGGGCATCAGCTGATGACACTGCAGTGTCTCGGACCGGGAGGTTCTAGATTTTGAGTCACGACGGTAGCAGGATTTCGACTCTGGTCGAATTCAGCCGCTGTCTGGAGGAGAATTCCAGCGGCTGGCTGCTCTGATCGGTAGTTTTCCGTGGTTTCTCCCATCAACACCACGCGAATGCCGGAGCAGTACCCTAACAATCAGGCCACGGACCGCGCGCTATAATTCCTTCCTTTTCCTTGTCCTATCCTCACCTCTTACACACACACTTACACTAACATGCACTACACCACCGCCCTTGTCGGGAGACCAGTCGGGAGCTTAGAGCTTGTCCCAGCTGGGGCGGGGTCTCTATGGAGGGAAACAGGTGGTTGGGGAAAATCTCCGCAAGTCGACGGCGTCAGATTTCACCATCTAACGGGAGATCATCGCCACCTCCCGCGATAAGCATTCACTACACTTACGGGACTAATGGCCTTAGCAGTGTTGCAATGCCCGGAACCACTAATCACATCATCAATCAATCAACACGAAATTTTTCCGTTGGGTTCCCGGCAATTTCTTGTTTACAAAGAGTATAATGTGAAATGTAAATGTATAATAGTGCACGTTTGACCTTAGGCTGCATACTTCACAGAAAAGTGTTAGTTCATTCGCACGTCATGGAATAGAAAATTGCTGCGATTTTTTGATTTCGCTGATTTTTTGATTGGTGCGATTTGAGTTGTTTAATGCGTTTAAGATCTCCTTAGCGTGTAGTTCCATTAACAGAATATTTGGAAACAGTTGCCTTTGGGAACCTTGATGCTGGTGCAAGTTAAAATACAATTTAATAGAAAAAGAATTCAACTTCAGTTAGATCTCAACTAACTTGTAAGTGTCCTAATAAATATTATTTTGTAACATGAATAATTTTTTTTAAATTCTCTCACCATTCATTTTTTAGACTGTATCACTTAAGTACCAACGGTAGACGCGCAGCCCAATAAATCAATTTTTTGTTTCATTAATAATCAAGTAAATCAAGTATTTTCAAACAAGCATCTACAAGTTACATCCTAAAATGTGTAATTCGTAATAAGATTAAATTATTATGTAATAATTAAATTCACGATTTTTGCTACAATTACAATTTTTAAATCTAATTAATTAAGTATATTTTTATTAAAATGGAAGTTCTCTGATTATTATTTTACAATGTATTTATCCTTTTATTTAAAAAAGCAACAACTGCTTCTTGAGATTGTACCACCAATTAACTCTGAATTTTACATCATTGGTCAGTACCTAGATTAGTTCTTATATTTTTAGTGAAAGTGCCAACTAAGGTACCACAGATTTGAATGTGAATATCTGATAATAATTATTCATTTAATTAACTTATAATACTTACAACATAATGTAGATAATTACATCACTTGAAAAGCCTTTCACTTGGAGCAATTTAGAATCAGTCTAAACAACTTCCCATGCTTTGGATCACAGCAAATACTTCTTGTGATTTGATTATTCAATTATTGCACATTTAAAAGTTTTTGTATTCCTAAAAAAATGTAATTTACTTGCCTTTATTGACTAAGGTTAAAACATATTTTAATCTGCATGCGACATCAAATTAAAATGTGTTTTAACTGCTCTTCACAATAAGGATTTGAATTTATCTAAATCAAAAGAAACGTGTATTATAAAAAGTAAACAATGTTGGAATTAGAGGCAGGGGAAACGAGAGAATCCCGGCCCGCCAAGAGCTCGCTTTCTCCACCGCAAATCCTACTAGGATTCTGGCCAGGGATTTATTCAACGCTGTAAAGCAATGTGCTACCCATTAGACCACCGATGATATGAAGTTCAAAATGGGATTTCCGAGATGTGATGCACTCAAGGGGGCAGCTTTGTACAGACGACTCCGACGGCAGAACCAAGGCGTAGCCTTCCGAGTCCGAATGAATTATTCCAACAGCCACAATAACCAACCCGCATCACGATCTTCGAGCAAGTTTCCATTTCCTCCGTCACCCACTCTTTCTTTCTTTCCTTTCTCTGCCTTCCCCTGCGACTTCCGCCCTCTGTTGGCTCGCGCCTCACCCCCTCTCCCCCCAGCGGCCTTCGTGTGCGAGTTACGTCGTCCAAGGATTTAATTTTTTCGCCTCATTGTGTGGCCGCTCGTACGTCGCGGCATAATCGGTCCATTAATCGCAAAGCGACTCTCGCAACAAGAAATATGGCTGCGGGGAATCTACATATGCAATACATGCAATTTGTCCACCGATCGGCGGCACCGGTGGCAACCAAGGAATAGGCGGTGAAGGGAGAAGGTTGGAGAAACGAAGGCAGAAGTGGTGGTGGAGATGGTTGGTGGTGGCAATCGAAGGCAGACGCGGTGGTGGTTGTACCGTTTGTGGTGATGCGGATAGTGATTCCGTGGTGATGCTGGGAAAATGGACCGGAGACGGCAATGAAGATATCACCAGGTGTCACCAGAAAACACCTTTTCGCCTCAGTGGTGATGGTGGGGGTATCGATTGTGGTGATGCGGATAGTGATTCGTGGTGATGCTGGGAATAGGGACCAGAGACGGCAATGGAGATGTCAACAGGTGTACCAGGAAACACTGTCTGTGACCGATGATGTAACTGCTGAAACAAAGCAAAACGCGGTTGCTGAAGTAGGAAAAATGAGAAATAGTAAGGGTCATAACCAGGTTTCACTTGCTCTGCCCTCTAGAGAGATTAACTTTTCATAAGCATTTTTAAGATCTTTATTAATTAAAGGGTCACGAATGAAAATGTTTCTAGTGGAAGTTCATATCACGAACAATTATTTATCTTAAAAAAGCAAGAAAATTATTAAAAAATGTTTACATAAGAGTAAACATTTTTCACATTGTTCGTTCTTTCAAAATATAATCCGATGGTCAGTGAGATTGCGTCATTTATTACAATTGTTACATTTTATATACTTAAATATTATTAATTTAATAATATAAATTAATATATATTATATTTAATATATTATTATTATATTATTTTTTAAATATTATAGTAAACCTTCATTAACACGAATTTCGAGGGACCGAAATAATCGGAGTTCGTGTTATAAAAATTCGTGTATTCAGAGTATTATGAATGTCCGTATTACCGTAATCTCTTGTCGGGACCGAAGTTTTGTTCGTGTTAGGCGAAATTCGTACTAAGCGAGTTCGTGCTAACGAGAATTGACTGCATTTACGTAAATGTCTTTACCATTTTTCTTTTTTTTTAAATTGAGCCCATTGGTCTGTGGTCATTGCGTCTTTTTCTCCAATTGGATAAGGCTCGAAGGCAATTGTATTAGCGACGACAGGCAGAGTTAGTTCAAAAGTGTTTCGCACCGGTGACGCATATGACAGAAGACGCCTCCATCATCGTAATTGCTCACCTCATAAATCACTTTCTCTTGCTTGGATGTTATGATCATGAATATGGAAATAATTCATTATAGTGGCAGCCTTGTAAAGTTGAATGACAAATGAAACAAAATGTATCAAAGAAAGGAATGAAGCTTGATACAAAACTTGAATCTTTACACAGAAGTGATTATAGAACGTTGTTTTTGGTTAAAAATTGAAAACAAAACTTACAATATTCCCGTGTTTTCTACGTTAGCCGATTCCATCTGGAGCAGGTGTAAGCAGTGGCATTGTGCTTGGGTTCATCAACTCATTATAGTGGCGTGGATAACGATTAGGCTGGTTTTGTGGTAATGGTTTTGGCACTAGCGATTACTACGTTGTAACATTAGAGTGTGGATATAAAGGTAGTTGTGTCGTGATGGTGAGCAGTGGTAGACTTGGAGATGGAATGGTGAAAGCGGAAGCATTTGGAATAAAGATGCTTGTGAGCGCGGCGAAGAGGACGAAGCAGGGGGATGGAAGCTCGAGAAAGGAGGAAGATGGAAGTAGTAGTGCAAACGAATGTTATGCTGGAGACGAGGTGACAGTGGAGATGGAGGTGACAGTGGAGATGGAGGTGGCAGTGGAGATGGAGGTGGTAGTGGATATAGAGATGGCATTGAAGATGAAGGTGGCAGCGGAGATGGAAGTGGCAGTGGAGAGACTATGGTAGTGAAGATGGAGATAGTAGTAGAGACAGAGGTGGCTTTGGAGATGGAGGTAGTGGTGAAGGTGGAGGGGCGGTGGAGAAAAAAGTGGTGTAGAGATGGAGATAGCGGAGGGTATGGAGGTGTCGGTGGAGATGAAGGCTGCTGTGCAAACGAATATTGTGTTAAAGATTGAGGTGGCAGTGAAGAGGAGATGGTAGTGGGGATGGAAGTGGTATTGGAGATTAAGGTGGCAGTGGAATGAAGGTGACATTGAAGATGGAGGTGGCATTGAAGATGGAGTTAGGAGCGGAGATGGAGGGGGCAGTGGAGAGGAGATGGTAGTGGAGATGGAGATAGTAGTGGAGACGGAGGTGGCTTTGGTGATGGAGGAAGTAGTGAAGGTGAAGGGAATTCTGTGGAGAATTTGGTGCATCTCGTAAATATTATTTGAAGAAAGTACCATTAAAATTATCTTAAAATCGATTAAGTGAGAGAAAATGCTTTCAAAATGACGGAGAAAGGTAATCATTAGATTATGAGATTAGTTTATAATGTTAAGCTTTATTGCATGAGTACATGTTTTGAAAATGAGTGGCGTTAGGAGCGAGTTTTCAAATTTGTACGAATGCAATAAAGCAACATTATAAACGAGTTGCATACGCAATTTTTTTGTATCAAAGCATTATAAATTTATAAGAGAATCAAACTTAATTTGCGATGATCTTGTGATGTCTCGGGTACTTGACATCCGTGCGAGAAATGTCGGCTATCCCGTTTACCTCTACCTCCCCCCGATTATTTCGCTACTATTGGCTGAATATGTGATGACGCAATAATTCGTGCCACAAAATCTAATACATCATTTGTGCCGTAAAACGCCCGATTATGAACGATTTCTTTAACAGAAAAAGGTCGTTTATAACGTTGGAATTTAAAAAAAACAAGATTTATTAGACGAAATCGACGAAAAAAAGCAAAAGAAAAATGCTATATAAAAATTGGTTTTTGTTATAATACAAACGAATGTCTCTACTAAATTGAATTCCTCGAGGGTAATGTTGTCATGGTCGGTGCAACGAGCGGGTAACGTCGTGGCACGAGTGCCACGACGGAATCGCCTCTGCAGGCAATTCATTACCCCGCCACCAGAGACAATGCTATGCCCATTGTGAAACAGCGGGGTTTCTAGTAGTTCCTTTCCCGACGCTAGTGGCGCAGAGAAGCTCGTCGCATGCTACGGTGCCACGTGTGCCACTGCCACCAGTAGATGACCTTGACACCACTGCTCTAAAGTGAAAAGATAAAAAAAACACATTAAAATGCCCCCCCCCCCCGCCAGTGCTGAGTGGGCGCGGCGGGGGGCGGCGGGGGAGGGGTCGCATTGTCGCGCCGCTCGGGGTCTCTAACCTTCGCCTTTGTGCCCCCTCCCCCCTCCGCGGCGCCCACCGCTGCTCCCGAGCGGCGCGCGCGCCGGCAAGAACGGGCCGAGGAGTCTCATTACATCAACATGAGGCGCAAATGATTCGTAAATGGTGGACTCTCCTGCATACAAATTTAACAGTTAACCAGTTGCGTAAAAGGAAGGAGGCTGGGGAGGCACAGACCGCCACTGCCTCCGCCGCGGCAAGGGCCGCTATGGTAATGGGCGCAGCGGTGGTCACGTCGGAGACGACAGCGACGACGGTGACGGCAGTGATGGCGTTAATGGAAGTGATGATGGTGATGGAGGCGATCGCAATGAGGATGGTGACGACGGTGATGGCAATGACGAAATTAATGGTGGTAACCGTGAGGGCAGTGATAACGGTGATGGCGGTTAGGGCACTGACGACGGTGATGGTGGCAACAATGAGGGTAGTAACGACGGTGATAAGGTAACCGTGAGGGCGGTGAGGACAGTGATGGCAATGAGTCAGTGGGTAATGACGACGGTAACGGAGGTAATCGCGAGAGCGGTGACTGCTTGCGACGGCGGAGGCGACAGTGTTGGCGGTGATGGAGGTCAGGGCAGTGATAGTGGTGACGACGGAGATGGGGCTAACGATGGTGAGGGCGGTGACGGCTGCGACGTTGGTGACGACGGAGACGACAGTGATGGCGGCTGTGGTGGTAATGGCGGTGACATTCGTCATGACGGCAATGGCGTAGACGACGGGGGAGGGAGACAGAAAGGGTGGTGAGAGTGAGAGGTGAGGGCGGTAAGGGCGGCGACGACAGTGATAGCCGTGTGGATGGTGGCGATGGTGATGAGACTGGCAGTGAGGTCGGTGACGGCGGTAAGAGTGGCGCATCTGTGACAGAGGTGTCGAAGAAGACGACAGTGACGGCAGTCATGGCGGCGATGGCGGTGACGACGGTGTGGGCAGTCTACGGTGAGAGCGGTGAAAGCAGTGAGGTCTGTGAGGGAGGAGAGAGCGATGACTGACGGCGGGGGTGTTAGCCATGATGGAGCTGACGGAGATAACAGTGATGATGCTGGTGGCGATGAGGGAAATTATTAATACGCAGGAGGCAACGGTGGCAGTAGGAATGGACTAGGCGATGTAAACGCAGAGTTGGATGCTGGAATAAATAGCGGCGGGCCATGCAAGGCTTCCTTCTAGGAAGAGATCTCGGGTCGGTGCGTCACTGGTCGCCTTAGCGGAGGCGGAAGTGACCGAAGAAGCAGAGTAATCGACCAAGAAGCAGCAAACAAGGAGCCACCTCAAGATGCAGTTGTCCAGGAAGAGACACGAAAATGGGAGCGGATGTGTTCACGGCTGCATTATCACGAAGTCCAAACTGAAAGATGTCCATCTGTCAACTTTGAAGAAATTGTTTGTACAACTACTCCATACGTTTTCAATCGCCATAGCTATGGAATGGGCAGGTGGTCATGCTATTCTTAGGCAGATAGTCATTCTGAATATAAATGGTGGTTTGAATAGAAATGTCAACACAAGAAATATTTGCCAATAATTGACAGATCTTGTTTAAATAAACGAATGGCGTAATAACGAGTAAAACTACAAGTTTGCGATTCAAACAAGAATCTAGCTGGTCGCAATCTCTTGACATGAAGTTCAGATTCGACCGACGCTTTGGCAAATGATCTGGAGTTGAAGTGGAAATATCAGTTTAAAGCCAGATCTGCAAGATACCGAACATGTACATAGCCTGTAGAAATACCGAATGCATAGGTACATGTCGAGAAAGAACGTTGGTGACTGGTAAAGAAACTGCGAAGAGTTGCGAGGAATTTGAATGAGAAAGATGCTTACGACGTTACCAACACGAGAAGTTAATCAGTATTTCGCGAACGATCATCAGGGAGAAGAATATAAAATACTTTGACCTATATGCACCGGAATATATGGTCGAGACGACGGGATTGATGAAGGAAGGAGTGATTTTGAAAACGATTTAAAATGATCGCGCCGTCTTAAGTGGCTCAGGGCAAATATGTATGTCTCTGCAGTAATTCAGAACCGGGAAACCCTAGAGTTCAAGTCTCGACGATGACAATCTACTCAGCTAGGTCGAAGTCAGTCGCTGAGCATTCTAGCGACCGCCTGCTCCGATCGGTAGTTTGCCATGGTTTCTCCGATCAACACCAGGCGAATGCCCGGGCAGTACGCCAGCAAACGGGCCCCGGATCGAGCGCGATCTTTCCTTCCTCTTCCTTCCTCACACCTTCCATCGCATTGTTTTATTTTGCTTTTCTCTTGCTTTTGTTTTATTTTATCTCTTTCGTACTATTTTATTCTAAGCGGTTGCGCCCAATGCTATCCGCATCCCACAAACCAGTCCAACCGCTCACATTTCACTCCCAGCAACTCTGAGATCGCCTTCTGCTATCCACCTCCAAAAGTCTTCATCCCACTGTAAGTATCCCATTGCAAGCTTCCCAACTATGTCCTTCTTTCACTTACCGCATCCCCACATACCACAGCCCCTCATGAGATTGTCGTCTTCCGGTTGATTGATTGATTAGTGATTTCGGGCGTCCCAATTGTTAAGGTCATTAGTTCCATAAGTGTAGTGCATAATTCTTTCTTGAGAGGTAACGGTGATCTTCCCCCGCTCGATGACGAGATCCGGCGCCGACCTGCCGTCCGATAGGGGTTTTTCCCAACCAAGTACCTACCACCAGCGGACATCGCTCCAGTCGGGAGTTGCACTAAGCTCCCGACCGGTCTCCCGGAATGTGTAGTAGTGTTGTGCGTGTAAGTGTGTGTAAGTAAGGGGTAAGGATGCGCCCAATGCTCCCATCTTATTAGCTTTCATGCTAGTGTCGAAAATCCTGCCATCGTCGAGTCTCAAATTTGGGACCTCGCGGTCTAAGGCACAGCAGTGACATCAATTAGTGACCTGGCCCACCTCTACCAGTTCATCTTCCGGCACAGGCATAACTTGGGGCTAATGATTGGAGGAACAGGACAAAAATAAATCAGTACAAGGAAAATAATCATTTCAAAGTTAGTATATTTTATATATTATAATAATAATAATAATTATTATTATTATTATTATTATTTATTATTACCATCATCTTTATTATCCAAATGCACCGCAGAAGATTCTCAGAACGCCAAATAACTCGGTGGCATACCAATGTTTCACGTCGAGAATGGGCATCACACCCTAATTATGCATTATACAAACTGCATTTCCACTTATTTGTAATGATTCGCTTGTGATACAAATCTTTTAAAAAGTCTCTTAACATTTCATATTAATTTATTTTAAATGATTATGAAAATTCAATGAAGCTAGAAATATTATTTTTTTTATTTAATAAGTAATTATACAAAATTGCATAACTTGATATTGCGTGGCTCGACCAAAGGCCTTTAAGCCATTAAAATAGATATATCCTAACGCGTTCTAACCTTTAACATTCTGGTATTCATCGCAACTGGTCTCTCCACCGCTTCAAAGCCGCGAAAAAGAGACAATAAGATACGGCTAAGGAACAAACCCTAAAGGGGGAACAACCTGCCGTCAGAAGACGACTACACTCTAATGTACAAATATTTTTTCTAAACTATTTTCTTGTTTTCTGGTACGAACGTCACGTATTTTCCTTCCAGGCCTCCTCAACACCTGCAGTGAATCAGCGCCACAGATCGTCCGCACCCTCTCCTCTACGCTTATTCCTGTTTACCTGCTTACTTGCCTCCTAATGTGCTCATTTAATTGATTTTTTAATTTATTTATTTACTTATTGTATTATGTACGTACTTGACGCGACAGCCCGGAAGGAAAACGCACACAATAGCCTCCACCGGGAATCGAGCCTGAGGCCGCGTACTGGAAAGCGAGCACGCTGACCAACTGCTAGCCATTAGGCTTCTTTACTTATTACTTAATAATTATTTATTCATTTATTAATTGATTATTTAGTAATTGATTTATTATCACTTAATATTTATTTACTTTGGCTAGGAATATCTGCCTCCCTGAACCCCCTTCCCCGCCCCCCAAGTTACACAAATGTCACGCGATCTGCATCCCAGAACTCGGCCCCCAGACTCCAACAGCCTCTGGATCTGTGGTCGGCTGCGAGCCGCGACCCGATTCGTCCACCTGCCCGAACCGCCACCACCGCCCACCGCCCACCGCTCACCGCCCACCGCCCACCGCTCGCAGCCGCCGCCACCGCCATCGTCATTGTCACCGCCACCCCCACCACCACCCTCACCGCCACCGTCACCGCCATCATCACTGCCACCGCCCCCCCCACCCACCCTCACCGCCACCGCCCCCGCCTCCGCCTCCGCCACCGTGCCAACACCACCGCCCCCGCCACTAGCGCTGCACCGGGGCGCTGTTGATAGGGCGGCGCGCGGCGCGCCGCTTCTCGGAGGCCGGCTGCCCGGCCGGGTGCGCGGCAGAGGCGCCGCCATGGAAATGTGGAGCGAGCGCGCGCTTCCGGAAGTGACCTAGCGAGCAAGCGCCACCGCCCCGCCGCCCGCGCGGACCCCACTCCGCCCCGCCCCCCCCCCCCACTCGCCGCGCTGTCACCTGTGCCCAAGCGACCCATTTTCTCTTGCGTCACGCATGCGGTAAGGTACATCTGTCGTGGGTACACTTAAGACGGGAGAACTTCGTGTGGTTGCCTCTTTTGGACTGGTGTTCTTGGACGCTGAATCTAAACTGCATGTACATCGTTAAGACGACGGTATTACAAACATAGTAAATGAGGACTTGGTTTGGTTGGTGAAGAGACGAACAGTATAAGGAAAGTACTCACGACGGGTAACCGATGCAACATATGAATAAAAGTGGGAACTAGTTGCCCTGGGAATAGTAGCTCAGATCATACAAAATATTTTTAACTTTTCAAAGCTTTCTACGAAATAGTTTTTCACTCTGACATTGTTTATTACACTCACAGGAAAAATTGTTTTCATCTTTCTTCACAGTCCGAATGCACAGTACATTTTAATTAAGTTCATACAGACAATGTTGTATAAACCAAGGGAAGATTAGATTTAAAACTAGTGGCTGGTAGCATCAAAAAAGAAAGTGAACAAATTACCAAAAGTGTTTTCCCAAAGGAGCATGCACACTGCTCAGAAACAACAAAGAAAATATTCTGGAATGACACTGGCAAAAATAAAATATTTTAACAAAAATACCCTTGACAAAACTGCAACAGTTTAGTATATACACCACTTCTCTGCTTACCAAGAATATAAAAAAAATTGCAGTTCCATAGTGCAACACCTGAATAACAAACACTTAATTCTCGGTGACTTCTTCCTTAGACCCTTACTGTCGCACGATGCTTCTTGTCTCATAAGTAGTGACACACTGAGAGTGAAATTCAGTCGATACAAACAATATGAGAATAGGTGAACTAGCACAATCAAATATTTGCATTTTTAGTCAACATCTACTCCTTGGTTTTGGACTTTCGCCAATTTCCTGGGTATCTGCCGAAACCATACACTAGTCTCTCAGGACCGTGGTTTGCAGTTTCCTTCCAATTTCTGCGTGGAATGGATATTAGTAATAGATGTAAAAAACATATATAGAGAAAATTACATAAATATGAAATTAACATTGGGAAATCGAGATCGTGAACGAGAAAAGAGTGTGTTGAAATCGTGAGGGGAAAACTGAATAATTATGAAAAAAATGTGTTAGTGAACTATTTGAAGCAAGAAACATTACACGAGCAAGGAAGTAATCTAAGAAGGTCTTCATAAAATCAGAATTTAAAAAAATATGAAAAATTAAAGAATAACCAAAAAAAAGTATTTCTGTACTTCAACAATGTGGAGGAAAATCAGAAATAAATTCCAGAAGATCAAAGAAGGGAGAGCCGACTTCTTGTAAGGCGAGCCTAAAAAGCGCTACCCGATATTTACGAAATTAATTCGCGTTTTCATTGTGACCCTTTCACCGCCGTTAGCGCCGCACTTCACATGGCGGCCGCCGCCGCCGCCACTGCCGCCGCCCCAGTCTCCGCCATTGCCGCCGCGTTCGGATCGCGGCTGCCCTAACTGGAACAAATCGGACGGCCCGGCAAAAACGGCGCCTGTGTTAACGCCGGCCCGATTACACGCGCCTTAATGGCCCATAATTCTAAGCACGGGCTCCGCGGCCGCTCCGCCGTCGCCGTCCCCTCATCCTCCTCCTCGGCTGCTACTGTCGCCGACGTGTCACCAACGACTGGCCAGACTAGCTTCCCGTGTACCTTCTTTAGGGACTCGCCCATCCCTCTTGTACCCTTCTCAGTTCCTTCTGTCTGCCCTTTCTGCTCTGAGGGTTACAACTTCGATTTAGACGTAGTTCTTGTTTGTAGGCACACTCATAACCAGCAATATTCATTTCTAGTCTTCGAAGTTTTAAGCAAATACCTACTTTACGAAGACTCTAAATTAATTATGAACACATTTCATGACTAAAGAGTACCAAGAAACAACATTTACAGTGCCTAAAAGGCTACTTTTTTTCCAATTTGGTCTAAATATGCCTGTAAGATCATACAAATGCATATTCGATATAGTTGAAACTGCTGACAACAAACTCGAATGTGTTTCTGGAAAGCAATGAATTATGAAGCTCAAATGTCTATTAAATTGAAGTCCAGAAATACATTGACTGCGCTCTGCTTTAGGAGAGAGCGAAAAAATTACTAATGCACTCTGTCATGTCAACATTAAAATACGCACCAGTCAGAAATTATGAATTAAAATTGAGAAAAACATTACTGATGTTACACCCTTTACATTTAAATCTTCGTTGATATTAATAGTTCATCTTTACGATTTTAGTAGGACAGTGATGTAAAATGGAATGTAAACGAAAATATTTTCATGTCAATTCCAAGTTAATAGATTTATCAACCTATTTCGTCTTTTAAAAGCCAAAATCAGGTTTCAAAAATACGAAATATTGGAGCATGAAATACTCGATACCAATTCATTGCCACCGCCAATTTCATTGGCTATCTTGTGGTGTCTCCCTTGTCACCTGTGCCACTAAAAGCTTGTGTGTTCCGCGCTGTTGGAGAGTTTCAAGTAGGACTGCATCTCCTCCACATTCCTCTTCCAGCATCTCCACTTTTGTGTTGTCTCCGTTTCCCCCATCACGTTGCCACTTTCTTCTTCATCGCCATCGTCTGGTAGTGTTACCGGCGTTTCTTCGACCGCAGCGCCGGCAGCCTGAGTTTCAAATACGACGCCTTGTCTACCACGTCGTTTTTTCGCTCAGCAACGTTCGTAAAGATAAAAACGCCGAATCTAGGAAAGGTTTACATGTCGGGAAGTATTCGGTCGACTCTGTCCGCGGGCTGGCAAAGTGTCGAGTTATCGGTGCTATCGCTCCCACAAATCGTAATATCCCACCGGAGGCCATTGCTACCGCGGGAATGGGAGATGTCGTAAGATCGCGCTCTACTGCCGGCTGGAATTACATGGCTGCTGTAGTTTATGACCCGCGGGCAATGAGTATAATCGTACGTCACTATCAAGTTACAATGCACGCTCCATTGTTCACACGTTGCACAACTCCATTAATGTTTTCTACTTCGGCTTTGTTTCCTGCTTAATGATTCGTAACCGTTGAATGGTTTTGAACTCTAAGTTAATAAAATTCGACCAACTGAATTAGTTCTACTTACCGTGTTCGGCAAACAGAATTATAAAAAATCACGGACGTTTCATTTGAGCAAATTGTCGTTTTCGAAGTAATATGATGAAATGTAGACACCTCATAAATTATAATTACGTTCCAGTTTGCACCTGTCAGATTAAGATATGAGTATCACTCACTAACAGATACACTTTCTCCGAAAGAATGCGTATATTAAATTTGAAAGCTGTTGGTATTGGTAAATGGTTGACTTACTCGAGATAACAGTAATGAAAAGCAATTATAATGATATATTTTGTATTTATGTCAGTTTTTTACAGGAGTGTTTACTTTCATAAACAAAGATTTTAAATCTGGTGGCTAACTAGTCTTTATGTAATTTAAGCCTATTAGACTTTATTAGCCAAGATATTTATCTGCAATTGTGGCAAAAGAGAAGTGGATTGACGTGTTGATTGTCGTTTGCAATTAATCAAAGTTTGCTAATAGAACTGAAACTTGTAAGAAAAAACAGTTTATTTAATAACATATGTGACAATAAAATATCTTTTAGGCGATTTTTCACCATGGTAATTTTTCATTCAAGTTTTGTCAAACAAAATTAGAAGAATTCAATGCAACATGTATACGATAAGGCTTTATTTTAATTATTTTGTTCCTTAAATCCTAGTCACTAGCATCTACAATTACCACAAGAAAAGTAAAAAGCATCTTATTGAAGTTAGAATGGACAAGCGGATCAGCTTCTAAAATTTCGTGTGTGCGTGAACATTTGAAAAAGTAAAAGTGGATATTCAAAGACTTTTCAGCGCAAAATTCGAGGATAAAACCAGTTCCTAGGAATAAATTGAAAAACAAATAGTTTGAGTAGAAACCTGTGGAGAGGAAATTTATTGATATACCAAAATTCAGTCACTTGGATTTCTGTTTTTATAACATTACGGATGTCAACAGTTCCAGTGAGTTTACATGTATTTTAGTTTTTCCGTGCGTCCAAAGAGATTTTCTCTTAAAAATTATCTCATTACGGTAATTGTATGTTTCGGAAGTCATTCATACATTTGCCTACAGCAATCAGTACCTCGATCAACCGCAAGACAAAATAATCCCGCTCCACAATTATTCTATTTGCAAATGTATTTTGGAACCGAGAGATATCTGATGTCTCTGGAAGTACAGTATCGGACAAAGTATAAAGACGTGATTTAGTCCTTTCAAGATTCAAATCCATACTAAACTTCCTCGTCTACAAAGTCGATATTACAAAGCATTTCGTTCCGCATCATTCCGAATCCTTCACCCAAGTTTATTTGCAAAAAATATCTTGCGTTCTATTTTTAAGCTGTTCAGTTCTTGACGTTTGGCGCCATTTTCCCTGTAACAGGGGGCAGCTCGGAGTTTTTTACAGAGAAAATGAGCTTCATGACGTGACCAAAGTCGATGCTCTCTTCCGGGATGGCACAATTGATGGTCACCCCAATAAAAAGTCCTGGTTTCGGGAACCTGTAAGTGACGAGATTTGGCCAGATCTCTGAATAGGCGACCTTCTCCACTCTTGAAAGGAGCATCATTTACCTCGAAATGTTCCGAAAACTCTGATGCCTCGTAAGTTTCTCAAAAAATGTTGACTGTCGTACAACTTAAAATACAACGATCTGAAGGTTTATTGCTGATAGTAGGATTGCGCGCTGCTCTGTTTAGTCCGTTCATGGGACTATTTGAATCAGATCACTGGTCGGTGAAGGACGCCAAATTTTGGAAGCGCGAGTGGTAATAGAGGGTTCATTGTACAATGTTGTGTTTTGGCACAATAAGAGGTTAAACATTGTTGCGGTGCATTTTGAAACATCATAATTTATCTCTAACTTTCTCATTATTAATTGGAAATGACTGAAATAGGAGACCATCTCATCTGTATGTTTTAAATAAATGTTCTTGCAGGGAAGACACTACACACAAGAGAACACAGTATGGCAACACTAACATGACGAAGTAAATGGGAAGGAAGGGTTGTCTTAATTTCAAGTTTGGATTGGTATTATTTAAATAAACTTTGTTGTCAAATTAATTTTATACCGTTTTTTGCCACGTCTTTGGAGTCCTAAGCGTGTAACATGCGATTTGCTTATCTGTAGTTTCATAATTTTCTTTAAAATTAAATAATCAAATAAAACCAATATATTTATTTTTCAATATTTAACATAATGAAACCGACTGACCGAAACCGAAAGCTGATTTGAATGATACCGACATATGAGTCACTGGCTAACGAACTCTAGAAGATCTAGGAGAACAACATTCAAACAAAGAGTCATAGAACGTCATTAGAATCGTGGGGAATGAAAAAGCAATTACAGCTTCTCTGGCGCCACAGATAAAAACTGAAAAAAAGAAAACTGTAAATTTATGGTTATTATTACAAAGAAATAAACATCTAACTACATAAATTATATATGCACCGCTTAGAAGTCGACTCATTGGGGCTTCTCTTTCGAGGTTTACGGAAACCGTCTCTCACTACAATAGGCTGCATCGATTTAGATTAATATATTGTGCATGTATACTAGGGTGTCCCTTATTTTCCGACTTTCAGATTTTTGACCGCTCACCCTCCAATTTTGTTCCAATGCACTTCAAACATGCCTATACAAAATTTTTTTGAGATCGGAGTATTCTAACCCGTGCCGACCTGAGCGCGAATTCGCATGACGGATATGTCCAGAGCATGAATTTTAATCGATCGTATTACTCGTGTTCACAGGTTGCTAATCTAACAGTGTCATATGTTAGTGTCACATGCAGTGTCGAAGAACGTGTGTTTTTATTAAGAGATAATATTAACTATTAATATAAAACACCAAATAAACGGACACAATTGAGCATCCGTTAAGTACCTAGAAAGCAAGAATTTCAATAAGAGCTAATCACCATTGTTCGCAAAAACTTATTAACTTGTACTATTCGGAGTGAAGAAAATTACAAAAAACGCAAACAAGTGTGAAGATATTTTTAAGCATCAAGAAGATGAGTTTAGAAATAAATTGAACAATCTATTTGATATTGCACATCCGAATGCGTTACAAATTATTATTTTGGAAGAAGAAAGGATGTTTTTATTTCGGCAGAGAGAGCCAGGATGTAAAAGTTATCTTGAAGGGCTGGACGAACATTTTGCGGATAAAGAAGAAAGGGCGAGACAAAGAACCCGAGATAAGAAGGGCGAGACAAGAAGAAAAAAGATTACAAATTCTTTGATGTGATACAACTGCATCAAACTCTTGACGTCTTGAAGGAGTATATGTCTTTCTTGAAGAAAATTTGGACAGAGCATTATTCTTTCCGTGCCGTCTTTAGACATATAAAAACCTATTTCATAATGTGTATTTGAATGTAAAATACATAATGTAGTAAGGAATCCTAACACCACTTTTTTAGCATTTTAAAAGACGTTAAAAAAGATTTAAGGCCATTAATTTTCAAAGTCGCAAAGACAATATGGGATTATTCTTTGATGAGTCCGATTTTAAAGAAATGTTGAATTTTTATGAAAGTAACAAACTAAAGATCTTCCCGGGCATTGCATCGAACTCAACATAGATGGCAAGAGATATTTAATATTTAAAATGTTTCTGCTCAGATCAGATTCTAAACTATATTGTGTAGTTAAAATTCCTTCAATAATGTCTCTCTCTTGATCGTAACTTTATGTCAAACTGTGGCTTTAGGGCAGTGCAGCTGTAAAAGTTCCTTATCAGGGTACTTTATAAAAATTTCTAAAATTGCATGAAAAGATAGATTCCACAATTTCAAAAGCAAGTTTAAAACAATTTAGACACCATATGTAGTATTTATTAGAAGAATTGTCTGTCGTACTCTCTGATGAAGCAGACGTACAAATAAAAATCAAAGTGGTAGCATGTTTAGACTGAGAAAATCTACACATGGAAGAGAATTCCTTTTTGAAAAGAATTAGATGAATAATAACATGGCAAGCGCAATTGTACACTGATGACCGTTCTTTAATTATTAATTCGTTAATAAACAATACATCTTATTCAATTTAATCTTCATTTCAATGAAAACAAGCCGACGCTGTATCAATCAATAGCAGATACCTGTTCTCTTGCCTGAAGATGGGTATTAGTTTTATTCAAAACTGCCCTTTAACCTGGAAAAGCAACTTCATATTCAGAAGCTAAAAGGTTATTTAAAAAGATGAAAAGCTGTGAATGACTGTGCGGAAAGACCTGTTGAATCAATGCAAGATTTTCATGGGCTACTGAATGTAGATGAGGAGCAAAAGCAATTTTTGTTGAGTTGTTCAGGAACAACGTTCACTGTAATCATATTGCAAGAAAGAAACACTGAAAAAAAGTACCCATAATAAAAGATAAAACCAAAACAAAGTCTAAAGTGTGAAAATGAATTAAATTGTAATATAAAATTATATATTAAAAATGTATCAATAGTTTTCCATTGACTTAACCCAGCAAAACCAATGATACCTAACATTCAAATTTCGCGCTCAAGTCGGCACGGGTTAATATCAACCTATTGAGATGAAATTTTATTTTTGAGTAAATTTGACCCAATAGAAAATATTTAGGGGGTGAGCCCAAAAAAATTTGCAAAAATAATTTTTTGGGCAATATAAGGGACACCCTAATGTATACACGTTTACATGTTATAGGTTCGAGACTAGGTTATTTCACCGGGGAAAATGGCTCAGTGCATCAATTGATGTCATTGCAGTCCTTCTGTCCGGAAGGTCCTAGGCTCGAGTCCCGACGGCGGCAGGATTTTCGACACTAGCTTGTCAGTTAGGTCTGTCTGGAGGAGAATTCTAGCAGTCGGCTGCTCTGATCGGTATTTTTCCTTGGTTTCTCCGGTCAACACCAGGCGAATTTCAGAGATGTACTCTAACGCGTCACGGACCGCGCGTGATCTGTTCTTTCTCGAACCTCGCTTTATCCTCGCTCCTTACTTACACTCACTAATCTACCACACATGTCGGGAGTTTAGAGCGCGTTCTGCTCGGGGCGGCGCGTCGATGGTGGGAGATACCTGGCCGGGGAAACTTCGTAAACAGACGTGTAGGTCGACGCCGGATCTCACCCTCCAGCGGGAGATCATGATCGCCATCTCCCGTGATAAAACATGCATTACACGTACGGGACTAAGGGATCATCCATAAATTACGTAACGCTAAAGGGGGAAGGAGGGGGTCTGAGGCAACGTTACTCTGCGTTACATAGAGATAGGAAAGTGCGTTACAAGGGGCAAAGGAGTAATGAAAATACTCGAAATTTGCGTTACGTAATATATGGACGGCCCCTAATGACTACAGTTCAGTCGACGCGCCCAGAAACACGAAACAATCTAACAATCTATGAATTGAAGATCGGCAAAAGAATAACGCGCGAAATGATCGATCATAGTCCTTACACGCATTACGTGCGTTAACTGCAGAAAATTACCATTCTTTGGCCCAATGCGAGCGACAACACACGCCGCAACTATGGCGTTCCGCCACCCTCCGGGCCTCGTGTAAACTGTTGGTAACGGCCGGGCCGGCAACACAGTGTCACTAAAAGCCGGCGAACGGAAACACAGGCAATTCGTCAGTCGGGTGGCAAGGGCCCTATCGCCCCCCGCATCGCTGGAGCCGCTGCCAGGGGGTCAACGGCCGCGGACGTCACCGCCATAAAGCCGTCCTCATAATCGCCGGCGCTGTCAGCTGGCGTCAACCATTACGCACGATCGCTATCGCGTCCGCGGTCATACGTCTCTTGCGGCGGTGCAGACGGCGGCGCGGGAGGGCTCGGAGCCGGCACCGGCCTCTGCGAGAAGAAACGGAGAAGAGGAGAGATGGAAGTGGAATGGGAAAGGAAATGAAGGGTTCGGATTGTTACGTACCTCAGAACTATATCGCAACTCTACTATACGACACGTTTCAGATATCACAAAAAAATACAATTTTATGGCTTAAGTCTTTAAAGCCCTTCAAATTAGAAAAGAATTTATTTAACAAGACGTGTGATTTTGGGGGGATGAGCTACATTTGTGTAAAGGTATACGGTCGTGTTATGGTCCTTTATGTCAATCGTTTAATCATATATTTATCTCAAGAACATTTATATATGAGATGGAGAGAAATGTTGCTTTATGTTTAGTTACGTGATTCTATAAAGCTGTGGATAATGAATTATATTTGATATTATCGTATAAAGTGAACCACCACTAGAGGGAAACAAAAAATGCAGCGGCCAATATAACTGGAGTCGCATGTATCTCTTTTCCAAAAACGTACCGTTTACGATGATCATGAATAAAACAAAAAAGTGCAATTCGTGTTTTGATGGAAATATATGTTTTTCAGTTAATAATAAAATGAAATGCATTATTGCAAGTTTGGAGTTCAATTTAAGGTGTCAGTAATATTCATTTAAGAAGGTAATGTAACCATCAAAACGAAAGAGGAGGTGCAGGGTCTAAACAGATCGTTCTATTAATGGACGAAGAAAAACGCAATGAATACTGCAGACAGCATCTGATTCTGATATCCCGAGGTAGAAGCACTTACATCACGATGTTGTTTAAGTATGTACCACTTAAGTACAATGATACACATTACAGATGACGTTGCCATTAAGAGTTGTTATTACGCAATATCTTTTTATGATCAAAATGCTGTGATCTTAAGCGCCACCTTTTCTCGTTGACGGCCAGTGAAGGAGGCCTTGCAATTAATGACGCTATCAACGCCCCAGCATTTCCTGATCTAAATACAGGGATGCTGTGTGCTCCTCCTCATCGAAGAGTTCTAAATGAACAGCAATAATCTTCAACACTTGAACTAACATTTTGACCACTTACAGAAGACTAGTATTTTGCAATTAATTTTCTTTCTTAAATTAAATTGGAAAAAAGAGTTGTATGAAAAAAATTACCTTGTCAGTGAAAAAAACTTTTTCAGCCTGAGGAAAATTTAATGCCTTTAATTAGTACAAAGTAGTACTGAAATGTACAAAAACTAGTAGAAAATCCATAAAAAAGTTTTCATTTCCTGGATTGTGAATGTTTGGCCATCCCAGATTGAATATGTGACTATTAGAGATTCAATCCCTCCTGAACTTGTACCATTTTTTAAGATATTATTCCTCAAAAATGCATACTTTCTGTATTGGCGATTAGTCCAAATTTTTAAATAGAACGGAAAGCAACTAACATTTTACAGGGAGTTGTAAAGGTTCCTGCAATAGGCAAACGTTCTTTGTTACCAAAGATTCACAAAATTCTAGAAACTTTGTTGGTTTGCAAAACTATTACTTACCGTTAAAGGTAGTTATGGACATCCCACTAAACTGTAATTTTATAACTGGTTCAACACCAACGTTGTTCATTAGATACATCTATATAGAACGACATTAATGTTTTCTTAACCGCTTCCGAATTTACATATAGCTACAAGTAACACGAAGTTTCGTTTTCATATTTTTTTTTGACATGTTACATGCTCACTGATTTTTATTGTCAATTTTGCGCGTCAATAAAGCGCATGTTTGAACTATCACAAGACCGAAAACTGAGTGTTCTGAGAGGGTTGAGACACATTTTATTTATTTTTAATAGAAATTTATTCATAATAACACCTGAGTTTTGACGAGTGATATTATCCGCATTTCTAAGTGGCATGCCACTTGCAACAATCCTCAAAATATTTTGTCCCTTTTTTTCGTTTTTCTATTTGGTGTCGATCGACATTGGCGATCTTAAATGGAAGTTTGCCTGTATTATTTTGTAAATCTGTATGTTTTTACAGCTATTTATTGTAGCACATCTGTTGAATACGTTGCGGCCGCAAATACTTTGCGATAAAGTTATGGGTTTGAATTCCGTGTAAGGTTTGAACGCGTGCACTTCTTGTTAGACACACACCTTACCGTGTGTGTACATTGTTTGCGTGGAGTCCTCTCTACCTGTTCGTTGATGCTTTTGTCTTGTTTACTAAGATGCTCCTGAGGAAGTTTCTTTCAGAGAACTTCCGTTTTCACCGCTAGATGGCGAAAATCCATAGTTCTGTATCCCCTGTGATTTTTCTGCATACTTAGTGTAATAATCTAAATCGTCAGCCATCATTTCATACTGGTACAGGGAAGTCTTGAATCTGTTTTCTTAATTCGTAACCAACATCTCGTTAGAAATATAGCCCTGAGCAACTTTTCGATCACGACCGACTGGTCAATCCGGAGTATTTTTTGTCGATTGTTGAAATTCCAACTATTCACAATGGAGCACTGTTTCACGATGTTAACCTAATTTCTTACTCAGGAGTTAGGTTTCTTAGACTGACGATTTACTGCAATTAATTCCCGAGATACATATTCAATATTTCTTCAAAGACCGGTGTATTATTTCTAAAATTCATTGAGACTGGCCTAAACTCGACATTCAGTCTCATTCTGACAAATGAGATTTTGACACAAATATTATATTATATGAAAAAGATACAACTGTATAATTTTCGTCTAAATTTTTAGCGAGGCAATATGGTGAAATAGAAACTATTCATTGTTGATAAAACATGGTCCCTTCTCGTTAATATTTTTGAAAAAATGGAAGAGTAGATCACTTCTAATCAGTTAAGAAAATTAATCGTTTATTTTTTCGCTTCAACTGACATGATCTTTGGGAAGTGGTGCGTATATTTTTATCACGGGAGGTGGCGGTGTTCTTCCTTTTCTGGGCAGTGTGGTCCGGCGCTACCCTTCATGTCGTCTTGCTGGGTTTTCCCTATCCAGGTTTACCTCTCCAGCTGGGCACCACTCCAGCCGAGAAGATCTAAGCTCCCGTGTGGTGTCCCGACACGTGTAGAATTGTGTGTGTGAGTGAAGGGTGAGGTTAGGACAAGGAAGAGAAATAAAAGATCGCGCCCAGCCCGTTGCCGGTTTGTTAGGGCATACGCCTTTTGTCGGTCAGAAATACAAGGAAAACTACCGATCACAGCAGCTCACCGCAAGAATTCTCCTCCAAACAGCGGCTGAATCCGACCTAGTTATCTAGCTAGTGTCGAAAATCTTGCTACTATTGGGATTCCTGCCCCTAGGATCTAACGATCAGACACTGCAGTGACATCAGTTGCTGCCGTGAGGCACCTCAGCCGGCAAAAGTTAATTGTCGTACTTGATACTGGGAAAACCCGGCAGAGTTGTTCTGCCCTTCATCTCCCACTTTCTCCTCCCATCTCCCTTTCTCACTCTCTCTCCCTCCCTCATCCCGTCCCCGTCTGTCTGTCTGTCTCTGTGTGTCTCTGTCGCTTTCTGTCTCTCTCATTCACATTTACTTGCAGATTCTGCACGTGTCTAAGCATGTGACGTAATATCGGGAAGCGCCGGACCAACAAAAATGTAACAGAATGTTCAAGAAGAGCTTATCCTGTATATTACGGTTTGAGAAACGTTTCTCTGGCATCAAAATTTTAGTTTTTAAGGCCTTAGAACGCATATTTTAAGTTATTTAACGAAATAAGATTCAAAAAGTCTGCTGAATGTGTAGAGGGTTGCATTTGACGTGAATATTTAGTTCTGTTCTACAGCGCCATGTAATGAACTTACAACAGAATTAACAGCACATAAACCTTCTGGGTGAAAAAAATACGTAGAAGTGCCAACTTTCATGGAGAGCGGTCTCACGGTGTTGGAGTCTACCTTTTATATATACACCAACATCCACTTTTACATCGTACATGGCAGAAGCGCGCTCTTGCCCGCGTAAGATCTCCTCTGCCGAGTTGGCGTCGGCGGCCTGGGGCAGCGGGCCCTCGAAGCAGCATCTTCCCGGAAGGGCGACCTCGGGGGCGGAAGCGGCCGGTCGTGTGCGCTGTCCCGGCGGCGGCGGCGGAGGCGGTGGAGGCTGGGCGGGGAGGCACGTCCCGTGTTTGGCCACGGTAGCTGCCCCCGCCCCAGGGCCGGCCGCCGCCGCCGGAGACGAACGCGGGCGTCATAACGGGATCCGCCACTCGCATTCTCGCGCCGCCGCGTTCCTCCACGCAAGCCGCCGCCGCCGCCGCCGCCCCATCCGCGGCCAGACGCGTCGCGCCCCGCCCCCCTCCTTCCTTTGCGCGAGCGGCCTTCGCTTAAGGCCCATTGACTGCCAAAGGCACAATGAAGGGTAGCGTTCTAGCTAAAGAAGAATATGGTCACAGGGAGCCACACCATTTTTTTTTTTACTTTATTGGTGAAATCATTTTCAGATGTTCCACTGCCAAAGGCACAATGAAGGGTAGCATTCTAGCTAAAAAGAATATGGTCACAGGGAGCCACACCATTTTTTTTTACTTTATTGGTGAAATCATTTTCAGATGTTCCAAAAAATAGTTTTAAAATTAAATTAAATGTCACGTATGTGATTCACACACGAGGGACACCGGTGACCCTCATGGCCCCGCACGTACACATTTACATGAGGGTCACCAGTGGGCCACAATTCTAGAAAGAGTAAGTACTTAATCAAATTCAATGATATTCAGAATGGTTCAAAGGAAAAACAAATACATAACCTTCAGAAACCTTCAGAAATAGTAACTAGAATGGCAAATTTAAACGCAAAAACATAAACAAAACGCTGAATTTATTTATTTGTTGTATTTTATAAATACATTTTGTTTTAAGCGGTTCAGATTTCAAAATCAAGTTAACCATATTTTCAATTACGGACGTAGATGTCAAATTGTAAGTTTGTTTTAGAGTAAAGTATACGTAATATTGAAAATGATATATTAGGCCACTTTTATGTGTATTAATTATTAAGTATAACTAATTATTTTAAATCAATGTAGATTTTAGTTTAAAATAGCTTCAAAATAATGTGATTACTACTTGGCACAATGTATCCTCAATGGGGAAATGAAGCCTTTTTTTTTCGTAAGTTTTCAATTTTTTAAAAAATACTTCGAGTTAAATCTAAAAGTTGTAATTTTTACTGAAGTTTGGTATTATAGTGGTCTAGCATGTGTGCAAATTTCAGATTTTTATCTGGTCCCCCAACAGAGATATTACAGTTCAAAATTGGAAACAAATCCAAAATTCCAATTTTCAAGAGGATGTAATTTTCAAGGGGTACGTTATATACCAAAGATATTATACAAAAAGTAACTATACTGTTGTTTGTAAAAGCACAGAAAAAATTAAGTCTTAGATTCTATTACTTCTTTGAAAAATTACTCTCTGAAAATCGAATTTCGTTCATTCGCGTTCCAAAGATTTGGTTGCAAATATTTCCCAAATAAAGACATAGAAAATATTTAAATAATATTTCGATTTGCAGGCCAGAGCATGCTGATTTGAATGCTTTTTATTCTAGAATGCTAGAACAAACGAGAGCCTAGCAATTTAGGAAATAGTAAATGTCTGCGAACGCGAAAAATGGCGCACGGCGCGAAACAAAAATGGCCGCCATTTGTAAACCAGGTACAATAAAAAAAAGTTGAAGATGGCTTTGAACAGCCAAAACATAAGGAAATTTATGTACAAAATATGAAATTTTTTCGAGATGGTCGAGCGACCAGTTTATTAAATTCTGGACCACTTAAAATGGATCGACCCCATGATTATGTTTATGTTTGCGATGTGAATAGATATTCACTTTGGTGAGCGGTTGCAACGGAAGCGCCAGCTGCGCTGAAGCCACCGAACGAGATGGCAAAGTTCGAAAGAAACCATAGTTCATTATTTGATGTACTTTTCCTAGAGCTTTTCAATCGGCAGCGGGTTATCCTTCAAGTCCCGATGCGTCGCGTACCATACACTAGACACCACCACTTGCGGGCTCCTCTGATCTGGGATCAGCAGAACGCGAGGCCCTCCGCGACAACACATACTACATGAGAGACAAGGAACAATCGACCATGCCCCAAGCGGGACTCGAAACCCCCAATTCTTAGGACCGAAGCCCTGAGTCGGTACACGCTCTTAGTCAACTCGGACATCCAGGTCGGCCTTTTGATGTTAATCTCGATATTTGTAAATGTTACTGGACTTAGAGACTTACTGAACTTACTAATTACGGGACTAATTACCTTAGCACTTATTATTTACTTACGGGACTAATTACCGTAGCAGTTGACGCGCCCGGAATCACTAATCAATCGATTAATCAAATAATCGAAATGTGTATTCCTCATTCCAATAATAAAAATATAATTTAAAAATTCGTAATATTGATCTACTGCTGAAGTGCTGTTAGTATTAGATTGCGGGTAGTAATATAAGAAGTCTTCACATTTTTATTAAAGTATAAGCTGTATTCGACGGCTTATACACTCCAGATTTCAGGCGACAGATCTGAAGACGATAGCTCAGCCATCGAAAACGTAATGTTTTAAGACATGATGATATATACGACATCTTTCACTACTTCCCAACTCAACGATAAATTACGATTACTTTGCAAAAGGTATGTCAGCAACGATTCGAATTCCTTGGGGCTAAAATCTAGATCGCAAAGATATACTAATTACTATGGAAAAGGCAGATTTATTCTGCAAGATACTTTCTCCATTCGCAAATGGAGGAATTAATGGAAGGAAATGGAGCAAAACGAACTAAATGAAAGCTCGTAGTTCAAATTAGCGATAAGTTATGTTATGAGTATTTCAAAACAAATAACAAAAAATGTGTTGGTATTCGTCGAGGCAATCTTTCACAATGCGACCAGCCTCTTTTCTTACAATGCAAAGTCTTGTCATTTTTAAGAACGTGAAAAAATCGGCTTCATTTTTGTTACATTTGCTTTCTGTTCACATGCTTTCACACTGCTGCTTTTCAAGGACGTGTGACAAAAACTTGGACCTTAAAACATCCACGCAATCGCCAAAGCGACATCTTATATGCTTTCGTAAATATCACGTACGTGGTGACACCACAACACCTGATGTACACCCAAATGGTGGGACGCATTCAAATTTCGTATTCCCGAAATGTATCTCCGGCGTGTATATCAAGTTAAGAGCGCTGTGTAAAGTCATAAAGCAGACGTCGTATTCATAGAAGAACTAGTTTCATAACGAAGTGCGTGTTATGAGAATGTTTTCAATAATGTCCGTTCGATCAGATTGCAGCACGTGTCCCCGTAATGGCATCACGCGTGCAGGGAGGGCCCGAGGGCGCCCGATGCATTTATCAAGCTGACGGCAGCGGGTGTGAGGGGCGGCCTGATAAACCGGAAAATGCCAAATTTTGAATTATACGCCTTTTGGAATTATATTATCGTTATTATTGGGAGCCAATAATGTATAGCCTCTTCATAAATATTCAAAACAGCATCGAACCATATCTCATTCCTCGCCGGATGTCTCTTTTACTTAGCTTCTTTGGATTTCAGCACGGATTAACAGAAAATGGCTGCTGGTAATTATTTCTACTTACGTTCATTCACAAATGAAAAGAAATCTTCTAAATCTATGAAATTTATTTATTTTTATTGAAACTAAAAGAAAAAATTGTAATAAAAAATACAACTCAAAATGTTAACGTAATTTTCACATTTACGAAATTTTAAAGTTTTTAAAGTAAAACGAATTTGATTAAATCTACTTGAGGTGAGTATGTTTACTAAAATACAGCCCCAATGGTTTCAAATAGCCCTCGTACAACTCTGTAGGTGATACGGAAGCTTCATGATCGGTACCAAACGTTAGAGGCGCCGCCTGGCCGCCCGAGGCTAGTCAAAACGGGATTGGAACCTAATTCAAAGATCGACTCCCTTCTCAAGCTTACAAAATAGCTCTGCACCACCTCTGTGTGTGGTGTGGACTTCAGAATCAGTAACGAACTTCAGATACTTAGCTATGTACATATACGGACTTCATTACATTCCTGATCTATTTTAAGATAATGCACTATCTATTAAGCAAACTACTAGTATTGGACAACATAGTTTGAATGAGACTATACGAAGTGTGGCAATGTGCTTTACATAAAAAAAGCACCCATCCCCACTTGCCACCCGATGACTCAAACAGTATCCTATGTTTGTTTCCCGAATACGATCTGTACTCTTCTCATCAAAGTAACAAATAATTGTTCCTGATTAGCAAATCTTCGCGCCTGAACATATTCCACTATACATTCATTGTATGCTTTCTGTTAACACAATCACAATTTGTCTTGAGTTCGCGTGCAAGGATGATCCGTCCATCAGCCCACGTGTAGTTGTCTATTGAAAACTTAAAACTCAACCATTCACAACGAAGTAGATTTTTGTTCCAAATTTACCGCCTTGAATTTCTCGGGACGACAACCAGAAAGACGCCTCTCTACGCCAAGGCGCGAAGTGTTGCGATGTCTTGTCCGTCTGCAGTCTCTCACTTCCTGGTCGCCCACGTTTACGTCGCACTGGCGCCATCCTCGCACCCCCCCGCCACCCATGGCTCCCGCGGGAACTTTACCTACACGTTTCTGAATGTAACTCAATATTTATACTGCACTTATCCGCTTTTAAGCCCCATTGCCTGAAATAACGATCATTATTCCCGTAAGTGTACTGTGTTTTCTTTATCACGAGAGGTTGCTATGATCTTTTCCCGCAGGATGGCGAGATCCAGCGTCGACCTACGTCGGCTTGCTGGCATTTTCCCCAACTAGGAATCACCCACCAGCGAGGCACAGCCCCAGCTGGGACAGGTTCCAGGCTCCCGACTGGTCTCCCGACAAATGATTTACATATTATAAACAGACAGTTTAGAAATTAATTCTGGACTATTCTCCTGACAACCTTAAGCGATGCTTGGGCCACGTTTGCCGGTATGTCCCCAAGCGTCGAAGTCCGGAGGCTGTGGCGGTGGTAGCGGGGCTTCGGTTGACTGATTGATCGTGATTCCGGGCGCGTCAACTACTTAGGTCATTATTCCGATAAGTGTAGAGCGAGTTCCCTCCCTCGGGAGGTGGCTGTGATTTTTTCCGTTGGATGGCGAGATCCGGCACCGACCTACCGTCGATTGGCAGGGTTTCCCTCAACCAGGTATCTGGCACCAGCGGGGCACCGCCCCAGCCGGGACAAGCTCTCACCTCCTGACCGGTCTCCCGGCATGTGTGGTAGTGTACATATTAGTGTAAGTGCGTGTTTGGGGATGAGGATCGGACAAGGAAGAGGAAGGAAATATCGCGCGCGGCCCATCACTCTTTTGTTAGGGTACTGCTCCGACATTCGCCTGGCGTTGATCGTAGAAACCACGGAAAACTACCAATCAGAGCAGATGGCCGCTAGAATTCTCCTTCAGACGGCGGCAGAGTTCGACCTAGCTGACAAGCTAGTGTCGAAAATCCTGCCAAGGACCTCCCGGTCAGAGGGACTGCAGTGTCATCAGCCGATGCCCTGAGCCACCTCTCGCGGTCGCGCGCAGGAAGCGCGGCGCGGCGGGCGCCGAGCGGCGCGGTGCGGCGGGTGCAAGGGCGGGCGCAGTGGGGCGCTCGCGCGCGCTATCGCCGATGCGCATCGCATGCGGCGCCCGTCCGCAGAAAATCCGCTCGGCCAAACAACACGGGCGCGTGCTCCGCATAAGCGCCACCGCGCGCCTCGCGTGACCTTGAGCAACTGGGCATTGACCTTGCCAAAAGAGCCAGCAGCAGCGCCTCGCGCCTCTCCTCCGCGCCGGCGCCGCCCGCGCCGCCCCGCGCCGCGCCGCGCCGGCGTCGTGTTATTCGCGTGGCCACGCTGCCCCGCCCCGCCCCGACCCTCCGGCCGGCACCCCCCTCTCGCTCCGTCGCATCGCGCTTTTCCACTCGCGTCGTGTCTTCCGCCCATCTCTCTTCTGTCTTCCCTCAACCCGCCCCGTCCCACTCAGAACGTCTGGGACGTCCCCAACGCCGTCCCATGGCATTCCGCCGTTGTTCAAAACAACCTTCTCCCTCCACACCGTTTATCACGCCTCCCCCACAGTATCCCGCCCGTCTTGTTCTGATATTTTCAGCGCAAGTCGTTCCCAACCACGCACTTTGTTACCTACCCCTGCCATCGAGTCCCGAGCGTTCTTGCCCAGATGCAATTCGCCCCATACTTTTCGGTCCTTTTTGCTCGTCATGTCGCGTCAGTCTTCCCCAGTCGTCCTGTTCCGATCATCCTGTCCCTACCGTTTTGTTTCATCCATCTTGAATCAGACCGTTCTGTGCAGACAGTTCTGAATCTGACCGCTCTGTACCCGACCGTCCTTAACCATATCGTCGTGAACCAGACCGTCTTGTTCCGACCGGCCTGTACTGACCGCCCTGTCCCAACTGCTGCCCTGACCCTCTTGAACCAGATTCTCCTGTCCCGACCATCCTGTCTCGACTGTCCTCAATCAGACCGTCCTGTCTCGAACATCCTGAATCAGACCGTCCTTTACGAAACCGTCCTGTCCCACCGTGCTGTCGCAATCGTCCAATCTCATTCCGTCCCGTCCCACGCCATCCAGCCTCGTGGCTGCCCCGTGGCCCCCAGCCCCGACTCGTTCCATCCTGTTGTATCTCCCTCCTCCCTGTCCGGCGCCTCCCCCCGCTCCATCTCGCTGCGCCACGCCCCCTGCGGCTCCCGTCAGCGGCCGCCGCTTCCTCGCCGCTCGCGTCGACGCCTACGTTTCGGAGAGACCCCGCTCCAAAGTGCGCATACATACTTAATACCCTCCCGGACAAACCCATCTCGCAAGCGGACCATTAGAGCTGTGTGTATCTGATACCGATATTTCCATGCATACCCAATTAATATCCCGAGATATTATCACAACTTGCGCATCAAATCAGATGGTAATACATGAGCAAATCACAGTGATTAAGCCTAAACATCTTACCCAATTTCCTCGGTAATGGAGCCGGGTAACGCGGACTTTTTAAAAAGCGCCCTAATGAAGGAATATTTAAGGTTTTTCGCCTCCGCAAAAAGACGTGTGTAATCCGCTCAGGAAGCGTCGGTGCGAGGGAGGCTGCGAGCGGGCACGTAGGGGCACGTACGCCGCGCCAGCTGGCTCATTCGTCAGCGGCGGTGCGGGCGGCGCGGGCGGCGCGGGCGGCGCGGGCGGCGCGGGCGGCGCGGGGCGGCGTGGGGCGGCGCGAGGCGGCGTGAGGCTTTTTCACGGGAGGAACGAGGTGCCGGTTGAGCCCCTGCGGCGCGCGGAAAACGAGGCGGCGGACGCCCAGGCCGGCGGCGGGAGTGGGAATGGGGCCGGTGGGTGTGGGTTGCATGGTGTGGCAGGGTTGACATTGGTTAGGGTGGCGGCGTTGGTGGTCGTGGTGGTGGAAGTGGGAATGGGGGTGTTGGTGTGTGGTAGTCGTGGTGGGATGTTGGTAGTGATGGTGGTTGTGATCGAGAGTGTGGAGGTGGTGGCGGTGATTGTGGCAATGGAGGTGGTGATGGTGGTAGCGATGGTGGTGGTAGTAGTGGCCGCGGTGATGGTAGTGGTGATGGTGGTGGTGCCGGTAATGATGGTAGTGGTGGTGGTGGCCGCGATGATACTGGGGGTGATGGTGGTAGTGGTAGTGGTGAGGGTGATGGTGGTGGTGGTGGAAGTGATGATGCTGTGATCGTGTTGGTGGTGGTGGCGGCGGCGGCGTTGGTGTAGGCGGTAATGGTGGACGTGGGGCTGTGGTAATGATGGTGATCTTGACGAAGGTGGTGGTTGTTAAGGTAGTGGAGGCTGTGGAAGCAGAAAATGGCAGCGAAGGAGAAATGACTGATGGCGTGTGGATGGACGAGCGACTTGGTCTCAATTAGCGAAGGGGCTATACAATCCCAAATAGTGCATATAGACAGGTCGATACTGCCGATCAGTGACGCTGAGACGGGAAGCGATCTAAGTACCTCGAGCTCCTCATTCCACACACACACACACACACACACATGAATATGGATGTTCTTATGTGTTTGCCTATGTGCATTCTAGAGTTGGACTGCTTAAGAGAGCAGCCAACTTGCTGTTCCCTGGCTCAGAGCTTATCTGTAGGCCAATGTTGTGGCCCGCTGCTGATTTAGTCAGCCTAGCGCCGCCGGGGGGAGGGAAGGAGAGGCGAGGCGCTAGGGCTGCAATCGGCTCTACGAAAGTCTAATGAAACGCGAGTGGAGCGTAGGCGACTGCAGCGAGTCACCAAGACTTCATGATTTAATCCTTTTATTTCAGATCTGCTCTAGAGGCAAAAATCTTTCTGTTAGCAACGGACAGAAAAATCCCTTCGACGGTAGGACAGATATCAATGTGGTTCTTAGATGCTAAAAGAAGGAAACAGAAAACGAAGACTATCTCGATAGATAGTCGTGACTTTGAGACACACATCAGTCTCTGTTATTTATACTTCCGTCATGAATTCTCTTTGATGATTTGTGAATTCTCTTTACTTTGAATGTGAAACGATACGTCTGTGAGATTAGGTGCCGCCAGTTCACCTCCGTCGGCATCATTACCGCCTTCAGTGTCCTCTGCCGCGGCCGGGGCAAAAAGGTGTTGGGTGTAGAACTGTCCCCTCCGCCTCCACTGTTATTATTGCAGTTCCGCAGTCAGCGATGTCTCTCTGCTGGTGCTACCTCCTTCTCTTCGATCACTGACTGCGCCCATCATCGCCGGTCGATGGAGTAACGGCTAGCGTATCAACTGTTACACCCAAGTTCGTTTCGGGTTCATACCCGATCGACGCCGTGGATTTTTAACTGCAAAAAAAATCCTTCCTACGCCTTCCCTCTGAGGGGATGTAAAGCCGGCTGTCCCATGTGAAAGATCCTCAAGCTTAAATGAAGCCCCTGAGGTAAATTCAAATCGCCTGTTTCGTCGCCCAAGTAATACCTTCTTTCTTCCGTAGTTGGTGAAAGGAGCGTAGCAAAATTTGCGTGGTCAGACGGAAGAGCAGGCCTCATAGCCTGAGTCTCGCCTCGTAAAGTACGGCATCAATTCAATCATCTACGGCCGACACCGTCATGACTACACATGTTCACGGTAACCATTTGGAACGACTTGTTTACGGGTTCGTTTATCTCACCACTTTCCTGTCACTCTCTTTTCTAAGCCTCCTGCATGCGAGCCACTCGTCTCATCCATACTCGTGACCATTCATACACAATGAATGTATGCTACAAACCATAAACCCAATTACTTTACTCTCTACGTTATTTTCACCTCTTTTTTTATATAACAGTGAAATCTTGCAGCACCACTTCAATGCTATAGATTTTACCAATATATTATAGAATTTCTTTACAATTCATTGCCTCATTATCAAACATAAGCCTAATGATTTTTTTACTAATATCCCTCCATTTGGTATCTCTAGGCGCGGATGTTAGGTAGCCAAGCTACAGAGAGTGTGCATAATGACATGTCATAGGAGTCCTTTGTCGAACGTAGAGTCGTTGAAATCCAGGGGATTCTTACTTTCACCGTACCATGAACTTTCAGGTACTGTCTTATATTCATCTCAAGCTGAAACTACAGTCGAAAATATTGTCCTACGTCAGCAAGTTTATCCCTTCATCTCCTCCTCTTCTATTTATTTCTTTTTTTCTTTGTTTGTTTGTTTCTTTCACAGTTTATGCCCGAAAGTATGTTCCAGCTTCACTCCGTTTCACTGTCTTTTGGCATTTCGGTCAATTGTAAGATTCTTTTATGAGTGTATATTCCTCTTTTCATAGTTGGTGTGGTTTATTCTAAATCCTAAAATTGATACTACCTTCTATAATATTGGAATATATACATGCGATTTTTTTCATTCCTGATCTGATCAAGAATTCTGCAGCCTTAAACAACTTAAAAATCTCATTTCGGATGCTTATATGCTACTGCATATCTTCATTACATATGATTTACCCCAATACAACAAAACAATGTCATCACTTTACAAATTTTATCTAAATAATTCCCTGTTGTATACTTCCAATTTAAGTGCTTCGGTCTTCTTTAAGAACACCCCTTATCTCCGAGTTTTCTTCTGCTAAAACATAACTGACACTATGGTCTACACCAGTGGTGTCAAGGTCTCCTACTGGTGGGTGTGGCACGCGTCGTGGCACCGTAGCATTCCACGAGCTTCTCAGCGCAACTAGCGTCGGGAAAGGAAACTATTAGTAACCCGCCGTTTTACAATAGGGATGGCGTTGTCTCCGGTGGCGGGGACATGAACTGCTTGGAAGGGCGATTTCGTCGTGGCACTCGTGCCACGGACTCCCGCTCGTGGCATCGACCCTGGTGTACACCATCATCATCATCATCAACGTGATCTCTTTCCCTCTCCACACATCGATGGCGCATCCTCCGAAAGCGTCTACTACTTGCGTGCCACCTCTGCACCTGCCACCGACTCCAGGGTCACCACCGCCATCACTCCCGCCCCCCCCCCGCCCGGCGTCCCGCACCCGCGACCACTGCCCGCCGCCGAGTGGCTTGCGCCGGCGGCGAGCCCCATTCACAAATGGCTTCTCGGAAAGCGAGCATTTCACAATGGTTACTATAAAACCGACAATTTCCGAGTACCCGTTCGGACACCCGCGCTGCCCCGGCGGACGGCGCTCTCCAGTTCGGTTTACTGCCACCGGCGCGCCACCGGCAGCGGCACCCGACCCGGCTTATGGCCCGTAATATAATTAATGCCAGTGAAACTGAAAATCGTAAATCTCGCGCTGCAATAATTATGAGGTAATTACAGATGTGGGGCGGTGGCGGCGCGGGTGGACGCGTGGAGGAAAATTGACTTACGTGGGGTTTCGAAAAATGTGAGAGGGAGTGGAGGGAGAGAGTAGCTGTCGAGTGAGAGAAGTGATCGGCTGCTCTGGCTATCTGATTATGTGTTGAACAGCAATGTTTGTTCCTAGAAGATACTAAGCTAAGTTGTAACTTCGTAACGGCGTAGAAACTGAAAAATAATGTATACTGCTTCGTGAAGAGCTAACTAAAGTGCTTTGAAATAAAGAACATTTCTTATGTTTTTAAGATGGTGAGGCATGGACATGTGAGTTCATAGAATCTTAGATATTGTATTGCTATAATTTCGCAGTTAATTGCTGTGAACGATTGTTTTGTTCACGAACCAATCACACACGAATTTAAAAATAATTTAAAAAGACAATTATATTTTATCAATTATACTGATCTATTACAGGAAAACATTCTTAGAAACAACAGTACAATTTAGAAATTATTCACTTTACTTTCAATTACTAGCATATATCAAATTATGAACACATACCATTTCAAAGGCGTCATTCGTGTAGATCTGTTCCTCAAAGGCACTATTAAATGACGTATGTAAAACGTAAGAAGTCGAATATCAAGTCACTCTTATAGAATTCATACCTCATCTCGCGACAGATATTGACATGGAGACGTGAAATAATTGGAAATTTAGAAACAAATTGAGATATTTCACGGATTTTCTGAAGATTAGCAGAGAATTGATCGTCAGGTCAGTTGCTCATTGCTCATTGCACGTTGCAACTCATTGCAAGTTGCAAATAGTATGCAAATTGATGATAATGTTTTACTATTAAGATAGATTTGATACTCCAGCAGAAATCCTTTTACAACTGACATTTCCGATTACGGGATATGAATTAAGACTGTTTATGGATTCCTCCTGGATACCATTCTGTGGTCACTGTTTGTTTTCCGGGTGCCCTTTCATAAATTTCGAGCATATTTTCTGTCGTCTTGGTCTTTTTTCCCACTTCCCCAGTGTCTTCCATTTTTTACGAATATTTCCATCGCCATACAGGAGTTAATTCACGCCTCGCCTTCCAGCGGCAACAAATTTCACCGGGCGCGATGGCTCAAGACATCAACTGATGTCACTGTGGTGCCTCTGGACCGGGGGGACCTAGGCTTGCAGTCCGGTCGGTAGCATCCGGATTTTCGACACTAGCTTGTCAGCGAATTCAGTCGCTGTCTGGAGAATTCTAGCTTAGAGCCGGCTGGGGCGGTACCCCTCCGGTGGGAAAAAAACTGGTTGGGGAAAACCGCGGTAGCCGACAGTAGGTCGGCGCTGGATCTTGCTATCCAGCGGGGGACAATCACCTCCTACGACCGACGAAAAAAGTACTACACTTACGGGATTAGTGATCTTAGCCGTTGATGCGCCCGGAATCACTAACAATCAACAGTCAGCAACCAATTTCCTGCACAAAAAACGCCGTTGCGTCTCCGCCAGTGCACCCTTTGCCGGGTAGCACAGGCAAGCGGGCTGCAGCGGACGGCATGGCGGCGGCGGCGGCGGCTCGCCCTGGGGGCGTGCCAGAGGAATCCAGGCGAGGGGCCGACCTTGGCGGCCGCTGGCCCTGCCCGCCGCCCGCCGCCCGCCTCCCGCCACACGAGGAAGCGCCGCCGCGGCGCGGCGCAGAGCGGCCCGGGGTTCACTGCTCCGCGGGCCCTCAGCTCGCCCGCCCCGCCCCGCCCACCTCCCCCACCGCCTTCGCCGCCGCTGCCGTCTGCACCCACTCCACCTGCGCCCTCGTTGACCCGTGACCCGCCGACAGCCACACCGCCTTTCGCCGTTTCGCCGTGTGGAAATGCATCATGCTGCTAGTCCACCAGGCCGCAGATTGCGAGTTCAGTCTGCTGCCAGATTGTCGGGAATGCAGTGCGCTGGCTGCTACACTGTTGTTCCAGCGTCGGTGTGCGCGCCGCGCTGCTTCTCTGCGAGTCTCCCTTGTTACGGAACTGCCCGCTCACATTTCCTAATTTAGTCTCGTTGCTGATGGTCAACTACAGTCTGCATGTGTACCGTACTGCTCGTTTGTAAATCCACAGCAAGTATACCAAAGAGCTAGTATTCTCTGCATATTTTCTGCGTTCCAAGTGTTAGCGGCCAGCATTTTAGCATCCAATCAGTTTATTATGTCCTTCCATGTTATCCTCAGTTCAATTCAACAGCTGAGATTTTTTTCCCGGTTAGAGAATACTCTATCCAGCTATGTCTCATGTCAGTTTTTTTCCATTTGCCTGTAGTGAACTTGCCCATTTGAACCCAGTCATGTCGTTCAGTCTCTCGTTTTGACTGCCAATGTGGAGTTTCGTTCATTCCTAAGAACCTTGACCGCTAGACTTACAAACAGCCCTTTTCTCTGATCAACGATCAGCAGAATGTAAACCCAAGAACAATTCTCGTAAACTACCGACCAATTACTTGTTTGTTGCGTACTTTTGCAGACAAAAATTGTAATTTCTGTTACAATAGGCTGAAAAATACAAAAGTCACAACAAATACTTTTTCACTCTTACTAATATTGATGGAGGAAAGTGGAATACCTTTTAACAGACAACAATACACGAACAGATTCATTTATAAATATATTCAAAGCGTTAGGGATCAAGTCATCTCAATATTTAAAATTATTTTTTAACTTCCAGTAATATTACATTTTCTTATAAAAAGTCGTAATGTTTTTAACCTAACCTAACGAACAACTATCAGTGGAAATGAATTAAATGTTTAATTGTAATGTAAGAGTTTTCACTTATTTGGTCCAAAAAATAATGACTACATTGTTTTAAACCGTACATAGATTTGGACCGCCATACTTGCTGACTTACCCTCAGTTACATAGCCTCCAGACACATCACAACCAAATGTCGAAGGCTTCTGCGGCCAGTGTCATTAGATTCTCGGCTATCCAGCAGACTGCGCGTTCAAGACACGATTACCAGTGTTTTGATCGATATACTGTTGCATTCTTCAGGTCAAAACGTACCGCGCATTCCACTCTGGAATTTTCACTGAGACGAGAAAAACGTTGGCAACCACGCTCAGAACTCGGCGTCTCGCGGACAGACAAGAATCCACCGCTACCCTCGTCGTCACTCTTTGCCATGTGCATAATTTGCCTCCATTTCCTCTTCAGCATCCTTCCCTCCTTCATCGCCGCCAGCGACCTCGTCGCCGACACGCTGGCTAGTACAATCGCCGGCCGACAGAGCCGTTTCTTCGTCGCCATTCAGAGCACGTTCCGATTGTGAGCAAATTAATGCGGAGGTAGGCAGCCTTAGACGAATGAGAATCTTCTGTCCAAGGCGTTTTTATGCACGAAGAAAAGACCCCTGTGGCTACTCTGGACTATTAGTCGGAGGCAGAATAATACGGCTGATCCTTTTAATAAGATAATTTCGTTGGCTAGATGCAAATACCTGGGGTGGGTATAATTCAGTACAGAAGGAATCTAATGCTTAGAGATCTGTAAATTGTATGACAATAAAGATTTCATTGTGTAGATAAATGTTGATACAAATGTTGATGAATGATAATGAAGATAGTTTAAAGTATTATTCAGTTACTATGGAAATTAAACTTTAAACTTGGAATAGATAATTTTTCTTTAAAACATAGGTAAATATACTAGTTCATTAAAATGCAGAAGTTATTACTACCGCAAAAATTATTAACATTAACGAAATACGGCATCCAATGCTTAGGACATTTTTATTTCTGTAAAACGAGCTTTTCATTCTGTGATGAAAATATTTGGCAATTATTTAGAGTAAAAAGGAAACATAAGCATCTGAAGATGGAAACTCTCAACGGAATCCCAATAATTTTACAAATGCAATAATACATTTTATATTAAATGAAATGTAGTATTTGATATGATCACTCATATTCAATTCTTTCTGAATGTCGCATGTCTTTCCACACAGTTTGGCGGTAATTATTGGGCAAATTCAGGATGTACTTCACAGCGAACGAGTCCGGATTGAGTCGGAAAGGAGAGTTTTCTTATCGTTACACAACAATAGAAATTCAAGTATCCTATGCATTCCAAAATCGAACTAACATCCTTCCAAGAATTCATCTCGCCGATTCATTTCGCTTCATCCTTCAGAGTCAATGCACCATACCATTCTTCACACGGTGAAATACAAGACAAACCACCAACCAGATCACCTCCTTTGCAAAGAGGATTTCACAGTTCTAAGCATTTTCCCTAGCATACACTCAGAAATAAGAATGGCACTTATACGTAGATCCAGAGGTAGAAATCAGGTGTGCTCATCGCCATGGATCGCCCCACTTTCCCGAATAGGCGCCATTATGATTTCCCCTCCTTTCATCATCTCTTCCTCCTCTCACCTCTCCCCATACCTATTCTCCCAAGACCAATGTCACTACACTTTGCTTATACAAAAGATTTGAAGTACTTCAAGTATCCTGCGTATTCCAGATATTAAATTCAAATATCCTAGATATTCCATATATACTATGTGGTTCATCTGGCTTCATCATTTAAAGTCATACCATACCATTCATCACGCGATGAAATACAAAGGCAAACCACCACCCACCATGGATCGCCCCACCTTCCCGAATAGGCGCCATTATAATTTCCCCTCCTTTCTCCCTCCCCTCCACTCACCTCTCTACGTACCCCTTCCCCCACAACGGGCGTCACTATATATAAAAGATTTGAACTACCGCATTCAAGTATTCTAAATATCATAGGTGATTCATATTGCTTGAACATTCAAATTCATCCCATACCATTCATCAGACGCTGAAATACAAAGGCAAACCGCCACCCTGATCACCTCGTCGGGAAAGGGGATCACGTACAGTTGTAAGCATCTCCCTTAGCCTACGCTCAGAAATAACAAGGGCACTTACCCGTAGATTCAGAGGCAGAAATCAGGCGTGCTCAGCGCCATGGGTCGCCCCACTCCCCCAAACCGGCGCCATTATTACTTCCCCTCCTTTCCGTCTCCCCTCCACGCACCTCTCTCTCCCCAACCACTCCCCCACGACGGGCGCAAAGTGCGCCGCCGATGATTTAGAGCGCGTTTCGCCACCAGACCTCCGGCGCGCGCGGGACAGCGCCGGGGATATTCAAATGAGCTCTCGCACCTGCTCCGCACGCCGACGCCGGCGACGCCGACGCCGACAAACGCGCCGGGCGCCGCGACGCCCGGAGAAACAGAGCGCGCTCGCGTAGCGTTATCGCGGCCATTTCTCTCGAATCGCACTCGCCGACGTGTACGGAGCACTTCCAGACGCGAAACCGCGCCGCGAACACGCTCCGGAGAAGCGAACAGGCGCGGCCTGGGTACGCCGGACGCACGGGGCCACTTGCTCTGGCAACCGGCATCCTGCGACTCCATTATTTTGCTTTCCCGCTCTCTCAGTCTGAATCAGTGAAAAACTACTGATTGACGGTGACTGTTCACTGATGGTGTCAGTTATAACCCTGCCACTGACAATCAGTGAATTGAGCTGAACAAATCAGTGAAAATTGGATCCACTTTTTGAATCAGTGAAACTTCACTGCCTGAAGCAGTGAAATGTGTGACACTAATTGAACGTGACGACTGAACGATCAGTGAGCGATGGTGGCACGGCACTTTTACCACTGACGATCAGTGAAATGCTGGAGTTTATTATGAAAAGGTTTGCTTATTTGCTGATTGTCATTTCGACTGAAGATATCAGTGACGTCGGTTCTCACTGATTGAATCAGCGACAATTTCACTGATTCAGATTCAGTGAGTGCGGAGTGGACTCGGCTGGATCCTCGTTTGCAGATCTGTCTGCCAATGTCTATTCTACGCCCGTCCGCCATCTATTCAAGAACCTCCTCTTTCGTAATATCGCTCGTTTGCTGCAGCAATCTAAGGTCGTGTTTCAAAAGACGTATTTCAAATTTCATCTTCGCACAAGGAGTATAGTAATAGATCATCCTCAGAATTGCACCCTCACTAATATGACATTTGTTTCCACCCTGTTACACGACCACAAAGTTTCCAAATTAATATTTAGAAAGTTTTAAATGAAAATCTGGCACAGACCTACACTTTGGTCTGCGGATTTTCGCTCTCAAGGTATATCAGCGGCGCCTCGCCCCAGCTGTAAGCACCGACTCATCTCCTGACATGTGTGAGAGTGTAATGCATGTGCGTAAGGGGAGGAGATACAATTAAGTAAGGAAAGGTGATGTGCGGTCCATGACCCGTTTCTTAAGGTGTCGCTCTGGCATTCACCTGGTATTAATCGCGAAATATACAAGAAACTAGATCAGAGCATCCAGCGGCTAGGATTGTTGAATGATGCTCCATGATCTCTTTTGGAGGGAATTATGGCAGGGAAATACGAAAAGACAAAACGAGTCAAGTTAACAGGTAGTAAATGAGTAGAGAAGTAAAGTGAATCATTAAAATTACGTAAAATATAATATCTTGTATGTACGACGGGTGTTATCTGGTTCTAATGATATCGAGCGACAAAACGCCCTCGGAACAAAGGTCTTCGGGCTCTTAGTTGCCGTTCGATTATTAGAGCTCTTATAAATACCTTCGTGCATAAATAGCTATAATGAGAAGCTCTATACCTTATAGGATAACTATCGCGGTGTAATCATGCCAAGAGAATGATTTTAGGGAAATTGCCAAAGAAAATTGAATGGTGGAATCGACATGGTGTAACAAAAAGAGTTAGTCTGGATCTCCAATAGACAATCCATGTGAAAACTATCGTGAGAGATCCATTCCTGTGAGAAGAAAGTTGGATGATCATTTTTTGGAGGGAAGGAATCACAAAAAGAAATTCATTGAAGAAGAACTGTACGTAATAAGCTATGTACGTTTCTTTGAATACTAATTTCTTAACAGTGAAAATAAATACAAAGTCTATTTTTAACTTTGTTATTAATTGTTGATTTTTTTCTTTCAACACTAAAATCAAAAATGTAATTACTTATTTGAAGAGGTCGCTTGAAATATACATGTTAGACTTGAAATATTTGTGAGTTCTGGAAGACAAGTATGTCCAATGCTTACAAATTAAATCTCTCATCATCTACACAAGAAAACGGAGGACATGAATATGAAAAACATCTCACTGATTTAGCTCAGAAATGAGTATGACACTCATCATGCCACTTACTTATGAATGGTGTCTGAAAGTACAGAAAACTGAGACTGTTGATGTTAAAAATTGGCAAAATGTATCAGATTAATAAGTAGGTTTTGATTTGCCACAACGTCTCAACCCTTTATCGAAATGTTAATCAGGTAGAAATTTAGTTAATTAAAAAAGGCAATCATAATATTTCATTATCATAAGGAACAGATTGATATAAAAATTAAGGTAAGTATTATTTTTATTACATTTATTACATTTTTAATATGTTACGGCCTTATAATAAACGTTATTTATTACATAATTATGAGGCTTGCTTATTTATCGATGTTATATTCGGATGTAATACGGATAAAGGTGGTGGTTTTAATTTTTAAACTATAATAGACGTCATTCGTAACAAAAGACTGCCTCCGTAGTGCAGAGCTTCAGATAGTAGCATGGCTAGCTATGATCTGGAGGTCCAGATCTTGAGGTCCGAGGTTCGATTCTTCGACGATCTTGATCTAAGGGAAATCGAACATTGGACCTCAAGATCTGGAACTCCTTTCACCTGATCTTGGGAAATTGGCACTGGAACGGTGTGCATTGATTCTCGAGAGTAGAAATTGAGCAGCTACCTAAACGTGAAGTCATCATCGATCTAGAAAATCGAGATATGGTTTAATGGGAGTCGTTGCGCTGACGGGCGCGTCATCTGTGCAATCAATCCCCTCTGGTAAACTGAAGGAGGCTATACGATCGGCTACTCTATCGGCACTGACTCTTCACGTGCTGTCCCATCAAAGCTGATGATATGTAACAATGATGAGACTTGTTTTTATATCCCCGATTGTACAGGTATCCGGGGAGTAAACGCCGAAACTTCGAAAATAAGCTCTTAAAACAATTCTAAGCATATTTTGTCTAATACGAGGATATTCCGAATGATTAAGCCGCAATAAGCACTCAAAAGTTGGTTTGAAAAGTTGATTTCTAGGCACAAATTTGCATTATGGAAGCATAGAATCACTCCAGAAACAAGTAATTTTTTTATTATTTACGAAAGAAATGAATATATTTGCTCAGAGAGAAAAATAAGCGAGGAATAAAAAAGCAGTCGAATTGTGTAAATTGGGTGCTTTTTTTATTTCTCGCTTAATGTCTCTTTCTGAACAAATATAATAATTTCTTTTGTAAAAAATAAAAAATACATGTTCCTAAAGTGTTTCTATGCTTCTATAATGCAAATTTTTGCCTAGAAATCAAATTTTCACACCAACTTTTGAGTGCTTATTGTGGCTCAACCATTCGGAATAACCACATTGTTTATTAGACATAATATGCTTAGAATTGTCTTAAGAGCTTATTTTCGAAGTTTCGACGTTTCCTCCCCGGACACCCTGTATACCCGATGAACCTCCAATAAAGGCGGGTTGCTTTGCCAGAGGTCTCCCGACGCTCGTGCCCCTTTGGACTCCCCCGCGCAAAAGCGAGTCGCAGAGTCGCACAGCACCTGCCCCGTCGGCGTCTCCGTAAACAGGGAAGTTTACGGGCCTCGCGCAGGAAGCGGAGGGCGATGTGACCGGTCACGCGGGGGGCCTCGCGCCGCGTCGGAGGAAGCTGCAGATGTGGACGGTGCACGAAGGAATTGACACACAAACAAAATCGTCATTTTGTAGGAGAACGCTTTTATTCTAAACAGAATCTTTGTTTTCGCGGCTAAAATGACAGATTACTCATACAGAATGAAATCTGCTCTATTGTGAACAATATTTTCGAAATGCTGTATTGCTATACCGGCCTAACGCAATCAAAGAGAGGAACGAAAAGACACTCATAACAGTCGGCATCAGTTAATGAATTTTAACCATTCGCAACTCGTAAAGAATAATGGAAATAAATGAACTGTATAAAATTGCGTTTCAGAGCTCTTATTCTAACATAATGTATTTCCTTATTGAATGTTTATTATAAAAATATGATATTACGAAAAGTAATGAATGGCAAATGGCCAATATCACAAGCAGTCTTGGTAGGTTATAAACCTGGCCAATTGCTGCTGTTACAAATTTCAGTACCCACCGTTATTTTGCTCTATATAGTCCTAATGTTAATAATAATAATGATAATAATTCATATATTATTATTACATACAATATAAAATATATTGGTATAGAAACCTTATGTATAATGAGTGTAATGTTTCTATGAATATTAACCATGTATTTCTGTGCCCCAAGTTAGAGGCTGACCGGACGAGACATGATGTTAATAATGACATGTCAAGAGTACTAAAGGACGAACAATGCATTCGGTTTCTCAATTTTTGTAGAACATAAACCTTTACAGGGATATATAAGAAAAATGTATAAACTGGTTAACAGTGTGATATTAATGTTCCCATCCTTAGCGTCATACCATTGCATTTACAGGAATAATAATGTTATTGTGTAGATGTCGCTAGTAACCGTTTGTAGTTTATGGGACATAAAATAAAATAAATTTAAAAAATATAATATTATATTATTAATAATTAGATTTATTTACTCATAAAATATATTACGTACTTTCTACGAATTTCTTCATTTACCTAAAAAATGCTTATTTTTTGGATGCGTCACTTTTCTTGCGCCGACAATGTCTCCTCCCACCCCAACTTGTCACATCTCCCCCTCTGTCAAAACGACCTCCCCGGGGGACATTTTCCGCTGGTAGAGGCGCAAACGTTGTCTTTATGTGGAGAATACATATTCATGGAACGGAATTTATCCCTCGATTTCTTCTGACGCGCCTTCAGTGGTCGGACTTAATGACGGGCAGGAGGTCCTGCAGCAGGTGACGTCGTGAAGGTCCTCCCCACCCACGACGTTGGACCCTCCGGCGCGGCGCGGCGCGGCACGGCACGGCACGGGGCTGCATGAAGGTCGGTGGGGATGCGTGCAGCTCGCCTCCACAAAATATGCGTCTCCGAAACGTCTAAAAAATTGTGTTTAGCGGAGCGGTTTTTATTTGCATAATGCAATATGTTATGCAACATGATGTTGCTTTGTAGGTCATACTTTTTTGTCTACTTGGTCATATCTTCTTGTCATAGCTTGTCTTTGCCTTCCACAGTATGAAGGACGGTAAGGAGATACAGTGATGATTGATTAGAGACGGGATACATGGTGAAATGAGAATGTCGACCATACCGCAGACGCAAACATATCACAGTGCCCATGCCAAGCGCAGGACTCGAACCTGCAGACTTCTCATGATAAAGATTCAGTTCTTGCCTGAATTGTACGTTCCTTCATCCCACATGTCACCGAGGACATTTATCGTGTATTCGACGGACATTTATCGTGTACCAGTTTTAAAGAAAGAATGAGAAAGAGCAGATCGGAAAGACCCAACTGCGCCTATTGAAATTTAGAGCAATTTGTGTTCAATTCTGTTTCAGAGAAATGAAATTAGAAAGAAATCGTGAAGTTCTGTAGGGTGAAAGGAACACTGTAGCATTCGGAAACTGTAGGGTGATCGGCGACCGTCTCCTTTCGCGGTTGATCTTATACTTCCAGCCTCCTGTGTGAAGGTTTTTAACATCCCTATTTACGTACATGTCGACGAGAGCATGTGTTATGAGATTTGAACGTGAGCATGAGAAACGTCTAGAAGTTAACGAGTTGCAAGTCCTCAATGCTATATCGAATGCTTCTTTTACTTAGGTTGATTGGTTCTCCCGCGTTTCCGGGTGTGTCAATTGCTATGGTCATTAGACCCGTAAGTGTAGCGCTTAAATTATCAAGAGATCTGGCGGTCTTCTTCTCCTGCTGGATGGCGAGATCTAGCGCCGACCTACACTTCGGATTAGTGGGTTTTCCCATCCAGGAATATTCCACCCGCGGGGCACCATTCCTGTCGGGACAAGGTCTAAGCTCCTGAAAGCACTAGGCTCCTGACTCATGTGGTAGTGCAGTGCTTCTAAGTGTGTGTGTGTGTGTGTGTGTGTGTGTGTGTAAGAAAGTGATGAGACCAGGACAAGGAGGAGAAAAGCAGGGATTGAACATATTTACAGAAATAAAATGGTTTATTATAAAATTCTACGCTTTTTTTCAAAATGTTTAAGGGGGTATGGCCCCAATTGCTCTCCCGCCCTTTTGTGAGTACGCCTGTAATTATCTTCCAGGCAAAGGGATGACATAAAGGAGTAAACCTTGTCTCTCGTGTGCTCAGTAACCAAATCACAATCATCATCACCATGATCATATTCATCATAATTAAATATCAATGTGCTTTGAAGTCTGCACTCTTAATGGTAATATGAGGAGGTTTATCAACGAGAAAATATAAACTACTCAGATGAAAGTGCACGTTTGACGCAGCAAATCCCGACTACTCCAATTCACTTCTATTTCAGGGAAACACAGAAAGCAGAGAGCAATGCAGAGATCGTGTGATGCCACGTGCAGCCTTCGTCGACGCAGCGCCCGACGGCCCCCCTGCGAGCGCGTCGCGTCGCCTTCAGCCTGGTGCGCGACGGCCGTAAACCTCCCTGTTTACGGAGACGGCGGCGCAGGTGCCGCACGACCCATTTCGCGCCGACGAAAACTCTGGAAGACAGCGCGAGCAGGGGAAGCACTCAGCGGCAAACTGACTAACTTTTAAGTTTTTATTGATTAGTCGACGTTTTCTTCCGGGCTAGGGGGCCGTGGTCTATTGGAAAACATACTTCCGAACGTTTCGTCCGCAACTGCGACGGATATCCTCAGTGGCGATGTGGTCTCGGACGAAGAATTCATTTTGATGCTTCGCTGATGACTGACGGAGCCGCACTGTTCGCGGGGATATTTGAGGATGTCCGTCGCAGTTGCGGACGAAACGTTTGGAAGTATGTTTTCCAATAGACCATGGCCCCCTAGCCCGGAAGAAAACGTCGACTGTAACTCCGGCAGTGAAAGCCTATATTGTTATATTTTTATTGATTGTCAAGATTGCCTAAAGAAAACTTTCCCTGTGGTCACTTGACTCCCTAACTCTTAATGCTATTCATTTGTTTTTCTTACGTTCGCTGAAAGAACTAAACTTGGCATTTGTATGTACATGTTTATACAAGTATTTGATCTATAGAAAAGAAAAAAACTCAAACTGTGACAAGCTCTTTCTAATCATAGAACGCTAGATTCTATGAAAACATGTGACGTTTTACAGATTAGTCTCTATTTGAACGAAATATGCAAAATATGCTCCTATAATTGACCAAACCGAACCAAATTGATCAAATATGCACTAACATTAATCTACATAGCATCCAATTCAAACCAAATGTCAAGAAATTTCACTTAGATATGCCCTGAAGCAACGAAAAAAATATGGAAAATCATAGAAATCCGCTGCATCAGCTAACTCCTCGACTCTTTTTATTTCGCCGATTAGAGTCCACTTGCATGTGTGGCCACCAATTGTGGACATCCTTAAATCGCCTCAAAAGCATTCTTGAGATTTATGATTTACATGTCGCAAATAAACATTTTACTTTATTTATATCATTTATTTACTTTTATTGATCTAGAAATTAATGTAGCCATTAAATATACAATCTCTGCAGACTCCAAAACGCCGAAGACACAATTAGAAGACAACGGGTTCTCAGAACACTAAATAACATAACTTACACAGCTTTTTGAGAAAATATATTCATTAGCAGAAACGTCCTTTTGCTGGCAATTTTTTCTCACATATCCTGGAACCATCTACACTGCTAGTTAATGATATTAAAAATAATACACTGACACATAATACCGGCAAATTTATCAGCAGAGGGGAAAATACAACCGGAGGCTCTTTGCGACGAAAGTCACTTTAAAGACACTGAAAAAAAACACGTCTCGAGGGGGCGTGCGAACCCATGATTCTTCGGAAGAAGGCCCAGTGGAGCATTGTCTTCGGCGTTTTGGAGTCTACAGAGATGGTATTTTTAATGGCTACATTAATTTCTAGATCAATAAAAGTAAATAAATGATATAAATACAGTAAATTGTTTATTTGCGACATGTAAATCATAAATCTCAAGAATGTTTTTAAGGCGATTTAAGGATGTCTACAACGAATGTCCAACAATTGGTGGTCACACATGCAAGTGAACTCTAATCGGCGAAATAAAAAGAGTCGAGGAGTTAGCTGATGCAGCGGGTTTCTATGATTTTCCATATTTTTTTCGTTGCTTCAGGGCATAGCTAAGTGTCTCTAACCACCCTCTCCACCCCGTCCGGTATCGTAGATTCAAAGCGTGTAAACTGGTCTGCATTTGCTGTAATTTTACAGGTAATATTTAACGGACATACCAGCCAGCAAATTTCAAAGTAATCAGATGAAAGAGCAGGTTTGATAGATCGGATCAGGCCCATTGAAACTGAGAGCAATTTCAGTTCAGTCTGATTCCAGAGAAGGGGAAAGGGTGGGGCACGGAAACCCTGCCCCACCCTAATTTTTTCCACGGCTAAATGTAATAGGAAAGGGAGCGTCATTCGGTGCAACAAGTAGCGTCAACTCTTTTTTCAAACCATTTTGGACCTTCAAGATTGTTTTTTTTTGTCCTGACCGAAACTTGAACATGTATTAAATTTACATTATTGATTTCAATAATAAAAGAATTGCGGCCCTCGAAAAATAAATATTAAATCATCACAATCATCATTAAAATAAGTACAACACCCCCAAATGAAGAAATGAAAGGAAGCAAAAATAGAAAGTTTTTATAATATTTTGAGTTTGCTCATGTGGTGAACGATCACTAATAAATGGTTTTCTTTTCTTAATTTAATTTTTGTTTCTTTTTTTAAGCGTCGTATTGGTTTCAACTTCCATAACAGTAAGGCAAGAGTTTTAAGTCGAAGTTAGGTTTAATACATTTGAATTTATATTTGTTGAACATTTCAAATTATTTGAGCTTCACTTGTGGTCGAGGTAAAAAGAGTCAATTGTATGCTGTCATTCCATCCAGTGGTAACACTTAAGACGGCTTCTCCCCTTCTCAACTCTTCTCTCCCGCCCTTTGAAAGGCAACCGGCTTGAACCATCCGAGGCTGCAGCGGCCGCAATTATACTGCGATTTTCGTAACTTTGTCCCTGACAGAAATCAGCTGTTCACGGTTTCATCCAATCGGGAGCTTGAACGTCACCATAGTGACATCACTGTCGCGAAATATAAGCTCCTGATTGGATGGCAGCGAAACAGCTGATTCCTGTCAGGGACAAAGTTGCGAAAATCGCTGTATACTATCCTGGATTTTGATTGATTAGTAAATCCGGGCGCGCCAACTGCTAAGGTCATCAGTCTCTTAAGTAGAGTGGATGTGTTTTCTTCGAGAGGTGGCGGTGATCTTCCCCTGATGGTGTGGTACGCCGTAGGCTAGGGGGTTTTCCGTCAACCATGTATCTTCCACCATCGGAAACAAGCTCTAGGCTCCCGACCGGCCTCTTGGCGTGTGCGGTAGTGTAGTACATGTGTGTGCGTGTAAGTGGTGACGATAAGACAATGTAGAGGAAGGAAAGGTCGCGCGCGGTCCGGAGTCGGTTTGTTAGAGTACTGCTCCGGCATTCGCCTGGTGTTGATGGGAGAAACCACGGAAAAATACCGATCAGAGCAGCCGGCCGCTAGAATTCTCCTCCAGACAGCGACTAAACTCGACCTGCCTATGCAGCTGATGTCGAAAATCCTGCCGCCGTGAGGAGTAGAATCTAGGACCTCCCGGTCAGAGGGACTGCAGTGATATCAGTTGATGCCCTGAGCCACCTCTCCCGATGCGCACCCTGGAGGAATACCCGCTGTTGTTTTCCGAGTGTGACAGTTGCCTGTCGGGCCGTGGCGCCGCACGCAAGTTGCCCCCTCCCCCGCAGGGCCACCCGTCGAGGCGAACGGACCAGCGCCAGCGGCGGCCAACGAAACGACTGCGAGAGGCGATTCCGTAGAAGTGTCCTGGGCTTGATGGCTGTTTGAAAAAACAACAACTGAGTCCTCAATGGACATACGCAGGCTGTGATTGTTCTTAATGACATACGATTCAGTTTTGGTCATTTTTCTTTTAGTAATTATTCCGGATCATATTTTTGAATGAATTAACAATTATGTAATTCACTATTTCTTCAGGGCTTCATTTGAAAAGCGGAGTGTAAAATGAATCTTCCTTTGATTTTTATATATTTAAAAAGATTCGAAAGTATTCATTCATAGAATGACCTAGGGCAATGGTAGAATTTGAATAATTACAGTTCTGTTCACTAAATTTATTCGTAAACAATGATAGAGGAAAAAAGAAAAATACGTGACAGAAAGAGCCCACATGACAGGAAGCACTAGAAGTTCTCTGATTGAGAATAAGAATAAAAATTCTTCAATCTCTCTCTCTCTCTGAGTATATATATATATATATATATATATATATATATATATATATATATATGTATATATGTATATATATACACGTATGATAACGGTAATGTTGACAAAAATCATCAAGAATATGAAAAACACTATAGCTTAGAAGGTAGTGAAATTGGGTGAGTATTGAAAATAAACGTTAAGCAAATGAGCTGCCCCAGATTGAACTTACATTAAAAACAAATTTTTGCAGGACGGTTCTGTTTGTATATCACGCTTTCTGGCTTAGTGAAACCAATTTTGAAATCGGGAGTTGTTTCAGTCGCATACATTTAAAGCGAACTGTCTTTGAATTTTATTTCCTCCAGACACGAACAGTGCAATTTAATCGAAACCGATTCCTTTCCCAGTTATCTAAGCGATTGCGCAATTGTTGCGGCGGCAGACGCTGACGAAAGCAGGCGCCGCTGTGTCGCGAGGCACCTGTCCCATGGCGAGGGAGTGAAAGGTTCGACACAGGTCACACAAGAATTCAGGCACTAAACATATTTATCGCTTAAATTGATTGATGAAATTAAAAAATTAAAATAATTCATGGTGTGTTAATTACATATATGTTCATTATCAGTCCATTTTAGAATAATTTAAAATAAAATGTAAGTTTCCAATTGGCCTTAGATGTCTCCTGTTATTGATGTCTTTTATTCATTTGTACTAAAATTGATAACATATGTTATAAAATGTGTATTGTATTTTTGCTGTCAATTTTTGTACCTGATGATGGAGAGATTCGATCTCCGACCTGTTGTGTAAAATGGAAAAATAATTACAATTGGTGTCTAAAAAACATTATGTTACTCTCTCAAAAATCAAACATTGCTTGTTTTAAAATCTGACTTGAAAAATTTATCAAGCAAAGGTACTGAAGAGTTGAAGGGGGACAGGATGGAACCAACTTGGAGGGAAAAAAGATTAGTAGCAGAATAAGTGATTTCTGTACTGTTATATGAAAAAATGACGTTGTTAGATGGTTTTTAGAAATCCATAGTGCGACATATTTTGTGCCACTAAATACTACTGAGCTATTAAGAGTACGGAGTCATTTGCGTGAAGTGATGGAGTAATTTTGATTAAAAATCGGCATATTTATGTTCAACTAAATAGCAAATAGAACGGCGTGTCATCTGTAGATTCTTAAACATTTTACATTCCTAGTTCTTCCAAGTACCACATATTTCTTTCTTTACGTATATAATTAATGCCGTTTCATGAATACATAATTGTTATATCTGGAACAGGGGGAATGATTTCATTCAAAATTATGTTATATAGTTAATAAATTCACGAACAACTTGAAGGACAGCATTTAGAAGGAACTCTCAAGAATTTAAAGTAGACCAAAAGCCATTGTTTACTGTCAACCTTCTGCCGGCAATGCACAAATAGAGCAGACATAAGGTAGATGAAGGAGCCCAAGATATTTGTAATATACTTCTTTGAGGAGTGGGTTGTGACAGTGATAATGGAAGTGGTAGTGAGAGTCACTTTGAGTGGGTATAGAATGGGTAGTTGTGGCTGTGAGGACGGGGCAATAAAGAGTAATAGCAATGAAGAGTAATGGTGCAAACGAAATAGGTGAATAGGATGAGGGCGACTGCACTTATAATGTGACCAGTGGTTGCCTTAGGTCTGGCAGAAGAGTCCAAACGCGCAATGGCACAAATAAGACAGAGGAATAGAAGGGTTTATGGGCGAACCTGGCAATAGCGACAATAATGAAAGTGACAATGGCAAAGAAGTAATTGCAGTTAGTGAAAGTAAGGAGGGCTTCCTGCAGGTAGACTGTTTTGGCCACGGCATCAGCGGCACCCGCGAGACCACTGCAATAGTTGCTTATTGATTGATCGATTGATTGATTGGTGTTTCCGGGCGCGTCAACTACTTTGGTCAGTAGTCCCGTACGTGTAGTGCATGTACTTTCTCGAGAGGTAACGATGATCTTTTCCCCGCTGGATGGCGAGATCTGGCGCCGACCCTACCGACGACTAGCGGGGTTTTCCCCTCAACCAGGTATTTCCCACCAGCGGGGCACCGTCCCAGCCGGGACAAGCTGTAAGCTCCCGACCGGTCTCCCGGCATGTGTGGTAGAGTAGGGTATGTTAGTATATGTGTGTGTGTAAGAGGAGAGGATAGGACAAGGAAGAGGAGGGGAAGATCGCGTGCGGTCCATGGCCCGTTTGTTAGGGTACTGCTCCGGGATTCGCCTGGTGTTGATCGGAGAAACCACGGAAAACTACCGATGAGAGCAGCCGACCGCTAGAATTCTCAGCAGTATAACAGCGACTGAATTCGACCTAGCGATAGTTGCGGCAGAGACGTCTGTAGCGGCGGAGAGGTCATGGTGTGGATGGGAACATGGGCGCGAGAGGGGGCGCAGGAGGGGGGGTGGCTAGAGTGGGGGTGGGGTGAGAGCGAGGTGGAGTGGGAGCAGGACGGGGTGAGAGCGGGGCGGGGTTTGGAGCGGGACGGTGTGGGAGCGGGGCGGGGTGGGAGCGGGGCAGGGTGGGAGCGGGGCGGGGTGGGGGAGGGGCGGGGTGGGAGCGGAGCGGGGCAGGGTGGGAGCGGGGCGGGGTGGGGGCGGGGCGGGGTGGGAGCGGGCCGCGGTGGGAGCGGGGAGGTTGCGGGTTTGGTGATAGGAGCGGTGGCGAAGGTGAGGGGTTGGTATTGTGGTGAGGCGTTAACGGGGCGGGGGCAGAGGTGGTGGCGACGGTGTCCACGTCGACTTCGGTTTCATTCACTTACGCAAGTGACAATTAGCTGGGAAGGACTTTACAAACGGCGTCGGCTGCCGCTAGTGCTTGAAAAAAAAGCGTTTCTCGGCTGCGGGAATTATCTCGTTTAGCGGTTTGTGGGCTTAATTGGTTGGCCGGGGGCGGGGGTCGTGAAGGTGACGCAGGAATCTGCAGAACGGTAGCTGAGGTGGCAGTGGAACCTGTGTCAAAACAAGCGGATATGGACTCACAGATGGCTTAAGAAGCAGAGAACTGAGACAAACACATTGCAGTCGTGCGAAAAATGGGATTGATGGCAATCGCAAGAACATGCACAAAAGAGTACGAAACAGAAAAAAGCCAAAGCCAACTAACGGCAGCAAGTTGAAAGTGCAGATTGATGATGAATAAAAATCTGTTGACAGATAAATGAAACACGCAATACATAACAATATCAACAAACACATATGGTGGCAAAAAAGGAGAGAAGCGGAAAGAGAAGGTCGCTGACAGTGACTGAAAACGCGATGATGACGAGTGATAACGGAAGTGTAGCGAAGTCTGAAAGTGAGTCTGGACGCAGAGCCTCCACACGTTCGCAGATATTGAACCAGACACTAACTACACAGTGGCAACGGTCGCCCGCACGCCGCGTGCCGATGGAGGAGTTCCCCAGGGCGATACGTCACGACGCCGCATGCAAATTCCCTTCCCCTCGCGCATGTCCCACTCCCGCGAGTAACGAATATGAAAATTAATAACCTGTTTAGTCAAGCCTTAATATGTCCCTAACTATAAATTTACATACCACACACGCATAGGGCCCGCGGATCTCTTGTCAAAACGGAGCCGCGTGATTACGGGGTGGCAGGATAACTGCAGCGTTGCGGGCGAGCGTTTCGCGTGGCTCGGGCTGCCGCGGACCAGATGGTCGGACGGTTGCGGAGGCCCTGAAGAGACCGAACTTCGCTGTCTCTGCCAGCGGAAAACCTCACGTCGCTGCAGTTAATGCGGTGACGAGATTGTCGTCGTACTCCTCATGAAGCCTGTTTCCTAGGATTCGTGCACGCGCGTGATAACTGTGCACGCATGTACACGTGAGTGGCATTGACGAGGTGAGAAAATACGGAATGAATGAAAGCGAAATTGAAAAATGAACGAAAATTATAGCCCATTATGCTAATGGATATAAACGTAATTGATAGGATTTACATGGGTACTATTTGTTTACAGTATTAGTACTAAAAAAACTGATCGATCAATGAGTGTACGTGAATTAATTCTAATAATTAAAAAATAATCAATTTGTTCATAATGTTGAGAAGAATGACAGTTGAAAATACTTTCGTTTAAGACAATATAAATTTACATACCACATAGGCAACTGAAGTGAGTTTAACACATTTTAAATCAGTTCAATATTGCATTGTATTCTATTCAGTCCTATCAGTTGAGTATTGGAGTGTATTATACTGATTGTGTGAATATTACTGAGTGATATGTAAGAAATTCGGGTAGGGTTATTATATTTACTAGCTCTGAAATTATAATCTACCACTGTTATCATAAGTGGGTCAAGTTTGTGAAGTTTTTCGAAATATGCAGCCATTAATGTAATAGAAGAAAGAAAAATAATATTTGTCAAAATTCAACACATTTAGAAATAGTCAAATTTAATTATAGGCCGTGCAGAAGACTCTTCAAAGATTTTCCAATAATGCAATCCAACATTCGTTGAACCCAAAGAAAATTGGATATGCATTTTACTCCATTCAGAAAACAAAATAATAAAAGGCCTACGCTTTCTATTTTTCTTAATTTATGAAAGCAGAATATTTCTACAATCAACATTACTTTTTAAATTGAGTAAAGTTTGATACAGATCGCAAGAATGTTGTCAATGAATCAAATTTTTAAAAAGGAATTTGAAGGGACGACTGAAGATATCTTCTTTTGACAGTAATATAAGATGAAACAAGATTTCAACGATTATTACCTTGATGAATTTCTGATATTTTTAATTAAGAATAAAGTGGTATAGCTCTGGATAATTAAATCATTATTAATGAAAAATCCGATAAACGATAACAACTTGCCCTCCTAACATTGGCTCAAAAAGTGTTCCCTAGACGCACGATAACAAACGAAATACTGATCGACTTAACAGTCGACGATTTACATCAAAGAGTAAACTCCATTTACGCGAAGTGTCACAAGCGACACCGGACAACCGCACGGAGACAACACTCGACCGACCCTGTCACCCCACAGCCGTCACCACACGGAAGCCGATCACGTTCAAATTTGATTAATCGACTATTCATAAAATTTCCATTAAAAACGTGTTCGCCACAGTAGTTATGTATTAAGGATCGCTTCCCCATAAATATGCAAAGCAGATGCAAATATTTCCAGTTTCCGCGCCGCGATGGCTGGAGGTGGGCGGGGGGCGGGCGGACGCGGCGCGGCAAGTGGGGGAGGGACGAGCAGCGAAGGGAAGCAGAGCGCGTTGGGACAGCGAAACGAGAAAAAAAAAGACTGCGGGGAGGCCTCAGGGGGACAGTGAGGAACGAAACAGAGTCAACGCAACTGGTCGGAAGATATCACGAAGAGAGGGACGTGAAAGGAAAGAGATTAGAAGTGTAAGGGAAGGAAGGAATGAAATTACGTTGAAAAATTGGAGTATCGAGAAGACGACGAAAGTCGAAGAATGAAACAAAGTAAAGACAACGGGACAACAGATATCATGAAGAGAGGAAAAGATGATAATGTGAAAGGAGAAGAAATTGAATGTGTTTGGAAGGAAGGAATGAAATTACATTTGAATAATTGGAGTCTGGACAAGGCGACGAAATGTGAACAAAAGTGACAAAAGACAAGAATGAAGTAAAGTGAAGGCAAGGGACATAAATTGTCATGACAGGAATGTGAAAGAAAAAGAGATGAAAAGAAGTGATGATAGGAAGGAAGGAAAAAGTGGAGTCTCTTCTGAGAGGGTGAGAAAGCAATTAAGAAAGAAAAAATATATAGACAAAAGAAGACAACAACAAAAAAAAATAATGTCAGATGAGAAAAAAATCTGCGGAAATAAGAGAAATATTAGAATGTTTACAAACTTTTTAAAAAAATATAAAAGACGTGACCCTGATGTAAAAATGAGTACTGCATCATATGCTAAAGAAAATGCAACAAGAGGAAATGGTCTTGAAAGGGAGAGACAAGGGAATACGGAAACGGATGTCAAACACTGAATTTCAATGACAAGAATTAAATTGAATAATTCATAGATTGTCTTCAATTTGTTTTGACGGCATTCATTGTCGCTCTAGAATGCAATGGATTTCCTTTGGTACTTATAGTACCAACCGCATTATCTTCCAAACCACACCGTACAGCCGGCAGCACCTTCCCCCCCTCTAAGAACGACTTTGCAGGTGATACGAGAGAACTTCGTGTTTGCTGATGGCGCCACCAGATAGCGTGCTTGCAGCAGACGCAATTATCGCGCAAAAGATCGAGGAAAAAGAATAAAAATACCCGGGATATCGGTATCACCATAAAGGTTTACGAGTTTATTAAAAGCATGGCATGAACGTCCCGAGGCGCTCCGCAAGCGGTGACGTTGGCAGCAGAAGTTAGAGGAGGAATGACAGAGGTGGTTTTGGTGATGACGGCGGGAAAACGGGTGAATACAGCAGCGATGGTGGTGATCATGGCTGTGATGGAGGTTGTTGAAGGGGCTGTGGAAGTGGCAGGATGATGGAAAGTGGAGGTTTTGAAATAATTGATGAAGGAGATGGCGGTGAAAAAGTTGGAGGAGGTAATGTCAGAGTTAGGGAGGTGATGGAGGAGATATTGGAGGATGTGTAGGAGGAAGAGAGGAAGGAGGTATTGGGCGAGGTAATGTCGTAGTAGTTAGAGAGGTGATGGAGGAGCTTTTGGAGGTGTTGGTGGAAGTGATAGACGTATTGCAGGAGGTAATGTCGGATGCGTGGGGAGGCGATGGAGAAGGTGTTGGAAGAGGCAGTGTCGTTGGTGCTAGAGAGGTGTCGGAGGAGGTATTGGCGGAGGAGTTGGAGGAGGTAAATTCGGAGGTATTGGCGGAGGTGATGGAGGAAGTAGTGGAGGAGATATTGGAGAAGGTGATGGAGAGACAGGGTTGGAGAAGGTCGATGATACGATGAGAGGCAATGGAGGAAACGGTGATTGTAGAAGGGAGGTGGACATAGAGGAAGAGTCATTTAAAAAGGCAGTGGAGATGGCAGATGCGATAGGTGGAAGTGACGACATAAGTTTCGTCGAGTCGAAGAGAAGAAAGATGAAACCAACTGTAATGATTCTGAAAGAATCACAATGGCAGAAGATGCATGACCTTCAAATCGGCGAGTGAGGCAGCACTGCATCGGCAATCACAGCAACCGTGGAGACGACGACGGCAACGGGGTACGCCCCGACACCCAAATTGAGTTTGTCGTCCACGACGTTCGCCACGAGGCCGTTGGCAGCAGCCAATAGCATTGGAGATGGCTACGGCGTGCAACGCCCACGAGAGGGTGGGTGGGACAGGACCAGGCGGAGAGAACGCGTGAACGGGGAGAGCGGGCGAGGAGGCAGGCGGGGGTGAGCGGGCGGGCGGGGGCGGGGGTGGGCGGCGTGGAACGCCCACAAGCGGGCGAGGCGTGGAGGGGCGGGTAGGGCGGGGCGAGGTGATGAGGGTGGGGTGGGGCTGGGGGCGAGGGGGTCGGGGATGGAGGGAAGGGCGGGGCTGGCTAGCGGGCGGGGCTGGCTAGCGGGCGGGCGTGGCGCACAGGGTGGGGTGGGGGCGGGGAGGGTGTGGAGGAGCGGGCCGGGGTGGGGTGGGGTGGGAAGGGGCGGGGTGGGCCGGGGAGTGGTAGGCCCGGGAGGGGTGGGCCGGGGAGGGGTGGGCTGGGACGAGGTGGGCTGGGGCGAGTTTGGCTGCTGGGTCGGGGCGGGTGGGCTTGGGGCCGGGGCGGGGTAGGCTGGGGGTCTGGTTGGGCGGGGCGGGGCGGGCGGGAGAGCCGATGGGCGACCGCGGGCGGCAGGAGCTCGGGGCGCCCGGGGCGTCGAAGTCCTAATTGCCGAGCGCGCCTCCGCACGCCACAAATTGACGCGGGCGAATTAAGAAATAAATATCCGCGCCTAACAGGCGCACCCCGCGGGCGGGGCGGCGGGCGCGTCTGCGCATGCGCGCGAATGCGTGTGGACGGGACGCCGACGCGCCCGAGATGGCCGATATGGAATTTACGACTTGGGCTCGCGCTTGCCATTTCGTCAAGCGGTTTTTTGAGTTATTCTCAGAGCTGCAATCTGATTCTGTTAACGATTCTCGAAGTCTAACAGATGTTTTTATGTGCAGACTGTGGAGGCTTTCGCTTCGAGGACAAATTTGAAAAGTCAGTCAGATTTTTTTACGTAAAAGGGTTTTACTTTCTCTTTTATTACTACGTAGTAAGAAATGTTATATACTGCTGCAGGAGATTTTGAAAAATATTGTACAACGTATTTTGAGGGCTTCTGATTTCGAAAAGTGGATTTTTGTTATTCCAGTATGTACCAAGTTGCTTCACTGAAAACCACGTAGTTAGAATCCACATTCTGTGGGTCGTGGATACCAAAAAAAGTTTTTTCCCTTAGATGTGTCTGTCCGACTGTCTAATAACATGCACAGGATTTTCACAAAACTCGTTTTCCCCTATCGATCTGACTGATGTCGCGGCCCATCAAATTTGGAACGGAAATTTTACATTTTGGGGATGCTATACATGAATCTCCCACCTTTTCAAAAAATTCTCATAAATAGGTTCCTTTTTTTCTTAAAATATTTGGTTTGAAGTCAGCTTAGTTTTCAAGTCAGCTTAGAAAAATGTCGTAGATCGTATTTCCAGTACATCCCCTGACCTTTCGAAAATTGCAACTTCGTCGTCCTACAACTACATGATTGAAGATGAAGATATTTTCTTCAAGTCTATTCTTCAGAAATGCATATTTCAATATCTTCATGGACCTTTTTTAACCCTCGTACCCTATCTGCGATTTACAGTCAAGAACTATACCTGTGGTCTTTTTGAACCCCAAGCTTTATTGACAATTGAAAGTGGTAAACACGAATGTGTACGGCAATGTACTGAAGCGAAGTGAAGAATAATGAATGATGTCCCTATGAATGGGTCATTCTATCTCTTGTTGCTCTGGGGTTTGGAAAAATTATGATTACGGTTGTCTAATTATCTACACATAAGCAAGCCCTGATGATGGAGAAATAAAACTCCGAAACGTCGGCTGACATAAATTTAATTTATTGCACCAATACCCATGAACTACGCAATGGATGAAAAGAAATGAAACTAAAATGGAACAAGTAGTCATGATACATAGTGGGCATAATTTATTGTTAGTTAATTCCCAGATCTCCCCGCCGGCCGATTTTCTCGAAAATGAAGCTCAGGCACAGGAGATGTGCTTTTCAGAATGTCGCCAATTTTCATGTTAACTCTTACAATTTACCTGAAAGTATTCCTTTAAAAAGGGTTAAGAAAAGTACTATTAAGGGGCTAGCCGTGGTCGGGGAGTGGGGTGGTCAGTCAACAGCGAATGCAATTCAATTTGCATACAATACATCGATTTCAGTATCTGTTCCAAGAAAAATCGATTGTTGAGAGGGAGCTCTTTTAAGTGAGGTTTAACAGTACTTAAAACTAATGTAATTTGTCCAGTAATCACCAACGCCTCAGACAGAAATGGGCACGCATATGTTCATTGGTGTGCTGAGTGGCAAAACGTGGTGTATTCAGACAAATCCAGCTTCAATTTGTGCTACGATGACCGCGATGATTTGTGTTCGACTCCACCGTGGTGATCGTAATATGACAGTCTCCACTGTTCAAACGCCAAGTGTGATGGTTTGGGATGCTATTGACAAAATGTGTGATCTTGTCTCACAGGTACTGAGTGCAATCTGAACAGTAACCGCTCCATCAGGGAGGTTTTTGAGCCCAAGGTACTGCCCATTCTGCAAGAAACTCTACACGTCATATTTCAGCAGAACAATGCCCGATTGCATATGGCGGTGAATGTGCCCACTTTCTGCGCAGAACCACAGGTTCTATTGCTTTCCTGGCCTGCACGGTCGCTTGATACGATGCCCATCGAACACGTCTGGGCTATGATCCGTCAGCAACTTGTTCATTCTGGTCCTCTTGCAGCCACTGCTCATGCTTTGTGGTCACTCGTAGAAACCTCGTGGCAGTGTGTTCCCTAGCAGCATATCCAGGCTCTCTTTAAATCCATGCCATGACGTCTAGAGGTTCTCATGGTAGTGTGTGGTGGCTTCACACCGTACTAAATACTCAAGATCAAACAGCAAGCACAGTTCTGTAATTATAATCATTTGTATATTGTGATAAACCTAATCTGTGGAATAAATGTCACTGTGATAGGATGTCTCCTTGGTGTTGCCATTTTCACAAACACCAGTGGGTATATCGCTGAGATCCACGACTTATTTCATAGTACACTCAACTGTTTTATATGATTGGGTTTTACTGTGTCTTTACATTCAAATTCTGGTTTGAACTTACAGCTAGTGCATGTATTATAATCTTTTCTTCAACCAAATAGATAAAAGTTAGTTACTTCAGCTTTTTTGCAATATTTCTATATTAAATGTATTTACAAGAAATATTAAAGTATATAAGCAACAATAAATTGCAATATTTTAAGATAGGAGAGTTTCAGAATATTTGAAAATTTACTAATATGAAGGTTTATAACGAGACATAATTATCGAAAACATCATAGCTTTAATTTGAAAATCATCCAAATTTGTCATTACTATTTATCATAGCTACTATAATATTTAATGGTTATGGTTCATCACTGCCTATGGACCTGAAACAAAACACACATACCCTTGTGGGCTATTCAGATTCTTTTTGCCCATGCTGGAGTTGTGAATTCCGCTCCGCTACCAAAACAAATGTAAAACCCATTTTTCAGTAATCTTATTTATTAAAATTAAGAAACAGCTCAACAACTAAATCGCAGAATTCACGAATAAGAAAAATAACTCCACATACATATTTATTTGTCGAATTAATATGAAAATTGCTATTTTCGCTTGTTCTCGTAAATTTAAAATTCCCGTCAACCACTCTTATTTCATTGTTACCGATTACATTTTATTTTATAGAAACAAATGATTTTGCAGTAGTAGTAGTAGTAGTAGTAGTAGTAGTAGTAGTAGTAGTATTACTACCAAAACGGGCGTCGCGTCGCTAACGTTCTCGAAATGCCCATTTTTAATGTAATGCAATGTTCTAAATAGATTTCGGCTATGGACGCAAATTATCGAAAAGCACCGTTTGATTCACGTAATCAACATTTGTTATTTTCAATCAAAAGTGTTTTTGAGAGTTCTCTCAAAAACACTATAGTCATTTTCATATTGTTTTTATATTTTACTGGAAATAAACTGTCGATAGCTTCTTTTAAGCTTCTTTCGAGAATTCCCGCAGGAACATCAAAATGTTCTTTCATTTTTTATCGACAAACCTGTTATAGACGTGTTGGTACTAGTAAGCCATAGTAATTAGATACGCACTCAGTTTTCATTATCTGACGCCATATTGACAACTGACAATTACAATGTGTCTTTTCACTAGTGATGCAAGACAAATTTAAAGATGTTTTAAATTCTCGTTTGGTTCAGCTACGAACAAGTAAACTATAAAGTTTTGTTTGCATCACGAGAGTAATGTTGTGTTTTTGCCCCTGAGACGACTTCCAAACTCTCAGGCCAGAGACCCTCGGGATTGCAAGACGCCCTCGGGACAAAAACATCTACTTAACGCCGTAAACTCATAAATAACTATTTGGAACCTCCTCCTGTAGTATGCAAAGGACATCGGATTAAAAGTAGTTCTACCAAATGAGTCATACTCTTAATAATACACAAAATTGTAGGAATCATTTTTCACAAGCTGTCTTCAATTTTGGATCTCGTTCAATATACGTAGTTGTACGTACCACATTGACACTTATGATGATACTAGTTCATTTGTTTGTGCTGTTTGTAACCACATTTTATCAAAGAAATGCAAAGTAGCTTTAATAGTAAAGAACTGTTCTACCTATTAACAAGGATCTGTCGTATTCAATCAAAGTGACGGGTTCCAGTCCAAATTGCCTCTCTGTAGAGCAATCGCTCCGTTATGCAAGTAATTAAGGATCGAGTCAAGTTTTCGTAATTCAGTAGAAGGTCGTAGGCGCTGAAAGATTTCCGAGTTATGAGGTGAAAATATTACTATAATTATAGGGTTGGCAATTTTCAATTCACACTTTTTTCAGAGATCTCAGAAACTTCTTTCCTACTGCAGGCCATATTACAAAACTGCCGTTAGTGCCGCCTTCTACTCACAGGTACTAGATACGTGTTACTTTGTAATAAACGACCGCTGATGTACCACTGAGTAATAAATAACTTATTTACGACTCTAGGAAATTTTAGTTTTTCATATCAACTTATCGACACATGGTTTATAATTACCTACCTTAAAGACGCGCAAAACTATGTCCGACAAAAGCCAAATATATAGAAAAATTAAACGACAGAGAATATCAAACATCGTACGCTGGTGTTAATGTGATGTTCATGTTAAAATTATTATATATGAGGTAACTAGGTAGTAATTTTATCAGTTTATAGTAATGCTCATTATCCAGTTTTTAACATGTACATCAAATATTTTGAAAATTGTTTTGTTCATGTGCATATTTTAAGTAGATAATAAAATCACAATGATGCAGCTACACCTAGATTACTATTTCAAAATGATGGAAATTTGTTCATTTGTTTATTTACAATAACTTTTCATAAATATCTTTAAAGGAAATTCTTAAAAAATAACAACAAACAAGATAATCGATAAAGTCGAACACAGAAAAGCGGCGAGTTATAATTTGAGACACCAGATGGAGACATGAAGAGAAGAACAATTGAAAGAATCGCCTTAGACTTATAGATATAGAAATATTTTTTAAAATCAATCTGCATATCAACGTACAAAATATTTCCTATTTATGTAAATAACGGAAAGAAAAATAATAAACCACATTACGATGTACGTTCGTATCCCTCAGACGATTAATAAAAAAACAAATTGGTTATCTTTTAAGGAATGTTATCATTTCCTCTCTTCCATTCACTCTCTCCCACTAACACAAAACGCTAGAAAATACACTTTTGTCCAGCTTGCAACTTTGTGTTGCGAAATGTTAACGGACATCGTATTCTTTTTATAAAAATAAGAAGAGAAATTTGAAGAAATGCAGTTTTACACATGGAAGATGCGGATTTTTACCTTTTATCCAGGAATTCATGCTGATGATAGTTAAATTTCATCGCCGGCAACTGCAGGAAACTGTCAATCTGTAATCAAAGGGAATAATATTTCCTTCAGACATTCGAAATATTAATTGTTTTACTAATCTAACCCATAAACGCTTTGATATTCAGATAATCTTATTCTTTCTTCTAATTCATAGTAGAATAGAGAGAGTAATATAATGCTACCAAAAGAACTGATGTCGAGATTTTGTATATATTTTGATATATATAGATGGATAGATAGATAGATAGATTTGGGAGTCCCAGAAAATGCAAACTGTTTTTTTAACAACTGCTCGTTTGTATATGTCTGTCAACAGCACTAGCGCCTAACGTATCCACGGGATTTTCATAAGTAATATCACGAGAAGTGCTGTGCTAGCCGGTAAATTCACGACTCGCGTAGCGAGGAGTGAATTTACCGGCTAGCACAGCACTTCGAGTGATATTTAGTGTGACTATTTCACGAATAAACACATTAGATGATTTGAAAGGATAATTTAAATCACAGGAATTACGAAAAAGGGAAATATAACTGAAAATTACAACCGAAAAAAGAAAATCTTTTATTCAGCTCCGACTTATCACTGCCTCCTGGAATAACTTATAATCAAGTAACATTTGAATAACAGTTTAATGTAAAAAATCATTTCAAATATGTTTTAATTTTATGGTAATAAAACTTTCGAAAAATAATAATAAGGCTACTTAAAATAACATTTATTAAAAGCACAATCATTAAAGTTGTAGGAAGTTGTTTTCCAAGTCTTGCCCTTCCGTCGAAGTATTTGAAATGGCTGATGTACAAGATGATTTAGCAGCGGAATTCGTCAATTTCGAGTGGATTGAACACACGTGTGTTCTCATTAAAATATTTTCCGGAATAATTTTGGTTGTAACGTTCCACATAGTTTTGATGGCATATTCTTTGTACTCTTCACAATCTAATCTTCGTATATTAATTGCCTAAAACATGTGTAATTTCTTCATTTGTAGTTTGTGCTGTCCATTTGTATTTTCTGTCTTGATAAAATACTTGAAATTTCTTTTATGGTTTACTAGTTCATTGCTGTGTGTTTACAGACCTGAAACAAAACACGTAACGGTATACTTAATACCCTTGCGGGCCTTTTCGCTTCTTTATGCCCTAGGGCCTTTTGAATACTTTATGGCCCGCTCTTATACCAACACAACACACAGAACTTAGTTATGAATTCGATTTTGTAAAGTTAAGAGGCAAGCAAATACAATAAATAAATGGCATAATGCTTAAATAAATAAAATAAATTGTTATAAACCTTATTTTGCTTATTTGATATGAAAATTGAAATTTTGAAATGTTTCCGTGAACTTATAATTGCCATCATTCACTCGCATTTCACTGTTACGTACCATCTTTTTTAGTGACATAATTATATTCTTCTTTAGTGGCGGTACTCGTAATAGTAATAAGATATATAAGGCACATCGGCTAACATCCTCGAAATGTTATTTTTTGGTGTTTTGACATATTCTAAATAACGTTTGACAATAGGCGCTAATAACCTAAAAGTACCGTTTCATCAGCGCAATTTACACTGTTATTCACGCTGGTAAATCTCAAATACACCATAAAGAGTTTTATATATTTCTCAAGATTTTAATGGAAACCACTGTCCATAGTTTTGTTAGCTTTTGCGAGAATTTCCACAGGAACTTCACAATATTCTTTCATTTTGTACGAACAAATCAGTCCAATAACGATTATGCAATAGAAATTAGATATACACTCTGTTTTGTTTATCTGACGTCATATTGACAAATGACTGTTACAATGCGTCTTTTCACTTTAGACGCAAGAAATATTATAAAATGTTTCGAATTCTTGTTTTATTCAGCAACGAACTAGTAAACCATAAAGTTTTGTATGCACCACGGGCGTTACTAGATGTTTTTGCCCCTCAGGCGACTTCCAACCCCTCGGGCCAGAGGCCCTCGGGTTTGGAAGTCGCCCTCGGGGCAAAAACATCTACTTAACGCCCTTGATACATAAATAACTATTACACACTTTTTCTGTTCCTTTTGCTGTTTTTCGGCACTGAATCTTTAATAATAGATTCTATTTCAGAGTTTTAAACATTACCAAAACTACACATTTTAATATTATATTGATGCACAAGAGCTATTTTGGAGGTGAAACAATTGCTATCGTTATTTTAAAAAGGTAAACAAAGGTTTTACAGCGATAAAAAAAGGTAAACAAGCTGATGGCGATAAACATCTCGGATTGGTTTAATTTGAATATATCCAGGCTGACCATTGGCTACTTACGACGCGGACAGACATGAGTGAAATAGTCAATGAAATATCTGAATTTTCAGAAATTGTAAAAGTTCATTTCTGGTATCTCCTCCTACAACTATATTATTGAACATAGAGCTTTGTTCATACAGGAAATCTGTTCTTCAAAGTTAGATAATTAATGTCAAGTACATTTTTCGAAACATCAGTAGTTTTTGTATAATTATGAGTTATGTCGTTTGCATTTTACGATTGATGGCTGAAATATTGTGTAATCCATTCGATAAAGTATGCGATGTTGTATTTGGTGTTTTAAGATGAATTTACGATTACGAATGTGATGAAGATCGCAACCTATTAAATAACTAATTGCCCCTTTTCTCTTATTTAATGACCGAATACACGATTGTGTTAATTCATTTGTTTCTAAATTCTATTTCGATTGAGACTTTCATCGGAAGACTATCGAGACTTTGACAACATATCATAAAATAGTGTCACTTACTTTCGGCTTTGTGTTAGAACATCACTAGGGTAAATATGAAACAAAATTAATTTTCGCTTACACAAAGTATCCATTATTTACCACGATTTTTAAACAACTTTGTTACGTGTTCAATGACTCCATCATTAGTTACACCAACCAGATCCTCTAATGATTTTCAGGATCCCGTTTTGTTATAAAAGTTCAATTCGCGCGCATACTGAATTTGTACTGCTTGTGTTATTACGAAAAACCACGCAATTAACATTTCTCTACTTTTGGGTTATCGAGATAGAGGGTACCGTACAACAACTGCAGGAAAGTAAGATTTTAGCTATTTGATTGTGTCTTCAAATGTAGAATAAAAAAACCAACAAAAACGCCACGATAAATGGAGGTTGACAACTCACGGCACGGAAAAGCACGGTCATATAATTAAAAGAAAAAGAAGACACGTTGCATAAGAAATGGAGTCGTCTGTTATCCGGCTTTAAATAACTTTCCTTCCCATTTGACGACCCGCTGATCCTCCGGAACAGATTTGAAGCGTATCACTCTCAGGATCAAAAAGAGAAGCCACCCAGTCCTCTGGACGCGGCACTGACCGCCCGACGCAACCGTAGCGCTGATGCGGGACTAAATAAATTCAAGAAAAAAGGCGCTTGATGAGACACGAACGAAAGTACGCCCTCTAACAGAACCAATTCGCCGTCGATGCGCACATCGACAGGCTGCCGAAAATCGATTAGAGCTCTACCCCACCCCGCAGGGGGGCATTCCCGTAATGGAGCTGGCATATGACTCAATCTATCAAATAATTTCCCCGTCAAAAAAGGACTCACAAGCCGTGCCGCCTGTCTTAACTCTGAGTAATTTAATGGCGAACGCCGCCCCGCCGCTGCCCCGCCGCCACTCCTCCGCCGACTCCCCGTCGCCCATCGCCCCGTCACCGCCTCCGTGCCGAGTGAACGTCGCCTCGTCGGCTTCGGCGTCGGCATTGGCATCGGCGTCGTCGTCGGTGTAGTCGTCGGTATCGGCGTCGGCATCGGTGTCGTCATCGTCAGCGGCACTGACATCGGCGTCGTTGTCGTTGTCGTCGGCGTCGGCGTCTTCGGCATCGTCGTCGGCGTCGTCGGCGTCATCGGCGTCGTCGACGTCGTCGTCGTCGGCGCAGCGTCATCGTCGTCGTCATCATCGTCGTCGTCGTCGTCGGCGGCGGCATTGGCATCGGCGTCGGCGTCATCGGTGTCGTCATCATGTCATCGTCGTCGTCGGCGGCGGCGGCGTTGGCATCGGCGTCGTCCGCGGCGTCGGCGGCGTCGGTGGCGTCGGCGGCGTCCAACGTAGCGGGCTCTTCTTCTAAGAGGCCGTGCCCTTGTTTATCTGAGAATCAGCCGGTGGAACAACCGGTCCCGGATCTTTCCGGGCGCAGCTCCTTCCTCACTCGGCGGGGAGGGGGGCGTGCGTCGAGCGGGGGCGGAGGCAGAGGATGGCTCTCGGACCGTCCCGCCGCCGCCGCCGCCGCACGGTCCACCGCTTCCCGTGATGGCCGCTCAACAATAAACATGCCTTCGTTAAACGGAGCTCCACGTAGCTCGTCACGTTCGGCGTTAACAACACAATCGCGGCGTTTCCTCGGCCGTTTCCGCCGACCCGTGCGCGTCCGCGCCGCCGCCTCCGCCAATCAGAGGCGGCCGTGGAGGGGCAAGAGGGCGCGCGGCGCGGCGCGGCGCGCAGGCCGAGGCTGTTCCGATGCGGGCCGCCGCCGAGCCGCTTCGGCGAATCATTAAGGCCGTGCAATCAACGGGCGTGCGGGCGCGGACACTCGTCTGGGGAGACAGACCCATCTATCGACGCCGCGCGGGACGCGCGCTGGAAACGGAGACGGTGGTGGCGGTGGCACTGGAAGTGGCGGCGGAGGGACGATTGTGGTAATGCGGAAATGCCGGCGGTGGGCGGACATTCAGGGACATTCCGGCGGTTTTGAGATGGTGGCGCTTGTAACGGCAACGGCAGCTGAGATTTTGGCGGTGGTAGCGGTTATGGCGGTAGTCGCGGTGGTGGGGGTGATGGTGGTGGTGGTGGCGGTTGTGGCGGTTGTGGTGGCGGTGGTGGGGGTGGTGGCTGTGCCGGTGGTAGGGGCGATGGTGTTGGTGAGGGCGGTAGGTGTGATGATGGTTGTGGTGGTGATGACGGTGGTGGCGTAGGGGACGATGGTGGTGGCGGTGATGGCGGTGGCGGTGATGGCGGTGGCGGTTATGACAGTGGCGGTGGCGGCGGTGAGGAAGATGGTGGTGATGGTAGTGGTGGTGGTAGTGGTGATGATGGCGGTGATGGGGGTGGCTGTGGTAGGGACGATGGTGGTGGTGGTAATAGTGGTGATGGCGATGGGGAGGATGGTGGTGGTGGTGGAGACGATGGTGGTGGTGGTGGTGGTGGTGGTGGTGGCGGCGGTGGCGGCGGCGAACACCACGGCGCAATCACAAGCACGACGGACTCTTCACTTGTATCGATCGGAGGGTTGTTCTGGGTTAATGAGGATTTGTCGATAGGTCACGGTTGAAGCTGGATCAGGTGATAGTGCTAACGGTGTCAATGTCGGCGACGCAGGTGTTAATATGATTGTTGGAGTTATACTCGTTAATTTTCATTGTCATAACGACCTATAACTGGATGGTGACAAGGGAGTGGAACAGACCAACTGTGATATCGAACTAATGACGGTAACACCAGAGGTGGAGGGTAGTAGCTTTCGGGAGGGTGAGGATATGGCGGTGGACAATGAGGAGTTGGAGGATGAGGTAATGCCCTAAGGGGCAAAAGTGCTGATGCTGTTGGGTACTACAAAGTTCCTGGGGTCTCAGCGGGAGAAGCAGAAGGCGGCGGGAGGCGTGGTGTGAGGGGATGTTGAGACAGACGTGAGCGTTCGTGCTAAGGGTCTCATCGGAAGAAACCTCGCGTGACTGCGTGTAAACAATGAAGAGTCAAGTCGACCTCGCGATTGAAGCAGCGCTCCGAAAGTGACGATCGGAACAGAGCCTCCCTTTTATTACCTCACTTCACGATCAAACGTTCAGAGACTGATTCATCGGCAAAATTTGTAATCATATTGCAGTTACAATTGCATGTTGGATTACATTTGCATTTTTCGACAGTTCAGAGGTTTTCATAAATATTGTGCAATTAAAATTTAAAAATTTTGCGCTTTTGGAAAATCTAGTTTGCATATTTTTTAAGTTATCTATATTTCTCTCAAAATTACACGAAAACTACTCATATGTTCAAAAACTTTAACATGTCATTATTTAAAAATCTTATTTCCAAGAACCGATTTCATTATGAAAATAATATATCTTCTGTAATGTAGTTGTAAGAAGTTGTAAAAAAATTAAACCTTTGCAATAAAAAAAATGTGACCACTATCTACAATTTATAAAAAGCCAAACTGTGTTTTACGATCTAATTTTGAAGGATAGATTTTCCTAAAAAATCTTTGTCTTGAATACTGTTGTTGTAGGAAGAGGGCGAACATTTTTTTACTTATGCAAATTTCGAAAATGCAAAGAATTCAACGAAATTTGAACCTGTCCTGTTTTTATAAGGCACTTTACTCTAACCCCTAAAAATAATCCTTAAATTTGGAGCCATTTTTCAGAAAAAAAATTCAAAATGTTGAGGCTTCGTGTAACGTACTACCCTCCAAATCAAAATATCCGTTTCAAATGTAAGGGGTTGCTACATCAGCAAATTCTATAAGGGAATTTCAATAATTGGGGTTAAAATCCTATTTACAGTTTGGCCGTTAGCGTTGTTCTTCGACAGAGAGACAGACGTTTTCCCGTAAACCGTCAGGGCGAACGACCGACGTTCATGTGGATTGCTGTGGTTACCGACGTTTTCCGGTATCCACAGGATCGTACAAATCGTAATCTAACACAGAACGTATTAGGAGTTTACAACATACAAAAGCAAGAATTATCCCCTTTTTCGAAATCACGGACCCACAATATAAGTTTTTCTGTTAAAAAATTGCCACTTTTCGTGCTGCAGCATACATGTTACATTACTACGTTAGTAAGTATGCGAGAAAGTAAAGAAAATGTTCCAAACACTTTGTCGAAACCGGCTCTAAATGTTTTATTTAAACCTATTCTAAAAATTAATGTGCAATGCACTAAATCACAAGGCATTAGGACCATTTTGGATAAAACGTTCTATTTTTCAAAAATTGCACATATGTAGAAGAGAAAATTCAACCACTGTGTCAATCAAGTACGGCAATCTGTAAATATTATATCTTACATTCATGTTAAGCCATTTAATTCTTAAAAATTTTTCATTCTTGCAATGCTTATAAATTTTAAAGCGTCAACATAAAGAATATACACACGTCCAATAAAAAAATGATCGCATTACATTTTACCTCGGCACCCTCCGACAACCCTCTGCTCGGTGATTTATTTTTAATGGGCGTTCGAGTACACTGACAGCATGCCGCGGCGAACGTTTCTAAGTCGTTTACCTCCCTCCCTAAAATGGCGCAGCCCGAGTACACACATTTCTATTCCAATATCTTCTGACTGTATTTGGATTCTAATAATATTCCTTTGTCCAGTTTTTTTTTCGAGACAGGAATTACATACATAATAAGGAAAACCATAAATAATTTATTTTAATGGTTAAGGAAAGGAAAAAACATAAATAATTTGGAACAAGGCACAAAAATTCCAACTAAGGTATAGTTTTTGTTTCTCAGTTGCCTTCAAAAATTCAAATTCAAATTCAAATTCAAAAATTAAAATGTTTAAATTCAAAAATTGCAATATCTACCAGATGTCCTTTTCCCCATTCTTCAATTCAGTTTGGTCTCTGAAACCATTGAGAGTGTTGATATTACTTTGATTCTTTACAAACTGTAGTTAGTTATTAAAAATTACCAATAGAACTTAAGAATCAATGACTTATGTGTTAAGGTGAATTCATTTGTACCTGGTACACTATTATTAAATTTATAACAAATTGTATTTACTTAAAATTTGTAAGTTAGAAAAAGTATAATGTACTATACTTAATTATTATTACCTAAATTTTAATGCTAGAAAGAAAAGGAAAATTGTGACTAAGCATATAATAATTTCTGTGTTATAGTTAGACTCCTGAAGAAGAGGAAAAGTGCTCCTTGAAACCTCGAGAGAAACAAATTTCCAAATTTAAAATAGATGGTCTTTAATTAACCTTTTGATTATCAAACTATATTATAGATTGTGTTAAAAAAACTGGACAAAGAAATATTACAAACATTTCCATTTTCCTCCTTAGTATTGCAATCTCCTTCACTTCCGTGCAAGCACGCACGGCTTTTTACGACACAAAAATGTGCACCGACCCGGCTCTGTAAAGGTCGCATCCACTGTATGGGGCTGGGGCTTTTAACGCCACACAGTGGTTTACTACAAAAGAGGGTGTAGCATCCGCACAATTGAACATGACCACCAAGAAAATTTGTAAAGTTATTTAGTGATTAATCTCAGGGATAAATAGATGGATATGGCAGGCCAGGACAAATGTAAGCAAGTCAAATTGAAATAGAAACACGCAAAATAATTGACACTCATGAATGTACACTGTTGGTAGGAACATAAAAAAAGAAAAAAACAGAAATACACAAAATATGCGCTGAAAGAGAAACAAAAACACTTGACACCTAATATAATAATAACCTTGTATAAAACAACAAAATATACACTTGTGTACACTGATAAACCCTTGCAATAAATATTACCTTTGTCCTAAAGGATCCTTCCTAGAAAATTTACAATACTAACTATAACTTTTTCTTTCACTAATATTTACACATGAACTATTTAAATAAAATTATGTTTCAATACTTAGTTCCTTTTTAGTAGAAATTGGTAAATTGAATTATACAACTTTAACAGGTTTTAACTAGATTTTATAAAAGATTCTCTCAACCTCAAAATTATACACAAAACATAAACCTTGTATTTCACACAAATTGTTAAATTTCAAGAAAGCAATATTTATAAGAGATTTTAAATAAACAGGTACAAAATATAGTAGCTTTACTCCTGTAAATTGTAACGCCTAAATATGGGATGCTTGCTAACAGAATACCAATCTAAATTTTACTACGGCAGAATGCTTTCTCCCTCCTCTCTTCTGGGTCGTGGATTTTACAGTGCGTGCCGTGCGACCTTGAGACATCGGCGGGAGAGGCAACAGTAAAATATTCTGCCCTCTCTGACGATTCTAATAAATATATTTTGAGGGAAACGATGGTAGAGCAAACAATTTCCGAAGCGGCTTGTCCAGAGTTTGAATTTTCAGCGGGCAACGTCACCAAATAACTACGTTGTAATCTCTCCCATAAAAAACTTAAAATTCCTTCATACGCTTGCATAAATAATAGATCAACATAAACAGAATTATAATTAGGATATTTACCTCTTAATAAGATTTTTTACAGTAAGATATCCGCCGATTGTGCTGGATTTCAATTCTTAAGTATCAGCACGTGACAAGAACGTTCTACTTACAACACTGCAGCTGCCGAAATGGTGCGATTTTTCCTACGTAATCGATACTGTGGACGTTCCGGTCGATTAGAGGTATCAATCTTTACTGCGCTGGTCAGTAGAATGAGTTGCTTTAGGCTGAAGGTATCAAATACTGCACAAGTCAAATGGACGTTTATCTTGAGGTGAAGGGCGAATTATCACTCGTAAGATGATACGCGATTGGTGACAGTATGACGATTGATTTCTATGTTTCGCGTCTGCTTAGAATCACATAAATAGATTTTAATTTATCTACTTCTGTATTCAAGAAATATTTGCATGTCGCTCATGAAACTGCGAAATGTCGAAACCTACATACTGTGTGAAACTGAGATTTTGACATCAATAGATTCATAGTCTGCGAATACACCTTAGAAAATGTCATATTCGAAAAATAATATTTTCCTGCTTAATTTTAAAAAAAACAATGTCCTGTACCATTAATTTGGAATATTCAGGCAAAACGTTGTATACCACATAGCTAAAAATATTTAAAATATCAAATACTTTTCATTGTAATGATAAAGTAAGAAAATAGCAGCTTAAAATAAGTTTGCATACAAAATTGTTTTGCATACAAAATTATAAAAGAAATTAAATAAATATGAAAAAGATACTCTAAGAATTATTCCCATATCAGAAACAGAATGGTTAGATTATTTTGATATAACGATGAAGCTGATGCAGTGTTAATGGAACCCACTGGCAATGTAGACAACATTCATATGCAAGAACTTGAAGAAGTACTTAAAGTTAGTAAAAATAAAAAAAATCTGCAGGTACAGATGACTTGAATGTAGAGCTAATAAAGTATGCAATCCCACAGTTTAAACTAAGATTATTAGCTTTCATAAATATATGCTGGCATGAAGGATATGTTCCGGACGAATGGAATAAAGCCTATATCTGTCCTATACATAAAGAGGAGACAAAACATTATGTAGCAATTATAGAGGACTAAGCTTATTGAACCCTTGCTATAAAATCTATGCTAATATAATAGGAAGAAGACTAAAACCAATAATGGAAAACAAAATTTCAAAAGCCCAACATGAATTTAGGAGAGGAAGACATAGCAGTGACTATATTTACAATTACCCAATTAACTGAGAAAAGACGTGAACAAAATTTACCAACCTTCTATCTGTTCATCGACTATGAGAAGGCTTTTGATAAAGTTAGGAGGACACTACTATGGAAAATATTAAAAAAGAAAGGAGTACCAAAACATGTAATAAGATCTATACAGAGCCTGTATAGAGAAAATGTAATAAAAATAAGAACAACAAAAAAATGGAAAACTGCAATCATTAATCAAGGTGTAAGACAAGGGTGCCCATTGTCACCTACCTTATTTAACAATGTGTATTGATGAAGTCATAAACGAGTGGCTAAAAATTTTAAAAAGACAATTTATAGTAAATAATGTAAATATTACCACAGTATTGTTTACAGACGATCAAGTTGTTATAGGCTCCACAGAAGACAGTATCCAAGAAGCAATATATAAATTAGATAATATAGTTAAGCAATATAATATGATTATATCAATAGACAAAACTAAAATCATGGCATTTAGGGGTTGTGAACCAATAAGAGTCAAAGTAGCTCTTGGAAATAGTATAATAGAACAAGTATATGCATTTAATTACCTTGGCTATAAAATAACATATTATAAAAATAATGATTTACAAATAAAATTAAACAGATTTAGACCCTTCTATGGTACAATAACTCGAACTTTGAAAAATAAAGTCAGAAAAGAAACTATACTGAAACTCTACAAAACAATGGCCCTACCCATGCTGTTATACGGAAGTGAATGTTTGACATTAACTAAAGACCAAATCAGCTGAAATGAAGTTTCTTCGAACCGTAGCAGGTTATACACTTCTTGATCACAAGAAAAGCAAAGAAATTAGAAATGAATTAAAATTTTTAAGTGTGAATGACAATATTAAAGAATATAGAGAGAAATGGAAAAATCATATATCAAGAATGCCCGAAGAAAGGATAGTCAAAGTTGCCTTGAACTATAAGCTGAAGGGAAGAAGAAATGTGGGAAGACCACTGAGAAGATGGAGTGAGCAGTTTTCAGGAGCCGGAACAGACTGAACAAGTCTAATCCTTGCAGTTGATGATGATGATAAAATAAGTTTATCCAAAGCCTGACTAGAAACTCTGAAGCCTTATCCACTTTTTCGGCTGTCCTGTAAAATGTACTTCTTTTGGGTTACGACACATCGCACGAACGATGTCCGGCAAACGTTGAAACCACCGCTTGAAAGCTTTTGGAAGCAAAACCTGAAACCACCTATCACGAGCATCTTCTTATCCCGCTCACTTAACACACACAATTCTGAAGATTCTGTCATTTTCACCTATTTTCAAGGTTTTCTCTGGGCTGGTGCGAGAACTTCTGTTAGCACTAGTTATGAAAGTAAACGTAACTAAAATATTTACTCCTTCCGAAACATCTGATGAACAAAACGGGGTTAAGAGTCGGACTAGGCCTTATCAGGTAACAAGAAGTGAAAGGGGATTAGCAGGAAAACGACGGAGAGGGATAACTGACAGCGGGATGCGGTCGGGAGATTCCGTTATAATTCAAAAGAAATTATATTTTACAATTAACATTTCTCAGCGCGTTGCCTGAAGAGATCGAGAGACCTTTTCATTCTCCCAAGGAGAGTGATCAGGTACTGCGGGAGGCCTTAGTAAAACTTTCAGGCGCTGTTAAGTGGCAGCTGAGAAGGGTTCTGGACAAAACTGAAATGCTAGCCCCAATTCAAACGAAAAGGAAAGTAACAATAGGAAAGTAAAAAGTCTTGGCATTTTGCAGCACAACTAGTTTTCTTATTTTCAAATTGATCTGCAAAGGTAATGTATTTATTTTTGAAGAGTCAACGTTAAAATGGCATATATCATTGTAATCTTTAATGTCAGTGTCATCATGCCTATGCGACGTCATGAATACTATGTTAGTACGAGCATTCTTTCACTCATTCAGATTTCAATTAATTTGCAATAAAGTATATTTGAACTCGGCATATTTTCTTCTCCAATAACTGAAAGTAACAGATAATTATTTGGTTAATGTAACTCATTCGATAATGACCACTCAATAATGAGTACCATTCTTTCCATTTAAATCTAAACAATCTTACTGCTGTAAATATCCTCGATAACCTAAATAAATTTCAGTTCTCGTATTTCATGCAATTCACCGTTGTCGTAAGGTGTTAAATTCATGACAGCCTCACCCACGCGATTGCCTTCGTGAGAAAGTGCACATTTTTTTATTTGCTCACGGTGCTGTTTCAATTCTACGAAGGTTAACCAGAGTTTAAAATTCAAGCGTTCGCGTCCAGACGTGTAATTTACCGACTGCATGCTCTATTATTCAGCCCCAGCCTCCAGAGCGCGGTTGAGCGAGGGGAGCCGCTGTGTGCCGTGTTTTGCTCGTTAATGTAAATCATCTTTGACGCGTTTAAGAAAACCGGGCTACCGTGTTTTCTTTACGCCGCTTCTTCTGTCTTCCGCTCTGGGCAATGTCGGGGGAGGCTGGACTGAACGAGTTTCTGGGAAACCCGTACGAAACGTTTTTTTTAAACTGACCTATACGTATCAGAGTAGCGGGCGCAGCGTTCCCCACTTGACTGTGTGGGGGCAGAAAGAAGAAAAATCTCTTCTCACGGGAGGCGAAGCGATCGTGGGAAGGTATTTGCGTGTTAATGGAAGGATGTGGGTGTTTTGTAAATTAAGGACATACAGCCACTATGTCGTGTTTTCAAGAAGGTGGATTATCATCTTCCTATAGGTTCGTTTTTTACGTCAGTAAGTCAGATAGTATAATTTCTCAATCTCATGAACATTGCCATAGATCAGGAAAAATCTCGTGAAATGATAACCGAACCTTTCGGAAGTTAATGAAATTTGACATTGATCTTATATGATTTTGAAATATCAAATGAAGATAAGAATTCTAAGGCTTCAATGTTTTCTAGAGGTATAATTAATACAAGGCGTCTTCACATGTTGTTGAGCATGACTCAATTCGTTGAAGCTTGGAGGAATAAAAGCGGTAAGGAAGGTGATTTAAACTGCAGGAAGTAAAAGTAATGTGCCAAACGTGAAATTAACCCGTAACTCGAACATAATCAACAAACAGCACAGAAGTATGATTGCGTAGGCACAGAAGTATGCATTATGAAGTCGCCATAGCGTGAAGTATGAAGTAAGAAGATGGTATTACATTCTTAGAGGTGTATGTTCGTTGCAGTTTTTACAATAACATTTTCTGTCCACGTAGGAGCATTGTTTCAATTTAGGAGGCAATGCTACACACATTTTAATCAATTAATGTAGAAAATTAACGTTTTATTATTGTCCTAATGGTGAAATCCGGCGGCGGTGGCGTCGATACAAATCAGTCAACCTCAGCACAATGAACATAATCTCAGCGACATTCAACACCTTCGAGCCTCTCGCATCATGAACGTGGGAATCACAGTAGAAAGATTGCCTGCAATACATTTTGGTAGACTCAAAAAGAGTACTTCTACGAATGTGAAACGTGAAATACATATCGAAAAAAGCACATGGTGAGGGATAAAGGATTTGACACCTCTAACATTATTGACGGTATGCTGCAAAGAGCTCTCAGTACCTACTTTCAGAGTTCGTAGAGTCCTTTGTGTTTACGTTTAGTGTTACAGCTTGTTAGCGGAAAATTTAATGATCGTGAGTTGAGAAGGGTCTGACGTCACGTTGGTCTTATCAAATAATTCAGAAGCAACCGAGGGATGTGCACCACACTGTGATATACCAATATATTATATATTTTGACAGTAACATTTGCTGTAAATGGGTTGGGTTAAAAGGGTCTGCAAATGGCAATATACAGCCTTAGCAACGTCGGCGTAGTGGTTGGCAAGGTCTATAAACTGCATTCAGGCCTTGAATAGGTGGGGGCGCTGGCTAGAAAGACATATAAGATAATTTGGGATTGGTCTAGAAAGGAATGTCTATCGAGGGCGTGACTACTTGATTTGGTAAGAAATGGATGGATTGGCTAAGGGAGAATAGACTGTCAACTCCTGAGAATAGACTGTCGAAGTTTGTGGTTTTGTTTAAAAAAATAAGAATGAAGGATGGATACCGAGGCGTTGAGGGCTAAAAATGGAGGAGTAAATGACATTCTGATAGAGGTCGTCGAGTGGTACAGATCGCTCGCGAGTTTAATATTAGGGGAGTAGGACTTCTAAGTTTGTCGTCAGAATCAATGGTTTTCGGACTCTGAAAGTTGATGTGCAGCAGTTAAATTCGCTTGGGACTTTGAAAGTTTTTTATATTGCGGTTTTGGACTTTAATGTTTTACCACGTAGTTGGGGAGAACTAGGAACTGTGAATATTAAGTAAGAACCGGTAGATATTCTAGGCAGTGAGGGCTGGATTCGTCGGCAGCGTCGCACGATTAGAAGAGAGAAGCTGGACTTGGGATTATCAGCATTCAAGTGAGAAGATACTGCGGGGCGTCGTCGGTCAAGATCACGTTTAGATAAGTACTGCAGTACAAAGGTTTTCTTTTAAACGAGGTCATGACCTAAAGGCAGAATAATTGTTCACAAGTCAATAAATTGTTAAATTTTCTTTTGGAAATGAAAAGATGATTTTCATTTAGTCAATCACAACTGATAAGTAGTTAGAGATATATTTAATTATTTCCTTTCAGATTCCTCGCAATTCTGTATCAGATCAGATCAAATAATCAGGCAGATCAAATAATCGGCTATCTAGGCGATAGCGATTATCGATTACGTGACCCATTAACCCAGCCAGCCGGACATTTATCCATTCGTTAAGATTAGCTGTGGAAGCATTGGTTTTAATTATCAATTATCGTAACCTGTTCCTGGCGCCCATAGTTTTCTATAAATTCGGAACGGGTCACGAATATAACAGTCCTAAGGTAAATGATGTCAGTTAAAACGGCACGATCTCGTAATAATTTATGATGAGACATTGTTGGTACATTTCAACACGCATTAACATTTGATATAACAACATGAATTGTGAACTTTATTGAGCTAACAATTCTATTCGTGAAAGGTCGATCCTCTTCCTGCCATGGCGGGTGAACTCCGCGTTCTCTTGAAAATTAAACTATTTAAATGCATATTACAGAAAGGAATAAATGAATATTTTCAACATTTTATTATGTAATTTGTGCAGCACAAAATATTACTCTGTATGAATATTACATTAATTATTACGCTTTATTACTATTATTATTGTTATTATTATTATTTTTATAATATATTTTTTAATTAAATATATTTTCGTCAAAAAATTTACAAGAAGACTTACTGAAAACGGCCGAAAAAAACACAATACATGCCAGTGTTCCAACCCCAATAAAACCCAATTAATGCCAGCCATTAATATTTTTTAGTTTGTTGTTAGTAGAATCAATAACGGGGTTATTAGTTACTATTTATGTCACACTTCATCAATAACATCATTTATAAATCAATAAACTAGTGGTGATTCAGTATGGCACAGACTTTCACGTACGACTTAGTTTTCTAATTTCTTTGGTCTGGTCTAGCTTTTCGATCTTCCCCCATCCTATTGCCAGCTGCCATGTATCGACCCTGGAGTATTCAGTTTGGAAAAATTCCCATGCATAGTTTAGGTGCTAGTGTTGTTCACATACAACAGACAGACGGAGTATTGCTTCATAATTACACCCAGTTAATTCTTTTTGTTATATCTGGGACATACTTTGAAAATGTGGTCAACATTTAGAGTGGTATTGTAGTTTTTGCATTAATCTTGTTGGTTAGTTGGACTAGTATTTTCCTGATGCTTAAGTTGTAAACTAAAAGAATATGAACAGTAATACCTAAGAAACTTTTTTCCTGGCCAAGACATGTGGAAAAGATTTGTTTTAGTTTTTTTACTGAAAACATTCCTAAAAGACTTCAATAGTTTATAAATACTTAAAGGCTTCATAAATTATGATATACTGTTCATATCTTCATCAGTTTCCTCTAATAACCGCTAATCACATAGTGCTTCCCATAGATTCATTTTGCTAAAATTCAAAATAGAATAAAAAGCTATTAGGTTCCAAATGTCCAGTGCTTAGTAGTGTCCAGTACTAAACGGGGATGGTGACAATCCTTCATACTACCGGAAAGCATACTATATTGTCTTCCTGAGGAGCATTGACCAGAAGGAGATGTACATTACTTTCTTTATCTTATCTTTGTTTCTTTCTTTTAGAGATATCAATAGAAATACAATACAATTAATTATTTTTAAATAGTAAATGAATTGACATTTCAGTCACTTTGTCCCGTTTCATTTTGTACCGAACTTTTGCAATTTTTGAGAAATCAAGGATTTCAATGAGAATGAGACCCGTACCATTCAAATGTTCAAACGTTCATTATACTATCCGAAGACAAATTTTAATCAAAAAGATTGGATCTTTCTTTTGAAAATTGTGAAAATGTCCCAGGGGCTTCACTAGCATTGACCGCAGACAGACAGACAGACATTAAGACAGAATGGACAGAAAGACGTTTAGCCATCAATGAATTTTTCGGTATCATGAACTCACAAACTATGGATTTCGATTACACAACCGGTTAGAAGAAATAATTTACTGTATGTAGGAACAAGATTCATTGACATTTTCTTTACTGGGGACCGGCAGTAAGAGTTAGTCTCTCGAAAATTCTCTGTTTTGCGGGGCAAGATTACAATACTTTCTCTTCTTTTAATGTAAATGCGACAATGTAGAGAGTAAAGGAACATTCAGTACAATGCATCAACTCCCGTTCAGTACAATGATCTCGACATTGAAAATGGAAATCGGCTGATCACAAGGCATAGGATGCCAATTAGTTATCCGCGTTGTATTTCACATGCATAATTTTAACTCCCAGCTCCCAGCCACATATACGAAACCATGTGAAAGGGAGGTGCCAACCTATTGAAAAAGCGCTCGCAAAAATAAGGAGAAGCGTTTTTGAGGAGAGTAAAACTCCATTTCTCAGTTGCTGAGCTAATAATACGAGTTCCTGCAGCATTTACTTCCTCCCTACGGAGTAGAGTCTCCAGTTGCTAAATTCAGAAATAAAAATCCTCTATCACGCGGTGTAGCCAGGATCCATGTTTTGTAGGTCTTGGATACCGAAAAATCGAGTGACTGCAAAACGTCCGTCTGTGAGCAACGCTCGCGGCAAAACCATTCAGCTGATTTTCTCCAAAATTAATATTCTCTAACCGATCTCGCTAATGTCGCGGCCCCTTGAATATGAAATCGATATTTCAATTTTGGGGGGTACTTTACATGAAGAACCTGAGACATTACCCAAATTTTCGAAAAACAAAATGTCTCAACAGTTTTTGATTCAATTTTGTTGATGGATACTGTGAAGGACGTCTAAGAGAATGATACAGGTCTCATGTTCGTTGAAACCCCTAATTTTTCGAAAATTACAAAAGTTCCAATTTCTTTCGAAGTCTTCCTACAACTAATAACTTTAACATAAAATCTTAAAGATATATTTTCCCCTTAATGAAAACTGTTCTTCAAAGATAGTTTTTTAAATAAAGTCATGAACAATGTTTTGAAAATATGAGTACTTTTCGGATAATTTTGCATGAAAATACGGGGGAAAAAGTACGTGCAGTTTTAGCACCATTAGTTTAAAATCGTATCACTTCTTACAAGTAGCTTCACCGCATCGTTTCACGTCCGTTTCGACTTCGTCGACGTTCTGTAACGCCACGAGCTGTTGCTGCCGCCAGAGCGTGCCCTTGATGCGGGCACCGCCCAAGGGGGTGTTCACCTGTGGTGGATGGGGCGAGGGTGGGGAAGCAGGTGGGCGGGGGCGGGGGCGGGGACGGGGGCGGGGACGCCTTGAGGACCGGCGCGCCGCGTCCCCACGCCACGCCGCCGCCGCGCCGTCTCACTTATCGCTAATTATTCCTCCCACCTTTTTTATTATTATTACTATTTGATGCACGCAGCCACACAATGGGGGGCGGGCGTCGCCGGGCGACACAGCCTGCCCCGCAAGCGGAGGGCGCAGGAGGCGACGGCGGTCGCAATCGACTGAGCAACACGCATGAAACACTCGTGTCGCGTAGCTCTTTTTCTGTTGGTCCACACTAATACTTTAGGCTTGTGTAATAAGAGCTTTTTTTAGCCGGAACGGCGATCCTGTAACTTTATACTGAACGTAATATGATTATTTTATCTATAAAGGGTATTTAGGAACATTATTTCATTTAGGAAGATCATTTAAATGAAAAAAAAAAAATACACTTGTTCACGTCTGCCGTCCTGCAGCGGATAAATTTCACCGTCACCCTGATATTAAAAGAAATCTCATACATTTATAGTACGGTAGAAAAATGATAGTAACAATTCCTTTATTTAAAAAAAAAGTTCTATGTGTCACTAATAGAAAATCTGCTTTTTGTGCTCAAAAGGGTGGTTTTAAAAGTGTAGTGTTGTGTTTATTTAAAGTTACATGGTAGCCAGAGGCGAAGAGAAACAATTCAAGGGTGTTGATTGGTCTAAATTGATTTTGCCGAGCTTAAGAATGGCCACAGTTTGCAAAACACATTGTAAAAATTAAAAGAAAGATCTTATAAATTGTAAATTGTTTATTTAGAATGACAAAAGTAGCGTCAGTAGTTAAGGATACACATTTGTCATCATAAATAAAAGTAATAAGTTGGACACTGAACTCTTAATTATTTGGATTGGAGACTCACCTCCACAAGACGGAATACAAATAAATTACTGTTTGAAAGAACCGACTAAATTATGATGAAAGAAGGTCTTTACGCTGTTTTGGCAGAGGTAAGCCATTCAAACGTTAAATTATTATCAGTGAATGAAGTGGTTGACAAGTCCCTTGTGCTAAGTGCCAAGTGATCTTGTTTTGATTTTGACATACTTGTAAATGTACCTTCACTACGAGCACGTTTAGTTGAGCTCGCCGAAGGTATAGGTTACTGTTTTCTTATAAATAATAACAACTCAATTCTGTTGTTCGTTTAACAATGCAAACAATTTTTTATAACTCGGAAGCGAAAAGTATTTTTAAATGTTACTAACCTGCCATTGTTGGTGCGTTTATTCATAATTGAACTATTTATATTTAAAATGTTGGGAAGAGATTCTGGAGGTCCAGAAAACGTTCGCAAATTGTATAAGAATGCTATTCCAAGTGAACCCTGAAGGGCGGAGGCAAGGTTGCCAGATGCGTTGCGAGCTTTTTCCGCACCACTAATATGGAATTTCCCCAAATAACCTCCCTAATGAAATAAAATGCCCCAACTCTGAAACGAAAAATATTCTCCAAATTACGGACCAACATGAGCGTCGCTGACAATTCCATTGCTTTTCACCTCAAATGCAAGTAATTCAACCAATCAGCGTCCTCGGAGCTGCTACTATCTTCTTTTTTATCATATTTTTCTTTCTCTCTGCTAGTGGAATTTTTTTCTCTTTTTGACACATAAAAACGAGACAGAATAACGTCTATTGTTGCTTCTTTATTCATAATAATTGAGAGAATAACATTTCTATCTCAACTCCGGATGCAAATAATTTCCCCCCAAAAATCCCCAATCATTTCAAATATTCATTTGTCCCCAAAAGTCTATTTACGTTCTCTATTCTTTCCCCGCGAGCCTTAGCCCGAGTGGCCCCTAGTTGGGCCCTTGGGTTCGTCATGCAGTGGTCCGATAACACAGGCCTACAAAACATGAAGCATAAGTACTCGAAACATTCACTTTCTTTATTGTGATGAAATCTGTAATATTTCTTTGGTACTCCTTGATTGTGTATTCACCACAGATAAAACAGAAATAGTATGAACTGGTAACACAATGCCGATGAGAATTTTTTTCGAAATGCAGTTTCAAACTTCAGAAAACCTTTTTAATCATTTTAACGCAACTAGATGACCTAAGTGAATGTATTCACCCCAATTGACACTACTGGACTGGGAGAATGGGCAACGAAGTGGGCTCCAATTTTCATACACAAACATTTCTATCTTGATTAACTTCAGAAAGGGACTACCTTCCTATTTACACAGAACATTTATGACCACACCATCTATTCAGACAGAGTGTTATTAGAACATGATAAGTGTTTAGAGCGATAGAAAACGTTTAAGAAAAAATATTGGTTACAAACGTAAATATGTGCAATTGCCACAAAATAGGAATTATGCTACATGGATTTGAAAAAAATCTGTACGTTTTGGAGAAGGACGGACTTCATATTCGTTTTCAGCACACCAAAAACCATAAAGATTAGCCAAAATTATCAAATCAAATTTTTGGTTGTAGACCTATGTAATCTAAGCGAAGAGGAGGGACTTGTCCCGGCGCTTTGTGCGGGTTGCCTGATTCGACGCCGGCGCTAGCCTCGAAAGCTAGGAGCTCTGAGCCGGCAGGGTGACCCGACCCAAGCGTTGAATGGGGTGGTTCCTGTGAGGGGTAACGGCGTTTTGGCGGGATCTGTATAGCAGCCTGAAGGTCCTCTTGCACTGGATGGGGGCGCGAATAAAGGCCAAAGAGTCTAGGTGACTTCATCGGGCAGCGAGCCTCCTCGTGGAACAAGGAATTGTGTGGTGGTGAAGACCACGCGATCGTATTAATACGTCGTATATTAAAAATAATAATATTAATAATAATAATAATAAAAATAATAATAATAATATTGGCCCCGATAGCCGAGATCGCTAAGACAGTAGGGCCCTGACGATCTCAGACGGAACGATCGCGGATTCGAGTCCCGCCTCGGCCATGTGTGTGTATGTCTGTAAGTGTGTGTCGTCCATTCACCCTTCATGATCTTGCATCCCCCCCCCCAGGAATAACAGCACTAGGGGACAAAAATCGGATTCAGGTCAGTGGTAATCCCCTGAAGAATCACATGCACCTGCCAGGAGATAAAATGGTACCGAGCCCTGGTAACTGCAGGTGCTTGTCTGCGTGGTCCGAGACGGCCTTCTAGCGAAAAAAGTAATAATAATAATAATAATAATAATAATAGTAATAATAATAATAAACACTATTGTATAAAGAAGGAACTCTATAGAGAAAGTGGTGTACACAGGTCCCCCGAAGGCTGTTCTCTCATTAAAATATGAAATCTTAAAGATTGTTTTCAACTACAAATTTATCGTTTTAACGTTGGCTGTTAAATTTCATTGCATTTCACGTTACTTACTAAAAACCCCTTCGTTTACTTTCTTGAATGAATAAAATATATATTCAATTTTTAATATTACCGATGCACAAAATTCATACGTGACATTCCTGTTCAACTGGAATATGTTTGCATGTGCCCATGAAATAATTTCAAACTTCATTCCCCTAATTGACCGGTGCTATAAAAGTTAATACGGAAAATTAGATTAGTGAAGGTGTGCCGTGGAAACCATCGCACTGAATTTTGGCGTGCCTAACCATTGTATAGAAATTTATTCCAACGAGTATGTATAGTTATAAACACAAATTAAATTTCACACATGCAAACAATTTGGACAGGTGCCAAATAGAAAAGCGTTACTAAGCAGAAAAACAAAAACAAAAACGAACGAGTCTAGTAGCAGCTAGACTCGATAGGACTGCCCCGATAGTGGCTGAGTTCAATATGTATGCTAATGAAATAGAAGTCTGCACACCGTGACGTTGCAGGAGGCGGTAGTGGGTGCTGTTGAAGGCGTGGGCAGATTTCTTGAAAAGGAAATGGAGGCATGACGAATATTGTACCTGGAGACGTGATACAAATTGCAGATAATGTTCTAGTTCTGCAAGTAAATTTAACATTAATTCGTGCTCGTCACATGACTAAATGTCCATTGATACGTGTGAATCTCAATTGGGTGAGTTAAGCAATTTAATGAGCAAGTACGAGTCTTGTGAGCAGTATTAGAACGCACGGATTCCCACACAAAGCAATATTAAACTAATATTCCACTATTTTTAATGTGATATATTACAATCTCTGGCCACTTTCGAATCTCTTTCACTCAGGGTTTCCGATGCAGTTTGCGAAACTTCAGCACCAATTCACTGCACTGTTGGGAGCTGCTAAACTATTCCTCTGTTCTTGTATGATAGCTGGGAGACGGAAGTGAAAAGTAGTAAGCACAGAAAAGACGATGCTGGCTATGTACTACAAAGAGACAGGTCTAAAAATGATGGTATTACGCGAGCAACAGCATGATAAAGATACAAGGGAAGAAGGAGACGAGGAAAGAAACGAAAACATGAAAGAAACAGGAGTGGGACAGAGGTACAGGAAGCAAGTTAAAAGACGAGACAGTTCACGTATACTAGAAGAAGCTTCGAGAATCATAACTTCAGGAGAAGACGGGAGTGATGGCAAAGTTCACGTAATTCTGATGGATAATTATCCGTACGCAATAATCGGTGTCACGCAAGTGCAACCGACGCATTGAATGATTGGCGCTGTGGGCATTCATGATGGGGATATTCGTTTAAGTGTATATGTAGGGTCTGAGTATGACCAAGTGTTTGAATTGGAGTTCATGAAACGGTGTTGGGCAGGTGTGCCCAAAACACAGGCCCCAGAATCTAAGGATCACAACTCAGTGTAGTCGAGTGCACGCAGGTTCTCACACGAAATCCTTCAAGAACAGTTCTACAAAGACTTCGTATAGAGAGGCCCGACACCAGTCTTCGAACTTGACGTAGTTATCTCAAAACATTCTCTCAGTCTTCCACGTAAAGAATAAGTAGACAATGTCTTGTTTCCGTTTAACAAACTTCCGAATAAAGTACGCAAGAGATTTGATATTTTTAGTCACCACTTTCCCCTGTTGGTGTCGTTTGCAAGTCACTTTCAGCCTGTTCTCGAGAACACAGTGAACGCTCTTCAACAGAAGAATTTCCGTGCAAGTGACCGGCTGCAGTCATCATGGACGCTAACGCTTTAGCGACATTGGCCGGAAGGACTCAGGATACAAGTCCCGGCGTTGGAGTGTTTTCGACATTAGCTACATAGGTTGGACACATTCAGCCGCAGCCTGAAGGAGGATTCTAGTGGCCGGCTGCTCTCATTGTGGTTTTTTCTACGAATCAGAGCGGCTACTACGATCAACAGCAGACGAATGCCGGTTCAGAAACCTAGCAAAAGAATCTCGTACCGCGCGCGATATTTCCTTTCCGCTCCTTGTTCTATCCTATCCTCTTACATTTAGACTTACTTGTACTACACTATCGCACATGTCGGGAGAGCAGTTCGGAGCTCAAATCTTGTCTCAGCAGAGGGAGATACCTAGAAGTGAGGAAAGGGCAAGGGAAGGAAGGGCAGGATGCGGCTTCTCTACAGCCAGTTCATTATTTTCTCTCTGTAATAGAATTGATTTTGATGGATTAGTACATGGGAAACGCGGGGTATTTCAGTTAATTTAAAACGCTTTCGTGCTGCTGCTCTTTGTGCCACATTGGACGCACAAACACGATCCGCATACGAGTCGCAAGTGCAGGACAAAGCGAGGGCGGGGCAGTGCGCGTGGAGCTCGCAAAGGCGGCGGGCAGTGGGGCGGCGGGGACGGCGGGGACGGCGGGGGAGGCGGGAGGGGCGGGGACGGCGGGGGAGGCGGGGGGAGGCGGGGCCGAAGGGGACAGCGGGGGCATCGGGGAGGTGGGGATGGCGCGGGCGTCGGGGACGGCGGGGGCGTCGGGGGCGTCGGGGACGGCCGGGCGGCGGGGACAGCGGGGGCAGCTGGGACGGTGGGGACGGGGCTGCGAGGGCGTCACCGAGGGCGGGGGGCGGCCACTGCCCCGGCGGCGGCGTTGCACCGGCCGGCCGGCTGGCGGCCTGATTAGCCTGGGCCGGCCCGCCGACCTCCGACCCGCGCGCCATCAAGATACGGGCCTCGCACAATGCGGCGAGGTAATGGAAGAGAGCCGGGCGCCGACGCCGCGCGTCTACCGCGGATCCAATCAACGCGCGCGCGCTGGCGGGGGCGGCGGTCGCCACTCGGGGCGCCTGGCGGAGGCCGCCCCGCGCCGCGGGAGCAAAGGGCTCGCAGTGAATGAGGGACGTCGCGTCGCGGCCTCCCCCGCACCGCCCGCCCCGTCCGGCCAGCCCAGTCCCGCCCGGCCCCGCCCGGCCAGCCCCGCCCCGCCCAGCCCCGCCCTCCCGGCCAACTCCGCCCCGCCCCGCACAGCCGGCGCCACGCCTGCCCGCTCCGACTTCGCACATGCCGATGGTGCTCCGGGAAAATTACACATTTCATTTCGCAGGTGATCGGTTTTCAAACGAGCGAAGCCGTTTACTTCGATACTTCGATGTAATTTTTCTGGGTTTAGATATGATGTTTTAATAACAATCTTACCAACGTAAGCCTCAACACACAATTGTACTTTGTACTTATGTTGTATGTTCTAACTTGAAGATTTGCGCAATTGTTTTCATAATGTTTTGTTTTTCCAGACATAATACCTGAAAAAATGACCAAATATTGGACCGCGCAACGTAATAGTTCTTAAAGTTTTATGAAGATATGTGTTATTTTTATCAAGATTAAATGTATTCTCAATATATTCTTAAATATCCCCCCTCCGCATCCATGTTCCATATTTGGATTTTAAGGATATTTGGAGAATTAAGGATTTTAACCATATTTGGATTTTTAAAATTCCATACAATATCAGTTACTAAGAAGTGATTGTCTATAATTAGAAGGATCCCGAAGATTTGAAGATCTTTGACCACTTTTAAAGTTCCCTCGCGCGTAGAAAGGACGATGTATCATCTACGACGGGAACGGGGAGGCGAGGGATTGGAAGGCGGAAGAGTGGAGGACCGGGCAATCCCTAACTGCGGGCTGGGTGTCGGGGCGCCGAGTAGACACGGTGGAGCGTTGCCGCCGCGTTGAGAGAGCAGGCAACAGACGGGGGGAGCGAGATACGAGCCGGCGCGGCGTGACGGGTGGATGCCGGTGCAGCCGCAACCAACCCGCCAGACGATTCGGCGCGGAGATCATTCCGGGCGCGTGTGTGTTTTCGCGCAGATAGCGGCGGGCGGGCGGGCGCGGCGCCGCCCCCGGAGAGGCAATCTCCCTTTAATTCGCGTCTGCGCGCGCAGAAGGCGGCCGCTGATTGCATTCCGCGTCTCGCACGCACGTCTGGCACCGAGCGAGGCTGCGCCGCACCGCGCCGCACCGCGCCGCCGCCCGCCGGAGCCCGAACTCCGGCCCCGCGCGAGGTTGCGTGCGTGCCGTCCCGCCCCGCCCAGCCCCGCCTCGCTCCTCCCCGCCCCGCCCCGCCCAGGCAGGAGGAGAGCACTCGGCGCCCAGCGCAGGTCGGAGGAAACCGTCTTCGTGCTGCGAGCGTAGACATCCGCGGCCCGAGTCAGTAACAAATAGGGAGCGGATTTCTATGATTTCGCTCATTTTTGCCCATCGCTCCGGGCCAGTGTTGTCAAGGTCGATGGCACGACCGAGAGTTCGAGTAGGGCAAATCTTATGGAGCTATAGTCAATTGAAACGTGTCTATTCCTATGGTTTTAACGTAAAATTGGCCATATTCGAGCTAATGTGGCACACTGTTTGAGTCAAATAAGTATTTGTTTGATGATCGTAAAATTGTTGCGGGGTAATGTGGGCACCACCTCAGCCCAAAATCCGTTCATAAAAATTACATTAAATAATATTTATTCCTCATTTTTTTTAAAAAGTAGCGAAAAAAGCCCGAAAAATAGGAGTGTTTATGGGGTTTGTGGCACACCTAAACCCACTTTAAGAACGTTTTTTTTTGGTGCCAATGTTGTTCGTGCTTCGAAAGCTAAATTTTTCACACAGCCATTGAATTGTAGTTTTTTCGACAGTCTTATACAGAATGGTAGGCGACATACACGTCACATTCAGCACACCAACCTGTCTCCACACCACACTCTCCCACAACAAAGATCCGATCCCCAAGCCTCTATCATGTGGGGTGTACTCCATTTCCTGTGGTAGTTGCAATGCTAAATATATAGGCCAAACCGGAAGATCCTTTAAACAAAGGATCAAAGAACACAGACAAGCTCTCACACAAAAAACCACACATTCACACTTTGCCAACCATCTATTAGAACAAGGACACTCGTTCAATGCAGACACTGACGTCAAAATTTAGAAATTGAAAACAGATACACACATAGACTTAAACTAGAAGCAATACACATTAATAATTTATTAAACAATCCCCAACACGCTATTTTGAGTGAACAGATTCCTTCTCTCTCCCCTCTTCTGAAACTGGCCGCTTCCAAAGCACATTAACCCCTCTGCCTGCCTCTTTTCCGCCACCCGCCTGGGCCTTTCCCGCAATGGCCATTTCCTAGAAAAAACCCTGCGTTCTCCCCTCCCTCCATTGAACGTTTCCTTTAAATAGCGTACAATGTCTTCGCCCTTCGCTGTCTTGTCTGGACTGAGGCCCACAGCCGCCTCTAATAGGTATGTCAGTTTGCTCACCTAAATTTATTAATTCATTTATTTATTTAGTTACATATTTATTCATTTTCTATTTTCACCTCACTTCAAAATGTACATTTGTTATTCAAAATTATGTTTCCATTTACACATTTTATATTATACTTTTCCAGTTTTCTTTCACTCCAATTTGTTTCCTAAGATTATTTGTAATAGATTCCATTTATTTTAATTTAATTTTCATTTGTCATTTTTAAAAATTATATGTCCATTTCACATTTTACATTTTCTTTAAAATCCAATTCTTGACAATATTCTGTAAAAAGTTTTTAATTCTTTAAATTTTTTAAAATTTTTTGTAATTTAGATATATTATTATCAGTATTATTATTATTATTATTATTATTATTATTACTATTATTATTTTTGTAGCACTGAAGATGGCCGCAATGCGGCCGAAAAAGCTTTATGCCACAATAAACAGTTACGATGAAGAGCCAACATCTAATATTGATTTCGACTTATACAGAATGTCCGGGATGGAAACGTCGAAACTTGGAAAATAAGCTCTTACGACAATTCTAAGCATATTTTGTCTCATAAACTACGTGGATATTTCAAATGGTTGACAACCAACTTTCGAGTGCTTATTGCGGCTCAACCATATATATATATATATATATATATATATATATATATATATATATATATATATGAATATGTATGTGTATATATATATATATATATATATATATATATATATAAATCGGTCTGGTGTTGTCGGTGACTAGAGGAAACCCCTGGGATTGCTCGCAGTGGCAGGTGCTCCGCGGCGGGCGTGGAGGTGGCGAGGCGCCGGCGCGCCCTGCGCGGCGGGCGGCCGCGGGCGTCGCGATGCAGATGTTTTATGCATGGCGTTAATAGGGCGTATCTGTCATCGGGCGGCGCGGCGATGGTATCGGCGCGTCCGTCGCCCCAGCGCGCCCGCCCGCCCGCTCGCCCGCCGACGCTATTGCCCGCCCACCGCTCTGCCCTGCTTGCAGCCCGGCCGAGCCGCCTGAGACCAGCGCGAGTCCCAACGTACCCTATGGAGAGATGGGGAAATGGATTGACGATGCGTCGAGTCCTTCACGCGACAAAGTTATGATGGGGTGATATGAGTGGAGGTGATGTGTAGATGATGAGTAGACCTCGGAATCTTAGGCACAAGAAACTTATGATTTAGGCACCTAAAATAGGTACAAAAATTATGAATTTAGCCACTTTTAGGCATCAAAAATTACGTTTTAGGCACTTAAAATAGGTTATAAAATGATTAATCCAGGCTTTTAAAAAATATTAGACATGAAAAGTTGTTTCTGGCATCTAAAACTGATCACAAAAGGATTAAATCAGGCATTAGGATTGCATAAGCGACGCGCTGCTGCTAAAAGCCTCAAGCTGTCAACATTGCAGCTGCATAGGGATTTGCAGTTGCCTAAGAAGTGTGTGCTGATCCAAGACGAGCATGAACATCTTCTTTATATATTGACTTGCAGAGCTCCTTATTTTCGGTGTGTTGGGTAAGAGATTTCGGTGCGTAGTCGATTGTATATTTGATCACGGAATATTCGCGTTTCGAGAAATTCTATAGAGGATTTGCATTTCGGTATAACAAATTTATAAAATGGATATTTAAAATATGAAAATTCAAATTACTTCTTTTAGGCAAAAAAAATATGGATCAACCTCCATTTTAGGACACTTCAGTCACTATTAGATGATGTCAGTAGATCTATTTTTTCGTAATTCGAAAACATCGGCAATTATTTTACACAGCCTCCCAAAGGAACTAAATAGGCATTTGTCCTAAAATTCGAGGTCTCGTGATGAGGCATGAGGTGAATAACCGAGGAGGTGGAGTGGTGTTGTAGATTGATTGAATGACTGATGTTTCCAGTCCAGTTAGAGAAGAGATTATTTTATTCCATGAAGTGGCACTGGTTTCCTTCCCTGGTGGATGGTGAGATCCGGCGTCAGCTTCAGGGTATTCCCTTTCTAGGTATCTCCCCCCGGTACTGCCCCCGCCGGGACAAACTCTAAACTCTCGACGTCTCTGCAAGGGGCGGGACAAGCTCTAAGCACTCAATCTGGCATGTGCGGTAGTGTAGTGTATGTGTATGTATGTGTGTGTGTGTGAGTGTGTGTATGTGTGCGCGTGTCTGTGTGTGTGTGTCTGTGTGTGAGAACACTGAGAGAATGACACAAGGAAGAGGAAGGAAACATCGAGCGGGGTAAGTGGCCCGTTTGCGATTGTCCTGCTCGGGCATTCGGCTGTTATTGATCGAAGAAACCGAGAAAAACTCCGATCAGGGAAGAGGGTTATGAGATGTAATGATTGATTGATTGAATGATGCCCGGGCGCGTCAACTACTAAGATCATTAGTCCTGTAATTGTAGTGCATGTTTTTTCCTCTTGAAGATGCGGTGATCTTCCCACGATGGATAGTGAGATCCGGCGTCAACCTACATGTCTCCCAACGGAGTTTTCCTCAACCAGGTAGCTCTCGCCAGCTACGGATGCACCACCCCAGCCGGGACAAGCTCTAAGCTCCCGATCGGTCTCCCGGCATGTGTGGTAGTGTAGTGCATAGTGTTACGTAATAGATGGTAAGTTTACGAGGTGATAAAGTGATGAAATGGAGAGGTGATGATCGGATGAAATATAGATGGAAAGGGAGTGATCAGATGACGAGGTGGAGAGGTCGGAAGATCAAGTGCCGAGGCGGCCAGCTTGAGAGGCGGAGGAATGATGAAATGGAGTTACCAAGCGGAGAGGTGATGTAGTGTCGAGGAGGAGGGGCGAAGAAATATCGACTTAAGAGGGCAGGGGAGAAGGGTTGACTATTTAGAGAAGTAGCGGAGAGGAAGATAAGAAGAAGGGAAGTGAAGAGTAGGAGTGATGTTAGGGAATGAGACGTAGGAATAGTAGTGATGTGACACAATTCTCCTCCTCCTCCTAAACATGCTCCAATCATGTCATATTTAGTAACTTTCCTTTAGAGCCACTTTTGTTCCTTCTACATCAATTCAATTATGCTTTATTTTCCGTGGCGATGCTTGGGCCATCAGAATTCCTCTTTCGCTTGAACAAGCAAATTCCGCTACGCTCCTTTCATCATCTAGCGGAGAAGAGATGTATCACTCGGGCGACAAAATAGGCGATATGAGTTTAGTTCAGAGGCGTCTTTTAGGCTTGACGATCATTTAGATGCAGTTGATCCACTACGTCGGACAGCTGGCTTTACTTCCCCTCCAAAAGAAGGAGAATAGCTTAAAACCCCATAGTTTCCATCGGGTTTGAATCAGCGAACTCGGATATAGCAGACCGATCAGTGGAGGATCTAGGGGGCGGGCGTGAGGACCTGGCACATCCCCGGAAGGCCTAGTGTTTTCGTTTATTACCTTCCTTTATTTATCAAAATTTATTTAAATATTTATTTATATTAGAATTAAGTAATTATTTAAACACAAATATTATATGATACTATATATACTATAAAAACAATTCACAATATAATCGCAAATATGTTTATTAACAAAAATCTATGATAGCCCCCCTCCCCCCAATAATTCGCTGGATCCTGGGTCCGATACGCCAACAGTTACACCACCGAAGCCGCAGTACATCCACCAGTGTTCTCTATTTCTCTTCTCCGCTGATTGCAATTGCACTGGTCTTATCACCCGCACAATTCGCCCTTCCCTCTGTTCTGCGCCATCGCCATTGTGCCTCCCTGCCACTCACAAGGAAGCACCTGCCTCACCTGCCGTGCCGCTGCTCGCTCACCCGCGTCGCCGCCCGCCCTCCTACTCGCTCGCCCGCCCGCCCGCCCGCCCGCCCGCCCGCAAGCCCGCCCGCCCTCCCGCCCGCCCGCCCGCTCGCTCGCCCGCCCGCCCGCCCGCCCGCGCGCCCGCCCGCGCGCCCGCCCGCCCGCGCTGCCCTGCAGAGACCGGTCCGTATTCTCGTCGTTGTATTCTTTTTCGTTTTCACATTTAATAATTAATAGGAATTTAGGTGCGGAGGTTGTGAAGCCGAAGTTTGTGCCATATATTAAACTATTAGCAATTAATGGTTTTTAAAATATTCTCGTATACTAATTACAGAGTGTGTGTATACCAATCACAAGGACGTACGAGGGCATATAAATAACGGAAATCAAATTCCGAACGAATATTAAGAGATGATTTACAATGCAGGATGGGTCTTATCAGATTTGTATCAAATTTGGATGACACGCTAAATAAATGCTTCGATGAGAAGCAAGTGCGTCAGTGTGAGGCCATACAATTGCTGTCTTTTGCTGCCATCAAATATGTGGTAAGCTAAAACCTTGTATAATTTTAATTGCTTAATTTTTCCTCTCCTAGATTAACTAAAATTAGCTGTCGTTTTGAGAAATAGCTGGTAAACTATAGTAAAAAAAATATTTGTAAAAAATAGCAACATTTAATAGAGTTACTTAGAACATGTTCCTAAGCAACTCTATTAATGATTCACTGAAACAATTAAGTCTTTCAGAAGGTACTGATTTTTATCGCACAACGGAGCACACAAACAGAAGGGTAATTATATTATGTGAGATCATTAGCTTCAGCAGAACCATTAGTTATCGACTACGACAGTCGAGTGAATACCCTCCGTTTCATGAGGGCGGGGTCGTATCTGGCGAGCGCACAAGGAAAATCGTTTCGTACTATTTCCGTGCTCTATAAATAAACTTTGGCAAAATAAGGAAAACATTAGTATTTCTTCAACCTCTCACAACTACTATTATTCATTTCCTTTTATTTGGCGATGAAACTATTTATTCTCACAACATGAAGTTGTTTTCTGTAAAAAAGAATGAATTTCTCAACAGACCTACATTGTTGGTCCGTTTCTGTGGTTCTATAAACAGTTGGGGTGATCTTATGAAAAAGAGTCGAATAAATTCGTTGTAACGATGTCTAACGTTTTCCCTGTCAGGTTTCTTCATGTGTACAAATAAGACTTAGTTAACCTCACATTCCCTGAAACATTCCTATAATCCGATACATTTCTAGTTTCTTAAATTCTTGCGTCTATTTGTTTACATGAAAAGGTATTGTGTCTTTATTTTATTAATAATCAATCATATTTAATGTCCATTTCATTATCTGCATTTTATGTTTAAATTTGGCACATTTGTTAGATATTGTTGAAATTAAACACAATAATAAATGGTGTCATTTTATTTGTACATTAACAAATCATTTCTACATTTGTATTATAATTAATTTAATTCTTGGTTTTTAAATTGTAAAATAATATTATTACATCTGCAAGTTGATACTCGCAGAAATATTTTAGCATTCTCTTATATACAAAAGGAGCGTATGGGGAAACTTTCTTGAGTTTCCGAGGCACTGCGAGCAAAAGGATTTATATGCTATTTTTAAAAGAACAGAGCAAAATATTTCTTCTGCGCAATTAGTATATATTCACACGTTCATGCAAGTGAGCATTTAGATCAGAAATCCCATATGAATATGTGACACCAACACTCCAAAGAAAGTCTTATTTTATATTGCGGACAAAAAAATTGGGTATTATTTTTTCCTAAAATGACTCTTCTCAATTTCTCGTACGTGCGTATTTCATGTTTTGCGTGTCCTTTTCAATTATAAATTATTATAGTTCTTATTAATGTGAAAGGTAAAATTTACAGTTTTCGTTGTTCTTAGCCACTTCATGTTATTTTTCTTCACTAGAATAAAAACTTCAATTCACAACAAATAGAATTTACCCATACCTATCCAAATGTAAAAACTTTACTTCCCTTTGACAACAACCTCATTATAACAATAGAAAGAGAATCGTGTATGAGTAATATTATGTAATACAATATTTATGTTTCATTTAAGCTTTATTGCAACGTTTTTAACACTCGAGAGTAGTAGCTTCTATTCACTTGAGAATATTAATGGTTCTTTCCCGTTACAGAAATGTTGTGAGGTGGTCTGAAGCGAATGATGCTCCGTCAATGGGTGATAGTTCAAGTCTGAAGTAGGTTAAGCAGAAAATGTTTAAATTAATACAGCGCCAGCAAATACAAGTAATAGATCCGCAATCGAATGTAAATAAAATTTAAACTTTTAATTGTGAAATATTGATTTAAGATTTTATTTAAACAATACCAATGGTCAGCTGATCGGAAGCTATTAATAGAGACACATTTTCTTGGCCCCAGAATACCTACTTCCACTCCTTTACTAACATTAGTTAAATTCAGAATAAATAATAGAAAGGAGCGTTGATGACAAAATCTAAGGACCCGAAATGTTTGCAACAATGTAGTAGAAACTGTTTTTCATCGAATAACGTTACAGATTTTATATAAGAGACATTTCGAAATAAAGAACCCACCCACTCCTCTCGCATCTAGCTAAATGAGGGTTCAAGAAAACATGCGCAGACAATACTTCAGGCTAAATATTCGTCTACAGAAAGCGGTACGCAATATTGCTGTACAGTAACAGTTCACTAGTGGAGCGACACGACTTCTTTGATTCTTAGATATGGGTCATTAAAACAGGGATGTCGACCATCTGAAATAATTGTAACTAAATATAATTCTAATATTCGATAATTCGGATAACCGAACAAAAAATGACAAGTGTACGTAAAATGTTGTACGTACAAAGTTCGATAGTAGTACAGAATGATACTATAATGACAGATGATTGACTGTAGTACAGTATCTCGTCAATATTTTATTATTGTCAATCATATCGGATGTCATTATCAATACTCACGTCAGTATTACGAAAGAAAATGAATACGTACAGCATACGGTACCTAATTAAAAAAATAATTATTCAGAGAAAATATGAGTTTGGATATTTGACGTTTCGGAAGATTGACGTTCGAATAATCGACGTAAAACTGTAATTATTTGGGAAAATAAATGGAAAACGTTTTAGGTCCTCTAATCAAAAGAAGTACTTCGTATTTCACACATAAACAGTGCATCTCTTATTCGCTATTAAATTACACAATAAAAACTTTTAAAATCAAACATTACATTAAAAGTCAGTTTACTCAGTACTGCTTCGATGATGACGGAGGACAAAATTCAGCAATGCCATTTCATATTTCATTAAATAAATATTTTCCTTTGTTTCTCCTCCGACATATAAATGAACGAACAATTCAACATGTTTTGCCAGTCGCCAAGTGTTTCAGTAATTTGCGAGTTAACACCAGTGTGAGGATCAACGACGTTGTATGTGTATATCCACGTTCACGTATATTGCAGTATGCACTCCATACATCAGAGATGATGGTTGTTCCGGGTAAAATATATTCCTGTATAATGGGTAATAAAGAAGGCAGATCTGTTATTAACTGCCACTAAAACATTCATAAAATTCCATGCAAATTCCTCCAAAGCTCACTATTGGGGAAGAACGCTTCCTTCATTATTTTCCTTTCATGAAAATAAATTTCCTGTTATTTCGGCACCAATTTTTATAGGATTTCGTAGTTTGGCGTCAATTTTTATAGCTTTTCGTTTATAATTACACCAATCTACAACTGTATTGAAAATTATTTCTAATTCATGCTCCCCTAAAAATTGTTAAATATTTTGACCAGCAGTACCTAAAAAGCGCCATTTTTCGAAAACCAGAGAAAGTATCAACACGTATAGATTTTTTATCCACAACATTGATTTGTAGAGCGAATCATTTTCCTTGTGTTATAATTGAATGTCATGTCATGACCGTAAACGCATTTCCTTTAATCATGTAATATTGCTTTTCTCGTGAAGAAATTTCTTCATCGGTTTAGTAATTTTGAGCTCTTTTTATTTTTCAGAGTGTGAGAAAATTTATTCTGTGAACTCTAAATGACAAATTGGAACTATTGGAATTATTTTATAAATTCCACATGACTTGAGAACAACAAGACAAATCAATCAATACAAATCAAAAGAACCTACTCACCCCTGGGAGACATGCGTGCACATTTGAGCCGTTGAGAGCAAACGTGGTGTAAGTAAAATTTTGGAAGTTTTGAGTTAGATGCATTGGTGGATGGTTTGAACTTTGTTCCATCACAGGCTAAAATGGCGAGAGTCAAACTGCAATATTTCTTAGCTAGAGGCCAGCTAAACGCAGAAGTAGCCAACAAGTTGCTCATACTGCATACAATTGTGGTGTAACTCACAGGTGGGGCGAAACAATAGCTTCCAGGGGCTCCCTAGAAATAGCTTCTTGTTTATCTGCACCCATTACAGAAGAAGAATCTCGAGAGAAAAAAAACTTTTAATTTCTTTTAGTGATACGTGAAAAAGTCAAAATCGCAATTTGAAAATTGCTCTCTCTTGGTTGAAAATAGTGAAAAAGCCCTATTTGCCCCATTTTTCCATCACATTACTATCTCAGACGAAAATTGTGCATGTCATTTATTTGATTGTAGTCATAGTTTTCAGAAACGGTATGTGCCAATAAACAATATTCCAGTCAAAAATATCTGTAGTAAATTAAAAGAATATCTCCTTAACACGTTCATAACACATTAGATAATTTATTTCTAAGCATTATAGTTTTAAAACTGTTTTGTTAACACATTTTCCGGAAAGTATGTTTTTTGACTTACACCTCTTTTGCTGAGAAGAGCTCATATAACAGAAATGATTATATCTAAATTAATATTCTTAACTCATGTCATTGTATAAGAGAATTAAAAATTTTCACGCATGAATAAAATATGATTTTACTCCTTTAAAACACAAATGACTCGCACGCGAATGTATTCAGTTGAACCCTTCCGCACTCTCTCTCTCTCTCTCTTTCTCTCTCTCTCGACAATGTAACCCCAACAGTGGTGAAACGAGCGCTAATGAACCAGGCCTTTCCACAAACGCTCCGCACTTCCGCGCCCGTCCAGAAGCGAAGTCAGTCGCAACCGATCAGCGTGACTCGCGCTGTCAAGGGCCCGGCGCGACGCGTTATTTTCGGCCAGTCATTGACTGAGCCCGGGGCACACCTCGCCCTCGCACACAAGCGGAGGCGTCGGTCGCGCGGCGGTGGCACGAGGGCGCCAAGTGGAACGGCCATCAGCTCAGACGCCTTCCCGCTCCGCCTGCCCACTTCAAATATTACGGGCTCGCACATGTTGAGAAGGCGCGCGGCGCCGCGGCCGCACGGAGAGCGCTCGAAGTTTCGCACGGCGGTGACGAGCAGCTGTTGGAAGGCAAGCCTCCGCCTCCGCGTGGTCTACTTGTGTTTGCTGGACGCTGTTTGACGACACGTCGATCAGCGCGTGCAGGTGCGGAGGAGGACGTTGCAGAGAGAAATGACAGAGTTTTTGTCACCTCGAACGTGAAGTACTATCGATCTTCTGTTCATGGGCAGTTCAAGTTTCGCATCACTTTAGTCCATCTGCGCATGCCCAGAAGATCGATGGTTGCGAGCAGGGACCGAATACCGAAATAATAGCGGTAAAGGTATTCATACCGGTATAGAAATACCTTTACCTCTACTATACCTTCATTCAAAATACCTTAAAAAATACCGGTATAAGACGTCAAATACCGGTATTTTAGAGGTATTTTACCTTTATTCGACGTCTATACCGGTAAAATACCTCTAAATAGAGGTATTTTACCGGTATTTTCTCATGAAAATACCGGTATTTCAGTAGAATCATACAGGTTTCGAAGGGAAACAACCTGGCGTGTGGGCGCGCGAACGCGCGTGTGGGAGCGCGAACGCGCGTGTGGGAGCGCGAACGCGCGTGTGGGAGCGCGAACGCGCTTGTGGAGTCGTGTGAGCGTGTAAGGGAACGAACGCGCGTGTCGGGGCGCAAACGCGCGTGGGGTCGCGCGCGCGTGTGAGCGCGCGAACGCGCGTGTGGGAGCGCGAACGCGCGTGTGGGAGCGCGAACGCGCTTGTGGAGTCGTGCAAGCGTGTGAGGGAACGAACGCGCGTGTCGGGGCGCAAACGCGTGTGGGCGCGCGAACGCGCGTGTGGGAGCGCGAACGCGCGTGTGGGAGCGCGAACGCGCGTGTGGGAGCGCGAACGCGCGTATGGGAGCGTGAACGCGCGTATGGGAGCGCGAACGCGCGTGTGGGAGCGCGAACGCGCGTGTGTGAGCGCGAACGCGCGTGTGGGAGCGCGAACGCGCTTGTGGAGTCGTGCGAGCGTGTAAGGGAACGAACGCGCGTGTCGGGACGCAAACGCGCGTGGGGTCGCGCGCGCGTGTGAACGCGCGAACGCGCGTGTGGGAGCGCGAACGCGCGTGTGGGAGCGCGAACGCGCTTGTGGAGTCGTGCAAGCGTGTGAGGGAACGAACGCGCGTGTCGGGGCGCAAACGCGTGTGGGCGCGCGAACGCGCGTGTGGGAGCGCGAACGCGCGTGTGGGAGCGCGAACGCGCGTATGGGAGCGTGAACGCGCGAATGGGAGCGCGAACGCGCGTGTGGGAGCGCGAACGCGCGTGTGGGAGCGCGAACGCGCTTGTGGAGTCGTGCAAGCGTGTGAGGGAACGAACGCGCGTGTCGGGGCGCAAACGCGTGTGGGAGCGCGAACGCGCGTGTGGGAGCGCGAACGCGCGTATGGGAGCGTGAACGCGCGTATGGGAGCGCGAACGCGCGTATGGGAGCGTGAACGCGCGTATGGGAGCGCGAACGCGCGTGTGGGAGCGCGAACGCGCGAACGCGCTTGTGGAGTCGTGCGAGCGTGTAAGGGAACGAACGCACGTGTCGGGGCACAAACGCGCGTGGGGTCGCGCGCGCGCGTGTGTGAGCGCGGGAACGCGCGTGTGGGAGCGCGAACGCGCGTGTGGGAGCGCGCGTGTGGGAGCGCGAACGCGCGTGTGGGAGCGCGAACGCGCGTGTGGGAGCGGGAACGCGCGTGTGGGGACGCGAACGCGCGTGGGTTGGGCGCGAACGCGCGCGTGTGGGAGCCCGAACGGGCCACTGATCGGACATTATCTTTTGTTCCTAATCCTTTCGCCTTAAATACACACTCTTTCACGCTCTACACTATTAGACCTCAGGAGACTAGTCAGAGTGTGTTCCTATTAACGATTGAATGATTATAAGTGATTCCGAGCGCGGCAATTGCTAACCCCGTAAGTGCAGGGCGTTTTCTACGAGAGGTGGCAGTGATCTTCCTCATTGCATGGCAAGATCAGGCGCCGACGTACCGTCGATTAGCGGGATTTCCCTCAACCAGGTATCTCCCACCAGCGCCCCCCTCCCCAGCCGGCAAAACCTCCCGCGCGGTCTTCCGGCATGTATGGCAGTGTAATGCATGTTAGTGTAAGTGAAGGGGTGAGGATAGGACAAGAGGAAGGAAAGATCGCGCGCGGTCTGTGGCCCGTCTATTAGGGTACTGCTCCGGCAATCCTCTGATATTGTTCGGAGAAACCAAGGAAAACTACTGATCAGAGCAGCCGGCCGCTAGAATTCTCCTCGGCCCGCGCGCGATCTTTCCTTCCTCTTCCTTGTCCTATCCTCACCCTCAAAACTCATAAATATGAAATTTAAGTGCTGTGAAGTATGGCAAGTAGTTTTTAAAACAATTGCAACGTGCCGCCTCTCGAAGTGCAGACATCGCCGTGCGTGGTCGGGCCTGCGGCCTCTGCCAGGATATGACCTTCGACATCAGTTGTGAAAGAACGAAGGCGATAGAAATCTGACATCGGTTGATAAGACTTCACGCAACGTTCCTTGGCGCATTCCGATTCTCGGAATCAGTTTCCCTTTGTAAGAAGTGCGAGGGCTGCGCCGTTGCGTAGGCAGTTTCCGGAGGTCAGCGTTTCGACCCACGAGAGTCTCCGGTTCGGCAGAGGATAACGCACTCGACCTATATACTCCACGCTATTAATTTCTTTTCGAAGTGAGTAGAATTGAAATATGAGAGAAGGATGTTTGACCGTAGGCCCCAACAAACGCTTTGCCGAATGTGTACTGTGTGTGTGTGAGAGAGAGAGAAAAAGAAATCGAAAGAGAACGAAAGAGAGAAAGAGAAAGAAAGAGCGAGTGTATATAGCGCGTGGGTGCATAGAGCGTGAGTGTATAGCGCATAAGTGTGTAGCGCGCGTGTGATAGGTGCAAGCATGTGTTAGGCGCTCGCGTTTATTCGGCTCGCGCGTTTGTTCGGCGCGCGCGTTTGTTCGGCTCGCGTATTTGTTCGGCTCGCGCGTTTGTTCGGCGCGCGCGTTTGTTCGGCGCGCGCGTTTGTTCGGCGCGCGCGTTTGTTCGGCGCGCGCGTTTGTGCGGCGCTCGCGTTTGTGCGGCGCGCGCGTTTGTTCGGCGCGCGCGTTTGTTCGGGGCGCGCGTTTGTTCGGATCGCGCGTTTGTTCGGCGCGCGCGTTTGTTCGGATCGCGTTTGTTCGAATCGCGTTTTTGTTCGGCGCGCGCGTGTGTTCGGATCGCGCGTTTGTTCGGCGCGCGCGTTTGTTCGGATCGCGTTTGTTCGAATCGCGTTTTTGTTAGGCGCGCGCGTTTAATCGGATCGCGCGTTTGTTCGGCGCGCGCATTTGTTCGGATCGCGCGTTTGTTCGGCGCGCGCGTTTGTTCGGATCGCGCGTTTGTTCGGCGCGCGCGTTTGTTCGGATCGCGTTTGTTCGGCGCGCTCGTTTGTTCGGTGCGCGCGTTTGTTCAGCGCGCGCGTTTGTTCGGCGCGCGTGTTTGATGTCCGCACGTGTTGGCGCGCGCATGTGTTTGGGGCGCGTGTGTTTGGCGCGCGCGTGTGTGGGCGCGCGCGTGGGTTTGCCGCGAGCGCGTGTGGCACGCGTTTGTGGCGCGCGCGCGTTTGTGGCGCGTGTGTGGGGCACGCGACACTATTTCCATTGAAAATACCGGTATAATACCGGTATAACCTTTATGGACGTCCATACCGGTATAGACGTCCTATAAAGGTATTTTACCGGCAGTGGCGGCTCTACCATAAGGTCACACGGTCACGTGCCCTCCCACTTGTAAAGGAAAATATTAATAGTGGACTGAAATGCGTGTCATATTATCGAGTAATAATTCTAGAGAATTTACGTTAAGGTTTTCACTGGCGATATCGATACTATTTCACAGCGCAGATAACGAGGTAGTTGTGGCAACAGGGCGAAGTCCGCAAGCTTCGTGTGACCAGCTCCCTCCCGTTTAGCAAAGATTTTCCTCATAGTGCGAGGAAAAAAGGGAGGGGGTAATGCTCCCTTAAGGCCCTTCACGGTCACAAGTTTTTTGTGACTGCCACTGCAAGCGCCACTTTACAGATGTACAAACAACGCTCATAAAGTCTGATAAATGAAATGCTGATTAGCTCAGGACCCGCGTAATCTTCATAATATCAGCAGCTGTGATTCTGTGAGATTTTTTTTTCTTGATCGTGAGCGTTTGTTGTTTCAATTGAATTGTCCTCTCTTCTCACTCTGCCTAGTTAATATGTGAGAAACCAATGAGGAATTTCAAGTGTTTTTCAGTTTACAGCGCTTAAACTTCAAAACAAAATTTTTATTAGTTATTTTCTAGCTTTTTGTTTTGTGCCCTACCTGGCCTGAAGTTTAGGAGCCGCCACTGTTTACCGGTATAAAAGAATAAAGGTATTTTATACCGGTATGAAAAAATACCGGTATTTTACCGGTATTTTTACCGGTATTCAATACCTTTTCGGTCCCTGGTTGCGAGTCGATAGTCGAACACTGCAATTCAGCTGCTTGACTTTCAACATGTTTAAAAATAAATGAGAAATTGATTTCTGGTAAATGTATTACATATTCTGGGAAATACTATTGAATTTCTAAATGTGTTATAAAATTGTTCAATTGTTTGCAGACACAGTTACATGGAAGTAGTAGAATGAAATGGTAGGGAAGGAATTATTTACAGAAAAAAATTGTTTTGAAAGATACCGTCCAGCTAGTGGCGCTACATCACACATTTTCTCGCATTATTCCTAACTTTTGCAGATTTAAAAGATTCAGAGAGTTCATCGAAAATAGCAATTTTTTAGAGTTCATTGCCCATATTTTCATGCAAAATTACGCAAAAGTACTCAAATTTTCGAAAAATTTTACATGACCTTATTTGAAAATCTATCTTTAAGGAACAGATTTCATTAAGTATCAAGGACCCACAAAACATGGATTCTAGCTACACAATGTGATGAGATTAACTGATTATTTTTATGAATTTATTGACTTTTTCGTTACCAGGGCCCTATAATAAGTTTTTCTTCCGAAAATTTGCCGTTTTTTTTCGCGCAGCATTACATAACTTTCTCTCTACTTTGTAGGGAGAAAGTAAAAATACTGGAAGCATTTTTGAGAAAATTTTGAAAATGTTAAGGCTCCATGTAAAGTATCCCCCGAAACCAAAAATCAGATTTAAATTCTCAGGGCTCCGAGTTCTGCCAGACCGAACATGGAATAACAGTTTCGGAGAAAATCGTGACACTAGCTAGGAGAGGCACTAGCGTTTTACAGAGGCTACAGAAACAAACCGTTTTGCTTAAACCAATTGATCGGTATGAAGCACCCACAAAACATGGATTCTGACTACACGAAGTATTAGATGAAGTTATTTACTACAGATATAAACAAGATTTATTCATTTTTCGATACCGGGTCCCTACATTACGAGATTTTCGAACAAAAAATCGCCACTCTCCGCTGCAACATTACGTTACTTTCTCTTCACTACGTAAGTACATAAAATGGCCAGAAAGTCAAGAGTCGCGTTTTCCAGCTGCCCATACCATTAACGAAAAAATTTAAAATAATGTTTTTAAAAAATATATTAATGTTGTGAAATATATCGTCTTGACAACCTCTTAATAATAATAGTTGTGAATGTTTAACGTTAAAGTTAAAAAGCAGCCAATGTTATGTAACTGACCCTTCGTATTTTACAATTTTCGTCGTATATTCCTTTTCACAATAGCACTTCCATCTTCTTCACATTTATAAAATTAATTATTTTACAATTTCTACAGAATTTTGCTTAGAAGCTAAGCTTTAATCATTCTCTTTAAACGAATGTTTTGTAAGAACATAATTTTTCTAGTACATTGTGTTTCACATATTGTACATTAATAGATGCACATCAAACTTATTAATTATATATATATATATATATATATATAAGCTTATTAATTAACGATTTTCAATATTTATTTCAAATACTTTTCATATTACAATGGATGGAATCTGCAAGAAAACTTTGTTTTCATTCTAAGCTCGTTTTGCACGTGTGAATGTAACATTTACAGTTCACGTTAGCACAGATTTCCCCCGCTCAGTTCTACTTGGGCATAACAAATAAAAACTACGAGAATAAACAAGTTAAATAGTGAAATGATGCTCTAATTGTTACCAATAACAAAAATTGTATCTGTTGTCACGAGTTATTCGTATGGAAGAGGTAAGGAAGATAAACTTGTAATTGTGCTTCTCGAAAACCTATCTAACTCCTTCAACACATGAACGTGTCGTAAGGCACACAAACACATGTAAATCACTATAATTGAACAGTTTCAACAACCGAGTATCGACTGACGACTCTGCATGCATGGAGCGAATACGTTCATGCAGATAATTTGCATATCTGACCTTGTAAAAGGAAGCGCTTGAGTAATTTCCACGAGGCTCTGTCTCGGTTTCGGCGAGCAAAATGTCAGCTCACGCGAACTTCTGCAAAGCAGTTTCTCTTCGCCTGCGAGATCATCAACCTACTTTTCTGCTAATTTCTTGTGATGGAAGCAATTTTGTGAGAAAGAGGGCGGAAATTTTGTAATTGTGAACAAGAACTACGAAAAAGTAAGGAAAACATTTATAAATTTAATTGGATGAAATCGTACTAATATATGATTAAGAAATCTTTTGTCCGCGAACTAAGGACTACAGTCAAAACAATTCATTTCTGGCTCCCAAATAATTTATGCTAATAGTGCTACTTCGCAAAAATATTTCAATGTACGCGCGTTCATTGGCATTGTGCAAATAAAACTTTTGGCGAGGAGACATGTTTGATCTCATCACTTTTCGATTATTGGCTGTTACAAAAGCAAGATACAAGCGGTGAGAGAGCCCAGTTGAAACTAACCACAAGCGGTACTTCAAGTATATGCATGATATAGGATGGAATATATCATATATATGGATGGAATGTATCATATACATGGAATATAGTATGATACAATGACATGAAGTTTTCCTTGCCATAGTGGAAGCATTTTCGTTTCCGAGGACGTTTATGTCGACACTAAAAGTAATTGTTTTAAGTCACTTTAAGATTTTTTATGGTGCTAGCCTCTCCGCTCCAACCTCAAAACTCGAAATCTTGTGATGGGTTGACACCTCTTCAGAGCTTGGATTCACCACGCTTTTCAGAGCCCTCGCTTTTCTGTCAGGGGTTCTCTTCCCTCCAGGGGAGCCTTTGGGCTAATCCCTACTCGCAAGGCAAGGGGCAGTACATATTTACTGGCGGTGCCTAGTCGCCATGTCACTAGGTTGCCATCGAGCATAGGTGTATTTTAAATGAGTGTAGTTCCACGAACTACCCTCTCACATCACACACCCTGATAACCTAGTCACCTTGGTTTGAGGGGACTTCGGTCATGCCATCAATACTCCTAGTCTGCATATCTGAAGATTCGTTCCATTGTCCACCACTTTGTGGACCCACCCAGTAGCAGAGCTCCTCTTTAATACTATTGCCGTTCCTGCACATTTGATGGAAGTGCATCAAAATTGATCTTGGAAAAAGCTAAAAGTAGAATTCAAGCGATAGAAATGAAATTTTTGCAAAGTAATCTAGGATACACCCTGCTAGATAAAAAGAGGAACGCGCATGTAAGAAAAGATTTAAATGTCATGCCAGTTTGAGATAAAATATCTACTAATAAGAAGAAATGGTTTGGAGAGGATGCCAAATGAGAGACTGCAGGCAACAGCTCTTCAATAGTATATTCCACAAGGACAGACATAGGTGGGCGAAAGAAAAAGTGGACACTCGAACGGGCTGAAGCCTAATCCGTGCTAGTAGGAGAAGACGACTACGAATTTGAAGCAGTGACGAGTATATGTCGTCACCACTTAACGATTTCCTCATTTTCTACAGACGAGGAATGCCAGGAACAAAAAGCACTTCTGCCGATCCTCGGTGGCCGAGATCGTTTAGGCAGTAGCGTCACATCGATTTCGGACCCAAAAATCGCGGGTTCGAGTCCCGCTTAGGGCATGGTTGTATTTGTATTCGTCCTTTCACCCCCTATCATCACCATATCATGTCATCTTCAATTACATAACGTTAGACCCAATAGTGGTCGCTAATTGACCTTGATGTTAATGCGACTTAAAAAACAGCACTTGCGCAGGTTAGGCGCGGGCGTAGGAATCAGCTTGTCACACAGCGCTTGAGGTAGGGGAGACTGGCGCCAAGCAGTGCCAGGCCGGAGGGTCGTGCCGCTCCCACCCCGCCGATGCCAATCATGATGGACGACACAGCCGCCGCGCCGCGCCACGCCGGCACAATGGCACGTGCCGACCTCGCGCCGCCATCCCCGACGTCCCTCTCCCTCCCGCCCCGCCCCCTCTCCCCACTTCCTTCCCCGCCCCCGAACTGCCTTCGCAGCACTGCCTTCTCTCGCAGTAACACACGTTATTGGAAAAGAGAGGACAAAACCCTGCTTTTGGCGATGGTGTAGCGGTTAGCGTAACGCACTGCTATACCCAAGTTCGCGGGTTCAAACCCGATCGAAGCCGTGGATTTTTAGGGGCGAAAAAATCCTTCGTACGCCTTCCTTCGGAGGGGAAGTAAAGCCGGCTGTCCCATGTTAGCAGATTTACTTGCATGTAAAAGATCCTCAAGCATAAATGAAGCCTCTGAGCTAAATTTAAATCGCCGGTTTCGTCGCCTCAGTAATACCTTCTTTCCGCTCTATCCGGGGAAAGGAGTGTAGCCAGCAATTGTGAGCAATTGTCAGACGGAAGAGCAGGCCTCATGGCCTGAGTCTCGCCACGTAAAATAAGGCAATTCAATTAAAAAAAAAGAATGAGTTAATAAATAAACGAAGCACGGCGAATCGTTGTCGTCTGTCAATTGATTTATTAGTCAACCTGCATCACATTTATGCTTTAAATGCTTTCGTGATGTAGTGACCCCTTCAAGGCGCCCTCAAGCCACAATCCTGTAACTCGTAGCTGGTACACCGAGATTGAGGAGAGGTAGAAAGAAAGGTGGATTTAAACTCCTCACGTGCGGTAAGTAAGGAGTGAGGATAGGACAAGGAAGAGGAGGGAAAGATCGTGCGCGGTCCGTGGCCCGTTTGCTAGGGTACTGCTCCGGAATTAGCCAAGTATTGATGGGACAAAGCACGGAAAACTACCGATCAGAGCAGCTGGCCGCTAGAATTCTTCTCCAGACAGAGGCTGAATTAGGCCTTTTGTGTAGCAATTGTCAAAAACACTGTCATCGTCAACATTCGCACCTAGGACCTCTCGGTCAGCGGCACTGCAGTGTCATCAATGACGCCCGGAGGCACCTATGCCCTGAGACACCGAGATTGAGGAGAAGAAGTAGAAAGAACGATTAATTTGCCAAGTGATACAAGCTCTGCACTTAATAAATCACGCATTCTATGCATTCCTATTTCCGCTTATGAAGTTCAGCATGATCCCGAAGGAATCTACCTTTAATAAAATCAGGAATTTATTAGCTCATAATCGTCATCATTAGATGTTTGAGCTAATATACCGTCAATAAATGAATTTCGTGGCTCATCACCCTCATTTTCATCATTTACTAGACAGTTCACCAAAAAGTTACCTAAAAAACGGGGCGATGTTTACAGACAATACTGCAATCTTGGTTGCTACATTAGTTTATGTCATCTGTTTCTCCAAGTTACACGACGACTGTTCACAATAAAATTATCACCAATGCTCTGCCTAGCAACCGTTCCTTCCACTACTGCGTAGAAAAAAATGCCATGTTATATTACGTATGTGTGCTCTTTTTAACAAAAAAAGTGCAATGTTTCTCCTATCAGGCTTGACTAGTACTCATTTGTTGTCAACGATGGAATTATCTACAAGTAGTATGATAATAATAAATACGGTATTGAAATAAATACTGTTAGAAAGGAATGAAAAGCAACAAGAGTCAGAAGAAATTTTACAATAATAACGAAAAAATAAATTCCAAAATCGACTGAATTAATAAACGGCAGACTATTGAAAACTCTAATAATAGCTTCCCTTGTACGCAATAAATGCCAAAAAATTAACCGTTAACTGGTGACGTGCGGTCCCAGTGACGGCGAAGAAAAAACTCTCTGTCCTCTCGACTGGTGCAATGGAGGAAGTTTACGTTTACAGTACCTTCTTATCTCTTTCTAGACAATATTCGGGCATGGGCTAGCTTATCTAGTTGCAGCGTGCGCTTCTGATAATCAGTTGAAGTTACGTATGGGTCTCGATGACCACAACTCACCAGTAGTAGAAGTTTATACTTGGTAATGCACGTTTATACTTAGTAAATAATTTTCAAATAACAGTGTGTTTCTTATTACAATAAAGGTTGTTTTATGTGATCAATATCGGTTCAAAGCCCTTCTACGCGTACTTCAATCGTCAACTGTCAAGAAAAAATATGAAGCAATATATGACCTGGAATTCGCTCAGTGAATAATTAAAAATTATTTTCTGTTTAATTTTTAAACTACAAACTCTTCGATATTTCTCTTTATTATGCCTCTGTTTACGTGAAAAAATGTTAATTCGATGTGAAATAAAATAAAGAATATAATCAGTCTAAAACTTTTCCGGTCACAGTGACCGCACGTCACCGGTAACAGAAGTTCGAAGGCACGTCACCAGGTGACGGTTAAAACAAAGAAAGTACGTATCATGTCGCCCTATAGTCTAGGCCGTGTATTGGGCCGCACTAGATTCGCAATATGGCAGCTAAAAGGATTTCCTGTCGGAATTGCCAACTTATGAAACAATCATTCCGATCAACTCTCTCGCTTTTGTTTCCTTTGTTGTCATTCACTTCTCGAGCGGTTGAAGAGTTCGTTAAAATTAAACAAGATTTTAATCCAGAAACGAATATTAACTCGGTGAACAATTAAACTAAATAAGAGTTATCATTATCGGCAAGTGCAAGCGTGAGTGATGTTAAAGTGCGCCAAGAGCAAATGAAAAACATACGTTTAAAAGTTATCTGTGGTCTTGTGCTAAAAGTTATCTGCTGACATGTGTTAATATGATTTTGAGATGGTAGTGTTATCAATTTGTTCAGGATTAATCTGTCTTTTAAGATTTATGTTGAAAAAAATAAATACCACAATTATTTAAGATTATTAATTTACATACACATGGTAGTTTTTGTGACAAAATTAATTGTTTCTAACATTCCAATGATATTAATATTAATGCAATGCATCATTTTATTTATCTGCTTATTTAAATTATCTTTCAAAAGGTAGTGATGATTTAAAAACTAAGAAATTCATTCAGTAGTCTTCAGTAAGTTGCCTGTTCTAACCAGTGACAGACTTGATTTTTTTAAAGTTATTTATTGAAACAGGAATGAAGTATACCGATAGTATAAATGGCACAGTAAATAGTGTATAATGTTGCAAATGATATTGCACTCTTGTATTCTCAGTTATTGTGACTACAATACCATAAACTACTCCCTGATTATGCAGTCATTTTGCAGTAAAACCTCTCATTAACTTGCTCAATAATTCAAATCAGGATGATCATATTATACTCTAGTTTCCAGTGTACTCCAATTTTCCAAATGCTCCACCTACTTCAGTTTTACAGTTCATGCTAAATTATTCCCAAAAGGCAGTAGTAAGTAGTAAAAGATTACTATATTTATTACCCCACTTACTCTTGTAGTACTGATGAGGATTGTGAAAAAGCTGAAGGTAAGACAATGGTTATTTTCACTAATAAAATTAGTTTATTATGTCAAAGAAAATTTCGAAATGCATGTGAGATTTGAGGAGAGAAGTGTGGTGCCACTTGCCCAAAGCCAAGTTACAAGGAATGTTGAAAATGTTACCAACAAACGGTTACAAACAGCTACAAAAAACTGAAACAATATTAATGTTCCAGAAAAAAATATAAGAAAGTGCCCTTCATAAATTTAGCCATGATTCATTAAAAAAACTACAATATTTGGTGGGCAGGACTTTGTTTGGGTTCTTAATATAATTCCTTAGGAAGTACTCTCTTTTAAAAATTATAGTTTCACTCTCATTCACAAGGGCATTACTGTCTTCCTTACCACAAATAAAACCAATGTTTTTTACTATACGCTTCAAGGTTTGAGAGTCTTGAAAATTGAATGTATCATTACCCACAAACTCTGAAGAACAAGTTTCTTATAGAAATACCAAGACCTACATTATATTTAATTCAAGTTACTTCACATAAAATACTACAAAATACGGCGATCATTGTATAGATGAATAAAATTCTATAATAACAAAGTAATTAAAAACTTTAAATGATTCTGCACCCAAATTATAATGTATTTTATTGGAAATTCCATCCTTAATAAAATTGTCAATATTGAAGCTGGATGAGTCCTTCTAGGGTGGTCAGAGCTTCTTGCTTTTTATGTCTGTTGATAATTCTTTCAATAGACTTCACACCCACCTGTTGTTGAAAAAGAAAATTGGATTTATTACTATTAATGCATAACTAATGATAATTAATAGTTATAGAAAATAAATACACCAATAACTATTTTAATTATGAAAATTATACCTGTCAGTTTTGTAAGATAATATTTAGGGGAAAAAAGTACCTTACCTGTAATAATATTTTCCATTTGTGATATCATTAGTGTGATTGACTTGTGATTACAATTGTGATTCCTCTGAGTAACAGTACCCCTTCTTCCGCTGTTTTCTTCCACAATCCACAAAATAAATTTACAATTCCCGTTTGAAGAGAACTTTCAATTCACTTTAACCTTAATGACAAAATACTAAGAAAAGACCCAGATGTAGTTGGGATATCCATTATTTTTCAATGATTAATAAGTTGGGTTTAGAAAAATTAATTGTACACAAAAAATACAAAATCGAAAAAACTAACCTTTGCCACTAAAACTATCTCGACTAATTCCAGTATGATTAGTGATGAAAACAATTGAAAAATAATAAATAAAAATAAAATCGCGTAGAACTAAATTAACACATCTGAAGAAATCACTACATGCAGATTTATGAAAAATAGCAAACCGCAATTTGCGAATCGCTAGCAAACTGACAGATCACAATCCACATGAATGGCTTGAATGTTGGCGGAATCTACGGAAGTAGTCATTTTTTCATTGCGAACTTAAATTTTAAAAAATGTCCCTACCCCATAAACGTAATATATATAGGATAATTGTGTGAAGGTTGGCAACGGCATGTGCCAACACAAAACGAAACGAAAGTACCCTAAATCGAGTATGAATACATGTTCTCATCCGACAGTGGCATTTTTCAAAAGTTGTCACGTTAGCTGGTCTTTTTAGCTGGCCACAACTATAGGCATTTTCCATTTTATATGTGTTCGAATAATGAAAAGATGAATTTTGTCCGTCTTTTGAGTCTTTCTAACTAGCGTGCGCCGCCGCCCCCGCCGCGGAGCGTCGCCCCAATTTGTCGTTGTCACGCGTCTGCTCCACGCCGCCCCCGCCGCCATCGTCGGAATTAAGACCTTTAAGTGCACGGAGCTGTGCAGACGTTGGGATCTTGACCTGCCCGCGCAGATGGTCGCGCTCGCTGACGTCGACGCTGGCGTGTGACGGCAGATGGACGAAACTCACAGCAGATACAGCAGGGGGAACAAAGCGGTCAACCAGGGCTGCATGTGGCCGCCAACGGGCACTTGCCTTGCAGGCTATGTACAGTGATTGATTGATTAGTGTTTTCAGTCGCTAAGGCCATTAGTCTCGTAAATGTGCTTGTTTTTGTCGCGACAGATGGTGGCAATCTTCACCCGTTGGACGACAAGATCCGGCGCCGACCTACACGTCGGCTTGCGGGCTTTTTCCAATAAGGTCTCTCCCCCAACGGGGCACTGTCCCAGTCGAGATAAGCTTTAAGCTCGCGACTGGTCTCCCGCTATGTGTGGTAGTAAAGTGCATGTAAGTGTTGAGTGTAAGTAAGAGGTGAGAATAGAAAGAAGAGGAAGGGAAGATCGCGCGCGATTCATGCCAGTTTGTTAGGGTATTGTTCGGCATTCGCCTGGTGTTGATCGTAGAAACCACTGACAACTTCCGATCAGAGAAGCCGATCGCTAGTATTCTTCACTTTACAGCGGCTGAATTCGACCTTGTTATGAAGCTTGGGTCAAAAATTCTTCCACAGTTGGAACTCGAACCCAAGAGATCAGGCTATATAGAACAAAGAAAAGCAAGAAGTCCCTTTTTTCACACTGCGATCATTTTATGATTTGCACTGATTTATCTGTACTTCAAGAGCAATGAATATATTAAAGAAAAAAAAATATCAACAATAATATGATTGCACTAGTTAAAAATTTTTAGTATCTCATGTGCGTTATGACATACATAAATCACTATGTTGAATACGAATTTTAAAAACATCCATATCTTTTGGGCATAATAAAAATACAATTTAAAAATACTAGAATACATTTTATGAAACCATAGCTGTTGTAATATATTTGTTATATGAAAGTGAAAATTGAACTCTATCAAAGAAGCATAATAAAACAATCGGAAGGAATTAGGTTGCTGCGATGTGTTGGAGACAGTGACCAAACAGATCATAAGGGAAGAGTATGAATAAATAGAATATGGTGAATTCAACCTTAATGCGAAAATAACAGAATATAGAAAAAATGACAAGAATGTCTCGAAAGAATGCCTGAAGGCAGAATCACATAGATACTCATTCGTTAATAATATCACGTAAACGGTAGGAGAAATACAGAAAGGCTTAAGATGAGATTGCAAAAGCAACCACGTGGAGACGGGACATACAAAAAACGGCTTAACCCTTAAATGATCATGATGCAGTAATAGTTAATATTATATATATATATATATATATATAATATATCATATTAATATAATATAAAAATATATCAAAGATTATCTCAGCTTCTTCAATAGTTTTATTTCCCACAAAGCTAATGATTCGTGAATACAAAGGTTGACCTCTTCAAAACGTTTTAAAATTCAATTACTACATCACTAAGGGGAGGTTATTACCTTATTGAAATTGCAGTTTATACATAAGACGTACATTTATATTGCATAATGTTTTCTTTTGTTTACATTAATCAAATATAAGATTGTCAAAACATACGCCTACTTTGACATGTTCGTGAAATGAATGACACCCCTGAGTTGAAGGAATGCGAAGTCGCTTCCTTATTAGAACAATGGCATTTGCTGTTTCTACAACTCAAAGAAGTTAAAGTGGTTAATGAATGACTCAATAAACAATGATTATAATGCACTTAAGAATTTCACATAACAAATATTTTGAAACGTAATTTTTGGAATGCTCCATCTACAACTTCCCTGCATCCCTCTAGCCGTATTTGTGTAATCGATCAACCTCTTAACTCTTAACATTGAAGATCACAAGATAACCCCACACTATCCACTGAAAATAAAATTTTTAGAAGTATGGTTACTGTTAAAATATAGATCATTTGGCTCTCCAAATTTTGTTATTGGATTTCAGTACTATTTCCTTTGACATTAGATTAATCATTGATGTAAATTTTACATTAAACCTGTAACGTAGACACGTGCACCAGTAGTCATGTGGCAATACTTGCGTAATACTGGCGCATCCCTCGAGGTCAATCTCGCAATTTTTCTTCTCATTATTGTAGCAGTGAAATAACAAACAAACAATTTAGCTGAAATATTATGTTGATTCATCAAGTTGAAGTAACCTTAAGGCACACACATTAAATAAATATGCTGTTAAAAGGCTTTAGATGTTAGTTGACAGTCTCATTCATTTAATTTTCAGTCGTGAGACACACGGTACCGGTGCCATATTAGCTCCACATTCTTTGAGGCTGAAAAATGTCATTGTTGAGCTAAGAAGAATGAAGGCGTGAGCAAGTGGGTGAGTGGGTGAACGGGTGAGTATGTTTCCCGGAATGTCAATTAATTAGGTCATTAGTTCCGTAAGGGTAGAGCATGTATTTATTCTCTGAGGCCCCGGTATTCCTCCTCCACTTGCACCGATGTATACTGCAATTTTAGCAACTCTGCCCCTGACAGGAATGAGCTGATGACGGTTTCATCCCATCGGGAGCTTGAACGTCACCAAAGTGGAGTCAGCTAGCGACATATAAGCTCCCGATTGGATGGCAGCGAAACAACTGAATTCTGTCAGGGGCAGAGTTGCGAAAATCGCAGTATACACATCGGCTTGCGAGGTTTTCTTCTGCCCTAGATGCGGTTCTCCCTTCAGTGCGAAATCGCCTCTGCTGGGACAAGCTCTAGGATCCCCACTGCTCACCCGATAAGTGGGAAAGTGTAGCTTTGGATGTGGTGCACGTAAGATTTTTTGATTCTTTCATTCATTAGCGATTCCGGGCGCGTCAATTGGTAAAGTCATTAATCCCGTAAATGTAGTGTATGATTTTTCTTCGAAATGTGGCGGTGATCTTCCCCCGTTGGATGGTGAGATCTGGCATCGACTTATCGTCGCCTAGCGGGGTTTCCCGCCACCAGATATCTCTCATCAACTAGGCACCACCCCAGTCGGGAAGAGCTCTAAGCTCCCGACCGGCATGTGCGGTAGTGTAGTGCATGTTAGTGCCAGTGTAAGTAAGGGGAGACGAGAGGAAAGGAAGAGGAAGGAAAGATCTCGCGCGGTCCATTACCCGTTTGTTAGGGTACTACTCCGGCACTCGCTTGGTGTTAATCGGCACTCGCTTGGTGTTGATGGAAAACTACCGGTAAGGGTGGCCAGCCGCTAGAATTCTTCTCCAGACAGCGACTGAACAGGACCTAGCTATGTAGCTAGTGTCGAAGGTCTAGCGGTTCTAGGCCTAACGGTTAAATCCGACCCTAGCCAAGAAGCGGAAAATTTCTTGTCGTCCGGATTCGAACAATAGAACCTCCCGCTCAACGACGCTGCAGAGACATTGATGTTGCCGCCGAGCTATCGCAGAATGAGGTCAGCGGCGGCGGCGGAGAGAAAGGAGACGGGGGTTCGCGCCTCCACCCGCACCGCCTTTCCGTCGCGCGTTTCTTCATTTCCTTCTTTGCCGCTCGCCACCGCACGACGCCCGCTCGCACTTGGGGTCGCGTTGCACCACGCCGCCGCCGAGCGCGGTCACGTCGCCGGTGATATACGCGAGTGGCGCGCCGCTGCCGACTGCGTCTTTGCCTCGGCCGCCCGCGCCCTCGCCTTCCCTCAGGGCGCCGTCGCTCAGGTGTCGACGGCAGTAAATGTCCTTGGCGGCGTCGGCGTTTTAATCATCGTCATTGCCTGCAGTATTTTTTCCTCGTCACTGACAGTATCATCATCGTCATTCTCACCAGCGATATTCCCACCATCGTCATTCCAACTTCGCAAAGTTGATTTCATCTTCGTCATACCTCAAGTTGGCGTGTTCACCGTTGGTATTCTCGTCATCACAGATTGCACCGTTATTCTATCCATCATTATCATCTTCATTGTTATTCTCGTGATTGTCGTTTCATTCCTATCCTGTCTACCATCGTCATTACCAACATTGTTTGCCTCGTCACTGACAGTCTCATCATCATCATTCTCACCAGCGATATTCCCACCATCGTCATTCCAACTTAATTTTGAGCATCGTCATTCCAACTTCGCAATGTCGATTCAATCATCGTCATACTCGTCGTTGGCGTGCTCACCGTTGTTATTCTCGTCATCACAGATGTCACCGTTATTCTATCCATCATTATCATCTTCATTGTTATTCTCCTGATTGTCGTTTCATTCCTATCCTGTCTACCATCGTCATTACCAACATTGTTTGCCTCGTCACTGACAGTCTCATCATCGTCATTCTCACCAGCGATATTCCCACCATCGTCATTCCAACTTAATTTTGAGCATCGTCATTCCAACTTCGCAACGTCGATTCAATCATCGTCATACTCGTCGTTGGCATGTTTACCGTTGCTATTCTCGTCATCACAGATGTCACCGTTATTCTAGCCATCGTTATCATATTCATTGTTATTCTCGTGATTGTCGTTTCATTCCTATCCTGTCCACCGTCGTCATTACCAACATCGTCTTCCTCGTGACTGACGGTCTTAACATCGTCATTCTCACCAGCGATATTCCCACTATCCTTAATCCTAGTATTACTATTTAAATAAATAGGTTTCATCATCGACATTTTCATGATTGACGTTGACAAATATTTTTTTCTCTTCATAATTTACAATCATGAAGTCATCGTTAAATTAACACTGATAGGCATAGACACTGTACTCTAAGCAATTCTAAGAATCGACATCAACGAGTCATTATTAGAGTTTGAAATATCTTTGTGATCATCTTCAAAGCCAATTCTGTTACTGACATATGAACAGGAGAAGTTATCAATATTAAGGTGGATTCCTCCATTTGTTCACACATCGTCACGAGCACCGTTAGAGACATTTCCTTGTCGAATAGTACCTGTACCATTTACATCAAGGCTAAATTCTCCTCTGGTTTTATTGCCTCTATCTCTCACCAACATCGCTACAAAAAACTGTCAGAGAACATTGAATCTTATTAGTAACGTGTTACAGATCTAAAGATAGATCTTGGATATTAACTAGGGTATTGAAAACAAGCTTGCAAAATCATGTGATACTGAAAAGAGTCCGGAAAACATTTTAGATAAAACACATGTATATGCAACTATTTAACAAAACTGAAACTCTTCCACTTCAATTGTCATTTGCCAGTGCTTGTAAATTTAACCAAACTTTTATTAGTGTTCAGTTGAGTCGAATTGTCAAGGAAATTATTTCATCACGTGTTTGTAACAGAAAAACAGATTTTTCGCTTACTTCCCGGGCTCTATAAATGCTTGAACTCTGAAATCAAATGCCCTATCCGCAACATGATTTCTTTTGTTGCAAATTTTCTTTTTTGCTCTGAATTTCTAAATTGGCGCTTCTAAGGATTACCTTTAGGAAAACATATCCAACACCAAAACAAGCGATTACTGGAAGTAAATAATAAATAACACTAACATGTCCCATTGAAAATAATGTTAGAAAATGGTTAGATTAAAGATTATACTAAAAATGAAATCAGATCAGGCATGAAGCTTGTGTCAGAATGGTAAGAAATTGATAACAATACCAATCGTAGTTCAGAATCGAAATTCTCTTTCTGATACAACGGTTAACAAACAATTGGCAACGAGAAAAGCGCTGACAACCTTTCAAAAGATTTTTGACCTACAAACCTCATCAGTGGTGTACGAAACAAAATTCTGAACAGAGAAAATCAACTCACATTTTTATAGATTCTTCTGTGGCCCTGAAAATTGAAAAACACCCTCATGAAATGCAAGATATCATTACAGGCATATTATAGGCAAGGTATTATAGGAACTAGGAAAAAAGTAAGAACTTACATACGTTTTGGTTTTGTCACTAGATACAAATAACTTTCTGTGCAAAACTACGTTAAATCGATGTTTGGCTCTTGGTTTCGGATAGCAAAAATAGACTTTGAAGAAAATAAGTTCGTTAACCTATCACCCAGCAAACATTGTGACTGTTCAGTGACGGCAAGTCAGATCAACAACCAGTGCTTCACAGACTGAACGTGAACTGACCACCGCCTTCGCTGTGCTCAATCCCATCGCCACCAACAACCGCTCTCGCCCCTGCACACGTCCCCTCCCCTCCCCCTCCCCCGCCTTCGCCATCGTCTCCGCCTCCGCCTTCGCCTCTGCCTTCGTTCACCGCCACTGCCACAGCCACTGCCTCTGACTGCGAAGCAGCCCCTGCCGACACAATCGCTGTCACCACCTTCACCGCCAGTACCATTGCCGCCGCTACTGCCAATTTTACTGTCTACCAATAACAACAACGTTCGCCCCCCACATGCCGCCATTGTCACTGTTACCGCCACGTCCACCGTCCCCGCCCCCGTCACTGTCACCGGATCACCGCCTCCACCAGTGCCGACGCTTTCGCCGCCGCCACCAACACTACGACCACCTCCGCCTCTGCCACAGCCTTCGCCTCCGCCTCTGCCTTCACCTCCGCCTCTGCCTCAGCCTCAGCCTCAGCCTCAGCCTCAGCCTCAGCCTCAGCCTCCGCCTCCGCCACCGCCGCCGCCGCCGCCTTCGTCTTTGCCTCTACCTCCGCCTCTGCTTCCACCCGCGCCTTCGCCTTCACCTCTGCCTCCGCTTCCCCGTCTGCCTCCGCCACCGGACTTCGCCTCATTCTCCGCCGGCGCGACCATCGCCTTTCGCTGATTTCCGCCGCAAAAAGTGGGTGGCGGCGGCGGCGGCGGCGGCGGCGCGAAAGTGGGAGGGCGGCGCGACCTCTCGCCTCGCGCCTTATACGTCGCAGCCGCGGCCGCTGCGGCCGTGTTTAATGTTATCATAAACACGCGCGCGCGAGGGCGAGATACATCATCGGCAGAGCGGCGCGGCACGGCACGGCGCGGCACGGCGGCAGACACGCGCACTGGGCCCAAACGTGCCAAAAGGCCCGCATGCGCACAAAGCAAACTTTCAATGGCCTGTTACCTGTACGTGGCAGAAAGTAATGAAGTGACGTTGATGGGTGGTGAGAGAAAATAAAAGTTTTCTTGATTTATTAAAATTAATGTAGCTGTAACTAACCGGGTTCCGGAGAGTAGAGGTTATACCGGCAGCGGTGAGTTGATTTGATTGCTTAGTGATTCCGGGCGCCTCAGTTGCTAAGGTCATTAGTCCCGTAAGTGTGGTGCATGTTTCTGTCGCGGGAGATGATATCCGGGGCCGATTTATGTCGTCTGGCTGTGATTTTTTCCCACCCACGTACCTTCCACCAGCATGACGCCGCCAGAGTCGGCACAAGCTCTAAAGTCTCGACTGTTCTCCCACAAGACTGTGTGGTACATGTTAGTGTAAGTGTGTGTGAGTAACAGGAGAGGATATGTCAAGGAAGAGGTAGGAAAGTTCGCTGGTCCGTTTTTTTAGGGTACTGTCCCGGCATTCGTCTGGTGTTGATCAGAGAAACCACGGAAAACTACCGATCAGAGCAGCCGGCCGCTAGAATTCTCCTCCAGACAACGACTGAATTCGACCTAGCTGTCTAGCCTGTGTCGCAAATCCTGCCACCGTCGGAACACGAACCTGGTACCTCACGGTCAGAGGCACTGCAGTGACATCAGAATCCCGTCTTGAGCATGGATGTTTGCTTAAATGTTGTGACTTGGTGGGGCCTATTCCAATCATTATGTAACAATCAGTTCCTTCCCAGACCTCTCCCTGTCCGAAAATTTGTGTGTGAGAATTCATTGTGATTGACTATATGCCAGAGGCATAAAAATCCGAATTATTCTTACAATGCGAATGCCACCTGAACTCCACCAAATCTCCGTACTTGTGATAGGGATCAAACGTCAGCACGGTCTTGGGAGTTTTCGGCCGGAAAGGGCCTAGCTTCGTTTCCTTTGTAAAGTCGCATGAAGTAGTGTGCTGACTGTCAGCAATGTATAAACTGTATTTAAACATCGTGACCTCCTGATAATGGAATTATATTTTAGTTTAGTTATTATAATGGAATTAGTTTTATTTAGGATAAATAGCTCGAAATTAGAATTTGGCAGCGCGATTTTTCAGCTCTGATGAATACGGAGCCACCGTGCATTTCGATTTTTTTTGTGTGAAGCATGAAGCCTAGAGAAAAATCTACACTATCGTATATTCACATTTTACAATAGCTCAACAATGAATTGCCGGGGATACGAACGTGCAGAACATTACGTTGAAATCTGTTGCCACAACTCTGTATTTTATGTTCATTCAATTTTGTTTTAATACGATAAAATAATGTTAACTTAATTTTCTGCTGTATTCTACAACAGAGGTTTTTCTTCTGAACATGAGATTATGGAAATGAAGCCTTTTTTGCGTAAGTTTACAATTTAAAAACAAATACTTCTATTTTAAAGGTTGAAAATTTTACTGGAGGTTGGTATCACAGCAATCTAGAATTTTTGCAGTTTTAAGATTTTTATCTGGTCCCACAACAAAGATACTACAGATAAAAATTTGGAAAAAATTTAAAATTCCAATTTTTAAGAGAATGTAATTTTATATTGGTATGTTATTTACTAATGATAGTTTGCAAACCATAACTATACTGCTATGTGTAAAATCCAGAAATAATTAAAGCTGTGATTCTATTCCTTCTTTGAGAAATTACTCTCTGAAAATCGAATTACTTCATTCGCGTTCCATAGATTTTGGTTGCAAATATTTCCCAAATAAAAATATAGAAGGTAGGTAAGTGATATTTCTATTTGTGGGTCAGAGTATACTAAATCCAATGCGTTTCATTCTAGAATGCTAGAACAATCCAGAGCCGAGTAATTTAGAAAAGACAAAAGTCTACAAACGCGAAATATTGCGCACGGCGTAAAACAAAAATGACCGCCATTTGTAAACCAGGTACAATAAAAAAATATTACAGATAGTCTTGAATAGCCTAAACTTAAGGAAATTTATGTACAAAGTAAGGATGTTTTTCGAGATCGTCGAGCTACCAATTTATTGAATTCGGGACCATTTAAAATGGATTGACCCCTTTGCAAACTGCCGTGACTAATTCTATATTCGTTCAAATTTGGAAAACCAATGGACGCTTACGCAGGCGGACTCCGGCTGAATGGCAGGAAAGGCGATGAGAAACGGGTCTGGAAAACGCTGTTTCCGTTCCTCGAAGTTGCGCGCTGCTTCTATTCTCCATCAATGAAGATTACCACTAATACTATATTGAAACAAATATGTATACAAAACTCCAAAGAATTTGAAAAGACATGGCCCTCTAATTCAAACACGAAAACGGACAGTCGCGAGGCTTCACATGGACGGTCTCCGGCTGTGCGGCAGGGCGTGCGAAGTGGAACGGGCCTGTAAACTCTCCCCCCCCCCGACCGTTATCATTCCTGCTTAGTTGCGCGCTGCTTCAAAACCCTGCTAATATAGACCGACAATATTATATTGAAACAAAACTACACGTAAACAAAACTACAAAGAATTTGCAAAGATATGAACTTCTAACGTCAAACACGAGAACGGACAGTCGCGGAACCTCGCATAGACGATCTACGACTGAGTGTCAGGGCATGCGATGTGGAACAGGACTGGAACCAGTTATTATCCGCACATGTTTTCTTGAGCCCTCGCTTTGCTAGTTGCGACAGAAGTGGGGAGTTTGGTTATTTTCACAAAAATAATATTATATCAAATTTATTTAATTATTTATTTACGTTAAAAACAGTTAAAAACCGTGTGTGACGACGAGTTTGTAGTTCGACAAGTAGTTCGTAGTTCGTTTTTCAATGCAAAATAGTTTCTAATACACGGAAGCGAACATTTTTTATCATATTTTGTCTACAACGCTCGTTACTGTCATTTATCTTTTACTAGGAAAATCCGGCAGACATTGTTCTGCCCTTCATCTCCCTCTTTCCCCTCCAATCTCTCTTTCTCACTGTCTCTCCCTCCTTCCCTCACTCTGTCTGCCTCTGTATGTCTCTGTCTCTGCCGCTCTATTCTTCTCATTCATATTTACTTGCAGATTCTCCACGTCTCTAAGCAGGTGAGGTAAGATCGGGAAGCTCCGGACCACCAAAAAATAATAGAATGTTCAAGAAAGACTCATTCTGTAGATTACAGTGTGAAAAACGTTTCTTTGAGGCTCAGAATTTTAGTTTTTAAGGCCCTAAAACTCATCGTTTAGGAGTTATTTAACGATAAAGTTTCAAAATGCTGCTGAGTGCGTTGCGGGTTGCTTTTGACGTGAATATTTTGTGTTTTATTTCCTACAGCGCCATGTAGTGGAGTTACAACAGAATTAACAGCACATAAAAACTTTCTGGGTGAAAAAATACATGGCAGTGCCAACATCCATTTTTATAGATAGATAGATAGATAGATAGATAGATAGATAGATAGATAGATAGATAGATAGATAGATAGATAGATAGATAGATAGATAGACAGACAGATTCAACTAAAGTTCGCAAAGAAATGGGGATAGGTATTCCGGGGCTCAGGAAAACGTACACGTATAATTCCCTATTCCACTGCGCCGCCGAGGCGCCGTTTGCACGCCGATTGGGGACATTTCGGCCCAGCGTGTGGCGGCGGCGGTGGCGGCGGCCAGCGGTAGTGGGCGGAGTCCCTGTGGCCACCTCATTAGCACTGGTGGGGGGGGCGGTGCGGGAGGCGTGGGTGGCGGAGGTTGAGGTTGGCGCCAGGGCGACGACAAGCGTGGGCGACCAGGAGGTGAGAGAAGATATCGCAACTCTTCACGTCTGAGCATAGGGTCTTTTTAATTAAAGAACCGAGAATTTCAAAGCATGGGATCTGGAAAAAAAAATCTGCATACTTGTGAAGGGTTGAGTATTAGGTTTTCGATTGACAACTACAGGCGGTCCATTGTAGAACGACTACTCAAAACAAATTGTAATTGGGTTAATCGAAACCAGGCACTGTAGATGTAATGGGATTTGTTCACACGCGAAGAGTTGCTAACTACGAACATTGATTTGAAACTCAGATGAGAAGAGCCTTGAACGTATTTGTGATAGAAACATATGGTGACATATGATGCATCTGGAGGCCGTGGGGGATAAGTGCAGATACTTTTTTTAAAGAAGGTATCGTGGTGTGGTGTGTGGATAAAGTTTATAAGAATGTGTGTAAGTTGTATGTCACTTTAACTGAATTATAAAGATGAGCATAGACGAATGCATCGAAAATTAGACACAAAGCAAAACCTATAAAGTTTGAACTAGATAATTTCAGAAGTAATGTCGCAACCAGCCATAATACAAGTGTATTGGCCTGTGTAGCATCTGCCCTGTGAACCTTAGTCCTAAAAAGGATTGAACTGGACTAATGAAAAAGTTCATGGAGTGGAAATGAATCACTATCCCCGTTCTTTCTGGATTCTCATTTATATTAAGAGTGACATGTATTGGGATGATTTTCTTCAGCGTTGCGAAAATTGGATTAGCTGCAGAGTGACACTTTGGAGACGTGCTAAATCTTCAGAGGATAGTTCTTTTATAGAATAAGTAAAGATTCTTTGAGAAGGAAAACAAGACAAACTGCCTCATTCTTATTTCCTGTCACTGGCACGTATGTGTCTCTATTTTGGAAAATATTTTATCAATTAAGTGTTCATTCATTCACTTCCAGAGAACTTCGGTCTTGAAAGTGATGGGTATTGGTGGATATAATCTAATGTACAAATGAATTATGCAAGACAAACTGCGCCTTTGGAGCGGGATTATTTGATATTGATAATAATAATAATAATAATAATAATAATAATAATAATAATGATAATGATAATAATGTTAAGAACATATTACTTTCTTGTAACGAATTAGCTACTACGGACAACGCAAGTTCAATCACAAGTTGTGAAGTCTTTTTCAGAGTTCTTTTCCTTCGTTGGCTTAGCATTTATTAATATATCATTGCACAATACATATTGTTGCAGTGATCAGTATAATATTGAAATAAATTCTTGAAAACAACTAACATTTAAAAAAATACTCCAATACTGAACCTTGAAAGTCCTGAAACTGCTTTCCATCATGCGGTAGACATCGAGATTTTATATCAGGTAGACATTGACCGGACGATTGGTTGACAAAGACATGCCCGCTTCGCAGGAAGACAGATGATGAGCTTTCTATCGGCCTTGCGAGGCGCCGGGGATGGACAGTCGCTTGTCTCCCATGAGCGGGTCGCTGTATGTTGAGCGCCAACCGTTGCACTTAAGATGGGCGAAGGATCCTGCAAGTCGATGGTGACGAGTTTTTCATGACACGCGAAAGAAAATACAGCTCTTCTGAAAGTGGACGTGTATCTTATACAGAACCTGGTTTTGTTTTGTGAAGTGTCTGATTCGCGACACGGAGAAAACTTGTTTTTCTTGTCATTGCTATCCAGTCGGTTTCTTCTTTCTTCTTACTAGACTTTTCTATTTGAAACTGCTTCACTTTACTCCATGATATTTTATCTTGAAGAAGAAGAATATTTAACGTTTTACTAAAATTTTAGTAGGGGGTTTACTCTTTACGCTATCAGGATAGTGCGTAGCATTTTTAAAGATAAACACGTCTATTTGTAATTTAATTCTCTTTTGCCTTTAATATTTCGTTTGCATTTCATTTGCCGAAAATTAATGATTTGATGTGGTGTGCAAAATAAGTTATTGACAGTTTCCTATTTATCTTTCAATTGTAGGTTCACTTCCGAATTTTCGACTCTCATTACAATTTTTTTTATCGATACTTTCAGATCTGTTATGATCTTTTCATATTTTCGGATTAAAGTGTTACAAAACGCGAATGAAAGAAATGCTTCGCTGGCATTCTCTCCTATTAGTTCACCATATGCCTTATTTGTCCGAAAAATAATAGTAAGCATACTCGTGTGCAAATAAAATATTGATTTACGAGTACGTAGTAAACTCTTGTCTGATAGAAAACTAAAAGGTATTCGGATCGGTCTTTTGGGATATTGATTTTGCAACTACTCTTTTTTATCTTCTTCTCAAAGAAATTTTTGGTAGAGTTCTAGAACATACTAATATTATTTTCTCATATTACTCATTAAGCAAAGCTCAGTATTTCTATCAAATTCAATTTGAAATCCTATTATAAAATAATTCTTTAGATCTTGAATTTTCCTTCGCTACGAGTATTATACTCTTCAATTAAATATCACGTGAAACATTTCTAATAATATTTGAATACTTTTATATACCTAATACGTCTAAACTTTGAGCTGTGAGAAAGTATTTAGCTAATGAAGTCTTCACGTTTTTTAGAGAAACGTAGAAGTAAAGTCAATATTTAAAACTGTTAGACATTATTTGAATGTTGACTTCTCAGCATGCTTTGTTGTTTATAACTAGCAATTCAAGATAACAAAAGTACTGTTTTTCTTTTCTGCATTGGAAAGGTGGAAGTTGACAGCATCTCCTGTAGAGCTCTTCCTCTGCTTCGAGAAAATAAGTTTCCTAAATATTCAAGGAACTAAAATATGAAAAGAATCTCTCAGTACTAATATTATATTTCTAAATAAATCTTTCACGTTAAAATTATGGTGAGAAATGTTAAGGATCATGTACAAACTTGGTGAGTTCTTCACACAACACTGCCAAGTACAATTCTGGACATCATTAAGACATACCTGTTGTTTACTGAAATATTATACCAATTTCATATACAGCAAGAAAACATCTTTTCTGCGATTTCAAAGACATATTGAAACAATATTGAATAATAGAATAATCCTCAAACATGTTAAGCGCCGTGGAGATTATATGCTAGTTATTAAGAAAATATTTCTCGTCTGCGTTTCATTCCTGAACAAAACCAATGGCGCTAGGTTAACCGTTAACTGGTGACGTGCCTTCAAACTTCTCTTACCGGTGACGTGCGGTCTGCGAGACCCCAAACGTTTCAGGCAGGTTATTTTCGCTGTTCCATTTCTTGTTGACGTGACAATTTTTTTCAAGTCAAGAAAATAAAAGGATTCGTTGTTAATATGTAAAATGAAAATAATGTAATTATTTATTACTCTCCGAGAAAATTTCTGTCTATAATTTATTCCATACTGTTTCTTCAATATTAATTATCTTAAGAACTCGTAGAATGGTCAGAAATATTATTCACTACATTCAAAAACCTTCATTTAAATACGATAATGCGTTCTTGCACGAAAATTATCCATTAATGAAAAATTTGCAATGCACATTCACTGTGGGAAGAGAAGTCCCTCTACTGGTGATGTGAGATCTGCGAGTCCGTTCCGAAACTTCAACTGGCTCTCAAAGGCGAGCGGTTTGTCACTGGATCCGTTAGCCCGCGTGTGAATGTAGTTTAGAAAGAGATAGAAAGGTATTGAAAAGAAAAACGTATTGCGACGCACCAGAAAGGAGGGCTACGCATTCATTTTTTCTCAGCGGTCTCAGAGACCGCCCGTCACCAGTTCTGTGGTCACGGAGTAAACGTTCTTAAGTCAAATATCGTACTTTGGAGAAAACCAGGGTTAAATTCCTGAGCCAACGCTTTTTCCTATTCCTCGACGCTATTTGCCAACGCTTTTTTGTAGATAAGGAGGCAACATTTGAGTTCGGTCGTTTTACCAAAATAAAATACAGATACTTAATTTGTAGTTCCAGTACTTAACTCAATTTCGCCAAAAATTGACTTAAGAACTTTTCCCCCGTGACCACAGAGTTAAGGGTTAACATTTATGTGAGCAAAAATCGATACTCATGATTTCAACTCTCCGAGAGGGGCCTCCTGCGCCCAGGAGCGCAGGTAAGTTCGACAGACAACGCGTCGGCCAAACGCGACGCCACCACTTTCGCTCATTAATTTGACTGATATCGCGGCGTCTGGAAATAGCCCGGCACGGCGGGGCGACGCGCTCGCCGACTGCGATTAATCCGGGCATTTGTTCCGAGAAACTACCCACGACACAGAACAAGCCTGTCGTTGTTCCCTCGCTAATTTATTTTTCTGTTTGCTGCCCCGGACCCACCGCCACCGCCGCCGCCGCCATGTCACCGCCGGGCTATGCGTTGCATGCCTACCGCGCTAACTATAGCCTTCCCCGCCCCCGCTCTCGCCACCACCAACCCCGCTCCCGCCCCTCTCCCGGAGCATACGTCCCATTATCGCCGAGTTCAGACGCGCTCTCCAGATGTGTAGCGTTTCCTTCTCGCGAGATCGTTTGAAACCTCTCGTACTAAGACCTCCCTGCTGTGTGTGGTTTCCTTCTTTTTTTTATTTTTTCTAGCTTGACCATTGGCCTTCTGCAGCCGCATAAGATATATACAATAGTAAAGAGATATATACATGAACAATCTGATATATTAGAGACAATATTCTAGTTTTAAATATAATACAATTGCGTGCTTATATGATTTGTCATGAGAAAAAAAATCATCGATTCTAGTCTATAGGGGATCGAAAAATTCTCTTGGAAGCTTTCGTCTTAATCTTTTGCGATGAGGATTCTGTTTACCTACATGAAAGTGAATAGCTGAAGGGATCTTTAATATTTTAGAAAAGAATTTTGCGGCTAAGAGGGAGAAGTGGACGGGGATGGGTGTAATGCCAAGTTCGATATGTAACTGCGCATTTGGAATGTACCAGGGAGCTTTAGTGATGGTCCGTAGGAATCTAATGGTTTCCTTCTGCTGCTGGTGTTTCGGATCGGAGGTGATTTTCAAGAATCAGGAGTTCGTATTTGAAAAGAGGAAAATGAGTTATTGCTATATTTCCTTTCTGTTTCAAAGTATTTTTTTTATTAATTAAGGTTTATTACAAGAAAACCTTATTATTCCATATTCATTTCATAGATAATACCTCATTACATAGTAACCATTGGCTCGTGTTGTCTACATTATTTTGTCCGTTATATCACAAACATTTTTATCTATACATATTCTTTGAACGAATCCCGTAACTGTAACAGTTAGTAGTAAACTTGCTTTTAATCCGCGCTTACTTCATCTCATAGCGTCTCGGCGTTTACTGACGTACACGTGGCAATCATTTCTTGTTTAATCTTCTATTTTGTTTGTGATTGTTCATTTTTACCTCCATTTCGAACTTCTTTATTAGATACATTTTCTTTTTTTACTTATAAGACTTTTTTACTTATAAGATTCGTCACAGTAATCCGGCATAATCTGCATTGGCTTTGAAAGACATTCTCATGGCACTGGGGGTTAGAAATTAATTAGGTCGTTTTTATTATAGAGTAAGTCAAATTGAGCATAATAGCAATCGTAGCGAAAACATGGAGCTATCTGGATGTGCCAAGTGTGGAAGGAGTTGTGGCTGAAATGAAATGTGCAGGTGTGCATTATCTTTTAACTTCACATACTCTCCAAAAGAAGGAACTGTAAAGTCAACACATATTAAGAACCGGTGGTGTTTAAGAAATGAAATCTTGACCAAGACTCGTACCTAACATCAGGTGCCGCTTTTCTATCTGCCGCAGTGATAAGAACTTCTCAACTGGCTGTGGCGCACAACGGAGAGGACATATTTTAAAGATGAAACACCAACACAGAGCGACGCTTTAACATTAGTTGCTCTATATTACACTGACGCGAGAGCAAATAAAAATGTGGCGTGGTCGAAAAAAATTCTCAGTTGACTTTGTTTACGTTGTGAAAAATGCGGCGAATTTGTGTTCATAACAAAGCTCTGAACGTTTCAAAGCTCTGAACGTTTAGATGGAAAACGTTCTAGAAGTTTCTGTGTAAAAGTAAATAATTCTCTAGTAAAAGTTTCAAAAATATGAAAGAAAGCTTCCATTTAGAAAGAGAGAAACGCGAGATTGTTTGAACAAATATCCTTTAGAAGTAATTTATTTTATACATCATCCAAAAAAATTCTGTTTCTTCCTTTTTCCCAACGAAAATAACATTGTTTGCAAGAAAGAAAAATGCAGAATACAGAGTACGGAAAGAATGTGGAAAAGCGGAAATTGAACACGATAAAAGTAAATAGTGTCAAGAACAATGGAACAGGAAATCAATAAACAGTATGTCTAGGAGATATCAGGTATCTAGGAGGTATTGGGTTAACTTTCGTGACGCTCGAGGGAAATCGTCTCGGTAGGTCTCAATACTGCGATTTATTCAGAGCTGTCTCTGGCAGGCCTTCAGCTGTTCCGGTGCCACCCAATCGGGACCTTAAACGTCACTACAGTGACGTCACTATGGTGGTATTCAACCTTCCGATTGGATGACACCAAAACAGCTGATTTACGTCAGTTGCATAAATAAATCCAAGTATATACTTCGATTGAAACAGAGTCCGCTGACGTAAATCAGCTTTTACGGTGTCATCCAATCGGGAGCTTGCATGACACCTACAGTAGTGACGTTTAAGCTCCCGATTGGATGAGCCGTCACGGCTCATCAAACGACAACGGACTTAGTCATTAAATCGAAGTACGGTAGTCACAGAAGGGGTGCGGGTAGGCCGGGCTGCGCACGCTATGCCTAGTAGTGTCTCAGCGGCCCTTCGGATGATTGAATGAAATTTCGCTCTGCAGAACGTGGCGAGTGCGTGTGCGAATCCCATCCCAACGCCTGCAGCTGCCGATGCATGCCTCGGCGCGGGCCGAGTGAATCGCGGCGACGTCGTTCGCCATCGCTCCAGGTTGCATCCTCGCATCCACCCCGCCGCGGCCTGCTCCGCCGCTCCACGCCACGCCGCCCCACGCCATCCCGCGCCGGCCCGTCCGCTCCACCCGGCTCCGCTCCGTTCCGCAACGCCCCGCTCCGCCCCGTCCAGTCCATTTCAGTTCTGTCCCGTCCCGCCTCGTCCCGTCCCGTCCCACCCCGTCCAGCCTCGTCCCGTCCCGCTCCGTCCCGTCTCGTCCCGCTCCGCCCCGTCCCGTCCCGCTTCGTCCCGTCCCATCCCGCCCCGTTCCGTCTCGTCCCGCTCCGTCCCGTCCCGTCCCGCCCCGTCCCGTCCCGCCCCGTCCCATCACTCCTAGCCCCGCCCCGCCCAGTCCCGCCCCGCGCCTCTCCACCCCGTCCCACCTCTCCCCTCACCTCCCCGCCCCTCCCTTCCCCGCTCCTCCACGCCCCGCACCGCGCCGCTCGCCGTTGTCAATTAACACGGGACGCGGCTCCGCGCCGCCCGACCGTCGATTAGCACACGCCGCGGCGCTTCCTCCTCCTCCTCCGTCCCTCCTCCTTTCCTCCTTCCCCTCCCCCTCTTCCACCCGCTCCCGCCGCTCCTCCTTTTGCTGCAGCGCCCCTCTCTCGCCTGTCCCCGCACCGCACAGCGCTTTGTCTTCATTACGGCGAGCGGGCGGGCGGCGCGGCGCGGGGCCGGCCAGCGCGCGCTAATGAACCACGGACCCCGCCGCCGCCGCCGCCGCCGCCAGGGGCGCTGCCAAACCTCGCGGGCGCGTGGGACGCAAGGAATGCCGCCGACGCAGTCGCCGCGCCACGCCATGCCATGCCACTCCTGGGAGGGGTACCCCGTACGCGAACGTGCGGACGCATCCACGCTGTTACGCTCTGCATTCAGCAGCCGAATAAAGAGAAGGCGAAATAAATGAGTTTTTTTTTCATCACAAGGAGACTTACCCTTCATTTGGGCTCATTGAATTCAGAGTTTGGGCACTGCCTACAAATCCAATGATAAGAAAAAATTCTCAAATGATAAGGAAAGGAAAATGTTATACATAAAAAACAAATGGTCTAGTGTGCAATCATTTACATACTTTCCCTTAATCAATATTCCAGTTCGAGAAATCGAGCAGTGGTACAGAACAGAAGAAACGGGCTTATCAAAGATTTTTTTCTACGTCACGAATAGGCAGTTAACTAAGATCATAAATTAGTCAATACAATTTTTGTCAAAAAAGTGTGCAGAAAAGTGGTACGAATGAGCACAGAAACTATCTCTTGTGAACTAATTTTGCTTTCTGAAATAATGACTTAATAGGTACGCCTTCTATAATTGATGACATCATTACCAATTCACTGGAACCGAGTTTATCATGATCCACAGAAATATTATTCAGGGCACATTTCGAATTTTTGTCAAAGCGCAATCACGAAAATTAAAAAGAAACAATTGTTAAAATCGACACCAATATCTAAATGGCAATTTTAATTTTATAACATGCTAAATTCATGAATATTATTAAAAAAACGACTACAAAAAGAATTCTTAACAAAAAAAAGTGAAAATGAAGACCAACGTATTTCGTGCCAGCTTAGTGGAATTAATGCTAATGATACCTCCTATAAAATCAGAAAAGTATATTACCCTCCTAAAATAAAGGCAACGCAGACATTAAATGCAGTTCATGCTAATGACAAACAAAACTAGTGTTTAATTTTTCCTGTCTACCAAGAAGGCAACGATTTTCGAGTTGTCAGAGCAGCATATCTGGTTTACTTCGTTCTCTCGGGATTCAGCAACCAGTTCCCATGATCCCTCTCTGACAGCTTCCAAACGCTGAACATATTTACGAGAGAGAATAAAAGCCGCTTCGTTAGCGGGTGTGTATCCCGAAGCAAGCGGTGGAAAGCGACGGAGCCAGAGATCGGAGCGTGCTAGCCCGCTCTATCGATAGCCGTGCCTACCCTTTCACTAACGGCACTCCTTTCGCAAACTTACGTATTATTGCGACTCATTTCCCTTTCTTGTTGGCCAATTAGTACACGTTTCCTTAACAGGAAACGAACTGCATTCATTACAATTTGAACGATGCGATTGTATCCCAACTTCACATTTTTCTTGGGTTCGCGCAAGACTGGAGTCGTCGAGTTGGATACTCTACTTCCTTCTCAAAGTAACTGTTGGTATTTTAATTGATTGAGTTTTTTTTCGACGGGAGATTGTGAGGAGGAAAGTTGTTTCTCTGCAACAAAGTAATTCTTGTAGTCATGTGACAGCAATTGTCAGAATTAACCTAAAGAAACGGTTCAGGAAGCGCAGTGCAACAATGATAGTCGATTGCTAATCCGGATATTGTTGTATTCCAATAGGAAGTACGCAACAACTATTGTGACTAAAGTGACCATAATTTAAATAATTATTTAAACCAATTAAAAATAATCAACTTTTTTTCCTTTGTTCTGTTCATCAACATTTTCTCAAATGGTGACTTTCTATTTTCTCGTATACATACGTATTTACGGAGAAATACGTAGTATAAGAGAAAGTTATGTAACACTGCGAAAAATCGTTATCGAGATTTTAATGGAAAAACATGTTTTGGTGTCTTCTGATACCCAGTACGTATTGTTTGTTTTCTTAAACTTCATTCTGGCTGTCCGTCTGTGAAGCATTCTAGCGCCTAAAACTTTCGAGGGGCTTCTCAAAAAGCGAATATTCCCGGTTGATCTGACTCGACTCCAGACCTTCGAATTTGAATTCCCGTCCCCTTCTCCTAGAATTACCAAGGTTCTCAGAATCCCAGCGATGATCGTTTTTTATAGGTTTCAATTTTTTCAGGAAGATGAAAATCATTGTTTCGGTTAATAATATGCGATTTTCACAAGTGTTTTTTATAATGTGAGTTATTACAGTGACCACCGGCAGGTAAAAAATATTCTCAACTGTTCACTGGAATACTGAACATTTAGAGTACATTTTAAAAATATGTGTAGTTTTTTCAGTCTTTTTACAATATGCTTTAATACGTTACTATGGCCTGCATTAAAAGAGTGCCTCAAGCGATTTTAATCTATAATAGAACAAGAAGAGAAAGAGCTATGGAGATGGTTATTAAGTCAGTATCTTCCTGAGACGAAACGCATAGTCAGAATTCTTAGAACACTGATATGCAGAACCGCCGGGAAATTATTTTTTTAAAATAACAACAGATAATTTTAATAACTATCTCATTATGAAATAATAAGTCAGCTTCACCCTTGCTGTAGATTTCGCGTGAAATTTGCTGCGAGTACTTAGCAGTATTCTGAGGTGCAGCACGAGTATTTGGCAATGACATCGCAATGGAGTTTGGCGTAAAAAAGTGGGCCACTCTTGGTATCCTCCGAGGTAGATACAACACCACCTCGAAAATCGAGCTCCCATATAAGACGCTATTAAGAGTCATGTCGATGGAGAAGGCCAAGAAGTACGTAGGCTTTCAGCAGATCACTGATGGCGGCCACCAACAAGTTTAGACATCCACTTCGTCGGCATACACATTTCGCCTGAATGAACTTCTCCGAATCAAGCTCAGCCCTGAAAATCTCATCCAAGGTATAAACACCGTGGCAATCAGGTACACTGCTGGAATAACAGACTGGACGCGAGCAGAACTGGATAATCTGGATTGCCAAACCAGAAAAGTAATGAGAGTTCATCGCACTACCACCCTCGCAATGATGCCATCTCTCCCGCTTATCTGGAGGCCGTGAAGTTCACTAGATAAAACGGACAATTCAAATGCAAAAGCATATGCTGGCAGAGTATATCGAAAATTCAAGGGAAATGTCGCGCGTTGACGCACGTACGGTAGATATCCTCAAGTTCGAAAGGGACTGATTTAAGGAGAGCGGGGGGAAGGAGGAAATAGGAAGTGAGAGAGAGGGACGGATGGAGGGTAAGAGTGGGAGGATGGAGGGAGGGAAGGAGGGAGAGAGGGGGTGGGAGAAAGGAGGAGAGAGGGAGGGAGAAAGAATGGGAAGGAGTGAGGGAGGAAAAGAGGGAAGGAGCGAAGGGAGGAAGGATGGTTGGAGGGAGGAAGGGGGAGACGGAGAGAAATAGAAAGAAAGAAAATATAAAAATGAGAAAGAAAGAGAAAAAATAGTCGGTATATAAGATGAGTTGGTTTGGCATGCAGCTCCACGGTTGGAGATAATTATGAGATGTCTTCATTGAATAACACAGAATAAACATGTGTGCGTGTGTATTTGACATTGTACGGTTGGATGAAAGCGACTTTTGCCAAATAGCTTGTGTTTCCAGGCATGGGCCCTGTTTCTATTTATTATCCACGTCTGGGGGTAAGCGGGATGTGGCGATCATGTCGCATTCCCTTGACCGTGTTTAGCATACTCGCTCTAATTGTGAATTTCGGTTTTCGCATAGTAGTCCAATCAAATGATGTTAGAAAAACACAACCGAAAAGTGTTGGTAACATAACATATATACATTTAAAACATTGTTTTAAAATATAAATGCAGCGTCTTCCAAAATATGATTTTTTTTCACATTATTAATTATCTACTTTTCTTTTTCTAATTAAAGTGGAAATTAATTCTAAAGCCGTCATATTTGCTTGTATTTCACTTCATTAGATGCAAATTTCAAATGAAGAGTTAGTGAATAAGGGAGGTTAAGTGAACTGTGATTTTTTGCAGTAACATGCAGGCATATTTTGCACACCAATGGCGATACCATTGATACTAGAAAAGACCTTCAACACTCAAAATGTAGGTAATTTTATAGTCTCTAATTTTAAATGGGGTAAGTATTGATAAAAAAGTATTGTTTTTAATTTATTTCAAGATAAATAATTGAGATAATTCCAGTTTTTCCATTTGTTTTGCTTATTTCACCCACTTTTGCGGTGCCCTCACAGCTAAACCGTTAATTGGAGGGGAAAAGCTTAATGAAATCAAATATAGGTAATCTTATCTTCTTTCATTTCCTATCAGATCATCATTTATGAAAAATAAATTGCACTTGAGATCTTTTGAAAAAATCGTGATTTTTAAATATTTTTTGTACGAGAAACGTGTTTCCAGAACCACAATACTTATTGCCAAACCTGATATATTCAGCGACGCAAAAAACATTTAGGAACCAAATTTCAAAACTACACCAAAACTTTCCCTTATTTTCTATCATTTCTCTGGACTATACAAGGAAGCTGCCCTCGCAGTGTAGCTCATTGGCCAGCGTGCTCGCTTTCCATGATGCGACCCTGAGTTCCATCCCCGGCCGGGCAAGATTATAGTATGAGTTTTCCTTGCAAAGTCCTGCTGTGTCACGATGAGAAAACTCACTTCTCAGGTTGAAAAGACCGGAATACGGCGTGGGGATGTCTTCGTGCTAACCACACGTACCCCTTAACCCATGGCCGCGAGGCCGGGGCGCTGCTGGTAGGCCATGGCCAGTATGCGGGCGGTCGCGCCAAGTAGACAGACGTACAGAAAGACAGATATAAGAAAGCTACAATAAGCACTCATTAACACGAATTCGAAGGAACCGAAATAATCGAAGTTCGTGTTATAAAAATCCACGTTATCAGATTATTACTAATAACTGTAACTCCTTACCAAGACCCACGTTTTGTTCGTAATACGGCGACATTCGTGTTGCGCGAGTTCGTGCTAACGAGGGTTTACTGCAGTGTTATGAAGGTCGATGCCACGAGTCCGTGGCACGACTGCCACGAGGAAATCGCCCCTCCACGCAGTTCATCACCCCGCCACCAGAGACAACGCCATCCCTATTGTAAAACGGCGGGGTTTCTAATAGTTCCCTTTCCCGATGCTAGTTTGGCAGAGAAGCTCGTGGCATGCTTCGGTGCCACGACGCGTGCCACTGCCACCAGTGTAAGATCTTGACACCACTGGTTTTCTGTATTACGGTTTTTGACCGCCTGCTCTCCAGAGCGGAGCACAGCGCGTTGCGGTGGCGAGTCGAGTGCCACGCGCCCTGTTTGCATCGCGCGAACGCTCGGCGGCGGCGGCTTTTTTGCCGCCTGGCGTGCGCGCGTGCGCGTGTCTCTTTGTTTGGCTGCTGCTGCGGCGGTGCGATCTTCGGCTGGGGATGCGACACCTCCAACAAAACATTCCATATGCCGGACATCGATGTTTAAAGTAGCTTCGATGCTTAAAACCATCGATGCTGAAAGTAGTTTAGAAAAACCGTTAATCTTGACGCGGGGTAAAAATGTAATCTGCAAGTGACAGAGTTTATTAATTTATAATTAAGATTTCCAAAACACACTAAAAAACGAACAACCAAAAAGAATGAGTGTCATATTGAATTTTTCAAAACTAATTTGCTACATTTGTAGACGAAAATTCGACTAAACTTACTTTTCAGTTTTCACACTTGGCCACTTTAGGAAGAATTTTCAATTACTGATATAATAAAATTAATACACGTTTTAATGCTTTTAAGGAAGCTAGGAACTGGCAGTCAAAGAACCAGATTGAAAGCTATGTGGAGATGCTGTGGAGGAGGCCAAGACGTTCAAATGTCTTGTAGCATATTCAAAAGAAGAAGTTAGTACTTCAGCGTTCAAAAATGAAACATCGGTAACGTAAGAACATAGAACACAAAACGCCGATGTTCAGAAAATCTCAGCTTCAAAAAAGTTATATAAAAAAAGTTGATATTGTCGCAAAAGCATCGATGCTTTAAAAACATCTACATCGATGCCGCAATCATCGGCGATTGCGCGAAACTATGTGGCTGGCGGCGGGTGCGGGAGTTCATTACCGTTATCTAACAAGTAACAATATGGTTTTGGCACAATGAAAGTCTCGAATTCTTTTATACTTGGAATTCTTTCATATTTCGACAAATTTCCCAAAACACGAGCCACTGAACATTTTTTTTCACGTGAATTTGAATCACAAAAATTGGCCAATGAATTTTGGCCGTGAATTTGGCGTGAATTTGAATCACAAGAACCTGTCGGCTTTTGGCGATCCATGGCGAGGGGTCGGGCGCGGTCGCGGCGTTGGATTGAGCCGTTGGCACCAGGCGGCGCGGCGGTCGCTTTAATCCGCCTTTAATTGCCAGGCGGAGCGCGGGCGCCTCGTCGCCGCCTCCATCGGTCTCCGGTTCTTACCCGCGCGCCGCCGCCGCCGCCGCCGCTGCGTTGTCCGCCGTATTTGTATTTCCTGCCTTTGTCTGGTGCGCATGCGCGCGCGACTCCCGAGCCAGGTGGAGGCGGATCCGTATGCGTGGATGTCGGCCGCTGCAACCTGTCAGGGGGCGAGAAAGGGAGATGGCGTGGGCGACGAGACGAGGAGTGGCGGGAGAACGGGGGCTTTAACAAATGTGAGGGAGGCAAATGAAAGAGGTGGGAAGTTCGTATGATATACAATTCTATGGATAGACAATTCATATATTATATTATAACATGGTTTTATCTTATTAAAACAAAATTGCATGAACTTAAAATACAGAGTTGTGACAGCAGATTTCAACGTAATGTTTGACACGTTCTATATAATATATTATATATTCTAAATTCTAAACTTACGCAAAAGGAAGGCTACATTTCCACAATCTCTCGTTGAGACGAAAAACCTCTGCTGTAGAACACAGCAGAAAATAAAGTTAACATGGTTTTATCTTATTAAAACAAAATTGCATGAACTTAAAATACAGAGTTGTGACAGCAGATTTCAACGTAATGTTCGACACTTTCTATATAATATATTCAATGGCTATACAATTCAAGTTAATGTCGGAAATTATTCAAGTTTTGTCGAAATTAATATTAGATTCAGTATATCTTTTGCTATCTTGACCATCGTTTGCGTATCCCGTCTGGAAGCCAAATTTGATTCATGTTGCCAGGTACATCAACTGATCTGGTCATTAGACTCGTTTGTTTGGTGAATGTTTTATGCCTGGAGGTGACATTGTGAAGTCGGCATCAATTTAAATGATTTGTATGATTGATTGATGTTTCCGGGTGCGTCAACTAATTTGGTCATTAGTCCCGTAAGTGCAGTGCGTGTTTTTTTCTCCGGAGGTGGCGATGATCTTTTCCCCACTGGATGGCGAGATCTGGCGCCGACCTACCGTCGACTAGCGGGGTTTTCCCTCAACCAGGTAGCTCCCACCAGCGGGGCACCGCCCCAGTCGGGACAAGTTGTGAGCTCCCGACCGGTCTCCCGACATGTGTGGTAGTGTAGTGCATGTTAGTGTATGTGTGTGTAAGAGGAGAGGATAGGACAAGGATGAGGAAGGAAAGATCGCGCGCGGTCCGTGGCCCGTTTGTTAAGGTACTGCTCCGGCATTCGCCTGGTGTTGATCGGAGAAACCACGGAAAACTACCGACGAGAGCAGCCGACCGGTAGAATTCTCCTCCAGACAGCGACTGAATTCGACATAGCTGACAAGCTAGAGTTGAAAATCCTGCCGCCGTCGGAACTCGAACCTACGACCTCCCGGTCAGAGGGACTGCAGTGACAGATTGATACACTGAGCCATCTCTCCCGGTGTTTTGTATGTATTCAGTGGAAAATGTGCTTCACCAGCAATCAATGTATTCTTGGATTTAGAGCTGCGAGTGATTGCATTTGGGAATTCAGTGATGTGTGCGGAGACAGTTTAGAACAAAGGCAAATTCACTGGGAATGGTCGTCGAAAATGGAAAATTATTGAGGGACTATTCTCAATTAAGAAATAAATGATTCAAGCAGATCATTTTCCAACAAGAGTAATACAAAGTAAATATTTGATGGTTTTATTTACGAATTTATGTTTATATGTGTGCATTAATTAATCATTAATATTATGATTCGTCACGTCACGTCAAAAAAGTGAAGTCATGAGTCTTATGATACCATTATTACCGAATATAAAGAAGGAAAGAAATATTATTTTTCTAGGGATGACATATTTCACTTCCCTACGACATTTGGTAAGGAAGAAACCGACTTCTACTCCCAAACGTGGAATAATAAAAATAAAAAAATAAATAAGTTAGTAAACATACAATCGTCTGTGGGAAAACAAAACATTAATTACTCATTTCACTCAAAGCAACTTGTTTGTTCCCAGTTATGAACTCATGCAGATGAGATGCGTGCAACGTCAGTAGTAGGTCTTGTTCGAACTTGAGCAACGGACCGTTAAACTGGAATGGTGGTCGCTCTCGCAGATATTGTTGCGATCTATTTTCCGATATGCAGAGATCGTAAGTGGGCATTTAGCGTAGATACACAGATGTGAACTAATGACACATTGATAACAAAGATAATATGCCAATCAAAATTCTCTATACGCTATGCGTGGGGAGTAGTTGCAAAGTCCTAAATGCAGAAAAACAAATGAAGACTGGAATAATCAAACCTGTAATTGACCGGGGATCATTAACATATTTCAATTTTAAAGGGTGGGTAAAATCAAGCCCCTCTGACATTTTCAAAATTTTCTGAATAATTACTGCAATTTCTTCTTCTTTATTAGCAACCACTATTAGATTAGAAGAATTTAGAATTGTCATCCAATGTCCCTGTCATCCAATGGAACGCTTCTGTAACGTGTCTCCCCCCTAAACAATAACATTCCTCTAGCGACAACATCCACCCCAAACTACGATCAGCAAAAATAAATTATATTGCAGTAAAAAAGTTGTATTAGTATGATTTGGGTTGTATATTAAAATTACGATAATTAAACAAATAATCAATTGTCGGTGCGAACTGCAGCTAGCAATAAGTATGCGAAAACGTTTTGAGCGAAGAAAGGATGTCTAGGCGAGAAAATTTTTGGCAAAATTTTTGACAGTGCACATACAACATGTATGGGCGAGAGTCTACTGCACCAATTTAATTGGAGTCTAGATTCTACAGTAGATCAGATTTGAATATTATCATTCGTAATATAACAGATTGAATCAATTGATGAACAAGTATTTTCATTTATTGTAAGAATTTATAAATCATACCTTTTTAATTAAGTAGATTAATGAATTAGAAGATTAAGAAATTAGATTAATCGATAGAGTGATGTGAAATTGATTAAGAATATTTATGACTGCTTTTATATCGTTTTTTTAGGGGGGGATCTTATAGATTCTATTTATTTTCCTCTAGTCAGCATGGAATAAGCTTTTCAGGTTTATGTAGTTATATTAGTTATTATTTGCGTCAATGTATATTGTTATTTTTACACTGTTTTCCTTTAAAAATTATATCATCATATTAATTCATTTCTTAAAAGTTTTATTAGAAGACCTAATAGAAGGAAATCTTGAAAATGTTTCATAAAAAATATCTGACTCGTATACCTTCAATCAAGACCCTCTGCCCCTGTGGTGTGATTTTTTTAACTCTGCCCCTCAAACCCCTATGGCTACCATGGAATATCGTCGCATTTCGCGTCTTTCTCCGTTGTGCCGCTAGACGTCGCATGATCGCGACCATATTAAGCAGTGCTTGCGATCATATGGCGTCACGACTGAGAACGTTGCGAAATACCCTGACATATCAGTGGCGTAGCTACGGGGGGCAGGAGGCGGCGCGCCCCGGGTGACACCAATTACATTGTTTTATAGTAGTAATTATATAATTTAAATCATTTTCTAAAAAAAATTGTATATTAATAGTTAGTTTTCATAGTTTTAGTAGTTTGAAAATTTTATTGTTGGAATTATATAATTTTTAGTTAAAAATTATTTATATTAATTTAATAAGTAAACATTTAAATCATAAGCATAGATTATGATTTAATTAGAATTATATTGCAATTATTCTTAATTACATAGGCATTTTTAATATATTATACATGTCATGTGCAAATATGTTTGTATTTTTAATAAAATAATGTATAATCAATGCAGCAATAGATATTATTATTCTTAATTTATGGGGGGGGTGACACTATTCGCTTCGCCCCAGGTGACGCCAACTGAAGCTACGCCACTGTGACATATTCCATCGTGAAGACGGGCCTTGAGGGGCAAAGATAGAAAAATCACAGTGTACGTAAGGCAGCGTAGCGCTGCCTCAAACTCCTGCCCGTTCTCCAGCGTGTCGTCATTGACGGACGCCCCCACAAGCGGCAGCTGCTCCAGCGGCGAGGGCGTCGCCGCCAACGGCTGTCGTCGGCGCAACGCAAGCGCCAACTCTTCCACAAGGCGGCGCCACCCACTCTCGGGACATCACGTGACGCGTGGCGCGGCGCGGCGCGGCGACCCTGGGTCACGCAGCTCGCGTGAGGCGGTGTCGCCGCAGCCGCCGCCCCCGCGGGGGCCGCGTGGGCGTCGCGGGGGCGGCGCTGCGTGCCCGGCGGAAACTTCCATCGCGGCGCCACCGCCGCCGCGACGCTGACGACAGATCCGCCCAGCTGCCGCGGCCGGCGCCGCCCCCGCTCCACTTCGCTTCGCGAGCCCAGGCCTTCGCGAGCTCGCGCACCAAGCTCAGCTCATCGGAGAGTGCGCTCGAGATATTAGAAAGTTTTTGCACGCCATAGCGGACAGCACTATCGATCTTCTGCGCATGCGCAGATGCACTAAAATTTGCGAAACTGGAACTGTGCATGACCAGAAGATCGATAGTGCTGTCTGCTTTGGCGTGGAAAAACTCCCTATTAGAGAGGTTTTGTCAATCTTAACGGAGAGCACTATCGATCTTCTGCGCATACGCAGATGCACTGAAGTGATGAGAAACTTGAACTGCGCATGAGCAGAAGATCGATAGTACTCTCCGCTAAAGCTGGCACAAACTCTTTATTTGTGCCCTCCAAGACAGGCCCAACCAGAAGGAGAGCAGCTGCAGCAATTTGCCTCAGGCCCAGACTTAACTGAGGCGCCAATTTTTTACAATTGTTGTTGTTGTTATTATTACTATAACTATTATTATTGGATAGGATGATGAAGGGGAAAGGACTAGGATGCTTCTGGAAGGTGTTAGGTGGGGTAGTGGGAGGTATTCGTGGGCTTTTAGAACCATCCCAGCATTCGCCATGACCAAGGGAAACCACGAAAACACCGCTCAGAATGGTCGGCCCTGGGATCGAACCTGGACCTCCCGATTGCGGATTCAGCGCGCTACCCACTGAGCCATTTCGCTCGGGTGTACATTTTTATATAATAAAAACTGTGAATGTTATAAAAAATGTAATTACTTCTAGTTTAAATTAGCCACTACACGCATCCTTCTGTTGCATGGAAAGATGAATTCTTTTTAAGTAATTGGGGGTGGAGCGACTTTTTTTTGAAATAAGAGACCTCCGTGGATCTACTACTATAGTTTTCTTGTTTTATTTAGGTGCTCCGGCTCCAAACCGTTAAAGTGCGAGCCGAAACTCGCTTTCGAACTCTATGACTGTGTGGAATTTTCTCTGCAAGTAAAAATCATACGATTTTTGTGTTATAATGTGAACAAATACTAATACAGAATGAACAAGATACAACTAAAATTTCTGTTCGACCTAAAAGATAGCAGATTCTGAATACAAACGTTTCTAAAATTGATGAGAAAATACAGAAGAAATATCAAAAATGTGAATACATGACCACATCCACCATCAACAATAGTTTCTAGCCTAATGCAATTGTGCGTCTGTAACTGCTACTGGATTGACCAGAGCGCCCTGGGTTCGAGACATGGCGTTTTTAACACCAACTGGGTCGGCAACGGTCGACGCCTGGCTGAGAATTCTAAATGTTGGGTGCTTTGACCGGTCCTTTCCGTGGTCTCTTCCCACCAAACCCGCATCCGCGCTTGCGCAGTACGACAACGCACGACCTTTTCTTCCTCACGCTGCCCCAGCGTCTTCCTGAGGCGTTGGGCAATGGCGGTGGCGCCTCCTTCTCCTGTGACCCACGCCTCTTGATCTCGAAAGGCTGCGAGGGCAGCGAGTGGCCGACATCAGGTCAAGGCCTTATTAAACTGTGGCGACACAGGAAGACGAAAATAGTCTTTAAATCCAGACCTCAAACATCGCAAGTACCTAAGTAGATAGGAGACCTTCTAGCCCAGATAAATTAAATAAGCTGAGTGAAATAAAATCTCGTGTTTTGAAATAATTTCATGGTTTTAATTGGTATTAACTATTTATCAACTTAAATTGTTAGAGGGTGACAGTGAGCGATAGTGGGGGGAAGCTACTTAAAGGTGTTTTCTTCAACGTTCTATGAATATATTTGCTTAACTTCCAATCCTAACAAAACTTGGTAATATAAAAAATTAAAGTAGAAATGTTTAAAAATATCTTAGGTTGTGTGATTGTTGTGTTTGTTGTGAGATTCACACTGGTGACGTTTAAGGGGAGCACAACATTGGCACTTCAAATCTTTACTTGTTGGCGATTCATGAATACATTTGAAAGAAATAAAGAGTAATTCTGAAAAGTGTGTTAATAAGCGATATAGTGAAAGTTCCAGTTCTATAGGCATCCTCAGCATGCCCTTCGTCTTATGGCGGAGAACCATTCATGTAGGTTCTCTCACAATCCACCAAGTGAATTGTAGCTTTTGAAGCGTCGTAGCACTGGGCTCGACCGACCGCACAAATCGTGCAAGGGGGAGAGATTGGTTCTCTCGGGCCGCGCTGGCGGCGGCTGGACCCCGGGTCTCTCAGCTGGGGGCGTGTCTGAGAAGGCGGCTGTTCCCGTTCGCACAAGAGATGTGTGACGACAGAAATCGTCTGCAGATGGACGGCAGGCTCCATGTGCGGCCAACCCAAATCTCGAGAGGAAATGACGCTTTGTGCGTGGGAGGTCGGTCACGTGATGCCTAGCAAGGGAGGCGGGTGGAATAAGCTTCCTTGGGATTGGAGTTTGACCGTAGCGATGTGCGGAGGTGATCGCGAGCAGCGTCTTGCGAGGCGTGGCTATTCGCCACGGGACAAGAGACCACGGGCGGCGCTAGTGTAGCGAGCTGGGGTTTCTCTTGGCAGATACTGAGGCGGCTCGTCTCAGGAGTCGGTGTGCTGTGGAGAGCAGCGTTCCTTAGGAATGTTCCTTAAGAGTATACATTCTCTAATAAACTATTGTAAATAAATATGTACAGCAAACTCCGTGACTGTGTTCTTCCTCATCTCCTGACGATGTCACACTTTCTCTGTTAGGACTCGCGCATCACCTCTCACATTTTGTGGTACAGATGCAAAAATTGTTTTCAATATTGTGTGTGCATGGTTCTTCAAAGACTGCAGGGAGCTGCAGAGTCTTTGTAATTAGGGTTTCTAGGGCCCTATTGGCCCGACTATGTGACTCGTTGGTTAGCGTGCTCGCATTCCACGGCGCAACCCCGGGTTCGATTCCCGGCCGGGTAAATTATAACTGTGCGCCTTCCTTACAAATGTCTCAGTATCTATTGCTGTGTGACGATGAGAAAGCCCACCCTAAGATTGTGCAGACAAGAATATACGGCGAAGGGATGTCTTCGTGCTAACCACACGTGCTAACACACTCCTCATCCCATGGCCAAGAGGATGGGTCACCGCTAGTCAGCCAAGACACATAGCGAGCTGTCGAGCCATAGGACAAGACAGTGTTCCATCGAGATTCATGAATACGTCTTTTATCTTTTCCAACCCCCAGGGGCAGATGCTTTTTATTTTCTTCTACCATGCTCATGGCCAGAGCCTGTGGGCGGAAAAATGGAATATCTGCGTTCAGCTTGATTAAGGAGATCTAGAAAGCGGAGAACCTAATGTTACCTAAGTCATCTAGACAAACATAATACACTTCTAAAAACATCTCTCGAGCTTGTGTCACCGCTTTTTCTAACAATGAATCATAATATTGGTCTGTAACACTTTTTTGGCTTTTGGAAATATTTATCCAATGTATACCTTCTTTCATTTGTATAGAGACTAATTTTGGATAGATTAATATTTATGAAGATCAGTCGATCACCACTATCGTTTCCTATATTACTTCAGTAGTATTTCTTCCCTTTGCGGCTCTCACACACAACCAATCTCTATAAATGAGGTCTCTAAAGAAAAAGAATTTCAAGGAGACATGACGAATCGCACATTGACTTTAAAAATATAATTTGTTTTTGAATAGGGAAGGATTTGTTTAAAAAAGCATCTAAATAGTCATATACAATGCACTCCGCAACGCAAGTCAGGATTTTTGAATTTATATCGTGAAAAAATTCGAAAACAAAGCTTTCTAGGCCTTGAAAATTAAAATTTTCTTGTCCAGTCTATTACATTTTTGCTTGTTCGATCTGCAACTGTATATGAAATGACTAATTACTTGATATTCTATGCGATTCAATGACGGGTGTACCTCTTGCTAGATAATAAAGTTATGTAAAAATAGTTTGTATTCACAAGGTTGTATTATATTGTTATCAATTACGAGGTGACGTAGAGAACAAGTGACGAAGGAAGAGAGGGGCTTGAAGAAAAATGTACGAGGGTTGGGGCACAAGTCAAGGCAACTGTTATTTTTTGTGAGAATACAAGCGCGGGTGGGAATTGTGAAGTAAACACATGAAAGGACAAGGTAATTAACGGCCCACCAACTTTGGGTTTCTCAGATTTATTAAGGTATTTGAAATGACAGTACTGGTTTCTTGTTTCAAAGCATTTGAGCACATACTAGATCACATTGCAAAATAATTGCATACCCGTTCCAAAGGCCTGATTAAGTAGATGCTCGATTACCACACGTGCCACATCGTTCCGCACACCGTTCCGTCTGATAAGCCCATGGCCTTCACCCATGGGCATTATTCCAATGACCTGGCACCAATTCCCTATATCATTCCCTGATATTTCTCCCAAAGAGAACGTTTTGAAGTATACGCGCTGCTCGAAACATGTTACATTCATCTCGCACGGCGGTAGTCGGACAATTGATTTCACGTCGCTCTCTGGGCTAAGAGAGCAATTTGTGGATGTGAACACACCCTACTGCAGCACTTCTTTCACGTTACAAATGAAATTGTGCCATCCGATAACATTTCTTTTAGAAAAAAAATTGCCATGACTTCTGCCCCAACCCTCGTATATTACAGGTTTAATATAGAAAAGGAAAAGTAAGGAAGAGGGTGGGGTATAGCATGAGAGAATTCTCGCATGAGTGCGCTAGTTTGGTCTACTTTCAGTGATCTATTCGCACGCTGACGAGCACGGCGGAGGCGAGAGCGCCGGCGGAGGCCGGGGCAGAGGGCCGCATCGCTCTTCATCGACAGCCGGCCGCTTGGCGTTCCATCGAATCGCGTGCAGTTGACCCCGCGATCGGCGCGCGCCGCCCAATCGTCCACGCGACCTTCCCCCCTGGCACAACGACGCCCGCCACGCCCCGGCCCGCCCCTCCCTGCCCCGCCCCGCTTCACCCTCCACCGTCCCTCAACTGCCCGCACCTCCCCCCCCCTGCTACGTCCCGCTACGTGCCGCTCCGTCCCGCCCCGCTCCGCCCCGCTCCGCCCCTCCCCGCTTCACCCAGCCCCGCCACACTCCGCTTTACCCTTCTCCGTCCCTCAAATGCCCGCCCCGCCCCACCTCGTAACATCCAGCTCCACCCCGCCCCGTCCCGCCCCACCCCCGTTTCCCCTCCTCCGTCCCTCAACTGCCTGTCCCGCACCGTTCCACGCCGCTCCTCCCCGCTTCACCCCGCTCCGCCTCGCCCCGCTTCATCCTCCTCCGTCCCGCAACTCCCCGCCCCGTCCCGCCCCACCCGTCTCCGTCCCCCCCGTCTCCGTCCCCCCGTCCCTCAACTGCCTGTCCACCCCGCCTCGCTCCGTTCCGGCCCGCTCCGCTCTGCCCCGCTTCACACTCTTCCGTTCGGCCCTGCCCCGCTCCGCATCACCCTCCTCCGTCCCGTCCCGTTCGACAAAAGTCCGGCCCGCCCCCTCCCGGCCCGCCCCGCCCCGCCCTGTGACACGCCGCTACAACTCCCCCTCATTCCAATTCAACGACTCTCCGATGCAATTGCGTAACAGATCAAGGCTTAGGGACTGATTTAAATCGCGCACAATACGTTGCGTCTAATGAATGTTTGATTTATTATTTCCTCAGAAACATCAGAAGGCTTTAAGTATTTATGAAAAATTATAACTCAAAATACAATTACGAATATTAATTGAACATATAACAACAAATCATTAGTAAAATATAGAAGATATAACTAGGAAATTAGAATAGACAGTGTTCTTTAAGACTGTGAACATATAGCTAAATCATCATTTATTTATGTCTCTGACACTGAGATAAGGACAAATAAGAACAAAGAAAACAATGTTTGGCTGTGGGAAAAAAACAAAAGTGGACGCTTGAAGCAGCAGAAATGCCACTGTTAAGATCCTGACAGTATGCTACTGAACACACAAGAAAGCTCCGTAGTTCTCCCCTAGAGTATCCTCTTCAATGTGCAGATTAAGTTAGCTTAGATTTTTAACTAGCATAAGTCTGAAAAACCACATCTGTAAAGTATATGTAAGTATACCACGTATTAAGGATAAAGATAAATGGAAGATGGTGCTTCAACTGAGTCGAAGCGCTGAGGATATTTCTAAGTATTGCCGAAGAAAAAATTTTTTTTTCGGATACAAACGACGAAAAAGGAACATTTGTGAATTGGCAGAATTGGGGTTCATATTACGACAGCTATAAACTCCCCGCAGCTCTGCACCCACGCCTGACCTTAGGTTAGCCCGACAGCCTGCCGTCACAATTACAGTCCACTCGCTCTTCGCAAATGACGTTAATGACTTTCCGAGTCTAAAGCAGCGCTTCGAATCTTGGAAACGCGCACTAAATTATATTTAAACAGGCTGCAACGAAATTGGAAAATTACAAAAAATACATTCTACTGGAGCCTAAGCTTCTGAGACCAAAACGTAAAGGAATTTTTTATTGCTAATATTATGAAAAACACGATAGTGTGATTTTTGAGCCTGAAATGAAATCTTGAATTAGTATTAGGTACACATCGTAACTCTAAAGTTGAAATATGTCAATGATTACATTTTTTTTCTGCCGGAAGACAACTGAAAGCAAATAGGGGCAAGAATCATGTCATGTATTATCTTCTTGCAAATACAATTTCTTGCATATCCGCACAAAAATTTCACGGCCGCGGTATTGAGAACAATGAAAATTCTTGGGTTTTATAACGGGTATTAAATCTTACAAGCAAAACAATGAGTTATTTTTTCCGACACATGAAGAGCTCTCTCGAAATTTATGAATGCTGTACCTCTCTGTGAAGCTCTTGAATAAAAAATTAGCTGAAATCCTTTGAGTTGAGACATGCCGACGCTCAGAAGCTCGTCGATCCTTGGTCATTTCGACAGCAGGCGAGGTTAATGTGCCCTTAGCGGGGGCGAGCCCAGGATTTCCTCTACCGCGGAACGTTTTGCGAGGGCTTATAACGATCTCCAATTTACTGTTAGTACATACACAAACTATGCGCGTAGCACTGCAGTTAACGACTAACATGTATAATAATAACTACATAAATTAGACGAAGTACGTGGTTTTTGCAATTAATCACTACCCTTTTCCAAGATTTGCATAAACGTAATGTAATTAACATACTTTATACTGCCCCATCATGTGAGGTAAAAAGCGAGAAGAAAAACAACCGTATCCAGTTTCATTCCAGCACCCTACTATTGCTAGCGCTCGGCGCGGTCACTCGCGGAAGCTGGCCATAATGGCGACGCGTTAATATTTTGGAGGCGCCACGCAAAAGCGCTCGTGACAGAATATGGTGTGTGTGTGTGTGTGTGTGAGTGTGTGTGTGTGTGTGTGTGTGTGTGTGTGTGTGTGTGTGTGTGTGTGTATGTGTTTGTGTTGTGACGTGCCGGACAAGTCGCAAATCTCCACGGTGACTGAGAAAAAAATTCTCTTCAACCATCAATTCATCAAACTCGAAATTGGATAGTGAAAATTGGCCCACGGCACCTTAAAATTATTTATAACTGCTTTGTACTAGGTATTTCGTCAATAAGAAGCAAACAAACAACGAAGTCTGTTAGTGATATTGGCCGAGCGTTCTTCAATAATTTTCGTAATCTCTTCTTACCAGATAAATAAAAATAAAAATATAAGTAATACCTTTGATTTCAATATGAGAACACATCGGACGTCTTCAGTTAATTTGTTATTGATATTAATAGATCTGGACTATTAAAATACTTATGACTTTGGATAGCGCCCTTTTGCGCCAGCCGTTATGGATTGCCTTGCGTTCTTCTGGTTGCGTTGGGTCGATATAACAGTTCCGTATTACCAAAAATATGTAAGATAATATTTCTAGAAACATTCAGATAAAAAATAATGCAGTACATTGCAAACTCAAGACTGAACATAATCTTTGATACAAGTACATACATAGAATTTAGTTATCTCGGACCGAGGGGTCGCGGGTTCGAGTCCCGCCTCGGACATGGTTGTATTTGTGTTCGTCCTTTCACCCCCATATCATCACCATATCATGTCATCTTCAGTTACATAACATTAAACCCAACAGTGGTCGCTAATGACCTACATGTTGATAAGACCTTAAATAGCAACAACAACCACAACAACAAATCAACTTATCCCACAAACAGCTCTTCTCCCAAATTTGGAAGGAATTATGCCCTCTGTGAGGTACTTTAGGCCTTGCATTGTTATTGATATTAAACAAGAAATAGTTTCGAATGTGCGCGAGGCATAATTTTTATTTTCGAATCTGATCTCAGCATTAGGAGGTGAAATCATTGGCGAGGATGCTCCATTAACTGAGGAACGCCTAACCTGGACGTTAATTTCATGTGTGTTTTAATTTCTGGTGTTTGTTGTTCGAGATGAAGGATTAACTCGCGAGGTTGCGGTATCTGCTCCTTATTAGCAACACTAGCCCCGTCTCTGATACAGCACTTAACTTTCCGAAAATAATTTTGGAAAATATTATATTGATAATGAAGGGCGGACCTGAGCAGCCGAGATTAATAACGTGAACGTGCCTCAGGAATCTCGACACGACGGATCGCGAGTTCTAATACAGCCTGGAGCATGGAGCTTCTATGTAATGGCTTGAACCACCATGTATCACGTAAGGAAAGAACCCTTCCTTCCCGTCCATTCCCTCCGCCCACGTTAGAAGTAAGTACGACGATGTCAGGAGTAAGTGACCTACCTGCGGGCGGGGGTCACTCTCGTCGTCAACTGGTCTACGAGCAACGATTGGTTGATTGATCGAATGACTGATTGGTAGTATAGTGCATGTGCGTGTAAGTGTGTGTATGTAAGGGATAAGGATAGGACAAAGAAGGGAAAAGAAAGATCACGAGCGGTCCTTGGCCCGTTTGTTAGAGTACTACTCCGGCAATCACCAGGAAACCACGGAAAAATACCGATCAGAGCAGCCGACCGCTAGAATTCTCCTCCAGACAGCGTCTGAATTCGACTTGGCTGTGTACGAAAATCCTGCCACAGGCGGCACTCGAACCCGGTCAGAGGCACTGCAGTGACATCAATTGCTGCCCTGGGCCACCTACACCGGTACGGACCACGACCTTTCCTTCCCAAAATAAGTCGCTGCAGACCTGTGGGTCGCACCTGTGTGTGTGCTTCTGGATGTCAAAGGATAGAATTCCTAATTGGAGGTCCAAGAATAGAATTCCAAATACAGAATTCCTAATGGAAATATTCTGACGTTAAGTTGAATGATGGTGGTGGCATTCAGGAGTCATGCTGAAGTCGCAAGACGTTTCGTCTCCTCAAACTCCACCGACTTCTACTGATTTGCGCATGCGGATGAAGCCGCCTGCCAGCCACTGTACTATCGGGGACCCTGATAGAGTAGTAGCATTCAGGAACGCTATACTGCGATTTTTGTAACTTTTATGATGGCCCGTCTTCATGATGGAATGTGTCACGATATTTCGCGTCTTTCTCAGTCGTGCCAGTAGATATCGAATGATCGTGACCGTATCAAGCAGTGTTTGCGATCGTGCGACTTCTAGCGGCACGACCGACAAAGACGCGAAATGTCGTGTGATATTCCGTCGTGGCCATAGGGCCTTGAGAGGCAGAGTTAGAAAAATCGCACTATAATGGATACAATTATAAAATTTTATTTCTTCATTTAACAAATGTATTGTATATAGTGGAGAATTAATGATAATAAAAACGAAACGAAACGCAACTCTTGTTTACAAACGTAGTTACGGAGAGTTTTTACGCAAGAAACTCAATCACCAGAAAAAAGTTATCATGAAAAAATACGGAATATAAATTAATTCTTTTGTATCTTCGTCCAATTAGAAAGCGGTAAATAACGCGACGCATTGACGGTAAGGCCCTCTTTTTCGTGTCGTTTCCTTTTAGCACAATTCTATCACGGTTTCATGCGAGCATGAGCATCAACGCGGCTGTAGAGGCCCACCGTCCTCACAGTGACATCCATCGTTCTCGTGACCTGCATGTTTCCCCAGCAATGCCATTCCATAACATCTCTGTTAGAGTTGTCATCCATCCTTTCCCTCTACACCCGGCCGCTGTTGCATCGCTTCCACCACAACAGCCTCTCCACCTCCGCCGTCCTTAACGATGCCATGATGCGCACAGCGTCGCCGCCTTTGCTGCTGCTACACCGCCTTCGCAGCCCCGACTCCTTCCACTCCGCCTTTCCTGTCGTCTTCCCTGCTGCCCGTCCCATCGCCTCCGCCGTCATCGCAACCGCCTCCGTCGTCACCGCCTCAGCCGTCACGATCTCCGCCGTCACCGCCACCGCCTCCGCCGTCCCAGCCTCCATCGTCATCGGTTCGATCGTCACCACGGCCGTCTCCGCCGTCACCGCCTCCACCGTCACGGTCTCCGCCGTCACCGCCTCCGCCGTCATCGCCTCCACCATCGCTGTCACCGCCACCGCCGTCACCGCCTCCGCCGTCACCACCTCCGTCGTCACCACCACCGTCCCGCCGTCAGCGCCTCCGCCGTCACCGCCTCCGCCGACACTGCCTCCATCGTCACTGCCTCCATCGTCACCGTCTCCGCCGTCACCGCCTCCATCGCCACTGCCTCCATCGTCACTACCTTCATCCTCACCTCATCCATCGTCACCACCGCCGCCTCCGCCGTCACCACACCGCCTCCATCGTCACCACCGCCACCGCCTCCGCCGTCACCGCCTCCATTGTCACTCCCTGCATCGTCACCACCGCCGCCTCCGCCGTCACCGCCTCGCAGCCCGCCCCCGTCAGGGCCGCCTCCGCATCCGCCGTCGTTGCCGTCGTTACGGCCTCCGCCGCCTCCGCCGCCGCCGCCGCCTCGCCCTCGTCGCCTGCGCCGTTTGCGTTTTTCCCTGCGCGCGGGCTCGCGCTTGCAAGTAATTAAAATGCGCCGGGGATGAGCACTACGGCATTCTTCACAGCCCGGCACGTCCGCCCGCAGTCTCCGTAACAACTGCGTCCCGCTTCCATGGTCTGTTGCAGGCGGAGGCGGCGCAGGCGGCGGCGACGCAAAAAGCTCAGCGTCGGCGCGCGCCCCCTCCCTCGCCGGCGAGACTCCTTTCCCGCGAGACCTGTTCCTTTCGGTTCCCGGAACCGCCCGCGCCCCTCTGTGCGCGCCGTGCCGGTTCCGCTGCCCCGCGCCGTCCCGTCGCGCCGCCGCGACGCCGCCCCGCCTCGCCTCGGCCGCCCCCGCCATCCGCACTGCTGCTGGCTCCTTAAGGTTAGGGACACTACTGTCAAATGACGGACGTTAAAGTTCGTCCGTCGAAGCACTGCAGGGTCGGCGTGGCACCCGTCGCGACGCCGTCCCACCCCGACTGTCCGCGCAGCTGCTCTCCTCTAGCGACGCACGTGTGTCTCATGACGGACGTTAAAGAACGTCCGTCGAAGCACTGCAGGGTCGGCGTGGCACCAATCGCAACGCCGTCCCACCCCGACCGTCCGCGCTGCTGCTGGCTCCTTAAGGGTAGCGACGCACGAGTGTAAAAGTACGTCCGTCGCACTTTAACACGTTCGTCCGTCGGACGTTAAAGTACGTCCGTCATAGCACTGCAGGATCGTCGTGGCACCCATCGCAACGCCGTCGGCGCCGTCCGCGCTGCTGCTGCCACCTGGATTGTCAAATCACGGAATGTCAATCAAGCGACACGATTGTCAAATCACGGACGTTAAAGTACGTCCGTCGTAGCACAACAGAATCGTCGTGGCACGCGTCGCGACGCCACCGTCGCCTCGTCCGCCCCCGCCGTTCGTGCTGCTGTTAGGGAGATTTTTCACCCTCGAACGTTAAGTACTATCGATCTTCTGCGCATGCGCAGATGCACTAAAGTGATGCGAAACGTGAACTGCGCATGAGCAGAAGATCGAGAGTGCTTAACGTTCGAGGGTTCAGAAACTCTCTGTTGCCTCGTAAAGGCTAACGACACACGAGTGACGGACGTTAAAGTGCGTCCGTCGTAGCACTGCTAGGGCGTCGTGTCACCCGTCGCGTCGCCGTCGTCGTCTCGGACGCTCTCGCCGTCCGCTCTGCTGATGGCTCTTTAAGGCTAGAGACGCTAAAGTGTCAAATGACGGACGTTAAAGTGTGTTCTAGCGCAGTAGGGACCCGTGACACACTAGCGAGCAGCAATGACGTCCGTCGCCAGCAACGTCCGTCGCGTAGTAACCAACGGACGTTAGCTGCTAGAATGCGTACGTTGTTCCTGATGGACGTTGTAGCTTCGTAGACATCCATAGCGTGCAGAAAACATGGATTGCTAACGACGTGCGTTATACGTACGTTGAACGAGCGGCATCTTTTTTTTTCATTTATAACATGAATAGATTCGACATTAAAAGATTAGTTAATGAAGTGCATATGCAAGCATTACTTCTCTTGATATAGCACACTTCATATTGGTATGTTGGTGTTTAATATGTTCATGTAAGTACGATAGCGATTCTGACATTCTGACATGACGGCTCACACATTCGGAAATAAAAAAAATGTGCCACCGTCGTTGCACAAAATCTGGAAGATGTTGTAAAACGTTCCTTTCAAAAGCCCTTCGCTATTAATAGAATGAACCCATCATCTCTTTTCTTTTATATGTTACATACCAATGTAATACACAATTGCTAACTCCGCGAAATCCATGCTTGCTAGTAGAAGACTACAGGACAAATGACGCTCCAGTCACCGACCATTGCGCTCCGATTGTACTCATGTGGCCTGTCAACCAACGAACGTCAAATTGACGGACTTCAACGACGTAGCCTACCCTAGGTTTGTTCCATCGACCACAATGAAGTAACACACAAATACTTCAAAGTAAAATCTCTGTTCATGACGGTAAGAAAAAAATTGACTTTAAATAATTTCAGGCTCCTATGGACACACTTTCGCGGCCATGGGTTTTTTCAAGTTATGAAAGAAGTTATTCGGTGAAAGTACCTTTTACTTTTATTCATTTTACAGTGCATTTATTTGAGGAATCAGATGATACTGTAATAGTTTAGCCATCTATTACAAATGAAATAGGTAAATAACATGAAGTGACCATTGGTTTATGAACCGGGTATAGAACTTTATGTAGAAACTTCCCGAGCGGAATGTAGAAAAAACAAGTGAAGGTGATCTAAGAGAAAACGAGTATTTCGGACGAACATGTGAACGCAGTGGGGAATTAATGGTTGTGTGTTACTAGTCAACGCACAAAATTATAAGGAACAGAATAAAGTTTGTTTCAGCTAAATCGGGTCACAGAAACGCATAATATCGCGAGTTTTGTGATCACGACATTGACTTTTAACATGTTAAAGAACGGAAACAACAATGGTCGTGACGTCACTTTAGAAAAGTTTGGATATATTAATAAATTAAACGAAAACTAGTGTGTCTACCGAGATTTGGCATATACCAAAGTATTCCGTGGAATACCGGCCAAATTATAAACGTGGTGACACAATTTTAGGACGCCGAACATTAATAGATAAACATTATGTTACATTAGTTAATTGAGAAATAAACGAGCGATGTTTGTAGGCATGAGACGCACGAAAAAGCATTCTTTTAACAAAATGAAGCGAGAAAAGTGATGTCTAAGAAGTGGAATGGATACGAAATTTTAATTGGGAATTTTACAATATAATAAGACAATCCAGGAAGTGTTAGAAATTAATAATAAACTATTTTATAAGTTATAAAGCAGAAGACAATAGAGGCGCTATTGTTTTGTTCGGAAAAAAGTTATAAATGCTTTAGGACAACAATGGGGGTCGGACGGAGTGAATAGCTTGATATAGTTGTGGCCAGCTAAAAAGACCAGCTAACGTGACAACTTTTGAAAAATGCCACTCTCGGATGAGAACATGTATTCATACTCGATTTAGGGTAGTTTCGTTTCGTTTTGTGTTGGCACATGCTTTTGCCAACCGTCACACAATTACCCTACACATATTACGTTTACGGGATAGGGACATTTTTTAAAATTTAAGTTTGCAATGAAAAAATGACTACTTCCGTAGATTCCGCCAACATTCAAGCCATTCATATGGATTGTGCTCTGTTAATTTGCTGTTGTTGCTAGCGATTCGTATATTGTGGTTTGCTATTTTTCATAAATCTGCATTTAGTGATTTCGTCGGATGTATTAATTTAGTTCTACGCGTTTTTATTTTTATTTATTATTTTTCAATTGTTTTCATCACTAATCATTAGAGGAGTTAGTCGAGATAATTTTAGTAGTAAAGGTTAGTTTTTTCGATTTTGTATTTTTTTAGTAAAATTAATTGTATTATATTTATTACTAATTTTATTATATTTATTACTAATGTTCCTAATCATTGAAAAATAATGCATCGCCCAACTACATCTGGGTCTTTTCCTAGTATTTTGTCTTTAAGGTTAAAGTGAATTGAAAGTTCTTTTCAAACGGGTTTTGTAAATTTATTTTCTGGGTTGTGGAAGGAAACAATGGAAGAAGGGGTACAAATATTGTCGATCACACTAATCGGACATCACAAATGGAAAAAATTGCAGGTAAGATTATTATTTTTTTCCTAAATATTATCTTATAAAACTGACGGTTATAATTTTCATAATTAAAATAGTTACTGGTGTATTTATTGTCTATGACTATTAATTATCTTTAGTTATGCATTAATAGTAATAAACCAATTTTCTTTTTTCAACTTTCTGTATGTTTACAGGTGGGTGTGAAGTCTAATGAAAGAATTATCTATAGACATAAAAAGCAAGAAGCTCTGACCACACCTAAAGAGACCCCATGAAGGACTCATCCAGCATCTGTATTGATAATTTAATGAAGGATGGAATTTACAATAAAATACTTTGTGATTTGGGCGCAGAATCATTTACAACGTTTAATTACTTGGTTTTTATAGAATTTTTTTTCATCAATACATTGATCGCCTTATTTTGTAGTATTTAATGTGAAGTACCATGAATTATATTTTATGTAGGTTTTGGTATTTCTATAAGAAACCTGTTCTTCAGAGATTGTGGGGGATGATACATTCAGTTTTCAAGACATTCAAACCTTGAAGCGTTTAGTAAAACACCTTGGTTTTATTTGTGGTAAGGAACACAGTTATGCCCTTGTGAATGAATGTGAAACAATAATTTTTAAAAGAGAGTACTTCCTAAGGAATTATATTAAGAACCCAAACAAAGTCCAGCACCAGATAAATATGGTAGCTTTTTAATGAAACATGGCTATATTTATGAATGGCAATTTTTTATATTTTGTTCTGGAACATAAATATTGTTTCAGTTTTTTGTAGCTGTTTGCAACTGTTTGTGGTAACATTTTCAACATTACTTGTAACTTGGTTTTGGGCTAGTGGCACCACATTTCTCTCCTCAAATCTCACATGCATTTCGAAATTTTCTCACTAATTTTAATAGTGAAAATAACCATTGTCTTACCTTGAGCTTTTTTACAATCCCCATCAGCACTACAAGAGTGTGTAAGTAATAAATATATTAATATTTTACTGCTTGGATGCTTTTTAGGAATAATTTGGCATGCATTTGGAAAACTGTAGTACACTGGAAGCTAGAGAATAATATGATCATCCTGATTTGAATTATTTAGCAAGTTAATGTGAGGTTTTACTGCGAAACCAGGGAGTAGTTAATGGTATTCTAGTCACAATAACTGATAATAGAAGATAACAATATCATTGTGCAACTTTATACACTATTTACGGTGCCATTTATATTGTCAGTATACTACATTCCTATTTAAATAAATAACTTTAAAAAAATCAAAAGTTCTATTTATTACCATAACTATCCCTGTAACATGTACCTAACCCCGTTTTAATAGAGAAGAAATAGGTACTATAAGCCTGTCACTGGTTAGAACAGGCAACTTACTGAAGACTACTTATATTAATTATGAATTTCTTATTTTTCAAAGCATCACTAACTTTTGAAAGAATTTAATTACGCAGATAAATGAAATGGATGCATCGCATAAATAATAAATATCTCAGGACTGTTAGAAACAATTAATTAGGTCACAAAAATTACCATGTATATGTAAATTAATAATCTTAAATAATTGTATTTATTTTTTTCAAAGTAAATCTTAACTGACAGATAAATCATGAATAAATTGATAACACTACCATCTCAAAATCTTTATTAACACAAGTCAGCAGATAACTTTTAGCACAAGACCACAGATCACTTTTAAATGTATGTTTTTCATTTGCTCTTGGCGCACTTTAACGTCACTCACGCTTGCACTTGCTGATAATGATAACTCTTATTTCGTTTAATTGTTCACCGAGTTAATATTCGTTTCTAGATGAAAATCTTGTTTAATTTTAACGAAAAACGAGACATACATTATTGTACTGTGAACTCTTCAAGCGCACGAGAAGTGAATGACAACAAAGGAAACAAAAGCGAGAGAGTTGATCGGAATGATGGTTTCATAAGTTGGCTATTCCGACAGGAAATCCTTTTAGCTGCCATATTGCGAATCTAGTGCGGCCTAATACACGGCCTAGACTTTAGCGAGAGGCAGAATCCGCGTCGCTTGTTGCAAGAACAATTTTAAAATTTGGATTTGTAATTTTTTGATGAAGTGTTCTCTTCTGGACTCGTACTAGTGAACTATTATAAACTGTGAGAGGAGTGAATAACTTCGTGGCGAGTTGTACTCCGCGTCACTCGTGATATTATTTTAACACGCGAACTTATAAGATCTCGAGAAGGTGTTGCTCCTTCGGACTTGTATTCGCAAGGTGGCGGAACTGTATGCCGTGTGATGTGAACTATTTTAGTAGTAATATATAAAGCTATGCCACGCGCGATCCTAATTTTGAGTTTTGTGAATTTTGAACGTTTTTCTACTAATGTTTGGAACTGGTGTTACTTCGACCATTGAAAAATCGAAGCGGGTGTCGCCGAACGAGGTGTGCCGAGGTGCAGCAGACTCGAGCGCGCCTTTGCATATCGTCGCCGTGGTCAGTGCCAATTTGGGGGGCACTGGTAATTCGGCGCTAGCAGGCAGCAGTGGAGCAGCGTTCTTACGCATGACGGCGTGAGATCTTGTGTGTGGGGACCTGGTCGCTGCTTCGTTAACAACGCAAGGGAAGTGGAATATTTTTTTTGTTTTGCAACACTCCAGTGAAGTCAATGACTTTGATTTCTTCGCTCGTGGGAAGAATAAATGGTTTGCAAAGCCAAAACTGGAAACATTTTTGCGAGGATTGCAATGTAATGGGTGTGGCCACAGTATTGAGCTCATTATTTCGTAATAACGTTTGGGTATAATATGTTTATTGATTTTTGTGATTTTTATGATATTGTGTTTTGTTGATGTTGTGTGGTATTGATTCTTTTATGAGGGTATTAATGTTTCTGTTGGTTAAAAAGAAAATAAACAAACGAGATTTTGAGTTCTCGTTTTGATGTTACGTAACCGGTGTTTTTATCACATAGCTAGCTGATCCTGGTCCCTGCATTGGCGTGGCGCTTGTGTTCTGTAGAGAACAAATCACGGCCCGCCCTGATAAATTTATGTAAACAGGAAAACTCCGGATAGTAAAAGGGGGGCACAGTGGTGTGCATTGTAGATATTACAGGTGATCAGCAAGGAAGTTTTTCGTGATCAACAATAGGAGTTGAGAGGGGAGATTTTCATTACATTAGTGCCCAGTTCGTAGGGCGTTTTAGTAAATAGGAAAGGGGGGTTTTTCGTTGCATTGGCGCCCGTTTCGTGGGCGTGATCGATATCGGTAGCAGTGTGAGAGAAGGGGTTTTTCGTTACAATACTAAATGTAACTTACCGCTCCGGAGAGTCCGTTTAGAAATTGTTACAAAACTTCTGCTATATACGTCTCATCCAAAAGTACAGACTCGCGGCTTAGGAGCATATCGGCTATTGTTGTTGCATTAATAACGAATGGTTTTGCCAATATGTTCACTGTCATTGTGAATAAAACATCCACGTTTATGTAAAAATTAGCTCAAATCCTCAGGTATAAGTTATCGTTGCTATTGAAAATGACACTTTAGACCTACTAAATCAGTTAAGATGTTGCCAATGTACATAAAAACATAAGTTTTTTCTTTAGTTCAGAAATTATAAATGAATAACTCTGGCCAATGGATTAAATTAATCATTTGTACAATATACGTTAGGATTTATTTATTTTTCTACCTCAGTTGAATATCAGAAACTGCAGTGTGAAGGAGAAATGAAAACAATCGAGTGATCGGATATCTCGAAATCAATAGTCAATTATTTCTAAGTGTCTTATGCATAAGTGAAGTGACGGCAATCACCCACATTTGAGATATAAAGGAATTCAAGATGTTGAATTTCTAACTATCGAGATTTTATTGCCGAGCATTTAGTACTTCTTTCGGACATTTACTTCATTTAATACTTAATAAAAGGTTATGTTAGGCATGTATTATCCAAGCTTATATCATTGCAAGTAAATGAATAATGTATCTGTTATTCGATTTTGCATTTATAAGTGACTTAATTTTCCAAAAATATATTGCAAATATCTCGGTTACAACCAGTTTGGTGAATATTGGTGTATGTTGTTTAAACGTCAGATTACGAATTCGTGCACTGTGTTGAGTTTTCAATTGAGGCAGAGTAAAAACACTTGGTCAACATGGAAATATTCCCACCAACTTTTCAATACTTATGATACATAAACGAATTTCAATCTAGTACATTTTGCATGTTACATTGATGTCTACTGAAACCATACTTAAATAGATCTATCTTAGTTATCGCATAATGAAACTTGAGGCACAAGCAGTTGAAATTAACGAGGAGGAGAATTATTTGAAGGAAAAATAATTAGCTTCGCGGATACTTATTTAATCACTTCTTTGTCAAATTTATCGGTAGGTTAACCATGAAAATTACGGTGGCCAAGATGCCTAGAATTATCTTACAATTAATGGCTTCATTCCATCCAGCTAGTTCCTTACTCTGGAAATTCCTTAATGACCGCCTTTCGCTTCCAGGGCTGTCCGCTTAATACAAAGTTCACTACGAATTAGTAAGAATAGGCATGAAAGTGTATTAAGAAATTAAAATTACTGTCGTCGTTGAATGATATATCCAACAAGATAGTCCAAAAATTGTGTAATATTCTAGTTTTCACCATTATATTATCAGTGCACAACCATTTTCTTACAATCACAATATAATATTCACCACCATTTGCCTACTAGTATCTTATATTTGTTAAATTATGTTCTTATTTAATGATCTTCCATAACAAAGTGACACCAAATTCGTAACCTCACAATCCGCTGACCATATTTTCACGCAAAAAGTATTTTTTTTTCGAAATTTTCGAAAAATTTAACAAGAACTTATTTCATAATCTGTCTTCAAGGAATAGATTTCATTAATGGAAAAATCTATCATTAATATTTTAGTTGTAGGAAGACTCCGAAATACGGTTGAAGTTGTGCAATTTTCGAAAAATCAGGGTTTGCAACGAACAAGAGACCTGCAACATTTTCTTAAAAGTCCTTCAAAATACCATGCAAAAAATTTAATAAAATACGAGGGAGTTATTCTTTTAATGTTGAAAAGGTCCCAGAAGCTTCATGTACCTCCAAAAGGAAAATATCGGTTCAAGAGGCCGTGACAGCAGCCAGATAAAATGAGAAATATCACTTTTCGAAACAATTGGCTGAACAGTTTAGCCGATAGCGTTGTTCACAGACAGATAGATGGACGGACGGACGGACAGACAGACGGACGGACAGACAGACAGACGTTTTGCTGTCATACGATTTTTCGGTAACAAAGATCCACAAAACATGGATTCTGACTACACATGTTAGAGATTTTTTCTAAAGTTAGCAACTGGATTTACCCACTTTTTCGTTACGAGGGCCCTTTAATAAGTTTTTTCTGCCGAAGATTCGCCGTTTTTTCGTGCAGCATTGCATAACTTTCTCCCCACTCCGTAGCGGGAAAGTAATAATGCCTCCTGGGTGCTAGTAAAAAGGATGAAATAATAAATATATGGTAGTATATTGTTTGCATAGTAGTAATTTGTACAGCATTACAAATTCAGCCATTATGCAGGTGTCATACCTTGCAAAACCAAAATGAAGTAAGCCAATTCAATTCCGAACCAACAAACACATTACGGAAATTGAGAGGGATGGTTGAGGAAACCGAACTGAAAATAAACCGGAAAACCAAATAAAATACGCAGATAATTTGTAATATGTGAAACAAAGAATGAAAACAGAGGCCGCTCTACTGCTAGAATAAAAGGAAATGCATATAATCTTCTTTCAATAATTCAACAAAACACTACGACGATTTAAATCGAGTTCTGAGTCAATTGTTCAATAACAACAAAAACCAACTGCTGCTATCAGAAATAATCAAGTTTTCACGATATTGCAATTCACACTATGTATAACTGTTTCTAATTCATTATTCAAATATATTTACTTTGTAAATGAGTTCATTCTATTATTCTTGAAAACAAAGGAATACAATCTAAAGACATTGAAGCGTTTGGGTGAGACGTATCTCGTAGAAAGAGACGAGAAAATAATAAAAAAAAACAACTAGTAGTGTTACAACAACACATACTTTCCCGCATTATTTGTAACTTTTGCAATATTCGAAAATTTAGAGGGTATAATCTAAATTCGACTTTCATTATTTTTATAAGCTTACTTCGCACTATCCTATAAAAATAAGAAAATATTAGAAGCATTCTTTGAAAAAAATCTTGGTTTAAAAATGCAAAATGCCTGCTTTGTTCCGGTCTCCAACTTTCAGACATGTTCAGAGGGCGTTTTATATTTTTGACAATACACCATTCAGTAACCCAAATGGGACTTAAAACCAAAAACAATTATCAGAAAATAAGCATAGTACTAAAGCATCATGGAAATTAATACGAAAATAATTTTTGCTGAAATAATCTCCTACATGATTGCATGCCTTTCTAAATAGATTGTTACGTCATGGAATTTGATTTAAACAAGCAACTTCCTCTATTGTGTCATCATTGGTTGGTTACTTGATGGTCAGAGAATATTGGATAGCAACAACTATAAATTTGTTTTCAGAAATTGCTCCAGAAGGTTCATTTAGATAATACCAAAAATGTCAACATCAAATTACTGACGCAAACTCAATTTTAGTGTGGTTGCTGAAACTGTGGATAAGTATTATATTTTGCAGCAATGATTCAGTAGTTCAAATACCCCAGGGGAGTAATTAACTAAAATGCGTTCTCATTCTACGAGGATATTAAACATGAAAGGTTCAAGAAAGCTGAAACTTCATTTCCGTGCGTTTGTTTTATGCACGTATCTTGGGAGGAGGGAAATGAAACACGTTCAATTTAAATTATACCTATTCAAACACTATCAAGTTAATATATTTTGCCTACGTCAAAGAATGATAATGGTATTGCTTTGCAACTAATAATAATATTAGCGATAAAGGCGACCCAAATCACCAAACACATGTCTCTACCAATAAAACGTATAATGAAACAAATTTAATTCGATAAATAATTAAAAACATCTTATCAGTACACAGAATTTTTTATTTGAGATCTTCGCTATTTTGGATTATCAATTACTGGAATGTTTTAGTATCTAAATCTTATATTCGTAATTACATAGTTCTACCAACCTCAGTTATCAACAAGGAACGTGATGAAAATTATTTGTGAATCAATGAAATATATCAAATCGCCAGTGTAACCAAAGTGAGCTTTAAATATGGAGTTTACTGAAAGATATACCCCATTAATTCATCTGTGGAATGATCTAAACTGACATATGTATTACCTGGATCGTGCATACAAGTGTTTAGAACAAGACTTAATTTCACACTTAGTGTTTTTCATTATTTCACATTTTATTGGTTCCAATTACGATTGCAAGGACTTGTCACAAAACTTTAGAATGTGAGTAATCAACTTCATTTTTTCTCAACAGTTGTAATTAAACAATGTGTATCTACTTTTTCAACCAAAACAATATATGTTTTGTGCAGAGAATGCAAGTTGAGATTTATATGAGCCATGCGCATTTGCAACTACATTTCTATCTGATAATAAATGTATTTCCAGAATGGCATCAGTTATGTTATTCCATTTCATTTGTGTTATGAAGCAACACGTAGATTCTTCACACCCATTCATATGTTCACCTTTCTGGAAAATAAGTTCAGCACCTTTTAATGTTACAGGCAGTGTGTACGTCTATTTCATACCAACGCTAAAAAATCCCTTAATAGCATACTTCCATCAATCTTCATATCTTCTTTCCTCCATTACTGAATAATCCCAGTAATCCACATGCTATCTACGGCAGAGGTTTTCCACCCCACTCCCAGGGTCCCCCGTCTCCACGCATCGCTCCGCGGCCGGAGCCTCGGCCGTCGTAGTGGAGTTTCAAGCGTTCAATTATTCTCAAAGCAATCAACCCGCGTTCTACCACTGCGGCTGCCGCCGCAAGAAACACACGCCGGCCACTGCCTCGCGTGCTTATGCATGCGCACACGTCCGATTAATTTCTTAATCGTGCGGCCGCCCGCAGTACCGGGAATCGAGAGCTGTTGCCAGGACGACGCACCGCATAACAACAACATTCTTAATTTAAGACGCTACAGGATTGCGTGCTATTTAGAACTTGCCATTCCGAAATAGCAGATACTGACCGGCTGTTTGGCATTTCTTAGTAATTTTGTTAATAAATGTTATCGAGTTGGGACTTAATGCTTCGTTGGGTAGTTCTGCAACACCCATCGAATGCTAAAAATTAAATCGGAAAATTATATTAGGAAATATTCGTTGCGTGTTACTAATAAAAAATTAATTACATTATTACTGAGTTTATGGGAGGTGAAATATACATTCCAGCTAAAAATGTCATATATTGCAATTTTTAGCCCTCTCAATATCAACATAGTGTGCACTGGCGCCAGTTTTATTAAGCATACTGTTATTTAATTGAGTTGCTCAAAATAAGGAAGGACGGCTTCAAGGAATCCAGGTAGCAATGAAGCAAACAAGAGTAACAGAAATTTTCTCATAAATGTAACATTTAATATATAAAATCTTGTACACATGGATGTCCGGAATCCATTAATTAAATGCTCGGCAAAACACTCATTTCTTAATGTTTAATGTTGCTTCAATGAACCCATAGTTTCCAACAAGACAATGAGGCTATTTTCGATGTCCACATTCTCTTTGTGCTCTTACTTACATTCTAACATGTAACTAGATGTACACACGATCATGTTACGCCAACACAAAAAACAATGGAGGAAGAACTTAATTTGCTCCAACAAATCGTAAAAGATGTTCATTTATTCACCTAGGAGGTACAAATGCTTCAGTTTATCGAACGACCATGTATGCATAGTACCCGCGCCTAATTTCTTATTTGGAACAAGTCTTGACAGAAACTCATCTCTGAAACGACCGCTAAATGTAGCTGTTGGAGAAGTGGCAACAGAAAATTACTGAGGTCCGTGTCCTCTCGATTACTCCCTCGCTTGGGTGTAGTTTGAGATATCAATCTCCCGTTTAGGTCTTCTCATTGGGCACATGGGAAATTATTTGCTTACATTTGTGGAATGTTTGATGTTGTTGAAATGATTTAATGATCAAGAAAAGGTCGCTGTTTCGAAAAGAAGGCAAACTGTACGTAAATAATGACAACCTTGAAGATACAAGTAAAACAATCAACGCTCCCTCTCATTTTCTCCCTAATCTGATGTTGGATGGTTGAGTGGGAAGTACAATTTCGTCTACAGTCATCTTGAGAATGTGTTGTAAGGGGCCATCCATAAATTACGTAACGCTAAAGAAGGAGGGAGTGGGACTGAGGCAGCGTTACGCTGCGTTATATAGAGATAGGGAAGTGCGTTACAAGGGGGAGAGGAGGTATTGAAAGTACGCAAAATTTGCATTACGTAATTTATGGACAGCCCCTAAGGTAAGTTTAAGACTAAGATATTTGCATGACCGATTTCGATCCTCAATCCTCTGCTTTGGGAATCTATGGTATCGTGGTGTGAACACTTTATCTCTGTTCTCTCAAAGAAAACAATCTTTAACTCTGACGAAACAAAAAAATGTATGCTGTATTTTGAATCCATTTTAATAGATATGGTTGTCCCTCACATGGCAAATTTCGCGACACTTTCGACAGTGCAAAAGTTAAGACAACATTCCGTGCAACGTTTGTAATTTACGTCAACGGTACTGACAGAGTGAGTGAAAGTTTTCCAAATTATTATTTTATATAAATTCAAAGACAAACATTTAGTCGGTAAAACGTTACCCGATGGTTCAGAATTAATTAAATATTAATATGTTAGACATTTTTAAAATTCACAGTTTATTAATTTGTTTACGATTGGACTTTTATAGTAAATTAATAACAATTGTCTAATTAAAAGAATCAAACAAAATTTAATTAGCTGTAACATATTGAGGCTCAGAATTTTTAAAAGGCGAATTCGATCGTTCAAGGAACTGAAAAATTTTGAGAAATGTGGGGTGGTCTGCAGAAATCATTACTTTCAGCTGCACATTTAGAGTACTTGTACGTTGGAACACTACCACCGACCACTTGCCGCGCAGGCAACTCGTTGCTCAACAAAGCGCCTAACGAACAGGGCGCGTGCGGCCGTCTCCATCTCGTGGATGCCGTATCTAACGGCGATTTCAAATCGAAAACGACATATTAATTGGTTGTAATGGAAATTTAGGCAAGTTACAATTAATTTTTATGGAAGTGTTATTACACACGCCTTCTCCGGAACCGGGCTTTCCTGCGCGGGAGGCGGGGAGAGCGCACTTTCGAGACTCGCGAGGGGGGGGGGCTTCATTAGGAACTTGCGGCCGGCTCAAAATGTTAATGACCTAATCGCGTCGTTATAATATCGGGCAGTGCGATCGCCGCGCGCCGCGCCGTCGGTTCGCACTCGTAAAGTAGGCGTTTAATTATCGGGGTGGCCGCTCCCTGCCTGCCGCCGCGAAGGCCTGTCGAGGGCGGCTCTCGGCGCGTCGACCTGGCGCTGGCGGCCGCTGCATCCGCCCCGTCACCGGATCCTGCTCCAGTTCAGGATTCAGACAGAAGGCCCGAGGTCCGCATGTGAAATTCATGCATCAGTCTCATGAAAATATTACAAGTTCTGTAACAATTATTTATGAAATAAGAATCGTTACACAATACAATATTATTTATAACATTAATTTTTATTATATTTATTATTAATTGTATTTATTTTATTTTATTTTATTTATTTATTATTTTTAACGTTATTACAATATGAGTTTGAAGAAATATCAAAAGAAACTGGTAATTCAAGATTCATCCAGTATACCGCCGATTTAGTACAGTAATTAGTTGTTAGGAAACTAATACCGTAACACGTTATAATATTCACTGTGGAAAAATTACTTTTTACACACTATAAATTCGTTTTAAAAAATACATTTCTCTATTTGTCATGGGTGACACAATGAAGTAGTTGTTAACAGTAATTTATGGATTATTTTAACATCGGTTTTCTAACCTCACAAATTAAATTATAATCTAATACGCAAAGGAGAGATAACCATTATAGTACTTCGTAAGAAAACATCGATACAAAAACTCTTAAGCGTACTACAATTCATAGGCAATGACCTTCCTCCCTGGATCTGCATTAAAGCGATTTAAGCCCCGATCGTTTTCCGGTGCAGGATTCCATAAATTTTGCTTCTTGTGAAGAACTTCATTAGGCGAGAAAGTAAAAACAGAAATTATAGAAAATGGCACATTTGAAACGGCAGGTGCACAAGCAACCCGCAAAACATATTATTCTACAATACATTTTTTAGGACTTTTTTAAAAACTTGGTCATATAGCAACCACTGTGATTGCTTTAACTGTAGGGAGAACTGTAAGAAGAATACGTAAGAAGAACAATACAAACACACACAAACATCCATTACCGAGGCGGGATTCAAACCCGTGACCCTTTGAGCCGAGGCAGCTCAGCTACGACCCTTCAGACTTAGCGACCTCGGCTATCCAGGCTGGCGCAACACAGTTTACCATCACGCGAACACGTAGACAAGGAAGAGGAAGGAAAGATCGCGCGCGGTCCGTGGCCCATTTTTAGGGACTGTACTGCATTTGCCTAGTGTTGATCGGAGAAACTACGGTAAACTACCGAATAGAGCAGCCGGCCGCTAGAATTCTCCTCCAGAGAGCGTCTGAATTCCACCAGTGAAATATTCACCTTAGTGAAGTATATTGTATGTCTTGTACTTCTTCTGATTGGTTTAAATAATACGTAATGAAGAAATATCCTACATCTGCTCAAGTACGTTATCATCTACAGAAAAAAAGTGAACTGTGACAATCTCTTTCGTATCGAACGCTCACAAATACATTCTATGAAAAGTTGAAATGTTTTGTAGATAAGTCTCTATGAAATATGCAAAATATGCGCCTATAATTACACAAATATGCACCAACAGGAAAAATCGGCCAAATATAACCTAACATGTTAGTCTACATAGCGTCCAACACTAACCAAATGTCAAGAAATTTAATTTGGCTAAGCCCTGAAGCAACGGACAAAAATACACAAAATCATAGAATTCCGCTCCCCAGTCATTACCACCATTCATCAAATTTCTTCCATTTACATTACCCCATCCTTCACTTCCTTGCATCTCTTGCATCACATAATGCTACCACTCCGCCAGTTCTTCCTTCTTCTTCTCTTACGTCTCAGGTAACGCCACTACCCACTCGCCACTTGGAACCAGCCGCAGCGCAACGAGCGAAAATGTCATTACTCCTCCACAGTGCGCGCGTATCGGCGATATTCTCTCCTCAACGCGGCGAGCCGGCGAGCATTTTTATAGGCTCTTAAGCGCTCTTAAAGAAGTCTTTAAACATCATAACTGAAAATTATAGGACGAGCCGCTCCGTATACGGTGGCCGGGGACCGCTCGGACGGCGCTCGCGACGAGGGGCGGGACATGCACGGTGGTTGGAAAGAGGAAAAAGTGGCCAAAATTCGGCTTTTGAAAAGCTGGACGTTTCACATGATTGAAACACGGGCGAAAAGAAATGTTTCGCGTTGCATCCGTCGCGATGCGTCGCACGGTGATTTGGAAGAACAAAACTGCAGGCAAAATGTCATGTTTTAAAACCGTCCAATTCAAACGACTCGACTACCTTTAAAAAGTAAACCGTCCAGTGCTTTGCCCTTTGTACCACATGTTCATAGTTTTTTTTGTCTCTTACTGTGTAGGAGTCCAAAAAATGAAATTTTTAAGAAGCCAGGCAATCCTTAATTTGATATGGGGATGTAATTTTTTCAACACCTGTTCATGTTTTATTATTTTATTTTTCTTTCATCTATATTCTTATACTTTTTTCATAATGTTTCTTACACATTTCATATTTTGAGCATTATAATTTGTTTTAAATCATTTTGAAGACAAACCTGCTTAGCGTAACCTCATTTGTATTAAAAGTATGCATGTGTTTTTCACGAAACTCTTCCCAAAAACGGCTGGGGAAGGCGAAAAGGAAAATTTCTTTTTTTTACTCTCATCGGCTGTGAATTTTCAAATCATTGTAGATTAATATACAGGTAGAAATTGAAACAATGAGGACGAAAATAACGCGCGCGACCTGTGGCTGATTGTTAAAAGTACTTCTACGGCATTCACCTGCAAATAACGAAGGGAATCCACGGGAAATTCCTACCAGAGCAGCCGACTTGTAGAACTCTCATTTATGCAATGTACTGTCAGGGCTCTGAAAACGAACTCCTTTTCCCACTTGATTTCGTTTGTATTGTTGGGCATCTTCGAAATTGACACAAAAGCACCCAACTTTACCAATAATATTTTTGACCAAAGTTCCCCTCAGGGCCCAGACAAAACAAGGATCTCAGTCAATTGATCCACTATTTGCGTCTATCTCAGGTTGAGTGAATATTGGATCTGATGAATTGAATTGATGCCTTATTTTACGCGGAAAGACTCGAGCCATGAGGTCTGCTCTTCCGTCTGACCACGCGAATTTTGCTACTCTCCTTTCTCTAACGATCAGGCATAACTTGGGCGACGAAACAGGCGATTTGAAACAGCTCAGAGACTTTATTTAGACTTGAGAATCTTATACATGCAGTAAATCTACTAACATGAGACAGCCGGCTTTACTTCCCCTAAGGATTTTTTCGTACGCCTACCAAGGCTTCGATCGGGTTTGAATCCACGCACGTGGGTACAACAGTCCGGTAAGCTAGCCATTGACACCGACAAAATGACGCAAATAACCGATATTCTTTCAATGGGCATTTAGTCAGAGTTATTTTACAAGACATAGGTGTGACATGGCTGACCGGCTGCGTTATCTCAAAGGCAACATCAAAACTACGCAGTATGGTTCGGGATCTGAGTTCGAGATCCAATGATGGCAGATTTTTGACACACGTCTACATAGTTACGTATTTATAGCTGTGTCGAATTCAACCACAGTCCAAAGAAGAATTCTGGCGGTCGGCTGCATTGATTGGTAGTTTTTCGTGGTTTCTCTGGTCAATAGTAGGGAATGCCGTAGCAATACACTTGCAGACGGGTTACTAACCGCGCGATCTAGCTCCCCTCACTGTTAGCACATTTTGGTCGGCGCGGACAAGTTCCTGCGACTTCCGCCCACCTGGGCACTCTTTGGGGTACTTCCCGCTAAATTATGGGAGTTCCATGCTAGACCAGGGTGTCATGGGGGCGCCAATTCCAAAATTCGCGCGTCCCACTTAAAAAAAAATCAATCGATCATCAATCAATCAATCCATCAATCAATCAATGAAATGGAATGAAGACATTAATTAAATCATTGTTTCCCCGCGCCTTGATGCATGTGACAGTTCTTCCGCCGCCCTGCCAGGTTGCAATCAGCTACCCTCGCCGCCGACACCGGTGACGTCACTACATCACCACCGTCACCGCCGCCACCAACACCATCGCGCCGTCGCGCCCGTATCTCTCCCCCCGTCTACGTCCGCCCCCCGCCGCCAGCTAGCCGGCTGCCCGCCCCTCTGCGCCCTGCCCGGGGTCGGAACCCGGGGCAGCGCCAGAACACGAGCGGACAGCGGGCGACACAGCTGGTGGAGTGTGGGCCAAGCGGAAGGAGCTATGGTGGACCGGGAGCATGAAGCATCCACGGCGGTGAAGGGCATTTTTCACGCTTTCTGCATTTGAGACCCTCTACTAGACAGCGGTGTGATTTGTAGGAGCGGTGGTGCTGTGACAGTGGTGTGGTTCGACAACCCAGCCATGTGTGCCTCGTAACCTTTCAATGTTACATTCATTTGGTTTTTGCTTGCTGTGTTAGTCAGGTAGCATCGCTTGGTCAGTGTGTGCCTTTAATTTTGTGTTTCGCAACACTGCAAGAGTTTTGTGAAATTGTAAAAGTTTTTTTTTGTATTCTTTGACACTCACCTCTACTCTTACGATCCCACACTCGCATGTACCACTCTACCTCACGCGGTGGGAGTCCAGTCGGGCGGTTACACTTCGATTTAAAGATAGCTTCACTTGAAGGTCACGAGCTGCAAGGAAAGGGGAACAGTCGTCCAACCGGAAGCTTCGTTAGGACGTAAGGTTTTGGTACTTGAGCTCCCGATTGGATAACAATGTCTCCTCTCCTTCTAGTTCGTGACCTTCCAGTCCAGCTATAGTGCGATTTTTCTAACTTTGCCTCTCAAGGCCTGTCCAGGCCCCTGCTACGCGCATGGCTGTAGGTATCGGAAACTGTGGCAAATAGAAGGCCACCTTCAGTCGCCATTTTGTTGGCAACTGAAGGCGGGAATTCGAATTGTAGTACGGATTCGAATGAAAGTTTTTCGTCTAAATTTTCTCCCGTTTCATATATTCAAGATTTAACATAGAACCGCATGTGGAATGGTGCAACAAGGATCAATGTCAATATTCTAAGTTTGATAGAATGGGTGGTTTTCTCTTTTGGCAGAACATCACAACTTCTGTATATTTCACTATTTCTAGTAAGGTAATAAGTTTTAAAACTTCGTAATATTACTCATAATTTGGCCAGTACAGTTGTATTAAATCTGATTTGTTTAAACCTTTTTTTAATGACATTGGCCCTTTTTGACAATTCCAAACATAGGCCTTTCACTTGACATAAGCCTCACTTAGCTTTATGAAGGGGAGGATTAGAGTATTTCAAGTATATTGCCCATTTATTCAATGTATAATGGGTTAAAAATTAAATAGGTCTTAAGTTTTATCCATTCTTTATTTTCATTCAATAAATAAAGTTGCATAAGCAATGACAATGGTTTCGACCAGCAAGAATAGCAATTTTTGTGCAAGAACAGTAGAGAACTGTTGGGTTGTGTGAAACTGTCATTTGAATACTTTTGTTTTATTAAGTGAAAACCTATTTGTCATGTATTTAGAATACAATATTACGTAATAATAAAGACAAGAGAAATTACATGTAGGAGCAGAACTATAAACATTGCAAAGACAGAAATTACTAAAATGATTCACGTTCGACATCCAACTTAATGTCACTTTCATTAGTTTTTCCCCTTCATTAATGTTGTTTAGAAATGCTTAAATGCTTCTGTTGGTTGGATGTATGAATGGTAGATCAGTCACAGACAAGAAATTGCTATCCAAGGACCTACAAGGATCAACATTGGCAGCTATTCATGGGCCCACATTTTAATACTATTTCTGTGAAGCCTTTTTATAATAATTTCATGCCGTTAATTATACATCAAATACCAACATTTTATTGATTATTTTCAAGATAAATCTATTTGCACAAAAACTATAGTTTTCAGTTTAAAAAAATAATTTAATATCTTAAAATACAAAATGCTATAATAACTTATTTATTCTGAGATCCAAATGAACCATTTAAATAGAAATTGTTTATGAAATAACATTTTGAAATCAAATCGGTTGCTTTTTATCTAATAATTCACATTCATATTTTCAATTTCCTAACATCTCTACTGAAACAAACATCCTATTGGCCCTTCTTACACTGTCACAATGACAAAACAATCTTAGGGTATTGTAAAGATTGGTAGTGAAATGAGGAGATAGGATAGACTTTTGAATTTGGCTTTTCTCACACTGAAAGAAGGAACTTTAAAGCACATATTGGACATACACACTAAACATCACTAGACTGTCATTGGCCCTTCTTGCACCAAGCAACAGATTTAATAGTGAAAGCTTTTTTCTTATAGGACAGGAATATTAATATCTTAATAAAAATACCTCGAGTTTTTTAGGAAATCTGTAAAGCTATCCATCCAGCTTTATCATATACTAATCATTTAATATTCAGCAATTGAATGCAAGAAATTTCAAATAATACAAGTACTTTAAAATTCAACACTTAAAAGTAACTACACACTTCGGCATATAGGAGAAATGGGGGATATTAGGGTAATTTCAATTTAGCTGATTTGTTTTCCAATTGTTCTATTTTCTTTTTAGTGTTATACATTTCTCCACGTACTACTGGAGGTGTTATTTTAATAGTAGTTAAGATATCGAGAGAAAAAAACAACAATTTTTTGTCTAACTCCATCCCCTATTTTTATTATCATTCAACTTCAGAGCTTTTTTTCTTTTCATTTCCTCCAGAAAGAAAGCTCAGAGTAATAAGGCATACACTCTCAACAAGCATGGAAAAGAAAGTAATACCCAGAAAGCTAATAGAGGTAATAAAAGCTTGTATGAAGAAACTCTCATATATGTGAGTCTTCCGAATACAAAGAGAAGACAGTATTTTAAAATAACTCAAGGGGTTAGACGAGGGTGTCCACTATCATCTACATTGTTCAGTATATATCAACGCACTTCTCTTAGAATGGAAGAATGATTTACACAATGAAGGAATTTCAATAGGAAAGAATACTAAAATCAACATGCTCTTGTTGATTTGGTAGCTCTAAAACTATGCAACATGCATAGTTTTGGTCACTAACTGTGAAGATGACCTCCAGAAATTAACCTTTAAATTACAAAGGAGGGCAATGTAACATAATTGTAATATAGCGATCAACAAAAATAAGGCTATGGCTTTCAGAAGTAAACATCCCATAAGAACAAAAATAGTAATAAACAACATTACTATCGAACAAGTATCAAACTTCCAATATTTAGGATGCAATGTAAGATATCTGAATGACATTGACGTGTAACAAAAGGTATCTAAATTTCAAGCCATCGGCGGCACTATCAAACGAACACTTGGAAAGAAAGCACGCAAATTTCTACAACACCCTCGAGAAACGCTCACGATCACACAATAAGTATTTCTTACTCTTCACAGAACGCTCACAATTTTGCCAACAAAATGGCGTAGGCGTACCCTTTCAATATACAGTGGGAACACTAGCGCTCATGAACACTCTAGTTCTTCTTACTAACTCTATGGGCCTGTCTTTACGATAGAATATGGCATGGTATTTCGCGTCTTTCTCTGTCGTGCCGCTAGATATCGCATGATCGCGACCGTATCAACCAGTGCTTGCGACCATGCAACATCTAGCGGCAGGACAGAGAAAGCCGCGAAATGCCGTGTGATATCCCATCATGGCCATAGGGGCTTGAGAGGAAGAGTTAGAGAAATCGTACTATATGTTTAAATCGGAGTATAGAGCTTCTCCCGGCTGGAGCGGCGATACGCTGGATATCTGCAACGGCAAAACTCCTCTAAGTCGGCTTGTAGGTCGGTTCACATCGTTTCACGGCCCCGGCACCAACAGGCCATTTTCGACCGGCCTCCCCCCAAATCCGGGCCACAGTGCGGCGGGGGCGGGGGCGGAGGCGGGGGCGGAGCGGGCGCCGCGGAAGCTCTAATTGGCCCGCTCGGGGGCAGGGGTCAACGCCCCGCGACCCCGCGCCGAGGACCACCCGGGGCGCCGGTGGCGCGCGCCTTGAAATATGGCGAATAATGCCCGATCCTCCCGAAAAGGGCAGACTCACCCGTGCTTAATTCGGAATGCTCGGATGCCACGCCTTTCTGGTAGCCTGTGACAAATCCAGGGCAGGCGGGCGTTGGAGCGGCATCGGGAGCGCGGCCGTGTGAAGGAAGGTGTGTGTCGGTGCCAAGGTGTTGCAAGTGGATCTGAAACGTATGGAACGATTAAGAAGAAGAACCTGCCATAAAGCATAATTATTAATGTAATACAACCACGCTAATTAAAAAAGAGAACAATTTAACATGCTTGCTTTAATAACTGGAAATATTGTGCAATGTTAGGAAGAACTACATAGAAGCATACCAAGTATCAGCAACTTCGTCACACACGGCGATTATCTTTGGCTTGGAACGAATCTGAGACCTTAGCTGGATGTGAAACTCGTATCAGAGAAACACACTACATTCAAAATTCAATAAATTGGTACAATAATTTAAAACTAGATGCAATAAAATACACCGTTGTGCATTATGTGTAACTGCAACATAATACACTAGACTTTCGCTAATCCGGCTATTCCTTGCACATATTGGTATAGGCGGAAATGCCGGCCTATGAGAGGGTTTAAAATTAGTTTAAACACAGAGAAACTATACTATTTATTACATCCAAAGAAACTGTAGATTTATTTGCATAGAAAATGCGTTGCTCGCACAACAATTGTACACTTCAGCAATGGATTTCCGAAGAACCCCGTTTCAAGTTATCTAAAATTTCGAGGTTCTGCGTGAGGTCTTGCGTAACGATTTCCTTTGAGAATCGATAATACTGAATTATTCTGCAAAAATATTACATGAATGTATAGCATTGTGAAACATTTTTAACTAACAACACATTTTTGCACAAGAAAATTATTTTTTTACACGTCCGGCCGCAAAGGCCGGAGTAACGAGAATTTAATATTTTATAATAATACTTGAACACGCAAAATTTTTCCTCCACTGGGATTCTTATTTACATTTAACAAACTATTAATATGTCCGCAAAACCAAATAGCACAGGCAACATTACAAACTTCCGGATGATTCGAAAAGAACATTGTATGGAACAACTTGTATTTTCCAAAAAATGTACATGTAGTTATTTAAACATCTAATTTGGAAGAACAATTTTATTAAGAAAATAATATCTGATATCTGTCTTCAATATTAAAATTGTAGGAAGACGCCGAAACTCTTTTGGAACTTTTGCAATCTAAAATAAGTCCTGTGCCATTTTTATCACTTTACTATGCTGTATCCGAAAAAAAAGTTTAATAAAATACTCTGAAGCAATTTTCTAGAAAAAGCTGGAGCAATTGTTGAGAAAAGTTTCCAAATGTTCTTTAGTCTTCATGTACAGTATTCTGATAATTAAAATAACCGTATAAAAAAGTTTTCAGAGCCCACATTTCGGCCAGATAATTCGAAGAATATCAATTCTGGAGAAAATGCTACTACGATTTAGTCACCACTGTTGCCCACAAACGGACGTACGGACGGGCGAGCGGACAGAGACGTTTTGACGTAAGCCATTTGTCTATACAAAATATGAAATGAAGTAATTTATTACATAAAGAGAAAGTATTATCCAGTTTCCGTTTTAAACAAGCCTTGTCTCTGATTTAAGTAAAGTAACATCACAAAAACGCTTGAAATAGATAAATATGTTTATATTTCACGATTATAGAACGTTTTAAAATGGAATAATATACAAAGAATTGCCCCTAAAGCGTGTTGTGGGGTTCCAAGAAGTCAGTCAACTTAATAGTATGAGAATGAAAATTTGTTTACTTTTCATTTTCCTAATTCATTAACTGACAAAATGAACTTTTAGCTGAGCTAAGCAAAGGTTCGAGGTGCACTACCTTGTTAATGTATTTTTACATTCTTATTGTAACTTCGATTGAAAAAATTGGAATTCAGCGAGAAACGTCGGATGGAAAGTTTAAATTCATTTATGAGGAGATCATCAGAGGTCTGGAATTGCGAATATTAACCGAAAGAGAGTCGATTGTTATTAGGAGAAGAAATTATCTACCAGGGGATTCCATCATAGTAGGCGATATAATTTACAGACTATGGGAAGAAGTACCACTCTAATGTTAATGCTAGTGATTCTTTGTAAATAGAATGGATCGATAAAATCACCATAACACCTTGCCGAAGATATATTTACAAAATTAGTTTTGCTGGTTCTGATGAGTGTGTTGATCCATAATGTATAGAAATGTTGCTTCAAAGAGAACCTTCTAGTTAATTATCATATTTAAGTCTCAAGATAATCAATAATTCAATAATAATTTAATATTTTAATGATTTAGCATTTTAATAAATTAATATTTTAATAATTTAATCATTTAAAATTTAATAATTACTCGTATAAAAAAATATTGCATTTGCATCTTACAACGCCTGACTGAATCATACGCCAACAGTAGTAAGACCTTTAGCCTTACCAGGATTTTTTGTATGTTTTAAAATAGGTGCAGTTTGAACAAGAAACAAATACGAGGTAGAATAATTATCTTCTTCTGTTCAACTTCAATACCAAAGTGTTCCCAGAGTCAAACAATTTTCAGAAATCTGGAAGCGGAATTGTGAGGTTCAATTACATATTTCGCTTAACATGTAATTAAAATTAATGATATTCCTCATAATATCCTGCCGTACGCCCTTATACGACCGGTAGATTTGAACATTTTCTCAGATGATGTCACTGTCAAAGCAGGTCGAGAACACAGACCATTTTACTGACAGGATCATCACAATTTGGGCTGCTATGCTTGATAGAAGATTTCCTGAAGAGCGCCCGCTTGCCTTTAATTCACTGCTTCAATTTCTGGTCAACGTCCACGCCCACATTCATAGTACTCTTTACGGCAGCTTCAGTGCTTCCCGCCCCACCGTAATGCCACTAATAAGGGTCGAAAACACACTTACTTACAAGATACGCCATTTAATGAGACATTTTAATTCCCTTTCTTATAGAGCTGGTTTCTCCTCTTATACGTTTGTTTGGTGCCTCGAAAGACTTAGATAGTGCAGACTCATCTAAATATAAGGATCGTGCCTCGATGCACAAGTAGCGAGGGCGTAGAGTTCATTTACGACCCGACCAGCCCCGCCTCGCCCCGCCCCGCCCCGTCCCGCCTCGCCACGCCTCGCCCCGCCCCGTCCCGTCCCGCCCCGAACCGCTCCGCCCCGTCCCGCCTCGCCCCGCCCCGCGCCGCCCCGCCCCGCCCCGTCCTGCCCCGCCCCGCCCCGCACTTTCCCGGAAGCCTGTGGACCCGGTTCCGAGACGAATTCTGGATTTACACGTTTGCGCAAAAAGCCACGCCGTTGAGACAAGCGCTGTGCAATATCCACGTCAAATTGAAAACGTACGACTGCTAATTGTGCTTCGCGCGCCGATAAACTCGATTTAAGGCCGTCCACCCTTGTCACACTGCGTCGTAATCGCGCAATTACCGGCCCCAGTCGTTAAATGACGTCTCTTTATTTTTAACGCCGCGAACACGCCGAGCTCGATAATATTTCTCCGCTAACCGTCGGCGCTGACAATTTGGGACGCTCTTAGTTACCGGGCGTGGCCAGTAGGGGCGCTGTCGCACGGCGGTGATCGTCGTAAAAAAAAGAAGAAAGTCGGCGCCCCGCGTGTATAAGGAAGCGACGCGTCTGGCCGCGGGCCTTAATGATTTAATATTCGCCCCATAAGCTTGGAATATTTTAATATTTAAACCCGATTCGTGTGATTTAAAAGGTTTTCATGAGGGGGAGGACTGGATTTACGCAACGCCGCAGGAACGTGATAAACACGAGCCGCCCGCCCGTTCGGTTGGCGGGCCTGGTCCCGGTCCCTCCCCGTCCGCCGACCCGCCCACGCAACCGGGCCCCTGTGGCGGCGGGGGCTCGGCCGGCCCGCTTCGCGCGGATTAGCAAGTCAAGGGCTTCGCGTGCCGTGTAATGCATAAGTACGCTTTCGTTCCTCCGTTTTGAAGACGCCTGGTTTTTTGCTCGCTTTTCTCAGGGTGAGCTGTATAGCTACGTGGTTGTAACACGCTACGAGATCTAGTAGATCGTCGACAGTTCTATGGATTTTGTTTGTAACACTTTTGATGTGGATATTGCAGGTGTGCAGATTTGGCTGAAAGTGGTTCTAATAAAAGACACCTTCTCTCGAAGTGCTATTTGCAAGTTAAAACAGCGTATTTTATATTTGAATGTAAATAATTATAAAGCTGAAAGATGTAATTAATATAATTAGAAAGATACTTGGCTAAAATGTTTCTTATGAATAAGATAAAGTATATAAATAATTAAACCAAACAATGAGAATATTACAAAAAATAAAACTAAATGAGTGAAATTTTAAAAATTAGAGAACTACTTATAACATGTGTTAATTTTTATATACTTTCATTAAATTGGTATTAAAGAAACCATTAGTGTAATTAATTTAAACACTTTTCTTTTCACTCACTTTATTTTTAAATAAATTACTCGGATAAGATACAGATACTGAAATAATAACGATGACATAAATGTTAAATGTAACCTTGGAACAAGAATAAAAGTTACTACACTATGAGCGTGTTAATTGCTAAAAATTGATCATTTTCTCTAAATATTATTAAATTAGTTCAATAAATAAAGGAAATAATATTGTTAGGCAAATATCTTTTTCATAAGTAATTGAATCCTAGCGCTACTCTCCGGTGCAAAAATTCACCCACACCTTGAGATCTCTGCTCGCCGTCGCCCACGCCAACGCCTCACCCCCGTCGTGAGTTATTAGCTCGTCGGATGACGTCATGCTGCGCAAAAATTCCGTTTCACGGACGAAGTCGCAGGCGCCATACAGTGAGAGATTTTCTCCATCTGATGGATCAAAATATCAATTGCATACTCTACAGCTCGCTAGAAAATTTAAAACTTTTCTTTTGTAAATCAGTTAATTGGATAAAGTGTTATCATAAAACAATTGTGAAAGAAATTTCGACGTTTTATTGTCAAATATTCCAAATATTGCTACTAAAATCTTTCACGAAATCGCATGCATTACCGATGAGAAATACTTCGGCTGCAGAAAATTCAGTGCTTTATTGAAAATCGTAACACAATGGGCAGGGCAGATCGGACTCGATTTGACAAATTTTCACAACACCCGTACAAAATATTACACAAATTATCCACAAAAATTAATTTCATCTTTCTGTTAATTCTCACGTAGCACCTATGACTATCTTTATGCCCTACAAAAACAAGAATCAACGAAACACGGATTCTGGCTACACCACGTGTTAAAGGATTTTTTCTTCTAAATTTAGCAACAGAATTTATACACTTTATCGTGATCAGAGCCCGCCAATAAGCGTTTTTCTGGCAAAAATTCGCCGTTTTCGGCGCACGATTACATAACTCGTGTGGTTTCTTCCGCTCGTATTCTGCAGCAGTCAGTGCACTGTCATCTCAGCTTCCTTGCTTTAGACTTACTTAAAGAGTGTACGATAGTGGTGTATAATCGAAGTATAAAAGAATGCGTACGCAAACCTAGCCTGAGCTGACATCCATTCTTCGGACAGAAACGTCCCTATGTGATTCTTCCTTTTCGTAGGAGGTTCTGTTCCTACCTGCGCCATCCATTTGACCCCCACGGACTCCCTGTCGTGGAAGGAAAACTGACTTCGAATTGACGACCGAAACTAGCGCAAACCTATTCTGGTCTTGTGTTTTATCCACATGCTGACCTGTGTATTCAGCCCGAGGGTCTCCCGCAATTTTCTCGCCCTCCCAGTTGTCCCAGTGATCGTCGCAGAGTCCTTGTGAAGTAAGAAAAGTTTTGTTGGACTGTATTATCAAAATGGTTGCAAAATACATATTTCTACCAAGATTAGATCAGTGTATTAAGCACGAGAAAACTATGAGGCCCCCTAATGACATTAAAAGATTGGACTTACGTAATCAATATGAATAAAAAAAACTAACTGTAACCTTTGCAGTACTATTTTTTAAATATTTATGTAAATATTATATTTTTTATTATTATATATTATATAAATATGCAAGAACCAATTAAAAAATTAATTTATCTTAAAAATCTTAAAAAATCTTTTAAAAAAATTAAAATCTTAAAAAATTGTTTAAGATTATTAGGTGGCTCTATCCGGTCGGGTTCGTAAACATGTGCTTCGTGTGATTATGAATTAATCCGCCCCTGACTGAAACCTTTTTTTATTTATTAGTTTTATTTTAGGACACTTTAAAAACATCTATGGTCATTAGCGACCACTATAGATTTGTAATAGAGGTGCATTTTTAAACAGAGTAATCGGAAATAATAACATTAAACAGATATACAAAGTACAATACATTTTACATTCAGATCAAATTATCTAATCCTGCAGTATTAAGATAAGTTAAAATTGATTTGCAACCTTCAATTGAATGAAATATTTCATAAATTTCGTTTTTGATGCCGAACAACTTTCGTAGATTTTAAAGAATCTTACCCTGTTGTGCTCATTGAAATGGCGATCTGTGAGTTTCGCCCGCGGGCGCACTGCGCGGGCCACCGCCGCGGTCGCCGTGGTCATTTCGCGCGCCGCGGCCGCGTAGCGTCGTACGGCTAATGTTTGCTTAGCGACGCGCGGGAGGGAAGGGGATGGGGTGGAGAGGGAAGGGAACGGGCGGCGGGTTCGGCGTCGGCGATGTCCGCCCGCCAGCGCGCGCTCAGCTCGCTCGCTGGCGCGGGTATGAATAATGCATAGACGCGTTAAAATGTTTTTACAAACGCATAAAGAATCGTTTCGCCATTAAGGCGATGGCGCGAATCGCCGCCGCGAGCTGCGCGGCCCAGGCGGCGCCACTGCCACCCGCCGCCGCTCCCGCCCCCGCCCCGGCTCCTGCCCGCCGCCGCTTCCGCCGCGAGCCCTGTCCCGCTCTCGCCCCCGCCCCCGCCACGGCTCCTGCACCGCCGCCGCTTCCGCCGAGTTCCTGTCCCGAGCCCGTCCCCGCACCCGGCGCCGCTCCCGCCACCGCTCTCGCACACGCTCTCCACCGTCTTCCTGCTCCCACCCCCGCTCCCGCTTCAGATCCCACTCCGACTCCTGCCCCGCCTCCGCTTCCGCCGCGCTCGCGTCCCCGCTCCCGCCACCGCTCTCGCGACTGCTGTCGTCCCGCACCCGTTCCCCCCTCCAGACCACGCTCCACCGTTCTCCCACCCATACTCCCTTCCCCACTCCCTCTCCGGACCCCGCTCCACCACCGTTCCTGGCCCGCCTCGGCTACTGCCTCGCCCCTGTTCCCGCCGCACTCCTCACCACGCTTACACTACCGCTCCCGCCGCCGCTCTCGTCGCCGCGTCACTCTCGCTTCCACTTCCCGCTTCCGTCTGCCGCCTAGCCCGCTCCCCCACCCCACCTCGTCTGCGTCCCGCCCCAGGTCCCACCCCCACTCTAACTCCTGCTCATCCCCTTCCCGCTCCGGCTCCCGTCCCAGCCCCACCTCTGCCCCAACTCCATCTCCCTCCCTCGCGCCTCCCCCACTCTTGTTTCCGTCCCCGCTTTCCGCACACCTTCCCCCTTCCCGCCGCCGCCTCCGTCCCGCTCCGCCAGAACTAAGTCCGCTCCCGCCCACCCCACCCTTCACGTCCTCACGCTCTCGCACCGCCCCATCCACCCTTCCACCACCGCATTCACTCCTGTCCAGTCTTCACTCTCATTCTTGTCCAGTGTCTACTCTCATTCTTGTCCACTGCGCGCTCTCACTACCGTTCAGTCTCCACTCTCACGATTGTCCAGTGTCCACTCTCACTAGTTCTAATCACCGCTCTTACTACTGTTCAGTGCCCGCTCTCACTACTGTCCAGTCCCACCTCTAAACGCGCTCCCGCTCCTGCTCCCACCCTTTCCACGCTCCCGTCCACGCCCTTACTTTCGCCCCCACCCCTACTCCCTCACCGGCTCCCGCTTCTGCCCGCTCTTCGCCTGCTGTCGTTTCGCCCAATGCCATTCCCTGCTTCCGGTCCCTTCCCCGCCTTGCCCTGGGCCATTTCCTGTCCCACAACGCCCCATCCCTACTTCATCCTCCGCTTTTTTCAGTCCCTACTCTCACTCTTGTCCAGTCTTCACTTTCATTACGGTCCAGTGTCCACTCTCATTACATTCCTGTGTCCACTCGCATTACGGTCTAGTGTCCACTCTCACTGCTGTCCAGTCTCCGCTCCTAGTCCGCTCCCCACCCCGTCTCCGCACCCATTCATGGTCCCGTTCCCTCTCCGTAGGTCTCTCCACAGCCCGTAACTACCAATTCTGCTGATCCCCACACCATCTTGCGTCGCTCACGTCACCGACACTTTTCCTTTCCCGGTTCTCATCCCCATCCACTCTCCGTTCCCGGCCTTTCACCCACCCCGTCGACGTTCCACTCACGTCAGAATCCCCTCCCGTTCCCCACAAACTCCTCCTGATCCTGCCGAAGTGTATTAGTACAGTTTTCTCAAAACGTAATTTTAAACTTGACCGCGCGAAGAAGCAGGGAAATGTTTTCTGCCACCCGCTGTGACAATTCGTTTCTCTATAACTTTTGAACCAATGACTTGGATCCATTATCGAAGAACCAAACTATTTATTTTCATTGTGAGTGTGATGTACACTGAAAATTTACTTAAAAATTATGATAGATTCTAACAAGATAGGTACATATTTTAGAGAACGTCAATTGTTTCATTTCGACTCATCACTTCAATATATTTTCGTAGATAAACCTCTTGTAGAGGAGATGAATTTTGTGTCTTTACTGAGCGTAACGTCGGTATTGATAAATATTCAAAGCAATCAATGGTTTATGAAATGGAATTGCTAATAAAAAGGTACAGAAATGGCAATAAATTTCCAATTTTCGCGCATCTAGTGGCAATGCGGCACACTGTGCTTCGCTCTACCGACGCGCGTGCGATATAAAGCGTTGGGAATAGTGTGAGGGTTGCGGCGCCGATGACATCTCGATGAATGGCCCCGATAACATCAGCGCATGAAACATCGATGGCCACGATGTATGGGTGGTATTCTATTAGCATTTCGAACGCCGATGTAATTGTTGGTCAATTATGATTTAAGACACATGTTCTTCCATAAGAGGAATAATCGACGGAATATAAAAGAAATGTGTGTGCAATGAATTAATACAATAGGTCATTTTAGTGAAAAACGACTTGACTACGAAAACACCTTTGACGCATTATTTAACAAGAGGAAAATATAGAAATGTTGATATATGGCGGAATAAAGTAATTGAAATTTTCATGGAAATGAAAACATTCATTTGTTGAACATATGCTTCAGAATATTTTTAGAAATTGGCTTACATTTTTAAGTTTCCAGTCTTTTTAAATGAATGTTCCTGGAAGACTTCTACTTCTGCTAGCCTTCTTGTTTTTTATCATAATCGTCATCATCATCCCTCCCATCTTATGTGATGTTGGCAAAGAAGTGTCAGGGAATTGATACTTGGATTTACCCAACATTATTGAAATAAAAAATGATTGAAATATAATGGTTACTATAATACTAGAAGAATAGTAAGTGGTCGCTAGGGTTTGCCATCCACACAAATACAAGATGCTACGCATTACCTTAGATGTTACGCATTACTCAAACCCGAGAACCCGGCGCAGTGTGTTTGTTCTCTCATTCCCTGCGCTAATAAATTCAGCAGAATTTCTCAATAACAACAACAACAACAAATATAACCATGTGATTGTTGACTTTCCTTACTGTCACTGTCTCTGGAAAGAAGCACATGTAAATTTACAACATATTTATATAATGAATATAAAAAAGGGGAAAGGTGAAAACTATTGTAATTTTATATTTGTTAATGAGCGTTAAAGAAGCTCTCTAACATGATTAAAATAACTTGTGTCAGGCAAATATTATTTCTTGTCATACATCAATTTCTCCTCATTAATAATGAAAACACTAATCAAAAATTAATTTTCGAGAAAATGAAATTCTGTGTAACTCTCTGGGTGGCGGAATCTCTATTTTCTCACCACATTTGGTATTCCTAACCATGAACTGATAGTTGGTCCACATGTTGCTTCAACAGAGCACCGTGGGGCTGTCGGCCCAGGCCCACCGAGCTCAGCTAGCTTCTGTAAATTTGAATAAGTACCGAACACAGAAATTTGCGGATTATGCAGAGAACAGGTTTCGGGGTTAATTTAAATTATATGGGCGTACACTGACTCGGGAAATTCCTTTTTAATGGGCTATTGAGGAGCCGGGCGCCGAGACAAGGAGCTCCCGGAGGTACATGTAGCTCAACTTCGGAACGTCTGTAAATGCGAGCCGGTTGGGTGGGTTACGGATTCTGTCTTGGTGTGCTACACGCGGGAACTATCTAAGCGTGACTCGTTATGCAGGACGCCGGATTAGCGGAGGTGCTCAATCGAATCTAAATACAAAAGCAGGGAGCAGACGGACGGATTATCTCCAGAACATCGTCATCACTCTTCTCGAGCAAATTATTCTCTTTGTTGCCACACCTCCCACTCCCTCATCGCCGACCTTTTACTCCAAATAATGGTAATTTTCATAAATCATGTTGACATGTCAGATGCTTTAGAGTCACTCCGTGCATTTTTTAACCTTCTTTTCTTCTAAAAACTTCATCGTCTAAATATGCATTCAAAAGCCATTTATCCGTGAAACGAACATGGCCACTGAAGCATAACTTGACTAAGTGGTTCTCAAGACAAATTCGTTGAACAAGAAAACCTCTTTAATGGTTGCAACAGCGATATCTCTGGAACGTTTTGGGAATAAAAATGAGTAAACCACGCTAATATTACATATTATAAAACTTAAACCAAGGTCGCGATATTTCTAATACCATTCTCCGAATAGGTTATGAACTTTAACCAAAATGCAATGTAACATATAATAAGATTTGTATTACGAATTTACTTAGTTTCGTACCTTGTGAAAAGTCAATGGAAATAAATAGGTAAGTTCAAAGTCACAGCAGAGAGTTTTCTTGCTCATGAAATTCATAGGTGACAAACACCATTCCTTGACTTCCACATCGAACAATATTTACTTTTTCAACATTTTCGACCAATATTCAACTACATCCTCACTTCTGTACGCTTACTTAATAAATAAACGACATTTCCAGGAAATTTCTTAGTATTTCGGCATGTTTTATAGTGAAGTAATAATAATGTGCATCCAATTTTAACTTTTTTCTATTAAAAAATGTTATTACTAACATTTTGTGTATTTTGGGTTGAACTCAAACGTGACCACTAAACGTTCATGTCCTAGTTTTTTGGTAATTTTAAGTTACAAATACTATGCATTCTACTTTTTTCCTCTGTCTTACAGATTTATTTTTAAACTTCATTCATTGAAGATTCTCTTGATGCTTTATCTTTTGTAATGGATCGTAAGTGCTTCCCTGGGCAATGTAAAGCAATAATTAAAGCATAAATGTGTGTCAATTTCTTTAGTATCATCTTTCAAACAGTTCGATTTGATGAAAAGTCTTACCATGTTCATGAAAAACTGGACCTACATTTTCCTGAAAACGCTTCCAAATGGGATTGAAGAATATACAATTGTAAGAATATTTTGCCTCCTATTTGATGAAATGCCATTAACATTTTTTAACTATTTTATTATAGTTCGAAGAACAAGAGTTTTGCGCAAAACTGAAAGTAACTTTTCTGCAAGATTTCCGTACAATTTTCTTTTCATGTGAGAGTTCGTCAAACAGTAGTTTTGATAAGCATTCTTGTAAGAAATTATTTCTTTGATTTGGGTTCCTGTGAATATACCTCTTTTTATTGTAATCTTAACATTGTACATTTTGGAGAAAATATCTAAAAGTAGCTGCAACATCATCCATTTTTATCACATTGTTTTGTCCTAAGTTCTAATTTGAATCGTACAAAAGGAAGTAAAATTTTATCAAATCGAACCAATAACTGCTTCAAAATTGTTTTCTCTCCTACATTCAAATTCTTTCGAAGAGATTAGTACTACTTACTTTTGAAGTGTGAAATCTTATCTCGACTGCCCCTTCACAAAGGAAACCATTGTACCGTGGATACCCTTGTTGAAGACGAAGTAGAATTAAAACCATCTTTCAATCACTTTATGTGACAATTGAATGAATTGTAATGGAAAATAAGAAGTATAAACTTATACGTTAGCATGTCTCTCTTAAATGTACTACGTGATCTATAGGAATAGATAACCATACAAGTCGTAAGACGACTTGGAGGAACAAATTCTAAAAACCGTCTGTATTCTTTGGTAGATTGATGTACATTCATGAGTTCCAATAGTCCTACTTTTCTAGAAAATTATCATCCTTTATATTAAAATACTCTTTTAAAACCTATTGACGATCGCTATCTGTGAAGACCTCCTACCATTTTCGTCGAGGTGATCCCACAGAAGAATTTGGGAATTTAGAAGTTCTGATTTAGTCTTCGAAAGCTTTAAATCTCTTAGAATACGATTCAACTCTTTTTAAGTTACTTTGTGTGAATGGGGTAGTGTTAGATGTGTAAAATTGATACTCAAGGGGAAATTCCTATTTAAAGATATACTAAAATATATTTCTCTTGTATTTTGAAAACGAAGCCACTGAGGAGCCAACGAGCCCATGAGATAAATGCAATATTCGTTATTAGGTGCACGATACATCAGATATTTTATTCTTGACGGAAACAATATGGCTGATGACCAGTGTAGCTCAAATAATTAGGCAACATAAACCGAAAGGACAATTTGCAAATCAACGATATATCAGAAAAAAGTGAGATATTTGATTTCGCCTGGAATGTGTGTGAAATAACGAATAAAAGAAGGAAGATTATACTACATTTATGATATATGTAGTAGTTCGTCTTTACTTTTAATACCATATCCATATTTTGACAATCACATGCTCAATACCACAATGACATGACTAAAGCATAATTCTAAATCAATCTTTAGTTCCAAAGCACTGTGGTTAACTGCCGGCAATCAGATCAGCTCTACAACGAATTATGGATAGATAATACAATGAGAAACTACATTAAGAGTAGGATTAATGTAGAATCATATCATACGTTTTATGAATAAAAATAAAATTCCGGTCATTCTTATGTAAACTGCATTTGTTATGTCATCATCATTTATTCTTCGCCAATTTCTCACTCATAACAATAACGACTTTCCCATTTCTTGTTTGATTTATTTACCTTTGGAATTTCTCATTTGTGGTAGCCTACAATAAGAGTATTACTCTTGCTCTCTACTTATTCAATTCACGTCGTATGATTGTTGTTCAGTGAGAAGAAAACAGCGGAGTCACGCCCATTAAGATCGAGTAATAAACTACGAAAATGCTGATACATCGACATTTTAGCACAATTCCTTTCTCCATAGACTTGGCGTCGTGGATTGAATTTCTTTGTTTATGCAGCAGGTTCCTCCAGAATTCACTTACGCTGCTCCTTCTGCCGAGCACCTGCCGTCGCGGCAGTTGTTTGCGATCGGCGGAACGCGCCCGTTGCGGTGATGTTGGGGCTGCGGGGAGGATGCGGTTTCTCGCGCAGTGGCTGTGCTCCGAAGGCGGTGGTGATGGTAGTGGAGAAGTTGAAGATGGAGGAGAAGATTAGCGGTGGAGCTGAGAATGAAGAGGAGATGTGGGGTGGAGGTGGAGTGTATGAAGGTGGTTGGGGAGGAGGAGGAAAAGATGGTGGCGATGAACTGACGGTGATATGGCGGAGGGATGGGGGTGAGAAGGTTGAGAGAAGGCGGTGAGGAAGCGGTGTGGTGTTTATGAGGAAGCGGTGAGGTAATTATGAGAAAGCGGTGATGTGTTTATGAAGGAGCGGTGAGGTGGTTATGAGGAAGCGATGAAATAGCAAAGAGGGGCTACTGAGGTTTTGTGAGGGAGTAATGTGTTTATGAGAAAGTGACGATGTGTTTATGAGGAAGCGGTGAAGTGATTATGAGAAAACGATGAAATGGTGGAGAGGAGGCGATAAGGTTTTGTGAGGAAGCAGTGAGGTGGGTATGAGAAAGCGGTGATGTGAGGGTGAAGGGGCGATGGGATGGCAGTGAGGTGACAGTATGGTAGCATTGTGGTCGTGGTGCACTGGTGGCTGTGATGACAGCAGCAGAGACAGGCGGAGGTGGAGACGGAGTCAGAAGCAGTGGGTGCGGTGCCGGTGGCAGTGTCTATGGTAGTGGGAGCAAGAGTGATGGGGCTGCGGTTGGTGATAGCGTTGACAGTGATAGTGGTGATTGTGGTGGTGATTGTCGTGGCGAAAGAGGTGGTGGTGGTTATCGAGGCGATAGTGGTGGTAGTGGTTGTCGAGGCGATAGTGGTGATGGTGGTGGTGGTTGTCGAGGCGGTAATGGTGGTGGTAATTCTCGAGTCGATAGTGGTGTTGGTGGTGGTTGTCGAGGCGATAGAGGTAGTGGTGGTGGTTGTCAAGATGGAGATGGTGAAGATAGAGGTGGCAATGGCAGAGGCAGAGTAATTGGAGAGATAGAGGTGGAGATGGTAGAGGTGGAGGTGGAAGTGAAGACGGAGGCGGAGGCGGCGCGCAGGGCTGAGAGCGCGGCGTTAAGTGCGTCCGTCACGGAGCGCGTCGGTCGCCGGGGCTGCAATCAGCGGCGCTCCCGGGGGGCGGGGGGGCGGCTCCGAACTAACAGCCCCCGGCGCCCGCCCGCCCGCCCGCCCGCCCCGCCAGGGCACGCCCGCGCCCGGGCGCGAAGGCGGGCGCTTGTGGCAGCCCCCGGGGCGGCGGATGCGGTGCAGCCAGTTATTTATTTTGCTTAATGCTCGGGTGTGATCTGTGGGTCGACGCGCAGAAGACAGTGTTCCGCAACCTGACTCCATCCATCGAAGTCACCTGCACCAGGCGCGAGCAAGGGGAAATGCCGTTGGCCGGTGGTGGTGAAAAGTGGATGCGATGAAGGAAGAAAACAGTCGTGAAACGAAATAAAGCAAAGAGAATGGAGTAACCACGTCGTCTGTGGAGACTTGAAATTCCCCACCTCCAGGTATTGATATGGTATAGATTACGCGTGAGTTGAGCTCATATGCGGGAGTTTCAATGGTCAGAATAATGTTGTACAGAGAATGACTTGTTCAGTAGGTGCAAACATCCAGTTGGTTGAGAAGTTCATGAAGTAATATTCGTTCTTACGTTGCAGATGATATTTTATAAAGTGGAGGTATTCACAGTAAATGCGATAATTGAATCGACTAGAATGTTAGGTTATACGCGTGGCAGGTAGGTGGAGAAGTGAAGATTCGTTTAGATACATAGAACCGGTTGTAGAAACGACAAATGATGGGCGAGATAAGTGAGAGTTGAGAACCTTACGCTCTGAAGTATCGTAGGTTAAAATCAAAACAAAAAGATAGATGATGATTGGAGTAGATTGTAACCGTAACGTTCACGAACATAATAGAGACCAACACATGTGAATGCTATGGAGATGACATTAAATATTAAATAATACCGATAAATGTATCACAAATATCACAATGACTCGTAATCACAAATGATATCCAATAAATGGTCTTACTCTCGTTATATTACACTGCTAAAGACTCATCGGATCCAAGTTGTATCAGTGTTAGAAGATTGACTTCAAAAACATTAATTTCGCCGTTTCAGATTGGTTTTTGGTTTTCGGAGTGCAACATTCTTAGAGTGTCATGTCACACTTTTAGTAGAAGAATCCTGGAGAAATGCCTGACAAATTTAAATACTCCAAGAATTCTCTTCTATTCAGATATCACGTGCGCTCGGTCGGGGGCACGACACAAATATAGGATAAACTGCCATTGTTGTGGTAGTTTATCCTATGGCAAACCCGCGCGCTACTTGATAACGTTAGAAACTCACGTAGTGTTAACTTTCACAAATATCCAACAATACAGACCATGAGTGGGTAGTCCAATGTGCACGTTTCCAAATCTCGGGTAAACAACAAAAAAGGGATGAATGTTCACTTGTGTTTTCTGAAGGAGTTCTTAAGAGTTTTGCTCGTCCCCCTCACCCTGTCTACCAGAGAGTGAGGATCCTACTACGGTCTACTGCAGTCATTCCCTGGAATCTATTTCTAGACAGAAACTGTCTTGTACTCCCCTAAAATCAGGCCAAACATAAGCCGAGGCAGCTCTTATGTTTAGTTCGGTCTTGTACCCGACAATTATGGCCGAGGTTGCTTGTGGGCCCATCTCGGAACTTGTACCATTTTATTGGCGGACGACACAGATATATCGCACGCATTATATTCACGCAGACAGATACTCGTATATCGCACAGAGATCACACAGTTACCGGTCGGGTCTAAAAATTTTATTACGATTAAGAAATGTAGATGCTATATTTTCCTACTGCGAATGAACCCCATGCCATAGACATGACCGCAGGATAGAGAAATGGCGCCACCTAGATTTAACCTTTACTAGCTTTCAACGAAAGCCGCCTCGCCACCGAGGCAGGTCAGGATAGAAATAATACTTTTTTAAATCTGATGCATGGTTGGTGTGATAGCACATTATGCCTCAACTCATGGGTAAGCAACCATGCCTAAGTGAGCATCGAACACGCGACCCCTTCCACAGAGATCTCCATTGCACGTCGGCCTAAATCCGATTTACACTTCCTGTATATAAATTGGCAGGTAACGCCGGTAATGACGCCAGTATTCACGCATTACTTGCGGTTGTCAAGGTAGAACAAAACTTCTGCACGTTCCTATTTCTGACGACACATTATCTGAAAACCGTCGTTGCATCGATCGGAAAATGATAAGAAAGAAATCTATTCAGTTGAATATTCTTTTCTGAAATAAGTCAGATTCCTTTGGCACGATTTACGTGCCTCCTTTTGACGAACATTTCGGGAGTTTTAGCATTGCGGCTTCTGGAAGGGCCAAAGTGACACCCCGCATGAGCGCGTTCGCAAAATCTCCGGAATTGATCATCGAAAGGAAGCCTGCAAGTCGGGTCTTAGTAACCTCATCGCGCAGATTGGCCATGCATTTGGCATTTCGAGTCGGCTGTCCGACTTTACCGACTAGACAGGGTTGGGCAGAATACTTTAAATTTAGTATTTAAATACTTCGCCGAAATACTTTGTAAAAAAGTAATTAAATAATACTCAAAATACATTAGGTTTTGATTTGCTAAATACATACATATTTAAAATACTTCAAATACTCAAAATACACTAAATATAACAATTTTGTAATAATTACTTTTATGGCAACAATATTTGTAACTCTCAATTATAATAAATTAGTAAGTTTTAGTCATACACATTTCTGAGCACTAACAATTGTAATATACAGGAAAGAAAAAACAGTCGTTCAGCTGACACGTATGAATATAAACTAGTGTTATAATGAATAAACGCTTTTTTATTAACGGATAATTGTCCACCATTTTTAATGATTTAGATTTATCATTTAAGAAAAATTCTATTCATCTCATAAAACTGAATAGAAGTCAAATTGAACAGCTGAAGGGGGTTTTTATTTTTAATTCAATGAGGTGCTATCACTAGTGGAGTCAAACACAATCTCCACCTGTATTTACGTTTTTAAGTATTTATTGTTTTAAATACACATATTTCATGTACTGAAATACATCTCTAAAATACATTACCAAAAAAACTCAAAAATACAGTTTCTCAGATACAAAATGTATTTAAAGTACATATTTAAAATACAAGTATTTAAATACTGACCAATCTTGCGACTAGATAACGGAGTCCCCCGCGCTTGAGCCTAGTTAATTCCCACACATGAGGGGGGTGAAGAGAGATATGTGGGGAACATATATTCCCTTCACCGTAACTAGCGCTATCCGCCTGTCACAGCTTTCATTCGTCACACAGCTGCAGGAACTGAGACAACTTGAAAGGAAAGCTATAGCTCTATATTCCCCCACCGGTAATCGAACCCGGCACCGCACCATGCGAAGCTTGTCCATCGCCCATGAACCACTGTAGGTCCCAGATCGGCTGCACATGTATGTGTCTGTCGTTCGCCTACCTCGCACTTGTCTTTTATCTGAGGAAATTCACATCGAGGTGGGCACCTAGACGTTAGCCTCGATCAGTACCCTTCGCCAACGCACAAGTACGCCGAGAGGCAGGTATCTGTCCCTCCAGAACGCAGTTTACCCCCTCGATAACCTTCCCCTTCAATGTGTGGCTGTACAGTGGATTCCTAGCGGGGGCTACAACCCCACACTTATACTTAGTGTACCGGGCGGAACAAGTCCCCGGGGTGGGCACCTAGGCGTCGTGCCTTTATCCGCACCCCCCGCCGACAGGCCGGTAACCGGATAAGGCCAGTTTTCAGTTAGCTCTCACGGCAACCTTCCCATACAAATACAATGGGCCGCCCTGCCAGTTCAGACCTACTAGCTATCCAGGTTAGTACCGGAGTATAAACAATGCTCCACTCACATGCGCCGGGAACAATTGCTTCCTCTATGCCCAGAGTACCGGGTCACTGACACGACGAAGCCAAGAGCCCAACTGGGGGCCACCCGAATTATGGCTTGGGCGTCTCGGGGCCCCCATCCCCGCTCCCCACTACCTACACTTTCAGGCTAGCGACGTGGGTATCGCCGGAACCAAGGCAACCCGACTGTACAGCAACTGTACAGAACAGAGTGCCTGCACAGCAACAATTTTGAGTCGGGTCGAGCAGGGAGGCCGCTCGTGAAAGCGCCAGGGCCAGAGCATCGCCGACCGCGCGGTGGCGCTGGCAGAACAAACAGCGCGGGCGCGGGGCGGGGCGGAGCGGGCGCGGGGCGGGCCAGGGGGCGGGGCCAGGCGTGGGGCGGATTCCTGCGGGCGGCGACCGCACCGGGGCGTGAGCCGCCACGGCGGCCGCCGTAATGAGCGTCGATTGGAGAGCGGTCAAACCGTTTCCCGCGCCGGCGGCGGGCAGGGCGCGCGCGCACCGCTCGGAATGCAGCTGCCCCCGCCGCCGCCCCCGCCGCCGCCCCCGCCACGCCCCCCTCCCCTGCTCTGGCCCCCCCTCCCGCACCCTTCCCTGCTCCCACTCCCGCTCCCCGCTTCCACCCTCGCTCCCGCCCCCGCCCCGCTCCCACGCCGGCCCCCATCCTATCTCCCACCCTGGCCCCATCTCAGCTCCCGCTCCCGCCCCCGCCCCAGGTCCAATACCCGATCCCGCACCCTCCCTTGCTCCCACTCCCGCTCCCGCCCCCGGCTTCCAGCCCCGCTCCCGCCACCGCCACCGCTCCCGAACCCGCTCTCGCCCTTGCTCCCACCCCGCCCCGTCCCCGCTCCCGCCCCCCGCTTCTACTCCCTCTCCCACCCCGGCTCCCGACCGCGCTCCCGCCTCTGCCCTCGCCCGCCCCCACCGCCGCTGCAGCCTCTGATCCGCCGTGCCCACTGTATCCGCCTCCGCCTAAGCTCCTTGAGCTTGCTACCTCCCCGCTGCTACAACTGCCTCCGTATTGCCTTCACATGCTCGCTACGACCTACCTGTTAGTGCGGCTAGTGCCTAAGTTATCCTATGTACACCCTAGATAATCGTAAAATACATGGGATATGCTAGGATCGGCAGAGGTGGCTCTGGGCATCAGCTGAAATCACTCAGTGCCTATGACCGGAACTCCTCGGTTCGAGTCTCGATGGTGACAGAATTTTCTACACTTGGCTATACAGCTAGGCCAAATTCAGAAGCTGTCTGGAGGAGAATTGTAGTAGCCGCTTGTCCTGATCGGTAGTTTTCTCTGATAAATACCAGGAGAATGCCAAGAATAGTACTTAACAAACGGGCTACAGACCGCGCGAGATCTTTCCTTCCCCTTTCTTGTCCTATTCTCACCCCTTATATACACATATACACTCACATGCACTACACTACTATACATGCCAGAAGACCATTCGGGGGCTTACAGTTTGACCCGGCTGGCGCGGTGCCCGCTTGTTGGAGGTAGTTACCCCGTTAGCCGACGGAAGGTCGGATCTCACCGTGTGGCGGGGGAAGATGACCGCCACTTCTCGAGGAAACCATGCACTACACTTGCGGGCCTAGCGACCTTAGCAGTTCATCCACCGGGAATCAATCAATAAATCAAAAAAAGTTAGGAATATATACAAAATTTAATGTTACTCAATAATCGAGCTGTTGCATGTATTATTTAGGAAGTTTTACAAATTTATCTTCATTTGATATCTGATCTGTTTATTCAAAACGTGTAATTGATAAGTGTACTTTCTTTTGTGGACAGCTTCACTCCCTTATAATAATGTCTGCCTTTCTGTTTGTCCTCTGTGTGAAAGTGCAGTATCTTTACCTCGCAGTCATTTCCCGAGGCAATATGCATACGTGTGTTTCTATGTGTGTGTGTTTGTGATACATCTAGAACGAGAATTTATTGTTTGTTAAAAGTTTTGATGTTGATGTCGTCGTCGTGTCCGTCATTGGTGCTGCTTGCGATTAGTAACCTATAACACATCTTCAAAAAGGAATAATCTCTACCTATTTTCGGCATGTGACTGTTTAATATTTATTTTCCCGGCATTAAACAATAAACTCAATGAAAAAATGAATAAAAATACCTTCCTGTTTACGCATATTGAAGAAAAACTGAAGGTGTAATCATCTTATTTTGGAATTCTAATTCATTTTGGTTTTGTGTGGATTCTATTACCTACAAGTTTCTGAATGCAGAAGTACTACAAAAAACTGGGGTGTTCACCAGACATTGAAGCTCAAAGCATGTGCACTGGAGGTTTAAATACAAGACATTGAGTCTTACACATACAATTATGTAAGGAATATTTGACGACAGATTTTCAACAAACTTAGTTTTATTAATTTGTTCATGAGTTGCTTAGATTTTATTGCTCGAATATTTCGAATAATTGCTCCAATATTGATGTTCTGAATTTTTGGAAATACATTCGCCTCATCCGAAGGAACTGCAACCCCCATTTTGGAGGGGCAGCAACCGCCAACGCCGCCTACTTCGGGTTGCATTCGCTTCCGTCTCACCTTGAGTAGAATCTCCTAAATCCCTTTTGCCTCCGCACGCTTCAACGGTTACCTCCGCATGTGTCTGCAATGGACACTTCCCTAGCCTCCGCATTTTCTTGCCCACTTGAGCTCGCTACCTATGTTGCGGCTACATCCGCATCCCAATAATCTTCAAACGCTCGCTACCCCCTGCATCGCAGTTATCTTCGCATCTGTCTGCCACGAACACCTCCTCCACCTCCATATTCGTTTCACCTCCTTGAGATCCCTACATTTAACGTTGCAGCAACGTCCGCATCCGGGTGGTATCTACACGCTCTCCATTCCCACATCGCAGTTACCTTCTCAACTGCTTCATTTTCAAGTCTCGCTGTTGTAGCTACTCCCATCACTCAATGCACGCCACCACTGCCGCTAGATCCTATGCTGTAAATACAAAGTCCATCTATCGAGCCTACAACTTCACGCCTACCTCGCCAATCCACTGTTTGGTCTCGATCACACGCTTTTCTTATCCGTCTCGCTTTCACATAGCACTAGCTTAACACGTACTTACTTACAGGTCAGTACTTTCGCTCTCAAACGTTTGCTGGATCCAACATTCGAATCTATGTTGCCATTAAGTTTCTCTCCCTAAGTGGCAGGTACAGCGGCGCCAGTTTGCCCTTGAGATAGCACGTACGCCGGTACCGTGGCTACCACTTGCGGCTCTGCATCCGCCTCACCTCCAAGCGACTGTTTCATCGTAGCTTCAATGTTTCAGATTCTTCCTCAACCAACCAACCCAACTATCTTGGCTTCTGCAAGGCTTACGGAGACACATTTACACTCGTCGCCTTACGTCTCACCTTCTGTCCGACTTTATTCTTGGTATCTCTGTCTCACCTCCGTGCGCTTGTTGCTTCGTAACTTCATCAGCATTCGACTCAACATCAAATTCTTGCTACCTCCATTGTTGCAGGTTCTTTCACAATGATCTCAACTTTCTCCGCTTATGCAAAGCGGAATGAACAATTGCAAGAGGATTTAATTTAAAATGGTACGTTAAATACCAATGATATTTTGCAAAATGTAACTATACTGGTGTGTGTATAAGCACAGAAAAAATTAAGGCTATGATTCTATTCTTTCTTTAAGAAATTACTCTCCGAAAATCGAATTTCGTTCATTCGCCACCATCGTCCTATGCCTCAACTCCTGCCTCACTTCATTCGTTGCAGCTGTAGCATGCTTGTTTTTCATAACACCTCCAAAGTCACCGTCACATTCACCATCACCCTCTCCGTAGCAGCCTCACTTTTACTCGTTTCCACGTAACGTGACTCATTAAGCCCCGTTATCATCACATCCGCATCAGATTTTGTTTACTTTTGACCGTTGCTGACAGCGCTATCGACGACATCACCCATATCTCAGCTCTACTAGGACCTCCTATGTCGCAACACCACTGAGACATGCGCCTTACTATGCACGTTACTGACACTGTAACATTGTGTTGTCATTGTGTTGCCTACACCTCACATCGTCCCCCCTTGCCACTGTCTACGTACCGTTACTGCTACGGGCACCATTTTTTCCTCCGCTTTTGTATCCGTCTATTTCCGAGCAAAGGTATCTGGCCGGTTGACATCATTGCCAAGGCTACCACCTCCAGCCAACTTTCACGAAAACACATCTTTACCATGTCATCATGAACTATCCTCGGTTTTGTACGTAACATGTCACCTACATGGTTTAATACCGTTTCAAAGTGCTTCTTTCTCAAAATTGTGTATTTTTTCTTTTACACTTCTCATCTTTCGTTCGAACATATTTTCAGTTTATGTGCAAAACTTCATTCCTGTAAGTTGGAAGCTTATTTTATGTAATCTACTTTTTTTAAATAAAATATTGAATATCTTTAGCATTTTACAACCGAAAATTGCTAAAAAAGGTAGTAATATTACCACTATATTTTGTGAACGAATGAATTGGTGTTTCCAGCACCAAAAGCGGGGCGATCTGCGAACCGAATTCCATTGCTCTCATATTCTCCCTCGTCTTGACAACAACGCCTCGGCCTCTTAAACCAAAGTGACTGCATCATCTGTCCCCTTAAAGACACCCTCACTCCTACTATTTCCAACAGCAATAGTTTCTTATTGCTCACATTATATGCTAATCAATATATTAGCTTCTTTTGCCCACGTCAGCGTTTTCAACATTGCTTCATTTTCATCTAGTTATTGTAATTACTAGATGAAAATGAAGCAATGTTAAATAATTATCTACTCCGTCGCTGCCGTGCGAATGAATGAATGAATGAGTGAATAAAGCGGTATTTCCATATTCACTTACAGTCCCCGGTGGATTTCTTCACACTCGACACATTCTTTTTGTTCTCATGGTTACAATATCGGGGTATAATTACGTTAATGGATGTAGAAAATGCATGAAATATTGCAGACATGTAATAGAGTAACAGGTTTGCAAAATTTAATTATGATAAGAGGATCATAAAGCTTATTTTTATAGACAATAACGGAAGAGCAAGTACGACAACCAACCCTTTCCATGAACATATGACATTAACTTACAACTTTCATATTTTTATACGATTAAGACATCTCCGAAGGACATGCAGAAAGAATACGCTCGATCAAACCGATAAAGTCAGGGAATAATTAAATCAGTCTGCGAAGAATGATTACAATCAGATGGTGAAGGCTGGCAATTAAGTTAACAGGACGCGGTGTGTAAGCCGCTGTTAGAAAGAACAGGTTACTTCTGGATACTTAAACATATGCTAATACGTATCATGTATGTCCGCCTTTACTCTAAGGTCTATTTATATTTCTTGAGTGACTAAATTTGGGTAAGACTCGTCTCTTAAATGACATATATAAATCAGTACATTGTTGTAAATTTACTAAGACTCGGGTTGTGTGATTGCAAATACGACGCAAAACTAGCGAGATAGTGCAGCTCGACTGAACTTTTTGATTCATTGGATTGGTTAATCGATTGCATTGGTTCAATGACTGGATTGGTTGATTGAATGGATTGGTTTATTGATTGGATTGCTTGATTGATTGGATTGGTATATTGATTGGTTTCGGAGTGCGTCAACTAAGGTCATTACTCTCATGTGTGGAGTATTTTTCGCGGATGTGTCAATTTTCCCCGAGTCTCCGCGAGTCTCCGCGTCGAACTACAGGTCGGCTTGCGGGACTTTCCCTAACAAGGTACCTCCTCTCAGCGGGGCGTCGTGCTAGCCGGGGCAAGATCTAAGCTCTCGGCTGGACTCCCGACGTGTGAGGTAATGTAGTGCAAGCAAGCCAGTGTGTGAGTAAGAGATAAGGATAGGACAAGGAAAAGGAGGGAAAGATGGTGAGCGGACGATGGCCCGTTTGTTAGAGTACTACTCCGGCATTCGGCGATCGCACATTCGATCACACATTCGGCGACCGATCAATGCAACCGACCGCTAGAATCCTCCTCCAGACAGCGGCTGAATTCGACCTACCTATCAAGCAAGTGTCGAAAATCTTGCCTCCGTCAGGACCCAAACCCTCGGACCTCCCGGTGAGAGGCACTGCTGTAACATCAATTGTTGAGCCATCTAAGCTGGTTCGAATTCGGCGACTACAAAAAACAATGAGCTGTAAGAATTGAGAAAAACATTTTCAATCATCGTTTTCCAGAATGGAACGACTTGCGTGTACTTCCGTGAGTGGGTGGGCAACCTCTCCAGTCCTTCGCACCCTGCATTACCTTGCCTCCCTCCGTCCCACCTCTCCCCGTTCCCCTCTTCATCCCAATCCGCCCTACTGTACCAAACCCCTCGTCACCCAACCGTCCCTACTTCACCCCACCTCTGCTACCCACCCCTACCCCTCGCCGCACCACTCCGCCCTGCATTGTTCCATCCACCCCATCACGCTCAGTCATTTAGAATAGAATAGAATATTCATTTTGCTACATATATGTATTCCTATACGCATACGAATACATGTTATACTTCCGGTGGTAGCGTTTTCTAAGCAATTAATACAAATACACAAAACAAACATCGACAACATTAAAATATTTACATGTTACTAAATGCAATTTCACAAAATTAATGTATTAACCCTCTCAAGGTAAAGCTGAACTTAATATAAAATAACAAGAATAATATAAAAAGCTAATTTTAATGTTAACATATTCTAAAAAAATTTAAATTTATTTAATCTAATTTAAAAGTTTTTCGACATTCTGAGGGGAAGTCTCCAACAGTGTGGAAGTTAATTCGTTCCAATTTTGTATGGTTCTGTTTACAAATGAGAATTTACCTCCATCTGTTCTCTGTTTTCTTTACCGAATTTTGAAGCCAAGATCCTTCCGTGCGACGTATGTTGATTTTGATAGTCTTGTCCGCACTTCACCCCACGGACGATCACTTCTTATTGATATGAAAGACGCGATTTCTCTCTGCGTTTTAAACCTGCACTGTAGCACAACCAGCTTTCCTCCCCATACCGCTCCGATCCTTTCGTCCAGCCCCGCAAGGCAAGTCCAACCACCCTCACCGCCCCACGCCCCTGCCAGACCCTTGCTGACTCCTGGAATCTGTTCGCTTCGCACCGCTCCGTTTCGCTCTCGACCCTTCACACTGCACTTCCCCTCGCCCTGCCCCCTCCCCGCTGGGTGGGCGCGCCGATCGCCGCGCCGACAACGAAACCCAAGCGCCGCGGCAGCGCCGGCCGCCCCGCGCGGTTTCCATGTTCTGTCAATCGGCTTTAATAAACCCACCGCGCCGTGCAGTCACGCTTATCTGATTGCGCCGACAGGCCCATAAACAAGCCCCGCGCGCAACGGCGCCCGCGCTCCCGCCCACCGCCGCGCCCTCACCGCCCACGCCCCACGCCCCCGCGCCCTCGACCGCCCACGTCCACGCCCCCCGCGCCCATCTCTATGCCCTCCACCGACAACGCCCCAGCGCCCTCGACCACACTGCGCCCGTCCCCGCGCCATCAACCGCCCGTCTCCACGCTCTTGGGCCCGCTCCCGCGCCTTCGATCGCCCACGTCCACGCCCCCGCACCCCTGTCCACGCCCTCCACCGCCCACGCCCCAGCGCCCTCGACACTTTCCCGCGCCATCAACCGCCCGCCTCCAAGTTCTTGCGCCCGTCCCCGCGCCCTCGATCACCCACGTCCACGCTCCCACGCCGTCCCCGCGCCAGCCTCCCACGACGTTTCAGCCCCCTCGCGCACCCCCCACCCCGCTCCTCGCCGGTCTTCGCCCCCGCCCCGGCGCTACACCCCGCGTCACATTTCGGCGGGCGGCGGCAGTGACGGCGGCGGTGGCGGCGGCGGTAGCGGCTGGGGCTGGCGGCGGTAGCGGCTGGGGCTGGCGGTGGGGGGGACGTGGGCGGCGGGCGCGTGGGCGGTGTGGGCGACGGGGCGGTGTGGGCGGTGGGGGCGTCAGGGACGACGTCGGCATCGGGGGCGTGGGAGGCGTGGGCGACGGGGGCGTCAGGGGCGGGGTGTGTCGCGGGCGGGGTGCGTCGGGGGCGGCGGGGCGGCGGGGGCGGTGTGCGTGGGTGGCGGGGGCGGCGGGGCGGAGGGGGCGACGGGGTGGCGGGGGCGGCAGGGAGGCTGGGGACGGGGCGATGAAGTGTCGCGAGAGCAGAGGGTGGCCGCGGCGGAGAGGGAGGAAGGTGGGCGGTGGCTGCCGGAAGCGAGGCGTCGCCGCCAGTCGCCGGCGAGCGAGCGCCGCGGGTGATGGATCCCCTGAGCGGCTGAGCGGCTGAGCGGCGTGCAGCGCACCTGTCGCCGACGGCTGCGGCCTTATGGCCGTCCGCCTATCTGCGCGGATCTGCCTCTCGAACGACGATGATCAAGCGCTCGTTCGTCCACAGCGAAGTTCCTCGTGGAGGCGCGTTTCCTCTCGAAGGGATAGGAGATCCGATCGGATAACATTTCAAACGTGTATAATGCAAAGATGAGAGGGAAAGGCATTTGATGCATCACGTCTACATCTAAAAATATTTTGAATTCAATTTAGTACATTATTAAATTCTTGGTACCCTATCGTTCATTAAAAGCATCGAACGCTCTGAAAAGTAAACTGGGCCTCTGCCTCCAAATACATAATTCTATGAACCGATGCCTCGGAGTTGCCTGGGCATTTATCTATCCCGAGAAGCCTCCACCACTGTGCTCCTCATCCCCTCATTCGGTATCTGTCCTGTCTCCACCTCCCGCTCGTCCATCGAAACCCCTCCACTCTACCTACTCCTCCTACAAGCTCCGCGCGCGTATTCCGGTCTATCCTGCACACTTACGCCACCTGCTCGGTCCGATTTTTCGCCACTCCTTCTCCTCCTTCCACTCTGGAGTGCCTCTAACCGGGAGGTCGTAGGTTCGAGCCTCAACGGCGGCAGGGTTATTGACACCCGCTAGACACTTAGGTCGAATTCATCCGCTGTCTGGAGGAGAATTCTAGTGACCGTCTGCTCTGATCGGTAGTCTTCCCTGGTTTGTCCGACCAACACCAGGCAAATGCCAGAGCAGTACCCTAGCAAACGGGCCCCAGACCGCGCGCGATCTTTTCTTCCTTTTCCTCGCCCCACCCCGTACTCATCCACACTTACACTTGCATGCACTACACTAACAAACATACCAGGAAATCACACCTCAATTTTCGCGATAAAAACATGCATTACACTTAGGAGACTGATGTAGTTGATTATCAGTAGAATTGCCCATAATCCCTACTCAATCAATCCTTCGTCCACTCCACCCGCTCCTGGCTCTCCTCTCCATTCTTCCGCTCCTCTCTCTGCTTCAAGTCATTCTGCATCACCGTCTACTTGTCCTCCTTTCCCCCTAGCAGCTCTGCCCGCCTCTCCGGCAGGTCCATCAAGCTGGCCCGCCCACCATAGCAGAATCAAACCAAACTAGTACCAGAATTTCTAACTATTTTATTACTAATTTATTACCGCAAACCCGATTTTTTTACCACTCATTTTCACCCCAAAAACGGGTGGCGGGCCAGCTTGATATCAAGCTGGCCCGCCCACCATAGCAGAATCAAACCAAACTAGTGCCATAATTTTTAACTATTTTATTACTAATTTATTACCGCAAAACTAATTTTTTTACCACTCGTCTTCACCCCGAAACAGGGGGTGGCGGGCCAGCTTGATATCAAGCTGGCCCGCCCACCATAGCAGAATCGAACCAAACTAGTGCCATAATTTTTAACTATTTTATTACTAATTTATTACCGCAAAACTAATTTTTTACCACTCATCTTCACCCCAAAACAGGGGGTGGCGGGCCAGCTTGATATCAAGCTGGCCCGCCCACCATAGCAGAATCGAACCAAACTAGTGCCATAATTTTTAACTATTTTATTACTAATTTATTACCGCAAAACTAATTTTTTTACCACTCGTCTTCACCCCAAAACAGGGGGTGGCAGGCTATTTTACTTTAGCTAATTTAAAAAGTTTGTTCTCTGTGTTATGCCATAGCACAAGTTTTTTCCTACTACTTCCGCGTACCCGTGCGATAACACTGGAATATTAAACCCCCACAGTCTTCCTTACCGTTCTATTTAAAAAAGGTCCATCAAGCTGGCCCGCCCCCTGTAGCAGAATCAACCCAAACAAGTACCAGAATTTTTAAATATTTTATTACTAATTTATTACCGCAAAACTAATTTATGATTTAGGGCAAAAACAAATTTTTCGGGCCAATTTGACTCTTTCGTGAAATTACAAGATTTTGCTCACGGTTCAATAATATTTGGGGAAAAATATTTACCATGATATTTGGCACCTTGCTTAGAACTCTCCGTAAACAATCAATACAACATACATTTTCGTACATTTTAATTTGGCGAGGGCGTCATTATATCGTTTTAAGAGGAAAAATAACACTCTCACCATTTCCTTGCATAATTGTGTCGAACCATGGATTACAAAAGTGTTACGAGAAAAAACTTCAGCTGTTTAAACAGTACATACTTTCTCGCCTTTAGTAATGGCTGCGTCATACAATTCTACGGAAGTTTCTCTCCTTATTAACATATGTCATCTTTTTTTGTAAAACTAATTACAAGTTATAGAACATTAGGTGTGAAAACTAATAATTTTCAAACAAATATGAACACAAATTCGACAATTAATAGTGTATTTACACAGCTAATTCATGTCCCAACAATGAGACAATTCACAGAAATTCACACGTACATACGTAATGCATACGAGGAGAAAAGTTGAAGAAAAAAGTGGTGCTGTTTTTCAGAAAAAAATTGTTTAAAAAATTCCAAATGACCTGTATATTTCAGGCAAATTATGCGAAAATGCTCAAAAAACCGTATATTACATTTCTGTCACAAAATCTGTCACTAAAGAACGTATTTCATTAAGTAGCCATATATGTTTTTAACAATAAAATAGCAGTAATAATAATATTTTTTAAAGTGTATGATCTAAAAGTAAGAAACGAATTTAAATTATTTAGGCGGATAAAAAAAAATATTTCGGGAAATGAGAGTGAATTCCATAACTTAGCCCCGCAGCCTGCAGATTGGAAAGGAAATGCCTGAACCGTCCACTCTGGAGTGGGATTTTCCCGGCGGAGGCAAGCTGTTTACCTGGGGGTGAATTCTATGACCCTCCCCCTAGCCGAAACGGAAGGAGCGGATCAGGCACCAAGTGCCTTTACAGCATTCATTCATACACTAATATTTCTAAGACGCTCCAATGGACCTGTAAAGGATTGCTTCAGAAAAAGAAGACAGGAATATTCAATTGCTCAGCACATTACATAATTTAGAAAGTAAACAAGAAATTCGAAGTATAATTTTAAAAAATCGCTTTACAGAAATGAACTCAAAAGCTAATTGAAGACCATGTTGCACATGAAAACAAAATATCTGCGTTACACATATCAGACATTTTTATTTTCTCGCATTAATACGTACATAGTAAATACAAATTACTGTGATGGGGCAGCGTAAATCGGCGACTTTTCAACACAAATACTCTTGTGACCGTCCAGACCACGTCGAAAGAAAATTGTATTGACAAGAACAGTGAATTCCTGGTAAACTGCTTAAAAGTGAAATAAGCTTGCCAAATGAAGTATACATTCAGATAGATTTTGTAATACACTTTCCTTGTTTTAGTTTCACAACAAATATGCTCCAGAAATGTACACAGTTCTTCTTGCTGTTGTAAATAAATATTAATAAACTAATAATTCCAGATTAATAGAACAAATGTTTGTTGTTGTTACTATTACTATTATTATTAAAATTATTCTTCTAATTCACAGACAGACGGACGGACGGACGTATTGAAAAAAAAAAATACTTTTTCGGTATCAGGAAGGTCCAATACCTCTATTTCCGTTTAGATCTCGAAATTGATATTCCGCAGCATCATTTTCTGTATTCTACGTATAAAACTCCGTATACACATATATACGTATTCAAGGAAGTAAAAAACATATTAAGAATCCGCAATTCTCGATATCTCACTATAAGACATGTTAGAGAAAGTAAATTACTACATATTGTAATAGGATTTGTCCACTTTTTCCGAATCACAATACGAGTTTTTGTGTCAAAAAATTCCCGTTTTTTGTGGCGGAATTACATAACTTTCTTTATATTACGCATTTTAAATTGGATAGTTTACTTGGTAAGTTCTCTTCGTGAAGTACGCACAGAAAATAATACTCGGTAGATGTATTAGATTTCCAATTACAGGATCTCCGTTTCATCATTGTACACGTCTTCTTCTTCTTTTATTAAGGTTAACACCTGTTTTTCTTCATACAATACTTTACCGTCAGGATGATTCAGGAGATGTGGAAATCCAACGTACACAACGTAATGTTTGAAATTAATAAACTTTTATTTAAATAAGAGTGTTTCTGCGGAAAATTCTACGTTTTCCGGCGCACGATTGCATAACTTTCTCTACTTACGATGTACTTCGTAAGGAGAACAAAACAAAACCAACGAATGAATCCATCGCATGCCAGAATCTTCGAGATATCTGGAAATTACAAAGTTTATATAATGTTTCCAACGGCAGTCTCGATTTGCAATTATTGGACATTTTAGACCAGTAACTGAACATCAAAGACCATAAATAATTTTAGTTATACCAAAACCATTGGCGAAGTATCTACGAGTATAATTCCATTTGCAAAGCTTTCGTAATACCTGCCTCAGGCAAAGATAGCCAAGACCCGCCGGGTATTTAACCCTCGGGCAGGCTTTGGAAAAACCAGCAAGACTGTTAAAGCCGGAAGCTATAAGGGAGAGGGCGGGCTCACCGCCCTCATGACTAATAAATTAGTAACCAAATAGTTAAAAATTATATTTTTGGGTGCAGATGACTGGTAAGAAAATTAGTTTTGCGGTAATAAATTAGTAATAAAATAGTTAAAAATTATGGCACTAGTTTGGTTTGATTCTGCTATGGTGGGTGGGCCAGCTTGATATCAAGCTGGCCCGCCACCCCCTGTTTCGGGGTGAAGACGAGTGGTAAAAAAATAGTTTTGCGGTAATAAATTAGTAATAAAATAGTTAAAAATTATGGCACTAGTTTGGTTCGATTCTGCTATGGTGGGCGGGCCAGCATGATATCAAGCTGGCCCGCCACCCCCTGTTTTGGGGTGAAGACGAGTGGTAAAAAAATTAGTTTTGCGGTAATAAATTAGTAATAAAATAGTTAAAAATTATGGCACTAGTTTGGTTCGATTCTGCTATGGTGGGCGGGCCAGCTTGATATCAAGCTGGCCCGCCACCCCCTGTTTTGGGGTGAAGACGAGTGGTAAAAAAATTAGTTTTGCGGTAATAAATTAGTAATAAAATAGTTAAAAATTATGGCACTAGTTTGGTTCGATTCTGCTATGGTGGGCGGGCCAGCTTGATATCAAGCTGGCCCGCCACCTGTTTTTTGGGTGAAAATGAGTGGTAAAAAAATCGGGTTTGCGGTAATAAATTAGTAATAAAATAGAAATTCTGGTACTAGTTTGGTTTGATTCTGCTATGGTGGGCGGGCCAGCTTGATGGACCTCTCTCCGGCGTCGCCCGCTGTGCCCGCTCCATTTCGTCTCAATCGTCTCGCTTCGCGTCTCCTGGCAACACTCGGCACTCTCGTCCACATGCATTGAGGATTACATTTATCTAAATAATTTAAAAACACACATTTTAGGGAAACGTTTTGATTAGATGTACGCTGTTTATTCGTGGCCACTCAAACGTATTCGTGTACAATTTGGAAACAACCACTCTAATTATTCTAGAGATATTTTTGCACGTATTAACATACATACTCTTCCTTTCATGCAATAAATAGTTGTTGATAATTAAATATCTTTTTAGAAGCGAATTTGGATCACGCTGTCTGCTACCAATCAAAATCGTTCGCGAACCAGTTCCTGGAATTTTGAATCGTTTCAGATCAATGTAAGTACATTTCGAAACGGTTTCATATATCTATTCCCCTTCTCATCGAATGAGCTGTTGATCTTAAAACACCCTAAAAACCAATTTAGATGCTAAAATACTTCACCATGTTTTTCCATAATTCTCTGAGAATTTTCCAGAACTCGCAAAAAATGTCCACTGTGTCGTTGTAAATGACAATCATTTCTCCCGAATGGTGGACCGGAATTCGTTTGACCATGAGTGTAAAACGGACATACAGACAGGCGTTCATTCATTCGTTCGTTTGTTTGTTTATTCGGCCGGACGGTCGGTCGATCGGTCGATCGGTCGATCGGTCGAACGGACCGACATATGTAGGAGGCACGATTACTGTATAAATATTTCTCACATTTGCCTTTTTGCACGACGTTATCCAGATATATCAACCACACTTTCTTTTTTACGTGTCGTTCGGATCGGTTTCTTGAACTCTTCACTCGACAGCTCCTAGCTTCGCGTTGTTGAGAATTGGCTAGAAAGGAAGCTTGCAACTTCTTGTGATTTGTTTGCATTCTCCAGGAAGGCTGAAATACCTAGTAAATGGATCAGCTGCAAAGGCACATACATTCTCTATCTCAGCTGACGGATCTGTCTGCTTAGTGTGAGAGATCGCCTGAACCGCAGACTCCCGCGCTGCCTGGCCGTGTTGGACGCACGGTGGGCGAAGACGCGAGAAACTGGCCAAAAGTCGAAAATGTCTAGTGCCCGAAATGCAGTTTTAATCGGTTACTCCGTAAAGGCCAAATCTCTATCAGTTAATTTGGCGCATGCACGTTTTTGAGAAACTCCACCATCTCCAGAGAAGTGGGCTCGAAGTGAACTGAAAACTTTATTAAACGCGTATTGATTGTCATACTTGTATTGATAGGAGGCACCATTTATAAACACATATTGCCTATAATAAGTGGAGCCTTCTGTGAATATAAACTGAAAACTACCCTGCAGAGATTATATTATTATACTCACGAAGAGCAGATGTGTGACGCTTTCACATGTAAGAAAGCACAATGAGTATTTTGAATCTACTTAACTTATTTTTGAAAATATTAGAGATGAAAGTTTTTCGAAATAATCGATTCAACTGAAACAAACATCACAAATTTTCAAATGAAAACAGACTCTCTGCTTAAACGTATGGCGACTAATGGCAGACCTCTTCACGATTTTAATGACGAGCGTAAAACGTCGCATCCAATTTGATATACATATTGACGTATGTTAGATTATCATTTGTGAAAGAAATTTTGATTTTTGCGGCGTGTTTAACAGATACTGTAACGCCCCGAGCGAGCATTTACAGGGAACGCTGCGTGACACCCGGCGGGTAGACTGTTACATTCGAAATATCCGTTAAATATTAGTCGCAAAAATATCAAAGTCACTCAAAAAATGTTTATCTAACATATGACAAGATGTAAATAATTGGATTTGTCTGTTTACGCTCATCATGATAGACTAAAAAAATTGATATAGTTTCATTTGAAGAAAAAAGTTTCCTCAATCTCTCGTAAAACAAGTCATAAAATGGAAACGAATACATTCATCAATTAGCCCCATTCCCTCATGCACTTCCGTGAAAACTACTTTGCAATAACTTTAACCGTTTAAAAATTACAGGAGGTTCTAAAGTTACGTGACTTATCCTGTGTAATGGGAAAATGGTTGACTTTCATGGAAACTACCCTAAAGTAATAATTTCACAAGTAACTCAGTAGCTCATTAAGTTTAAAAAACTACATATACGTCGTCTGTTTTGTCTGTATGAAAACAGTACTATACTGAAGTCCTTTCTCTTTCTTCTTTGGAAAATCATTTTCTTATTTTTCTTCCTATTCCCCTCAATCTTCATTCTCCTGTTATTCTTTCTCTTCTCGAACAACTCTCCTTCATGTTGTCTTCTTTTTCATCGTCCTGCTCAATTGCCGCACCTCTTTTTCTTCGCTCCCCTCTCCTTCTTATCCTCATCTTTCTTCTTTTTCTTCTCCTTCACCATCGATCTTCTTGTCCGCGCACACGAAACCCAGGCGCCAATCTCTTTTAAGACGACAGTCAAATGAATGCGTTTAAATTGAAATTTGAAACGAATTTAGCAACGTTCAAACACCATTGTCAGCATATTTCTACACAGTGTATGAGACTTTTGGCCAGTTTCAGAGGCCTTTTCCCCAGCGTGTATCGAGGCTGACGTCTTGCTCACCTTGTTCCGGGTGACTACCCGCCGCCCCACCGTCTGCGCCTGCGCTTCCTGCTGCCGTCTGCGCAGGGCCGGCGCAGCCTCCGCGGAGCCTTTTAACATTCCTGGCGCGGCGCAGTTTGAGCGGCGCTGTCGCTCCCGACCTCAGGGAACACGACGCGCCGAGAGGCTCGAGAGACGAGCGAGCGCGGCGCGGCGGCGCCGGGGTGCGACCCCGCGACCGGCGGACTGTGCACGGCGGCGGCCATTGTTCGCCCTGGGAACGCCGCCTGTGTCAGCAGCGGGCCTAAGGAGCACATACATTCATAATCCTCTTCTTCTCCTCTCTCACCTACTCCTATTCCTCCTCCTTTCCGTCCTCCTCCTCTTACTCCTCTTTCTCTTCCTCCACCGTCTCCTCTTCCTCCTTCTCTTTCTCCTACTCCCCATCCTCTTCCTCCTCCACCACCTCTTCTTTCTCCTCTATCTCTTCTTCCTCCTCCTCCTCTTACTCCTCCTCCTCTTCCTCTTTCTCCTCGTGCTCTTCCTCCTTCTCCTCCTACTCTTCCTCTTTCTCCACATCTTCCTTCTCCTTTTCCACCACCTCTTCTTCCTCCTCCTCCACCCCTTCCTCCTCCTCCTTCACCTCTTCTTTCTCCTCCTCTTCCTCCTCCTCTTCCTTCCCCTCTACCTCCTCTTTCCCCTCCTCTTTCTCCTCCTTCTCCTCCTCGTCTTCCTTCCCATCTACCTCCTCTTCTTCCTCCTCCTCCTCTTCCTCCTCCTCTTCCTCCTCCTCTTCCTCCTCCTCTACCTTCTCTTCTTCCTCCTCTCTCTCCTCTTCCTCCTCTTCCTCTCTCCTAACGACGGAATAAGTGATAAGTGATGACGGAATTTCAGTGAAACTTAGTGTAACATTGTCATATCAATGACCAAACTTCAGCTAATACAAATTCACCATAGATTCACTTTTACGAAGTAGCCTGTCACCTTCACTAAACACAAGAGAAAGAAAAAAATCTCATTGCCATAGTGTCCGGTGCACATGCGGATATTATTGTGAACACAGCACAAAGATTTTATTTGTGTTCAACTACTACGATGCCGAAGAGAATAACAAAGACATACGACCCTTGGATAAAACACGCACAAAGCAAAAATGTCGTAATCAACAGCAATTGATTAATACAGTAGCAATTACTTTACACTTACAATTTAATAAAATATTTCGAAATAATACTTAAGCAAATAAATCATATAAAACAAATACAATAATAAGGTTAAAATTAATATTCGTAAGGTAAACACTAGATTACGTTTTCACAAATACTCAAGACGTAAGAGTTTCCATGTGTACACGATGTGGTCTAACTACTCAGCTGCTCGAACAATGACTGAGAGTCCATTATTTTTGTAGGAAGGTTGAGATTGTGGAATTTGACGTGTTTCGTATTGACAGGTTGACAGCTGTAACGATAGAAGGAAAAAGAGATTGACGTTGTCACCTTTCTTTTGTTAGTTGAATAGTTGCTTTCGGCGATTTATCAGCCATCGTTAGTTCTATTGAGTGTCAGGGCAAATAAAATTAATAAACCAAATTTGACGCTACTAAATGTATAGGTCAGACAGCTGATTAAAACTATCACACTTATATCTAGCAAATGTGGTTATTAAATGTCAGATGAAGAAAATGAAAATACAAAAATAATTAACATTAATTAGGAAACAAAATTAGATACATACTTGTTTCGAGAATTACATTTAAGTTAACTTGTGGAAATTATTTCAGAACAATAAATTAGACTTTAAGAGTTTCTCTCCAAGCACATCACTAATTAAGATAAAAACGATATATTATGAACATGTTCGAGGAGCGGAAAGAAAATATTTGGGATGAGCAATTGCGGGAAGAGCTGTCTAATGTCAATACTAGAGGGATCGGATTGATTAATCGTACCTTTTAATTAAAGTGAATGTTCTTTGAAGAGTAAATTAATGTAAATCTTTAAGTGCGCCTTTTGCGTGATTTAAATACACTAAGTGATCAAATGTATCCGGACACGCGGCTGAAAATGACTTACCGGTTCGTGGCTCCCTCCATCGGTAATGCTGGAACTCAATAGGGTGTTGTCCCACCCTAAGCCTTGATTGCAGCTTCCACTCTCGTAGGCATACTTTCAGTCAGGTGCTGGCAGGTTTCTTGGGGAATGGCAGCCCCTTCTTCACGGTGTGCTGCACTGAGGACAGGTATTGATGTAGGTCTGTGAGGCCTGGCACGAATTCGGTGTTCCAAAACATCCCAAAGACGTTCAGTAGTATTCATGTCAGGCCAATCCATTACAGGGATATTATTGTCGTGTAACCACTCTGCCAAAGGCCGTGCAGTATGAACAGGTGCTCGATCGTGTTGAAAAATGCAATCGCCATCTCCGAATTGCTCTTCAACAGGGGGGAAGCAAGAAGGTGCCGTGATAGTGTCACGCAAAACAACAAGGAGTGCAAACCCCTCCATGAAAACACGACCACGCCATAACACCACCGCCTCGTGACCGGATACTTTTGATCACATAGTGTACATTCATTTCTCTTTTACGGCTCCAAGCCTTTGCCGTTGTTGGACTCATACCAAGTAGTGTTGAGTTAAAGTGTGGGTTAGATGTATCGCATTTCCAGGCGAGTACATCGGTGAAAGCTTTTCATGCTGAATGAATATTAGTGATTTATGTGTTATGAACAAAGAGTACAAAATGAACGTTTCAAGTTATTGGGCATATTTCTAGAATTAATTGGTGAAACTTTATTTTTCTTAAAAGGGAAGAAAATGAATTGATTTTATAAAGACAGTTTTATTAATGAGTTACTCACGAAAATCAAATATCCTCTTTATATAATACGGTTAGGCTAGATTAAGGTTTTTGACAATTTTTAAACAATCATTATCACAACACTCTATAAGGGTGCTACTGCTGCACAAGGAATTTATCTCCAGTTGTACATCCAAAAGCTTTATTAAAAAAATAGACCTGTGAGGATTATGTCTTTGAATCAAATTACTGCAATTCACGTTATAATCGCGCGTACCTCGGACGCGAAACATCCTAGGTTCTTAAATCCAGGTTTAGCGGACAGGGAGGTCTCGGAGGGACACACATTTTGGGGGGACAGGCGAATTCTGTGGGACATGCATTTGCGAGATGGGTGTGGACGTGTGAGGAAATGTCAGGTGGGGTTAAAATTATGTTTATTTTTCGTAGTATTACAAAAAAACAGATTTTTGAACTTTCTGTCACATAAGGAAATGTTCCTCTTGATGCTGCCAATCTTTACTCCATAAAATATATTTAAAATTAAATTAAAGGGGAAAACTGAAATGTCATTAATGAAAAATTAAAAGGACTGTTTGTTTTAAAATTAAAAAGACTGTGCAATTTAATCCCAATCCTTACCAATACCACAATGGTTACTCACACAGTACCGGGGCTATAACAAATAACTCACAGTTCAGAGTGTACTAGGGGCTAGTTTTTCGAAGTTGGCTTCTACTAGGAAGTGATTTTCACCTTTAGATTTAATTTCAAAAGTGGGGAGTTAGTGCACGGGTCCAGCTCTACGTCGCATTTACAGTTACTGGAGATGTTATTCCAAACAGTCACTTCCGCGGTGCCTGTTCGTTATTGGCGTTGGCGTGAGCATAGCCGGCGAAGCGTGCCGCGCTGTGAATCCGATGACCATTGTTCGGCCTGGGAATCGAGGGGCCACCACCGTTCCTCGCGTCTGCTCCCTGTCCCATCCCAGGCACCACCGCGACCACTCCTCTCCCCTTTGCTGCTTCTGCTCCTCCTACTTCACCTTCTCCAAGTCCGCGCCGTCATCGACACTCTTGTTACTTCACCGAAACTTCTTACACCGCCACTGCCATCGGCCCCGCCATCACTATCGCGATAACACCGACCCTCCCGCACCCTGCCCGCCGCGCCACAGTCACCAACACCGCCACAGACCGCCCCAGCCACCCACCACATTCCTAAACCTCAAAACCACCACCTTCGCCCCCGCCCCGCCCCCACACACGTTCTGTTCCTGCCCCTGCCACCAAGGTCAACACTATCACCTCCTCCATCTATCCCGCCTCTAATGCCACAGTTCCCGCCATCTTCGCCACCACCACCGCCACCGCCGCCCACACCTCCATCACCACCACTGCCACCCCCACCAGCACTACCCCGCCAATCCCACCACCACCACCGTTCCAATCTCCGCCACCAACATCTGTGACACCAACTCTGCCTCGGTCATTTCCTTACTGTTCTTTTTATTTTAGTTTAGAAAATGCAATATGTCCTGCACCTAAGCTGGAGTATTCTTTGGGAAGAATACCGAGAAGAATACTCCCGGTATAAGATATCAGAACATGTATGAAAACAAATAATTAAAACAATAATAATTAAGAATAAATGTTAATGATAATAATTGTATTCGAGATTATATTTTCACATAAGATTCTTGAACGTTTCGACAGATAAATTTGAATAATTCGTACTCTAGAGTTTTAAACAACATAAGAATGTAAATGTTTTCATTTCAAAGTGTGTTCGGAAGTCATCATGTAATACGCATTCTCATAAAACATGGTAAGAAGATTCATCAGGTTATTCACAAACACATTGTGGTGTCTAAATAGTACTGAAGAAATGTAATAAAATTTATAATAAAAGATGCCACGTGCCATGTGAAGAATTGTATGCCATTACGGTAAAATTCTTTCTTAATAAGGAAGTCAGCATGAACAGAATAACAACTATTTTCCCCTTTTTAAAATAGCATTCTCTCTTGTTTGAATTAATACTTTCGTTTCATTACACCGCTTTTGTAGACAAGTACTGCAAACAATTTGCATATTATTGTTCTATAATGTAAATTTGTATTGTGTTATGTACTAACAGAAATTGAAATTGAAGTTCTGAATCAAAAGGCCATCCATTAAGAACTTGCAAGGCAATCTTAAAAGTTGTTCTGAATGGTTCTGTTAGAGCTAAAAGAGCTTGAAAATATAATTATTTTATTGTATATAATTATTTTACGATGAAACCAAAGAAACTGGAGAGATCAATGCGTGAAACTGGAAAGATCAATGACCTGGAGAGATCAATGTATGGAATTATGGATCGGCCATTCCGTCGTATCCTTTGGTTAAGACAAGGTTATTAGCCTTGAATAATCATGAGGTAGCAGGATGATGTTATTATAATTATTAATACTATTATCCTTGAATAGGGTGATTATGAGGGGTGAAAGGACTAGAATGATGTTGGAAGGTGGGATAGTATGAGATGAGAGGTGTTTGTGGGCTTTTGGAAGCATCCCAGCATTCGCTTGTATGACCGAAGCAAACCACGAATACCCCGGTCGAGACGGACGGCCCGGGGATCGAACCCGGACCACCCGATTGCGAATTCATCGCGCTATGCACTGAGTCATTTAGAGTCCTTTCATCCCCCATCATTACCCTTTCCAATAATAATAATAGTAAGAAGAAGAACAACAACATCCTATCACCTATGTGTATACATGTTTATGTATATATAAATATATATATAATATATATATATATAAATATAATATATATATAAATATATATATATATAAATATATATATATAATATATATAATATATATATATATATGACAGAGAGAGAGAAAAATATTTGTATGTATGTACTTCTTTTATTCGTTTGCCTTAAAACAATATTTGAGGAGGGCAACTAATATTGAAGTTAGATCTGCACCACCAACTCCCACGCCACCTCCAACGCCCCTTCTCCACCCTCCACCCGCCTCAGCCCAACCACCGCGCGCCAATCACCGTCCCCACCATCACCAGATCCATCAACGACGGGAGGAAATGAAAGCCAACCGCCGCTGCGGCAAATTACCGAGGCTTCGATCAACATTCAATTGCTCTTATTCCAAACAAGCGCCCCGCGCGACCACACGCCGCTGTATAAGGCGCGCGATTCAATTTCTTCGTGCCGATGGCGGCCGCGGTGATGGCGCCGGCGGCGGGTGATGGCAGGGTAGCACCTTCACCCACCACGCCCCCTCGGGCCAGGTGATCTCGGTGGCCGTGAGTTTGATTTACGCCCCTAACGCGCGGAGTTTGCACCTGCCAGTCTCGGCGGTGGGCCCGCCCGCCGCGGATTCGCGTGAGAGGACGAAGTGTGGTGAAGGGGTTATTCGTGACCCCGAGTTTAAACGTGACTACTCTCTGTTCTTTGCGGCGGGGGAGTGTTGTGGTTTCAAAGATGATGGTTGGTTGGTGATGTTTGGATGTTCAGGATTCAAAGATATTTTTTCCTACAACCCACAAGCTGTGTTATGTGTGTGGGGGGGAAGAGAGAGTGGGAAGTGAAAAATAATTCGGATTCCGCTTTTTTTGTCAAAACCTTTTTAAACATTCTCATAGAGGGTATGTTCTTCCTTTCAGGGCAAGTACTTTCTACAGGTTGTTCGCCAAATACATATTACATTCTAACGCCACAGCATCTACATCGTGTTACTACTCAATTGAACAAACTTGACAAAATCTCTATTAAATCTATACTTCTATAATAATTTTGCGTCGTCATGAACGTTTATTCATTAGAAAAATGCATATAACTCTCGATAAATAAATAGATACATAATAGTTGCAGATGACATGCCAGTTTCAGCGGGGAAAGTCATAAAATCTCTTTCATAGAGAAACAGCCACAGGGTCATGAATGAAATGGGGTCTCACTTAATGGATTTAAAGTAATTGCGTCTGGTTGAGAATATCTTTCGGCGCACGCACATCTACGTGCTTTCGTGTACAATCTTCCCGCAATGACGTCGTTCTGCTGTTGACTCGGAGGCAATACTCTTAAACCAGCAGTCATTTTCTTGTTCTATGCCTTCAATGTGTTTATCTACCAGGAATTCATATTTTTAAAGACCAGGTTCGTAGACGTAGTGGTCAGAATTTTCTAGACGTCTCAGACTTGCACGGGGTGACTTGCCGTGGCGTATGCGTGATACTACACGAGTGTTGTGGTTTGCGGGAATGATAATGGAATTGGCGGCCATTGACGTTTTCTCTTTGAGGGATGCCTCAGACGTGGTCAAAATGCATCAACTGCCCAGTAATGAAACTAGAGATATTTTAGATGGCACAGATTTTCTTACACTAGTTAGTTCCGTTCTCTTTCAGAGTCGGGGCCAGCATTTTTGATTTTGCCGCATACCCTTCTCGGCTGTCATCAATCGGCGCCTGAGTGTCTTACCGTGACTTACTGCAGTAACTCAATTACCCTAGAAACACTGTCTACCGAAATACTATCTCGGGCTTCTGGAACATCACGCCGAGGTACCCTTTAGGTCTACCTCGTTTCTGTACGTATGTCCTTGGCAGCACTTGTCTCATCTAAGCGCTTGTCGCAGTGCACTGAGTATAAACAGCTAGTTCAGTTATGCAAACGGAGACTACACACATCTCACACAGGTACCAAACATTGCAAGGAATTTTGGAAGATGAAGATGGAGATACTTGGAATGTTCCCAGTGTCACAAAGACAGTTGATAATATACGAGTATATGTCTTATGCAGAATTGGACGTATACTCGTGTACGCTTATTTGGGAGCTCCTGAGCTAAACCACTCAGGTAACTTTAGTATCTTATTTGTATATTTTATGTACAATACTGATAGTAATTAATAGCATATTAGAAGCTATAAACATTTAATTATTCAGCTCCTGTCCAAATCTCACACCAAATAGCACACTCGAAGCTGAAAGCTGAGCTGAAATAGAATACCGTCTCTTTTGTCTAAAATGGACTAAAACCCACATTAGTAAAATTGGAATTTTGAATGCATACGAAATATTTCAATCCCCCACCCAAGAATTTTCTCTCTCTCAACAATTCTCTCTCAATTAATAAACAATTTTCTCAAAAGTAAACAACTTTACAGAGAATGTTGTAAAATGTTCACCTGTTAAAAATGAACAGAGAATGTTGTAATAATTACAGAAACGTATTAATTAATAAAATAGTTAATTTATCATTCATTTAACATTTAAATTGTGGTACTTGTGTTTTATCGACAAATATGTGCATATTTTCAAATTTTCCCTATTTTACGCTCCTTTAATAATTTAATTGAAATGAGACTTCCAGAATATCTTCAATGAGAAAAACCTGTTTTGAAATGGAAAAAAATACTTGAAACATTTGGAAATTTTTTTGAGAAAATGTGACATGATCGTTTCTGAAAACGCGCATTTTAAATTCATTTATACTCGAAAACTTATAAGATTTCAAAAAAGTTCATTAAAGGCAATTTGACGTACTTGAGCTCACTAATGGAATAAATGTAAAGTTGCTTTACAAACGATCGCGGACATACATGTGCATACGCTGTTATGGAACCGCGCGTGTGTGTGTGTATGTGTGCGTGTGTGTGTCTGTGTGAGGGGAGAGGAAGACACGAGGATGAGAAAGGCAAGATAGCGTGCAGTCCATATTCTTTTTTTAGGGTACGGTTCCTGTGTAAGCCTAGAATTGATTTCAGGACCCACGGAAAAATACCGATCGGATCAGCCGGCCACTGTAACAGACAGAGGTTGACTTCGGCCCCGCTGTGCAGACTGTTAATAATCAGCCACAGTTGGGAGTCGAACCTTACGACCTACCAGTCAGAGCCAATGAGCAATGATGTCCCTGAGACATCTCATCCGGTGTTTATCATTGGTCACAAGCCTTTTTCCAAACACAATGAGATATTCTCAACAGGTAAAACGTTCCGGTGTGGCGCTCCGTTTATCGAGTCGATCTTACCCCGACGGCTGAGATGAGGATAACCATTGCGAGGCGGAAATGGAGAGGTCGACGTTATGACTGTGGCAGTTGCGCAGTCAGAGGTTGCGGGTGGCTATTGTGGTTGTAACGGCGACTGCCTGTTACGACGTGGGGCGCATGAAGGCGGAGGAGATAAGTGCCGTCGCTCGAACCAAGTGGGAAGCTGGAGAGGGTGGTGTCAAGTGTAGTTTGTACCGTGTGTTTGCGGGAACTTGACCTGAGGTACAGACGTGGTGACTGGAGGAAGTTGTGTTGTTATTGTTGTGTTGTTATTATTGCAGTGGTTCTTCGTTTTCGTCTTCTCCATCTTCATCATCTGTCTACTCTTGATTTGAGAGTTCGCATGCAAATTTGGGTGACTTTGAATGTTTTCCCTCTGATAACGAGTCAGTTTTCAGTCACGGAGGCTGCTCCAATTGTGCACCATCTAGCCCACTAGGAAGTGGCTATCCAACTCGGCCTGAACCACGCCATTTGATGGAAGTCAACACTCTTCATTCTGCGAGATTGGAGGTCGATGTATATCCCGCAATTTAATCCTGTTCGCTTCATTCCATTTTCTGTATCATTACTCACAAATAATCTACTTTACTGTACCTCTTTTCTCATTCTCTTGAACTCAGTTTATGTACTAAATCTATAACGTTTTTCAACCAAGAAAAATTCTGAAGAGATATCTAATTTTAATGTGAGATAACGGCTGTTTGAGTTAGAATTGGACACAACGGAGCTATTCAAAACGTTTGGTTAGAAAATGTTCTACGATTTTCCTTTCAAGATATGTGTGATAGGTTTAAAAACAGTTGTTTAGGTTTAAAAAGCAAATATATCAAATAAATTAAAAGCGTAGAAATTATGGAAGTTACAATGAAGTATGACGCAATATCAAGTAATATCCTCAGGTACGTTGCATTCAAAAACAACTGAAGCCGTGAAAATCGACCGATGAAAATGATTCCATCATTAAACACATTGACTGTGTATCATTCGGTTTCTGTATGATACTTTCATGCAGTACCATTCTTGTACCTATGTATTATTATCTATTAAGTTTTTACGCGCTTTCTTCGTTTTAGTACGGAGAAAGTAACGTATCTAATAGCATACAGTAAAATCAATTTACGTATGTTCCGAATTGGTTACTTGTTCATTCGAGATCAGTAAACAAAACACGTACGTTGAGATAAAAATAATTACAAAAATAAAACCAACATTTTCACTACTGTGCATTTCAGAGCACTTCAATAGATATATTCATGAGACCCGTAAGTGTAGTGCGTTATACATCGGAAGCTGGCAACCTTTCCCTACCGTTAGGACGTGAGATCCGGCACAAACCTGGACGTCGGCTTGTGGGGTTCCTCCTTCAGTTGTCGGTGGCCGGCACCATTCCTTCAATGTAACTTCAGGTCCAGTGGAGATTCGTTGTATAACTTGCAGATGATTATAGTTATGATTCATAAAATTTCCGTCCTGAAAGAGAACACCTAACCCACTACTGAAGAATGAACCACAAAGTAAATATATGTGAATAAAAAATGGGAATGCATTATCCAATTTGAATAAACATTGCATTTACAAGACATTGCTTGTAAACCCACACTGGCCACAAGGGGTTCACAGACGCACGAACAAATCCCGATCTCATACAACCGCGCGTCTACAAATCTTTACGAAACTTGGGAGACGCGCGCATGAAAAAGTAAGTGGGAATTTTATTATTATATTTATTTACTTGTTACCTGATGATGGAAACCAGCTGTTTCCGAAACGTTGTGTATTCTTTTTAATATATAAACTGTTATTTGAAACATTTCCTGTCTTTTAAATGATGGACCAACTGATATATATATATTAAAAATACAGACAGAAACGGAAACTATTAATTACGAATAAAATTGAAGGCTCTTCATTGGTTATCTAGATTCCGCTGCGCTGAAGTTCGGTCACGGTGCTGTGTTTGTTGAATTAATAACTTTTTATTAATTTAACATTAATAAGTTATTCAAAATTTCTGAATTGTAAATTTCAATGCCAAAAGTATTTAAGCACAAATAAAACTAATAATAATCTGAGTACTGAGCTTTATTTGAAGACGCACTAAGCACCAAGGAATTGGGTTCTTTGTTTCAAAGCATTGTGATCATTAATTTATCATACGTAATACCATGAGTACTTTGGAAATTGTTGATACATTTTTCTGAGAATTTCCAAAGCACAAGTGGCATTTAATAGAACTATTCCACGAATTAAATTATGTCCAACAGAATTCCAAAATGTGCCAAATATTGAAAGTGAAAACTATATTAAAATCAAAGACATTATGTTATAGTACAGACGCGATTTTTTGGACTTCAACATAGCGATCGGTGTATACCACCTCCTAAGATAGATGAGACACAGTTTATGATTGGCCAGTAGCGAGAAGCGTAAGAAAAATCGGATAGAAAAAGTGATAAAGTTTTTGAGATACCCCGCCCTGACTGAGGCATTTTGTATGTATAGTTAAACATCATTGGTTCTTATTTCACGAATAGAATAGTCGAAGAAGGATCTGCAAAGTACCACTCCGCTTAGTGTAAGACGTATCTGAAAAATTTAATTGTACATGGTCAAGGGAAAACTCTATCCTCTGAAACATGTGAGATAGCACCAACATGGACTGAAGTTCTGAGAGTTCTAAAAACGAGTAAATTTTGGTCCTCCCTCCCGTAATTTTGGTCCTCCCCGTAATCCACACCCTACGTCGAAGCTTTCGGCTGTCGTGGAGCGTTCGTAGGAGTGGCGGGGACGGCGGGAGCGGCGGGGGCAGCGGGGGCCGGCGTTGGGCGGCGGGGGTGGAGGGGGCGGGCGGGGGCCGGCATGGGGCGGCGGGGCAGCGGGGGCGGAGCCGGTGCGGCGGGGGAGGTGGGGCGGCAGGGGCGGCGGGGTCGGCGGGGGCGGCGGGACGACGTGGGGCCGCGGGGTTAGCGCGGGCGGGGCGGGGGCGGCGCGGGAGGCGCGGGCGGCGCGGGATGCGGGGGAGGCGGGGCGACGGGGGCGGCGGGGGCGACGGCGGCGGGAGGGGCGGGGGGCGGGGCGGCGGGACGTGGGTCGCGGGGTTGGCGGGGACGGAGGGGGCGCGGGGTTGGCGGAGGCGCGGGGTTGGCGGGGCGCGGGGTTGGCGGGGGCGTGGGGTTGGCGGGGGCGCCAGGTTAGCGGGGGCGCGGGGTTGGCGTGGGCGTGGGGTTGGAGGGGGCGCGGGATTAGCGGGGTCGGTGGCGGGGGCGGCGGCGGGGGCGGCGGCGGGGGCGGCGGCGGCGGAGCTGGCCTCGCGTGCGGGCGAGCCGTGGCCGGGCCTGCCGAGCGCGGGGCCGCGTGCTGTAAAGCAATACGGATGCTCGCGGGAGCGCGGCCCTGCCGACCCGCCGCCGTATAACACCGCCGGCCATCCGCCGCCGCCGCCCAGGCCAGGCCAGCTGCTAGCGGTCGTGCGGTTTGGCGCGGGGGCAGCGCTCCCGACGACGCGACGCGAAGGCGCTCGCACGCTGCGGCTGACCTCGTGCGGAGCCTCAGCGGCGCCCGCCCGCCTCCGAATGACAAGGTGCTATACGACGATTTTGACGAAAGTGCTCCGACATGTTCAGTCATGTTGATCAGACACGTTGATCGGACAGGTTCATCCGACATGATCAGCAGACATGCTCATCAGACACGTTCATCTGACATGATCATCAGACATGCTGTTCTGACATGTTCTGACCTGTTGTTCTGACATGTTATTCTGAGACGTTATTCTGACATGTTCTGGCCTATTGTTCCGGCATGTTGTCCTGCCATGTTTTGACATGTTCTGACATGTTCTAACCTGTTGTCCTGGCGTGTTGTCCGGTCATGTTTGAACTCTGTTGGCAGTCCTACAACGTATTACAATCGTTTTCCAATCAGCTTATCGAAAATCTTCTATGAACAAAATGACATAGCTCTTTACCTATGATTAGATGACTTCTCCAACTATTAAACGTGTTATTTAAGCCCAGAGCCAGCACTTCCGCTGACTGTGACCGACATATCCTGCATTCGAGATCCGACGGAGGGGCATTTTCGACTCTGGCATCATAGCTTCTCGTATGTCGAACTTATCCCCTGTCTGGAGGAGAATTCCAGCAAACGACTGCCCTGATTGGTAGTTTTTCATGGTTTCTCCAATCAACACCAGGCGAATGCAGGAGCAGTACTCTAACAAACGGGCTACGAACCACGCGCGATCTTTCCTCTCTCTTCCTTGATTTATCCTCTGCCTTTATGTACATTTACATTTACTTCACTGTACATGTCGGGAAGCAAGGCAGAAGCCTAGAGCTTGTCCCAGTGGGGTCAGTGTTCCGTTGGAGGAGATTTTTGGAGAGGGGTATCGACGTGTAGGTGGTCGCCGAAACTCATTATTCAGTAGCGGAAGCAATACCACCTCCAGTGACAAAACATTAACTGCCCTAACGGGACTAATGGCCATAGCAGTCAACGTGCTTGGAAACATGAAGCAAACATTTGTTTGAAGCCAGATGTAACCTTGTTATTCTTATGCCGCGATATACTTGCTACATTCGTACGAAACTCTTATTTTTGGTATAGATATAGTGGTGAGTTTTTAGTAACATTTGAATTTATACTTAAATTCATTTATACTTAAATGATTGATGTCGCCTCCACCAACATATATACATTTAAAACATCAAGTTTGATCACTTAGAAACAAGTGAGCAAAATTCCGAAACCTAACCAAAATTTGCTTTAAATGAAAGGTGTTGGTACCAAGATGTGTTAAAATTTGCTAAAATTTATCACTTTTATAGTACAAACGCTACTTTTTAATTATATCTTAAAATTAATAGAATTAACGCTTCTCTGCCATTATTTGTTCACGATGTTTTGCTAAATAATATTTCCGTTCTACTATTAGGAAACCGAAAAATTAAGAAAATGTCAAAAAAATATATTGGACGGCGATAGACGGCAGCTGGCAACAGTAAGAGGCAAGTACGAATAGCTAGCCGAGACCAAAGGAAATAGAAAACTAATACGGGAAAGTCTGTGCTATTCTGCATCGCAACTAGTTTTACAATTATTTATTTTAGGTAGCTTTATAAACATCCAAGATCATTAGTGACCACTATTGATTTAAACCAGAGATACATTTTATAAATTACAATAAACCTCTTTATTTTCATTAGTATTATAGAATAAATACTGAACGACACGAAACAATGTTCTCGAGGCTTTTGATTTTCTTTATTCTGCTTATGGAATACTTTTCTGTTGTGCCTTTTCTTCATCTCCTCGCTTTGTGCGATGTAACCGATGTTATTTCAGATATTAGTAAGTTTTTATCTTGCTATATCAACAATACACAAGGTGATAGCATAGCCATAGAAAGATTAGTTATAGAAAGCTGCTTAATCTCTATAATAAAAGATTGGTAAAAAAGATGGTTATTAGTATTGAAAAAACAATCCGTCAAAGTTATTTTGTAATTTCATAAGAGATAAATTTCATGAGAAGACAGCAACAAAAAATGGTGAAATGATATGAATTAGTAGTATTGCCGTTGGGTTTTGCAGACGGAGTCACGTTTGAAGTAAATGTCAGTTCTGAACATCACGAAAGGATGAGTGAAACATTTGGTCACGAGACCACGTTGATACCTGTCGGATATCCGATAGCAAACACGCTGTCATATTCCACATGGCTTTGCATGCATGCTGATTTTAAGATATATTGGTTAACAGAAATCTAAAATAATATATACTTTTTTGAAATACACTTATATTTGTGAAATGTCCATGGCATCAGAAAGGAGATTGGAGACGATCAAGAGAAGAGTCATGCGAAACAGAATTTATTTTCAAGCCGTGCGTTCATCCTTTTATGATAGACACAGCATAAATCCTCTGTGCAGGATCAACAAATTACCTTTCGATCATTTTTCAATCCGACGTAACGTAATCCGATCGTTCCATAATTCGTTTGGTAAACCGACGTAGGAGTATTTGTGCATTATTAGTTTATTATCAGACATTTCACCTTCTTAGAACGGTTAACACCTCATCCCTGCATTAGCACATCTACAATCATCGTACGTTATGGTGCTTTGTGAATAATAATTATTGTTATATATAATGCTAGCTAGCAAAGACATGCTAAGTTTTATACAGTTCAATTACTTTCAGTTTTGGTTAAATGAAAGCTGCATGTGCCTACGAGATTTTTTACATGTGCATCCATTAAGCAAGAGAATAATAATGAATATCTCTGAACACGGACCACCAGAAATTTGAAAGAAATATGTGCTACATGTATTCCGTTACAATAGAGTTTTGCCACATTAACAAAACCAATTAATTTTGGTTGCATCAATCTCCCCAAAATCGAATTTTGCACGTTTACGGTCGTTTAATTCGAGTTCTTTTAGAATATTTTTAATGATCGAATTCCTATGAAGGTGTGAACTGAACATAATTTTTGTGGAATGAATAAATGTTCTTTGATGTCCACTTCCACTCTAATTTATATTTTGGAAACCATAAATGACTCGTAAACTTCTAAGCACCATTTCGTGTGATCTAACCGGGAACCAGAAAATTGGAAAATACGAAATATAGGAATCGTGTACATGGGAAAGCACTTCCCTCATCTGAAGAACCAATTCCGACGAATATGTCACACGAAAGGAAAGAATGCCCTTTTGTTCGGAGAAAAACGATCGGCAAAGGTCCAAAGAAAACAGTCGCGCCTTTATCCAAGAAGATTTACTCGATTCTCCAGTCTTTTACAGGATCGTAAATTTTGCGCCGTGCCCTTAGACCTTCGGTTAATGATCCTCCTCTCACCTCGGTTGGTCACCCGCGTCGGAACGGGCGCCCGACAGTTTCATTTTGGACACTTGTGAGCAGCGCGCGAGCGGCGCGATTGGAAATAAAACTGTTTTATAATCCTCGCTTCCAGAGGCAGCGCTTGTCTGAACAGACTCGCGGTGCGCGCGGGATACGGCGCGGCGGTGTCGCTGGCTGCGCGCCAGCAGCAAAGGAGCCGCGACCAAGCGTTGGGGTCTCGACTCCACACTTCGGCATACACCACGTCACGAAGGGGGTCCACTTTACATTGTGCCCTCCGCGCAGAATGCACTATGTTAGTAACAGTAAATTTAGGCAGCTCAAGAAAGCCTGATCGCTTTTGGGGGCCGGATCGCTTTTGGGGCCTGATCGCTTTTGAGGCCTGATCGCTTTTGAGGCCTGATCGCTTTTGAGGCCTGATCGCGTTTGAGACCTGATCTCTTTTGGGGTCTGATCGCTTTGTTGGCCTGATCGCTCTTGGGGCCAATCGATTTTGAGGCCTGATCGCTTTTGGGACCTGATCGCTTTTGGGGCCTGATCGCTTATGGGGCCTGATCGCGTTTGGGGCCTGATCGCTTATGGGGTCTGATCGCGTTTGAGGCCTGATCACTTTTGGGGCCTGATCGCACCTGATCGCTTTTGTAACATCTCATTCTTCTGAAAGTTACTAATTGTCCAGTTGACTGCTCTCCAACTTTCCCACCACTCTTCGGGAATAACGTTTGTCTCAACATATCCCTTATTTATTATAACACACACCTCGTCTTCATTTTGCACTAAGAGTAAACACTGAAAAGGTGACAAGTCCTTGGAAAAAAATCAATTCCTTCTGCTCTTTTTTAATTGAGTTCTAGAATTTTATTTCCAAAAAAGTGAGAAGTCTCGTAGCGTAACTCTGCCTCAGACCCTTCCCTCCTTTAGCGTTACGTAATTTATGGATGACCCCCCCAGCACATTTTGCAATGGTTGCTTGCTTTCGGTCCCAGAAAGAATTTTAGTGGTAATCCCCTCCTATTTTTCGTAATAGTTTACTTTTATTATTAATTTTATGTTTAAAATTTCATTTGAATTCGAAAGTTATTATTTATTAGATAAGGGCAAATCCAGCGGAGGCGAAGTGAGAAGCCAAAACAATGAATTCGATCGTTTCTGTAAAGGACGCTCGTGATGAAATTTTTTAAGGATTGATTGGGCAAAGTAAGGTTTGGACAGAGGTTTTTAAGGTTTGGACAGAGGACCGACGCGACACCTACAACTGTTCAGAATTTTAATCTCTTCCTGAATAGGCTCTACAAAACCACATTTGCATCTTTTTCACTGCAAATGATCTCTGATAGCATCACTATTTGCTCACATTCCCCACGTCAACAGTTTTATTCTAACATTAATTTCTCCAAATATGTCCCTCTGTTTTATTGCTTATCCATTTTATAGCTTCCGTCTTTTTGCCCATTCATCACATCTTACCGCATTCGCCATCTCATATCCAATACCAGATTTCCATATACACGACCAACGGTTCTCCGCCATTCCCCACACAACAGCGGCTCTTCCATTTCATTGCCGCGATCATTACCGCCTCAAGCTAGCGCTCAATCTCATTTTGTTACATCATCAACGCCATATCTACCACTCCGCGAGCACATCTACATCCTGCCTCGGGGTATTCTACATCCATCAGAGGAACAGACCTATACCTTCTCCTATGGTCGGATTAAAATAAGTTGGTGATTGACAATTGTGCTTCTGAAGCTGTAATTGATTGATTGATTGATTGATTGATTCGTGTTTCCGGGCGCGTCAACTACTTTGGTCATTAGTCCCGTAAGTGTAGTGCGTGTTTTTCTCGGGAGGTGGCGGAGATCTTTCCCCCGCCGGATGGCGAGATCTGGCGCCGACCTACCGTCGACTAGCGGGGTTTCCCCTCAACCAGGTCTGAAGCTGTAGCTTTATCCAATATGAATATATAATTTGCGTACTTTCATAAGTATTTATTTCAAGTGTTTATTTCCGTGTCCCCTGTCAACTTCGCTCTCTTCCATCGTCAACTGGCAATCACCAACTTCTTTTAATCGGACCACAGACCTTCTTCACCCCAAACGCCACCTCCACGAACGCTCTACTTCCGCCGCCACAACTGCACTTTCCACCGCCGCCACCATGACTTCCAACTCGCACTCTGCCTCCGTTATCGCACTTGGCCTCTCGCAACCACGTAACACCGTCGTTGGGGTCACGAGGTCCCCACAATTTACCGGGCGATAAAAGTAAACAGGCGCTGCCCCCGGGGAAGTGTCTCCCTAATGGATTTATCTGGCCGGTTTATCGAGTTATCTCTCGTCTTTACTTTATTACGGCGCAATTATAATAATTAGCCGGTCCGAACTGACGCGCGATCGTCTATCTCGCCATCTCCCATACCCGGCAGCTCTCGCGGTTTTTTCTCCTCGGCGCCGCCGCCCGCCGCGCTGTGGTAGCTAATGTAATAAGTACAGTATATCTTTCGTCTTGTTTTACTTTCACGCCATTATCTTTCATTATGCAGCATTATACATTTCACATGTTGTCATTCTTTCGCGTCACGCCGTTTCTTTTTGTTTCCATTGGCCGACACCTTTTCTTTTAAGTTGCATTTTTATTTCGTCTGCCTGTAATTGTTCGCTCTGCCGTGTTTCGCATTGCTTGTTTTCTGGCCCGACCGCTACCGTACCTGGCGAGACTTTTCTGTCACCTGTGTTACGGAACAGGGTAAGTGATCCCGGACTTGCGATCGTGTGCTAGGTGGCTAGAGGCGTGGACACAATTTTTGATGGGGTTTCTTATATAAGATAAAGGCTCACCTTTTATTTTATATTTGACAATGTAAACGCGAAATAGAGTAATTTTGAATGGCTATCTCATTATTGGGTAACTAGTTGAATGTGGCGTCTCCGACGCTGTAAAAAGTATTTTCATGTGTTGAAAATTTATTTCGTGCGTAGCTTTGTTCAAATATGTTCTTACAGTATCTGGCATTGGACTTACCAATGAATCGTAGTAGCTGATAATGTTATTCTCCCCTTCAAAAATTCCCAACATCCAAAGGTCTTGTATGTTACCTCCATACGGGATATGGACTGGTTCATACCCCGTATGAATTTCATAAAATAATACCAGGTAACTCTATGCATCCAGACCATCCGTAGAACCCTCAAGTGACTAGATGAGAGGCGTTCAAACATACACCGACAGCAAGCACTGGAAAATAATGTGTAAATATTAAGAATACTCTATTGAATTTTCTATTAATTATTTCAAGTTATTGCAATTACAGACATTAATTGGATTTGAGATTCAATATTACGGATTTTATACTTTCATATATTATTGGTAACTGTAACGTAATATTGTACCTTCTTTCGAACTAACGCTTCAGAAATCATTCGAAAAAGGCAAATGATTTAAATTGACGTCCAGACGGACAAACAAGCACCGAAAATAATTTTTTCAGCCCAAAGAACCCACAGCGATGATTCTGACTCCAATGTTTTCCGGACACACAATTGGCACAACATTGTCTGTAATTTCATAATAATGCCATTGAGACGTTTTACGCCATTCGTGCAATGCGTAAGTGAAGGTGTAAGGAGTGGCCGTTGCACATCGGAGGCAATCGATCTGTTAGGGCAGCAGTCACGAAAGAGTAACCCGTGGCCGCACTGTGTTAGAGGCGACAGCTGGAGCGTGTCGCCCATCCGTGTTTTACGTTGGATGAAAATCGTAAAATCGCTGCTGCGTTGGGCGGGGGTCATCGCCCGTGGTTCTTGCACTTCTTTCCCGCACGCCCGCCCGCGCGTACATGCTCTGCGGGAAGCCCGTTTCTTTCTCCTTCTTCCACCTACTCCACCATTTCGTCTTCCCCCTCCGTCATCACCACCATATTCTTTTCCTCATCGACCGCATCTTCCTCCTCTCGCTCTCCATCTCCTCTCGCTTCACCAACTCCGCTTCCTCCGTCATCTGGATCATATTCTCTTCCTCATTGGACACATCCTCCTCCACCTCCACCATCATTTTCTACTCTTCAACCACCACATTTTCCTTTTCATTTACTGTAACCTCCTCCTTCTTCTACTCCTCTTCCCTCTCCTTAACCATCTCAACCTCCTCTACTACATTTTACTCCTCTACTATCTCTTCCATTTCCACGTCTGCTTTGCTCCTCCTCCACTACTATCGCCGCCACCTTCTTGACCTTCTCCACCATCTCCTCTTCCTCTTCCACTACTTCCTCTTTGCCCGCCACCTCTTCCTTGGCCTCTATCTCATTTGCCTCCATATTCTCCTCCTCCATATCTTCCTCTTCCTTCATATTCCAATCCTACATATCTTATTCCTCCTTCTCTTCTATACATTCCTTATCATGTATCCCTTTCATCAACTTCTCCTTCTCATCTTCCCCTTCTTTTTCTACTTTCCTCTCTTCTTCCACTTGTGTAGCTCTCACCGCAGTCGGTGCTTCGCATCTGCTCGATCTCGCAGCTCGGGCACGCGGTTGCGTTACCTCTGATGTCTTTTATTTGTGAGACGATGGATCGGCATTATTATGATAACGGGACGATGAAATGAAACTGTCAATAGAAATACGGAAGAGGAAATGAGAAAATAGTAACTTTTTGTACAGCGATAAATGTAATTCATTTGCCCTTGTTATGAACGCATTTCAACGCTTTAATGAACATTAATGCAAGTGTTTGGTTGGTAGAAAAGGAATACAACATACTTAATCATTACAAATGACATGAGAGCAATAAACGAAACGAGATGAGCGTGTGAATCTTAATGCCATTTCCTAAACGAAGCAATGTTATGCTTCTAAAGGGGTTTTTCATTTTTCATTTTGAACTGTTCTGTTCGCACAGGTCGAGTCAATAATTCCATGCTAAATAATTCTATTAATTTATAATAAAAATGACATGGAACTCAATATCGATGCGTTACAGTTACATGAATTTGGGAAAAGAGTCTATTATTCTACGGTCACGAATAAGAAGAAATCGTAATTAATCAACAGTATACATGATTTACAACATTTACAGTGTACATGATTTACATAAAATACAACATAAAATGAAAATTCCACCGAGGGCAGAATTTAATGTGTCTCCACTGTGCGGACACACTGTGCTCATTTGTGATGACTAATACGTTTAGTAAGAAAAACGGATTCCTTTTTCCGAGTCAAATTAAAGAAGTCGAGATGAGTGCAGAAAACTGCCAAAAGTGTCAAGGGCGAATTTGCGATTCTTTATTTAATTTCCAGCGTTCCTTTAATTTCTTATCAAATCTCCAAGATCATCAACGCGCCAAAAGTATATACTTGAAGAACTTTTTTCTTCTAAAATTACTATTTCATTTTTTACAGGCAGTTCAAATGTAAGCAAGCAGCCGGCGACTGGAACCCTAACTCTAAGAGTCTTTCCACATTTTAGATACTTCTCTTCCAATCCCCAAAACAGAACCTTCTGTCACGTTGTGATTCCTACGCACACAGTTCGTCGCCACTCGCGGAGCCAAGAGAGTTTTCGAGAGCAGAGAGCCGGCGCGGTTTATCCGCGCACAAGGGCCCACGAAATGCCTCGAAATACCACACGTGCGCCGGGGCCTGACACTCCGTTCCGCACGGGTGACATGCGGCGTTCGGACCTCGCACTAAACGTCGAAATTCCGGCGGCCGCCCGCCCACTCGCCCAACGCACAGTGGCACCAAAGGAGCACGAAAGCACGCAACGCACAGCATTGCGCCCATGGGTCTTATTTCGAAAAATCGTCTCCTACATTATTTCATAATAATAACAACAACAACAACAACAATAATAATAATAATAATAATAATAATAATAATAATAATAAGATGTACCTTGCGATCAAAACGTGGTCACCGTGAGGCAGAGAAACGTCTTAAATACAAGAGTTTGGAAATCGAGATCAGCCGAATGTGGGGCGTAAAAGCACAGGTCGTCCCGATAGTTATCGGAGCTCTAGGATTTGTTCCGGAAAATTTGTGTAATAACTTGGCTAAACTCCCAGGTAATTCAAACGACTGGGAAGTGCAAGAAATTGCTTTATAATAATAATAATAATAACAATAATAATAATAATAAATTATAATAATGTCTTTATTAATGGCGAGGCTGAGCCCATAGGGAGTGCTCTTCCGCCTAACCACTCAATCTACATTAATACAGTGTAGTAATATTTTAAGAGGGGGAGGGCCAGCTGTACATTTACGTCTGGGAGAGCAAAACTAGGGACCACCCCGGCATACGCCTTAAGCGATTGAGTAAACCCAGAAAACCTCAATCAGGAGTGTAGTAGTGTACCCTCCCTTTGCAGCTCTAACACGCAACCAGTCATTATAAACGAGGTCACTTAAGAAAGAGAAATACACGGAGACGTGATTAATTGCATTGCGACTTTAAATATAAAGGATTTGTTTAAAAAACGCATCTAAATATTCACGTAGAATGCAACCCGCCACGTACGTCAAGATCTTTGAATCTATATCGTTAAATAACTCCTAAACGAAGAGCTGTAGGGTCTTAAAACAAAAATTTCGTGGCCAAGAATCGTTCATCACACCCTAATCTGCATGATGAGATCTTCTTGACCATTCTATTGCATTTTTGCTGCTTCGACGCTTCTCGATTCTACCTAACCTGCTCAGAGCCTGTAGAATCTGCAACTATATGTGAAATTACTAATTCATTGATATTCTATGCGATTGAATTACACGGGTGTACCTCTTAGCTCGATAATAAAGTAAAATAAGAATATTTTATGTTGAAAAGGGTGTATTATGTTGTTATCAATTACAAGGTGACGTATAGAAAATCTGACGGAGGATAAGAGGGTCTTGAAGAAAAAATTAACATTACAGACTTAATATGGAAATGGAAAAATAAGGAAGAGGATGGCGTATAGCATGCGAGAGATCTCGCACGGGTTGTGCTAGTACAAATTTAATACATTTTGTTATCTGCCTTCATTACCTAAAGTCAATCATTAAGAAACTGAGATCATTCCCATAATAAGAATTGCAACACAAATTATCAAATTTTCTTTTGCCTCCTATTAAGTACTAAAATTAATCTCTAATTTTTAAGGTATAAATACACAAGTACATTGTGATAAAATATATCTCAGATAAGTAATAATAAGATATTAAGATTCGAATTTCGTACAATGTTTTACACACTTCCTGAAAATTCTTGTGCTATACATAGTTTAAATTTAACTATTCATTCTGAAAAAAATTACAGACTGCTGTTGATAGTACTTAAGAACTTATTTTTGTCTTACTATTCGAATTAGATTACGTCCTAGCTTAAAATCCACGTTTTTCTAAACATTATTCCTAATATTATTATTTGTAATATATATGATTACAACTACTGTTTACACTTGCGGTTTCTTGATATCATAATTACTACATTTACACGTCGGTCGTTCTTGTCGCAACACGCCTATCATGCCAGTGCCGTGTCCTTCTCTCTGTCGCACGCAGGCATACGGTTGCTTGTTTATTTTTTCTTCTTTCCCGGGAGAGGTGTCCTCCGCTTCGCCGCCATCATGGATTATTAGACTCATTAGGAAGCCATGAATTAACAGTTATTAGAACGCTTGTTTGATGATTACCATTACATTATTATTCTAGTAATACTTATTATGAAGCTGGTTTTAGTTGTTAATAGTGAGTCTGAGAGTATTAGAACCCTTGTGTTGTAAAAGTGATCTCAGTTTGACTTTTTTTTAAAGAAGGTGGACTTTTCTTTTTGCTTTAGGTGGCTCAGGGCGTCATTTGATGTCTCCGCAGTGCCTCTGACCGGGAGCTCCTAGGTTTCGGGTGCCGACGGAGGCATGATTTTCGATACTAGCAAGACAGCTCGATCGAATTCAGCCGCGTCTGGAAGGGAATTCTAGCGGCCGGCTGCTCTGATGGGTACTTTTTCGTAGTTTCTCCGATCAACACGAGGCAAACGCAGAAGCAATTCCTTAGCAAACAGGTCACAGACTGCGCGATATCTGTCCTTCTCCACCCTCACCTCTGCCTTTCAACTTACAAACACACATTTGCATGCACTACCCTACCACATATGCCGGCAGACCAGTCGGGAGCTTAGACCTTCTCCTGGCTGGGACCACGCCCCACTGAAGAGAGACACCTGGGTGGGGAAAACCTTGTAAGCCGACGTGCAGGTAGGCGTCTGATCTCATATTCTACCGCCACCTCCCGCACATACACTACACTTTACGGACTAATGACCTTGGGATTTGACGTGCCCAATAACCAATCTATCAATCTCTCAATAAATGCAATCTATCAATCAATTAATAAATTTTGTTTATGCGCACGTTTGTACTCGGTACAGACCAGTGTAAGGCGCCGTGCAAGAGCGAAGGTGTGCGTGGGAGTGTGGCTTGTGGTCTCAGCACATAGTACACGGCACGCGAGAGAATATTTGGAGTAACCCAACGAGCACGTGCGAAATACTGCATGTGCCTGCCAAGTAAACGTGGAGAGTAGAATAGGACCAGCCAGAGTGACACTTTCTTCGCAATAATAATTTTCATGTGAATATGTCCACGACTTTTATTATTGTATTTATTATTTTGTTCATGCATAATATATTTTATTCTTGGAACAAACGAAGCTATGTTGTTTTCTTAGTTACCCCCCCCCCCATGCAGTTCTATTTGAGTGCACCTGTTTGAGAAGGCCGTGTAACATTTTTCGTTGTGTTTTCGTTATTGGAATGCCGTCATTCACTTACCTACTTTATGGTGTTAGTGTTTACTAAATACTTGTATTTGCTCTACTTTATTATACTGTGAACTACTTTCGTGCTCTGTTACGCAAAGTATATTTTAAGACGGCAACCGCAGATTTCGCTTGATCTCTAAATTCAACATCGTTATTTAGTATTCTTACAAGAGTAGAAGTAGAAACATTATTTTTATTCCTATTATAAGTAGAAACTTTATTTGAATTCCCCTACCTTCTAGAAACAGACTTGGAGAACAGACTCTCAACAATCTAGGTCACGCCTCCGCCCTCAGCCCGGCAGTTGGTCTTCTCATGACGTCACCATCCTCGATCCTCTCATTACCCCCTCCCGCACCATAGTTCTAAATTACGAGCGAAGATGTCATGAAATAGTCTGGTGAAACAGTAAAAAAGGTTATCAGACTCTGTTTCATAATACATTTTACCAGGGCCGGATTAACCACTATACACGTTAGGCACAGAACATGAAGAGCCTACGATAGCACCTTCTAATATAAATTTTTCATCATCTTCTTCACTTCAGGGGTTAGGGAGATCTCGTGTTTCGGCTTCATAACACCATCTCTGTCGTGGACGGTCAATGTCCCTTCTTCCCCTTGGTATGTACAGAAACGCACGTCGGAGGATACTTTCGTGAGACACTCTGCCTAAGTGCTGTACCCATCGTGATCTGCATTCATTTATTAAAAAAATAACAATAACAAATTTTTGCAAGTTTATTTCAGGACTTAAATAAATAAATGATATATATGCAAAATTTACAATGTTTTACAAAAATTACAATGTTTTTAAATTCCAATTTGAACTTAGGTTTGTAAAAGCGCGAACAAATTCAAAATAAAGGAGGAGAAATATTTCAGTTACATAAAAAGACGTAAATTTCGAATGAATTGTGTTATCTGCATTTCTCAAAATTACAGTTCTTTTAATTCCAAAAATGTAATAATTAGTTTAATACCGTACTATAATTTCTTCTGAGGCCAATGAAAAACTGTGCCTGGGGTTTATGTCGAGGTTAACCCGGCCCTACAATTAACTAAACTTACTAGCAATGCTATTGACGAAAATATTACTTAAATTAGCCTTCCGTGATCATGTATCATTGGACATGGAAGAAAGTGCGAAGGGCTATTCTGGAGGAGGGATGCGACATGTTTTCAGTTAAATTTTAATTATAACTTTATATACGTGTCCAGTGTCATTTTGTGTCCGACTTTGTGTTTGAGGTTAGTAAACTAGCCTTGAAACACTGATGTCTAAAAAATCGATGATTTTTGGTCGATCTATTTTTAACATCCTTGTTTTAATCTTGAACATCCATGTTTTGTAACATCGGCGTTTTGTTATCGATGTCGCATCAATATTCTGGAGGCGACTCTTTACTTGGCGGTGCCCCTCAGCGGCGACGCCCGAACTTGGGCCCCGCAGGCGCCATTGCCTCCCCAATCCCCGTCCCGTCACGTCCCGCCCCGCCCGTCTCCACTCGGGCCTGCCCCGCCCGTCTCCTCTCGGCCCCGCCCTCCCCGCCACGCCCCACCCCGCTCGGCCTGGCCCCGCCCGGCTCCGCCCGGCCCCGCCCGGCCCCGTCCGGTCCAGCCCTGCCCCGCCCGGCCTCGCCCGGCCCCGCCCGGCCCCGCCCGGCCCCGCCCGGCCCCGCCCGGCTCCGCCCGGTGTTGTCCCGCCCTGCCCCGCCCAGTGTTGTCCTGCCCGGCCCCGCCCGGTCTTGTCCCGCCCGGCCCCGCCCGGTCTTGTCTCGCCCGGCCCCGCCCGGTCTTGTCCCGCCCGGCTCCGCCCGGTCTTGTCCCGCCCGGCCCCGCCCGGCCCCGCCCGGCCCCGCCCGGCCCCGCCCGGCCCCGCCCGGCCCCGTCCGCCCCGCCCTGCCCCGCCCTGCCCCGCCCTGCCCCGCCCGGCACCGCCCGGCTCCGCCCGGTGTTGTCCTGCCCTGCGCCGCCCAGTGTTGTCCCGCCCTGCCCCGCCCGGTGTTGTCCCGCCTGGCCCCGCCCGGTCTTGTCACGCCCGGTCCCGCCCGACCCCGCCCGGCCCCGCCCAGCCCCGCCCTGCCCCGCCCGGCCCCGCCCGGCCCCGCCCGCCTCCGCCCGGTCCCGCCCGCCCCACCCGGCCCCGCCCGGTCCTGTCCCGCCCGGTCCTGTCACGCCCGGCCCTGTCACGCCCGCCCCGCTTCGCTCTGCCCCTTCCCATCCTGTCCCTTCCCGTCCCGTCCCGTCCCGACCTGTCGGTAATACACAAAAGTATTACTAATCAACAGCGTCATATGGAACGAACATGTCACGAGATACCATGTGTTTGAAAATCGAAAATTCTGATTGAGAATACCACTCCCCGTCGCACTTCCAATGAAAACGATCACGTCAATTGCTTTCCGCCTCGAGGCGACATCGCACATCGACGAACGGCCGCGGGGTGATTCCGGAGGGCGTGCCCCTCCGAGGGCGATGCCCCTGGGCGATGCCACTCCCCCCACCCCGCCCCCGCTGGTTCGAGCCCCGCGCGCGACGCGTCGCGTCGCGTCGCCTGTTGTCGCTCGCGCGCGCGAGCGCGGAGTCGTGACGCGGCGCGGAGCGGCGCGGCGGGCGCGGCGACGTCCGTCGGCCGTCCGTCTCCCGCGGCGCGAAGAATGAGCCATAAAACAGCCGCGAGGCGCTGACAGTGATTGGGCGGCCGCGCGTGACCGACGGCCGACGCGCAGTCGTTGACATCTGGCGGAGGAGGGGAAGGGAAAAAAGAACGAAGAGGAGGAGAAAGACGCTAAGAGGGAGAAGGAGAAGCAGCAGAAGGATAAGTAGAGAAGAAGGAAAAGAAGAAGGATAGGACAAGGAGATGGAGGGGGAGCAGAAAGAGGAGGGGGATGGGGAGGAGGAGGGGGAGGAGGAGAAGGATATGAGGAGTAGGTGGAGGAGGACTCGGAGGAAGAGGAGGAGGAGACGGAGGAAGAGGAGAAGAAGGAGAAGAAAAAGGAGGAGGAGAAGTAGGAGGGCAAGGAGAGGAGGAGAACAAGGACAAGGTGGATCAGGATAAGGAGGAGAGAATATGAGGAGGGGAACGAGGTGGAGGTGGAAAGGAGACGAAGAGTAAGAAGGGGCAGGAGGAGAAGCAGGAGTAGAAGGAGAGGCGGAGAAGAAAATGAAGAAGGTGATGGGTAGGAGAAAGAGATTGAGGAGGAGAAGTAGGAGGAGAAAAGGAAAGGAAGGAGGTGAAGGATGAGGATGTTGGAGCGGGAGACAACTACGACGCCGGGGAAGACGAGAACGACGAACGGGCGGAGACAGAGGAGTCGGAGATTGAGTTTCTGGAGTGCATCCACAACCAATTTAAATTAGAGGGTAAATTTGGACCATGAAGATAATCTAGTTAAGACGAGGCTTCATTTGGTGAAGACATGCAGGTATTAGACCCCCCAACATCGTTGGGGTCCGATGAAGAAGGGGAGAAAAGGCAAAGACTGTGCGTGGCAACTGCGGTGCACGACGAGATCTCGGAGCAAACGTCTCGGTCGGAGGGAGAGTGAGGCGAAGGAAACATGGTGAACACTGTGAATGGGGTGACAAAGATACTAGAAGGCACCAGGACGGAAGTTTTCAAAGGGAGTGATCACTTTAGGGATGAATCTGAGGAGAAACACTGCTGAACTCTCTGGTTAGCAGTTGTTTTTGCACTGTATACAAATATGGGTTAAATCTGTCAGTACCTGAACATGTATGAAAACAACAGGGCATCGGAATGGATCCATTCGAACGTCACGTGGATTATCTAACTTTCAAAATAGGTCTGCATTTAATTAATTAATTAAGAGATTTTGATAAAAAGATGAGACTTCAAATGCAAAAATGAGAACATAGGGTGAAATCTGGCGATTACTGTACGAGAACGGAAAAAGAAATACGTATACAGATTCACAATGCTAAACTATGTTACAACCCCTCAAGAACGATGACAGATGGAAGGGATGCTTTGGTTAAGTAGTCATGTTAAAGTTACACAGCCATTGTTTGCTCAATGCAATTTTTTACTCATTATAAGGTGATGAAGTTGATGAAGATTGAGTTACGTCTGCAAAGGACAAATGTAAGAGATAGCACGGCGTCGAGGTGAGGTCGCGAGGCGTCGGTGAATGCTAGCAAATGGCTCAAGGGTTATATACAACCGTTAGGAACGACAAGAAAATGATGGAAAGGGCTGGCATTAGGGTTAAAGTAACGTAGTAAAGCAAACAATGTACTACGGCTTTCGATTATTTCAATCAATTTTTTTCAAAATTTTTTAAATGACCTCTGTCTTAAAGCCCTTTTAATGAAAATTAATTCGTACATATTCGATTTACATTTTGATGTGATCATTGGAAATGCATCGCGAGCATAAAAGCAGGTTATTATTTTGACTTTTATCATTTTCATAGGCAAGAAGATTGCGACTTTACAAATAAACTAAAACTTGAACACTTCTACACGAACATACAATTCGCGAATACTGGGATCGAATTGCGAATTGTGGGTTATGAGGTCAAAGGTGAAAGAAGCTAACACCTTAGTAAAAATACCGAAGTGATAGACTGAAGTCGTCAAAGGTAGGAGGTACGAGAAGAGGGCTGTGCAAGTGATGGAGTCGGAAAAATCCAGTTGAGTGGTTTCTGGAGACGTGAATGTACGAGACAATAGGGCAACACTAACGATGGTTAGACGTACGATCAAGGACGGTTGAGGAGACGCAGAACCAGAAAAGAGGCGCAGTCGGTAATGGAAGTCCCTGCCCGGAATGCCATGAATAATGGAGACGGTTGCTTGTAAAATCGCTCTTCACGCAACAATACTAATGATCTCTGTCCTCTTTCTTTGTGCACAAATTCACGCCTAAGATACCGTATCTGCCTGGGCACAGGAGAAAGATTTTACTCAGTCACGAACACTGTAACGCCCTACCCCAGGATCTTTTCACCAAATGAGAGTCCTTGGGCATTCACTTTGTTCCAAATCGTATAACATTACACGCAGGAGAAGCGATCACCTAAGTGGCATTGGCAAGGAAATTGTGAAATGAGGTAATAAATTAAATGAGATGTGTCACAAGTGAAATCCTCTCAGAATATTACATATCCTGGTATGTAAATAGCAGCAAATAGTAATTGTACACCTGTCATTCTCAGTAGAATATCAAAGGAGAATGATATCTATAATGCAACTGCATTCTTTGATATGGAACAAATTCCTGCGGACAAAAATTAAGAGAAGATATAAGACTGATAGAGAATATTGTGAAGTACGGGTCTCAAGTTCGCTAAATATCTAATGTAATGAAAATAAACTTAAGGCAATGGACTATTGGTAATGAATTGATATTGATAGAAAATGTAAATAATTATGAAATTGGAAGTAAAGGAAAGGTTAGTCAACATTACTAATAGAATACAAATTAATAGACCCAAATGATCTGATTAGATAAACAGAATGAAGAAAGATGAATTCAAATGCAATGGAATTGGGAACAAGTTTAACAAACCAAACGAAACTTACAAATGCGGGGCCAGAGGGAATAGAGAAGACGATGGCAAAAAGAGAGTTAATTTCAGAAGACCAGAGTGACAGTCTGAGATGGAAATCGGAATGTCGCCTAATGAAGTAAACTTACCACAGTACCACCACTACTACATAATAAACACATTTCAAAAAACCAATTAAAATATTCTTAATGATAAATATTCTACATGTTTTAAAAAAATCATTACGGTTGACAAGAAAAAATTAATGCAGTACATCGTACGATCGTATGAAAAAAACCCTCTTCTGAACTAAGGACAAGAATATGTTTTGGATATACGATATGTCATATCGAGCACTTTAGAAAACTAAATTACAATTAAACTACGAGAGGAAAGTAGTATAGTAGAAAGTAGTGGTATCTCCAATGATCACTACCAAAATGTTCTAAGTCGAGTCTGTTCGAATTCATGATCATTAATACGGCTTTATGACGGTGGTAAGTTCAGATTTTTGAGAAGAGAGAAAGCAAAGGAAGGGAAAGCAGGAGAGGAAAGATCGACGCAGGGAAATTCGTGAACCTCCACCGACCGCCGTGAAGGCACATCCTTGGTGGCCAGGGACCTCTTTAACTTCTCTTCACACTCACCGCACGGGACCTGATGCTCACTTCCTGATTACCTCACTTTTTGCCCGGTTTTTATGCCCGTTTAGGCCAAGAAACGTTATAAGACGAGAAATTTCACAGATTGTTACTTATTAGGACTCCAGGACCTGCTACTCGCGCGGGGAGCGAGTGTGCAGATAAGAAACCTGTAATAACGTGCGTAAGTTCCAAGAAGGCGCCGGTGATTGGTTCTGGCGGAAGACCGTAAACGCGTACACCCAAAATTTATTTTCGAAACAAAACTCGAACGATGTATCTGGTACTTGAGGGCCCTCTTCCAGCCTTGAAGAAGCCGACGAGATACAAGAGGCCGAGAGCGTAAGTTCAAACACAACCACTCCCTCAAAGGTAGCCAACTCCAGTGCATAAGAAAGCTCTGGAGAAAAGCTTACGGGACCTCATGCATGCGAGTTATTAATGTGCGGAGAAATATCTTTCTATAAATGTCTGCTGTAATTTGGTCTCCCTCTCTGCAATAAAGACGACGTTAATTTAAACGCACACATAAAAGGAACTGGGGTTTAATTAACATCTCAACATAGCTTGCACTTAGCAACACTCTTACATTGAACTTTTTTTTTCGGATCGAATTAACGGCAGGTACCAAAGCCTAAAATTGTGATAGTCATGAAACTAGAGATATTCCCGAGGTGCAGGTGCTTTAATAAATCTGATCATTCTTCCCATCACGATTTGTATGTTCATTTCTGAATGAAGTTTATAGAATTGTAAAAAGAAGAATGTTAATAAAAAAATAAAACATAATATAATTGGTACTAATAATCTGATAAATTTAACATTTTTATAATTCTAATCAATAAAACATATTTTGAACAACATCGTTTGCATATGGACGGAAAATAAGAGTCACATTTATGTCTCATTAAGTTTCGTTTCGACTTACTTTCTCCAATGTCTCTTATTTTCATTCTATTAAAATTCAACAATCTTAAAAGAATCTTAGTTAAGAATATGATTTCCACAAAGTGGAAGGAAGAGTATTGTTAAAAACCATGCTTTGAGTGTTAACATTTTTCGTTATTTAAAAAATAGTCATATCTTTAAATATTACATTACATGCCACTACAGCTTCGTCAGGCTATAGCCTTCCATGGCGTCGACGGCTGTGGCGCAGGAGACCTAAGGTCACAACCCCTTACGCCTTTTACTTGTCACCCTCTACCTGAAAGGAGCTTTCACATTATACAGCCATGTGAGTTGGGACAGCAGTGAAACGCGCCTTTTAGTGTTTGCTCCATCCGGAAATCGAATCCCGGTCAGCCACATGGCACTACGTAAAAAGCAAGCTCGCTAGTCATGAGCAACGCGAAGTTAATCAATAAATTGGAACAAAATAATTTTATTATTAAAATATATAAGAATGAGCAGAAAAATAAGTGAATCGATGTTAAATTTTGCAGACACCAGCATCTTTTATCCACCATAAATGATTGAGGATATTAGCACCCAGCTATATGGAATAGAAAGGTAGTCAAATTGTAGGTAGTTGGTAACTTCACAACAGGAATATAAAAAAAACAACAAGAAAGTAGAAAGAATAATAATAGAGATAAAGAACCACAAATTAAAAATAACAGCAAGATAAAAGAACGAAGATTTCATAAGGAAATGACAATTAAGAAGAAATGAAATGGAAGATAAAGCAGCGGAAGAAAATTAAGGTGAAAAAGAAAAACAAGACAAGAAGGAAAAATAAGGGAATAGAAGAAGAAGAAGAAGAAGAAGAAGAAGAGGAGGAAGAGAACGAGGAGGAGGAGGAAAAGACGACGGCGATTTTGAACACTCATATAAAGAACAAGAAAAATAACGACGGCGATGAAGTCAAGATAATGATTCCCAAGAAAATGGAGTAGATACGCCAAGATGGCCGCCAGCGCCGGCGGGCGAGCGCCTGAATCTCGGCGGGCGTCGCGCGCGTCGCGCAGCGGTTCCGCGAAGCCGCCACCGCCACCACCATCACTGTCACCACCACCACCACCGTCACCACTGCCGCCGCCGCCAACGCCGCCATCGCCGCAACCGCCGCCGCCGTTACCGTCGCCGCCGTCGCCACCGCCACCGCCGCCACCGTCACCGTTACCAACGCCCCCCGCCGCCGCCACCACCACCGCCGCTACCACCACTGTCGCCCCCATCGCCTTCGCCGCCGCCGCGGAGCGCGAGGCGGGGAGGCGCCGGGCGGCGGGCAGCGGGCGGCGCGGGCGGCGCGGGAGCCGCCGTAAAACTGCGCCGCGGAGCAGAGCGGAGCCGGGCCGGGCAGGGGCCGGGGCCGGCGCGTACACTTGTCGGCGGTTAGCGGGAGCGCAGGCCCGGCGGCGGCGGCGGCGGCGGCGGCGGCGGCGCAGGCGGCGGCGCGGGGCGCTGTAAAAGTGTAACAGGTCGAGGGCGGGCGCCGTAAAACCGCCGCGCCGCCCCCGGCTGCGCGCTCGCCGCTGCCCCGCCGCCGCCCCGCCAGCCCGGCCACTGTCGCCGCCCTCGCCCCGCCTCGCAACCGCTGTCGCCCACTGCGCCCATCCGCTGGCACCCGCTCCATCCAGCTCGCACCCACGCCCAACCGCTCCCACCCGCTCGCACCCGCTTGCACCCGCTCCCTCCAGTCACACGCGGTCCTTCCAGCTCGCACCCACTCCCACCTGCTCGAACCCGCTCGCTGCGTTTGTATCCGCACCCACTCGGTCGTGCCCGCTCGCACCCGCGCTCACCCGCTTGCACCCGCTCGCACCCGCTCGCATGCGATTGTACCCGCTCGCACTCGCTCGTACTGGCCCGCACCCGCTCACATCCGCTCCCTCCAGTCGCATCCGCCCGCTTGCATCCTCCACCCCCCGTGTTCTCATCCCTGTTTACTCGCTTCTCCATTGTCGCTCTCGCTTTCTTACCTTCTATACTCTCGACATGCTTCGCAATCCATCCTCTTCAACATTGTTCACATATTGTTCATATTGTTCTTTCTTTATTCAATGCTAATTCCCGAGGTACTGGTGCTTTAATAAATCTGATCATTCTTCCCATGCGTTCGTTCTCACCCGAATGCTCTCTTTCAACACTTCGTCCCCTGTCACTCGGTACAAACACACCTCGCCCTTTCCCATTACCTAATTTCTCTCTGTCACAACCGACCTCTTCTCCCCTGATAAACTATTGACTCACTGCTGTATCTTCCTCCTACTGGCTCCGAAGTTTCGTTCCTTGCTCTTTGATCCTTTGTGTTCGCCTTCAATACCGCTAATTTGTCACCACCATTTGCTCTCCTCCGACCTTTTCCTTCTCCACTTTCTCCAGTCCTCTCCCTTTTTTGTCTTCCCTTTCTGCCTACTCGCTCCCTTCGCTCTCATTCAGTTTCCATTACCTTTTACTCCAATCACTGGAATTCACACATTACAGACTTTCACGTAAAGCAAAACATGCAGCAATCCTGTCAAAGAAACGTATTTGCCATAATTTAAATATTAATCATACATAATCAATCATAATCTAGCAATAGTTTAGAAACTACTTACTCGTATTAGCAATTGAGTATTTTTTGCATTGCTTTTTGAAGTAAGGAATTGTACCTACAAAATTTGCATCATATCTGCTGTTTACTACGTTGAAGTAAATAAAGATAAATCACTACTTTTCCATTGCTATTGTACACTTTTCAAAATTTGAATATGTGCTATTAGCTCTTCCAGTTATTTTATTGTGATGTACTACCAATTCAATAAAGCATACAGGATTGCAGATATTAGTTGATGATTGCTTGTATTAGACGTTGCAAATTGTAAAAAAGTAATGAAAGAAGATTTATCATACATATCCAGTAGTTTTGTTTTGTTGTGCAGAAATAAAGCAACAAAAACGCAATAAAAATATTCATTGGCCGAAAAGCAAAGGAAGAAGAAGGATACAAAAAGAAATAAAAAGATTAAAAGAACATAATGATCAAAATTTAAGAACTGATTAAGAGGGGAATTATATTGAAGATTTTTTTGACATGATGTTGATAAAAATGAATAAGAATGGGGAGATGACAAAAACGAGGAATAGAGATAAAAAACCATCATGCATACAATGACTTCCTCTAAAACTACTTCCTTTAAAACATTGTGAAATCAGAAGCCACGCTTTATGGGTACTTGATTGGTATACGGCAAAACGTCTGGCCGTCCATATGTCTGTCCAAAAGTGAACAATACTGGCTGATAAACATTAGGTAGGATTTTAATCAAAACTGATATTTCCTAATCTATTTGGCTGATGCCGCGGATCCTTAAATTTTAAATGAATGTTTGGAGATACTAGTTTATGTTAAAGCTAACAATATTTATTGATAACATTTGCTGTACAACGGAGAAAAGAATGCAAACGTAAGGAGGAAAATGTGTTACTATAGTGGCATTTTTCTAACTCTGAACCTCAAGCCTCTATGGAGGATGGAATATCACTCGGCATTTCGCGTCCTTCTTCGCCGTAGAAGTCTAGAAGTGCGGCTACAAGTCGCATGATCGCAAACACTGCTGGATACGGTCGCGATCCTGCGGTAGCCTGGCGGCACGTCTGAGAACGTCGCGAAATACCGTGACATATTCCATCATGAAGACAGATCTTGAGGCAGAGTTAGAAAAATCATAGTATTTTGCTCATATGGATAACGTAAACTGATGTGTGGAGTAAGATCCTATTCACTTGCACTTCCATATTCTATCCACTTGCACCGTATCTAGCTGTCCTTGCGATCACGCGATACCTAGCGACGCGACTGAGAAAGTTGCGAAATATCGTGACATATTCCATCATGTAGACAGGCCTTGAGAAGCAAAGTTAGAAAATCGCAGTAAATGTCCAGATGAAAACGTGGAATGAAATGGAACCAATGTGGAATGAAAAAGTTTCTTGTGATCAACAATCGCTGACCATCATTAATACTTTTAAACAGAAAGGAAACATAACGGGAAGCGCGCCCGGTGAGCGGCGTGCTGCACGCGGAAGCACCTCGCGCGGGCGTGAGCGGGCGCGGGCGCGGGCGCGGGCGCGGGCGCGGGCGCGGGCGCGGACAGGGATGGATGAGGACGCGCCTCCGGTCCGCGCGCGCAGCGGCCTCCGAACCGCAGTCCGCGGGCGGCGTGTGGGCGGCGCGGGGGGCGGGGGCGTGGCGGGGGCGGGGCGCAGCTGCGCCGACAGGTGGTTTATACGACGTCCCCCGCGCCAGGAATGCGGGGACGCGCCTCATTAGGGGCCCGGTGTCGGTGTCCGCCGCCGCCGCCGCCGCCGCTGCGCCCGCGCGCCCGCGGGGCACCGGGCTCCGCCGCGCTGCGCCGCCTCCGCAGCCCCGGGCGACGCCGCCGCCGCCTTCGCTACCGCCACCGCCACCGCCGCCGCCTCCGCCGCCGCCTCTGCCTTCGCCACCACCACCGCCTCCGCCTCCGCCCCGCCGCCGCCGCCTCCTCCTTCGCCACCGCCTCCGCCTTCGCCACCGCCCCCGCCTTCACCACTGCTACCGCCACCACCTCCGCCACCACCTCTGCCTTCGCCTTCGCCATCGCCACCGCCTTCGCCTTCACCACTGCCACCGCCACCACCTCCACCCTACCGCCGCCACCGCCACCGCCGCTGCCCGCCGTGCCGCCCGCCGCGCCGCCCGCCCGCGCCCCCGAGTGACCCTCGCCGTCCACGCCTGCTTCTCCGGAGTAGATGCTCTCCGCCAAGCTCATTCCCGGGCTGCGCGCTAACCTACTCTTTGCAGAAGTCTTCGGTCGAAACGTCGGCTACACAACCGGGCACGCGGCGTCACCCGGACAGCCAAGATCACTACTCTCTGCTGGGGTACCACTCGTCCGCCCTCTTTCCCACGAGCGAAAAACTGGGAAAGGTGGCTCAGGGCATCAATTAATGTCACTGCGAGGATTCTCACTGGGAGGTCTTGCGGTTCGAATCCCCTACTGTTGCAGTATTTTCGACACTAGCTGGGCCGAATGAGCCGCTGCCTTGAGATCGGCTGCTCTGATCGGTAGTTTTTTCCTAGTTTCTCCGATCAACACCACGCGAATGCCGGAGAAGTACCCTAACAAACGGGTCACGGACCGCGCGCGTCCTTTCCTTCCTCTTCCTTGTACATTTCTCACTCTTCACTTACGCATGCTTACACTTACATGCACTACACTAGCACAAATGTCGGGAGACCAGTTGGGAGCTGTAGAGCTTGTTTCGGCTGGAGTCATGCCATGTCATATCTGGTTGTGGAAAATCCTCTCAGGCTTACGTAAGCGCCGGGTCTCGCCAGCTATTGAGGAAGGTTACCGACTCCTCACGCGATAAAATCATACACTACACATGCGGGACTAATGACCTTGACTCAGGTAACACGCCCGTAATCACTAATCAATCAATCTCAAGAGAGAAAAGTGGAAACGCGGCTTCTTTCTTAGGGGTTATTCTTTTCCCCCAGCAACTCATTTCTCTATTACTCCGTCGGCTTAGTCTTCAGTACGTATCGCTCTCTCTCTCTCTCTCTCTCTCTCTCTCTCTATATATATATATATATATATATATATATATAGCTATAGTATATATATATATATATAGAGAGAGAGTGAGAGATAGTATATATATATATATATATATATATATATATATATATATATATGCACACACATCCACCATTTCAAGATGTACACATCGCAATCGTATCCACACAAATGTCTCGCCGATACTGTCTCTGCGCTTATCAGTCTACTCGCATTTTCACTTTCTGGGTTGATCAATTGTCTTCTCGCCAGCTTGACCACCCACAGCAGTATTCCATCACATCTACAGATCTTTTTTTCCTATTTCTCTGTCGATAGCTCTCTTCATTTCTCTTTTCACTAGCTCATAAAGTTTTTCGGTTGCTGCCGCCCCTCGTGACCCCCAGTTCGCACGTGCTTGACCTCCGCGGATAATCCCGTCCCGCTAACTGCGCGTCCGCGCGCTAACCTGCTCGCTGCTCGCCCTCTGGGTTCTCATCCGGCCTCTTTCCCATGGGGGAAACGCGACTGGACTTCCCAGGGGTTCTCCCTTGTCCCCAGCATGTCATTCCTCTATTACTCCGTCACGCGATCGTCAGCCTCATCCAATCACCACTGCAAGTGAATGTACACACAGCACCGGAATCTACATAAAACAAATGTCGGGCCAATCTGTTCCGTTACCTGACCGTTCGCTCACCACTCTACTCGCCTTCTTACATTCTGGTTGGATCGTGCCTCTTCTCGCCAGCTTCGCCACCCGCAGGAGGTTCCCATCAGCTTGTTTGCAGATACCTTTTTTCCAGTTCTCCATCTATTTCTCTGTCGACTGCTCTTTTCATTCCTCTTTTCACTTGCTCATTAAGTTGATCAGTTTCCTTCGCCCCGTGTGACTCCTGTGTGTTACATTCGAATGCTCATTATCGCCGTTCGAATGATTGTATATAGAAGATAAATTTCTATATTATACGTAATTGATACAATAATTATTGATCTTATAATATAGATAGGAAATAAATTTAATGAATGTAATATATTTAACGTAGAACTAACAAATGCATTTCTTTAATTAAGAAGTTTTGATCGCTGATTATAGTTTTCAGAAATTGTTAGCTCACCTCTATGTAATCAAGGCAAGCTTGTGTGAAATATTCTTTCTTTTCGGTGTAATGTACTGCTAATTCTGTAACAGTTGAAGTTATTCTTGTTGTTTCATCAGTAAAAGTCAGAAATTAATGTTCCTAGCTATCGAAATCAACGCATATATTCACCACAGGGGATGCGTTTGAATTTGTTGAATTGGCCTTTTTCAAGTTATAACTAAATTTTAGTATGTAATATAATTTTAATATTTCAAAATGACGTAACTATTTCCAATAATGCAAGAAAGTGGGTGTTGTTATAGCACGTCCAGTTTAATTAACCGTCTGGTTTTGCTGCTACTACTTACTGTTCCGTTCATTCCTCCTTTTTGTCCATCCATTCCTTCGTCGGTGCACTCTTCTCGGTACTCATTAAATTGTCGGATCGCCCGCGCCTTGAGTGACCTCTAGTCCTTGACGTTTCCGTCCATGAGCCGTCCTGGTTGCTTCTCGGCCCGTGCATTATGCGCTCCTACTCATGTGTGATGTGATGTGTGATAGCTTGTTCGCGTTTCCACCCATAATGAGCAGAGTGGGTTCGTGGCCGATTTCATCTGCATTTTCACGTTATCTTTGCCACATCAGCTTCGTATCATTCTCACGAATCCAATTCATTCCGGATAGGAGACGAGGCGGCACACGGTGCTAGAATGATACGAAATTAGCGAGTTCTCTGCCCATCGATTAGTACACCTAACTACAAGCCATCCAGACCTTTTGTTGGTCAGACACGTCGTTTCTCGTTTTCTACGTTGGTATCTCTTGAGATTGTCTACCTATTTTCCATGAATTCGCACGGTATTCGACCTTGTACTTGCCAATACCAATCCATTTACACTTCTTATTTGCTCAATAAATATTTCTTCTGCCCGCTCCCCGTATGTGTCCCATCAGTCGGAGGCTGCTTGACTGCAGTAGATGCTCTCCCCCACCATCAGCCCCTGCGTGTGTGTGCGCTAACCGAATCTCGCTTGTCTGCGGACTCGTCGGCTCTCTCATCCAATCCTTTAGTTTACTTTTGCCCCACGCTCGTGCGGTAACCAGTCTACTCACCTCCACGCTTTCTGTTGTGTCTCTCTACATTGGCTTTCCCATTGTCCGGGCTTCCTCTGTGTTCAATCTTAAGTACATTTGCCACTCCATTTTCCACGTCGCTAATCATTTTCTCCTCTGGCTCGCCCAATAAATCATCTTTCCATTCGCCATTTTACGTATCATTCCAATAGCCTACGCATTCTTTTCCGTATTTTTCAATCAAACATTTATCCCAGTCTCTCTCGCATCTTCACTTCCTTCATTGTCCACACCTAATCTTTGGCTCACAACTCTTTAACTCCTCCGCTCGTTCACATAATCACATTCGCCTGCCCGCCTGCCTGTTCCCTGCCCCCGCTCGCCCTTTCGAAGTCATGTCACCACATTCTTTTTTCTGTCTCCCCACTCCTCGAACTTTGAACAGGTTAACAGCCAGGTCATAAACTCAAACTCAACTTTCACCAAGCATCTGCATGCGCAAATGTTCCTTAATTTTCTTCATCAACCTCTGTCTCTGGAGAAACTAGAGTCACTTAGCATATCTTGCAGATTTGTTACTTCAATTTTAGGTCACAAAAGAAAGGAGAGAATAACAACAAAATTAAATTTATGGGACAAGTAAATTTACGAAGTTCAAAATTCTTACAGATCTGGTATTTTTTGCCCTCGTTATAAAACGGTCATTATAAAATACATTGGTTTTCTTTCCTTTTTGTGATATATACTCTGTTTTGAGTGTTTTTTAAATTCAAGACTAGGAGTATTTTTTAATACTGTTTTTACATGCTTTCTTTCTGTGTCGTCTAATGATTTAATGTAGTTTCCGTCTTTTAAACATGAAAGACTTTCACACAATGAAACTAACTAAAAATATTCCTTGCTCTACATTAATTCTATCTTGAGCTTACAACAGACAAAATTATCAGTAGTACATATTTTTTTCATAATAGCATGTAAATCTACTTTCAAACATTGAAATATTCAGTTTATTGAAACGGTAATATTAAAACATTCAGTAAGAATACACGGAATTAAATTGTTGTAACGTACTTGATATCTGCGAAGACAATTCTTTAATACAATATTTTAACGAGTTTTGCCAGTATGTGATATTTACGGAAGAACATTCAGATTCAAGGATATGTTCGGAAGGTATTAAGAATAATTTCAGCGTTCTTTTGCTATCTTTTAAGGTAACATTGACACTAAATTTGCATTTAATGCATTTAGCGACAACTTTCTCTCATTTTACAACAAGACAACTCGAAGATAAACTCGAAGACTCATTAACACGACATGATTGCAGAGAAAGAAAATTTGTAATGTGGAACCAGGACACACTTGAGTGCAGATATAAAAACTCAGTTTTAAAATTATGTCTTCAATTCAACTGTGAACGTAACTGCATAATCTTACACTACTTGGTTAAAAGAACAGTGATATATTTATGTTTCTACTAAGCTGCATTTCTTGTTCTTAAAATTCGTTTTCTTTTGGGAATTACTGACAATTTCATTATTTCATGGTATTGATTAATAAATACAATAAGAAAAAGAAAAGAAGAAGAAGTTCGAGTCCTGCCTGGGCGTGGTCGTATTTGTGATTTTAATAATGAGAGTAATAATGCCTCAGAATTTTTAAAAGAAGATTAGAGGATAACTTTTAATTAACCTTAACGATTTTTATCTCAATATTTTTTTTCTAACACTTGCTATCTGTCGAACGGTTGGAATGTTATCTTGTTTTGGGTTCCCATTCTTTATATAGAAATTTACTTGGCTGAGTACACAGTTGCAGTTGAACTATTTTCACATTAGGAACGATAACTACCTAGCTTTGTTTATTTATTATTCAGAACTACTCCTATAATGAATGCCACTCATCGATACATTTTTCAAAAGAAAAGACAGAAAGGAGCAATAACATTGCATAATGTAGCAAAAGGTATTTATTTTCGAAGAACTTGAGTTCTTTCCTGTTACGGCAGGCATGTGTATACTCATATTGTACCTCAAAGTAAAACACAAACTTGAGTTATGGGCCGTTCAATCGTAAACCGTGAGTCGGTCACTGGTTTTAGTTTCACTTAGTTTAGGACATCAGTCATCTCCCCCAGAACTGTATCCAGGAAGTGATTTTACCTTCACCCATCATTATAAGAAACAAAACCAAGAACGCAACCATAAAAACGGCTCCAATTCAAAATCAACGGGGAAGACAACTGCAGGTAATCGAGGGCAGTACTGAGCCCAGAAGACCCTCCAGTGCTCCATAAAATATGCGGCATCTATGATAATGACTCGCAGCGCACTCGCACAATATTACCGGGGCCACTTGTGTGCGCAGTAAAGGTAATTGGAGAAGTTGTGGCGCGTTGAACTCGTCTCTCGCGACGTGCGTGGCCCCAGGTAGGCTGCATGGAAATGGGGAGAGCGCAGTACACGATTTATGGAATGACCTCCGAGTCGCAGGCAGATCCGCAGGCAGCGCAGCCTGGAAGTCATGGGATTGCTCTGTGGAACCTGCACATGCGCTTTGTGGATTCAATGCAAGTGGAAAACATTCATAGAGGTTTGTAACGCATGCGTTTCGTGGATTCAATGCAAGTGGAAAACTCAGAGAGTTTTCCAACGCATGCATTTTGGTGATTCAATGCAAGTGTAAAACAGAGAGTTTTGCAACGAAAATTTTATTCCTATGTACAAGTGACTGAGTATTTATTGATTGCGGGAAACTACTAAGGCGTGAGGTCAGTAATAAGTACTTTCTTATATCACGGTGGTCGCCGGCTGGTTTCCTAGTCGTCGTATCTCTTCCATTGAGGACCGCTCCAGCCAGGAGAAACCTGTTACATTAGTTGCGTCGTAGTATTCAAAAACATAAGGAGAATACAAACTCCTAGTTAGGTACAAAGTCATGCTCAACCGCACGACTTAATAAATACAACTTTCTTATAAATTAAATGCAACTAAATTTTCATCTTGGTGAAATGCCGGATATAAATCGCGTTCAATAGCAAACTATTAGCAGGTTTGATGTTGATCTGCCATTTAAATACTACAATAGTAGAATTATTATTCACTGTACTGGTCAGTTCTTGTTTCACAAGTTTCTGTCGATAAGAAAGCATTTCGATTTGAAAATGTCGTTAAAAAACGTAGTTAAGTTTGTGAAAATTACAGATATGAGGGAAAAAATAAATATGTGTTGTCTGAAAGTATTTATAATAAACTATGTTTTCTTATTTATTTCACAATGAGACCCAGAACAAGTTTTTTACAACCATGAGAATATGAGCAGAATTATACTGAACAGAGTTATGCATTATGATCACAGCAGTATGTAGGAATAGAACACAAGCTGCTGATATGCGTTTTCTCAAACGGGTTGCCGAAGTTTCCAAACTCACATTAAAAAATCCAAGATCACATTAAATATGAAGAGATCGGTGTTTGTTTGGATATTCTCCGCATTCTCCACAATATTAATAAATATTAAGACAAATGGCTAAATCTTCTAAAAAAGAATGGGTGCAAGTGTAATGTCAAATACGTTAATGAACATCAAACTGTAGATTAAAAGCAGTGCGAGGCGACTTGTCAAAACATGGTATCACAATAGGAGTCGTAATACGCAACAAAACGTAAACCTTCACAAAGAACATGAAGTAGAAGGTGAAGAAGAAGTAGGCAAAGAAAGAAAAGAAGATGTTCAACAATAACAATAGGCAAAGGAAAAATAGTAATTTCACGGTTCAAAATTTTGGCCACGCCTCAATCTTTGACATGTCTCACATTCTGGTATCTATTCACATCCCATTATTTCAAAGTTTAATATAATTCTCAAGCGCCATTTGGAAATGTTGAATTGAAATATAGGCGCTAACTTCAACGGCAGAAAGAAATCACTGCGGGAGAAATCAAAGCTCTTCCAATGATGGTGTCCGACCACAGCAGTGTTGCGGGAGGAACGCGCCTGGCTACGAGCTAAGCCCTTGTAGCACCCTGAACCTTGCTTCGCCTCACGTCGCCCGCGCACTCGGCACCCGCCTCGCCCACTCGCCCGTTGGCTGGCTCATCACCCTGCTCCCGACGCGCCCCGCCTCGCTCCACCCCGGCAAGCCACTCTGCGTCCGTCACTCGTTCGCTCGTATACGCTTGGTGACTTCACTCTCCGCCCCACCTCCCGTCGCCACGGCCCGCTCCACCCCACCAAGCTGCAACATGTCATGCGTCTTCACTCCCCGACCCACCTCTCCTCGCACCCCACCCACCCGCTCTACCCCAACAAGCTACAACACGACGTGCGTCTTCATTCTTCGCCCCACCTCCCCTCGCACTCCACCCGCCCTCTCTACCCCACCAAGCTGCAACATGTTTTGCGTCTTCACTCCCCGCCCCCGTTCCCTCGCACCCCACCCTCCGCTCTATCTCACCAAGCTGCAACAAGTCTTGCGTCTTCATTCCCCGCCCCACCTCTCCCCGCACCCCACCTGCCCGCTCTACCGCACCAAGCTACAACACGTCCTGTGCCTTCACTTCCCACCTTCCCTCGCCTTCCTAGTCTCGCTCGCTCCGCCACACAACATGTCTTGCGACTTCACTCCCCGCCCCACCTCACCTCGCCCGCTCCACCCACCAAGCTACAAGTCTTGGGTCCCCTCCCAACCTCCCCTCGCCCTCCTAGTCTCCCCGCTTCGCCTTGCCAAGGTACTACACGTCTTGCGTCTTCACTCCCCGCCCCACCCCCCCTCGCCCGCTCCACCCGCCAAGCTACAAGTCTTGCGTCCCCGCCCCATCTCCCCTTGCCCTCCCCGTCACGTCCGCTCCACGCTGCCACCCCACACTTCACCCATTCTCTCTTTCGCTCGATCGCCGGACCGGCCGCCCGCTCGCAACTCGCTATGTCCGCCCGCCTCTCCCGCCTCGTCTCTCTGTCTCCCCCCCTCACCACCTTGGCCCGCGCTTTCATTCTCCTGCTCGCCCACCCCGCACACGCCTCGCCCACCGCCCGCCCGCCCGCCCGCCCGCCCGCCCGCCCGCCCGCCCGTAAAGCCGGCGACGTCGCGCCGCGCCGCGGCGCCAGGCAGTAAAGTCCGGCGGCGCTTAGCGACGTCCTAATGCGGCCGCGGCGACAGCACGACGGCGGCGACGCCTGGGCGCGGGCGGGGGAGGGGCAGACGGCACCGCCCTTGTCTTCGTTGGAGGGGATGGCGAAGACTAACGCACGATAAGCACTAAATTTACATGTAAAATCTACCCTCCTTTCTTCTTGTAATATGTCCACAATTGAGGCATTCGGGTATAGGGAATAATTTCTGACATTTTCCGAAAGTAAAATTATTAACATTCCACATCCTTCTTGAAAATAAGAAACACGGGCTCTCTTTATGTCATGCTAGTTTTAGAGTCCAAAACTTACCAATGAAAATATATTCATACGTTATGTTTCATTAGTTGTGTGCAGCACATTTCCGTAAGATAATACGATCATTGCACTTTCGTAAAAAACGTGAAAAGTCAGCTACCATTGTTTCCACCCGAACTTCTTAATTGTAATTATTGTAAACGTAAATATTTAAGTGGTTAGGCGGAAGAGTAGGCCTTATGGCCTGAGCCTCGCAAGAAATAAAGACATTATTATTATTATTATTATTATTATTATTAAATCATGAATAATCTGGTGAATAAATATGTTAACTCTTTTCCATTGGCAGGACGATCGTCGGTGGTCGAGGTGATCGTCGTTTGTCCCGTAGTGCCAGTGAAAACAAGGACGGAAAAGGTGGATATTGATGGAATTTGATTGATATACCTGTGATTCTGGGTGCGTTAACTGCTAAGACCATTGGTCACGTGTGGCGCATGTTTTTGTTTTTTTTTTTAATCGAGGGAGGTAGCCGTGATCTTTCTCCGCTGGATGGCGAGATCCGGACCTACGTCGGTCCGCAGGGATTGTCCCCAACAAGGTATCCCCTATCAACGAGGCACCACTCCAGCCGGGACAAGCTCTAAGCTCCCGCCATGTATGGTATGGCATGTGTGTATACGTGTTTAAGTAAGGGATGTGGATAGGACAAGAAGGGAAAGGAAAAATCGTTCACGGTCAGTGGCCCGTTGTTTAGGGTAATGCTCCGGCATTCGCCTGATGTTGATCCGAGAAACAACGGCCAATTACGAATCAGAGAAGCCGGATTCTAGAATTTTTCTCCAGATAATGGGTGAATTCGACCAAGCTGACAAGGCAGTGTCGAAAATCCTGCTACTGTCGGGATTCGAGAGCCGAGTTATCGAGAGCCAGGACCTGGGCCGACCGGATGCAGTTATTTTACACGTGGGAACCAACGACTGGAAAAGGAATGTAGATTATGTTATAGGTGATATTTACGAACTTGTAACAGCAGCAAGAAAAAAGTTTCCTACTGCAAAATTAAACATGAGTGGTTTATTGCGCAGGAGGGACACTCGCTGGACCCGCATAGGCCTAATCAATGACGGCATGGATTAGGTGGCGCGCAGGTTAGGTGCCCAAATGGTAGATGCCAACGCCTGGATTGCAGACGGCGACCTGGGCCGCGATGGCCTACACCTCAACAGGAGGGGTGCCTCAAAGCTGGGGCGCTTATTTACGAAGGTCAGCGCGCACGCCGCCACAGCAGATCCCGGGAGCAGCTGAGAAGAAAAAGCGGTGGACATAGATGAGGGCAAGTCTCTGGTATTGCTGCAGGTAAACTGTAGAAGTATTGTTAATAAACGTTTTAAACTTTTGGAATCTGGTGGAAATATACAATGCCGATATTATTATAGGAACGGAATCATGGCTTAGCGTGGACACCTCAAATGCGGAGATATTTAGGGGAGACTACGTAGTGTTTAGAAGAGATCGGGGTAGTCGAGGAGGGGGGGGTGTTTATTTGCGTAAAAAATTGCTTTAAATCCGTTGAATTGTGGTCGGATCTAGAGTGTGAAATGATTGCAGTTGAAGTTCATGGTAAAAACGATATATCGATGAACAATTCATGTATTCCTCGCGATTGGAAAGATGCCATAGCGGTCCTAATTTTCAAAGGAGGCTCGCGTCAAAATGTCGAAAATTATCGCCCAGTAAGTCTAACGTCTGTAGTGTGTAAGCAAATGGAACATTTGGTGGCAGAATACTTATGCGGAATTTGGGATAAGAATAATATAATTTACGAAGGCCAACACGGTTTTAGCAAAGGATATTCGTGTGAGAGTCTGGTAGTCACCGTCAGTCAGGACATTGCTGATTCTCTCGATAAAGGTTCCATTGTTCATGCAATTATCATAGATTTCGACCTCGTTCCGCATGATAAATTAATACAAAAAATTAGTAAAGCTTAACATAGACAGAAGAATTGTCCTATGGATTCGAGAATTTCTCAGCTCGCGTACTCAACGGGTGCGAATTGGAACTAATTTCTCTTCGAGGGCAGAAGTAACGTCCGGAGTGCCACAGGGAAGTGTGCTATGTCCGTTGTTATTTATAGCGTATATTAATGATATTTGGCAAGGAATTTAATCAAAAATACGTCTTTTTGCAGATGACTGTATAATTTAGCGGGAAATTAATAACACAAATGATACAGAAATATTGCAGGCTGATTTAGATAGGCTAGAATCATGGGATACCACAAATGAAATGATATTAAATCCCTGACGAGAGTGGGTTGTAATAACAGTGAGTTTATTCATAAACTAGACCGTAGTCACAAATAACAAATTTCACTGCTTACAATTAACTGACTAAATAGATCCCACTACTAGGAGAGATTTTAATCGAACGGCTACCAAACCGCTCTATATCTGAGACCTAATGCATGTCTCGCTCGTTACGACAATGAATTGCCGGCCCCTTGCCCACGTGTGCCACTCGCACGAACTTACGCACAACTGCCCGTCGACGCTGCTGAGAACAAGACGAAGGGAGGCCTTGCTCTCGCCCGTTATATTGGTCTTTCGTCGCCCCCATTTCCTCCGCCCCGTATCCGCGCTAGGCAGACATTCCCAATGCGTCATCTTCTGCGCCTTTGTTCAACTTCCTGCTCTGCGCAGGTAGGCACCGTTTGAGCGCGCCACGACGCTAAAGCTCTTACGGAAGCATCAGAGATTGAATACAAGAGGGGTCATATGGATGCGATTGCGTGTAGAACGAGGAAATGTCAGCGTGACGAAGGCGGAGATGGAATTCGGCTCGGCACTAGATGTAAAAGCGAAGATTAGAACGCGATTGAAACTGATGTGGTAATTGAAATGAGTGAAGGTGGTGATTAACCTGGAGATGTGAGATGAAGCGGAGGCGGACAGAGGTCAGAGAACGAGAAGGGAGCCGTTGCAGAGATCGATGGAGGTGGAAATGGAAGTGGAAAGAGAGGTTGGGTGGGAGGTGGACAAGGATATCGGGATGGAAGTGAACGGAGAGATTGATTTCGAGGTGGAGTATAAGTTATTTGATTTGGAGTATAAGTTGTTGAAGTGGAGCTACTTGTGCTGGTGGAAGAAGAAACTGAAGTGTGTATGGAGAAAGAATCTGAACCAGATGTGTTCGAGAGGATGGAGGCAGATTTGCAGGTGGAATTTGAGGAGGTTGGGAAGGTCGTTGAGACAAAGCCCGTGTAGGTGGGAGCAGAGATTGTGTGAGTGCGTGGAGAGGGCGGAGGTGGTTGTGGGCGTGGGAGCTGGAGGGAGGGAGGCCGGTTATCTGCCATGATGATTTTATTGAGGTCGCCCGGGGCCCGGCTCGGCCGGCCGGCCGCTTCGCGCTCGTAAACCTGCGTCCGACTTCCCTGCCCGCCGCGCCTCTCCCCGCCGCCCGCCCTCGGCGCGGGAGGGGACGGGGTCGGGGACGGGGACGGCGAGGGCGGTGGAGGCGCAGCCGGCGGGGAAGCAAGACAAAGCGGAGGGCACAGGAAGCGGAGGCTGTTTAAATTGAATTGAACTGAATGGGATTGAATTGAATGGGATTGAATTGAATTGAATTGAATTGATGCCTTATTTTACGTGGCGAGACTCAGGTCATGAGGCCTGCTCTTCCGTCTGAACACGCAAATTTCGCTAAGCTCCTTTCACCAACTAGCGGAGAAAGAAGGTATTCCTTGGGCGACAAACAGGTGGTTTGAATTTAGCTCAGAGGCTTCATTTAGGATTGAGGATCTTTTACATGCAGTAAATATACTAACATGGTACAGCCGGCTTTACTTGTGGTAGTGTGATTGAAATAGTTTTAATACCTTATTTGTAATTTATGTATTATAAAACCTTCCAAAAACGTACGACTGCGTTAATGAGTGAAGTACAAGAATGATAGTAGTGAGGTAATCATCTAGTTATATTTAGATTGAAGGAGAAGAAGAAGATGAAAAGAACTGAATGGACAATGGGTACAAAATATATTTTTTATCGTATTAGAAAGGCATATCGAGAGAACGATAAAGGTTGAATGGAGTTGAAGGTGGAAGAGAAGAATGGCAAGGAGTCTGAGAAGATTGATATTTATTTCATTCCAGAGAATTCGAAATTGAAGATCTGGAAGCAATAATAATTATTCCGTTGGATCCCGTAATAGTTGCTTAAGGATTTAGATTAATTTTCTAAAGAATATGGTGAAACACAAGGATAATTTAAAATGTATCAAGTAATTTAACAAACAAAAATATAGCAAAAATAGTGGGCAAAGTTACTAAATGGGATCGCCAAAATTACTGAAAGTGTTATAAAGTTATTTATAAGTGCGAAATAAACGAACCTACCGCGTATTAAAATTCAATTGAGTTAGACATACCGACATAAAGTTTTAACTTCAAGTACGCAACTTAAACATTACAACAGAATTTTAAGACGTTTTCTGACCATTTTAACATATTTAAACAGTTGCACAAGAACATCTAGCACCAACGTATTTAGATAAGCAAACGAGGGACATCGATATACCTATTTCCACATCATTTATGGATCGAATTGACCAACTATGATAGTAAACATCGTTCCAATAAAACACCACACGTGTTTATACAAAAGTCTTCCTAAGCCACAAAAAGAAACCTGAAGCACGAGGAAATATGAGGCTCCACATCCACAGACGCAGAAGGCCAAGGGTCGCCGCCTTCAAAATGTTCGCCGTTTCGGACGGGGTGCCGCGCTGGGCGCAGCTCGCTCGATTGCCGCTCCTCGAGTCACGATATCCAGCTTTTACAGGGCGTAACGTCCTGCTTTTGATCTCGTGAATATCGAATGTTATTGCGTCTAAAGTGGCGCGTAGAGGAGACCACCACGCCCTCTCTCGTCTGAAATACGACGGACTCAAGCGCGGGCGAGCGGCGCGGGCGGCGCGGGGGGGCATGTGGGGTGGCGGGGACGGCGATACGGCGAGGCGGCGTGGGCGGCGTGAGCGGCTGGGGCGGCTGGGGCGGCGGGGGCGGCGGGGGCGGCGGGGGCGGGCGGGGACGGCGGGGACGGCGGGGGGCGGCGTGGACGGCGGGGGCGGCGGAGGCGGCATGGGGCGGCAGGGGCGGCGGGCGGCGGGGCGGTGGGGGCGGCAGGGACGGCGGGGCTGCGGGGGCGGCACGTGCGGCGGGGCCGGTGAGGCGTTGGAGGGTCGGTGGGGGCGGCAGCGCAGCGACCTACCCGAGAAAGAATTCCATGCTGGGAATAAGGGAGGAGATAACATAGTGACCTAGGAGTGTCCGACCTTCTGGAAAAATGTTTTTGCGAAATTGTATTTCGGAAGAAAAAAGAAAGGAATTTATGGGTGCTAAATGAGAAGAAAATAGAATGAACGACAGGTAAACGAGAGAGGACTGGATACATCATGTGGAAGTTGAACATTAAGACTGAAGATGAGCAAGGAAAAAGGTCGTAAATGGGACAGAGACAATGGGTACATTTACTAAATCGGAAAATATGTCGTTTCTAAGAGAAAATTAAGAAATGAAGTTTCTACAGTAGTGATGGATCTTGTCATGTATAGGAAACATGAATAAGATAGATAAAAAAACACATGAGAGTGTTTTGCCCTATTAGTAAGTAACTAACCGATCTATACTATTTAGAGGAGTGAAATACAAGAGACGTAAGAAAAATAAAAATAAAGACAGGCTCTATTCACTTTGGCAGAAGCTCAATACAGAAATGAGATGAGAATACATAAAAACAATATGAACGACACGGTTATGTACGTATAAAAAGTGAAAAATAGAAAAATGTCAAACCAATCTAATAGGTATGAGTACGGCAACACACTGGGTAGATGTAACAGAAAACGTAAATTATCATTGGAGAAAGGTATTAAAACTTAACAAGGAACAAAGCGAAAAAGTTGGAGTGTTAGAGGCCAGCAAAGAACGAATAATATTCGATTTTTTTTTTAATTCAGGACCTCAAGAAAATGTGCGCAGATAATCTCCCCCATACGTCATATACAGTTTTTACTGTTTTTTGACCAAACAAGTATCAAATAAAATAGCGCCCCCAAGCAAAGAGGACCTGGTCAGATTAGGCGTCGGAAAGCGCGTAGGCGGCGCAGGCGGCGAGGGCGGCGCGGCTGGGAGTGTGGGCCGGAGCCTTGATCGGCGCAGCGTCCCCGCGACGCCCGACGTTAAGAGGACATCTACATTAGGAGCCGCCAATAAATACTGTGCTCGAGGGCGCCGCCTTGTGATACGGCCGGTCTCGCGCCGCCGCCGCTGCATAATAGGGGTCGCGACCCGCCGCACCTGGTGGCTGCCCTGGGGCGAAGGACCGCCCGCGCACACGCCGCAGCTCCATCGCCGCTCCCACTGCCCCCGCTCCTGAAATGGCCGCCAGCGAAATAGACACCAATTTGAAGATTATAACCACTTTGAGGTATGTGTAGGTTCATAAGTAAGTAAATATATGTTTTGAAAGTAACTGTAAGTTCAGTGAGTAATTGTAAGGCCAGTGAGTAATTGTAAGTTCAGTAAGCAATTGTAAGTTCAGTAAGTAATTGTAAGTTTAGTAAGTAAGTAATTGTAAGTTTAGTAAGTAAGTAATTGTAAGTTTAGTAAGTGTAAGTAAAAGTTAGTCAGAGTAAGTTAAATACATAAGTTAAAAGGTAAGTAGTGAGTAAGTTTAAATTTTTTTATAAATTGAAAACTACAGAATTATCATCTACAATAAAGTAGCAGTGGCATGTTACGTTCCGCAATGGCTCATGTAGGCCAGATTTTTCTTCCCTACTGTCACGAAATCTCTTCAGATTTCACCCTATCAATTGAGATTTTTCCCGAGGGAGGTTGTAGCAGTTTTTATTTTGTACTTCTACTCTCCTTTGTTTCTTTTAAGAGATGAAGTAGTATTTTGCTACTTAAATTAAAAACTTAAATAATATCATGAAATAATCTCTCAATAAATAAATAAAAACGCACTGTTAATTCCAACATGAGCTTATCTACTAAAAAATTATAAAAGTGTGTGAAGCAATGACGGGGAAAATTATCATGAAAAATGCGAATGTTAGAAACAGAAACAAAAACTTTCCTTCACTTGATTACGTATAAAACAATTAAAAAATAATCAATTAATGCACAGATAATATCATCTTCCATGCTAAATAAAAGCTTGCCTTAAGAACATAAAAATAATGCCTTAAGAACAAGAGGAAAAATATTTCAATAATATTGTACACAAATTTGAAATATTTTAGGTTTATCTCATAGGTGCAAGCATGTTTAAGCCAAAGAACTCGCCATGAAACATGTTTATGCCAATGAGCCACCAAAAAAAGTACAGAAATTGCTGGATATCTATAATTTTTGTCAACAAATTAATCAGACTTTCGTAGTTTTCATATTAACAAAACAATAGTTACTCGACATTGGAGTTTCAACCGTCGATTATGTTTTTTGTCCGCTCAAACTCGAAGAATTTTTCTTGTAATATGAGGTAATATTCCTCGTATTACTTTAGTACTTCGTAAATTTTCATCAAAATAAAAAGTTATCACTATATATTAAGATTTAAACTTCATTATTGACACATCTTGTATTTGTAAATTGCCACACAGTTAATAATGAACTCCATCACAGAGCAAATAAGTGAACGTGAAGATTTACGAAGAGAAACAATCCTTAATTTTGCAACGAGTGACCCACCACAATCCACTTAAGCAAGAATGCCTAGACACACCTCCAGGTGCGGCACATAAAAAATAAATGAGGGCTACACGAGGAAAGGAATCAGTCTTAATTTCGTGTAGTCTCGCTCAGCACTATAAAGAGGCCATTAATTTTACAATTACAGAGATCGGGGCGATTAAGGTTACATCGACCGAACAAATAATCTTCGCTACCGCTTTCAAACCAGTGCAAATAAAACCGAACTCGTCCGCCGACACCTCCCCGCGAAGCTGCCAGCTCCCTGTGGCCTATAATATCTCCGGAGCTGCGCTTAATGACGCCCATAAACCCAGAACTTACCTACTGTCACCGCGACACGGACGCACAGTGCGAGACCTGCATTGGACGCGACGAAATTACGTTTCCTCGTTTAAAAAACTGATTACGAGTAGTCTATTGCACAATTAACTACTGTCCATCTTAACTTAAAAAGTAACGCATTACATACCATCATATCTGAAATCACGTTTTGTAAAGGGACGCATGTGTCAGACGATTACACAGACACACAAAATAAAAAAACGTTGTCAGACCCAGAGACTTGACACATGTTTCTCGTGGACGCAGTGAATCCGAATGTGAGGCCAGAGTTGAGCCATCACCCTGCAGTTATTTTAAATCGCGAAAAAACAGCTTGGAATTGTGAATTGTTTTAAAAGAATTCAATTATCGAACTAATGTAACCTGGAATATGTTTCTTATTTTGTGATTTTAGACTTTTGGAGGCTTCACAACATTTCTGAGGGTTTCGCCCTTTGGTGGCATGAGTGGTCAGACCGTGAATGTTCACGAAACATGAAAAATTAATATGCAAAATGACATGAGACTTGCATTTAAAGTCTATATCTTGATTAACAAAAGCTTGCTAATATTAGAATGCTTACCCACGCTGAATACCGGGCATAATGCTGAAGACACAATTCAATATATAGCGGTAAGAAGCTAGGTTCCAATATGGAGTTATTTTCACTTTAAAAACGATGATTTACAAAGTGAGATCGTAGTCTAGGTCGTAAAAAACAATAAAATAAATAAAAGTGAAAAGTACATGTAAACTTAATAGACTGCACAATTAATAAACATAATAAATAAAACCCTCGCAACACGCTTATACTCTCCAGTCTGCCAAATCCCCCTCGAGGGTGTCGACCGCTTTAAACCGCGGCCGAGTAACATTTCACATCTCGCAGGTGGGGCGCATTTGCCACCGCCGCCCCCGCAAACCGCCCGCCCGCCCGCCCGCCTTCCGCGGCGCGCGCGGCCGCCACCGCACGCGCGGAGCCAATTAAGGGCTGCGGGCGTCCCGTAGCACGTAATGTCCATTATCGAGTGCGGAAGAATCGAGTGCGGTGCGCTTTAACTCCGCAAAGCCCCGCGCCGCCGCGCGCCACTGCCCGCAACCGGGGGTGCGGTCCGCGCCAGTTTTCTGCGCGAGTGGGCGCTGGCGGGGGGCGGAGCGCCGCGGTAGGCGGCCGGTGCGTGGGGAGGGGTCGAGGGATGGTGAAGTGGTGGACGGGTGGGCGAAGGGTGGGTGAGGGCAGGTAAATGCGGGCCATGCGCGCGTCGCGCCAGTTTTCTGCGCTGGCGGGGGGGGGGCAGGTGGTGGCCAGGGGGGGGAGTGGCAAGGGAGGGTGAAGGGGTGGACGGGTGTGCGATGGGTGGTTGAGAGTAGGTAAGAGAGATGAGGGAGTTGGTGGTGGGGTAGGTGATGAAAGGTGGGCGCTGGCGGTAGGTAGCCGGGGTGGAGAGGGGGGCGAAGGAGGGTGAAGGGGTGGACGAGTGGGCGAAGGGTGCGTGAGTACAGGTAAGTGCGATCCGTGTCGCTCGCGCCAGTTTTCTGCGCGAGTGGTTGCCGGCGGTGGGCGGGGCGGCACAAGGGGGGCGGGGGGGAAGGGAGGCGGCGGAGGGAGGGTATGAAGGGTGGTTGAGGGGGCGAGTTAGAGGGTTGGTGAGGGACGGTAATTAGTGGGAGGTGATGACGGGTGGGCGCTGGCGTTGGGCGGAGCGGGGCGGTGGGCGGCTGGTGGGCGGGGAGTGGGACGATGGTGGGCGAAGGGTGGGTGAGGGCAGTCCGTGTGCGCGGTCGGGCCAGTTTTCTGCGCTGGCGATGGGCGGGGGCGGCGAGGGGGTGTGGGAAGGGGGCGGCTGACAGAGGGTGAGGGGGTGGGTGGAGAGGGGAGTTAGAGGACTGATGAGGGGGTTGGTGGTGGAGGTGATGAGGGGTGGGCGGTGCCAGCACGGGCGCCGCGGTGGACGTCCGGGGGGGAGGGGGTTGGCGAGGGAGGGTGGAACGGGTGGACGTGCTGTGATGAAAGGTGGGTGAGGGTAGGTAAGAGGGCTAATGTGGAGGTTGTTGGATGAGGTGTTTGAGGGAATATGAGGGAAGGGATGGTGGGGGCTATCGAGAGAGAAGGAGTGACTTGTCGGTGATGGGCAAGTTAAAAGGCAAGTAAGAGAGCTGGTGAATGGCTAGAACATGAGATGGGAAACGAGGCGTTTATGAGAGTAAGGGGAGGTATGTGTGGGTGGGTGTAAGGGATGAGGTAGGGTGGGGAAAGGGTGGTTGTGGGCTACTTTGGAGGATGAGCATGCTGTCTATTAAGGTAAAGGAACAAATGTGTGGCATTGTGAACAGAAGTGCTGATAGGTCAGAGAGTGCAGAGGAAGCATGTCGAAGGGTGATTCAGTGGAGTTCGGTTCGTATTTGGGAAGGAAAAGAGAAGTGAAGTGTACGAGTAAGAATAACTAAATACAAGGAAGCAGAAAACATGACCATTTCTAAGTGTTCTTGTTGTGAATTCGTAAAATGAGCACAAACGGCGTGGCAAAAAACATGATAGGGAACACTGAAAGATGTAAAATGATTAAGAAACTGATGAGAGTGATAAGTAAATCTGCACAGATTACACTATTAAATATAACACACGACAAATGTCTGCAGAAAAACTAACAATCTTTCACGAAAGAATGATATTGTGTTAGTGTTAAAAAAATCAAAGTATCAGAGCAAAGCGAGGAAGCAAAGAGGGTGTTCGGGCCCACAGCAAAGCAGAAATAAATACGTTCACAAGCAAGGCAGAACAGTTGAATTGCGTAATCGGCAGAGCGCGGCCGTTGAGTAGGTGTCACATATCGCCTTCACATCCGTTGTTCCGCGTATTCTCCCAACGGACGGCAACGGACGAGCGTGGCCGCTCGTACGTGCCCGCCTGCCCCAACTCGCCCCCACAGCTTGGTCCGTTGGAGGAGCAACGGACAAAAACTGCCAGATCTTTGCAAATCCAGATCAAATGGGAAATGGTAATTGGCCATCGCCATCCCCACCTCTGCACGCGTGTGAGCCCTTTCCTAACGTCTCTGCCCCACCGAATTCGGCTTAACCGACTTCGTTAGTCCGCATAAAGACACCGTGCAAGATAGACGCGTGTGTTAGGGCTCCGCGCAGTAGCGTGTAAAGAATCTATAATCGTGCAAATGAGCTGCATACGGCTCGCACATAAATTGTTTAATCGTGGCAGTGCACGCTTTAATTGTGTCTGTCGCTCTTGCGTGGATTTGCGCCCGCAATTTTGGTTGAACTATGTAACTCGCGGCTGCTTCTGGTCGGCGTAAGGTAGCCACGGCGGTCCAAGGTGTCACTACAATGACTACGCTTGGACAGGTGTATTAATGCACCAAGAGAAAGTTTCATCTTAATTCTGTGCTTCTTGTGCATTTACTGTGTGAATACTGTACATTTACTTATTAAATATGTTTGTGCTGGAAATTTGCTCGTATATGCATCCTGCACTCCTGCGCCAATCCCAAGAGCTATCAAAGGGTTTCGGGACTACTGTACTTCAACAATACAGTCCATTCATACAGTCCACTCATGAACATTAAGTGTATAGTAGCCCCGAACAGAGGGAAACAAAAAAAACACATAAACACCCACGATAAAATGTCAGAGGGCCGTCAGAGAAATGGAAAAAACACCCCGAAGACTATAATTTCGCAAAGAATATTCAAAATAACTTTCAAACACGCATTGAGAAGACTGACCAATATTTAACAGAGATAAATTACCGACAAGAGGAATTTGAATACTTCTCGTGGAAAGAATTAAATGATAGTAGAGGTATTTTGCTTCTTCAGAACTCAAAACTAAAACGGTTTCTCCAGTAAAATACACAAATCTTTTTATACAACTAAACACCGAAGATATCAGTTGTTAAAAAGATATCAGTATTAAAATAATAATTCAAACTTCACAATAATACATTTTTAAAAGTATTATTAATGTTAACGGTTGGTTTTGCATGAGTCTCCAGAGGCAGCTCTTGTATTGTATCATCCATTGATGTATCAGTAGACGTAGTTGTAATTTCTTTTATTGCTTTGTATTGTATATTGCTTTTGCATTGTAAATGTAGATGTGTTGTAAATCAGTACGCTTATGACTACCACCTGCAAATCAGCCAATAGTAGCCAAATAAATATTACTTTTAGTATTAATAATAATAGTAATAATAATAATGGACAAACTATCTACAAGATGTCACTGTTCATGACATCGTAACATCCAGCATTGACATCCTTCGAACATTCTAAAAATATACAAAAGATAGCAGAAATATTCTAACACATCAACCCAGAGTTTAGCAACCGGAATGCGTAGTAAAACCCAGAACACGCACTCGCGTAGCAGCTAGCCGTAAAACGCACGCGAGGAACTAATTACCCGCAGGTTATTTCTACCCCGCGTCACCCGGAAAGAGGGGCGAGCAGCATCGAATGCTAAGCGCCCACCGCACCGAAAAAGAGTCGGCGGCCGGGTTGGGGGCAGGGGTCCGCGCCGGGGGGCGTGTCCCGGGCCTAATGGCCGCGGGTCACCTGATCGCCCCCCCTCCCCCGCCCCCGCCCGGGGCGGCGGGCCGCGGAAAAGGCGCGGCGGCCGCGCTTTCGCGCCACCCGCGAGCGCAAAGCTGCGATTACAAGGGAATACTATAATGGAGGCGGCAGTTTTCAAGCTCCCGCGCTTTCCCTCGCGCGTTCAACCGCCCACGGCCGGCGCCGCCCCCCGCACTCGTTTGCCCCAGCCCCCCCCCCGCCCCGAGCCGAACAGCCGGCATCAGTCCGCCGTTCGCCGCATCGCGTAACTGTCTGCCCTTCTCCCTGCCTGCCGCTCCCCGTGAAGCCCGCTCCCTGTCGCCCGTTCCCTGTCGCTCACTTCCTGTCGCCCGCTCTCTGTCACCCCGCTTCCTGTCCTCCTGCCCCCTGTCGCCCCCTTTCTGTCGTCACCGCTCCCTGTCGCCTTGCTACCAAACGCTCTGTTCTCTGTTGCCCCGCCCCCTGTGCGCCTGCCCCCTGTCGCCCCCATTCCCTATCACCACCCCTCCTAGTCGCCTCTCCTCTCTCCCGTAACTCCTCCCTGTCGCCACCCCTCCCTGTCGCTCCCCTCCCTGTCGCTCCCCTCCCTGTCGCCCCCTCCCTGTCGCTCCCCTCCCAGTCGCCACTCCCCACAGACCCCACTCCTCCCTGTCTCCGCGCCCTCTGTCGCCCCCGCTCCCTGTCTAATCAGACCTAATGCCCGTCTCCGTGTTGCCTGCATCACTCCACCGCTCTCCCCCTTCACTTTACCAACCCCTCCCCGCCACCCCATCCACCCTGATCGGTGTCAGCCTCACCCAGCCCTATCCGGATCGGCCCGGGCAGTTCCACATACACAGTCCTCCCGTTCCGCCCCGCCCCAACTGGTTCCCTCCATTGCTCACCGCCCCGCCCCGTCTCCGCGCATCCTCTGTTCGCTGCCCCACCCCGCCTCGCCTCAGCCCCCGCTCCTTCCGCTGCTCGCCGTTCCATCCACTCCTCGCTGCCCCACTCTGCTGCTCGCCGCCTAGTCTCCCACGTCCTCGTCCCGCTCCGTTCCTCCCCTCCCCTACTTAGCTCCTTGCAGACCCATTTCTCCCCATCACGCCTCTGATCTTTCTGCTTCTCCTCGTCCCCTATCTACTTGTCCCACTCCTCCCCGCCTCGCCCTCGCCATCCTCTTGCTCCCATCCCGTTCTGCTGCCCACCACCCCGCCTCGCACCGCTTCTCTCCGCCCGTTTTAACCCATCGCCGAGACCTCCTCCCTGTTCCTCCCCACTCCCTAGCACCTGCCCCATCCCAACCTGTTCCGCCCCTGTGCTGCTGTGCCGCTCGCCTCCCCGCCCCACTCCTCGCCATCTGCTGCTCGCGCCTTGCGTCACCCCGCGCCGCGCCGCAAAAACCGTCCCGAACGGAACACATGTAATTACCCCTGCTGCCCTTTAATCGTTTTTCAAGCTCTCGGTTTACAAATTGTTTAACACGACGCGATTACAGCGGCGCGCGCGGTGCGGCGCGGGAGTAGAAAAAAAGCGCGCGCAGGGCGAGAGTGCCCATCGCGCGGCGGGCGAACTGCTCGTGGCGGCGCCACCGCCACCACGCCACCGCCGCCGCCGCCGCCGCCGCCGCCGCCGCTGCCACCATCGCCGCCTCTACCGCCGCCACTGCCACTGCCGCCACCATCGCCGCCATCGCCACCGCTACTACCTCTGCCACCATCGCCACCGCCGCCGCCACCTCTGCCACCATCGCCGCCTTTACCGCCGCCACTGCCACTGCCGCCACCACCGCCACCGCCGCTGGTGCCACCACCGCCGCCACCGCCACCGCCACCGCCATCGTCGCCGCCACCGCCATTGCCGCCGTGGCCGCCACCAATGCCACCATCGCCGCCACCGCTACCAACACCATCGCCGCCATCGCCGTTATAGCTGCCATCATCTCCGCCACCTCTACCAACACCATCGCCGCCATCGCCGTTATAGCTGCCATCATCTCCGCCACCGCTACCATCACCGCCGCCACCGCCGCCGCCACTGCCGACACCGTCACGGCCCCACCACTGTCGCGGCCACCGCCACCGCCATCGTCGCCATTGCCACCGCCACCATCGCGTCACCGCTGCCTCCTCGCCCCCCAACGCCGCCGCCACCGCTACCGCTAACTTCGTTTCCCTCCCGTCGCCCCAGGCGAAGCTCGTGCGGGCCAAATCCAAACACGCGGTTCAACGAACGCTTTTCGACGTAATACCATTCGTCAGATTACGATGCGTTAATGCGCACTTCACGTTTCACCTTCGAGCGGTTTTCGTCACGAAAGGATTTTGTGTAATTATGAAAATGATTAATAGAGCACGAGTGGGGTAAAAATGTGTGGTCAGTTACAAGCTTGTCAATCTCAATTGTTTATTCTGTTGTTGGCTTTTTTTGTGTTTTTCCTAAAATTCATTTTTGTTGAAAGACATGATCTTCAAAAGAAAGTACGGTTTACATGAACGTGACAAAAGTAATGTAAATTCAACCCCACTGCTCTCTATCGCATTAAATACTGATCAAAGTACTAATTAAAAATTAAGGAATTGTATTAGCATATCACTGATCTACGTAAATAAAGGTGTTGAAATATCAACGAAAATATTTATAGATAACGTCGACTCCGATTAGTGAGCTCGGGTGTAGTGAGCTCTCGGTTATAGTGAACTTAAGTCAATGGTCCAGTTTCACTTACATTACAAAGAAGTATAACAAGATTCGGTTATAGTGAACTCTGAACCTCGGCGATAGTGAACGTAGGAGATACGTCCTGCAAATTAATCCTTTCACGGAAAAATAATATATCGCCTCAGTGCCACAAAATCCAACACTAGGTAGCTTGGAAAAATATCGTCGGCCGAGGAGATATCAAAGAAATCTCCCCTGAGATGGAGGTAATAGACACAGACTGGGGACCTACATGATGAGTGTTTAAGGTGCAAGAGGCATGGAAGGGTGTCAAGACAGCATTGCAATACTTAAAAGACCGAGTACACTGCATAATCAAGTACAGAGAGAGCACAACCTCTGGACAAGGATCTAGAGAAATTGCCAATGGAAAATGTACGCAGCAAACAATTAAAAATATTGGATTTTGTAAGGACAAATAAAGATTTTGAAATTTTCAGTTCGGGCTGTTAATGTATTTTGCTATATCTCTATATTAATAAAATAGATAATTGTGGAGAAATTCTTTTTAATTTTAATACCATCGGTTATAGCGTACCTCTGATATAGTAAACCAAAAATATTAGTCCTCGGAAGTTCACAATAAACGGACTGTATTTATTTAGATCTAATCACAGAAATTGGTTTGTGAAGGGAAAAAAATCAAATATATCACGCACAAAAGTCAATTTTTATTAGTCCTACTTTTTTCGCAATTTTCATTCTTTTATTTTCTTTAAAAATTCACAAATATAATTTCTCTCATTAAGTTGCCATGCTCAGATGCTCGTTATTGTTACTTCCATCTTATCCAAAATAGTATTTCTTCAACCACACTAATATATGCACCTGATCACTTCTGCTTTGACAGAAATCTCCAATTCTGTTTCTAAACCCGCTCGCTGTAAACTGTGTGGCTTACTTTATTTTCCGAAAATCGTATAGCAGGAATTCCGATCATATTGGATATGTAGTATACAAAGATACACTCTTCTCAACACGCAAAACGTACAGGTTCTTTCTAAAAGCTAAATAACTGAAGAAAAGTGTTGAGATTTTCGCTACTGAAAAATGATTATCCACTACTCGAAGGTTTTGCGCGTTAAAAATAAAATACATTCAGGAAATAATGATTATTTGTTGATTTTGACTAGTACATTACTTTCTCGAACACATAGAGTTGTTACAATCTATATTTTGAGGATCCTTGACATCTGAAATGTTTTTCTTCAAACATTTGACCATTCTTCTTTGAAAACACTAGCGCCTAAACTGTACACAGGGTTTGCATCAAAATTCATATTCCCTTATTGATCTCACTAATATTGTTGCTTCTTGCACTTGAAACGAATATTTTAATTGTTTAGGTACTTCTATACATGAAATTTCAAACATTCAGAGTTTCTGAAATGTGGTTCTAAGTGTTTTGTTCCAGTAGAGCAGAGCCGCTCAAGCAGAGCAAATTGGCAGCGCGAAGCCGTGTTGTCAGCCGAGAGCGGGACACCGGAGCCCGAGCGTTGCGCGCCTGGCGATAACCTCTGATACAGTGTCCCGGTAACTCCAGTCGCGGAAACATGGAAGTCCACGCGAGCACTCACAGACAAAAGCACATACACCGACAATTTTCAATGCAGTTTGGGAAGAAAAGTATCTTTTCGCCGACTACGGCAGCTATGCCAAATGTTAAGTTTACATAAAGGGTTTCACGTGAAGAAGTTTAATTTTCAACGACATTATACATTAAATCATGCTGATGAAAATGACAAGTACGCTGAAGAAGAACAAAAGGAAATTTTCAGTGTTCTGAAAAACAATGCCTCACTAGAAGTACGTTTTGGGTGTATTTTGATGTTCTTATGTTGTTTTGGCAGTAAAATAACACAATACAAAAGAATTTAATTCAGGGACCGAATACCGAAATAATAGCGGTAAAGGTATTTATACCGGTATAGAAATACCTTTACCTCTATTATACCTCTATTCAAAATACCTTAAAAAATACCGGTATAAGACGTCAAATACTGGTATTTTTAGAGGTATTTTACCTTTATTCGACGTCTATACCGGTAAAATACCTCTATTTAGAGGTATTTTACCGGTATTTTCTCATGAAAATACCGGTATTTTCATGACAAAATACCGGTATTTCAGTAGAATCATACAGGTTTCGAAGGGAAACAATCTGACGTGTAGGCGCGCGAACGCGCGTGTGGGAGCGCGAACGCGCGTGTGGGAGCGCGAACGCGCGTGTGGGAGCGCGAACGCGCTTGTGGAGTCGTGCGAGCGTGTAAGGGAACGAACGCGCGTGACGGGGCGCAAAACGCGCGTGGGATCGCGCGCGCGTGTGGGCGCACGAACGCGCGTGGGCGCACAAACGCGCGTGGGCACACGAACGCGCGTAGGCGCACGAACGCGCGTGGGCGCACGAACGCGCGTGGGCGCACGAACGCGCGTGGGCGCACGAACGCGCGTGTGGGAGCGCGAACGCGCTTGTGGAGTCGGGCGAGCGTGTAAAGGAACGAACGCGCGTGTCGGGGCGCAAACGCGCCGGGGGTCGCGCGCGCGTGTGGGCGCACGAACGCGCGCGTGGGAGCGCGAACGCGCGCGTGGGAGCGCGAACGCGCGTGTGGGAGCGCGAACGCGCGTGTGGGAGCGCGAACGCGCGTGTGGGAGCGCGAACGCGCTTGTGGAGTCGTGCGAGCGTGTAAGGGAACGAACGCGCGTGACGGGGCGCAAACGCGCGTGGGATCGCGCGCGCGTGTGGGCGCACGAACGCGCGTGGGCGCACAAACGCGCGTGGGCACACGAACGCGCGTAGGCGCACGAACGCGCGTGGGCGCACGAACGCGCGTGGGCGCACGAACGCGCGTGGGCGCACGAACGCGCGTGTGGGAGCGCGAACGCGCTTTGTGGAGTCGGGCGAGCGTGTAAAGGAACGAAACGCGCGTGTCGGGGCGCAAACGCGCCGGGGGTCGCGCGCGCGTGTGGGCGCACGAACGCGCGCGTGGGAGCGCGAACGCGCGCGTGGGAGCGCGAACGCGCGTGTGGGAGCGCGAACGCGCGTGTGGGAGCGCGAACGCGCGTGTGGGAGCGCGAACGCGCGTGTGGGAGCGCGAACGCGCGTGTGGGAGCGCGAACGCGCGTGTGGGAGCGCGAACGCGCGTGTGGGAGCGCGAACGCGCGTGTGGGAGCGCGAACGCGCGTGTTGGGAGCGCGAACGCGCGTGTGGGAGCGCGAACGCGCGTGTGGGAGCGCGAACGCGCGTGTGGGAGCGCGAACGCGCGTGTGGGAGCGCGAGCGCGCGTGTGGGAGCGCGAACGCGCGTGTGGGAGCGCGAACGCGCGTGTGGGAGCGCGAACGCGCGTCTGGGAGCGCGAACGCGCGTGTGGGGACGCGAACGCGCGTCGGTTGGGCGCCAACGCGCGCGTGTGGGAGCCCGAACGGGCCACTGATCGGACATTATCTTTTGTTCCTAATCCTTTCGCCTTAAATACACACTCTTTCACGCTCTACACTATTAGACCTCAGGAGACTAGTCAGAGTGTGTTCCTATTAACGATTGAATGATTATAAGTGATTCCGAGCGCGGCAATTGATAATCCCGTAAGTGCAGGGCGTTTTCTACGAGAGGTGGCAGTGATCTTCCTCATTGCATGGCAAGATCAGGCGCCGACGTACCGTCGATTAGCGGGATTTCCCTAAACCAGGTATCTCCCACCAGCGCCCCCCTCCCCAGCCGGCAAAAGCTCCCGCGCGGTCTTCCGGCATGTATGGCAGTGTAATGCATGCTAGTGTAAGTGTAAGTGAAGGGGTGAGGATAGGACAAGAGGAAGGAAAGATCGCGCGCGGTCGGTGGCCCGTCTATTAGGGTACTGCTCCGGCATTCCTCTGATATTGTTCGGAGAAACCAAGGAAAACTACCGATTAGAGCAGCCGGCCGCTAGAATTCTCCTCGGCCCGCGCGCGATCTTTCCTTCCTCTTCCTTGTCCTATCCTCACCCTCAAAACTCATAAATATGAAATTTAAGTGCTGTGAAGTATGGCAAGTAGTTTTTAAAACAATTGCAACGTGCCGCCTCTCGAAGTGCAGACATCGCCGCGCGTGGTCGGGCCTGCGGCCTCTGCCAGGATATGACCTTCGACATCAGTTGTGAAAGAACGAAGGCGACAGAAATCTGACATCGGTTGATAAGACTTCACGCAACGTTCCTTGGCGCATTCCGATTCTCGGAATCAGTTCCCCTTTGTAAGAACTGCGAGGGCTGCGCCGTTGCGTAGGCAGTTTCCGGAGGTCAGCGTTTCGACCCACGAGCGTCTCCGGTTCGGCAGAGGATAACGCACTCGACCTACATACTCCACGCTATTAATTTCTTTTCGCAGTGAGTAGAATTGAAATATGAGAGATGGATGTTTGACCGTAGGCCCCAACAAACGCTTTGCCGAATGTGTACTGTGTGTGTGTGTGTGTGTGTGTGTGTGTGTGTGTGTGAGAGAGAGAGAGAGAGAGAGATAAATCGAAAGAGAACGAAAGAGAGAAAGAGAAAGAAAGAGCGAGTGTATATAGCGCGTGGGTGCATAGAGCGTGAGTGTATAGCGCATAAGTGTGTAGCGCGCGTGTGAGAGGTGCAAGCGTGTGTTAGGCGCTCGCGTTTATTCGGCTCGCGCGTTTGTTCGGCGCGCGCGTTTATTCGGCTCGCGCGTTTGTTCGGCTCGCGTATTTGTTCGGCGCGCGCTTTTGTTGGGATCGCGCGTTTGTTCGGCGCGCGCGTTTTTTCGGATCGCGCGTTTGTTCGGCGCGCGCGTCTAATCGGATCGCGCGTCTAATCGGATCGCGCGTTTAATCGGATCGCGCGTTTGTTCGGCGCGCACGTGTGTTCTAATCGCGCGTTTTGTTCGGCGCGCGATTTTGTTCGGATCGCGCGTTTGTTCGGCGCGCTCGTTTGTTCGGTGCGCGCGTTTTGTTCGGTGCGCGCGTTTGTTCGGCGCGCGCGTTTGTTCGGCGCGCGTGTTTGATGCGCGCACGTGTTGGCGCGCGCATGTGTTTGGGGCGCGTGTGTTTGGCGCGCGCGTGTATGGGCGCGCGCGTGTGGTTAGCTCGCGCGTGGGTTTGCCGCGAGCGCGTGTGGTACGCGTTTGTAGCGCGCGCGCGTTTGTGGCGCGTGTGTGGAGCACGCGGCACTATTTCCATTGAAAATACCGGTATAATACCGGTATAACCTTTATGGACGTCCATACCGGTATAGACGTCCTATAAAGGTATTTTACCGGTATAAAAGAATAAAGGTATTTTATACCGGTATGAAAAAATACCGGTATTTTACCGGTATTTTTACCGGTATTCAATACCTTTTCGGTCCCTGATTTAATTTCATTGCATACCGATACTACAACGTAAGCATTTAGGAAAAGAACTTCCTACAAAACCGTTTTCCAAAATTGCATCTGAATACTCCTCGATTGTTAAGTGCGTTTGGATCAACATACAACTGTGAGCAATTTTTTGCTTCTTTGAAAATCTGTAAATCTCGAATGAGAAGTACAATTGCAGATCACAATGGGAAATGCATGTTACGGCTCAATAGCACCATGCCATCTCTTCCAAATATTGAAAGTATATTGCGAAAAAAATATTTAAAAGATGTAATTAGAGTATTTGATTTTGCAATCAACTTCATTTTTTATGTTAATTTCCTTTACTTTTAGTATTTTTTTCCTAGTTTATTTAATAACATTTTTTGTGCAACCTTTATAATACTTTTCATATTCAGCAGCATGATAAACTGTGTAATGTCACCGCTATTAAATTTCTTTATGTTATTGAGCACTTGTTTTGCAACTAAACATTTGGCATTGCCGGCGCAATCTGCAAAAAGATACTTTTCTTCCCATGCTGCATTGCAAATTGTCGTGTTTTTAATTTCCAAATCACACTAATATGTTTATATCTAGTAACTGTTCCAATAAATGTTACAAAAGTATTTTACTGTTTTTTTTTTCTGTCGTAATATCCTTTCCCAGAGCAGTGAGACTTTTTCATTCCGAAAAACGTAAAATACCCCGTAGAAATACGACGCGACCCACTGTGCCACACGCCACCGATCGATATTTGATGACGTCATTCGCTCTTTCTGCGGCGGAAGAGGAGAGAGCAACCGACTGCTCCTCCTCGGAGCAAATGGTTGAGCGGCCCTGCAGTAGAGCAAAGTTCGCTTACAAAAATAGCGCAGGATCATTTTTCGAAAATTGAAAAAGTTAAAAATATTTTACCTCATACTTCTATTAGTACATTACGTACGTGTATATTTGGTTCTTAATAAAATATGTTCGTAAATCAAGTGTAAATAATTTCATGTTTGTATAATATTGTTTGAAAATATGAGTAGTTTTTCCCTAATTTTGAGTGGAATCGTTGCAATTGAAAAAATATACTTAACAAGATTTTCTTCAAGACGATTTTTTTCCTGCTTCAAAAATAAGTCAGATTTAGAAAATAGCAAATAGTCAATTTTCTTTGAACATGTCCGTCACCATTAGTGCTGAAGACAGAGCTTTCTTTGTTAATGCCAAATGCTCCTCAATATTAGATCATTTTATTTACAATTGTTTTCAAACGTTTTCGTTTAATTTTGTAAAAATTAATATCAGTTTCATGCCAGGTCAGAATACGCGTAAATGCCAGTGCTGCGGCAGAACATCGCTGCGGAACGTTTGATGCGGGGCTAGTTACTGCATTAAATCATTCTTCAGATGTTTGTCTCTGAATAGAACGCAAGATTTATTGTTTTAATGTATTACTGCTACTGTATCCATATAACAATGTGTGTAATAAAATCATCATAGGTGGGCACGAAATGCCAGAACGTTGACTGCCGAAATAATTACGGTCCCGAGCTGCACGCACTTGGTTTGGAAAGGAGATTTTGAAGAGATGGCTGAAGTAGTAGAAAAGACATTACAATATTATTGTTAGCACATTTTGCTCGGCGCGGACAAGTTCCTGCGACTTCCGCCCACCTGGGCACTCTTTGGAGTGCTTCCCGCTAAATTATGGGAGTTCCATGCTAGACCAGGGTGTCATGGGGGCGCCAATTCCAAAATTCGCGCGTCCCACTTAAAAAAAAAAATCCATCATCAATCAATCAATCAATCAATGAAATGGAATGAAGACATTAATTAAATCATTGTTTCCCCGCGCCTTGAAGCATGTGACAGCTCTTCCGCCGCCCTGCCAGGTTGCAATCAGCTACCCTCGCCGCCGACACCGGTGACGTCACTACATCACCACCGTCACCGCCGCCACCAACACCATCGCGCCGTCGCGCCCGTATCTCTCCCCCCGCCTACGTCCGCCCCCCGCCGCCAGCTAGCCGGCTGCCCGCCCCTCTGCGCCCTGCCCGGGGTCGAACCCGGGGCACGGCCAGAGCATGTGCGGCCAGCGGGCGACACAGCTGGTGGAGTGTGGGCCAAGCGGATGGAGCTATGGTGGACCGGGAGCATGAAGCATCCACGGCGGTGAAGGGCATTTTTCACGATTTCTGCATTGAGACCCTCTACTGGACAGCGGTGTGATTTGTAGGAGCGGTGGTGCTGTGACAGTGGTGTGGTTCGACAACCCGGCCATGTGTGCCTCGTAACCTTTCAATGTTACATTCATTTGGTTTTTGCTTGCTGTGTTAGTCAGGTAGCATCGCTTGGTCAGTGTGTGCCTTTAATTTTGTGTTTCGCAACACTGCAAGAGTTTTGTGAAATTGTTAAAGTTTTGTGAAATTATTATTAAAGTTTTTTGTATTCTTTGACAATTATAGTATCTCATAATAATAGTTGTTAACAATAATACAAAAAATATCGCTAGCTTGATTTTCCAAGTGGTTGTGATCTGTTTGAAAACTGGCAGGTTTGTTCATACGGAAATTCGTACAAGTTTAGTCAAATGCGCAACTACGATATTTAGATTTAGTATAACTCATTATGTAATACAATGCACAATACACTTGCACGAATAGGTTGTACCGAAAATTAAAATCTTGCTCTTCCCACAGAATTACTAATTTTCAGTTTAGTCTCAGATTTTTTGTAAGAAATCTAGAAGAGCTTATGGATCAAACAAGAATTCTTCCTAAATGTCAATATATTTCTTTATTAATGAAAGGTATCCAATGTTTTTATGACAGTCCTTTATTACCAGCAACTACGCGACGTTTCCTAACAGGGTTAGTTACATCTCAGGTTACTGCAAACGCAAGCTGCACTGTGGCTATCGTCTTAAAATAATTATTCATCCCAGAAATCATGTTTTTCATCATACGTCATTGCTTGTTTGTTCGTTAAACTGAAGTACTGTTGAAAAATATATTGACTCAAAATATTTTCTCACACTTGCTCAATTTATCACACTTAAGACATTTCATCCTCAGGCGTTCACATCCATTTTAGGCAAATCGCTGCTTTTTTCTCTGGTCCTAAAATAAAATGAAAATAATCTGCTGATGGAAGGCAACATGGAGAGTCGAGGGGGAACCGGGCTGATATCTGACAGTTGACCTGCGAACTCAAGTTACGAATTTCTCGCAGTTGGAGGTTTGCGGAGAGTATAATTTCTTCGCAAAAACAGCACTTGAGGTGTCTGATTTCAGTAACGAGGTTCCAAGTGAGGAGCGTGGTTGGTTCATATTTCATACCGAGTGTTTCTGCAGAGAACTGCGACTTTCCTTCTTGACAAAACTCATTTCAGCTGCAAGGAAGACTGCAAAAGGGGTCTCTTTGGGGAGTTTCTCTTCAGTCAACCATTTGATGCAATTGTGGAAATTTTCACAGGCCTTCTCACAAGTAAAATAAAAGGTCTGCTTTCTTATACAGTAAATTCTCGTTATCACGAACTAGCTTAACACGAATTTCGCAGTAACACGAACAAAACTTCGGTCCTGGTAAGGAATTACGGTAATACAGACTTCTATAGTACTCGGATAACACGAATTTTTGTACCATGACGTCCGATTATTTCGGTCCCTCGGAATTCATGTTAATGACGGTTTACTGTATTTCATTCGTAATACTGACATATTTCAAGGCAAAGGACATTGTTTTAATCATTCAACAAACAGAACTAACGAATATAAATGATTTTAGAATTATGTATCACATTTGAAATTTTTCACCTCAGTTAATAAATGAAGTGTATTATTTGATTCAATCCCGTTCTTCTTATAAATGTCACATCTGAGCATCACTAATAATTCTGAGTCTTAATAAATTAATTTCAACATGGTCAAAGAAAATTTAATAATGAACTTGGCGAATTAAATTCTTATTGTATTTGTAGATATAATAAGGGGAAGAACACATATGTTCTTTTCTGTCATTGAGTGCAATGAAAATGAAAAAAGTTGTATTTTATTTCCCAATCCATCAATCAAGTAATTAGTCCTCCATCGATTAATTACTAAAAAATCAGAATTATTGAAGATTTATTTAAACCGAGTTTACACAGATAAATGAGGTTGTACGCTTTGGCTTTTTCATTTATTGAATAGTAAGAGAAATCATGAGGAGTTAACGTTAGAAGGGGAACAATGTTTTTGATCATCGAAAAAAGTTACAGTGTTTTGACATAAATTTAATGAACAAATGTTATTGTCGTTTACGACAGGGAGCATCCGACTGAAAAGAAAGCGAATAAATAAGTCATAGGTATTAACGAAGTAGAAGGATAAAAAACAATGATAACGGGAAAGTAGAGGAATCTCAAAACTTCAACGTACGGCTGATAAAACACCTTCACACCCTCGCAACGACTCCTCGTATTTTACTTGAGAACACTCACGCGGACACGGTGGGGCGTGACACTTGACGTACAGCCGAACGTCTTCAGACGAATACGCGTGTCCACTTCTATTTACGGGCAGCGGGCGGTCGATAAGACGGGGAGGGGCGATACGGCACGCGGCGGATAGGGCACGACTCCCCGCGCGCCTCGACGTGGGCGTGGGGTGTAACGCGACCGCTCCTGCGTGCCGACCACGCCCTCTGACGCCTCTGCGTGGACATACGCCCGCGCCGTCGCGCTGCCTTCACCACCGCACTAGACTCACTTGACACGGAGAGTAGCGCATTGCATTGTTCCACCATTTTACGTCCAGTTGACAGGAGAATCGGAACTGTGTGATACTGTGTGTGTTGAGGACCAAGAATCTATCTCAAACCAACATTATCATTCTTGAATATTTTCATAATGTCACCAATTGCCATAATTTCCTAATTGTTGCCTGGCGGGACTATCGTGTGAGAGGATATTAAATGGCGGCGTTTGCGCTACGCTGTATCTAGGGAGGCAACACAACACTAGAGTTCCTAGACACGGAGAGTAGCACAACTCTAGAGTTGCTAGACACGGAGCAACCGCCGCTATTTAATATCCTTTCTCCCGATAGACCCACAAGGCGGCAGACAGGAACTGAAGGAAAACTATAACAATTGGTAACGTTATGGAGATGTTTAGGATTATTAACATTGATTTGGGATAGATGGTTCTCAATATACAGAATATCTCACAGTTCTAATTCTCTTAGCAACTGGATATAAAATGGCGGGATAGGTGGAACAATGGAATGCGCTACTCATTGTACCTAGGGACTCTAGACACCGCACTACGGTTCCTAGACACGGAGAGTAACGCATTCCATTGCTGCACTGATACCGCCATTTTATGTCCAGTTGTCAGGAGAATTAAAACTGTGGGATATTCTGTGTCTGGAGAACCATCAATCTATCCCAAATCAATTTTAATAATCGTAAATACCTCCATAATGTCACCAATTGTTATAATTTTCCTTGAGCTTGTGAATGCTGCCTGGAGAGGCTATCAGGTGAGGGGATATTAAATGGCGGCGGTTGCGCTGCGCTATGTATCTAGGGAAACTACATCACAGCCCCAACAAAGGCACGCCCTGACCACATCGCACTCCGCAGCCGTTGCTCCGAGCGCATCGTACCGGGAATGAAGGCTCAGGGCATCAACTGATGTCACTGCAGCACTAGCTTCTCAACTAGATCGAATTCAGTTGCTGTCTGGAGATTTCTAGCAGCTGGCTGGTCTGATCGTAGTTTTCTGTGGTTTCTCCGAGCAATATCAGGCGAATGTCGGTGCAGTACCCTAATAAACGGGCTGTGGACCGGGCGCGATGTTTCATACCTCTTCCTTGTCCTATCCTCTCCCCTTACTTACACATACTTATAGTCTCATGCACTACACTTCCACATATGCCGGGAGGCTGGTCGGAAACTTACAGCTTGTCCCGGCTGGGGCGGGGCCCCACTCGTGGGAGATACCTGGTTGGCGAAAACTCCGCTTGTCGACGATAGGTCCGCGCCGGATCTTGCCATCCAGCGGAGGAAGACCACTATCACTACCTCATCCCGAGGAAAACACGCACTGCACTTACGGGACCAAAAACCCTAGTAATTCACGCAACCGGAATCACTAACAATCAAACAATCCGAGCACATTGCACCAACCTACACTAATCCACACCACCGCACCACTGCACTCAGGCCAACTCAAATTCAGTCAGGCGCCAATCCAAATACAATACGCGCCAGCCAGGATCCAATCTCGCTCACACGAATTTCATCTTCCCCTATCCGATTCCAAGCTCCATCGATCCGAATCCAATCTCCGTCAAGCACGCCAACCCGAATCCAATACACTCGAATCCAACACACTTGAATCCAATACGTGCTGACTCGAATGCAAATCTGCGCCAACGCTAATCCAATGTGCGCAAACGCGAATGCAATCTGCACCAGCTCGAAAATATGTGTCAGCCCAAGCACAAACTTCGTCTTTTCGAATTCAACCTGCGCTACTTCGAATCCAATTTGCACGTATCCGAATGCAATTTCAGCAATCCGATACGAAGTTCTTCTTTCCAAATCCAATACCCATCAATCAGAATCTAATTTCCGTCAATCCAAATCCAATCTGTCCTAATCCGAATTCAATCTACGCCTACCCTAATCCAATTTTCGACTTATCAGATCCAAACTGCGCCTATCCGAATACAATCTGCGCCTATTTTAATACAATCGGCACCTATCTTAATACAATCTACGCCTAACCGAATCCAAACTACGCCAACCCGAATCCCATCAGCATCAATCCGAATCAAATCTGCGCCAACCTCACTCCAATCTGTACCAACCCCAGTCCAATCTGAACCAATCCCAATCCAATCTGTGCCAATCCGAGTTCAATATCCGCCAACCCGAATCCAATATACGCCGTCCCGTCCCGCCCCGCCCCGCCCGGCCCTGCCCGTCCTGTCCCGTTCCGGCCCGTCCTGTCCCGCCCCGCCCCGTCCTTCCCCATCCCACGCCATCCCTTCCGCCTCGTCCCGTCCAGTGCCATCGCATCCCGATCTTCCCCTCTCCTCCGCTTTCCAACCCGTCCCGCCTCGTCTCGACCCACCCCGCCCTGCACCGCCCCGTCTCGTCGTCCTGTCCCGCCCCTCCCCGCCCCGCGCCGTCCCGAGTCCGCTTTCGCCCCCGCCTCGCCGCCCCCGCGAGCCGCTCGGCTGCACGCGACCGCGGGGCGCGAGCGGGTCTCCCGAGGGGCGCGCGACCTTTGACCCCTGAGGGCGCTATCGCCTCCTCGCGCCGACGGCGCTATCCATCTCACCGCCTCGGCCCGCACCGCCTGCTTTCCTGTTCTCCACGTCCTCTTCCCGTCTCCGCACACATCCAGATGGGCTTGACCTGGCTCCAGGCCAGTGCCAGTCGCTATTACAGCCTTCACTTCGAGTGCGACTCCAACCAGTAAAATGTATGTTGAACCATAAAAAGGAAAATTCGTACATGAGCAAGAAACGATAATTATGCACTCTATTGGTAGCATATGAACTTGACGATATTTGAATGACATGCATCGTATTAAATCCGAAACTATATTCTCTCCATACGGAACTTTGAACATTGAAATTCATTGTAGCGTTCCTTTCCTCGGTCTAAAAGATTCCTTATTACTCAACAGTTATTCGTATTTTTTAGAAAGTTCAAGACATCATTTAAAGATACAAAACGAAGAGATAAAGTCCATTGGGAAATAAATCTTTGACTTTAATATAAGAGATGTCAGGAGAGGTTCGGAAATAAATTATAACTTTTGCAATTATCAAAATTTCAGATGTATTAATGAAAAACAAAACTAGACCATATTTATAATTGCGTAGTCTTTTATCCGAGCAAAAAATTAAAAGGAAACATTTGCAGCCATTTTCCTAAAAAAGTATACATCACAGGGACTGTATGTAAAGTACCCTAGAAAATTAATAGAACTTCATGATATCCGACGCGGTAAAACCAGACCTTACTCCCAAGAAATATCAAGATTGAGCTTAAGAGCTTATTTCACAGAGTAATGCGTTACACATCCATCCATCCATCCAAACATACATCCCGATATTCTGGTACAAATTTACAATTTCCTTGCCAATGGCATCTATTTTAATAACCTTTGGAACTACCGTATTATCAGCTTACAGCTCTTTAATCCTAACATATGTGGAAGACTTAGCTGCAAAGAAACAAACACGGATTTTAGACCGACAATTCTAAAAGGTATTGTTGAGGCTTTTTTAATACTTTTTCTCCTGTACTATATTGCAAGGAGGAAAAGCGAGAATAGAGAGGATTGCATTATATTATAGAACAAGAACGTGATTATAATTCTTCTGAGGCACAAGTAATTTGGGCGATCATTTCTTAGACCTTTTCTTTGCATTTTGAAATTGCTGAAATTAGCCCCTAGTGTTACGTAAAGGCTATTTTTCTCGGGAGTGAAATGGCATAATATTTCGTACAATTGCATTAAAGAAATAACTTTCATAGTTTCAAGATAAATTATTTTCATGTTTGAAGGAAATTCTCGGGTTCTGCAGAGCCAAAACATCAGAACATCTTTAACGATTTCAAAACTTCCAGAATTCCGATACAGTTAAACAACGTCGAACGTTGTACTTGCGACATCTGCGGGTGGATCCCTCACAGAAGAAAACCTCGAAATTCAAATGTGCCAGAGTGATTTTTACCATTTAGAAAGACAGACCAAATGCTAAGTCCAGCGCAGTCTTCTCTTCGGGCAAATAGAGCTGGGTGTAACGCGCGGGCGGAGCAGCAGAGCCTGTTGACGCTGCCGTGGCGCTCTCTGGCGGCCACCGCTGCGCCCTCCCACGCCCCGGCACCTCGCCGCGCCGCGCAACGAACGAGAAAATGACCGAAAAGGAAAAGACATATGGGGGGAAAGGGCCGAAAAGGATAGAAAAAAGGCCGAGAAGGACACAAAAAGAGACAAAAAGGACAGAAAAAGGGCCGAACAGGACAGAAACAGGGTCGAAAATAACAGAAAAGAGTTGGATAAGAGAAAAAAGGCCGAAAAGAACAGAAAAGGGACGAAAGGACAGAAAAAGGGCAGAACAGAAAAAGACCCGACAAGGAGAGAAAAAAGCCGAAAAGGACAAAAAAGGGACGAAAAGGAGAGAAAAAGGGCCGAAAATACAGAAAAAAGAACTGAAAAGAACAGAAAAGGGTCGAAAAGGACAAAACAAAACGCCGAAAAGGACAGAAAAAGGCCTGAAAAGGGTAAGGAAAGTGCACAAAACGACCGAATGCATTTGCAAAGTGCACGAATGTATTTTCGGTGTTTTGATATTGAATTGACGTCGGGACTTGGCCCGCTGATGTTTTACTGTTTTTATATTTTATTTGTTTTATGTGTTTTAACTGTATGTGTTGAATTTTTATGCACTTGAAGAGAAATCGCACACTTCACCAGAAAAGTGATGTTATATGCCCTAAATGAAATGTAACATAACAATTAGCATCATACACCATCAACTATGTGAATTATCCGTTGACACGCCGTTGACTTGGCAGTTGACACGCCAGGAAACGCGAAATAATCAATCAAGCGTCCAATAGCCAAGCAATCACCACTTGTCTCACCTCTACGTGTATCGATTCAAATGGGGTAATTTCCAGTGGAAAGGTGAACATCTTAAATTTCCTTCAGGATTCCCCGGTTTGTCCCGACCGTTTCGGTTTATACGTTCAATTATTTTTGAAATGTGAATCAACGAATCGTCGCGTAGTCTGTAAGAAGCAACAACAATAATAATTATTTATGATACAAATGGTAAAAGGGGCAACTTATTTAGGGAGGAGGAAATGTAGCGACATGAAGCGGAGTGGCTCTATCCTAGGAGCGTGTCGCGAACTACCCCTTCGAGGCAACCTCTACCAGCGAGGCACCGCCCCAAGCGGACTAGCTGTGGAGCTCCCGAATTGCATTCCGACATGTGTGGTGGTGTAGTACTGCACGTCCGTGTAAGTGCGTGTACGTAAAGGTTGAGGATAGGATAAGGGGAAGGAAAGATCGCGTGCGGTCCGTTGCCCTTTTGTTAGGGTGCTGCTCCGGCATTCGCCTGGTGTTGATGAGAGAAACCACGGAAAACTACCGATCAGAGCAGCCGGCTGCTAGAATTCTCCTCCAGTCAGCGCTGAATTCGACCTAGCCATGAAGCTAGTTTGGACAATCCTGCCGCCATCGGGGCTCGAACCCTAGGACCTCTCTGTCAGAAGCAATGCGGAGCCATCAGTTCTGTGGTCACGGGGTAATCGTTCTTAAGTCAATTTTTGGCAAAATTGGGTTAAGTACTGAAACTACAAGTTAAGTATCTATATTTTACTTCAATCAAATAACCGAATTCAAATGTTACCTGCTTAACGAGAAAAAAACATTAAGAAATAGCGTTTAGCGTAGGAACAAGTGTTGGCTCAAAAATCTAACCCTTGTTTTCTCTAAACTAAGATTTTTGACGTAAGAACTTTTACCCCCTGACCACAGAGTTGATGCTCGGGGCCACCAAGCCGTCCCTCCGTTTGGAGCCACTGTGCGCGCAGCCCGCGGCCGCCGGGGCGGAGGCGGAGGCGGAGGCGCTCCCTGCCAATAGTTGCGGACGGGTTAGCGCCTGCGCCCGCGCAGAACCGAAATATTTTCCCCCGAGGGGCTCGGCCGGCCGGGCCTTTGGCCCCGTATTTGCTGGCGGACGCTCTCGGCATGCGACTGCCTGGACGCGTTCGTCAACGCAGCTGATGGCGACCGCACGGCGAGGAACGCCACCGGCTCGACGTGGACGAATTCAAGCCTGCCCACGGACGAGGCTAGTTGTCGAGAATTCTGTTCACGGGAGATTAATTATAAAGGAACAAAATTTCCATGCAACATAGTGACCGATAGTTTTTACTGATATAAATTGAACTGGAATTTAAATTTTCTAAGAAAGACGGAACTTTTTCCACAAATTAAAAAAATCTTTTGATTGGCTCGAAAATGTTCCCCCCCTTTCCCCCTTCTTTTCAATGCACTTACTTACATCAAAAATATCGGATATTTAGATAAAAATCTATTTTTTTCTGGGCACCTTGTACTAAATGAAATTTTATGTACACATTTTGGGATTATTTGAACTAATATCCGTCAATTTTACACTCTAAAACAACCTATTTCAACATTAATGCCTATTTGTGCCTAATTTACTTATAAAAACCTAAAACGAGACTAATTTGAACTTTTCTGTGTGTGCCTTCTTTTAAGTTTTTTCCTGTGTCGGCACTACAGACAAGATATTAATTTTAAGTTGATGTAAAAGAGCGTGAAATAAATATACAGGACAAGGTTCTTGCGATAAAAGTCTCCATGCCATTACTTCATGAGTTCGTGGAAAAGCCTACCTCTGCTTGCAACTGAAACGATTGAATTTCCGCGAAAGAAAAGTGATCTTGACCGATAAGAGACATTCATTTTCTCTTGAAAACTATTAGTAATTAGTAAAGTATTAGTAATTTATGGTGAGGCAAAATGCTGTACGAATAATTCCAACCAGAGGACAAACAAACTTGTTAATAAATAGTATTATGGCAAAATATACAATATTAATTTATTTTTACTTTCTCGCCACAGCTACCGCAGTAGAGAAAGTTATATAAAGATGCACGCAAAAATGGCGAATTTTGTTAATCTTTGAGAAATACATAAATTAAATTGTATAAAGTTTTTTTTTAAGTTTCCTGTTTATTTGTGCCTATTCTACAATGTAAAAGGCCCAACTGAGATGCTGTAAGAATATATTTTAGTTAATTAAAACGCATATTTTAAAACCTAAAACTACGTGCTCTAATGATAAGGGAACAAAATTTACGTACAATATAGTGACCGGTAATTTTTGGTGACATAAATTGAGTTGAAATTTTAATTTTTTCAGAAAGACGAAACTTTTTCCAGAAATTACAAAACCTTTTTTATTAACTCCATAATTGTTCTCCTTTTTTCCCTTTTTTTCAACATTTGACGATCGTATGAATTTCATCAAACGGAATTTCTAGCTTTTTGTAGATCGAAAACAGAAAGGACTAGCCAGAAAAATATCCGCTAAAGAAGAGATATTGATCTCACTACGATCACATATTTCTTTTACAGGGGGGTTATTTGTTTCAGGTTTCAAATGATTTTAATAAATATCTCTTAATAAAATTACACGTTCACTTCTCCCATTTCACAGCATTCTCATGGTTTGCTGACAAACATTTATATTAAAAAAACGAATAATATTTTTTTACAAAGCCTTCGTTAAAGTACTTGTAACTGATAAATCTACATTCACAAAAAATTTCAAGACTGTAAATGAAACAGTTTCTGAGATGTTCCTTATATTAACATTGGAGAGATAATTCATTCCTGCTCCAGGACTCACAGAGCGCGCCGGAAGCGTGTACTTGATCTGGAGGTCACACGCCACTTCGTCAGACGTCCTTGCTAGAAAGATTCTACTGGATGTAAATTGCATCTTCAAGTTCAGTTTGCTTGTTTGATTCGATTTGGTGAGAACGGAAAGTGAGATACTCGACAATGAGATGGCAAGTCAATGGTGTGTTTTGATATGAAACAAGAGGTGGAAAATTATCCTAAATTCTTTACTTAAATTGTACATCGTCATTTATGGCAATCAGAAATGTTAAAGAGAACCTCACTAATTTCATAGCAATTATCTCAATGACGATTTGATATTCGCTTTCATTTCATAACATTTATTAAGTGGTCACCTCCATTAATGGTTAATTTTTTCCACCGTTGGTGGCCGATTGAGACATGTTTCATCGTACTCTATAGTGTTATAGAAAGCGTATAAATAATTTTATCAATAATTAAAACATTAAAAGTGTGCAAGACCTTTTCAAACACGGTGTTCGTGATGCCCAGACACTTCGCCAGGTTAGACTGTCTTAGTAATAATGTAAATAAATATCCACATTCGTGAAACATACCCAAATAAGTGGTAAACATGATTCAGATGCGTTTAACTAAAAGGTTAAATTACAATTTAATGTAAACGTCTATTGGTCCATAACCGCTGTGTGATAAAAAAGGCTGAATTTAATTGCTTATTTTAAGAGGTCTTCAAAAAATGTGACTGTGACTCTTCTAAAAAATTATTAGAAATAATTTAATTATAGGGACGATAATATTTTGTTATAAATCTATTTTAATATTACAAGACGTTTCGTCAACACTGGCTGTTTCCGAAATTAAACAAATCGAGTGCTTAAAGAATTTAACACCTGCAAGTCCGAAATATTGCATTGACATTTTAACTTTCTAATCTTTAATATAAATGCCTTTTATTATCGAAGTGTTTAATGTTCGTCCACAGCTGCTCTGATGATGAACTGCAGACAAGCAACAGCTCCTTGACCACCCACCACATCCAATTTCACGCATCCGTGGACTCAGAGAATTTGTCGTGTTGACCGGGTGAATTAGAGTGGCTATGCCGAGAAGATAACCGTGCAGCTATTTATTGGCGCAGCCGTGTAACTCGTGTCAGCCCCCGTCCTCCCACGCCGGCCTCTCCACTCGCACCACCCCAGTGGGATCCCCCTCGTAGGCGGCTCCCACCTTCCCCACCATCCCCACCAATCCCACTCCGTTTGCATCGAACCAGCCATCACCACCACTCAAAAGAAACCTGAATCCCCAATGCCCAAACGATCTTTCACCCCCACCGGTTGATGATTGATTGACTGTAAGTGAATCCAGGCGCGTCAACTACTGAGGTCATTAGTGCCGTAAGTGAGGTGTATGCTTTTTCATCGGGAGGTGGCGGTGATGGTGGGATCCGGCCTGCACTGGCTGGTGATATCCGGTGCCGACCTACCGTCGGTGTCTCCCACTAGCGGGGCCCCGCCCCAGCCGGGACAAGCACTAACCTCCGGACCGGTCTCCCGGTACGTGTGGTAGTGTAGTGCATGTTAGTGTCGGTGTGTGTATAGGGGGTGAGGATAGGATAAGGAAGAGGAAGGAAAGATCGCACGCGGTCCGTGGCCCGTTTGTTAGGGTACTGCTTCGGCATCCGCCTAGTGTTGATCCAAGAAACCACGGAAAACGTCCGATCAGAACAGCCGGCCGCTAGAATTCTCCTCCAGACAGCGAGTGAATTAGTTCTAGCTGATATGCTGGTGTCGAAAATCCTGCCGCCGTCGGAACTCCAACCTAAGACCTCCCGGTCAGAGGCACTGAAGTGAACACTCCCCCCGCCACCTCCCGCCTCCCCCAGGACCTTTCGTCCCCGCCACCCCCACCACCCCCGCTGCGTCCCCGCCTTCACCCTCGCCGTCCTCACCTGCCTGGCCCCCGGCCCCCCTCCTCCAGCACTCCCGCTCGCCGCGTAGGCCACGACGGGGCACGCCGCGGCGAAGAGTAATGCGAGGCGATTTCTATATAGCGTGTTCGGAAAGCCAGATGGATGTCGTGCATTTCATTTAACACAGGCTGCGTTTATCTCGCGGGCGTCTGGGGATGTGCGCGCTTTATCATGTGCGCCGCGGGCCGTGATACCCATCCTCATTTTCAGCGTTCACAACATTTACATACATCAAGCGGCAGGACCCGCGATTAATGTGCCGGTCACCTACGCGCTGTAATCGGACGCCCGCCCGCCCGCCCGTCTCCGCCTGCGCCGCGGGCGATAGCCCCAGGACGCCCTCACCGGTATCAGATTCACAGAAAGTTGATGAGATTCGCTGGTAAAATATTTAAATGGCAGTCAAATATGAGTCTCGAATATCTGAAAAAAAATCTCACAAATCTAGTGCGTTTGCAAACTATCATTCTGCGGGCATGAATTGCTGGGGCTGTCTTAAGGTGGCTCCACACATTCGGCATTCGCCGAGCATCATGCTACTGCTCGCCCGATCCCGACCAGATGATGTGTTCGGCGAATGTTCACTCCCTTTGATGTGCCCAAAAGACCGACACGCGGCGGGTAGGGCGAGTGCCGTTTGTTCGTCACTCGGCAAATAGCAAGCGACCCATCCACACTACTCGGGATTCGGTGACCGGTTGCTCGGTGTTCGCCGAGTAGCGAATGTGTGAAACCGTCTTTAAAGACACGCACTCTCACTGGGCGAAGGTGCGATTTGGTAAGCAAATGTCTGTTTACTACACTCCAATGGCATACCATATTCAAAGATGCCGTTTTTGAGCAAACAATGTCTATTGGGCAAAACGAATTTGAAGTGAATCTTTAAATTTCTTACGATTTCCCTCAAATTAAGGGATATTAGAACTGTTATTCTGCAGGCGCAGGACACTGCGAGTGTGTTAACAGCCGTCCTTCAATTAGCGAAGGGGCGACCGAGGGAGGCCGGCCCCAGGTTCGATCAGCCCACGGACAGATTCGAATGAAAGTGATGTGGTTCGTGGGTAACGGAACCAGATAAATCTCTCAACAGTCTTGAAATGGTGAAATGGTCACTTTAACGCATTTTTGAACTGATATCTATTGGGAAATAATGAAAAGAGGTACTGACGGTACATGTGTAGGTACTGGGAAATGACAAGTAAATTTCAAAAATGGCGTGGCTAAGATTGGTACGAAAGTTAAGTATAAAATTAATGAACGATGGTGTTCATTTTACTGTACTTAATTATATGGAGATTTGAAATAATGCTTTTTCTCTGCAGAATATATTTGTATGACTTGCTTTTGATGAATTGACTAGCTAGAGGCGCAAATAAGATTTTAGGTTAGAGAAGGAGTGATTCTATCTATATCTGATATTAAAACACACATCTAAGCAATTCTATTTACGGAAAACAAGAATACAGTTGAATACCGTGAACGTCATTGCTCTGAGTTGGTTTTATCAAGCAAGCAAATACTGTAGCGAGTCAATGTGACAAGGCACAAACTGTCAAATATAAACTAACTTTTGAGAAGCAACTTTAGAGGTTTTGGATTACATGATATTGGGAAAAGCGAGTCCAAAGCAAAAAATCAACAGGCAGAATTTGTTTGAAGGTCTTCGAGAGTTGACGTCAGTTCAAGAATGGTCATAAGAGTAAATATTTGTGTAGTTGAGTAGCATAATGATTATTTTAAGACTAAATAAGACTGAGAGAGATAAACAATGTTAGGCTGGCCAGGTATTACCGTGAGGTTGAAGAAAATGACAATTTGAAGGTGATGCGAAAGTTATAAAGATTAGTTAAATGATTTGTTCAGGATGATTTGTTTTGAACAATTGTTTGAAGAGTGAGACATGTTTATAAGTTATCAAGTTGTCAGTAGATTTAGTTATTTTGTTAATAAATCCATTATTTTAAATGAATTTGAGTACTTATTTCAACTAGGATCAGTAAGATTTTTCATTAAAATCTTTAAAGTACTTTGCAGGAAATTATCAATTCAATTATCTTTGAACTGATTTGTTTGAAATTATTAACTTAAGAAACAATTAATTTTTCATTTACTATAACATTTTCGATTAATAAATTAAAAATTTATCCAAAAGGAAATATAATACAATACAAACACAAGTTACAGAAAAAAGCATGCGACAGGGAAGTCAGAAAATACAGGGACGGAAAAAGAGACGTCACAGTTACTATGACATTTTAACAACCCTGTAAACTAAAATATGATACAACATCATTTTAAAACCTAATGTGAGGAGGTAATCTAATGAAGTATTGATCCAATGAATCACCTATTATAACGCTGTAAAGTCAAGTCGGCATTGTAAGAGAACGAGAATAGACGGAATCGCATTTTGTCAGTTATAATAGAAACTGTTTCAGTGTGTTGCATTTTTCGCGAGTTCCTGGATATCTAACGCAACCACAGACACGTCTCACATGGCCACAGGATGAATAATTTTCTTTCAATTTCTGCACACATTGTAAATCAGTAATTTATAGGTTTTTGTACTCTCCAAGAAATCCTGAGTATCTAACGAAAACATTTGAAAACATCAGAGTATCTAACGAAAACGCCTCTCACACGATAGAATACCGCTTAGTTTTCTCTTGTTTTTCGCCCGCATTGGAAATTAGTAACATAGAGGGCATGGTCGAAGAGCGAATATAAATAATTCTAAACACCAAGTGGAAAAGCTGTAAAAAGAAGTAAAGGGAATTTATTGTCAAAACGAAGAAAGCCCGAAGTCTGATTAATCGCCTTCGGCCCGACAGTCCGTTCTGCGCAATTTGCGACGTCCATCCTGCCCCTCGAGGCCGTCGCGTCGCGTCGGCTCGCGTGCGCCTCTCGGCGAAACGGACGGCTCGCCCTCCGAGTTACGAACGAGGCACTTAGAAGCCATCTCCAAGTTACGAGTGTCATCCATTAGAATTCGCTTAGCGGCGAGCGTGCGCCAAACGCGAAAAGAACCTGCGCCGGGACCCGGTTCGATTCCCGCGGCCCGAACCAGTTTACGGCACCTCTCGCCCAGAGCGCCTGTGACTGCTTCATCCCGCCGAGCGGAGCACCAGCGGTGCGAGTCGGGTTTGGAAAGAGCCAGTTGCAGGCAGTGGAACCTCCATCGTTCCACTAATGCAAATTAGTACTAACTCAAATTTCTCGATACCTCCATTTTCACTTTATGTCCATGTTTTCGCTGTGTGTCCATGGTTTCGCTGTGTGTCCATGGTTTTGCTGTGTGTCCATGGTTTTGCTGTGTGTCCATGGTTTTGCTGTGTGTCCATGGTTTCGCTGTGTGTCTATAATTTCGCTGCGTGTCCATATTTCACTGAATGTCCATGTTTTCGCTATATCGTTTTTTCCGCTACATCCATTTATGTATCCATTTTCCCGCAATATACATTTTTTATGTATCCATTTTTTCGATGTATCCATTGTTCCATATATGAGAGGCTTACTTTTAAAGTAAGCATCATTTTGAGAAAAAACCTCGTAAAATTCGTTTTTCAAAACAAAATTTATTTTTACATGAAAGAGCATTTTTTAAACTATTTTTCCACATAGTTTTCGCCATTGTTCAGACATCTGTCATAGCGGGAAATCAATTTTTCTATGACCTCTTGATAGAAAAAATGCCGCCAGTGAAGACAGTCTCTTTTGAACATCGTTTTGTGCGAAAACGGTGCTGCAAGTTGCGAAAAACTCATCACAAAATATTCTTAGTGTGAACCATCTGTCTCCACGAATTTTTTCGTTCAGTTTTTCAACCAACCCATCAATGACAACAACGGCCACCTATTCCGTGCTTCGTCACTCATTACATTTTCTCTACAAATATCTACAAGTTGGCGGAGAATTTTACCTAGCTAAACATTCTTTGCGTTCAAAATCTGTGTTCAGAAATTGGGTTCACTGGCGACACATTTTTATAAAGAGGGCATAGAATAGTCGGTTTCCCGCTGCGAGAAATGTTTGAAAAAAGGGTGACAACTATGCAGAAAATAGTTTAAGAAAAGCTCTTTCAGTAAAACTGAATTTTGTTTTGAAAAACAAATTTTTGTGAGTTTTTCCGAAAATGGTTACTGACTTTCAAAATGCACTTCATAGATTTTCTTGACTTCGTGATTTTTTGAGGTATCGATTATTTCGATACTTCAATTTTGCGACATGCCGATTTCTGCTAAATCCGAGTTTCTGATACCACCTTATAGTTTCTAAGTTGAAATTCCACAATAATGTGAATTTCACAAAACTCCGAAATCATCCCCATAAGAAAGATTTTGCACAGCGTATCGTTATGCAAGCACGTGACCACTAGCGAGAGAAGTCTAAAATGTTTTTGCACATTTTATTCTGAAGGAAAGGAGTTTCGAACTGTGTCGGCAGTGTGTTCGTTTAATTCCCATAAAGCTACATCCTTTTGAATTACATTTGTTCAACTATAGCTGCCCGTCAACAACCGATCTGTAAATATAGTCTATACTATTAGTTATAGAGTTATCTTAACCCTCGTACCATATCTGAACTATTCGTAGGATATTTTCTAAAATATTCCTAGATTGATCTCACCTAACTCAAACACCTGAGGTAGTAGTAAAATTAGTTAAATTTTGAGGTTTACTTTACATGAAGCTCCTTAGACATTTTTTAAAATTCCTTAAAATGGCTCCAGAAAAAACGCTGAAAGAACAGAGTGAAAAACACTTCTAAAAATTGCTTGGGTCCCATTTTCATTGTTAATTCTGAACTGCTGCAATATTTTAGTTTCCTTCGTATAAGTATCTGTAATATTAAAGATTTTTTTTAAATAAAATTTTGTTTTTCCCTCATAATTCTTTAATTAATGTCAAGTATATTATTTGAAAATATTTATAGTTTTCGACCCATTTTGAATGATATTTTACCAGATTTAAAATTAAGATTTTCTCAGAAAGAGTCCAACTTTTTGTTTTAAACTTTCTGTACAGACAGCGCTAAATGCATTGAATAACATGACATCATTGCCATTTTTATGTAATCTTGAGTTTCCCCCTTCAAGTATTTCCTCCATCAAGGCACTGCTCCAGCCGGGAACAAGTCCTAAAGTCACGACTCGTCTCCCGATATGTGCGTTTGTTTAATGCTTGTAACTTCAATGTGACTGTGTGTGCAATTGAAAGGGAAAAGGATGAGGAAGGAAATGTCGCACACTCTCAGTGACCCCTTTGGAGAGGTACTGTTCCGTCACTCGCTTGGTATTGATCGGAGAAACCACGAAAAACTACCGTGCAGTCGGCTGCTAGAAATCACCCACATACAGTGGCTGAATTTCACCAAGAAATATGGCTAGTATCGAAATTCCTCCACCTTCACGACTCGAACTCTAGGTCCTTCCAGAGAGAGAGACTGCAGCGACAACGGTTCTTGTCACAGCCATTTTAGCCGGAGCTCTTCTGCATTCCCCCATATAGTTGTTCTAGTTCTCACGCTTGGCATTGTGAATTCTTAATGAGACAGATAAGATATTATATCCAGAAAGATTTCTGGGCGGTTAACTGGGACACGGTTCACCAAACCTCCAAAGCTTTGGCACAATCAACCCCATTGGCAGTTTTAAAATGTTATACCTCAAGGATCATATACTGAGAAGGTTACACATTTAATAAATACCAAAAAGTTCCGAATTTCCTATGTATTGTTAAGTTGTTTATATATTAATTTTATTGTCATGCAAGAATAAAATAAATTATCTACAAAAAAATACTCTTGCCTCAGTCAAAATAAAAGGACGAAATTCCTCCAGAATTAGCAAAATCTAGTGACATAATCGTTAGAAATGTGCAATGAAGCATTCTTAACTACTTGTAAAATTGTACAGCTTAAACAGCATTTCCCTACAAGACATTTTAGGTGGTCTGATTCAGTTAACTTCCATGAACCATTAAATCAATTATATTGAAGAGTTTATGATATTCAGTTAATAACAGATAAGTGGAGCATAATGTTTTCTTTAATTGAAAGGTATTGTAACTAACGTTGCTGGAGCACGTCAGTAAAATTAAACATTTATTGGGAAGGGTTCGAAACGAACGATCTCGGACAACTGTAATTTGAGAAACTAAACCTATTTGCAGCAAATCTCGTTTCAGGATTTTTCTTTACAAAAATATTATTTGTTTCTCTTCTGGACCATGAAATTATACTCTTATTGGAGCCTTCAGCCTTCATAATATTGCTTTGAGACTTCATTCAAGACATGGTTGATGTAAAAACGTTTCTTTTAAAAGGATGAAGCACCCTAGTGTAGCGTCGCAATCGTCAACGACGCCAAGTTAGATTTTAATTTGGGAAATATGTAGATTAGATTACTCCATTATTATTTATTACACAAAGGTAAAATAAAGAATATGTATTTGATAACAAATATTACCACCATAACACCATGTAGCGTCGCAATCGTCAACGACGCCAAGTTAGATGAACTCCTTGTGGACACGAGAATCTTTTCAGGTCCTTTCACTTCGACCTCTCAAAGCCGCAATAACAAACCCATCATAACTACTTCGTTACACTAGTAATTCATCTCGGCAAGGAAAAGTTGGGTTAATAATATTTCAGAACGAACTCCAACAAATAAAATGACGAATACAAAGGTGGAAAAATAGCAATAGCATTTTTTTTCAAAGAAAAAATGGCATTTTCTAATTGTCGATATGTTTAGAAAATAATGAATACTTGATTGAAAACTGTATTATGATTCTATTTACAGGAAATTAAACTTATTTGATATTGTAGAATCTTTAATCTGACAACAGCATTTCAGAAAACCAAGCTCTGCAAACCCAAGAACGCAACAAACATCTCGTAAATGTCAATAGAAATAACTATGAATTCAAGATTAATCACAACAATTAACATATACGCACTGATCCATCTTTTATTTTCATATTTTCATTCGCTGTACAGGTTCCAATATGCGTGTCATGAATATATGTGCGGTGATTAATTGGTAAACAGTTGAGGGTTCTCATTAAGAAACCAGCAGTCGTCTTTAATCAAACACTTTCGTTCCTACAAAAGTCAGATTATGAATACTTCCTGATCAGTCAAATTTCGTTGATGAGATAAGTTCTGCTTTAGAGTATTCTTCTACTTTATCCATAAAAATTGTTAACTTAGGGAAAACACAAAGTTTTCATACCTACTTGTTCACTCTTTCAGATACAATTTTACTTCGATTTTTCTGAAAAGCAATTTTCACACACCGAAAATTGATTTTTCATTAATGCTCCAAGACGAATTCAAATAAATTCAACGTGGCAGCTGCAGAGCTACACAAGGAGACGTGACTCGCCCCAAGAGCGTTTTGTGGAGCTAACAGCCGCTTAACGAGCCGCGATCTGCGATTGAAATACGTCGGTGCCGATGCTGCCTTTAGTACCACTCATTCCTCGCAGTTTTTATTCTTCTGAACGAGTAAAATCGAGATAAGAAATGAGAGAGCTTCCGAACAACCCTTTTTATACATCTAGGAATAGCAGCTCCAGTTGACTAATTGGTTGGAGTTTACGGGGCGTAAACGGGGAGTTTAATAGACCGTGGATGAGAAAAGACACGATAGCTCGTTCCGAGGATGGGAAGACGTCGTATATAAATGTCCGCCTACGTTTGACGAACAAATCCACGGTCCAGCACGTAGCAACACTTACAAGAGCAGTTTCTGTAACTTCTATGCCGATAAATATCTCAAAACAAGCCCAGAAAACACAAATTTGTACTCACGGCAGGAACACGATACCACAGCACGTTCACAAATGATGTGAGTATAGGTGTCGGAGATTATCTGCAAAAAAGAAAATAAGAAAGTTACAACATACAATACGTGAAAATATGTAAGAAATTCTGCTTTTCTGTGAGACAACTGAAAACAAACACTGAGAAAAGAACGTGAGAGAGAGTTAACAACTGTATAAACATAGCATCTCTTCATCAATTGAACAGGAATATAGAGCTTTCGAAAGGCATGGCCTGCAGAAAGATGTTTTACAGAGATCATGAGAGGCTACAACACATTTGCTAGACACTTTGAGGAAACTGGTACTTCGTTAATGTAGTATAAATTGTGTTTAGTTTGAAACGTTCATTTCTCCCAAACACAAATATTCAAGTAATTAAGATTGTCGGTTGACACAGTAAGATAAATTCTGTTTGCACTTGACTTTGTACTCTGTAAGCTAAAGAAGATATTTATTTGCAATTACTTCAGGTCCTCGAATGGCATTTGCGTGACGAAGCAATAAGCTTATCGTGATACGGGAAAGTGGCCGAATTTACACCGTCTCACGTCTAAGTTGAACAGTATACCGACTTCAAATAAGAGCATTGGTATCGTACACGTTGGCTTTAAAGTTTGCGTGTGCTCTATTGGGGTTGTTAGTAATCTTTCAGCGAACAGTCATTTTAATGAACAGGAATAGTGCTACAGTGTTTCCGTAGAATATCTGATTAATTCTGTACTATCGTAAGTCATTGGGTGCAAAGGGAATAAGTAACTGCAATTTTTATGATACATGTTACTAATACACTACTTCATTAGTATGCGAGTACACACAGTAATACTAATATTGTCCTTTATGTAGTTGTGAAGAGTAATCTGTTTCCTATATTCGGACGAATTGCTGAAATTGGTCTACGGAAGGTTGCAATGTATGAACCGCTCCATCTTAGAAGGTTTTCTGGCATTTTATTTCTTTCACGTCAACAGAAAGCAATGGAACGAAATGGACTTGAATAGAAGGTGAAAGTGCGTCATCTGATACTCTAGAACTTGGAGTAGACAAGAAACAAACCTAGTTCTAGCAACATTAGGCTACATAGTATATAACGATTCTCCTTAGATGATTTTATTCTTAACTACAAGAAACAAAGGAAATAAAATGTTCCACAATACGGTTGGCAAATTTCTCCCAGAGTCAGATATATCACACATTGGAACAAAATGGAAAGGCGAATTTTAACGAACAGCCTATCTAAACAGAAATTATGACAATCAAAAAGGCCAGGCAAGAGATTTCAAGAGAATAAGATTAAAAATAATTTTTATTTCATAAAATCACAGAGACCATTGCGATAATTTTGAGACAATCTGGTTTTGTATGATACATAAACATAAAAAGAAGTTAAAACGAAGTCTCTGGGATGTAGAGTCTAGGTTTGCACAATGTGTGTTAAAATGGAATTAAGAAATCTGAGTGCAAAAGCTGTAGATATGTTAATCTAATGTTACAAGCTCCATGTTGGTTCATCACTTTTTTGATAGCTTATTAGAAAGTTTTTATCAAATAAAAGTGTAGAACTTAATCGTTCATTTACGTAGTAGTACATAGTGTTTTCACTAATTTGGGACATTGAAACCACGGAAGTCAAGCTCCGTTCAAAATATTAAAATTATTTCTTCTAGATATGATCTTCATGACTAGAATGAGGTGTGGAAATCATTGAATAAATGCGAGGATTTTCAATGACATTTTTCAAAGAAAATTATAATTTCTTTCGGTGAATTCAACTTTATTATTTTTATTTTCCGGCATGCTGCTTACGAAGTGAAAAAGTTCTGTAACGCTTCGGAAAAAAGGCAATTTTTGACTTAAAAAATCGTTTTTGTGGGTTCCTGATACCAAAAAATTGAATAATTCTTGTCCATATACATACTCAATTATTTCCTTTAACTCGTCCACTAGTCATAATCCACGTTTTGTGAGTCCATGATACCGAAATTAGTTTACGGCAAAATGTCTTTCCGACTCTAAATACTCGTGGCCAAACCATAGGCAACATTTTAATCAAATTTTTTATTCCTCTATTAATCTGATGCCACTGATGTTGAATTTGAAATGTATAATTTAACTTTGGGGGATATTTTACTTGAAGCCTCAACGACATTTTCTATTTTTTCTCAAATATGGTTACAATGTTTATAATTTTTAATGTGAGGTTTATAATTTTTCTTGTGAGGTTCAATTAAGGACTATGAGTCTCAATTAGGCTACCGGTTTCCCAATTTGAACTAGTTGCACATTTCCTATGTTTTTCCGACCTTATTTACCAGAAACAAGGTAATTCAAATATTATATTTTAGAATGAAAGTATACAGATTTCTGCTAAATATTTGGTATTAATTGCATTTTTATAGAGAGCATGGAAATGATATATTAAACATCGGTGCAAATCAGGCAGCTTTCCTCTAAGCGTATCGCTCATGAGTGTTATGTCTTGTGCAACAGGCAGTTTGTCCCTTCCTCCTTCAAATAGAGATCTAGTAACAAAAGCGGATTCAGAACAGGATAGGAAAAGGTCACATGTGTTCCAAAATCTAAATCTTGAAATAAAGTGAAGGAATGAATGATGAATTTGTGCACAATGTAAATCGGTAGTAATTTTCCAGATCCCTCTATACAGCTACTGTTTCATTCTGTCAGGAATTATTGGCTGCTTGATGTATGTGGAATTCTAGTTATATTTTATTTACCTTTCAGATCTTGTGATACAAAAAATCCATGAATCGTAAATTTTAGGTAACTCACAATTCTGATAATTGTATTTTCAGAATCAAAGAATGACATTGGTTCACTTCTGGAATTTGCGTCCCTTCAAGAATTTTTTGATTAAGTCGTACGTCTGCAATAATATCAATGTGTTTTGTTCTTCAGTTCTTGTGAAAATCGATATTTGTTTGAGTCAAGAAATACATAAAATGTATTGTGTAAATATGTATAGTCTACTGTTACTCAAACTCTCATTACGTCACGTGACAGAGTAGAGAAGACGGTAAAACGCACCTAACGCTTTCACGGCGAGCGTGGATGTGTCGCCAGGAGTCGTTGCGAGTCGGACGGGCCTCGGCGTGAGTGGGCGCGAGATAAACACGCGGATTTACGAGACGGCGAACGACGCTCCAGGGACAACGGACGGCGAGGAGTGGCGGTCGCTCGCGACTGCCCCCGCCAAATCCCCTCTTTCTACATACTTTCTCGTTATCTCTCTCTCTCACTCACTATGTGTCTGTGTGTATCTCTCTCTCTGTGTCTCCCTCTGTCTCTATCTCTCCGACTCTCTCTTCCCTCTCTCTCCCTCCCTCCGAATTTCTCCCTCCCTCTCTCTCTCCGACTCTCTCTCCGTCTCTTTCCAATTCTCTCTCCCTCTCATATACTCTCATTCTATTTTTCTGCTCCTCTCGTTGCCTATCCCTCACTTTCTCTTAATATCTCTCTGTCAATATCTCTCTTTCTATATACTCCTCTTTATCTCTGAGTCTATTCTCTCTTTCTGATCTCATCTGTCTGATTCCCTCGTCTTTTTGAATGCCTCATCATTCTAAGATTCCTCTCACTTTCTGAGCCCTCTTTTAAAGACTCCCTTTCAGTATCTCCATACCTGCCTCTGTTGCTATTTCTCTACCTCTCCTCACTCTTAGTGATTAAGTCCTTCTTGAACCTTTTCCTCCTCGACGACGCCTACCGTGAACTGTTTAGGTCCGGCTCATCGCGCTCAGCAACTTCAACGGTCTCATCGATGAAGATGAGGTTCGTACGTTCGAAGGTTGATACTAATATGTTTAGTTTCAATATTAGTTACAGGAACATCGTAATGAAGCTTGACAGAACAATATTTGCGGCACTGACACAAAACTACTGTTCGTTTGAGCGACCGTCATTCTCGTTGTTATTAAATAAAACTTTAATTCAATAAGTTTAACAACCGTGCTATAATTAAAACTCTGTTTTATCGTGTCATTTGAGTGTAATTGTTAGTTTCAATTTACAGACATTTTAACAGAGATTTTTCAATGACATTTGAATCCGAAATATGCTACAATTTTACACAAAAAATATATTTTATACTCTGAAAAGAACTGTTAGAAATTTATAGAGCATGAAACCTGTGCTTCAGCAAGTATTCTAATGAGCGGAGTTGCTGATCCTTACATTTGGAAATTACTAAATCCACCTCGAACTACTGCGTCACTCTTTGGTTAATAGTATTTAAGGCGCCTATAATAAATAACAGATTTCGCTTAATACTCCTTCAACACTTTTTTTTGGATAGGGCCTGATCATGAAATTATTTTAAAGATCGTTGAATCGTCTCCCCTATTCATCGGATGTTGCGGAAGTGTTCTACTCATACCACATTCAGTCAAATATACTTTCGACTTAGCGTCGTATGTATGCAAAAATAAGCTCTTTAATAAAGACATAAGCAGTTTTTTGTCAAATATACATAAATTAGAGGAAAAATTTAGAGATTCTTAAAACTGTAAATTAAAAAAAATATTTAATGTCGATTGACTTCTCTGACTTAAAATGATCACATATTACCAATATTACGATGGTGTTGAAAAAGGAATCCGCATTTCAAGAGTAGCTCAACTGGAACACATCACATCGTTTCTTTCACAAGCAAAAGAAATTTGAGTTTACAGTACCTGTGAATTTGTAATAATTGTACAGAGTTATATTTTTAATCCAAATTAAATTTGAATTAGATATACGAATTTTGGGCAAATTTCTGTCAATGAAAGGGAGCATCTATCATACACCATGAGTATTATGAAAATGAATATTATATAGCGCTATTCTGAGATACAAATATGTTTTAAATACTTCCAGCTAGTGTCAAGCAACAATTTTCATAATGAATTTTTAAAGAACTGTATACTATTTCATTGTATTCTAAATATGTCGCTAATGAATTTACTGTTAATGCGACAATAAATAACTATAAAAAGAACAATTTTCAATGGAATTTTATGTAATATGAAAGAGTCAATGAAATATTGTAAACATTGAAAATAATTTACAGAATGTAATAATATAACTTAAGAAACTGTAATACTCGTAATTTTGAACTTTTCTTTGAAAATAATGAGAACCGTCACGCTGCGAATTGTGGATAATTAGATGTGAATACTGCAAATCTCTGCAAAATCAGTGGAATGTACAGACAGAAAATAAAGATGTTACAGAAAAGATGTGGATGTAATAGGAAATGACGCATTAAAACAAAATAATTGTATTACTACGAAGCCATTATCCACGAGCCACGAGGATTTATTCCGCAGACGACACCGAAGTTGACCGGTTTGAGGCTGACCCCTCAGCGGGCGCCACGGAGGCGCAGCCGCTAGCTAAAAGCTACAGGCAGTGTAAAAAGTGAGTGGACACTTATGAATCATTCCGTTTGAGGTCTGTGGAAACTTTGCAGAGATATATAACGTAAATAAGATAAAACAATCTTAACAACAAATAAATTCATTCTATATTTCCAAAAAATGTTTCACAAAGTCATACAAATACCTTGGTACTGATGAAAACAAGAAATACTGCGCCGAATTGGAGCGCAAAATGTCTTTGAACATTTATGGTTCTAATAAACACATTTGCTTAAAAAAAGGACATGTTAATATTTTGTGGGATTTCCCTTGGCACGAATAATGGCCCTAATTCTCTGTAGCATGGAATTCACAAGATTTTGAACAATTTAAGGAGAAATATTACTCCCTCTCGTAACGCTGTCGCCAATTGTTTTGTTTGCAACTTTTCTATTTCTAATTCTTTTCTCCCGAAAACTCCATAAATGTCCATCTATCAGATTTACATCCGGGGACTGAGAAGGAGAGTGCAGTTATTTTGGTGCATTGTATACAATAACCGAAGTTCTATATTGAAAGCAATAGTGTGCTAAGGATCATTGTCCCGTTGAAAAATGTAGTGAATTCATTGAAGAAGTACTGACTCTCAAATTATTTCTTACAATGTCAATGTAGTCATGTTGGTTCATCATAACGTCTGTAATGTGCAAATTCCCGACACCACAAGTACTCATACGTCCCATACTAAGACCGCACCACATACGTGTTTCAAAACTGGAATTAAATTATGCGGCTCAAACTCGGTGTTCTTTTTCCTCCACACTAGACTGCGACCATTCGTTCCAAAAACGGAGAATTGGCTCTCATCCGAAAAGATGAGGTTTCTAATAAATGAAGAGAGCAATCAAATTACAATAAATGTATTTATTCTTCTTCTTCTGCACTTCAAGGGTTGGTTGAATAACCTGTTTGGGTGTCCATTTCCTTCTGGGCCTTTCTATATCTTTTCTTCCTCTGGACCTGTAGTCCACTGCGAGTGCTGGTAGTCTGCTATCGGGCATTCTTCTAAGATGTTCATTCCATCTTTTCTGATTTCCTTCCAGTTTCTCCAGCAGTGGTTCGACCCCCAGTTAATTTCGTATCTCCGAATATTTGTTTTTATCTAGGATGTTATAACCTAGAGTGTATCTCAGAAATTTCATTTCAACTGCTTGAATTTTAGAGTTATCTTTTTCTGATATTACTCTTCCTTCATCTCCATACATTAACACTGGTGCAGCTATTGTGTTGAAGAATTTTATTGTTGCTTCTATTCTTAATTTATTTTTAGATGTCTGTGTATTGTGCCACAGATATTTCTAAATTTATTGAGTCTTTCATCTAAATCTATCTTGCAAAGGAGATGTGGCAACCTAGATATTTTAAATATTTTACCTGTTCGATACTTTTTCCATCTATCACAATCTTTGTTCTCATTGGGTATTTTCCTTTATACGTTTTAGTTTCTTTCTGTGGGTATTTTAAAACCATATCCTATTGCAGTTTGATTTATTTTTTCCTCCTTATTTTTCTGAAGCCTAAAACTCGAGTCAGAGTTATCATTGAGTGAAAAGAACAGTGTCCATTCACTTTTTACACGAACTGTATGTAACGCGGCGCCCGCCCACAACGAAACGCTCCGAAAGCAGTCGTGAAATCGCGCGTGCGACCTCCGTCGCGACGCCCTCGACGCCCAAGCAGGAGGGGGGGGGAGGTTGAGCGCACTCTACGCTCTGCTCAGGGAACCTCTGCACTGGTTTCCATGTATACTCTGTACTCTGCATATTGTTCATGTGTATGAAAAGGGAGTCAAGGTTGATTTGCATATTGCTGGTAGTCATCCATTGCTTTTCGTGTTTGTTCTGTATTAAACGTATTCATACGTATTAATCCGTTGCCAACATCCAATTTTCTCGAAGAATACGAAGTATACAGCGATGAATAAGATGTCAGTTTATACATTTTTAACGGTTTGTATGACAGCAAACTAATTCTACGTTAAAACACACTGTTTGTCGATTATTAAAGTTAAACTGAAATCACGCAAATTTACTGACGTAGAGTCATTGCACAAAGGCATGGAGGTCCTGCTGATGTCAGCGCCGAAGCTCAGAATGCCAGGCTGCGTTTAACTCAGACCTATACTTCGATTTTCTTAAAGTGGCCGAAGATTCGTTTTATAAGGCAGGAGGTGTAAAAACGACCTAATGTCATCGGCCACTTTAAAAATAACAACCGAAGTATATAGTGAGTTTGTGGGTGGATTTCAGTAGGCAGGTGATAGGCCGAGGTCAATAGGCACACAGCGATCCTTTTTTTGTTGTTATTATTTAAAGGCGCATCAACTACCAGGTCATTAGCGACCACCATTGCGTTTTAAACGTTATATAACTGAATAAAGTCTTTATAAAAGTAATATAATATTAAATGAATAAATATCTGATAATGAAATGAAGAAGGCACGCAAAAGGGTAACTGCATGATTGTTCGGGTAGAACAACCAACTGTAAGGAAAATCGCCTGCACTACAACAAAGGGAAGAAAGCAAGAGCGCCGGCACCGAGCGCAGAGCGGTTGGGAGGCACGTCCTCTGCGAGTCTGTCAACACGCGCGTGGCCAACGCATTCGCTCCGGGGCGGCGGCGGCGCCGAGTGCGCGGGGGCGGCGAGCGCGGCGCGGGGCGGAACGGCGCAAGGCGGGGCGGGGAAGAGCGGGGGCGAGACAAGTTGGGGGAGGCGACGCGGGACGAGGCGAGGTCGAGGGAGACGAGGCGGAGCGAGGCGGGGAGAGGCGAGGAGGGGAGAGGCTAGGCGGGGAGAGTGGGCGGGGAGAGGGGAGGGCGGGGAGATGGGAGGCGGGGAGAGGGGCGGGGAGAGGGGAGGAAGAGAGAGAGAGGCGGGAAGAGGGGCGGGGAGAGAGGAGGAAGAGAGAGGGGAGGCGGAGAGAGGAGCGGCGGAGAGAGGGGCGGCGGAGAGAGGAGCGGTGGACAGAGGGGCGGCGGAGAGAGGGGCGGCGGAGAGAGGGGCGGCGGAGAAAGGGGCGGCGGAGAGGAGGGGCGGCGGAGAGAGGGGCGGCGGAGAGAGGGGTGGCGGGGAGAGGGAGGTGGGGAGAAGGGAGGCGGGGAGAGGGAGCGGGGAGAGGGCGCGGGGAGAGGGAGCGGAGAGAGGGGTGGGGGGAGAGGGGAGGTGGAGGGAGAGGAGGCGGGGCGGCGCGGGGCAGCGCGGGTGGTGCGGGGCAGCGCGGGGCGGCGCGGAGCAGCGCGGGGCGGCGTGAGGCGGCGCGGAGCGGCGCGGGACGGCGCGGGGCGGCGCGGGGCGGCGCGGGGCGGCGCGGGGCGGCGCGGGGGCGGCGCGGGGCGGCGCGGGGCGGCGCGGGGCGGCGCGGGGCGGCGCGGGGCGGCGCGGGGCGGCGCGGGGCGGCGCGGGGCGGCGCGGGGCGGCGCGGGGCGGCGCGGGGCGGCGCGGGGCGGCGCGGGGCGGCGCGGGGCGGGGCGGCGGGCGGCGCGGGGCGGCGCGGGGCGGCGCGGGGCGGCGCGGGGCGGCGCGGGGCGGCGCGGGGCGGCGCGGGCGGCGCGGGGCGGCGCGGGGCGGCGCGGGGCGGCGCGGGGCGGCGCGGGGCGGCGCGGGGCGGCGCGGGGCGGCGCGGGGCGGCGCGGGGCGGCGCGGGGCGGCGCGGGGCGGCGCGGGGCGGCGCGGGGCGGCGCGGGGCGGCGCGGGGCGGCGCGGGGCGGCGCGGGGCGGCGCGGGGCGGCGCGGGGCGGCGCGGGGCGGCGCGGGGCGGCGCGGGGCGGCGCGGGGCGGCGCGGGGCGGCGCGGGGGCGGCGCGGGGCGGCGCGGGGCGGCGCGGGGCGGCGCGGGGCGGCGCGGGGCGGCGCGGGGCGGCGCGGGGCGGCGCGGGGCGGCGCGGGGCGGCGCGGGGCGGCGCGGGGCGGCGCGGGGGCGGCGCGGGGCGGCGCGGGGCGGCGCGGGGGCGGCGCGGGGGCGGGCGCGCGGGCGGCGCGGGCGGCGCGGGGCGGCGCGGGGGCGGCGCGGGACGGCGCGGGGCGGCGCGGGGCGGCGCGGGGCGGCGCGGAGCAGCGCGGGGCGGCGCGGGGCGGCGCGGGGCGGCAGGGGGCGGCGGCATGGGGCGGCGGCCGGCGTGGGCGGGCGAGGCAGAGGAGGCGCGGCGAATCGCGCGTCACGGCGCGGGCGTGGAGCGCGAGGAGCGGCGGGCGTGACGGGGGCGGGGGTTCCCCGCACGCGGTCGCGGCTCCTCCCCCTCGTTTCGAGCGATCGACCCGCGCGATCGCGTCCGTCGATAGCGCGCGCGTGCGCGTGCAAGGGATTCGCGCCGAGTGCGAGCAGACGCTAATCAGCGAGCACATATCCCGGTGCCCGCGCCTTCCACGACCGGGCGGCCCACACGACGGCCCCGCGCAGATGGAGAAACGGCGATGCCCGCGCATACAAACGTACGTTCTATTACGACGCGTAAGATATTCATAAAACCAAGAGGGCGTCTCATTAGTTCTCCACGGAACATCTAGTTTATGCGTTCCCTGAGGAGAGGTTCGCCTTGTGCTGTGCGGGAAGTTGAAGAGGCGGTGGGGTGGCGTTTGCCAGCTGTTGGTGAAGGGAGATGGGGAGAAGCGAGGCTGAACGCGTAAGCAGTAGCTACGAAAAAGAGGAAAATGAATAACAAGCAACGGGAGTCGGTCAGGATCAATGGGAAACTGCCTGCACGATTATGTGATTTTCGAAAGACTGGACGGGTGCGAGATAAGGAAGAGAGTTCGTGAAGTTGTGAAAATCATTGAATTGCGTCCATGGAGATGTCAGAAGGCAAAGTGTGGGTGACGTGTGGGCGACGAGAGGATGACGAGAGGGTGACGTGAGGGTGTCGTGAGGGCGACGTGAGGGCGACGTGAGGGCGACGTTAGGGCGACGAGAGTGCGACAAGAGGGTGACGTGAGGGCGACTTGAGGGCGACGTGACGGCGACGTTAGGGCGACAAGAGGGCGACGTGAGGGCGACGTCGGACGATATGTGGACGATGTGAAAGCGACGTGAGGGCGACGTAAGAGTATCGAGTGGGGACGAGGAAAGGGCGTCAGGATGGTAATGGGAATGTCAAGAAACGGCGTGTGTCGGTGAAGGACCAGTAGACCGCGCCAAGGATTGGAGGCTGTGGAAGCTTGGTACTGAAGGGACATCACACTGGAGGCGTAGTCGAAGGCGGAGGCGGCGGCGGGGTGAGGGTGGAGGCGGCGACGGGGTGAGGGTGGAGGCGGGAGTGAGAGTTGGGTGGTGAGGGCGGGCTGTGCGTTGGGTGAAGTCACTCGTCTGCTGGTCGTGGCCCCCAGCGAGGATCATTAGAAAATACTTTATGTGATGTTCTGCGCCGCGCTAGTGTCGGAGCACGCCTTGCCATTCTGCCTAACGCTGGTCGCTCGCTGTTTCTCGGAGATAAAAGACGCTGTACACGTCATTCTCTTTCCATAAGCCAGTTAAATTCCAGGTATTTTCCCGGACAACAACATGAATATCTTAGGCAATGTTTTATGATATGGGCTTTCACAAATGAGTACTTAATATTCCTTTACCGTTTTTCACAGTTTCTGCATAATTTTGATAAACAGAAATGCATAACGTTTTCTCATTTTATGTTTCTAATTATTAAAACATCTTAGTACAATGAACTCGGTGCCAGGCGATAGACAGAGGCACAACCTGTAATGTAAGTTTGTGATACTTACTACTCATATGGAAAATAAAAGAAATATGATTCTTGCTAGTGGTGAGGAGAATCTAATTTCTGTGTTCAGGAGGAGGAAGCTATCGTCTCTATGACCTCCCTATTTTCCTGACACTTCCAGTGGTGGTTGGTTATTTACTTCCACTGAAAGGACTGAGATCATTAAAAGTGAATGCGTTTTTCTTCTACTGCGACTTCAAATTTGTATTCCCACCGAAGTACTTATTTGCACTTTTTTCTTCACAATTCATCTACAAATACCTTGAGTAGTAATGTTACTCCGTAAGTTTTGTTTCATATCCATGTCAAACAATGTTTTCAAGTAATATTTTAAAATCGCAACACACGATAAAGAAAAGGCAATGGAAGCTCATTTTCTAACAAACATTTTTGAGTTTTAGATATTCTCCACTTTTTTTGAAGGTTCACACCTTGCTGCGACAAATACTACATTCAACACCCTTTAACAACATATACATTTTTTGATATATTTTCTCGCCAGACAATTATCATCCAAACATTTTACTACTTATCATCATGAAAGAGTCGGAAGATTTAATAACGCTCATTTATGAGAGAATGTTATCCGAAGTTTTATGTAATTTAGGTACGTCATTGTCGTCAAAAGAGAAGTAGGCGTTGGTAATACTTTTTAAAACCTGAAATCCCTACTGAGCTTCCACACTAAGCTGAAGAATAAGGTTCTCAATACTTTGTATTGTTCACAATTATTCAAGCATACGTTTTGAACATATTATTTCGTGTCAGAACCCACCGACACCTCGATCACGCACAAAATTGGTGTCCGTTACAATGTACATAATAGAAAATGAAGCTCCTTTGAAGGCTTTAACGCTAAGAACTGAATCGAACTCTAAATTGCGCCAAATGCATTTTTGCATTCATAAGTGAACAGAAACGTTATCCAAAGCTTTTAATACCACCAAACGTATGAGGAGTTTCAAATATTGATCTCAAATCTCAGTTTGATTACCACCTTACAAACCAATTCTGTGGTCCCGGCTTAAAGTTCTTAAGTCAAAAATCTTAGTTTGGAGAAAACAAGGTTTTGATCATTGAGCCAACGCTTTTTCCTAAGCTCAACGCTATTTTCCAACGCTTTTTCCTCTGGAGGTAATATTTGAATTCGGTCGTTTTCTTAAATAAAATATAGATACTTATCTTACAGTTTCAGTACTTCATCCAATTTTGCCAAAAATTGACTAAAGTTTTTTTTTACTCCGTGACCACAGAATTGATCACTAATCTTTACATAAAGACCTATCTCTACGAATACAGATAAGTGGTACCAAGCCATCCCCAAACGAAACGAGTCTGAATGCCGGATCTAAGGTTTCCCCTTCGAGGCCCGCCGTTTTCACGGCGTCGGCCAGCCACGCGCGGGGGAGGGGGAGGGGGGCTCGTTCATGAATATAGATATCCAGCGGCGGGTTACGACAGCCCCGCTCGAGAACGGCCGCCGAACGACTGCGCGCCCACGCCGCCTTTGCCGCCGCCGCCGCCACTCCGTCGCGACAATGCGGTTTAATATGCTAATGGGCGTCCGCGCCGAATCGGCGCCGGCGACCGCGCCCCCGCCCTCGCCGCCGCCGCCGCCGCCGCCCGCCCATGGGGGCGCGACAACGTCGCATTGTTAGGCCGCTGACTTACTCTTCGGGCGCGGCGCGGCTCCGTCGGCGGAGGAGGGCGCGAGGAGACACGGGGACGGCGTTGCAGCGGAGGTCAATGATTTCGTACCCGAACGGCGCAAGCCAATTCAAGGTTGTTTAGTGGGTGAATGGATGAAGATTGTTATTTTTACAACAAAAAATTATGGATTGCTCTGCATGACCTCAATGAAAACCATGGAATTACTCCATGTTTTCCATCAAGAACAAATATTCGCGGTCATTCAAATGGAAACATGGAAATCATGGAAACCAACACGGAAAACATGGAATTATTCCATGTTTTCCATCAAGAAACAAGTATTCGCGGTCATTTAAATTATGAGGCTTTCAGAAGGAAGAGGGTAGTGGCAAGAGAGTTGTCTTGATCGCCAATTCAAGGTTGTTTAGTAGGTGATTGGATGAAGACTGTTATTTTTCCAACAAAATATGATGGATTGCTCTGCATTACCTCAATTCCATGTTTTCCATCAAGAAACAAATATTCGCGGTCATTCAAAAGGAAACATGGAAATCATGGAAACCAACACGGAAAACATGGAATTATTCCATGTTTTCCATCAAGAAACAAGTATTCGCGGTCATTTAAATTATGAGGCTTTCAGAAGGAAGAGGGTAGTGGCAAGAGAGTTGTCTTGATCGCCAATTCAAGGTTGTTTAGTAGGTGATTGGATGAAGACTGTTATTTTTCCAACAAAATATGATGGATTGCTCTGCATTACCTCAATTCCATGTTTTCCATCAAGAAAAAATATTCGCGGTCATTCAAATTATATGGTTTTCAGAAGGAAGGAGATAATGGTAAGAGAGTTGTCTTGATCTGCTAATACAAGATTGTTTAGTTGATGATTGGATGAAGGTTTTTATTTTTCCGACCAAAGATTTGGATTGCTTTTCCTGACCTAATTCCATGTTTTCCATCAAGAAACAAATATTCGTGCTCAATCGAATTACGCAGTTTTTAGTAGGAAGGCGGTAATGAAATGTTCTGAATATGTCTGAAATATTGAAAAATAAAATTGAGGCTTTATAAAATTCTTACTTTATATAAAAATATTTTTAACGTTCACTCTCATCTAAACTATTGGCAAATGCGTTACGCATCTATTGATGAAAGTTCTTATAACTTAGAATTGAAGAATAATTATGACTATCCCTCTCTTTCGTTTTTCAAACTTTATCGTCCATTCTCTATATTATTCTCCATCTTCATCCTTCGTTTACATGGGATTCCAAAAAACAATTTTCATAGTCATTTCATAAATTGATTAAACAACTGTTTTCTCATAACTGATTGAAGAAAAATCTTTCCTCGTTAATTATCTCGTGTGAACACAATGCTTAACTTGAAATCCTATAGTTTTAAATTCAAGCAATTGCAAATTCGTGAAACCATTTAATCGATTATAGTTAGTATTTAAACGGTACAGAGAATTCTAGCTGAACTGCGAAGCGTTGGAGTAATATAGCTATCGCACGTGAGAGCGCATGGAACACGCTAATTTTAAGTGCGAGTACATGAGTCGTGACACAAGTTACTTTCAGATTACATTTTACGAGAGAATGTGCCTGAATTGTAATTTATATCTTTATAAATCGTATCTTAGAAGAAATGAAGAAATAAATTCACTTCCGTAAATGAATTATTAGTCACCTGTTTGAATAAAATACATAACATGGCATCATAGTTAACTTGTTAACAATGTAACATATATTAGATCACATTAAGTAAACACATCAGTAAATGTATGTGAGTAATGTTTACATTTTTTTATTATTTTAGTATTTAAATTTAACTCATATTTTAGAAATTACAAAATAAAATCACGTTTGATTCAATTGTAAATTTATTATTCGTGAGTCGTTGCATTTCGGTCATCTTCGCCTTCATGTTGAGTGCATCCTATAAATTATTCTCATACTAAGGATTTTTATTTCATTGTACCATTGTCCATGTATGTTTACATATTTGAAGAAAAATTATTCAAAAATACAGCATTTTCCGTAGTACATTTAATTAAGATTTAAGAAATAAACAAATCCCGCTCTAGGCTGTCCGCTCACTTAATTTTTGAAGAATAGGGAACTGTAATAATTTAATTGAAAGGGAGCAGATGAACATAAATTAAAAAGTAAATAAACGCCAGAACGTATTGCTAATTGTCCTTACACACATTATTGTACGTTAATGCCTGCAAAATATTAGGCATATTTTATGACTAACAAGTGGACCTATTAATTCTTCGCTGTTGCAGTGTTTTACATATCACAAACTACTGGCCAAGTGATTCCTAAGTGATCACACGCTACTGACCAAGTGATTACCAAGTGATCACATGCCACTGGCCAAGTGATTGTTAATCATGCTTTATGCTACGCAAAAGTTCTAATTGATGAAAGACTTTCTCGCGAATATGGGCTTATGCTACATCCTGGTTTGGACGTGGTTGTCAAGTATCCTATTGTTAAAACTTTTTCCCATAAGGTTGGGTATGCGTTCACTATTCAGAGATCGCTTGTTATAACTAATCGTTTATTTTGATTATGCATTAAAAGTCCATTTCGATGACAGACCAAGATTTATTATAAATTGTATTGTTATAAAAATCACGTCTCGACAATAAATTGTTGACTTCATCAGATGAATCGGTCTAAAATTTTAACAATATGATTAGTTGCACACAAATTAAAATATTGTATATAAAATTAAATGATTGATACACTGAAAATCAATGAGAAGGAAGGAATGTATTTCACATCACGTGTATTTCGTGTATTTCACATCACGTGTTCGGACAAGTTATCATATGGTTATTTTCTTATGTTCCATACTGAACCACATCGCATGGTTTCGCAACCTCGCTTTAATACAACTCCATAGTTACCCAGCGCAGCTGCGGCCAGGTTCTCAGGAAATCTATTTATTTATTTACTTGTCAAAAAACAGTAAAAATTGTATATGACGTGTGGGGAAAGAAATTTATCTGCGCACATTTTCTTGAGGGCCAGAATTTAAAAAAAAACGAAAAAATGAATTTAGAAAATAATTATTCTAGAAAAATAAAAATATTTGAAAAATGTTTTTTCCCGAGTTATAGAAAATCAGTTTCAACTGTAAATGAACTACAAGCAAAAGGAGTGCTCAACAAAACGTGCGCACAGTGAAGCTACATTTACGTCCAGAAGCAAAACAAGGGGCCATCTCAGCATTTGCTCAATGGATCAGGGAAACTGGACAAAAACCTGATCGAGATGGGGGTCATTGACCCGGAAGCTGAAGTACATTACTTGTTACAGTCGTATTAAATATTTTTTGAAAATGTATACAATGCAAACGTAAACTAATTCATTATATATCTTTGTTTTGTTACATTAAACATTATTTTTCTTTTTCACGATCAGTATAGTCTCTAATTGTATAGAAACAGTTTTGTAGCAGAAAAGATTTTACTTTAAACTTAAATTTATGTACCGACTTTAATTGTTTTATGTCATCTGGCAATGGGTTGTAAAGTAACGTACATGTATTGTATGTTGATTTCTTGTACTGAGCTGTTGATACTGACACTTGATGCACGTGATTTCTACGGCGTGTGTTGTAATTATAAATATCAATATTGCATGAAAATATGTTCCTTCCGTTAAGTAGGTCATTTTTGACAAATATTACAGATTCGTAAATAGACAAGGCAATGGTAAGATTCCCAGCTCAATGAAAAGAGGCTTGCAGGAATCACGTGGAAGGCATTTTTTCATTATTCGAATAATTTTCTTTTGCAATCTGAAGGTCTGAATACTACAGGATGAGCTTCCCCAGAATATTATGCCATATCTCAGGCGGGAATGCACATTTGCAAAATAAACGCAACGAGCTGCATGAAGGCTGACAGAATTTGAAAGAATTCTGAATGCGTAGCATAATGAACTTAATTTAGTGTTTAATTCTGTTATATGTAACGCCCAGGCATTCGCCGTACTCAGTCGCTGCCGCATGTGGCGGATGTCGTTACAATTGATTTGTAACATAACAGCTCAGGTCCCTCCTGTTAATTTCATATTAATGGCGTAATTTCTATGATTTAAAATCATGCCTAATTTACACTTTGTTTATGAATTCCTTTCTTTCTTAATTTTAAGTAACAGAATCCCACGGATCCGTCTCGCTAGCTCCCATTGGCTACGGCACAGAATCGGCGCCAAACGCTCGCAGCAAGGCGCTGGCGCCGCCAGAAGCAGTCAGTCGTGCTCGTAATTTCTTGTGGTGTACTGCGCGTCGCTCTGTCGCGCGTCTTTGTAAGCCATCATGGCAATTACTTGTTTTATTGTCGAACTACAAGCCACGCTTATGTTCGCAATATTAATCAACTCTACTTGAGCCATCACCGGCAAACACCACGCGACTGTGCTCCGTGTTTTCTTTTTATACTTGTGCCTTTTCTATAAGCCGAGTTCACGTCATCATGGCACCTAACTTTACCGTTGCCAAACGACGCTTGCGCTCCGTAAGGGCCAAGCCGGCCATCATGGTTTATAATTAACTTTGTTACTAAGCTGCACACTGTGTACGACTTCATATATTGTAACATTGACTGACTGTTAGTGCAACATTTGTGCTCCGTGCCGTGCTACGCGTATGCCGCCGGTACTGTTTCTGCTCTGTTTGGCTCGCCAATATTAAACTCGTGACTCCCAGTTTTATTGTACTGTGCTATTTTAACCGTGTTGTGCTGTTCAGTGCACATCATTATTGCACGCTTGTTATCCACTGAGCGTGCCAGATCTGCACTCGCCGTCTCTCTCTCAATGACCGCTGTCTGCGATCGGGTCGCTGCAAGTTGCAACAAGCACAGAGCCGCTGCTACATTTCTCTGTGTGTGTGTGTGTGTGTGACGTCACGTGCTGCGTCATCCTACTACGTCATCCAGCCTTCGTCCAGCAGTGGACAACACTGTATTGGTATCAATGTACTTTCCTTTCAGATCAACTGCCCTCAACATTTAAGTATGCTTTCAAGTAGCATATTATTGTATTCCACTAATTTTTGTATATGTATGTAGAGAATTTGTATTCCTTGTTAAATTATGTGTAGTGTTTAATTAAGCAATGGTGATATATCACAACCCTCCGGTAACTTTTCCTACCGTGTTCGTTTTTTACTAAATTAGAGAAGTGGTCCTTCTGAGTTATCCCAGGTTTGTGAGATGGGGCAAAATTTATAACAGTCCACTCGCTCACGCCTCCCACTCACATCATGTTTGCAAACGTTTTGGACGTTTGACACCAAATTGACAGAAATGAGTACACCAAGAATAAGCAATTATAATATTCAACACAATTACTGCTGTATTTTTAAAAATCACATTATATTTATAATTTGTAAATCATGGTATATTTATAATCAGTATCATCATGGTACAATACAGAATAATACTTTCATAAATATAATCTACACATTTTAGATGAGGGATTTTTGTTTCATCACGCAGAACATTTTTTAATGCTCATTAAATGTGTGCATTATCTGCATCACATTATTATACTCAACATTACTTCGTAATTGTACTATAATTTTTTTATTGCACAGAAAAATAAGAAACCCTCATATTCAGTTCTCTATCGAAACTACGCATCTTTTCGCACCAAATACTTCTCCAGTAGCTGACGATTTTTATACATGTGGTGCATTTCATTTGGGAAACTTTGGTTGACTTTGCTTCGCTCCCTATTGGCAACATCTGAAATTATTGCGAGTGAAGTGTGATGGCCAAACTAGCATGGGGATAAACTAGAGTAGCACACAGATGGAGGTCACTACGCCACCTCACCTGTCAACTTTTTCGAATGTATATTTGTTGCAACAAAACGAAACCTAGGCGTTGTTAGCTCATATGGCCCGGGTACAGAGGTTTTTCATACGTACTTGGAAAAAGTTAAGTAACGCTGCAAAATATAATTTTCAAGATTTTAAGAGAAATGCATGTTTCGGGTTCTCTGGTAGCGAAAAAGTGTTATTTTTTTCAAAACAACTCTCCATCTGTCCGCCTGATCGTCCATCCGTCTCTACACCGTCCGTCCGTCCTTCAATTCGATTGCTCGTTCCTCCGGCCGTCCATCTGTCCGTCCGTCCATCTGTCCGTCAGTCCTTCTGTCCGTCAGATGGACATCTGGCCGTCCGTCCGTCCGTCCGTCTGTTCGTCCGTTCATGAACGTGAAATACACTGATGAAGATCACATTCGTATATTTGAAACTTTTTGGCCCTATTCGTACAAGAACATTATAGAAGATGGAGATTTTTTCATCCAATATAACTTGGTCTGGAAATTATTTCTTTAGTTATTAATGTCACGTATGCTAGTCATTTTTGGGGAATTTTCAGCGAAATATGAGCAAGATTATAAACAGATCTAAGAACCCGTTCAAAGATTTAGTTGTCTTGCTAGCTTAGTGGTTACAGCACCTGGGCGTACACCAGGAGACCCGAGTTCGAATTACGGTCGGGTTGAAAATTCTTTGAACAAATATATTTATTATAAACAAGATTTTCCCAAGAACGGCTTCAATTAAAAAGACTTTTCGTACGGATAGCGTAAATGTGCTGCTAGCAATTCTTGAACGCTCAAAAACTTTTTTCTCAAAAACAGTGTAGTAAAGTATTGTAATGCTGTATTAACGTAACCACTACAAATAATGAGAAAATATTTTTTGTTAGATCACTATGTAAATTTAGTTTACATCAAACAGGAGGTACTGAATTATTTTGTTACAATGAAATAAGAGGGAAATGCAGGAAAATGTGCCGTAGATCCATCTTTCAATTGACCTACAAACTTTATCCTACTCCAAAATATATACTTTGTTACGACCAAAAGTGTTTCCCATATCATGATGAAAAATTAAATTCTCATTATTTATTTCATACTCTCCGTGTAGACCTACAATGGGGAAAAAAGATAATTCTCTGTCATCAGAACGTTCCCATCGGACACATTCTTTCAGATAACACTAGGGAACAAAAATGATGTTTAACGATCATGTTGATTTCGAAAATCATTATCAAAAGAATACAGAAGGAAAAAACAACAACAGGAAAGCCTAATTTTGTTGACCTCTCATGAAAGTGGCGTAGATGAACTGAACAAATATTTTGTTTTTAAACAATTTTATGCGTATTCATTCTACATATGTTACAAGAGCAATTTAAATGATTTTGCATTAATAGCAAAATACGTTATGATACAGTATAAAGATACGGCATATTTAAAATCTCTGAAGTGATATAACGTTCTTATTGCGATATTCGTAATCTACGTATAAAGCTGAGTATGTTACGCACTCCACCTTCCTGGAGGTAAAAATCGTGTTCCCGATTGTAATTTTTATCTCTTACTACAACGAATGCATTGCAGGAAAAATTATATCTCCCGAGTAAATATCTTCATAAAAATGAATGTACTTCGTTTATATGAAGTAGAACGTGACCACTGAAAACAAACCAAAATGCAAAAGGAATTTGTATTTTAAAATTTGGCAACTTAGCATAGCTGACGCGAATGTCTCCAGCCTATGACCAAATACGATCAGCAATAGGCTCTATGCTGCAATACGCAATATGCCGTATTTCTCTAACAAACATGGAAGTAAACGTCAGTACTAAGCTTATTGCAGTTTTTAGTAATGTTTACTCACAACCAAGCGTACAAGACACAATCTAACAGCTTAAAAATTGTCTACGTTGACGATTTGCAATTCAAATTGCGAGTATTTCAGGGCTTATTCTGAAACGGTATCGAAGTGTATTTGCAGCTTGCTCATTGTGCGTAATCTCAGTAATTTCATCTTCAGTTATATCACTACTTATGCATTGTGATACGGTATGAATTTAACGTAATAAATAGGATATACGGAAAAGTATATACTTTTAAAACAAATTAACCTTGTTGAGGTTGAAAAACAAAGATCATTGCGTTCTATTTAAGAAACCTCTAATTTAAATGACCTGTTCAAAATCACATCAAGCGTAGCATAACCTCAGTACTAGAGTCTGAAAATAAAATAAATAGAGTTCTCGAACAATTTAACATTTCTAGGAAACTGTCGCAACACAAGACATTGAATATAACAAGAAATCCGATTAATCAATGTTAGAATTATCTTCCTGCGATGACTTGTTTCCAATTTATATATCACCCCGACACGAAAGCTGCTTGAGTTAAATATTTTGACATTACGAAGTTAGACTCATGGAAGCTCATCAGGCAAAGTAATGCATGAATAAAGTGAAGAAGAACCAAATCAAATTCGAGATTTCATGGAATTCTATTTAGGGTATTGAATGTACTGGCGGAGCACAGTAGCGAATCCTTTTGGTTAAAACGAAATCAACTTCATTGGGGCATCCACATATCAAATGTCAAAGGAAAGGAATCATTGAATGCTTTGGCATATGGTGATTCCAGAGGCAGAAATGCAACTATTAGTGAAGAAAATTTGTCAAATTCGTCGGTGCTACAAAGAAAATTCGTCAAGCAAGGAAGTCTGTTTATGGACATTAATATGTATCTTCGTGTGCTGCGATTTCTGCAAAGTCTGTATCATCGCTGATCAAATGTGAGTTTCTGAACAAAATTAACTATTAGATTAAGTTAAATATTATGAGATTAGAACGGAGGAACTTCGACACCTCAAGTTCACTGAGTAAAAGTAAAATTTGAAGTTGAATAATATTTTGCTACTGATATTCGAGTTGCAGAACTATAAACACTTTGAGAAAGTGAAAAGAGGACAGAAATGTAGAAGTTAATTGGAAAGACCCTTGAATCTCGAACCCCGAAGGCCACTTCGAACCCCGAGGTGGTTTTGAAAATTCTGGGAGAGAAAAAGTCAATTTTGAGTTTGATATGGGGACAAAACGTTCACTACATTTGTAGCTTGTACGTGCATATATGTTTATTTAACTGAATTCATTTCGTGATTGGAAAAGTAAAATTTGCAACGTTTGTAAGTTTGATTTTCTACGAAACTTTAACTAAATATTAAGTAAAGACTTCATGCGTAATAATCTTTACTGTTTTTTACGCGGTATTATTTATTTACTCGTAAAAGAACAAAATCGACATTGCTGTTATTAAGGGACATAGAATTACACAATGAGGGCAGTCGTACTTTGGGACAATTTATCACCGTGTATCTCGATATACCTATAAGTTGATAATTTACTTACAGCGCAATAGATTTATAGTTCCTCCAGATGGTGAATGAGTAAGTAGTAATGCAAATAATATGTCCATTCGAAGAAATGAAAAATGACGACCCATCACATGTGATGAGCATCCGGACTTGATGCACACACTGTTAATACCAAGACCCTATCAATTGCTGGTCTCTTATCATTGGATAAATAATTTCACTGCGCAAAATGGGATGAGGAACATTACCAAAAGCTGGATAACGAAAAGTGCAAAATGGTGGCCAAAAGCCAGGAAAGCACAGTAATTGTCAATGAGATAAAATTGAAGCAGAAATATTAAAATAACAAAACAGTGGCTAAGTTTAACCCTATAGAGCGAGTGCAAAACGCAAAAAATTCCTTTTCGCATCTTTGTTAGCAGGAACATATTCAGTACTGACTCAAGTTCGTTTAATGTAAAACATCTGTTTCATGTAAATGAATTTATGTTTTTTTAGTTTTAAATACCCTGAGTTTTCCTACTTCCTTGTCCATAACAGGGTGGGTGGCCCAAGGTACATTGTTAGGTGAACATGCCCCTTGGGGCATTTTACATATTTTTATTGAACTTTAAAGTTGAAATATAAAATGAAAAAAAATGTGCTATAAATACCATTATAAATACTTACTCGGAATTTTCGTTTGAGTACAAAAACATGCAAATTCTTTAAAACAAACTAGGAAAACCTGTCAATAAAAAAGTGGACCAAGGTACAGGGGTCTCCTCTATGTTCAATTTATAAAATTTGGAAATATCAAAGAATTCGAGATACGGAGAGCTCCGATATATCGAAGCACGAGATTTGAATAACTTTGGTATATCGCAGTTGTGCGAGATCAGAAAAACTTTGATATATCTCAGTTGTGCGAAATTTTAATAATTTCGATATATCGCAGTTGTTGTAACTTTGATATATCGCACTTGGAGATATCAAATAATTCGAGATACGAAGAACTTCGATATATCGAAACACGATATTGGAATAACTTTGATATAACGATGTTGTTCGAGATGAGTAATATTGATATATCGAAGTTCAAAAAACCAAGGAATTTGATGGATCGAAGTTCGTTTTATCCAGGTTTCACGGCGTGTATTGCCTTCCACCACGACCGCCCGTGCGAGGGTGAGAGCGAGGGCGAAGGCGAGAGCGAGGGCGAGGGTGAGGGCGAGGGCGTGGGCGAGGGCGAAGGCGAGGGCGAGGGCGAGGGTGAGGGCGAGGGCGAGGGCGAGGGCGAGGGCGAGGGCGAGGGCGAGGGCGAGGGCGAGGGCGAGGGCGAGGGCGTGGGCGTGGGCGAGGGCGTGGGCGAGGACGTGGGTAAAGGCGAGGGCGAAGGCGAGGGCGAGGGCAAGGGCGAGGGCGAGAACGAGGGCGAGGGCGAGGGGAGGGTGAGGGCGTGGGCGAGGGCGAGGGCGAGGGCGAGGGCGTGGGCGTGGGCGAGGGCGTGGGCGAGGACGTGGGTAAAGGCGAGGGCGAAGGCGAGGGCGAGGGCAAGGGCGAGGGCGAGAACGAGGGCGAGGGCGAGGGCGAGGGCGAGGGGAGGGTGAGGGCGTGGGCGAGGGCGAGGGCGAGGGCGAGGGCGTGGGTAAAGGAGAGGGCGAGGGCGAAGGAGGGAGCTGCGCGTGCCTATGGACGTGGGCGTGGGCGGCGCGTGGCGGCGGAGGCTGCAAGCGGCCTAATCCGCGCCTAAGCCGCTGCGCTGCGCTGCAATTTGTCAGTGTCGAGAATCGCGCGCCGTCGTCCATCAGCGCCCATCAGCGGCGATCGGCCGCGCCCGCGCGGGCCGGACAGTCGTGGGTGGTCGCGGCGCAGAAGAAGCAGCATAAGCAGGAGGGACACAAGGATAAGAAGGAGAAAAAGAGACATAAGGCGAAGACAAAAGAAAACATGAAAAAGAGGAATAAGGAGAAAGAGAGAGGAGAAAAAGAGGGAGAAGTAGGAGAAAAAGATAGGGAAAAGAGAAAGGAGAAAAGGGAAAGAAGGAGAAAAGAGAGAGAGAAGAAGAAAAGGAGAAAGAAGTAAGAGAAAAAGAGAGAGTAGGAAAAAAGAAAGAGAAGGAGAAAAAGACGAGGAGGAAAAAGGGAGACAAAGAAGAAAAATGAGGGAGAAGGAGAAAAATAAGAAAACTGGGAGAAGGAGAAAAAGAAAGAACGACACATTATATTCATAATTAAATTTGCGACAGTATTGACCTTATTACTTATCTCGCACAACGTTTGGCTTGCTAAATTGACTTCATGAAGATTGGTTAATAAAAATTGTGGGTTTACAATATGTGTCATAAGCAATTACGAGAAGCTAGATTTGAGCTCTAGAAGCAATATTCACCTTGCCCGAGGGAGAGTCTTAGATCTCTGCGAATTACTTTTAACCCTTATTTATGATTTGACATCATATAGTAATGCGATATTTATTGACGACTGCATTATTAACACTTACATAACCGCATTTTACTATAAGTACATATTTTTTGTTCATATACACGAGAACTACTACTTACTGAAGAATTCAAGCCGGTGAGTTATTAATGAAGCTGACAATAATGTAGATGTTTGAAGATTTAGGGTGCACGTTCTATTTAGTGCACTTGGAACGTAAATGTAAACTGGATGTAAAATGTCTGGACGTAAATGTAGCTTCACTGTGCGCACGTTTTGTTGAGCACTCCTTTTGCTTGTAGTTCATTTACCGTTGAAATTGATTTTCTATAACTCGGGGAAAAACATTTTTCAAATATTTTTATTTTTCTAAAATAATTATTTTCTAAATTAATTTTTCTTTTTTTTAAAAAAAAATTCTGGCCCTCAAGAAAATGTGCGCAGATAAATTTCTTTCCCCACACGTCATATACAGTTTTTACTGTTTTTTGACAAATAAATAAATTATAACAGCACCGACATTTCAGCTTTTATTCGTGGATTCTCGAACGAAATGAGTGAAGTTTTACATAAATATTTACATGGCCAAATAAATATAAATCATGAACAAACCACGAGGCTTTACAAATTACTTAACTTTGTTATCAGAACATTAAAGCAACTGCAAAGTAAATGTTATGTCTCTGGTATTCACACCATAACTGTAATCTTTTTCGAAGTTATATACAAATTGTTCATAATATTAAAAAATAAACATATCAATTGCAAGGTAGCCTTTTTCAGAATATGTTTCACAGTAGTGTCGTGTAAAATATTCGAATATTTTAGTTGTTCTTTTCACGAAATTGTAGAAAACAAACGTATTTTGTGATTTCATACGTTTTTATTTCGAGTATTTTACAAGTTACGTCTGACATCTTCACCTTTTACTCTTATAATAACTTGGTAATGGATTTGAGGTATAGTAATATTTTATTAGAATTGTGGCAACGGTATTTATAATGAATTTTAAAATAAACATTGGTTATCAACCGTGCAAGCATATTAAAACACGGACAAATTAATCACTTCATTCATATTGTACCATTAAATAATTAAATGCAGCTACAATGCATTAATTTTTTTCACAGAGCGTTTAACATTTTGTAATGTGACCCAGCTAATTTTGTTACATTATATGGACTAAACGCAACCTGATAGAAGAATGAAACTCTTAATGGCCACCTTTCTTCGGTTACACGCGTCTTTAACCCCTGTTAATACGCAACCCTACAGGTTTGTAAAGTGCACTTGTAGCTATATGTAGGTTAAAAAATTTAACATCGTTAGCAATGGGTTTGAACATTCTTGGAAATGTAAACAAAGAACCATCGATTCTTCGCAAGTCAACTGTTTATTAAGAAGGAAAAAAAGCATGGCGTTGTTCGAAACAAATCGAAACGAAAGTAACGCATTAGTTTTGAGGGTAATTCTTGTTTAGGTATTAAAAAAATGTAGAACGACACACGACCGATAAAAAGTAAAGGAATGTATTGTTATATCTCGTTTATCCGCTTAATGGCTTTAACATAAAATAAAAACGTTTTACAGTAAAGTCATCACCTATTTCTGCGGAAAACAAATCGACAATACTTGTGTACTTCTTCCGTATCTCGTATTTTTAACGAAACTAAATACCAGGTTCTACTACTTCCATCTCAGAGGAACAAGCAAGCAAATTTGCGTATATGGAAGAATTAGCTGTCTGAGCAAGGGGCGTATACAAAGGAATGTATTGTTATTTCTTGTTTATCCGCTCATTGACTTCAACTTTAAATAATAAAGTTTTACAGTAAATTCATCACCTATTTCTTCGGGAAATAAATCTATAACTACTTGTGTACTTCTTTCGTGTCTCGTATTCTGAGGAAGCTAAAGAGCAGGTTCTAACACTTCCATCCCGTAGGAACAAGCCGCCGAATTTTTCGTGTTTGGAAGGCTTAGCCGTGTGCGCGGGGGGGGGGGGCGTGGCCGGGCCGGGCCTGTCAGGGGCGAGTGGGACGAGCGGCTCGTCCGTGGGCGGACGTATTGACGGGCCGTCAGCCGCCGCACGCTGATCTCCGTGGGCGCGACAGCGTAAGACGGAGGCAGCGCGCGTGAGCTTCTTTCGAACAAAGCACTGCGCGCGCGCGGATCTGTATCATCGCAATCGGATGACGAGAGCGCCCCAAGTGCGTAGGCGCGGAATCAACGAAGGCCTAACGGTTACGTGGTGCTTAGTCGTGTATGTTTGACATTAGACGATCACAATAACAGATACGATTCGTATGTTTGCTCGCGTCTGTTAGCTCCATTGAAAGTTTTCTCTTTTCAATTGAAGGATCATGTATTCTTCATGTTTCACTCGAACGTACATATCTTGTTAAGAGGATAATCTAATAGTTTTTTCATCAATAATACAAAATATTATAATAGAGTGTAGGCAATATTTGTGATGCTTTTAATAGTTGAGACGTTTGTTTTTGTGTTTAATTTTTATATTTTACATTTATTTTACAAAAATGCTGACCCTTTTTAAATGGACAATGTACTTGTCAGTTTGACATTAGTTTTCTGTTGATTTACTTTCGAAAATTTTTCATCAGGCCATATTAAAGTAAGCTATTTATTTGCTTCACTGATATTCGATTTAGAACTCTTGGACTCTGTGGGATTTCAAAAAATATAAGTAGTTTGAAATGGTATCTACAGATACAATTGTCTTTAAAGTCCATTGGGTATTCAGAGGGGCTTTCTAAAACCAATTATGGGATAGCCTTGCTTTCTTGCTTTTGAATGTTTTTGTGATCTGAAATTTGACAAAAATATTTTCGTTATATTTTAAGTTACAACAAAAATAGAAGAAAAAACATTTTTTTCTGAATTTTTGCCTCGATTTAAAAACTATAAAATTTCGGTATAAGTAACGTTCAGTACCAAAAATAAGTACTAATTTAGTTATAGATATTTTCCTTAACCGCACTGATTAGGCGTGAGTAGTAGTTCAACTTTGATGAACGATAATGACAAATTCTATAATTTTTAATACGTAGCAAATAAATCGGAAAATATAATATTATCATGTTATTTCTTATGACACAGATTCCAACAAAAAAGTATTTATAAATTTCAGATTCACAATCAGCACCCCCAAAAAATCATAAAGGAGCAAAAAATTAAAACTTCGTCACAATTTGTTTTAGGCAAATTATTTAATGACTAGACTAATAATTTTTTCGTAATTTAATCTAATGACCAGAAATATTATTATATCAGAAATAGAAGAAATGCGATTAATTCAGTAATTTCGTGTTGTTTGTGGCAAAGATGATGGAAGTAGAAATACTAACATCTTTAATTGCAAATATACGATCAATCATTATCTATAAATTTGTTGGAAGAGCGTTTATCATTTTACTCACATTAGAAAATCTCTATCCAATTGGAAATAGTAATTTGCGTATAACGATAAGTTATTCCTTTTTAATCAGTATATCAATAAGTGAAATGTTTGTACATAAATACTAAATTTTACGTTGTAAAATAAAATCCTATTAGTTTGTGATCATCTACCACAGAAGTGGAGCATTACTCCATTGAACATTTTTCGATCGCTGATCTGCGTTTTCCCAAAAACAGACACGCTTCCTTTTCTTCAGCAGACGTAAAATCACTTCGATTCCGCACAAAAGAGCTGCCACGACCCACACAATCGCCAACACTTTGAAAGGACTAGTGAGTGCACTCAGACTCAGTGGTTGGGGCCTCCTCCACATAACGCCCGCCGGAACGGTAACTCCATCCGCATCCATGTGGTGGCGCTGCTCCACTGTCCAATGGTCGTACATTCCTGCTTGCACAATCCTAAGGGCAAACGCACTGACAACGTTAAACGCTGAACTGTTCCTTCTCACGAGAAATCCCTGATACCCAGGACGAAAAAAGCATTCCGAAACCTGGGTGAGCTCCGTTTGTCCGTGATCCGTGAGTTCCACCAAGTACGCGTACATTTTAAAATCTTCCGTGTTGTCGAAAATGCCCTCGTCGCCGAACTGCATCATGTTTTGGAGTTTCTTCACGTCAATCCCGAACGTTTTGGGCCGCATTTTGAGCAATAGTTCGTCGAGGGAGCCGTCCTTGTTGGCGTCGGTGACGGCGGCCTTCAAGTCGTCGGTCATGTAGACGCTGCGCAGGGGGCGGACGGCGTCGGCGAGTGTGGCGGGGTCGCGGCGGCGCGGGGGGTGGGCCAGGAGGCCCAGCAGCTGGCCCGAGTACGCGTTGCCCACCACCAGGGCGAAGAGCAGCAGCGCGCCCAGGGCGGCGCGCTGGGCCAGCGAGCGCGCGGGCCGGCGGCACGCGCCCGTCAGCGTCACCTGGCGGAACAGCGAATGTACAGCCAATGTACAGCGAATGTACCCCAGCGCGCGGGGCGGAACCCTGTTCGGGACGGGTTTTAGCGGAGATAAATTCTCAGTAAGTCATATGACGCTCGCGGCGTACAAGAGATCTCTAGATAAATTCTCGGCAAAATTATTTATTTACATTTTATATGCTTTTTTGAATGGGTCGCATGAACGTCGTCATTAGAGAGCACAATTAAAAATAACAATACTAAGTACAATTAACAGAATACAAAAATGTAAATTCATAACTTTATCAACATATGAGTAACATTAAAAGATCTGTAAGGTCGTTAACGACTACAATCAACAGGAACAGAACAGAAACTAAACAAAATCATCAGGCTACAAATGCGTGTGGAGTAATAATATACTATTACGTCATGATCTTTGGACAATATTGGTCCTCATAAGTTTCATACTGCCTAACTGTTATTGATAACGTTAATTTTCTTATCAATAAATTATAAGAAACGAATATGGACAACATCAACCCTTACGGCAATCTCCAACCAAACGCGAATTCATTGTCAGAGGACGACAAATAACGAACAAATTCCCTGAGGGGTAATATAAGAGTAAAAAGTCCTTGGTAGCACTGGGAGTTTATGAAGTGACAAATTTGAAAACCCCCAAAGATACAGTCCAGTACCGAGAGGGGGGGCAATGGTCAGGTTCCCAGATCCCGTGCATTATACGACAAGATTTATTCAATGATTCAGCCGAACTTTCGGGCTACGCCAAACGATTCAGTTAAGTTGTAGAACTCGCTGCAAATCACAATGAATAAGAACAAAAAAGAAAAACAAAAAAATGGGTGTAAAAACTAAAAACTTTTATATTCTGAATTGCGTCACTGTAAATATAGGAAACTAGCTTGAACATTTTAATTAATTTTTCACGCTTTGTAGAATTTTTTGTTCTGTTTTTTGTCCTTTGCACTTTCGTAGATCCACAGATAAGTAAACTTGCTTAGGAACCAGTTGAGGGCTATTGACATTAGACGCAGCTATCCCTCTACATTTTTATTTTGCATTGTAAAATACTCTGAAAGAAAAACTGTTTATCGAAAATTTGATATGTTTCGTATAAACAACGCGGCATATGGATAATTTACCACATATGTATAATTACGATGCCGGTACACCGATGGCTTGTACCCAAACCCTGACCAAGAAGAACCGAAAATTATTCGCTGTTCTTCCATCTACTATGAAACCAAATAAATGTTAAATACAAAAGTTACGTATTTTTCCCCAGATAATTCGAATCTGTAATAAATACTGGGGGTTCCCATTTAACTTTATTTTTACCCACCGCCGGGTAAAAGGCGGTTTGCGGCGGGTAGGAGTGCGGATTGGTATCATTGAACAGCCCCCGTCGATACAAACTTTTCTTGATCTGATGCGCACTTTTTGAGATATTCCCAAAATCAATTTTAAACGGAACACCCGGTATAAGTAATGTCGAAAGTCACCACCGTTGAGACTCGTACTCTAACAGATCCCGGTCACAGTCGCTAAAGAGGCAGCGACACAGCTGGCTCCGAGCTCACTCAGCCGCCCGCAGGCTCCGTGGCCAGGGCCTTTTAACAAGGTGGAGACCATTATAGTGGCACGCTCTTCGTACAGGAACTAAAATACGAACTGGTGCCAACGATATTTGAAACGTGAGTGGCTGCTGTGAAGGTTCGCGAGACGCAAGCAGGCGCGAAATATTACAAAATATAGCGTCCATGTTCGCGCTTTCTTCAGCGGTTTCTTATATGTTTATATTATGAATTGAATATTAGGAACATTTAGAAGACTCTTCTCGTATTTCCCACAAATTAAACAATTCTTATGTGCGGAAGCCGGCGAGCCTACCCTGCAGCTGTACCCGGCGTTACAATGCCCCCTATAGTACCCCCTTCGAGCTTTGTCACCTGTTTTGATGGAGAGTTCTAAGGCCCTACTCGTGGCACCTCCGAGCTTTGTCAACTGTTTTGGTGGAGAGTTCTAAGGCCCTACTCGTGGCACCTTCGAGCTTTGTCACCTGTTTTGATGGAGAGTTCTAAGGCTCTACTCGTGGCACCTGTGAGCTTTGTCACCTGTTTTGATGGAAAGTTCTAAGGCCCTACTCGTGGCACCTTCGAGCTTCGTCACCTGTTTTGATGGAGAGTTCTAAGGCTCTACTCGTGGCGCCTGTGAGCTTTGTCACCTGTTTTGATGGAGAGTTCTAAAGCCCTACTCGTGGCACCTTCGAGCTTTGTCAACTGTTTTGATGGAGAGTTCTAAGGCCCTACTCATGGCACCTTCGAGCTTTGTTACCTGTTTTGATGGAGAGTTCTAAGGCCCTACTCATGGCACCTTCGAGCTTTGTTACCTGTTTTGATGGAGAGTTCTAAGGCCCTACTCATGGCACCTTCGAGCTTTGTCACCTGTTTTGATGGAGAGTTCTAAAGCCCTACTCGTGGCACCTTCGAGCTTTGTCAACTGTTTTGATGGAGAGTTCTAAGGCCCTACTCGTGGCACCTTCGAGCTTTGTTACCTGTTTTGATGGAGAGTTCTAAAGCCCTACTCGTGGCACCTTCGAGCTTTGTCACCTGTTTTGATGGAGAGTTCTAAGGCCCTACTCATGGCACCTTCGAGCTTTGTCACCTGTTTTGATGGAGAGTTTTAAGGCTCTACTCGTGGCACCTTCGAGCTTTGTCACCTGTTTTGATGGAGAGTTCTAAGGCTCTACTCGTGGCACCTTCGAGCTTTGTCACCTGTTTTGATGGAGAGTTCTAAGGCCCTACTCATGGCACCTTCGAGCTTTGTTACCTGTTTTGATGGAGAGTTCTAAAGCCCTACTCGTGGCACCTTCGAGCTTTGTCACCTGTTTTGATGGAGAGTTCTAAGGCCCTACTCGTGGCTCTGGAGGCCGCGCAGCCGCGTACCTGCACCACGTCTAGCAGCGCGCGTTCCACTGTCGCGTCTCCAGGCGCCCAGGGCTTCTGCAGGCGGCCAAGCACGTGCACCACGTGCAGCGCCACCACCGCCACCATCAGCGCCACCAGGAAGGCGGCCCAGGTGGCGGGCGCGTACGGCACCAACAGCACGCTGCCGAACGGGTAGAGCGGGGCGCGCCGGATCACCAGGCAGTACGGCGCCTGGATCACAGGCACGGTGCTGCTGGTGAAGGGGTTCCTTTGCGGCGTGAGGTACAGCGGCGTCAGGCAGAAGTCCACCGTTCCGTTTTGCAGCAGCGCGCCCACGGAGGCGTACGTGGCTGGGACGTGGTGCAAGAGAACCCCGGTCACGAGCGGGAACGCCGTCACTGCTCGGTACACAGGGCCTTGATACGTTCTGCTATACTTGTCTCTCCACAAATAAGTCGATGAGGATTCCACAAACGCCACATTGAATACGTGCTTGCGAGATACATTACTATTACTCCCGGGCGTACGTGAATTTTCGATGCCCAAGCTGTTCAGGGTAGGTCTCTTCTGTACTTCGGGTAACAAGCCTAATCTCCCGGCCCACACCCAGCCACCGCACAGGCCTGCTAGGATCACGATTTTCAATTCTGTTCCCTGGGTCTGTGAAATGACTCTGAAACTGTTAGTGATCGCGTAGTGAGTATTGCACGTAGGATACATACAAGGAAGCTACTGTTAAAATTGTTTAAAAAAATAATATTCTATTTTTAATAACATATTGCCAGACTTACTGCAAAACCATGTTGTTTGTGTAAACTGCGTGCGTGAACTGTCGATTAGTAATGAATAATCCACACATATTCGGTTACCTTATAGATATTCAATATTAAACTTACTAATATGACGGAACAATGGCGCCGAAAAATACATAATTTGACAGTGATTTTCGTAACCGTTCCATTGCTAGTGAAACACTTTCGTTCGCAGAAATATCTTGCAGTACTGGATAGATGTTAAAAGGTTCAAGACTGAATTGCGCAGCTTCGAATTCAGTTTGTGACCTATTTAATTGTTAGAGTTTCATATATCCATTATCTATGGACACGTGAACCTTCGTGATCACATGCACTTGTTCCTGAGGTACGTTTGTATCCTCTAGAGTCAGTAATATTTAACGTTCTTGGGAAAGATAAATATTGGAGCCCAACGTTGCGTGATGCTCGTCCACAATCGATTTTCGAGAAACAATGGAATAACTTGTGTTAATGGCTCATGTCGAGCACATCAGTATACGATACAATATAATATTATACATATCTTACCAGCTCAGGAATGACATTACTTTTGTATTATCACACAACTCCACGACGCGATATTGACGGACAACGCGATATTAACAATCCTTCAATTACTATACGTTTTTTCTTCAAAATACTGTCCGAGAAAATAAAACACATTGAAAAATTCACATAAACGCCCAAGATGTCGTAAATATGAGCAATGTTTATGAAAGTTTCGGTACAGAAAAAAATGAACGAAGCATTTTTGCGTTTCTCTGCATTAAAGATTTGATATTGATGAAATATTTATTTGCGATCTGCAATCTGTGTTTGCCACCTTCAATGTCATGCAGAACCTAAAGAAATACTTTTAAATTTCTCAAAAGCAAGAAAGCAAGCAAAAAAAGCAAGAAAGAATGAAAGAAAGCTAACAAGATAGCAAGCAAGCAAGAAAGAAAGAAAGAGGGAAGGAAAGAAAGAAAGAAAGAAATCACATTAAAAATACATTCTTCCCATATTATTTTCATGACTACGTCAATTGCCCCGTCCGGAAACCTCTCTGCGGTAATCTGTTCAGCACACGAACTCTGCTCATCCAGTTCCACTCCTTCACACTGTTTGTACAGAGTGGGAGTTTCGCGTTTGCGCAGAGAGGCAGCGCAGCGGCCGAGCAGCGCAGCGGCCGAGCAGAGGGTGCCCGGGTGTCTGCCGAAGACGCGGAGCGCGCCGCAAATATGGCCACGAGACCCGCCGCCACCATCGCCGCCGTCGCCGCCGTGTGGACGGACAGCGTCGCGGCGCCCACGAACAATATTGGCCTGCGCGGGCGGGCGATAGAGGGACGGAGGGAGGGAGGGAGGGAGGGGCCGATCCCGTCTGCGCCGAGGCGAGGAGAGGTGCGACGCGTCTCTGAGCCGGTGCCCACTGTTTGCCGTGCTCGCCCATCGGGCCATGGGGAGCATCCATGTGGGAGGACCGGGGGGAACAGCAGACGAGACTCGGAAACGGTCGACGCGCGCGATCTTTCCTTCCTCTTCCTTGTTCTATCCTCTTACACACACACTTACACTAACATGCACTACACTACCACACATGTCGGGAGACCGGTCGGGAGCTTACAGCTTGTCTCGGCTGGGGCGGTGCCCCGCTGGTGGGAGATACCTGGTTGAGGAGAAAACCCCGCTAGTCGACGGTAGGTCGGCGCCAGATCTCGCCAGCCAGCGGGGAAAAAGATCATCGCCACCTCCCGACGAAAAACACGCACTACACTTACGGAACTAATGACCTGAGTAGTTGACGCGTCCGGAAACACGAATCAATCAATCAATCGGAAACGGTCGAAGCGGTGTATCACTGGAGAGGGTGAGCAGGCGTCGGGAACTGGGAATGGATGAGGTGTGCTGATGTAGACCGGGGTAGGAACGCCGGGAATTGGGAAGTGAAAGATGATATTGGAGACCGGGCCACAGAAACCGGGTATTGGAATGTGAGAGGTTCCATCAGAAGCCGCGGAACAGAAATCTGGAATTGAGAAGTGCGAGGTACCATTGGAGGACGGGGAACAAAAACTGGAAATTGGGAAGGGCGAGGTGCTATTGAAGGCTGGGGGACAGAAACTAGGAACTGAGAAGTGAGAGGTGTCATTGGAGGCTGGGGAACAGAAACTGGGAATTGGGAAGTTGAGAGGTGATTTTGCAGACTGAGGACCACCAACCAGGAATTGGGAAGTGGGAGGTGCCAGTGGAGACCGAGGAACAGGCGTCGAGAATTAAGAATACCCCAGGTGTATCATTGGGACCCGGGAGAACAGGTGCCTGGAATGAATTGACAACGTGTGACATTCGCGACTAGGAAGCAGGGATCAAGAATTGAGAATACCAGAAGGCGTACCAGTAACAGCCAGGAAAGAGGCACCGGGAATTGGGAACGATTGTAGAGATGTTACTGAAGACAAGCAGACAAGGAAGAGATTTGGGAAGTGACAAAATCTCGAGAACATGGTAATCTGGATATTAAAGAAAAGAGTTGACATAATCTTTAATACTTTTAGGTCAGAATCCGACGATTCATGTTAAGTTGATAGTAGAAAATTGATTCCGGGAATGATTGATAAGCAGGGAAAGAAACTCAGAATTAGGAATCTTCAGACTTAACAATGTGATCGAGGATATGCGATCCGAAGCCGTGAGGCTGAAAACAGTATATTAGTGTCCAGAATTGTTCAAAAGGAGGAAATGTCTTGAGAATAAGAAATTGAATCACTTGTTACGAAGGGTAGGTTTGTATATTGGCAGAAATTACACCAAACGTTGGGAAGCAAATATTGACGGACGGAAGATATAGCGCAAGGGCTTGAACACTGGCAATCGAGAACTGCCAATCAGTATTCGGAGTTGGGAATTGGTACCAAGTCCGCAACCGGAGTTCAGATGCTGTACCTCTGTCATATTCGCTATAAACCTGTCATCAAAAATAAATGACATTTTATTCGCGAGAAGGCATGGAAATCGAGTTTTAAACAAGCTAACAATTAAGAGATATAAGTTACCATACATAACCTGTGTCGTATTTTCAAACATTTTCTTTAGATGATTACTCATATATGACTAACTGAATTATTTTTATAGGTGTTACGACAACGCAAAGCATTAATGATTTATGAATTTGATTTTCTTTGAAAAGAGTTTTCATCAGTTTCACATAAATTCAGAGACAATATTCACAATTTTACAATCAAAACTCTAGTAATCCACAGCATTTTTCCTTGTAGACACAGATAAAATATATGAGATCGCCAGTAAAAGCTAAAAGAAAATACATTAATGTAAAATAAACAGAACTGTAAGCATAAAAGCTGTAATCACTGCAAGCTGTAAAATTAAGCATTAAGAGAAATTGATGTGAATAAAAAAATAAAAATTGTATAACATTAAATTTCCAAACTTTATTACATGTGTTTGCTTTTAGTACTGGAAAACGGGCTATGCGCTGGTAGTGTCTTAGAATCCACACCCTCTGTCAACGGGAACGATCTGCAACCACCAAGCGCCTTGTTTGTGGAGACTTCAGTCGCTTTGCGAGGGTGGAGGACAAATGTTGATCGCTCAGAGGGACAGATCAAATGAAAGGTGTCGTCTGTGCAAAGGTTTTGAGAAGATGCAGCAAGCACGTGAGACGTTTCTCAGCTTGTTGATTTCCATCTGCATGTGTTTCTCAATTGATTCACCTGATAGCATGTATTTGTGTGATGTCCCTTCAGATGCTATCCCTGCACCCATGCTAACTCTGTATCAACTCTCGCATACACCACAAATTCACTCAACAATGGGGCATATTAGATCATAAAATTAGATTGCAAGGTTAGGTTATAAAATGTGGTTGACATTTTCTCAACACTAAAAATCACACGCAAACGTACATCGATAGCATATACCTTTAAAAAGGATAAACGACCAAAGAATTCTCATTTCAACATATAAACATTTATATCATACCATTATATTTTTATTTCGTGACATTTGTGGAACCTCATGAATATCACAAGTATAAGAAGCTCTCTATATTCAACGCATACTTAGTTCAATTATCAGCAAAGTGTGAACCTCCGGACTGCAGTCGCTTATTTGCCATGATATATTTAGGTCGTCCATGTTATCGATGAATTTCCCAGCATAAGAAAATAATCACACACGCAATTTCAATATTGACGACGCCGGCTGTAACGTGCCCAGAACGCCTTGGTCATCAGCCTTTTCTGACTACGATCACAGGAGCAAACCGAAGTGTTTGCCTAGTGCCGGGTAAGCAGGACGCTTTTGACGCTGTCATCATGCTCGTTTTCGGAGCGTAACACCTAAGAACAGGAAAGGAGGAGGCAGGAAAAATCAGGTAGTAAAAAGGAACTGATGGTTGATATCCGTTCAATACATCGTTAATAACAAATAATAAGAGCAATAGGAATAGTACATTCAACATCGCCCTATAATCTCGTCAAAAGAAAACTACAATAATATTTACTCAAGACTTTTGGTACTTGAGAACAATACGAAATAAATTAAGTCTCACTCACGCATATCAGAATTAATTGATAAAATAAGAAGAAAAAACGCGGAGTAGATAAAGTCATAACAGAAATTCAGTCGAGTTACGCAAGTGAGAGACATATAAAGGAGTAATGAAGAAGAGAAATACATCGATGAGGTCTTGAGTAATCACTGTTAGGAGAAATGAGAAAAAAAGATATATTTTATTAAAATATTTTTTAAAGAAAATGATTCGGAAGAAAACGGGAAAGGTAAAAATGAAAGGAAGATATTCAAAGAAATAGACGAGGGGAATGAGTGAGAATGCAAACGAAGAAAGGAAAATCAGAAAATATTTCGGCAATAACTCGAAAAGAGAAAGGAAATAAAAAAACGCAAAAATTGACTGATGGAAAAGATGAAGAAAGAGAATGGAAGGAAGGGAGGAAGAAAAAGGAATTAATTAATAAACGAACAAATAAACGAAGAAATAAGAGAAATGAGAATGAAGGATAAGGAAGGAGGTAAGATAATGAAGAGAACGAAAGGGGTTGAAGGAGGAATAAAGTGAAGGAAGATGAACTATAACAGAAATAAGAGAACGACCAGAAGAATAAGTCGACGACAGAGTAAGACAAGGATCGGTAAACGCACTCTATACAACCAGACGCGGTAGAAGCCTGGAAAAGCGGAACGGCTGCGGTCGAGCGAGCCCAGCGCGGATCCCCGGCCCGCGGCGCAGCCCAAATATGTGTCTCGCCCGCGGGGAGGAGCCCTGGGCCGGCTTGTGTGCGGGGGCAGCGCCGGTGGGCGGCGGCGCGGCGCGGCGCGCGGGCTGTTTGACGACGAGCGCCGCGACGCGCCGCGCGCTGTGGGGCCGCACAAACACGCGCGCCAGGCATTCCAGGGCGCGTCCGCCGCGCCGCCGGCACCGTCTCCGCCTCCGCTGCCATCACCGACCCCACCGCCACCACCGTCCCGGCTCCGTCACCGCTTCCGCTCCCGTCACTGTCACTTCCACTGCCACTTTCCCTTCCACTTCACTGCCACTTCCCTGTCACTTCCCCTTACATTTCCCTGTCACTTCCCCGTCCATTTCCCTGCCACTTCTCCTTTCATTTCTCCTTCCATTTCCCCGCCACTTCTCTTCCACTTCCCTGTCACTTCACTGCCACTTCTCTTTAATTTCCCTGCCACTTCCCATTTCACTTCCCTGTCACTTCTCTATAATTTTCCTGCCACTTCTCTGTCACTTCTAATTTCCTTGCCACTTCCCCTTCCACTTCCCTGTCACTTCTCTGTCGTTTCCCTGCCACTTTACTTCCACTTCCCTATCACTTCTCTGTCGTTTCCCTGCCACTTTACTTCCACTTCCCTGTCACTTCTACTGCCACTTCCAGTGTCACCGTCATTTCCACTGCCACCGTCGCCGCCGCCATCTTTGCCATCGGTGCCGTCGCCAACTCCACCCCCTTCATTCGCCCAGCCGCAGTAGCCTCGACCGTCGTCGCTGCCGCCGTTGCCATTGCCATTACCTTCTCCCGTTTTCGATAGCTACTTCCACATCTGCAATTTCTCCATCCTGTACCATCGTCGCCATATGTACTAGTAACCTTCTGTCTCATCCTATAATTCTCCCCCTACAGTTCTCTTTCCTTCTATCTTCTCTTTCACATCATCTTTGATTTTGATTGATTTAGTAAAAGAGCAGTAAACGCTTTGTGTGGCGATTGGTGGAGAAGTACCATACTTTCTTCTGCTGTATTTCGTCCTCTTTTCCTCCTCTTCTTTTGTTAGAATATTTTCCTCCTTTTTCCTTCTTTTCATCATCATTACCCTTCTCCTTTTGCCGAATCTCGTACCTTTCAAGTTTCAATTTTTGTTTACATTTCTAACCTTTTGTCCTCTTGCACCTTCGCCACTTCGTGTTTTTCCATCATCTACGTTCTTCCCTATACTAAAAAAATGAAAAAAAAGGCCTCAATTATAATACAATTATTGTATTATATCACGCCGTTAATTTCCATATTTCTTTTCCCGTCTATTCATGTCATTTCAATTTTTACATTAAAATGGTGTATTTTTTGTTAATGTTTCCATGTAAATTAACCTTCCGCTCTGCAAGCGTCTCGGCACGTCAGTCTTCGTGGGCTACTGAGAGTCCTGTTCAAACTTACTATTTGAGAAGTTGCAACAAAACCATTTTACCATGAACGGCACGTGACATTCATATTGTCATGAACATTCAAAATTCATATTGCACGTTCAAAATATCATTTACATTCTGGACATGGTGGAGATACTCGCTGCAATGTCGTCCAGTATTGTGACGTGGCAGCGGATACGGCAGTACAGCGACCGAGGTGTTGGCCAAGTTTACACAATTCAACGTCTTTTCTATTTATGGGTTATTTTTTCTTTCTGACCAAATGTATTTATATATTTTGTAAATAATAAACAATTTAGATGTTTATGGAGTCTTTATATGCTTCTACAATGCAAATTTTAATTTCGGCTCAGCCATTCGGAATGTCCAAGGAGTTTATTAGACAAAATATGTTGAAAATTGTCCTAAAAACTTATTTTCGATGTTACGCCGTTTCCTCCCTGGACAACCTGTATAGACGTGCTACTCTTACCCTTGTTTTTACACGACTGAGGTATTTCTTTCCCTGGACATACCGGCTGAGGTGGTTCAGGCAATAATAAGAGCCACTGCGGCGTCTGAGATCGGGGTGTGACGGTTGTCTTCCCCCGCTGGATATAGATCCAGCACCGATCTATCGTCGACTAGCGAGATTTTTCCTCATCCACCAATGGGGCACCGTCCCAGACGGAACAAGCTCTAAACCCTGGCCGGTCTCCCGACATGTGTGGTAGTGTAGTGCACGTTAGTGTATGTGCAAGGGGAGAGGTTAGGACAAGGAACAGGTAGGAAAGCTCACGGCCCTTAGGATGCTGCTCCGGCATTCGCCTGGTGTTCATTGGATAATCCATGGAAAACTACCGATCAGAGCAACCATCTTCTAGGATTCTCCAACAGACAATTTTATTAAATGTATTTTTCCTGTATTTCGTTTATCGACATAACTTTTCCCATTTAAGCAAATTTTCATTATGCAACAAACAGATTCCTAGAGCAGAGCTAGACATAACAGATTTTCCCGAATGTACATTCGCCTTTTAAAGAAAATTCGAAAAGTGGCTTATAAAAGTCTTCCAGGATTACTACTTGCTCTAGAGGAAAATTGTGGGAAGAGAGTATATGATTTTGAGAGTTGATTGAACAATCATAAACAATAACCAAGGCAGTTAATCTAGCACCTCTGATTTCCAATGTCGGCCAAATACAACGCTATTTTTGCACCTTTATTAAAGAAATCAATCATTCTATTCTAAATGAAAGGCACTGATGAATGTACTTTGTGATATATGATCATTGACATGTGACCTTGGTGACAGATGACCTCTCGAGTCACTGCAATGAAGCTCTAACACTTGTAGTATTGTGGCTCACAATAAATTAATCATGCCAGAGTATATATTGTATTTAATTTTGTCAGTCGAAGAGTTTTTCACCTATTTTAAATTTAATTGTATGTCAAACTCGTTGATAAAATCATAACATTGAAGAAGAGGAAAGAGGAAGAAGAAGAAGAACTAAAATCGGTAAAATTATTCACGTCTTGTAGCGATAATCTGACGTCAATAGTTCATTGTGCTTTAATTATTTCCATTTCATCATTTTCAACTAGTTTCGGTCTTGTGCATTGTTATTCAGTATGTATTAAGACTCTAGACCGGTCTTAATACAGACAAACCTAGTTAAGTTACAAAATGAGACATAAGTAAGTCTCATTTTGTCTCATCATGATCTATCTTATCGGTCTTACCTTTTTGTTTCAGCGTATTATGGTTTTGTTTGGTTCTTTCAAAATACACGAGTTGAAAATAATACTATTAGTTCTATTTCTTATAGAATATTGCTAATTGGTTAGTAAAAAATTCAGTTAAAACAAAGTTTATTGTCAACAACAACTTAAGAACTTAAAGACATACGGCATCTTTAGTGAATCTGTCAATGTGTTCTGTTGCATAACAGGTTGAAAACGAAATGCAAATGAACACGCACCGTCTTTTCTGTGAGACATAATGTTTCATTTAGATAGACCACTTTGATCGTTAAAATAACATTATTCTAATCATTTTAATGGCTCCTTGAGATAATATAATCAGAAAAGAAGAGACAACTCTTCTGGTATAAAGCCAAGATAATAGGAGAAATAATAAAAAGAAAATGTGACACCGAAGCTTTCACATACACTGTATAGTTAACGTCGTATCAAGAAAATGGAATAAATAATTAAAAGTCATGTCAATCATTGGAGAGAAAACTTTTCCTTTCGGGTCACATTCTACATCGCGTGTCACTGACACTCTTCCTGCATTCTGAATTGAACACGTTTAAAGTAAATTATTACTTTGCTACTGGAAAATCATTCTGAATTCCCCTGAAATTGCAATCGCCTGCTACTGTGACTAGCAATTACATCTTTACAGGTGTCGAAAGAACGAATTAAATGCGCAATTTCTTTCTAAACTTGCCTTGTCCCGATTTGAAATGATTATCACGAAAGAGAGGTCGCAAATTCGCTGTTGGTGATTATCGCGTAACGGAGTAGTTTGACGAATGAATGGCGGGGATTTCTCGTGAGCATTTAACAACTTTCAGCGTAGTGCATTTATCTGTGTGAGTGCGTTGGTCATCAGCGAACCGGTTTCGGTAACTTCCAGCGGTTAACAAGAACTCGCATACCTTCCTGATTTCTTTTATTAGTATGCCGATCAGTGATGTCGCTCCACAGACATTCGTTGCTTACATCACTCACCACATAAGTACATAAAATAATCACTTAAGTATAGTTTCTAAGGTAGTTTTATTACTTACAAGAAACCCTGCAGACAATACAAAAAGTATTATGAACAGAATTATGTAATTTTGTATTATTTATCCGATGAATAGATGACGAGGAATGGTAACGTGAAATACATTTGCATGTCGTATAAAATTAACCGAGGAATTTTTGAAGTGATGAATTGAAAATATAAATGATGAATGTATGTTCAGATATTCCCAGAAATCAAATTCGCAGAATGAAAACAACTCACTTCAGCAGTAAAGGCTTCTGAGATTCTGAATTTGGAAGCCTAGAATAATGATATAAATAAATTATTGAGTATAAACATCAATTTCTCCATTTATCGTAGAAAAATATTCCTCGAAAAATTACGGCTGAAATAGCGACACACGCGTGGCACATACTACCATTCGTTTCATCATTCAAACACAATTACCATTAACGTATAATCCCGTAAGTTGATTACAAATTTTCTTTTAATCAAAGCGCAGAGCCATTCATTCCCGACCGCGCCGATAACGAGCTGCGACGCCGTCCCGCCTACCGCGCTCGCCGCAAAAATTCCCTGCGGTCAGCAGCACTCGTCCGCAGAGCGCAGCACGACGCCCCGCCCCGCCCCCCTCCGCCCCGCTCGCACCCCTCTCCGCCCTCACCCCGCCCCGCCCCGCCCCACCCCGCCCACGACGCGCTTGGCAGCTGGCTCGCCCACTTGTCCGCTCGCTTGCTCGCTTGCTCACTCGCTTGCCCGCTCTCTTGCTCACTTGACAGTTTCCTCGTTCTCTAGGCGATTTGCTCACTTGTTTATCCGCTCGCTTGCCCACTCGCTTGCTCACTTCCTCGTTCGCTGGCTTACTCCTCGCTCTCTTGGCGACTTTCTCACTTGTTTATCCGCTAGCTTGCCCACTCACTTGCGCGTTCACTTGCCCTCTATCTTGCCTTCTCTCTTGCCCCCTCGCTTGCTCACTTGATAGTTTACTCGCTCTCTTGGTAGCTTGTTCGCTTGCTTATCCGCTCGCTTGCGTGCTCACTTGCCGCTCACTCGACCGTTCTTTCGCTCGCTCTTTTGCTCGTTCTCTTGCTTGCCCGCTAGCTTGCTCGTGCGCAAGTTTGCTTGCTTGACAGCTCGCTTGACTTGCCCGCTCCCTTCCTTGCCCACTAAGGAAGGACGCTTTTCTCGCACGCTCACGTCCTCGCTCGCTTTCCTCGCTCCCTCAATTGCTCGCTCGCTTGCTTGCTTGCCCTCTCGCTTCCTTGCTTGACCACTCGCTTGTCTTCTGGCTTATCTCCCCGCTCGATTGCTTGTTTGTCTGCTCGCTTGTCCACCCACAAGCCAGGTTGCCCGTCTGTCCACTCATTGCAACACTTCGCCGCCCATTCGCCTGCTTTCTCTTCCATCCCCTTCTCTATACATCCTCCATCTATTTCATTTACGTTCTCCTCATTTTCTTGCTCGCCCTCGCACGCCTTCCCGAACTACAGCGCCGCGCTCAGCCACTCACCATGCCCTCACGTACGCACGTACGCTCGCTCTCTCTCCCTCCCTCTTCCTCTCTCTCTCTCCCTTTCTCTCTCAAGCTTCTTTGTTTCCTTGTGCACCGACTCACGTCCCCACCCGTCCTCTTTTCGCACTATTCACGTTCTTCGACTGTTCGTCATATTTTCATATCTCTGGGCAACCCGTCCATTAACTTTCCTTTCACATTTTTAATTATTTCGCGCTAATTATCACCGTTTATTATTATCGCTATTAGCCCCTATTGGATCTTTTTTGTCAACACTCAAATATTCAACCACCGGCTTACAAGGAAAAACACTAAAATCACGTTGCGGTGAGCCCTCTACAGAACACTCAAACTATATCGTAACGATCGCTATCGTTAATTGAATCTAACAAATTAATTTTTAAATTGATATTTTATTTATGTTTACATAGGAAACGAGCGTAAGTTTATTTTTAATGCACATGTACGTGTGTACGGCTAGGTATTCGCTGGAGTAGTGTTTTGGGTATGTTGTGATTAAGCCCCTTTAAGAAGTTTATACTTATTTATCATGAGATAGATAACACATAATTTTTGTTTGCTCTGAAGAAAAGTTGATCATTAGCTGAAGGTTTTGCTTATGGATGTTCTTATTGTAAACTATTGGGTCCAATCTTTTGTATGCCAAACAAATTAGCTACTAACGACGCGGGAAAAATACCCCAAAATGTTTGCAACCCACTCCCAATCCTCGTTGTCTTCCATCATCTCCTGACGCTACCTCCTAGCCACCTCCCACTGCGTCTCCAACGCTGCGGGTGCCCCAGCAAACGTATACCACAGCGCCGCCGTCTGCAACTCGGGCTGTTTGTTCTACGCGCGACATTCCTCATGTCAGTTCCCACCCATAAAGTACAATATTATAATGTTTCTTACGATATACGTAATTATAATCGAAACTTTTGTGCGCACATGGGTTTGTTAATCGCTATATTATGCGCTCGGGTGGTGTATTTATTACCGCGCGAGCACACGCTCACGTGTCCTTCATGAATTATTCCCCTCACGTGAAGAACGAGGTAAGAAAACGGAATTGTCGGTTTTTGTGTCGGCCGAGCTGCACATGTCAATGGCCATTCACTTTATAGGAGAGGCGAAGGCAAATAAAATCCACGGTCCCAGGTCGAAAACACTATTTGAGGTCAGAATTTTTAGCACAAGCTATGTAGCTAATGCCAAACTTCAACCACTATCTGGGGTAATGGCTTCTCTGATCAGTAGTTTTCAGTGGTTTCTCCGAACAATACCAGGCGAACACCGGAGCAGTACCCTAAAGGCGGCTCCACACATTCGGCATTCACTGAGTAGCGAGCTACTGCGCACTCAATCCCGAGCAAGTGGTGTGTTCGGCGAATGTTTGCCTCCTTTGACGTGTCCTAAAGACCGACACGCGGTGGGTAGGACAAGCACCGAATGTTCGTCGCTCGGCAAATACGAGTAACACATCCTCACTACTCGGTATTCGGCGAGCAGTCGCTCGCTACTTGCCAAATACCGAATATGTGAAGCCGCTTTAATATATGGGCCAAGGTCCGTGCACGATCTTTCCTTCCTCGAAATTATCCCCACCTCTACCCTTACAGACACAATTTATATGCACTACACTACCATTAATATTGGGAGACCACTCGGGATCTTGCCCCGCCTAGGGCGCTTCCCCGCTGGAGGATTATCCTTGATGAGGAAAAACCCTGCAAGCCGATGTACAGGTCGGTGCGGATCTCACGTTCTAGCGGATTAAGAATGCCGTCACTTCCCGACTATGACATTCGCTACATCATTTGTCTAACCACTAAAGTTGTTGGCGCTGGAAACACTTCATACTCGCTCGAAAACACAAAACGAAGAGAGAGAGAGAGAGAGAGGGGGGGGAGGGAGAGAGAAAGAGAGAGAGAAGAGGTGAGGAAAAGCGAGAAAACAAGGCTGAGAAGTGAGAGGCGCAAAACTGGAAATAGATATCAGTGTTTTAAAGATTTTACGGGCATCAACTGTCAGGAAAAAGAGGAGGCGAAACTATTTTGCAATTTACAAACAGTAAAGGGAATAAATTGTGGTTCTCCAAACAAACCTCATATTGAAGTGTTTTAAATAGGGTCCAGTTCTACCATTTTTATTATGGATTTATAATGAAAGAATTTGAATAATATATTTTGTTATGTTCAAATCACAATTACACCAAAATTCAGTGAGAAAAAATAAATAGGAGGTAAAAAATCATGTAATTTATAATTAGAGAATTTCAAATTATCTACAGGAAATAAGCATTGATTAAGGAAATTCATTCCCGAAGTCCGTAAAACGAAATTAGATATGACTTAAGAATGGCCCAAGGTATGATTACAGAATAGACAGAATGAATTCTAAATAAAACAAAACGAGAAGTGAAAGAGGGATAGAATGGGCGATATACATATTCTTTCAGCACATATTTACAAATTATAAAGTGTGAATATGATAACAATGAACTAAAAAAATATAACTACCTTTATAGATTTTAAATACAAAGCGTATTAGTAATAAAGAAACTGAAATAATATAATGCCTTTCAAAATTATGTGGAATTTTATTTGAGAAATTCGAACAATTTTAAAAATTTAAAGTCGATTGGGAGAAAAAGTTGAAAATTCAGGAGAAGTTTCATAATAAATACCTCTCAAAATTAAACAATCTTACAAAATTTGTAAGGTTTCAAGTTGGGTCCGATAGGTGGTAGAATATTCATAATTATCCTCTACAGTGATTGGTAATGATCACAAATAAACAGATTTGGAAGAGGACACCATTAAAAAACCTTTTTAGTATCAGGATCCTCAAAATTTGTATTTCCGTCGAAATCTCAAGATCGAATTTTTAAAAAAATTCTTCTCTCTATGGAAGAGAAGTTAAAAGAGAGAATAAAAAAATCTGTTCACGAGCGAAAAAAGGATACTAGCTAATTTTCACTGCATTAAGTATTTTTCTTCTGGAGGATCGCGCATTATTCTATCCGGTATAATTACGCAAACGAGAAATAGAAATTTGAAATAAAATATTAAAAAATGTCTTGTGTATACTCAAAAGGGATTCGATTCTCATTATTTTGATGCGATTAGTGCCAAGTAGATGTAGAAAAATTACACATTTGTCAGTTACACAAAATGTATTAACAGAAATGAATTTAAATGCAATTCGTTAATTTTCTCTGTTCACTAGAGAAGAAAATATTTGTTTCATTTGACCCATTACATTGAGTTTCGTATTGTACTTTTTCTACGGCTTATGATAACTTTCATGTGTTAAAATTTTACATTGAATCGTTTCGTGGCTGTTGACATGGACCATTTAGCCAAAGCCACCTAACGGACAGCTCCCTACTCTACCCTGCGCAGATGGCTTTGTTTTACCAGTCCGCCTGCGAGGGAGAACAAAAGTTGCTGCAATAATTTCGATGTCTCCTTTTTCCTTTTTTCTCTTATTTCTGGAGGTGTGAAAGCCGCCTACGATTCACTAGTCATTTTAAAGTAAAGAATTGGTTGGTATCTTACGGACAACCACACGGCAGCACCATTAAACACAAAATTACTTGCGTTCAGATCTTCACGTCAGTCAAATGTTCCCTCCAATAACTACCACTGCGCTAGACAAATAGAGTCAAAGTAAAATTACGATTCAATTTATTTTAAATAATATTCCACCTGAGAAATACTAATCATGAAAGAAATTAAAACTGACAAGCTTAATATAATATCAAATGCAATTTTAATGTACAGAATCGAACGAAACATTTACTATAACGAATTTCAATGATTATTAAAGTGTCAATACTTGGTTTGTAAATTATTGTTCTCTGTTATAGGTCAAGAATCTGTATCGGAATAAATCTGTATCATAAAGAGTATCATTATGTAACGGGTCGCAGCCATCAACTGACAGAATTATACAATGGGAGTAGAAAAAACTAAATTATGACTTCAAGATCTGTAAGGAATGAAACATTTGAAAAGCGAGAAAATCGGACGACGGCAGAAAGAAGCGGCGCGGAGCAGCTGCGCCGGAGAAGGACGCGAGCGCTCGCAGCGGCGACGTCGTCGCGTCGCTTCACGAGGGCAGCTCACGTCCCGCCGGTGCGCTATGGAAATGGCCGCTAGAAAAGCTGCCAGCGGCCTCCGTGCGGGCGGGCGGGCGGGCCGGTCGTGCCACGACGCGACGGCGGCCACGTCTGCCCCGCGGAGAAGGATTGCGGCGCGCCTTGACGCACTGGATTGCCTTTTTTCCCCCTTCGCCACTCCGTCGTTGCTAGTGGTTGTTAATAAATACGGGCGAATTGTTACACTCACGCTCCGATTGAAGGTTGATAGTACGTGATAATAGGTTATATCTTGTATTCAGGAAACGATCCTTTCAATTCATTAAGCTTTGATTGATTGATTATTCATGTTTCCAGGCGCGGTCCCTGCTATAGTTATTAGTCTCGTAAGTGTAATGCTTGCTTTTATCAAGGAAAGTGGCGATGTTCTTCCTTCGCAGGATGATGAGATCCGGAGCAGATCTACACATCGACTTACGGGGGTTTCCCCATCTAGGTTTCTTATACCAGAGGGGCACCGCCCCATCCGGGAGTAGCTCTAAGCTTCCGACTGATCTATCGGCATGTGAGGTGGTGTAAGTGTGTGTGTAAGTAAGGGGTAAAGACAGGGCAAGGAAGAGGAAGGAAAGGTCGCTAGCGGTGTGTGGCCCGTTTGTTAAGGAACAGCTCTCGTCTGTTGTTGATCGGAGAAAACACGGAAAACTACCGTTCAGAGCAGCCGCCCGATACAATTCTACTCCACACAGTGGCTTAATCCAACCTTGCTATCTAGCGAATATCGAAAATGCTCCCACCGTCAGAACTGGAATCCTCAGTTCTCCCAACTGCAGAGACAACAGTTGATGCTCTGAGCCACGTCACCCGGTACGCTTTGATTTGAACATGACCTTTCTGCAGTTTTCACGGTCAAGAATATTTTTTCAAATTATTAAAAAAACTGAGTTAGTATACGAGATGTAAACAGAGCGTGTACCGTACGATAATAAAAATAATTTCCATACAATGCAGAACGATTACACCGCGAATAGATCTCCATCATTCAATCCAAGAGTCCTGTTGTAAACTAATTTTTGAAATTCCTGGTGAAGATTGGTAAAAGAAGTTCATTTACAATAGGGATTGCCACTTGAAGAGAACTGTTTGCGATCGCCCATTTCCGGCGCATTGAGAGCACAACCTGCAGGAGAATCCGGCTCCACGAGCCTCCGCCGCCGCGAGATTCATGGTGCGCGAGGCCTTCTAACGAGAATGGATCGGGCTGCTGATTTATAAGACGTAGATTAGCGCGGGTGTAAATTAAATGTTAAATAAATTACGCGGCCTGCAGGTGACGAAATATTCAGAAGAGGAACGAGGGAAAGAGAGGTCCGGGAAAAGGAGAGAGGGAGAAGGAGGGGTGAGAGACAGGGAAGGAATACCAAAGGTCAGGGCCTCCCCTGTGACGTGTGTCTTTTTAGAACAGTGGTGTCAAGGTCTTATACTGGTAGCAGTGACACGTGTCGTGGCACCGAAGCATGCCACGAGCTTCTCTGCTCAACTAGCGAAGGAAACTATTAGTAACCCCGCCGTTTTACAATAGGGATGGCGTTGTCTCTGGTGGCGGGGTGATGAACTGCGTGGAGGGGCGATATCGTCGTGGCACTCGTGGCATCGACCTTGACAACACTGCTCTAGAAGATGGTGATTGTATCGAAGTGCGCAAAGTACCTCTCCGTGGGTTCAATTGTTTCAATTTCGTAGGTTGTTTTGTATAGTCAAACGCATGTGCAAAACAATATCTTCTGGAGTTTTCACACGTAATACTTTACAGGATGGAGTAAAAAGAGTATGTTGTGTACGAATTTTTACATACTCGTTATTTAGCCATTTACATTCTCTTTTTCAACGTATTGTAATATCTTTGAAAATAAGGAAATACTTTTGTTCGTACGTCAATATTGGCTGTAAAAGTCAGAACTATGAAACATGGTCAATATATCCATTTTTATAGATGAGTGATGAGGCATTGTGTTTACAAACTAAAAGCAATATCCGAAAAAAAATTTAATAAAGAGTTACGTCAAGAATAATTTAAAATTCTTTGATGTCTGCGACGTAATACCAGTTATAAAATTGAATTTTAATGGTTGGGTCCTACATGTTACAATGAGATGTATGTTAATCCAGTAAGGTGTATTTCTGATATAACGCTTACTGTTTATCAACGTACATTTACATTGAATATGAGGGAATTGTCTTTTCATTAATTTACATTAATTTTATAAACAGCCCCTCTGAATGAACGAGACGAGGTCGAATTGTAATTCAGCGCCTACAACACAAGGGCTAAGGAATCAAATTTCCCTTCAGCACGGATGTTTGTCCCTTACCTCTATTATTTGTGTATGTGTGTGTACGTGTGAATGTGTGTCTGTATGATTGAGTATGTATGTGTGAATGTAAGTGTTGGTGTGTATGTGTGTGTGTGAGAGAGTGTGTGTGTGTTTACGTGTGAATGTGTGTGTGTGTGTGTGTATGTTTGAATGTAAGTGTGTGTGAGTGTATGTGAGTGAGAAAGTGAGTATGTGTGAATGTAAGTGCATGTATGAACGTAAACGTATGTTTCAGTGTGTGTGTGTGAACATAAGCGTTTCAGTGTATGTTTCACGTATGTTTCACGTATGTTTCAGTGTGTATTTGTGAATGTAAGCGAGTATGTGAGTTTGGTTAAAATCTCGCGTTTTTCTTATTTCAGGTCTCAGGAGCACGTGAGTGTGTTAGTGTCTAGTGTGTGATTAAAATACTCTTCACTGTGGTGTAAAGTGTTATCGACTCTAGCAGGAATAAATCCTCAGAAAAGTCTTCGATTTATAAAGTGAAAGACTACAGAAATATGGTAAGAGTATAAAAATTTTAAAAAATCTGACAAAGAGAGGCGTGGTTTCATAATAAATTAATGCTTTATCACGGCAACATTTTTTGTGTCAAACTGTGAAGAATGTTGAAAAGAATTCGCGATAATAAAGCTGATGTTCAAGAAAATAAATCACATGAGAGCAGATCAACAATCAACTAAAACAATCAAATGAGAGCAGAGAACATTGTTTCACAACAATTTTTCGAAATTGATTTTGATATTTGAGGAAATATAAAATGCGCTCTCTAACTAATAAAATTTGTCGAATTTCATTAATGAAGTTCAATTTCATTTCATTTTTATAATAACTTCAAAAAATATTCCTGATCCGAAGTAGTAAAGTTGTTTCTGGTTTTGGGGCAAGTTAAGGGGTTATCTACTTTCTGAAATGTGTTTCTCTTTCATTTGGACATATATATCAATATATGGAAATTTTTTAGTTACTGGTAAACTGTAACACAGGAACAAATCGGTTATACTCAATTTTAACATCTGCCTTCAAACTGCCATCTAACTTCAAATACGCACTTCCTTACACATTAAGTATTGTAAAAACCTTAAGTTCTGTAAACTTGCGATTACTACCTGGCAATCAAACAATTGTAGTCAAATAAATATAATTATTATAACTATTATTATTATTATTATTATTATTAATATTATTATTATTATAAAAAATTCATAATTTTCGAACAGCATTATGTAATGTTGACAGTCTATCAAAGGGTTGAAAGGAGAGTAATCCCAGATCCATTAGCCTGGCCAGAGTTCGACTGTCGACTCCCATTGAGAACAAACTGGCGGCACTGGCGTCCGCGGAAGGCGCGTGCGGTCGCAGATGGACGCGGGAAGACGTAACCGAGTGACCGCAGCGTTGGGCAACCGGGAAGTCGGCGGCGATGGCGCCGGCGGCGGCGTTGGCGGTGGGGGTGGGGGCGGTGGAGGCGGGCGGAAACCGCGGCGGCGTGGCCCTCGCGCCCACCCGGAAGCGCGGCGCACCGCTTCCTCGGATTTCCCGCCGCCACCGCCGCCGTCGCCGCCTTCGCTGGAGAATTGGCGGCTGCGGGCGTCAGCCCACCTCCGCCGCCGCGCCGCCCGCGCCGCTCGAGAAGCCGCGCGGATAAGGGCGTTGCGAGATAAGCAGTTTAAGCGGGAGGCGACGGTTTCCTTCACATAACGGTGACATTGCTGCAAGATATTAGCATGTGGATATCAAAATATTAGTTCAGTATCCAACGTTGCATCTGTCTGACTGTCTACGTTCGTCTGCCTACGTCTGTCTATGTCTGTCTGTCTACGTCTGTCTGTCTACATCTGTCTGTCTACATCTGTCTGTCTGCCACTGTCTGTCTACGTCTGCCTTTCTACGTCTCTCTGTCTACGTTCGTCTGCTTACGTCTATCTAACTATGTCTGTCTGTCTCACTCTCTCTCTCTCTCTCTCTCTCTGTTCTACTATTTCCTACTTTCTTCTTTCTGATTACTTCTTTCTCTTTCCTTCATTCTTTCTCTTCCTTTCTTTCTCTTTATTTCTTTCTCTTTATTTCTTTCTCTCTCTTCCTTTTTCATTTCTCTCTACTTCTCTTTCATTCAATTTTTATATATTACTTCCTACCTATTCTTTCTTCACTCCTTTTCATCTTTTTCTTCTTTCTTTCTTCTTTCTTTCTTTCAGAGATTTTTCAAGCTGGTTGTCTACTACACCCCGGAGGGGTGACATTAGAACCATATTTTGGTCATTAACTAATCGGAACTCGACTTCATTTTGTAAGTTAAGCTTGCATGTCCAAATAATGGGATATGGTTTGCATTAAGCGAGGTTTATTAGAGCTTTCTCTGGTTGAAGATAGTTACTCTCCACTGGGTTGATTCATGGATCATACTAAATTCTGTAATTTACTTCTGGTGGACTCTTCAGATCTGAAGTCAGCCGAACGCGAGGCCGTCTGCGACTGCACACACACACACACACACACACACACACACACACACACACACTCTCTCTCTCTCTCTCTCTCTCTCCCGAAAGACATGGGACAAACATCCATTCCTTGACGAGATTCGAAACCGAGGCCTTTTGTTCAAAGGCGCTGAGTAGACCTAGGTTTTGATCATTCATGTGGGCTGAAATTTGTTGGGATATATTGGAACTAGGAGAAATTGGGAGAAAAAAGACCAAATAAAGACCAAGCAATCGCTTGAGAAACAACGATGCCAAAGATCGAGAACGATGAAGATGGACCTGTGTACTACAATGGATGAGTTATTGTCAACCCAGAAAGATGGAATGTTGATAATTGTATTGCAATATAATGAAATATTTACTTGTTTTTCGTAAACAGTTTCCCACAAGCTTGATCCGAACAACTTTACCACTAAATTGTGGCTAATATTCTAATGCATCTTCGGACTCTTGCCCACCTTGGAGATCTATACGTCCTTCACATTTTTGGATATATTATGGGCGTGATCGAACATCTAGAAGATTCTTGAACAAAATATCATTTTCCTTTTTTACTTTCCCGTATACGTACGTATACACGGAGTGATATAAGTAGTATAGGGAAAGTTATGTATTACTGCGCGAAAAAATGGCCAATTTTCGGCGGAAAAAAATTAATTGCCGGGCCGTGAAAAGAAAAAGTGGATAAAACCAGTTGCTAAATTAAGAAACAAAATCCACTAACATGTGCTATAGCCAGAAACCCTGTTTTGTAGGTCTTTGATACCGAAAAACCAATTGAAAGGAAAACGTCCGTCTGTCTGTCTTTACGTCTGTCCGTCAGTCCGTCATGACGCGTCAGTCCGTCGGTGAACACTGCTAGCGCCTAAACCATACGTACGATTTATTCCAAAATGGATATTCTCTGGTCGATCTGATTCTAGTTGAAGAGATTTTTTGAGATTTTGAAAAAGATGCTTAAAAAATTCGATGTTTATATGTATTGTTTCGTACTTTATATGAAGCCCCCCGGGGATTTTCAAAATTTTCTCAAAACGAGCTTCAATTTTTTTCTTTAAATTTCTTGTATGGATAGAGTAACTTATTAACATGGCATAGGTCCGATTTTCACGGATAACTCTGAATTTTTGAAAATTGTGAAAGTTCGAATTTTTTCGGCGTCTTTCTCCAGCTACAAAATTGAAGATAGAGATTTTTTCTTCAAATAAAATTTGTTCTCCATATTGCCTTCTTTCATAAAGGTCATGTCAATGTTTCTCAAAATTTTAGTAGTTTTCGTGTAATATTGTGTGCAATATGAGCAACATAAAAAAATTACAAAAACAAGATTTTCTCAAAAAGGGCTCCAAATTTTTTCTTTTGGTAGGGATAGTGGTAAATGTACCCTATCAGATGACATAATAGCCATATTGCTCTATCGGTTGGTTTTTTTCAAAAATTACAAAAATGTAAATTTTTTTACTTGTCTCTCACGTCGTTAATATTTACATTATCGGCGACTTTTTCACATTATTATATTTACGAGTATATATGCATTAAATAATGTCAAGTAACGTTTCTCGAAAACACTACCGTTTTCTGTGAAAAGTAGCTCAAATTTCGGCATTTTCAGAAATGCTCAAACGTCATTTTCTCGTATATGGCTGCAATTTATTTCTTGAAACTTTTGTAACGGATAGTGCTAATTACACTCATTAGTATAGCGTGAAGTTTATTTTGAGTTTTTTTTGTTTTTTTTTTTAATTATATAAATGTAAATTTTTTGAAAGATCTCTCACATCTTTAATATGCACATTATCCGCAATTTGTAAAGATTATTATATTTATGAGTAAAAGTGCTTCAAATAATTTCAAATAAAGTATTTTGAAAACTCAAAAATTTTCTGTGAAAATGAGCTTCAAATTTCGCATTTTTAGTAGCGCTAAAACGCCATTTTCTCTTAAACGGCACATAATTTTTAAAAGAAAATTGCCATTTATGGCTAGGTTTTCGTGTTCTTTAATATTCTAAAATTAATATTTTCTTTCTACCAATAGGAAACTGAAAAATTAAGAAAATGACAAAAAAAATGTACTTTTGGCGGTGATAGATGGGAGCTGACAAGAAAGAGTATGTGGCAATTCCGAATAGCTAGTGAAGACCCAAGAAAATAGAAAACTTATACGGGAAAGTCTGTGCCATTCTGTAGCACCACTAGTTTCACCTTGAGGCACATTCTCGAAGTAAGAAGGCTTTGCCAAAATTGTGTGACATTAAATGCAATATATATGTGTATTGTGCATATTGGTGTTGGGCTTCCAATATACTGAGACTTTTATTGCCATTTTCGAATCTCTTATTGTACTGACAATAGTAAAAGTCTAAATCATGAGTGTGGAAATATCATTTCTACTCAGATACATTTTTTTGTGCATTTCAAGATTGCTTCTGCAGATAAGAGGAAAAATTAGGTGTATGTATGTATTTGATATTTTAGGGTCGAATTAATCCGATTTTTGCCAGCTAGCGGTGTTCTCAGGCCTGAGCCCCTGGTTTTTATTACGTTCTCCCAAATGACCGAAAATCGTCTCTCCGTCTGTCTATGAGCAACGCTAGCGGCTAAACCGTTCAGCCGCTTTTCTCCAAAACGGATATTCCCCAATCGATCTGACTCGTGTCGCGGCCTCTTGAATTTGAAATCGATATTTCAATTTTTGGGAGTACTTTTCATCAAGCCCCTGGGACATTTTCCAAATTTTCAAAAACACATTTCCAACGTTTTTTTTTAAATTTGTTGTTTGATAGTGTGAAGGACGTTTAAGAGAATGTCGCAAGTCCCATATTTGTTAAAAACCCTGATTTTTCAAAAATTGCAAAAGTTCAAAATTGTGTCGGAGTCTTCCTACAACTAAAATATTAAAGATAGAAGATTTTTTCCTCTAATGAAATATGTTACCTAAAGATAGAATTCGAAAAAGGGTCATGTACAATTTTTCCAAAATTTGAGTTCTTTTGAAGTAATTTTGCGTGAAAATATGGGGGAGAAAGTTCGTGCTGTTTTGTCACCACTAGTGTTTTATCTATTCTTGGGAGGAAGGCGACGTATTTCGAGCATAAACGGATTCCCATTAGCGCACTCAGCTTCCTTGGCCTGCCTCAGCTTTTCATTCGGCAAACAGCTGTAGAAACAAACGGTTTGTAAAAGAAAGCTACAGCTTCATTTCTGCCACTGTCGGAAATCGAACCCTGAACCACCTACATAAAGTTGGCATGCTGCCCATGAGTCTCCTGAAGGGCCTATTGGCTATATATGAACATACTAATTTCTCTTGATAAATGTGAAATTGACTCACTCGGTTGTTCAGTGAATCTGATATTAACTGTTCCTTAGATGATTTTAGATGACTGAATATTGGTGAAGAATTTTACTACAGACAAATAAATAATTATTATAAATTGTTTTCACAAGAATTGTTTGGAAATTATTAAAAGTCAACTATTAAATACAAGGCCACAATAGCAAACAAAAAATCTTATCCACTTGAATCATTATTTCCTTTCTCCACGGGAATGTAAGTTAAGACAAACATAATGCATCACGTTCATGGTTGTTCTCTTGTAACAATTTCTTACAATGATAAATATCAGCATTCATAATTATTTCTCAGCCTAAATAAATACATTCTATTATACACCTTCTATGAAACACACAGCACGTACGATTGAAAATACTATTTCTACTAGCTTATTTTTAATGAAATGAAAACGTTTACGAAAGAAATGAAATTCTACGAACAACCAATTGTGAAAACTATTTGAAAATGTTGACATTTCGTTATCGGCCAAATATGAGAATTATAGCAAATATTTGAGACAATAATTGAATATTTTCAATTCATAACACCAATGTTTCAATTCCAAAGAACCCAACAATTCGCATAAATGATTCATTAAGCATCAGGAGACGTCATTGACAGAGATGTGAATGTCATAACTGCTGCACAAAGTGTTTGCATTAAGATGTACTACTTCTGCATTATATTTACATATTACTTTAGAAATAAGATAATACGTATTATTCGAAAATTCGTATTATCAGTGATTATTTATATTGGAAAATACACTAAAATATTTCAAAGGAGTGGACAGTATCGTAATTACTCGAATTTTTCTTACAATACTCTCGCTAAATTATAACCTCACAAACAGGGTTCTGATCTTAATATACCGTTATTCTTTCTGAATCAAAAAAAGCAGCTGACCGGTTTAGGCGCTAGCTTTGTCCACAAACTGACAGACGGTCCGTCAGAAATTTGCCGTTAATTGATTTTTCGGTGTTAAGGATACAACAAAACATAGATTCAGGCTACACGATGAGTTAGAGGATTTTTTCCCTATATTTAGAAACTGGATTTATCCACTTTTTCGTAACTAGGGTCCGACAGTGCGAGTTTTTCTGCCGAAAATTCCCCGTTCTCCAGCGCACGATTACATAACTTTCTCTTGTTATTAGGAACCTTCGTAAGGGCTAAAAAGTAAAATCAAAAATCAAGATTAGTACATGTCATTTCGAAAGAAATGTGGTCCATTTCAAATTTATAATTCTGTTTTGATTTATTTCACCTCGCAAACTACCTTAATTCCTTGACATTTCTCAAACTCTCGTGTTTGTTTTGCGCTTAGAACTATAGGTACCCTTACTGTCTCCGTTAGAATTCACTGCTAATTCTTCGCACGGCTATTCGTTACGTCCCCGCACTGGTGCTGCCGCCACGCCGCCAACTGCGCCACCTCCGCCACCGCCGCCACCGCCGCCACCGCCGTCACTGCCACCACCGCCGCCACCGCTGCCACCGCCGCCACCGCCGTCACTCCGCCGCCGCCACCGCCGCCACCGCTGCCACCGCCGCCACCGCCGCCACCGCCACCGCCACCGCCGTCACTGCCGCCGCCGCCACCGCCGCCACTGCCGCCACCGCCACCGCCGTCACTGCCGCCGCCGCCGCCACCGCCGCCACCACCACCACCGCCGCCGCCACCATCGCCGCCGCCGCCACTGCCACCGCCGCCGCCGCCGCCGCCGTCGCCGCCGCCGCCGTCGCCGCCGCCGCCGCCGCCGCCGCCACCGCCACCTCCGCCACCGCCACAACCACCGCCACCACCACCGCCGCCACCGCCGTCGCCCCCGCCGCCGTCCCCGCTGCCTACTGCCACAACCACCGCCCCCGCCGCCCCACTGCTGCCAACGCCACAATCGCCATCACCGTCACCGCCCAAAGATATATAAGATATAGATCGCTCATTGGCCCGCCATATTTGAAGCCAAGATTGCGCGTGGCAGCCATGACAGTTGTTGGCAAAAGGCTTTCATGAAAAGGTTATGCTATTTTATGCATCCATAAGGCAGAATAAAACTGCACATTTCTGCTTTCTAAACACATCGAAAACTTTTGATATATAAGAAACTAAATGGTAAATAATAATTCTTTGCTTGATGATTGTCATTCTGACTGAAAGAGAACACATACATTAAAGGAAAATATTATTAGGAACTACTAGGAAGGAGAGTAAATACATTTCATACAGTGTAAAAAACAAGCTTTTATTTGCAAGGTAATTTTTTACTGACCTCTAAAAGTAATTAATTTTTTCAGAGTTTGGCGTACATGTTTGCCTCTTATATTTAGGGACTGCTTTTTGGCAATGAAGTTCATCCGAACATTAAAATATATATCTACAATAGTTTTTATCAGTAAGGAGTAGTGACTTTCCTCCCCAAAATCAACCGCAGTAAAAAGATGTTCATGACATTCATGTCCATCACTCTATGCAGTACATTAATTTTTAGAGCTTGCAGTACTTTTGTGGATGGTAACTTATTAACAGAGCAGTTACTCCTGTATTGAGTTTCTGAAAATGAAGCGTGAGTGCAAACTTCTTTGCAGACTCTGTATAGTTCTGGCCACTTTGTTCTATCAATTCCTTTAAAACACCAGCAAATACATTTCTGAACATGGGCACTGCAGAAGGGCAAATACGCTGTTCTAAATCTGCGATGGTCTCTTGCAGTCTGGAAATATTGCTGTTTCTTCTTCTTACTTTCTGTTGCATTATCTTCAGTTTCCTTTTTAATTCACTGTTCCTTTCTTCCAGAACCTTAAGTTTTTTGGAAGGACTACACTGCTCATTGGTTTCATTACCACAATTTTCATTATTTAGAGGCACTTCACTACACTCCTCTTCTTGGGAACACTGCTCAGGTACAACTCGCTTCAGAATTGGGCGAGGTTTTACCTCACGTTCCTTCAGATGGTGTGGGAAATCAAATCTTGAAGGAATGCTACCTTCCTTCAAGTGCCTTCTATCATTGCACAACCTGTAATTATACGAAAAGTGTTAATAAATATAAAAGTATTGATAAAATATGTATAACACAATGTTCTAAGGTGTATCAAACCAACGTCCTCTTTCTAGAGGGCGTTGATCAACCAATGGTATCAAAATAAGAATTTTACCTAAAGCACGAAGGTTCAAAATGTTCTGAACATAACCTCTCACTCGGAGTTGGTGTCCAATTCTTCCTCTTCATTGACACAATCCACTTCTTCAGAAGATCGTTGTTTTTCAGAGGAAAGCTAAAAAAAATCAAGGTTAAAAATAGAATGATGTCACTTTTGTAGCATACTCTACCAAAAACTCAAATAGTATTTCAGAGTCGAAGTTTCAAATCGTATCTTTAGTACTTACCTATGAAAAGTAATTCCAGATCCTTTTTTGAATCTGTTAGTGCAGTTGTACGCAGCACATGAAACAGGCATGCTTATGAATGCTCTCGCGCAAACTGCACGACAGAAAATCTCGAAATATTGGCAAAAAAAGTACCTATACCACAACGATAGCACATGCGCTAGAGTATGTTTTGCCAACAACTGTCATGGCGACCGCCGGGGCAGTTGGCTTCACTTTGCTCTATCCATAGAGTATATACGTGAGCCATCTATATCATATATATCATTGTCACCGCCACCGCCGCCGCCGCCACCGCCTCACCGCCCTCGCAGACCGCGCCGCGCCGCGCCACGCCCGCGCATCGCCCACGCGGCCGCTCGCCCGCTCGCCCGCTCGCCCCGTGGCGCGGCGGGGCGCCGCCCGCTCGGGGCCTCGAATTGGAGGGGCGGGGCGGGCAGCGCGGCCCCCTCCAGCGATCCACACGTCGTAAATTACCCGATTTCATCTATGAAATATCGCCGTTGTTGCGCCGCTAAGAGCGCGGCGTCGAGGCGGCGCTCGCCTCCAACGCGTCGCTCTCTCCGCGCGCACCTCTTCCGCGTCGGCCGAGGCGGAGCGGCAGGCAAGGGGGAGAAGAAGAAGAAGTAGAAGAAGAAAAAGAAGAAGGAAGCGGAGGAGGAGGTGAAGAAGGAAGCGAAGTAATGTCGGCGGTAAAGGTGGAAGTGGAAGTAGAGGTGGATATAGACCTACAGGTTACGGTAAAGGAGGAAGAGGAAATGGATATAGACGTAGAGGTGACGGTAAAGGTGGAAGTGGAAGTAGAGATGGATGTAGACGTGCAGGTGACGGGTAAGGTGGAAGTGGAAGAGGAGATGGATATAGACCTACAGGTGGAAGTGGAGATGGATATAAACGTACAGGTAACGGTAAAGGTGGAAGTGGAAATGGATATAAACGTACAGGTGACGGTAAAGGTGGAAGTGAAAGTAGAGATGGATACAGATGGACAGGTGACGGAAAAGGTGGCGGCGAAGATGAAGTCCGAGACGGAAGAGACGGAGACGGCGATTTTGGTACTCTCTGTAACTGTTGTATTAAAGGAAAATAATGGAAATATGAAGTTTTTACGGCAAAATCCGAATAATCTTATTCCGATGAGGGCAGTTTTGCCCTGACTTTTCTCTCCAGGTGCTAATCCTGGCCTGCCTTGTCAGCTTTTCCCTCTGAAGTCTTTTCCTCTGTTCTGTGATAGATTTCCCTTATGGTTTTATTCTACTCTCTATTGTTTCTATTCTGTCATCACTGTATTCTGTTTTCTATTCCGTCACTTATATATTTTGCTTGTTTAAGAAACCTCTCTTTATTAATAATTCGTTCGATATTTAACCAGATTTAAGTTTCTTGTTTGTTAGCCAACGAATTAAAATCCTAATGATTCAAAGTTTACAAGCAGACGGAATAATGACTTAGTAGAAAAGGAAAATGTTTCAATATTTTAAAAAGTATATATAGTTTAGATATAAATATATAGTTTAGATTTCAATTATTAACATGCTAAGTCATATAATTTTTTACTCTCGGACAGTGCGATATTAATTCCTTAACATACTAATAATTATTTATTTGTAGCATATTAGTTTTTCTCGCTCTTCTAAGCAAATTAGGCATACGGTCGATATTTGTGATATTATTCAATAAGATATAAGAACAATTCAATGACCAACAATGTTCAAGTTTTTTGATATCACACTTTACCAAAATACGTTTTTGGAAAAAAATTGGAGGAACGGAATATATTCAAAACAACGTTTACGGAATTTTTCACGGAAATGCTAAACGAGCTTTTTGCCCTTCCCGAGTTGATACACGACGAAACATTGAGTACTAAAGAAAATGTCTTTAAACTTCTTCTATCTCAATAATGTTAATAATTATTAAATACCCAATAATGTTTTCTATTCGTGAAGAGCAAACAAATTAAATATCTTAACTGTTGTGTCAAAATGGTCCTGAAACGTTAAAATATACTTTTATTAATTAAATTAGCATTAACAAAAACCTACATATTACTTAAGTGATATACTACATGCTTCATCTGGCCAGTGCTTCTGACCGGGAGGTCCTGGGGTGCGACGGTGGCTAATTTTTGCACACGAGCCAGATAGCTGGGAGGAGTTCTGTCTGGAGGAGAATTATACCGGCCGGCTGATCCGATCGGTAGTTTTACGTGATTTCTGCAATCAATACCAGGCGAATGCCGGAGGGGTACCCTACCAAACGGGCCAGGGACCGCACACTTACAGGAACTACTCTACCACACATGCCGAGAGACCGGTCGAAAGCTTAGAGCTTGTCCCGACTGGGCGGTCGATGTCATTCTGGTAAGAGATACCTGGCTGAGGAAAACCCCGGTAGCCGACGATAGGTCGGCGCTGGATTTCGCCATCGAGCGGGGCAAGATCACCGTCACCTTGCAGAGCAAAAACATGCACTACGTTTACAGGACTAACGACCTTAGCAGTGGACGCGCCCAAAATCACTAGTAATGAATCAATCATGAACCATCTAAAGAGTTTCGTAATTGAGATGTGAACTTCACACATAAATTCATAACGGCGAATTCTTCAAACCAGTGTTGTCAAGGTCGATGCCACGAGCGGGAGTCCGTGGCACAATTGCCATGACCAAATCGCCCCTCCACGCAGTTCATAATCTGCCACCAGAGGCAACGCCATCCCTATTGTAAAACGGAGGTGTTTCTACTAATAGTTTCCTTTTCCGACGCTAGTTGCGCGGAGAAGCTCGTGGCATACTACGGTGCCACGACGCGTGCCACAGCCATCAGTAGAAGACCTTGACACCTCTGCTTTAAGCAAACAAAATGAAATGGAATGGAGTTCTTGGCGCAGTGTGGCAGCAACGGGTTCCGCGATGCACCGGCCGCGGAGCGAGGTCGGCCGCCTCCCGCGCCGGCAGGTGCGCGCCGCGCCGCGCCGCGCCGCGATGCCCGCCACAGTGCTAGTGACGGCAAATTTTTCCAAAACATCCATACATCGATGTTTTGTTACATCGCTACAGGGTTTTCGATGACAATGAAAACATCGATGTTTAAAAATCGATGTTTTAAATATAGACTAATAAACATGCTATTTTTAATTACCGTACGCAAATTGAAAATATTTTACTGTTTGGTTAGCAGCATGTTAGTAGTGGCCTACTACGCTAATAAAAATTATTATTGAATATAAAGAAATAAGTTAAAATTAAAGAACATCGTGCATCGTTATTTTACTACCTTACTCAATATTCTACATATACCATACAAATAACATAAACATTCTTTAAAAAACGTAATAAAGCATTGCATGAATAATAAACTCAAACATCCATGTTTTTGCAACAAAATATCGATGTAAAGAAAACATCGAAAGCAAAACATGGATGTTAATAGATCGATATTTCTGGTGGCAAACATCCATGTTTTTTCGCCTCCCTACTCGGTGTCCGGTCGGCTGGAAACACGCGTGCCGCCCCGCGCCGCGCCGCATGATGGTTTGAAAGGGGCCAAACGCGCGCAGAGGATGCTAATAATTGATTGTTCATGATTCAGGGTGCGTCAACTACAGAAGTCATTAGTCCCGTAAGCGTAGTACGTATTTTTTCATCGGGAGATGGCGATGATCTTTTCCCCGCTAGATGGCAAGATCCGGCGCTGACTAGCGGGGTTTCCCCCAGCCAGGTATCTTCCACCAGCGAGGACAAGCCCCAGCCGGGACAAGATCTAAATTCCTGACCGTGTCTCCCGGCATGTGTGGTAGTGTAGCACTTGTAAGTTCAAGAATGTGCATGTGAGTAAGTAAGGTGTGAGGATAGGTCAAGGAAGAGGAAGAAAAGATCGCGCGCGGGCCTTTGCCCGTTTGTTCGTTTACTGGTCCGGCATTCGCCTGCTGTTGATCGCAGAAGCTGCGGAAAACTACTGATCAGAGGAGCCGGCCGCTATAATGCTCCAGTCAGTGGCTGAAGTCGTCCTGCCTATGTGGTTAGTGTTGAAAATCGTGCCACAGTCGGGACTCGAACCCTAAGACCACAAGGTCAGAGGCACTGCAGTGACATCAGTTGATGCCCTGAGCCACCTGAGTGTGAGCGAGGCAAAGAAAGGAAGCGGTGCGGCCTGGCAACTGTTCAAATGCAGGCTGCAGTGGAAGTTACGGCAATGTAGCAGAGATGGAGGAGACTTGGAGGTAGAAAACTTGCGAAGAGCAAAAAAACAGACGATGAATAAGAAGTAGATTAGAGAGATGTGTTGCGATGTCTGATGTAGGTTCTAGGCGAAAAAGAAGAACAGAATTTAAGAATAAAGAAGAACCTAAACACAATCAACAAAGGATTATTTTCTGGAAAACCTGTAGTTTTAGTGAAGCAGTTGGGTCGTGAAAAAAATGAGGACACAAGATTATATCAGAAAGATATAATTAAAACTGATACACTACAGATACATAGTTCGAGAAAAACAAGGAGATGGTGCCAAATGGAAACAGAAACGCTGTGTAAAGAAAGAGAGAAACGTGAAAGTTAACCAAATAAAATGTTAAAAATTTCTAGAGTATGGGAGCGAGAAGTGACAAAAATCAAAGCAAGCAGAATGAAGGTGCAAGCGAAGTGCACGGAGGCATCGCGTTAGGGCAGGGCTTTCCAACTGGCGGCCCGCGGGCCTCATGCGGCCCGCCGGATCTTTTGTGCGGCCCGCCACTGCTTTGAACAATTTTATTGTACCAACGAAATACAATGTTCATTCAGTTATTCTATTACGCATTTTTATCATTGTATAAGTAATTATAAATGTGAAATATGTGAATTATAAATGGAAAATATGAAAAATTGATTATAAATATGAAATATTTGAATTATAAATGAAAAATATGACCAATTAATTATAAATGTCAAATATGTGCATTAAAAACATTATGTTGAATATAAGTCGAATCTAATATGTATTTGCTTCATTATAATGTCAGTAGTTTGGGTAAAAACGATTTAAAATGACGGTGCGGCCAGCGGCTTAACTAGAATGTGATATTTGGCCTATAAGCCCTTCTAAGTTACAGAGTCCTGCGTTAGAGGAATTATGAGTAAACGAAACGGCGAGAAAATCACGGTAAGGTAAGCCAGACCGAAGGAGCGCGAAGCAGCAAGTCCGAAAGGCGGGAGGTGGGAGGAGGCAACTGGAAGGAAACGGGGCCAGCGGGAGGACAATGCGCAGGCGCGCAGATTGGCAAGAGCGCGGGCATTCCTGCGGAGGCGGCGACGTAACGGGCGCATCTCCGCAGCGGAGGCTGCGAAACCGCGCCGCTTCACGCGCGCATCTGCATGCGCATCTGCATACCCGTGCACCCGCACGCACGCGGTCGGGGGTCCGGCGGCCGCCGCGCCGCCTCCGTCACCACCAGCGCCACCACCACCACCACCACCACCACCACCACCACCACCATCTTCCCCAAAGACCTCAGCCTCCGCCGTCGCAATAGCCTTCGCCACCGCCACCGCCTCCGCCTCCGTCAAAGCCTCTGCTTCCGCCAACGCCTCTGCCTCCGCCAACGCCTCCACCACCGCCTCCGCCTCTGCCACCGCCTCCGCCATCGCCACCGCCTCCGCCATCGCCACCGCCTCCGCCAACGCCTCCGCCAACGCCTCCGCCAACGCCTCCGCCAACGCCTCCGCCAACGCCTCCGCCAACGCCTCCGCCAACGCCTCTGCCTCCGCCTAGGCTTCTGCCTCCGCCAACGCCTCTGCCTCCGCCACCCCTTCCGTTACTACCTCTGTCATCGCCTCCACCTTCGCCAACGCCTCCTCCAACGCCTCCGCCAACGCCTCTGCCAACGCCTCCGCCAACGCCTCCGCCAACGCTTTCGCCAACACCTCCGCCAACGCCTCCGCCAACGCCTCCGCCAACGCCTCCGCCAACGCCTCCGCCAACGCCTCCGCCAACGCCTCCGCCAACGCCTCCGCCAACGCCTCCGCCAACGCCTCCGCCAACGCCTCCGCCAACGCCTCTGCCAACGCCTCTGCCAACGCCTCTGCCTCCGCCTAGGTCTCTGCCTCCGCCAACGCCTCTGCCTCCGCCACCCCTTCCGTTACTGCCTCTGTCACCGCCTCCGCCAACGCCTCTGCCTCCGCCAACGCTTCCACCAATGCATCCGCAAATGCCTCTGCCTCCTCCGCCTTCGCCATCGCCCTGACTCCACCATCGCCATCGCCTTCCCCATCCTCTCCGCCACCGTCTCCACCCACACCGCCGTTGCCAATGCATCCACCTTTCTCTCTCCAATTCCATCGCCCCATCGTTACCACCACCTCCACCACCACCATCACCTTCGCCGGCGCTGTCTGCTGCGCCGCCTTCTCGGAAACCCAGCTCCGTTTCGCGCGAGGATGATGGAGCATCCGGCTGCGCTGGCAGACGGGCGCGCGGGCAGTCGGCTTGTCGCGGGCGCCGCGCCGGGCTTTCCAGAAATCTTAGCCGCAAAGGCGAGCGATATCGGTGCGAAATAAAACACGAAATAGCGGAGTGGCCGACGGGTTTGGCAACGGCTCGGCACACGAGGCCGTGTAAGGAGTGCGCGCTGGAACAAGTTATTTTCAATATTTCGTGTTCTCTGGCTGCAGGAGGACGCTGTGAAAAATTCTTATTACAGCGGTTAACAGATTTTTAAGAGGGGAAAGTATAAACGAATGGTAATGTACAATGTGGGACGAATGTGTTTGCAAATTATGTTTGCGATGCAGAGGAAATATGCAAGATTTTTCCAAGCTCATTTCTTCTCAAATATGTTAATTTGGGACACACATTACTGTTTTTATGTATACTAATTTGAGTTTCAAAAATGACTTTGCAGGAACTGACTAATAATTCTCCATATAATGTGATGTATGAATCAGTGTATAGTAGAAAGAAACCATGCTCAGTTGATTTCATTACAATAAATTAAGCTTTATTACTGAACAATATTATACGTAATATATTACTGATTCAATTATTTATCAGATTTAGATTCCAGAAAAACGAGATCATTCTGTTAGGATATCAATATTTTTGTGGTTTTTGCATCTTTGAAAGGCTCTCATGATAGTCTGAATAATGTACTCAGTAGTAGAGGTCCCTTTGTACGAGAATTTTAGTTGTACCTAAATTCATTCAACGGAACATACTGATACATGTAGCTACGACAGATGGCAAAGTTCTCCTTGAAACGTGGCCATACAGTGCATACTGCATGTCAGAAACACCGCACTAAGCAAAGAAATCTTACTGAAATATTGTGCATACTATTACGTCCTTTCATTCTGAGAACTTAATTTGCAGCTTTGAACACAAGAATGAAGCTGCATTGAATAGGCAATGTGAAAACGTGATTGTTGAACATCTGCGTTTTCGCAAGACATCGCAGCCGCAGCGCAGAGACGCCGACGCCAGACGCTGTTTTCTTTGTCACGCTGCAACCGCGGCGCGGAGGCGGCCTGGCGGCGGGCGCAGACGAGCCGCAGCGGGGCGGGGCGGGCGGGGAGGGGCGGGACAGGCAGCGGCGTGGAGAAGGGGGGCGGACAAGGGAAGCGGGCAAGGGGGTCGGGCGAGGGGGACGTGCGAGGGAGACGTGCGAGGGGGACGGGCGTGGGGACGGCGAGGGGGACGTGCGAGGGGGACGGGCGAGGGGGACGGGTGAGGGGGATGGGCGAGGGGGATGGGCAAGAGGAACGGGCAAGGGGTACGGGTAAGGGGACGCGAAAGGGGAAACGGGCAGAGAAGTTGGGCAAAAGGGACAGGTCTAGGGACGGACAAATGGAACGGCGAAGGGAGGACGACTAAGGGGTAAGGGCAAGGGGGAACCGTCAAGGCAGCGGGGCGGGTGGAGAGGGGCGGGGTGGGTGGGGAGGGTGGAGAGGGGGGCGGGGCGGGTCGTGCGGGACGGGCAAGAAGAGGAGCGCGGGGAGGAGGCGGGGCGAGGTCGTAGGCGGGGGCGGGGCGGCCTGGCGGCGTTCGCAGACGAGCTGAGTCGGGGCGGGCGGCGGCGGGCGGCGGCGGGCGGCGGCGGGCGGCGGCGGGGGCAAGGCGGGGGCGGAGATAAACTGCAGGGGCCCCGCCACTTGGCAGCGTCTCCGGCTGCAAGCCAGCGCCGCCGCGGCTTTGTTCCCGAAAGGTTCTGAGTAAGTGGAACTTGCGTCTCGGAGAAGTTCACGCTTCGAAAATAACGCGCGCCCAGCTCGTTTGCGGGCAATCGGCGCTTATAACCTTTGTGTGCGACAGCGGCGGCGGCGGTGATGACGACGCAATGGGCTTTGGAGTGGGTTGGGGTGGTGACGGTGGCACGGAAGATGGCAACGCTGACGGCAAGATAGTGTCTGTGGAGGAAGTGGTACGGCGGCGGGAAACAATTGGAGGCGACGGGAGCGATGTTCCCTATATCTATGGTCGAGACTGTGGCTAGATATGCGATACCGACAACAAAACATCGGCATTATAAAACTGATGATAAAAAGCACAACATTGATATTAATAATACATCGCCGAAAAAAATTGTTTTTAAACAGCGCTCTTTTTTAAGTGGTTTAGTAACGTCTGATATTAAGATCATGCGGGGGAGAATTTAATTTGACAGTACGTGGCCATGTTTATTAACTTGTATTTAAGATTAAGTGACAAAACAAACGAAAAAATAAGAACAATAACAAAACAGCATGAAAGCCATTAGGGTCGTCTCAGGGGGGACAGAACTTTTTCAGTTCGCAGAAGAATGATGTGGGAAGAAAGGGAGACCCTACGCCAACTGCACTTGCATTCACTATTTCTCCGCAAATGAAAAAATGAGGATATTCTTTCGAAATATCAGGACATCGGGATCGTCTTTCGGGGGACGGATAGTCTGGCAGATAAAGGAAGTACAAGTATGAAGAGAGTTCGCTTCAATTAAACACGATAACAGACTTACTTAACTTCTACAAAAATATGATTAGGAATTTTTTTCATTCACAAACCAAAAATGAAAAACGTAAAAATGGGCTTTAATTAATCGACATTTAAGGTGTCGACATTGAAAAAACGTCCAACATCAATGTTGCATCCTTAGCTGTGGCTACAGTGGCCGTCAATTTGTGCGAGGTAGGTAATGACACCACTCCAGTGGCAGTAACGTTAGTGATAGGCCAGCGGTAATGTTAAAGTTGTGGTTAAGACAATCAACGGCAGGGCGTTGAGGAAGTGGATAAGGGTAGTGGCGATGGTTGTGGTAAAGATGGTGTTGGTGAGGGTAATAGATATGGTGACGGAGGTGGTTGTGTGGGTAGTGGTGATACTGATGGTAGTGTTGGTAATGGTGGGAGATATAGCTGAGTGGTAGTAGAGATTTTAGTGTTGGTATAGTTCGTAGTGGTGGTGGTGTTAATGGTGCTAATGCAGGTGATAATGGTGGCAGAGGTAGTAGAGTTAGTGAAGATAATGAGGGCCCGGATGTTTACGACATGTCAAATATTTTTTTTTGCGTTATTTCCTTTAGAAATGTAAGACATTCATGAATTTATCTACAATTACTAAAATTATGCAATTTGCATGTGTCATATATAGTCATATTTTGGCTTTTTTAACATTTGGTCATTTTCCGTCAATTGTTCATATTATGGTCATATAGTTTCATGAAATTTTCCTATTTTTTGTCGTATTTTTATCTTTTTTATTCCATTTTCGCATACTTGCTTGCTGACGTGTGAAATAAATTTTTCAAATCTAATTGTTAACTAATTTCTTACAATTTTTTGTTGTATAATAGTCTGTCTTTTCAATACATTTTATGTGAATTAGGAGGGTAAGCTATATAAACACGTAAAAAGTACGTGTAGAAATCACCAGATGCGAAGGAAGTGTTAGTTTTGTTTTGTCAGTTTTTGTCCACAGATCAACTGATTCTATAAACTTTATTTAAACATTTTAGCAAGTAGAATTGTCTTCACTGTGTAAATTGTAGGAGGTGTAAGTTGTGAACGTGCTAGATTTAAAAGTATATTTTCAGTATAATGGTTCTTTAAACAGCGAAAAAGGATCTGGGGGGACCCGGGAGTTTTATGCTAAGCCGTACCAACATAAGTATCTTTTTCTCTCTTCCTAATTGACTGATGGTTTTGAATCTTTTTCTGTAGTTTAAGTGCACATTTATACACATTTTAACATTCTTTGTTTATCTATTTTGAGAAATGTGCCTGAGAATTTTTTTTTGAATGATCATAGGAGAGAAGTTTGCAAAATTCGTAGCTCAAATACCTATAGTAGTGTTTAAAAACTGTCAAATTTATGGTCATAATTTCATATACTTTTAGGTTATAAATGCTTCCGTATTTCCAACATTTTCAGGTCATAAATATCCGGGCCCTGATATTAGTGATGGCAGTAACGGAGTGTCGACGGTGGTAATGGTGACATAATATTGGTGACCACAGCGGCGGGGGCGTTGTAGAGGAAGCGGGAGCGTCTGTGACAATGTGGCGTGTGGCGACGCTGTCAGCGGGGGAGGTAGGGCGGGGCGGGGAGGGGCGGGGCGGGGTGGGGTGGGGCGGGTGGGACGGGGCGGAGGCGGTGGCTCCGAAGAGGTCGCGAGTGAAGCGACCCCAAGGCGGGGGGGGGGACGCTGACGCCCGCGCGTGTATTTTTGGCTGCCCACGCACGCGTGCGTACCGTGCGGCACGCGACGCGCACGCCGCGGGCGGCGGGGGCGTGCAGGGCTGTCCAAGGCCCGCTCGAGGACACGCGTGGCGCGGGGCGCCGCGCTCGAACACGTTCCGTGGCTTCTCCGGGGTTATCTAACGTGTAGATAATAGCGGTGTATACATCGAGTGGCGTTCTTAAACTGCTTTTCCACGTTCGAATAGAAATAATTAACTTCAGTAATTAAATTAATTCTAGTGATGTTCTGGCGGTGCTCATTGAGTTTCCCCACTCGTAATTTTTAAAAGTAGTATAAGTCACCAATCATCTGTAGAGCCGAAAGGCTGAACGATGTAAATTCAGAATATAAACAAATAAATAAATGAAAAAAATCGAGTGGCGTTGTCGTCCCCAGGAGGGTCATGTACTCTGACGGGCAAACGGCTGAAATGCGATCCAGCTATTATAAGTAGAGATACGTACAAAATTTTATTTACTTTTTATGGATAAGTTATTGCTTGCTATTGCCTTCGATATTCTGCTCCACAGATACTGCAAAACGTACCTGGGTCAAAAGGATCGTGGTTACGAGGGAGATATGAAAAGAGTTGAATGATGCAGTCTCTTTCGGAGGCAATTATGGGAGGGAAATGCGAAAAGAAACCCAGTCAAGTTAATATCTAGTTTATTAGTAAATAAGTAAATCTGAATCCTTAATATTTGTTGAAAATAAAATTCTGTATGTGCTAATGACCCTCCGGCCTTTGGCCCGAGGGCTGTACGTCGCCGCTCGATCATTAGAACTCTTATAGCGTCCTTTATGCATAAATAACTCTTTAATTACCTTCGGCAAATATAATTCCTTACAACTCCTGTAGCAAACGACTCGCGTCACTCTTACATCTCATTCATAGTTATTGTCAGTTACTGAAACGACACAATTGTTTCTCCTAATGCGGGTTTAAACAATTCCAGTGTATTTTATCTCAAATATTGAAAACGATATTTCAGATTTATAAATAGACTCTTATATGTCCACACTCTTCGTATTTTGAAAATGCACTCTCCTGTTGGAGATTTCCAAGTTCAATTGATCATCTTTTTTCGTCATACTGCATCCACGAAATTGCATAATAATTGACAGTTGATTTTCTATAAATTAAGAAATTCGCGTTTAGTGGTCACAAGTGTGCAGGCCAAGACTAGAGTTACAATCTCTAAAATACAGCTGACTTCGAAGTAAATCTAAGCACAAAAAGCTGCAATGTGAATCATAATTTTACATTTCGTCAAGACAAAAACTAAAGATAGCTTCAATGTTCGCAAATCGCAATTTTACTGCCGAAAATATAAAATTTCTGACACTTGCAGTGTAAATGCGATAGCTACAGTTAAGAATGTACATTAACTTACTTTTCTTCTCTGGGACTTTTAATACTATGACTGAAATTTGAAATTTTTACTTTGATTTGAAAATGAGTGAGCTACATAGCAAGAAATGTAAGCTGTAAAGAAAGAACTTATTTTTGTTTCAATGTGCATTAAACATTACTAAAGTTTCAGATAATTCCCAGCTAAAGTAAGGAAGACTACTTAGGTGAAATATTATTACTTCGCCTTCACTTCTATCGCTTTTGTCCACCTCTGTACCTCATTCGCTACACACGCAAGAGAACACGTTATTGAAACAGTTTCTCTGGGGACGTCCTTTTTTTTAAATATATTTATTTATACTTGTTCGACAAAAATTTGTCTTTCAAGTGTGTGAATTTTTACATTAACATAGTACAATTTGAGGAGAAACTTCAAAAGTAACCTCTAACATGTTACAGATATGTATAAGTATTATTGTTTTTGAACACACAATGATCTTAGAAATAAACTGTGGTTATAAATAGTACAAAATACATATAATTTTTTTACAATAAATAATAGTTACATGAAATAAGTTAACTATGGAGGATGTAAACGGTCTTTTGAATAGCGTGATTTGATTCGCGGGAAAGGATTAGCTGTTTTTCCAAGTTGAAAAGATGTATAAGCAGGAGTAGAAATAAGGGAAGTATAAAATTTATCTGAGAGATGAAGGATCCAGGATTTTAGTGACAGAATACCGAGTTCGTGTAATATTTGATTGTTTCTTATAAACCAAGGTGCTTTCAATGCTTTTCTAAGATATTTATTTTGTATAGCCTCTAGTTTTTGAATATGCGATTTCGCTGCACCACCCCTCCCTGGGGACGTCCAGCTGCGAACGTACGACCCTGCTGACTCCTTTCCCAGGCCATCAGTCCATCGAGCACCAACTAGGAATTAGCGGAGAAACAAACAAGTCATCATTGGAGGGCAGCTGGGGCTGTGCAGTAAAGAGGAATCCACCTAAGTATGATCCAAAATGACAGTTCGCTAAACAATTGAACATCACATGAAACATCACATGTTGCGTGTAATTCAGGGAAGTATCTCTCCGCCGCGACAGCTGTTCAGCCACACCTCTTCGCAATGTGTTTATGTTTGTTTATGGCTCACGTTAAGACATCACGGCTTCTCATGGTTCACAAACGTGTAATTATATTTTTTTAAATAAATTGATGAAACGTAGAGCATGAAACCACGGAACTCCCTCGATCACAGCTCGCCATCTTACCGCACAGAAGCAGGAAACGCGTGCACAAGTACGCATCTCGCGTTCAAGACTCGCTTTTAAAATAAACAATACTTATCACACAAAAAGTAAATTCAATGTAATTTTTATATAAAAAATAATTTTTACAGAAGAGCACATAGCACTGCACTTCCTAATTTCAATTATTTCTCGTGGCGCACTATATTTTCGTCGGACCATCACCAAAGGAATCGTTGAAACCATTTACATGTTAGCCAACGGCAAATGAACGAATGAAAGAGAGTCTAATGGAGGAAGGAAAGTCTAACGGCCACAGAACCTTCAGTTATGTTGCTAGCACTAACTGTCAAAACAGGCCTTTCTTGTAAAAAACTTTCTGTAACAACTGGCTCGCCTCGCATCGCGTCGCGTCGCTCCGTTGCCTCGGACAACGAGAGACGAGTCGGCGAAGGCGACGGCGGTGATCGGCCGAGCACTTCCGGGGCCCGACTCCGTGCCTTCAGCACCGTCGTGGCCATTGCCACAGCCAACCAATCCTGCGACGGCGTTGCAGCCATGTGGCAATTGGCTTTCTCAGCGTCTGATCACCAATGCCTGTGTTGTCACACGAATCGCCATCACCGCAATCGTTATTGTCAACGCAACCGTCCACGCTGCATTAATCAACGTCATTTGTTACTGTATTCAATATCACCACAATTTTCATCACTATCGTCACCATCGTCACTATAAGTAACATCACTATCGCCATTATCACAATCGTCATTATCACTATCGACATCATCGTCACTATTCCTCATGGTTATTGCTTTTCATCAACGTTACCTAATCGTGACTAATGACGTCAACATCGTCGTTATCGGCACCAACGGCGTCGCTGTCGTCACCATCGGTATCTCTGTCTCTACAATCTCTTTTATTCTCGCTCTATCGTTATATAAGCAACTGTCATTATTCCATCATCACCGCATCATCATTGCAGCCGTTGCCGCCACTGCTAACGGCGCATACACAATGCCACTAGCTTTTTCATCGTTGTAAATCGTTGACTGTAAATATTGCCACTAGCATCGTTGAATATGTTTGCCATCGCGTCCGCCATCATTATCAACGAATTCACCATTTTCCTCATCTAGGGCATTGTCACCATATTTTCCATCATTATCATAATTTTCTTCTTTGTGGGAGTAGTCAGCGCTCACTCAACAGTGTTGTCTTCTTTTAGATAATTTAGTCATCGTCATCCCGGTGGCGCTGAAAATGATTTCTAATCTATAAATTGTTACATTTTTCGTTGCTAATATTCCCATTGCTCATATTACACCACAAACATAATTGTCTTCCTCGTTTCTGTTACCACACTCATCATCAGTACTGTAACACATTTTTCATGAAAGAAAAGAAAATGCAGCAACTACATATCTCCATTCACAGATTGAAAATGCAGCTATTCTTCGCTCACAGCTTGGTCTCCGTCACCGTGATTATTCCATTGTGAACACTCTGGCAAATGATGATATCCTGTTTTCTTCCACTCCTCCTCGACCATTAGCGATATATCAAAACTAAATGATGTCATTGTTCTCACCATATTGCGATGTGTCGGGGACCATCGCAGTCCTCCACCCTTGCGTCACGCCAAATTACCGGACGGCAGGAAAGAACTACGCGCCCTCGAATTAGATACGCCCAGCCGCTCAAGCCCCCCATAAACTTTCAACTATCAATTATACCCTTTTTCTGACAATACCGCGATGCGTCGGGTGACCATCGCACCCTCTCACCCCCGCGTCACGCCAAATTACCGGAAGTTGGAAAGGGCCACGCGTCCACCGCGACCCGATTTAGTTCCGCCCAACGGCCCAAGTTCTCCAGAAGCCCCTAACAATAAATCTTACCCTTTGTCCAACAATACTGGATGATCGACAGCCGGAACAACCATTTTAGCGACTTGGCGATCGCACCCGGCTCAATAATCCTCTAAAAGCCTATAAAATCATCACATGCCAAAGCAGAAGGGACACGTGCGCGCTCCTCCGGCCTAACAATGCCGGCCAATGAACAACCAGAAGGCACCGTTGATGAAATAGAAGGTTCGAGAAGTTCAAATCCGACCAATAAAATCACTAGGCAGGAAGCACGTGAGCACTTTGAGATTTTTTCGAAAAAACGAAAGGGACAGACGGGCGAGCGAGGCGAGAGAGTGGACGACGGGGGACAGACGCTAGAGAGAGGATGGTCGTGCAGGGGAAGTCGTATGGAGATAGAAACCAACAAGTAAAGTTTTGAGTAGATTAACAGTGGTAGTTAAGAAAACCACCGAATATTAGTCAGTTAATGAAACCTGCGGTAGAAAGGGAACAGCAGCAGTGGGTAAGGCACACACTGAGCCGACCACTGCGAAACTTGCCCGGTCTTCACGGAATTAATTCCGAATAGCCAAAGTTTGGCTTCGAGCGTCATACGCGGTCCAGGTGTCGTGTGACGGCCTGAGACGCGCGCGAGCATCACGTCGCGACCGCCCGGTCATCCACCGCCGACGTCCCGTGCGCCGGAGTCATCACCCCGGAGGCAATCGGAGGCCAACCTTGCAACGTTCCGGAGTCGCCTCCTGAGGGTCCGACTACACTTCTCCGTCGCTCGGCGAGCAATCCAGTCGCGGTGACATTACCATCTAACATCACAGATTGTAAGTTGTCATCACCATCATTCATTAATCGGCTACTAAAGTGACAATAACCCAGCATCAACCTGAACAGTTTCTCTTCGTTTAATTTTTTGAATAAATTAGTCCCCGCCATTTGGTCGGGTGAACCAATTAATACCATAGCAAAGTGTTATTATTCTAAATCTTAAGAAACCACCAAATGCAACCCTTCGACCCAGGGCGCTCACCCCTGAGACGCTCAACGCCGGCGACATTAAGCAGGTAAGTGGGCATGCGCTTGGCGCCCTTATTAAATAAATTCAGCGCGTGTCCCCTCCTGCGACTTGGGACGACTGTCACACCATAAGTGTGTCGGCGCCTCCATTTTGTGAGCAGTTCCATCACATAAATTGGACGCCCAACGTGGTTGTTTTTATACGAATAATTGAGCTTGTGTAGACTCAGATCATAAATTGGACGCCCAACGTGGTTGTTTTTATACGAATAATTGAGCTTGTGTAGACTCAGATCATAAATTGACACCCAACGTGGTTTTCTATTCACGAATAATTGAACTTGTGTAGCGGGCATCTCATAAATTGGTCGCCCAACTTCGTTTGTTTTTTCACGTATAATTCAGCTTGTGCAGCGTGCAGAGCATAAATTGACACACAACGTGGTTTTTAACAAGTATTTTACTTTGTGTTACTCGCACCTGTGTATTTCTTATTGAACTCACTAATTCTTTCTTATCCATTTTCCGTTTACGCTTGCTCAATTATTGCCCAACTGAAGATTGCATTTGGTTTTAATGTGTGTTTCTTTTGATATTTTGTATTTTATGAGGTTTTCAATCACTTTGCTTGCGTGTGAGACTTAAATTTTATATTGAACTTCCGGTAATTTTTACATATTTTGTATCAGTGAATGCTCAGAGTATTACAGTGATTCTCATAACTTAGAAGCCCAAAGTGTATTTATAAGAACATTTCACTCTCTTTTCAGACGCATAATTTCATTTTATTGTTATTTTCTTTTTACAATTTCTTAATGCGTCATATAGTGTTTAAGTGTGGTTAATTGAACTCTATTTTATTTTTTTTCCTTTTTCATTATACGTGCTATTTCCGTCACGTAACAATTATATGTTTACTTAATAGTGTTTACTTTCTATTTGAAATTTTATGTTTATTTCTCAGTGTTATCCTCTAACATTTCATTGTGTGTGTTTTGTACTTTTCTTTTTATTGTGTTTGATTGTGTACTCATGTGTAACGCGCTGTAGGCGTCATTATCGTACTTACGTCACTTCGAGGATTGCTCGCTCCACGATGGCTGAAAATAATCCCATTCAAAACCCCGAGGTTTCTGACCCCGCTCCCGCAAACGCCGACGCGCCTGCCGAGCTCACGCCCCCAGCTGTTCTCGCCCCTACTGTCGGGGTTTCTTTAGAGCAGGTACTCGAGACGAGTACCGCCGAGGCCGGACCTACCCTCGCCGCGGCCGCTCCGACGCCACCCTCAGACCAAATGTCTCAATTTTTCAACACTCTTATCGCAAAATTTGACGAACAGCGTCAAGAATTTTGTCAATTTCGATCACAATTTGACGAACAGCGTCAAGAATTAAATTCTAAATTTCAGGACTTGAATTCCAGATTTGATTCGAAATTTTGTGCCCTTGATAGTAGATTAGACGAACACCTCACTAATTTCACCCTTTTTCAAAGTGAGGTGTCTCAACAACTAAATTCGGTTAATTCAAAGGTCGATAAACAGAGCACTAAAATCGCCTCTCTCGCCTCTGCTGTTGAAAATAATTCTACGCAAATTTCTGACATCAACGAACATTTAACAGGCCAACTAAAGAAATGCGAATCGCTCCAGTCTGAAACAGTTCAACAAATGACAGAATTTAAAGACAGCATAAACAAGGATATTGCAACCGTTTCAGAAAAGCAATTAAATTTGGGACATTGGGCTCGTGATAAATTTAAAGACAATGAATCCGAAATTTCCAACTTGAAAGGCGAGGTGACTAAGCAACTAAAAGGGGTTGACAATAAGATTGAAGGACTTCACGACTCCCTGAACAATAAAATTGAAACAGCAAAATTAGTTATCCAGGCACAGGCGGAAATGGAACGGAAAGAAATCGAAGTCAAAATAGGCGAACTAGAAATTAAAGTAGCGGAAAAGACTATTTCAGCTTTCCCGGTTAATGCTATGCCACTGTCAATTCCTCCAAATTTAAAATTCTCTGGTAATCGCGGTGAACAGCCCATTACGTTCTTACGTAATGTTGAAAATTATTTTGCTTTAGCGAGACACATTCCTGAATCTTCTAAACCGAAGGTTATAGCCCAAATGTTGGTTGACCATGCCCAAGAATGGTTCCAAACATTGTTACCAGTTCCGGCTGATTTTCAGGATTTTCGTTCCAAATTTATTAATCGTTTTTGGGATAGAAACACCCAATACAATTTTAAAATGGATTTGGCTAAAGGTAGATGGGACCAGAATGGTAACATGTCTATGCGGGATTATGCAGTGTCTCGCATTGCCCTACTTAAACAATGCGAACCTACCCCCCCTGACGACGAAATTATGTGGCTATTAACTCGTCATTATCCATATGTCATTCAAAACCTCCTTAAAACTAGTTTTGTAAAAGATCTTGAGCAATTTCAGATCTTATTGGGCGATTTCGACCAAACGAATGTGCAATTCGCTTCTTATCAAAATCAGAGTCAAAACTCTTCACGCCACGTAATGGCAATAATAATAATCAGAATCGAGGATTTCCCCCACGCCATTCGCAAGGTCAAGAGCGTCCTTTTAACCACGGCCCTTCGCCGCACTTTCCCCCCGCCCCCTCCCCCCCGGCGCCGACCAGTTTTCCGCCTCCCTTCATTGTCGGTCAAGGCCAAACCGCGCCCCTTCTCGCGCCGCCTTCGACAGCCCCAGGTCAACCACCACAGAGGCCGTTAAACCGCTTGGCCCGATTTACTACCGAAGATTAATACGTGGCTTAACCACATCCCCCATGAATCTTCCAGATTTACACCTTTCGAGGCTCAATTCAATAAGAAGCCGAAACCATTGTTTCCTATTTTAGCAAAAATGGCCACTCAAATTCCAATTTCCCCTGAGGATCGGTGTCAAATTATTCTCTCAAATTTAAAGAAAGCTGGTGATACGAGAAAACAACACCAGAAGAGTAAAACCCATTTATTCAAAGTCGGCGATAAAGTTTTAATCAAAGCTCTCAGAGTATCTAATCAGCCTGAAGGCCTTATTAGTAAATTCTTTCCTTTATTTGTAGGTCCTTACCAAATTATGAGGCTTGTAGCCCCCAACGCTTGCACTTTACGTAGCACAGATGGTTCCGAGGTTGGTCCTCACAATTTTTATAACCTTGTTCCTTTCAGAGATTAAACTAGATTAATTGGCTGAAAGAATAAAAGCCCTCATTTATGTCGCTCTGATTAGGTAACCTTATTTTAATTATATTCTTGTGGATCCAGCCCGGTTGCCCTGGCACGTCTTATTATTAATTAATTTCGTGGGTTCGCTACTACTTCAATGCTTTGGTTAAGTGATTGTTATAAGTGAACGTCGTTGTTGATTAAAAAGAGAGAGAAATAATTCAGATATCCCTTAGATATACTCTGTCGAGAGTTGACGAGAGTTATAGCCATTGACTTTAATTAATGAAACGAGCTCCATTCTGATATTATGAATTTAATGTTTTTGCAACCCAAGTCCTTTGTTTAATTCATTGGTTGTTTTCTCACGTTTACCATTCTATTTTCAATTCTCCATCGTGTTGATATTTTGTTTCCTCCTCTTGTGTTTTAAATAATTTGGCCACTGTTGACTATTATGCTTATCTATTATTTTGCAAATGTCACATTTATTCCACTTGTTTTTATACCTCTAAAATCGTATTAAAAGAGCGTCAAATATAATAATGATTAACAGGGTTCCCACTTTTGGCTCTTCACTTTGCACAATTATTCAATTTGCAGTAGCGTTTAACTAGTTTTAGGTACCCCATTGTTTCATTTTGCCAGTCTTTCTAAGTTTTGTTTCCAATTATCCCTCTATGTTATCTTCTTAATTACTTATTTAGTGCTTAGTTTGCTTTTAGTTTGAGTAGGTGTTGCTAATGGCCCACCACCATTTCTTATTTTTGAAAAATGATAAAGATTATTTTCATTCATTTTCTTATCATTAATGTGTTTGTATTACTTCTTAAAGATTTTGTGTCCTAAATTTATTGGTCATCTAGTTTTTTAGAGATAGCTTTAGTGTTGTTCCTCTTCATTAATTTTATCCTTTTGCTTAATTAACTAGTATTGTCTTATCATGTTAGAGTTGTCATTGAAACCCCTAATTTTCGTTCTGGACATGCCAGGTTTTTGTGTTTTCACAGCTTCATCTGTCGGCACATGCTCCCCAAATTTATTTATCATCTATTTTTGTAAATGTCTTTTTTTTGTTCTTAGATTAAAAAAAAACATGTCCCATGCGTTTTTTTAATCTCATTGTACGGGGGGGTAATGCGATGTGTCGGGGACCATCGCAGTCCTCCACCCTTGCGTCACGCCAAATTACCGGACGGCAGGAAAGAACTACGCGCCCTCGAATTAGATACGCCCAGCCGCTCAAGCCCCCCATAAACTTTCAACTATCAATTATACCCTTTTTCTGACAATACCGCGATGCGTCGGGTGACCATCGCACCCTCTCACCCCCGCGTCACGCCAAATTACCGGAAGTTGGAAAGGGCCACGCGTCCACCGCGACCCGATTTAGTTCCGCCCAACGGCCCAAGTTCTCCAGAAGCCCCTAACAATAAATCTTACCCTTTGTCCAACAATACTGGATGATCGACAGCCGGAACAACCATTTTAGCGACTTGGCGATCGCACCCGGCTCAATAATCCTCTAAAAGCCTATAAAATCATCACATGCCAAAGCAGAAGGGACACGTGCGCGCTCCTCCGGCCTAACAATGCCGGCCAATGAACAACCAGAAGGCACCGTTGATGAAATAGAAGGTTCGAGAAGTTCAAATCCGACCAATAAAATCACTAGGCAGGAAGCACGTGAGCACTTTGAGATTTTTTCGAAAAAACGAAAGGGACAGACGGGCGAGCGAGGCGAGAGAGTGGACGACGGGGGGACAGACGCTAGAGAGAGGATGGTCGTGCAGGGGAAGTCGTATGGAGATAGAAACCAACAAGTAAAGTTTTGAGTAGATTAACAGTGGTAGTTAAGAAAACCACCGAATATTAGTCAGTTAATGAAACCTGCGGTAGAAAGGGAACAGCAGCAGTGGGTAAGGCACACACTGAGCCGACCACTGCGAAACTTGCCCGGTCTTCACGGAATTAATTCCGAATAGCCAAAGTTTGGCTTCGAGCGTCATACGCGGTCCAGGTGTCGTGTGACGGCCTGAGACGCGCGCGAGCATCACGTCGCGACCGCCCGGTCATCCACCGCCGACGTCCCGTGCGCCGGAGTCATCACCCCGGAGGCAATCGGAGGCCAACCTTGCAACGTTCCGGAGTCGCCTCCTGAGGGTCCGACTACACTTCTCCGTCGCTCGGCGAGCAATCCAGTCGCGGTGACATTACCATCTAACATCACAGATTGTAAGTTGTCATCACCATCATTCATTAATCGGCTACTAAAGTGACAATAACCCAGCATCAACCTGAACAGTTTCTCTTCGTTTAATTTTTTGAATAAATTAGTCCCCGCCATTTGGTCGGGTGAACCAATTAATACCATAGCAAAGTGTTATTATTCTAAATCTTAAGAAACCACCAAATGCAACCCTTCGACCCAGGGCGCTCACCCCTGAGACGCTCAACGCCGGCGACATTAAGCAGGTAAGTGGGCATGCGCTTGGCGCCCTTATTAAATAAATTCAGCGCGTGTCCCCTCCTGCGACTTGGGACGACTGTCACACCATAAGTGTGTCGGCGCCTCCATTTTGTGAGCAGTTCCATCACAATATGAAACTGTTATTGTCGTCCGAACTAATTACGAAGTAATTAGTGGGTACTTGGCGAGTCACTACTGGACATCATTATGGCATCAAGGTGCCTTGAACATCAACAGCTTTTCCTTCCTCTTCGCGGCCTTTGACATATCCACAGTCATCTCGTTGACCGGCTCACCGCCGCCACACAGTGGCTTCAAAGACACCGGTAAGAGACAAAGTTTAATTTCCAGCGCGCTAGCATTCCGTATGGCAAAGTATACTTGACCATATAAAATAATTAGGTTTCGCTAAGTAAACAAAACACTGCGGCGATATGAATCAAAATGGCTATTGTCTCACTTATTCAGAATGATACGAAGAATGTAGGCTAGTAAGGTTCCATAAACTCGGGCTGAAAAATTATGTGCACAACTCGTACGAAAGTGTGTTTGGCGCACTCATTTCAAAATCGCGGCTTCTTTTTCCCCTCGTCCGTAATAGTCCTTAGTCGTAGGCCAAAGTCTCACTTTCTGTACTATTTACGTAAATAACTAATTTCAGAACTGTGTAACTTACATGATTCAAGGCAAGCGTCAAGAAAATTGTCAATTGCAAATATGTTCCAAAAAAAATCTTTCCATATTTGAGCTACAGATAGGAAAACCATATTTAGTGCTTCCATAGTATTTTGTGACAGTATTTTAATATCAAACTTGCTAGAAGCAACACTACATTTTCAATTCTTGTCTTATTTAAATACACATATAATAAAAATAAACATTTTTAGAAATACATTCGTGAAGATTTCACAATCTGCTCCATTTAACTATGCAACTTTAAATAAAAGTTTATATAGACTTATAGTTTATTCAGAAGACAATGATTAACACCGAGTGCAACGACAGACACACCGCGTGCGACCCTTTGATTTATTTGTAATTCTCATTTTCATGCTAAGATCCGCTTTGCACGCTTCCATTTAGCGAACGAGTTCGAACGGCGTTTTAGTGAACGTGCGCATATGCTGTGTGGTGGTCGCTCAGCCGCTATAAGCAAGTGCACGTTTGCTAAAATCGCAATTTAATCGCTTCGTTTGCTAAAATTGCAATGCAGTTTAATTATGCCATATTTTACGTGGCGAAGCCCAGGCCATCAGCTCTGCTCTTCTGTCGAATTCAGTCGCTGTCTGGAAAATAATTCTAGCGACCGGCTGTTCTGATCGGTAGTTTTCCGTGGTTTCTCTGAGACGAATGCCGGAGCAATACCAACCAAACGGGCCACGGCCCGCGGGCGATCTTGCCTTCCTATCCTCACTCCATACACACACACTAACATGCACTACACTACCACACGTGCTGGGAGATCGGCCGGGACCTTAGATCTTCTTCCGGCTGCGACAGTGTCCCGTTTGTGGGAACTATCTGGTTTTGAAAAACCCACTAGCCGACGGTAGGTCGCCGCCGGATCTCGCCGACCAGAGGAGAAAAGATCATCGCCACCTTGCGCGATAAAAAAATGCACTACACCCACGAGACTAATGACCATAGCGGTTGACGCGCCCGGAATCACTAGTAACCAATCAATAATTGACGCACTTACATTTTTTTATTACTTCTGCATAATTTACAATCTGTTCTTGTTACAACAATAAGTAAATGGTGTCTAATAAATACATTTCTGACGTGAATTTTGTGCCATTGAAAATTTCATTTAAGAAATCGGTATCGCAAATCTAAAATATTCTCTCGTTTCATTCTACATACATGTTCACTGTTGTCTAGCAGGTTTCTTGAAAGGTAATTTGGATGTTCGTACAATCTCTTCTGGTAAGCTTGGTTCCTCTTGGTGATAATTTCTTCAAGCGGGATGATGTCGAGGTCTCTGCATATCGTCTTGTTTGTCACTTAGCATGGGACGCACTTACATAAAAACAACAATTTCGTCCCCTCTCTTTTACGATCAGGCCCACAGCGCGGCACCCCGGCCTTAACGAGAGCGCTGGCAGTAACGAGGGTCCGCGCGGCGCGGGACGTGGGGCGGAACGCTACCTGGGCCTATCCGTCCACGGCAGACGGACGCCGCCGCCACGCTCCACTACGCGCGCAACTCCGCGATTGTTTTCGACGTCTGCGCGCTCCCAGCGCTCCCGTCGGCGCTCTAATGGCACTGATTCGTTCCTGTTCACGGTTCCTTCCCGCGACGGGAATTGATAGTTACCGCCGCATCGCCGAACTGAATGACGTCTGGACGTAATGACGGTTGAATGGAGTTCAATGAAATCATGGCATGTTGGGATTGTTTTGTGTTGTAAATCGTTTCGTAATTAATGGAATTATTGTTCATCTTTGCAATTTAGAAATCAACGGCAAATGATCTTTGGTGCATCTTCCCAAATGGTGAAGGTATCATTTAATCGTCTCTTAAAATGCACTGTTCGTTTGGGCTGCAATTTTGCATTGACGCCTGTTGGTACACTCTCTTGTATCTACGCTATTATAGTCTACTGACTTTATACGCGGATCCTTACTCATCTACTAGTAAGAATTGAAATAGAGAAATTATGCGTTTACGGGCATTGTTAACATCCCGTATAGGTTTATTTATTTTTTTCTGTAATACTATTTCGTTTGAATTTCTTTTATAAGATAATTTAGTAAGGTCTAATACTGTGAATTACTGTTGAATAATATTTTAACATATGCGGGCTAATGTGTAAGTCGAGAGATACTTATCAAGTAATTTATAACCGCTAATTCCCCATATTTGTAAAATATTTCTCCAAAATGTTGGAAGTAGAATAGTTCATTTATTGCAGCTGAGTAACAAGAACTACATTTAGATATTAATGTAACGGGTAAAGCATATAATGTCCGATGCAATGTGTACTTAATAGTTATAATGTCTTAAATTGTCTTATAATGCTACAATGCACATCGAGAAATGAACTATTTATACAAACTTAACACTCTGAAAACACCTTCCTTAATGTCAAGCACATTTAATTTACGATCAATACATTAATCACACGCTGAAGGGCTCTAAAAATGTTTCAATTTTTTCTATATCATGTTCTCAATCAAAATGGCGACTTTGTACAGATTGAAGGTGGATTCCTTTCAGAATTCGAGAAACGCTGGAAATATCTTTCACTCTAAGAACTTTTGTTCAGTTCAATATGTTGTGATGCTTTGTACTAGAAAATAATTTATGAGAAAAATCTATCAAAAGATAGTATAGGTCTACTTATTTATTTTTGATAAAGACTTTCATTACAATAATCTACTCACTCTCTAAAATGCTTTTAGATCTATCCGTACAAAACGTTTAAAGAAAAAAAATTGGAGCCATTTTATTACAAAAAATCTTTAGCTTTTTCTTCTCCTTCACACACTCACGTGAAAACTACTCACAATCACATTAATTAAAAATGCCATTTTGAAGAACAGATTTTATTCACAAAAATGTTTTTTTTTCAAAACTGTAGTTTTATGAGCGAATCACAAGAATTTGAGATTTTTGCTACTGTTCCATCTTCATTATATGATCCCGTTCATTTCTTAAAATTACTGGAAAATAATTACATTTAAATTACTATTTATGCTAAATTTATGATTGTCAAGAAATGAAAGGTATCATAAATTGAAATTGTATATTAATACAATCTAAATAAAAAACAAACTTTTGTTATTTATGAAAATTGAGAGGTGACTATGAAAATCAGATCGATACCATCTTTATAAGCGAATATTTACTCAAAATATGAATAAAAAATGTAGAGAAATATTATTCTATACAGTGGTATCCTTCTCACATTACAATCAAAACAATTCATTTTCAAGTTACTTACGTTTATTTTTATCTTGCAGAACCCACGACGTAGAAAAAAGTTTTGAAAATACCTCAGGGCTTCAAGTGAAGCGCCTCCAGAACTAAAAGATTCGTTTCAATTTGGCAACGAATCACATCGATAGAAAAATATTCATTTAGGAAAATATACTATGCATGGTGTAGGGGCTAGTGTTGTTCATAGACGGAGAGACGTTTGAGAAAAAAAATTGGTATCAGGGGATCGCAAAACGTGAATATTCGTCGAAATCTCGAGATTGATTTACAGCAGCAATACATAACTTTCTCTGTACTAATAACAAACATTACAATGTTTAAGTTAGAAAAAGATTTTTGAAACATTTTAAATAATAGTTTTAAGTAAAAGTATGTAGTGATAAAATAATCGATACAATTCCCACGCTGAGCTTAAAACGCTAAAACAATTGCGATGTTTAGTTGGTGTTTAATAAAATCACTTGTTAAATTCATGAAATAATAAATATTAATTTTTATGTTAGCGTCATTCATGAAATAATAATTATTTATTTTAATGTTAGCGTCATTCGGTTCATTTCGTAGAGATCTACCTCATAAGGTAAATATTGCAATTAACTATTTAAAGTAAACATTTTATTGAAAATTTTATGAAATATCAGATTGGTGTATCGCGACTTACAAAATTACGATAACGATTTTCTTCTTTTTCAATTTTTCACATCAGTCACATTATCGGGCCCCTTGACTTGCGAGACCCCAGGAAATCTCCCGGTCTGCTCGAGACTAGCGCCGGCACTGGAGACAATTAGCACCGCCACTAGAATGTCATTCTGAGACAACGGCACCGCCAAACTATGCCTTTGAGACGCTCTGCATCGACTCGCCTACGCTTTTAGCTCCTCCGACACAAAAAACAAACAGCTGGCAACGATTTCACATTGAGAAAAACGAACAAGGCATTAGCTCCTCATTTTGCATACTTGACGTGCCTGGCAGGAGATAAAGTTGGTACTCTACTCAAATGAATCAAGAAGCATTTATGCAACATCCTGAATTGCTTATTGTTTCATGGTAATTTATTGTACTTTTAAGAGAGACACACAAATGTAAATTACAAATAAGCTGTTGTTTTTGTAATGATAATTGATCATCCAAGTGTGAATTGTCAAGTGGCTGTGAATTGCAAAATTATATAAAATAATTAAAAAGGTATGATTAAATATATTTTGTGGTGTTCCTGAACTGAATTTTTTCTTCTACTAGCAACTTCTATCGATTAATTGCAACAACTGAATTTCATTTTTATGTCAAAAAGGCCTCTCCATGGATCACCGAACCAATGATAAGTTCTTGAGCAATTATTTATTGTTTGAATTGGGATAATCTACACTATTTCATTGCACACGAAAAGTTTTCCCTACCGTATTCAACACGAACACTTTTTCAAACTTTGCGTGTGAAAGATATTTACGTAGATGTTTTCGTAGATCAAACATAGTGAGTGAGTCAGTTTTTATTTTGTTATCATCTTTCATGCAGATAATTTCAAAATATTTATTAATAGCTTTAGCGTGGATCAGTGAAATATATTATCCTGCTCCCTAAGCATAAGTCTAAGGCGTTGTGTTAAGAAACAATTTTAAAAATAGAAATGTGGCATGCATGTTTTTGTAAGACAATTTGTGCGGATTAGAAATTCAAGAGACACTTTGAAGCAGATGTGTGAAGAATTTTTCAGGCAGTGAAAAGAATAGTTGTTGGGTGTTTAATTACTGAAGGAAGTAATGTAATGACTCACTGAAAGTTCTAGAAGAATCACAGATTTTATACACGTTCGCTGTGGAATGCTCTAATTTGGCATTGAGCCTCGAGGTGCATTTCCTTGATTTTTTTATTTTGTTTCAACTCGCAATAACAACTTAGTCATGAGCGACCGACAGTACAGGATACTACACAGATACACGGTCAGTTAAGTTCATTTCAGTGTTAAGCTTTAGTATAATATTAATTATCACTAAAAATATTAACAGTTCTACAGATTCGAATGAATTTCTCGTGAAAACGTGATGACACTAGAATGGTTTTGAAGTCTTGAGTGCTGACGGCGGAGGCGAGGTGACGGCGACGGCGACAGCGACGGTAACAGGGGTGGTAGTGGTGGTGATGGTGATGGTGGTGTAGGAGGCCGCGGTGATGATGGTGGTGGTGGCGGCGGTAATGGTGATGGTGGTGGAGATGGTGGTGATGGTGGTAGAGAAGGTGGTGGTGGTGGTGATGGTGGAAGAGGAGGTGGTGGTGGTGGTGGTAGAGGTGGTGGTGGTGGTAGAGGTGGTGGTGGTGGTAGTGGTGGTGGTGGTGGTAGAGGTGGTGGTGGTGGTGGTGGTGATGGTAGAAGAGGAGGTGGTGGTAGAGGTGGTGGTGGTGGTGGTAGAGGTGGTGGTGGTGGTGACGGTGGTGGTGGTGGTGATGGTAGAAGAGGAGGTGGTGGTAGAGGTGGTGGTGGTGGTGGTGGTGGTGGTGACGGTGGTGGTGGTGGTGGTGGTGGTGACGGTGGTGGTGGTGGTGGTGGCGTTAGCGGTGACAGAGGCTACAGTGATGGTGGTGATGGCGGTGTTGACAGAGGCCCGGTGATGGTGGTGGTAGTGTTGGTGTTGTTGCTGTTGTTTTTGGTGGTAGAGAGTGGCTGCCGTTCACGAGCCGCCGGTCGTGGCGACGAGAAGCGAGCGGCGGCGGCCTTTAACGGCCGGTTGCGTCGGCGGCGGTGGCTGGGCGGTGCCGCTCGTCCGAACCGCGCAGGCGCGTAACGGAGGCGCCTGGGAGAAAGCGCGCTCGCTGTCACGCACGTCGCGTCTTCTCGCGCCGCCGCCACCGCTCCCATAACTGCGACCGCCGGCGTCAACGGTAGCAGTAGCTACCGCGCTCTCGTTCCGATTCACGCTGGCACGTCTGTGTTACGCACAGCGCGTGTTCACTCGCTAATTCTCTTTCGTAGTCGCAGGCGTTACCTCTGTCGTTGACTTAACGAAGAGCACGTGTAGCAGTGATTTTCATACCCAGTCGGCTGTTGGCACTGTTGCTGCCGGTCTCATAACAGACGTTGCTGGCGCCCGTTTCAATGGTGGCAATTGCTGCCAAGCTTTGTGCATTCCAATTGCCACTTCGAAGCTGCGTCGCGTTAGGAGCTAATCACTACTTATCGGTCGCCACCTTAATCGATACTTGTTTTCCCTATTTTTTCTGCAATCGTTGTCATCATGTGCATCGACTTAAAGACCTCGAACGCTTTAGCCTACTCCCTCTCAAGCACAAGTTTCGTAAGGCAGCATTGTCCTAACACGTCGACTGAAGGTTCCTATAATCATCTGATAAGAAATGGATCAACTGTACTATCGACAGCAATTTTAGGCAGGTGAAGTTCAATTTCGAGGTTCCCCACTTCCCTTTTCGCGTCATACATCCGTCGTTTTTCTTTCCCCAAATAGAGCCATCGTCCAACTTTCGTATGCATATTGATAAAAAATATATTATTGACGCAATAGTGCTTCCTGGCACATCAACTACTGTGGTCATTAGTGCCGTAAGTGCAGTGCATGTTGTATCATGGGAGGTGGACGTGAACTTCCCTAGCTGAATTTCGAGATCTGGCGCCGACCTGTCCCCGTGCTGTTTTTTTTCTCATCCAGATATCTTTCAGTAGAGGGACAGCGCCCCAGCCGGTATCGACTGGTCTCCCGATGTTTGGTAAACGTAAGCAGTGCGTGTCAGTGTGTGTCAAAGTGAGGAGTGAGGATAGGGCAGAAAAGGGAAGGAAAGATCGCGCGCGGTCCTTACCCGTTTGCAAAGATACTGCTTCGGAATTCCTCTTGAATTGTTCGAAGAAACAACGAAAAACTACCGATCAAAGCAGCCGACCGCTAGTATTCTCCTCCAGCAGCTGAATTCGACCTAGCTATCTAAAACCATAGAAAATCCTAATACCGTTGGGATTCGAACCCTAGGACCTCCCAGTCAGATGCACTGCAGTGACATCAATTGATGCCCTGAGACACCTCAACCGGTAGGAATATGTGGTCGTGACCCAGGAGTAGTGACCCCGTATTCAACTAAATAAATTGCCGCCTACTTTTTTTATAGTGCGCTTCCTTGCCCATTGTTTCTGCAAGTTATGTAAAGTAAGGCGAATCATTTTTTACTATCTGAAATGCATTTATTATTCACACTATCATTTTCTTTCTGTTGATTTCATGTGTCAAAGTAGAAGTGCCACAATACAAACTGTTGTTAGTTGTAACTGAATTCAACGACCATTTTGCCGGCCTGAATAGTCGATATCGCTAATGCTGAAGGGTCACAGCAGCCTCGGCTCGAAGGGTCGCAGGTTCGAATCCCGCCTCAGGCATGGATGTTTGTGTTGTCCTTACGTTTCCATCCTACAGTTCCTCCTATAGTTATCACAATCACAGCGGTCTCTATATGAGGAAGTTGTTGAAAAGTGACCAAATATTTTAAAAAAATATTACTTTTCTATAACATTCTGAGTCTGAGTTGATTCATGTAACGAACGATATTAAAGAGATCTAATTATTTATCAAACAATGCCGTAGTTAGCAGAATATCTGTCATTACAGTCACAGGAATATTAGAATGAATTATTCTGGCCTTGTCATTGACGTTGTTAATATAACTCTTAATATGTTTAATCATAACCATGTGAAAATGGAGGGGGGCGGGGGGCCCGTGGCCCGTTCTGAAATTTTTATAAAGGAGCCGAATTCTTACGTGATAAAACTTCCGTAAATATACTTGATCCTTGATAAAAATGAGACATAGAACCGATAAATACATTTCAAAATTTACAATGTTGATGATAAAATGATTAATGTATTGGAGTATATGAATATATTGCTACCGTATCTGTATTTTCAATATTATCTTGCTGTCAAGGTGTATAGAATTTGAACAATTTCGGCGTTTTGATTAGTTGCTTATGTGAATGTGTATGTAGTGTTGTTAATTCGTTGAAGATATATTTTTCAATAATTAAACTTAAGGATCAAAACAGCTATAAAGGCCGAAAAAATATACGAAACTACTCTGAAAAGATGGGGCCAAGTCGAAGTCATGCCACACCTACACCCGCCCAAAAATACATTTCAAAAATTCAAAAATAGACAAATAATTGTTGTACAAGTAAAATTTATATAAAAGTTTCATTTACAAGGGGGTCCCGAAATTTTGTTGACCGCTCCTCTTGATTTAAACTGCCCACGCCTGTGTTTAACACTTTGTGTTCTTAGAATAGTGCGTTTCTCAATGGCGCAAAACTGGCCATGCGTTCAGCTTTCTGCAGTCGGCAATCTCCTCACTCTCATTCGTATTTCTACGGTTGCCACACCTTCTCTGCGAAATGGCTCTCTCAAGACGCCAAACCCTGCGTTTAAGGAAACCAGGTCGAGCAATCTACGAATTGCCACGCTAGGAAAGATCAAATTGATAAATAGTGTCATTCGCGCAGTTTACGATAGCACATTCCGAATGTAAGTGTAGACTGTTGTGTGAATGGGCTGAAAAGTAAATTACATAACGTTCGAAGAAAATCAGAAACCGTACACGAAAGAACACTTCCAAAATGAAGGAGCAAGCCATGACGTGATTCTATACTGTTTAATGGAGCGTAGAGGACGGGGGGCGAATACAATTTCGGCCAGCGAGAACGATTTTTACGGCGTTTATCGAGATAATAGCAGTTATAATTAAAATGATTAAGATTGTGTCTGGTTGAAAATAATACTATGTGAAAATCCACTTAAGAAAACCAAATACCTAAATTTCATCTAAATGATTACTATTGGGAATCATTATGACGCTCTCACTTCTTTGCTGAACCATTATTTTCTAAATGGAGCGCCTTGTAGTTTCTGATACGAAGGTGTTTTCACTCTATCGAGAAGAGTTTGAGTGGGTGGGAGATTAGAGGGTGAAAATAAACGTAAGCAAGAACAAATTTTCGTTCCCAGCCTGGAAAGGAAAGGAAATTTAGACATCTAATTTCGATAGCAGATGATTTTATCGCGTAATGAGCGGAGGCGCGCGGATCGCCGCCTATCCCCGGCATCTGAAACCCGGCACTTCCTGATTGCTGCGCAGCCGGTCCCCGCGCCGCCCACGTCCGCCGCCCACCCCCCGACGCCGACCGCCGCCTCTCCGCTCCGCTCCGCTCCAGGAACGCACCATCGCCATCTCCCCCTGCATCGCGTCTCTCTCCCTCTCGCTATTTCTATCACTCTCTGCCTCTCCATCTCTCTATTTCTCTCACTTTTTCTCTCTCTCCATTTCTCTATTTTTCTCACTTTCTCTCTCTCCATCTCTCTATTTCTCTCACTTTCTCTCTCTCCATCTCACTATTTCTCTCACCTTCTCTCTCCCCATCTCTCTATTTCTCTCACTTTCTCTCTCTCCATCTCTATTTCTCTCCCTTTCTCTCTCTCCTTCTCTCTATTTCTCTCACTTTCTCTCTCTCCATCTCTATTTCTCTCCCTTTCTCTCTCTCCTTCTCTCTATTTCTCTCACTTTCTCTCTCTCCATCTCTCTATTTCTCTCACTTTCTCTCTCTCCATCTCTCTTGTTCTCTCACTTTCTCTCTCTCCATCTCTCTATTTCTCTCTCTCCATCTCTCTATTTCTCTCTCTCCATCTCTCTATTTCTCTCTTTTCCTCTCTATCACACTTTCTTCCTCTCTCTCTATTTCTCTCACTTTCTCTCTCCATCTCTCTAAATCTCTAACTCCATCTCTATATTTCTCCATATTTCTCATTCCATCTATATTTCTCTCACTCTCTCTACCTCTCTGTATCACACACTCTCTCTCCATCTATTTCACTCACTCTGATTTCTCTACAAGTATTTCTCGCAGTTTCTATTTCTCTCACTCTATCTATCTTTCCATGTCTCTCGCTCTCTATTTCTCTCGCTCTCTATGTCTCTAACTCTCTATATCTTGCACGCTTTATCTCTCTCTCACTTTCTCTAACTGTAATCACTTTGCCCGACTGCAAACTAAACGAGTCCACCAAAACTGTTCTGTTAAATGACAATTCTTTTAATGCGTCTCTTTTCTTGTGCCCGACGATAAATCACCTTCCCTACTCTTTCCCCATCGCCAACGCCAACGTCTCGGCTATCCTCCAGCAATGCTCGACCCGAAAAACAGCTGCTGCCTTCTCCAATTCCATACCACAGATACTAAGAGGGAGGTAATCCACACCTATTTCATAAAGAAGGCAGTGTTTCATAAATATGGATGGAGTAGTTGGATCCCGCCATGATATGAAATTGCCAGAGGGTAGGCAATAAAAAAGTTTTGTATTAGACGGAAATATTTAAGAAATAAAATAGACACAAAACAGAAAACAACAGATTTACTTCATTGTACTAGTGTAGAACCAATCGCTATTTTCCTTGGAGTGATTTTAGGGATATTAGCAGATACGTTAAGGGGGCAGAGGGGCAGAAAAAGTGCTATTAGTTTGGTCTCATGCAATTTCATCGAATGTTTTCTGAAGTTGAACAGTCGCTGAGAACTATGAACCAAAGAGCTTCACCTGCTGTCTGAAGGCGAATTCTAGCGGCCGTCTGCTGTTATCGGAGGTTTTCCGTGGTTTCACCGATCAACACAGGCGAAAGAATCAGTAACCTAACAAACGGGTCATGGACCGGCGCGATCATTCCTTCCTCTTTCTTGTCCTATCCTCACTCCTATCGTACACACACTTACATGCACAAAAAAAACACGGAGACAAGTCGGAAGCTTAGAGCATGACCCGACTGGGGCGGTACCCCACTGGTAGGAGATACCTGGTTTGTGAAAACTCCGCAAGCTGCCGGGTAAGTTGGCGCCGGATCTCGCCATCCAGCGGGAGGAGATCACCGCCACCTCCCGCGATAAAACATGCACCACATTTAAGGGACTAATGATCTGAGCGGTTGACGCGCTCGGAAACACTAATCAATCAATCAGCAAGCGTGCTGGGATTAACAATGCATGTGTTGTTTTGGGAATGGAAAGCCGAAGAAGAGAACGAGTTGCCACGCGATGGAGATCGCTTTGTGAGGCTAAGAGGGTGGATATTGGAGTGGCGTGATCGTGTTTGCAGAGGTTAACAGTAACATGTAGGAATGAGCTAATAACAACTGAAACAAATTTAAATAATGGAACGAATGACTTTCGAATATCGTGCGTTTGGAAGGTGGAAGATAACTGGCCGTCGCTAAGATGCAATAGTATCGCCGAGACGAAAGGAAAATAATTAAAATCTAATTTAGGAAGAACTAGTTTTGTGAAAAAAAAATTAGTGTTTTAAAGTTGACTATTCTCAAAAGTTTCAGGATACGTCACGCCTGGCCTCACGGAATATGATTATTACACATGTTTGTTCATTAAATGTGAGTTAGTAAATACTAATTAAGTTGATATTGTTAGTGTTTATTTAATTTTTGCGTAATACAAATCGTCGTGATAACGAGATGCAAATAATTGCTTAGTTGACTGTTTTAAGGCGAATTAATTATTTTATGAAATAGTTTGATAAGCTGAACTAAAACGACTTCTTATTACGACTAGCAGTAATGTCATTGCTTCCCATTATCCATTTTTAATTTAATCAAAGCTCTAGTTCATGTACTAGGCGATATTGTCAACTTCCTCTAAAAAAACGTCTCCGATGCTCATTATAAATCATCGTATTTATGTTTATTTAATTTGTCAAGATTTCCCAAGTCAGCAAGATAATATTTATTAAGGCAAAAAAGAAAACTAAGTAAAGAAAGGCGGATCTCAAGTGTCGTAAGTAATATTTCGTACGGTGATTTTCAATTTTCATGATCCGATGGAAAAGTAGACGTGTTCTATTCGACCAGGAATTATAGTTTGTTGTATACTTTCAAGACGTCCAGAGAATTTGAGAAAACTGCCCACAGTTATGAAAACCTCCCAAATAGCGATAAAATGTTAACTCGTGCAATGTATGTTTATTCAACAATCTATCGAATATCTGAGTACGTGAGTTCCCTCGAATGCGGAATCAGGTTCATGTAGGGCATTAGCAGTCTATAAAAGGGAATTATGACTTTCTTGTTAAAAAATCTTTTTCATTTCCAATATGCTTCTAAAACGAATAGTCTTAAATAAAAAGTGAAGAAAACCACAAACAACAATGAAAGACATTACATAGATTCAATGTAAGTATACATCCGATGTTTCATGCATATTCCGTCCCCACCACCAGCTATTCAGCGAAGGATTTCACCGTGCTAGTAAATAATTCACATGGCGAACGTAACTGTTGCAACCGTTACCGACGCTTCTCTAGCTTTCCATACGTGATTGATTGTGCTTTCCGGCGCGGCAAATATGCTAGCTCTTAGTCCTGTAAACGAAGTGAATCTTATATTCCGCGAGGGGGCGATGTTCAACCGCCGCTGGAACGAGACGTCTGGTGCCGATCTACATGTCAGCTTGCGCGGTTTCCCTCTCGGATATCTCCCCCAGCGAAGCACGCCCCCCTCTCAACCCGGAACAAGCTCTAAGTTCCCAACTGGTCTCCAGACACGCATGTAAGTTAAGGGTGTGCCTGTACATTTACAGGTATTCCTATCCCATTGGATAGGAAAGAAGAAGGAAGAGTCAGGGAAGATCACGCACGGTCCGAAGCCCCTTTGTTGGAATACTACACCGGCATTCGTCTGGTATTGATTGGAGAAACCACGGTTAACTACCGTACGAGCAGCGGGCCGCTAGAATTCTCCACAGAGCGGCAGAAATTCACCTACAGACTCTACATAGCAGATCGAATTCCCATCACCGCAGAGACTCGAACCCTACGAACCTCCCGGTCGCTGCCATCTGTATCACTGACTCGGTTCACCGTCACCACCACCCTCACCGTCCCCGCCATCGCCCCTGCTACCGTGGTCTTTTCAATTTGCGGCCGGTTGCAAATGATCCAGAAAGCCGGCCCCAGATGATCGGGCCCAGAGTTAAATGAGGCGGGTGCGTTTAACCAAATCACAGCCCTCGGAACAAGGAAGCGCACTGCCCCCGCCCCGCCCCGCCCCACCCGCCGCTGCAGAGGTGCTGCCCTCGGACGGCGCGCCGCGCAATTAATCCTGCCGGTGGCGACGGAGGCGGTGGACGGAGCGGTCCCGCCAGGGAAGGCAGCAGACAGCGCTGTGGGGCCTAATGGTTATGGAGTAATCCGGGCCACAGGGGGACCGGCAACAGCACAAGTGGCGATGGGAAATATGTGACCGCAGTGACCTTTGGTTTGCCTGTTGTATGCGGTAATGATAATTGGTGATGCTCAGCAGAACAATGAATGGTGAGAATGGAAGTTAGGTAGGATATCGTTACGTACTCGTACGGCGAAGTCAATCATTCCAGATCTCTCTCCCCACGGAAACAATACTAATGTTGGTTTGTGATGGTAAATAGAACAATGACACTTTTGAGAATGGAAATGAATGCCAACGGTGACCAGAATATCGGCAAATACAACGTGACCAACCTAATAATTGTAAACAGATGTAAGTAGTTATAATAATTGAAATATTTATCAATTCTTAATGGAGAAATATTCAAATAGGAATAAATAATATACTAAAGGTATTGCATATGCCAAAGAAAGGTGAATATTTATAATCAATGCCACAGAAATTAGTGGTGTTTGAGAGAGAGAGAGAGAGAGAGAGAGAAATAAGATTGTTTATAAACTCACCTTCAGAATAATAATAATAATAACAATAATAATATTAATAATAATATTAATAATAATAATAATTACAGGGAGTTCTTTGTTTATTTTCATTGCATTTTATTTTGACAGATTAATTTTTCTTGTCAGATTGAGTTACTTGCTCAGAATTAATAAAGAAGTCTGTAAACTTACTGAAAACCTGCGAGGTGACGTGACTTTTTAACGCATTATTATTTTCCACTTTTCCCCTGAACTTGCATTTCATGGAACCTATTTAATTTTCTGAAGTTCTTAGAAAACGTTCTTTCACTTCGCACTAACACAGGGGCAGACAAATAACGGGGCTGTTGCAGGGGATGTTCGAGATAGGGGTGTCCATGCTACACGTTACCACCGTCTACCGCCTTCACTTGCCACCTTTACCCACTGTTGCCAACTGTGACCGTAAATCATCTACCGTTCATAGCACCTGCCAACCACCGACGTCTCCCACTGCTGTCACTAACTGCCATCACTTGCCTTTGGCGTCCACCGCCCGTTATCATAGCCTCTCATCCTAAACCACAAACGACTGAGGAGACTTCGCAGTCATGTAGTTTATCACCATCACGAATTGCCTGTGTCCCCCTCTCTCTGTCTGCCCGCCGCTGTCACCTGCTGGCTACATCATCAATCTCTGTTCACCGCCATCACCTGTTGTACCACTGTGACCAGACATCACCTTCAGTCATCACCCACCGGTCCCAACCAGACACTTTCACCTTCGGCCGTCTCTCACGCTCTCTCCCCGCCTCCATCACCTCAGGGCTCAGCCCAGCGTCATCACTCACTGCCCTCCCACCATTGCCACCACATCTGTCCCCACCTTCTGACATCACCCACGGGCCCCTACTCGCCGCTTCACCGTCGGACGTCACTCACGCTCTCACCCCGCTGTCAGCTCATGTTGCCGTAATCACCTTCTGCCCTCATCCTCACTTCCCAATGCCATCATTCACTGGCCCTCCCTGACGCCATCACCTGCTACCGCTCTCTGAACTTTGCCATCACCCGCTAACCTCATCCGGAGCTTTCTGTCCTGCACCATTACCTGCTGCGGCCACCCAACGCTCTGTGCTCGCCTACAGCACTTGCAGCAGCCCTCATTGCCACAACAGCTAGCGATCTTTCTACCGCCATTGATTGATTTGATTCATTGATTGAGAGTGATTCTGAGCGAGCCAACTACTCATACGTCCCGTAAGTGTAGTGCGTGTTTTTTTCATCGGAAGGTGATCTTCTCCCCGCTGGTGATCTGTTGGTGATCTTCTCCCCGCTGGATGACGAGATCCGGCGCAGACCTATCATCGGCTAGGGAGGTTTCCCCAACTATGAATCTCTCACCAGCGGGGCAACGCCCCAGCCGGGGTACGATCTAAGCCCCGACCGGTCTCTCGGTATGAGTGGTAGTGTAGTGCGTGTGTAAGGGATGAGGATAGATCAAGAAAGAGGAAGGAAAGGACACGCGCAGTGTATGGCATTCGCCTCGTGTATTGATCGGAGAAACCACGGAAAACTACCGATCAGAGCAGCCGGCCGCTGAAATTTTCCTCCAGACAGTGATTGAATTCAATCTGTCAAGCTAGAGTCGAAAATGCTACCACTGTCGGTACTAGGACCTCCCGGTCAGAGGCACTGCAGTGCCATGAGTTGATGCCCTGAGCCACCTGTGACCGTTCACCACCCACCGCCCCCTGGGGGCGCAGGGCAACGCGCGGCGGGCAGTGGAGGCCAGCGCCCCGCCCCACCCCCGCCCCCGTCCCCGCGCTGTTGGGCAACGGCCCCCGCGCAATTACGGATTGGCCATAGCAGGCAGCGCTGCGCCTTAATTGGCGGCCGGCGCCGATGCCAGTGATCCGACTCAGCGCTCGCCTCGGAACGAATGCCCCGCCACGGCCGCTCCGCTCCCCGCGCAACGCGTCTCAATCAAATGCTTTACACAGTTATACCAGACGATACTTTGCCCGCAGTTATATCGGAAGATAGTTTGGTCAGAGTTATATCAGAAGATAGTTTGGCTAGAGTTACATCAGAAGATAGTTTGGCCAGAGTTATATCAGAAGATAGTGTGGACAGAATTATATCAGAAGATAGTTTGGCTAGAGTTACATCACAAGATAGTTTGGCCAGAGTTATATCAGAAGATAGTTTGGACAGAATTATATCTGAAGATAGTTTGGACAGAGTTTTCTTGACAGATCCAAGTCACTTCAAACACAAATAAACGCAGAAATAAAATAAATTGTAATAAGCGTCAGTGTGACGTGTGTTGACAGTGTGACGTGTGTTGAAGACAAAAATAGTCTAACAACATAAATATACTATAGGATGGAACATTAAGCACTGAAGATTTTTCTGTTTCTCATGCACTCGAATCAGAAAAAGGAATTTGTCTGCGTCGTGCGTCTTTCGAAGCACCGTGCGGCGGGGGCAGCGCTGCATTGTGGAGCGGCACACGAGCTCTCGGTCCGCCGCCGCCGCCGCCGCCCTTGCTCGCGGTTTGGCGGAGTCCTCGAACAAGCTTCCCCTCGCCCTCGCCCTCGCCCGCCGCAATCACCCGTCTAACCACCAGGCAGCCGCCTAAGTGAAAGTCAAATGAGCAAACCGCCGGGATTGGCGACAAGTGCCATGCGGCGCCGGCGGTGGCGGAGCAGGAGGAGGACGAGGAGGCGAAATGGAGGGAGGAAGAAGAAGAGGAGGTGGAAGGAAGAGGACGGAGGAGTAGGTGGAAGGAGAAAAAAAGTGGAGGGAGGATGAAGAGGTGGGAGGAGGAGGAGGACGAAGGAAGAGGAGGAATGAGGAAGAGAATAAAGGAGGAAGAATAGGAAGGATGAAGAGAAGGAAGGAGAAAGGAGGAGGATGAAGGAAGAAGAGGAGAAGGAGGAGGTCTGAGGAGGAAGAGGAGGAAGAACAGGAAGGAGGAAGAGAAGGAAGGAGAAAGAGGAGAGGTGGAGGAGGAGGAGGAGGAGGAAGGTGGAGGAGGAGGAGGAGGAGGAGGAGGAGGTGGTGGTGGTGGTGAAAGAAGGAAGAAATGGGAGCAAGAGAAGCAGGTAAAAGTAGAGGAGGAGACGGAGAAAGGAATAGAAGAAAAGCAGCAGAAGAGGAAAACGAAGGAAAAAGGAGGAAGGTGAAAGCTGTGTAGAACTGAATGGTAGCAATGGTCGAGTGGTGGAAGAATGGTGGAGGTGATTTTGTTTTGATTAAAATGCTGGGATGGTAATCAGGAGGCAGAGTTGGTGATGAGGTGGATTCTATTGACACAAAAGTGGAAAAAACGTAGATGTGGTGATAATAATTCGATGTACAAGAGGATAGAGTGAAAGAAGTTACGCTTATTTTAAACTATTCTAGGGTCAAACGTTTAGAAATGAATTCGGATAATACTACTTGTCTCTTCTGAAAAAAATAACTACTAGAAAAGATGGTTAAAAATCGATTTAAAAATGTTATTTTCTAAATAAGTATTTTAAACAGAATTTTAGCTTTTCGTAATGTACGTGCGCGTATGGAATTTCTTTTAAAGATCCACCAAAGCAGAAACATGTAGCCTAAAACTTCTGAGGTCGATGGGCATTGAATAATATCTTACTGATACGATAACAATTACGACCAGGAATAGTAGTGAAGTGACAATGTCAGGTATGCAGATGCTTTCTTGCTGGTGTTACTTCTTCTGAAGGCGAGAAAGAAAGTGGAGTAAATTAGCAAATTTTGTACACCCTCTAAAATACATGAAACCTATATCGGTTTCATTGACAGTAATCAATTACTCTTCGGAAGCTGAACAGCTTAAGAACAGTTTTAAACGGTAGAATTTCCATCCAATTTCATTCACACAAAAACATGACCTACCGGACTGGACGCTTTTTGTATAGACGAATGTCGCTCGTTTCATTTATCTGCAGAAAATCCGAACAATTTTATCCGAGAACTGTTATCACCTTGCAGCACAATATTTGACGCCAGTATGACTGTATCTTTTCAGATTTTTGGTAAGGTTAGGAGAGGGTTAGGTTAGTATTGAAAGGTGAGGTTTCTTGCGAATGTGTTTTGCTGCTAAACCCAGTGCTGCCAATACCATGCGGGACAATTATTGTAAAGCACACAACATTAATATCACGAAATGCCAAAACTATACATTTCGAACACAGCGACCGGCTGAGGTGTCCCAGGGAATTAACTGATGTCAGTGCAGTGCCTGTGAACCGTAGGTCCTAGGGTTCGAGTCGCGACGGTGGCAGGATTTTCGGCACTAGCTAGATATGTCCACTCCAGAAGCTGCCGGGAGAAGAATTCTAGTGATCGGCTACTCTGTTCAGTAATTTTCCGTAGTTTCTCCGATCAAAACTAGGCGAATGCGAGAGCAGTACCTTAACAAAAGAACCACGGATCCTCCGAGATCTATACTGCTTGCTTCTTCTCCTATCCTCTTCCCCTCTCTCTCTCTCTCTCTCTCTCTCTCTCACACACACACACACACACGAACGCGCGCACACACACACATACACCACACACACATGGACTACACTAACACAAACGTCGGGTAGCCGGTCGGAAATTAAAGACCGTGTCCCGGCTAAGGCGGTGTCCCCCGCTAGGGGGCAACCTTGGTGGGGAAAACCTTCGGACGTGGAAGTCGGACCTCGCCGGATCTCACCATCTAGTGGCTGACTGCCCTGATCGGTAATTTTTCGTGGTTTCTCCGATCAACACCGGGCGAATGCCGAAGCAGCACCCTAATAAATGGGCAACGGAGCGCGCGCAATCTTCCCTTCCTCTTCCTCGTCCTATCCTCCCCTCTTACACATACACATACACTAACATGCACTACACCACCACACATGCCGGGAGACTTCGGGAGCTGAGAGCTTGTCCTGGATGGGCGGTGACCCGCAAGCCGATGGGTAAATCGACGATGATGACCGCCACCTACAGTGATAAGAACATGACCTACACTAAGGCGACAAGTGACGTTATCAGTCGGGTGGCGGGCCGGAGGTGTGGCAGCGGTGCGTGGGGTTGGGGTGGCGGTGGGGCGGAGGGGTTGGGGCGACGGCGGCGACGAAGAGGCGAGTCGGCGGTGGACGGCGGTGGCGGCGAGCGTCCGCAGCGGTGGTGGGGGCGGCGGACCGACGGCGGAGGCGGCGGCGGTGGGGGCGGCGGGAGCGGCGGCGGCGGGGGTGGCGGCGGCGGCGGGGGCGGGGGCGGGGAGGTAGCGGTTGCGGTGGCGGTGGCGGTGGCGGTGGCGGTGGCGGTGGCGGTGGCGGTGGCGGTGGCGGTGGCGGTGGCGGTGGCGGTGGCGGTGGCGGTGGCGGTGGCGGTGGCGGTGGCGGTGGCGGTGGCGGTGGCGGCGGAGCGAGGGCGGCGGCGGCAGGGCTGTCGACCGGCGTGTCGGCGCGCGGGGTCGCGACCGCTGCCGCCACCTGTGTTTGAGCTGCGGCAGCGGCGGCCGATCACGCTGCCCGGTGTTCTAACATTGCTCCCGCTGCGTGTGCCCCCGTCCCCCGCCGCTGCTCCGCTCTCGCTGCTCGCTTTAGAATAAAACCTCACCGCGCGCCTCGGCTCGACTCGACGACGCTCTGCTCCGCGCTCACGCTCAGTTTCGGTACTAAGCGCATTTTCGCGGTTTCCTCAAGGGGAGCCAAGTGCACGGGGCGGACATTTTGTGGTTCTTTGCGGTTTAATAAGTTTTTAAAAGCTCGTGGAACCTTCAATGTACTGAATTTGAAGGACAAAAAATACTGTTATTAAAGGTATTTCATATGAAGTATAAATAGATTCATTCAGATTTTTTTAGATACAATATTAATTTACAAATCCTACAACATATTTTGAATAACCCCCAAACACGTGGGCAATATTTATGAGAGGGACTATGTAAAATCTGTGATATAAAGATATACGATATGAACTAAATGTATTTTTTGAAAAACGAGTTATCGAAGTTACTCTATGACGCACACACGATAAAAATTGAAAAATAAAATATTGATGAAATACATCCATATGATTGTGTCTGGTACCAACCTTTCTCCACCAAAACAATCCGAAATGTAAATACTTTCGAGATCATGCAATTGTTAAGTTTATTGCAATTCTGGATACGTGTAGAAAACGAAATATTATTTTAATTTAACCTTGTAGTGTAGGTGACTCATTGTAATAAAAAAAACTCAATTCCCGTCCTCTGTGCGCGCACCGTCAATTTCAGAACTACGCGCTCATTTTCATTTCTTCCTCACGGGGAAGTGGCGTGCATTTTGTGGGTCTTCGTGATTTGATTGATTGATTGATTCGTGTTTCCCGGCGCGTCAACTACTTTGGTCATTAGTCCCGTTAGTATAGTGCGTGTTTTTCTCGGGAGATGACGATGATCCTTTTCCCGCTGGATGGTGAGATCTGGCGCCGACCTACCGTCGACTAGGGGGGTTTTCCCCCCAACCAGGTACCTCCAACCAGCGGGGCCCCGCCCCAGCCGGAACAAGCTCTAAGCTCCCGACCGGTCTCCCGGCATGTGTGGTAGTATAGTGCATGTTAGTGTGTGTGTGTGTGTGTATAAGAGGAAAGGATAGGACAAGGAAGGGGAAGGAAAGATCGCGCGCGGTCCGTGGCCCGTTTGTTAGGGTACTGCTCCGGCATTCGCCTGGTGTTGATCGGAGAAGCCACGGAAAACTACCGATCAGAGCAGCCGACCGCTAGAATTCTCCTCCAGACAGTGACTGAATTCGACCTAGCTGACAAGCTAGAGTCGCAAATCCTGCCTAGGGCCTTCCGGTCAGAGGGACTGCAGTTACATCAGATGATGCACTGAGCCATTTCTCCCGGTCGCGATTTGAAGACGACTGAAAATGCGAAAGGTGAGTGAAACGCACCCCGACATTTGCTTATGCACATGAGCTTCCATGAATGTATTTAAATAAACCCTGAAAGATGTGTACTGAAATTTGAAGACTCCCAACAACAAATTTATGGTAAATCTATTAGTATTATATGGACAATAAAATCGTTTGAGTCTTTGAATATATTATGTTCGAAAACTGATCATTCTCTGTATTAGTACAAAAAGGGTGTGGATGTTCTTGTCATAATCCTTAAAACCGAGTAAATACCTAACTTAAGAGCCAGAATGTTTCCAGTTAAAATAGCCCAGATCATTTATTATGTTATTAAACTTTATTATTAATCGTTAATATGTTATTATTTATCATTTAATATGTTATTAAACAACGAAACAGAGATCAGAGCCTAAAAGCTATGCAACATTTCCAGGGCCCCCATTAGCAACAATATTCACTTTCATCTTGTCGGTAACATTTAATGCCTGGCTTATCAATTACCATCACACGTCACCTCACCCAAAATTCAAATTTAAACGTAAAATTAGAATTCATTTAATTTTTTACAAAGTGGATAAAACGTATGATATTCGTATCGTAACATCTTTTTACAAAACTCGGTTTGTTATCAAACTCATTTAATAATGCTCCGATCTTGTAATGTAATAAAATGTTACGTTACTCGTAGTAGTCTACTTGTAACTATTAATGCACTTTTGTATAAGAATTTTATGAACTTGTATTAAATAATTCCTTTTATTGGTTACATTTTCTTCATTAATGATGAAAATTTAATTTGCAGAAACATCTCGAGCAAGTTACGACCACCCCCAGGACCTTTCATTATCTCTGTGTTAGCCTCCTTCCTGCCGACGAAGTGCGGTGACGTGCGGTTTTCCTTTTAACCGCAGACACCATAGCCTGCGTACGCGACACGCCGTTTATTTCAATTATTTGCCTCTTTCAGTTTCGTAACGTTACGAAAGAGAACAAAATGTTCACCTTTAATGTGATGTGATTGTTCGATAAATTGCACACACATTTCATTAAATACACTCAATGGCGTTATATTGTACTTGAAAGTTTTCTAAATTAAATAGGAAGTTAACTTCCTTGATTACATAATGGTTGAAAGAAATGATATTGCAAGAACTTTGCGTCTCATTCACTATATTCTCTACTTCGATTTGAAGGAAGGTACTTCTACTACGTTGTACGAACGTTGTATCTACACTTTTGACAGACATTTTGTCAAAATGATTTCATGCCAGTTCTAATGAAATTTGCTACCCGAAAAATAACTAGACTATTACAAATTAAATAACACTACTTTCTCCCACTAAATACTATTTCTGGATTCTATTTTTTCATTCTCTCTCTCTCTCTCTCTCTCCCTTCTCTCTCGCTTTCTCCCCCTCTCTCTCTCTCTCTTTCTCCTCCTCTTCGTCTCTCTCGTGACCCAAATGCACATCCATCTTTTTCTTCGCCTATTTTCTCGCATACATACAATTAATTACAGACGTAATCACACTCACACAGATTTGCACCCCAATAATCCTCCCACACCATCTCAATCTCCCACACCCACTCATTCTCCCAAACCCTCTCATCCTCCTATGCCATCTCATCCTCTCACCCAACCCCCCTCACCCATTCATACACTAACACACTCGTGCCCCAACACCTTCGTACACTGTCATATACTCATACCCTAACACCTTCACAAACTCACCTACCCACTCATTCATTCATACACACGAACACCACATACACCCACACACGAAGCCATACATTCATACACTAACGCATTCACTCTCAGTCTCTCTCACACGCCGCCGCGCGGCGCGGCGCGGCGTGGCGCGTGTGGCGCGGCCGCGTGAGAATGCTGTGCGGCGGGCGGGCGGCATCCCTGGCGTGCGCCGCCTAATGCCGTTCCCGTGTAGTCCCCGCGCCCCCGAAAAATAAGCAGCCGCCGCCTGCTGTCGGCGCCCGCCTGCGGGACAAAGGGCTGCTTAATTGGGGCCCAGGTGGCCGCTGCTGCATCGCCCGCGTCGCCCGCGTCGCCTCGCGCCTCCCGCTGCAATAATTACGCCGCTGGGAGGCGACACTCGTTAGGCTGCGGAGTGCACGGGTCCCGTGCTCGCCCAACATGCGCCGCAACTTGCGGCTTTCCTTATATTCTTGTGGTATCGGTATTTCGGGGGAATATTGAACAATTGTTTATTCGTGTTTCAGTGACTTTCTCTCCCTGGCCACTCTTTCACACTCTCCTTGTCCTCCCTCTATCCCTGCCCCCTCTCTCTCTATCCTTGCTCCCTCTCTCCCTGTCCCCTCTCCCTGCCACCTCTCTCCCTGCCCGTCTCTCTCCCACCTTCCCTCCCTCTCTCCTACTCTTCCTCTCCCATTCTCCCTGCTCCCTCCTACCCTCTCACTCACACACGCACGCAAACACACATGCATTTTGTCGTCCGTCACTATATCACCACTCACCGAGTTCTTTTATCCTTTTCTCTTTCTATCTCGCAATATAACTTTCTCCCTCGGTGTACGTTTTTCACTCTCTCTCTCTCTCTCTCTCTCTCTCTCTCTCATTTACTGTCGCGCATTGTCGACACTACTTAGATAGCCGGGAAGAATTCGACCGCTCTCTGGAGAAGAATTATTCTACTGAGAAGTGCTTTCACCGGGAAGATCTCCTTGGTTCCTCCGATCAATACCACGTCAATGCCGAAGGCTCTTGCTTGTACCTTACCAAACGCGCCACAGGCGGCACGCGATCATTCCTTCCTCGTTCTTTTCGCCTCCCCACCCGTTACACACACCTCTTATGTAAATTACACCACTACACACGTCGGACGACCGGCCTGAAGTTAAAGCGTGTCCCAGCTGGGGCAGTGTCCCGATCGCAGAGATGTTTGGAGGGCAAATCGATATGCAGGTTGGCGCCAGACCTCACCTTTCTGCGAGAGAGGAACACAACCATCTCCCAGGATTTAATATTCACTACACCCACGGGACAAGTGACTTTAACAAACGCGCCAGGAAATGTCAATCAAGGAATCGCCTCTTTTACAAAACGTTACTCTTTCTTTCTGTTTCTAGTTGCCTTCTCTATCTCATTTTCTCATCTCCTCTCTGTCTCCTGTATGTCACTTTCTTTCCCTCCCTTTCTCTGTCTGTAACTGTCTGTCTGTCATGAAATGTTGCCAAAATCTTTCTGTATCATTTGGACACATGGATATGGAGGTGCAGACCTTAACGATATAAGTGAAGAAATGATGGAAAAGGAAAGATAGCGCGCAGTCTGTGGCTCACTGTTACTGCGCCGGTATCCGCCAGGAACTAATCAGCCGGAAATTCGGAAAGAACCAATCAAAGTTATCAACACGCGACTAGAATTCTCCGTCTGACAGTCCAGGTTCACACCTGTTGCGACCAAAAATTCCTCACCATCGGCAGTCAAACCCAGGCCCTCACCTCAGACTACACAGCTGGAGTTGCAAACTTGCAGTATTAGTACAGATGTTAACACGCCAAGTTAAGGAGTAGCTACAACTGTATTACTAAGAAGGTTCTTCACTTAATTACGTGGTAATACTTTTTAAATATATCTGAATTTAAATAAAAGAAATACACAAAGTCGCTAAAACACACGGCAGGCAAATGTATGAAGATATTGTTCAGAAATTAATGAGTTGTAAGATAATTTACATCTAGGAAGAATTATTAATAATCTATTCTAGAGTCTGCACTACAAAGAATATAATATTATTTTCTTAATTCTACCTATTTCGTTTGTGCGAAAGGTTTCCCATGATCACCGGGCCGGTTTTGATCACTTTCCAAGTGCCAGTACCAACCTTCGCGCTCAATTTACTATTTGAAACCTTCGGCTCACTCGACGAGCACCCCTCCTGTTACAGCAGCTGGCCGACGGATTGCAAATAAGACACTAACTACCTAACGAGGAATTTATTCGAGCATAAAGACAGTGTTTTTGTCCCTGTACGCGGCTGTGGCGCCGGAGGTTTGTGGTCGTCTATTTTTTTCTTCTTCCTCTTCTTTTTTTTGTTCGTGGGCTGCCATTCGCGGATAAGGCGGGCGGGAGGGCGCGTCGGCACCATTCAAGTATTTAATTCTTAATTGCCCCGTCTCGCGGCGCTGGCGGCGGCCGGCGCGAGCCTTTGTGCGGTCGCCGCGACGCCTTAATAAAGCACTGTGCGCGCCGGCTACGTGCGTCGTCGGCCGGGCCGCTTTGGACGCTCCGCTGGTCGCCGCGCCGGCGAGGCGAGGCGCAGCCGGACTGCCAACGCCCCGCAAGTGGACAGTTCCCATGCGCGCGAGGCGGCGCGGCGGTGGCTAGCGGCGGCGGCGGCGGCGGCGGCGGCGGCGGCGGCGGCCGGTTCTAGGAGCACCGACGACGCTCCGATAGAGAAGAAGCGTCTAGGGCACGCCCCCTCACAGTTGGGGCGTTTCGTCAGCGCTCGGCGCTGAATGAGACGGCAGGGCAGATGGGAATGTTTCCGCCTGTTCTTGTTCAGACTGCTTCTTTTTCGGGGGGGGGATTTTTAAAGGGGGTACCGACGACGCTCCGATAAAGGAGCGCCCCCTCACAGTTCGGGCGTTTCGTCAGCGCTCGGCGCTGAATGAGACGGCGGGGCAGATGGGAATGTTTCCGTCTGTTCATGTTCGGTAGGATTTTTTTTTCGGGGGAATGGGGGGTATTTTTCAAGGGGATTCTGTCAAATATTTTAGAATGGCCATGGGGATAAAACGCGTTGAAGAAATTGCGAAATATTCATATAATCCCCGACTGCTGACGCTACAGAAACGATTAGAGAAATACGAACTTTATAACGTTTCTATTAGAACATGTCGATAGAAATCAAATTTGTGCAGTGTGCATTTAATTTATTATTACTATTATTAGTGGCACGTCCGGAGTTCAGAATTAAAACTACAGAATGGCGCTATTTGTTGACGTTTGGCCTTCGCTGTCCTCTCACCAGTACGGTTGGTGATATCGGCATTGATAAATAGTGTTTGTATCTTACGTAAAAATATTGGATAAAAATTATACATGTTCGATATCATTTTAAAAAACTCCAAAGTTTACCGTGTGAGTGCTAGATTTTACACCATTACGCTTTTATGAAACGTTTCATAATAAACGCAATAGATCACCGTATCCCACAGGAATTGTTAAAAGATAGTAGGTGTGCGGCGCACTGTGCGCAAAGCGAGGGGCAGGGGAAGCTGTGGCGTTTTTTGGAAATCTGAGGAGGAGTCTCATAGACTCTTTCATACAACATTTTCCCTCCAAAATATGTTCGATCCCTGATTTTTCCTCTTTTTACATTCTCGCCCTTACGAAGTTTGTACGAAGACAAAATTATGTAATTGTACGCCGGAAAACGGCGAATAATCTGCCGAAAATTGTTATTACCGGGCTCTGGTAACGAAAACGTCGATAAATCCTGTTGCTATATATAAAAGAAAATTCCTCTAACACGCGGTGTAGACACCGTTTTGTGAGTCCTTGATACCGAAAAATCGATTGACGGCAAAACGTCCATCTGTCTATCCGCTTACCTGTCCGTGTGTGATCAACGTTGGCGCCTAAGCTGTTCAGTATACTCCCCAATCGATTTAAATGAACGTGAGGCTTTGGGGGTTTCAATGGATATTTTGACTTTTGAGGTTACTTTACATGAAGCCTCAAAAACATTTCCAAATTTTCTCAAAATTAGCACCAGATCAAACTTCGTCTTCGAATAGCGTAAAGCGATCCTTAAGAGAATGCTACAGGTCTCATATTCGTTGAAATCCCAGATTTTTTGAAAGTTGCAAAAGTGCAATTTTTTGGGGCGTCTTCCTAAATTATAATATGAAGACAGATATTTTTCCCTTAATGAAATATCTTCCTTAAGATGGAGATTTAAATAAGTTCATGTTCAATTTTTCGAAAATATGAGTAGTTTTTGTGTAATTTGGCGCGACATATACGCAATTTGTAAAAAAAATTAACATTTTCCTCCAAAAATTGCTTCAATATTTTTCTCTAGTTTGTTTCCACGAGAAAGCGAGAAAGTGTGTGCTGTTGTAGCGTCACTCGTTTGACGTGGCAATATGAATAATTGTTCTAGACTGGGGAAAGCGCGCCAAGCAATCTTGGAATTCTGTTAATGATTCAACAATAAATCTATTGTATTTAATTATGGAATCTTTAAAGCAGTATTTTATTTCTTGTCCGTAAATCTATATCATATGCAAGTTAAATGGTTCAATGGAAAAGAGATCAGAAATGCAATTGCGCCCTCCTCTTGTTTCCGGATGTGCGTGCCTATGGGGAACATGGTTATACCAGAGAAAACCATAACTTGTACATTCTTTGCATTTTATCGTTTTCCCTACCTTACTACATGAATGATGATAGAGAGATACCGTAGATGTTCCAGATATTTCAAAATTAGAAAATGTGCGTGAGACAAGGCAAGTGTTTTGTTAATGAACCTAGAAAGGATCCATGTATATCAGTATCAAAATTCTCGTTCTTCTACCGAAACCAGAGGGAATGTTAATATTGAAAACATGAAGCATTTGATCACTCTTTGTGATATTGAAATTTTCATCAATTAATACCCCAAGTATTTATATACCTGGGGTGATATTTTTCGGTACCCCGACATCTCCCAAAATTCAATTACGTTTCAGGTTCAGGATGTTGATACTTCGCGATCATTACATTTTCAATTATCATAGTTAATGTCCTCTCAGATGAATTAGATCATATTCTGATCTTATTTATCTTTACAGTAATTGCTAACTACGGTCCCTTATTAGCAAACTCATATCCTTCCCATTTTTCAAAGGGACTGAATATTGATATAGTTTATAACAATTTCGTAATTTACCCCGGGTCTACACGTTATGTTTCTCTGCTCGCCTATTATCGTGTATGAAGTTAATCTAGAGAACTAAATAAATGTTTCACAATTATTCATGGATAATGCGAGTTATTAGCACAAGGAGTGATTAATGATCGTCCAGAAGAACAAAGTGACACTTTCATTACCAAATATTCCGAAACATTTTCAACATATCTTCTCAGATTTGCACTGGTTCCATAATACTTTTTGTTCATTTGCCACTTAAACATTTTTCTTTTTGTTCATTTGTCATTTATCTTTACTAAACAAATAAAAATCTAATTGAAAATTATTTAAAGAGAAAACACGTTTTAATCTTGTAGTCAGTGTGAAACGTTCTAGGTGACCGTAAGAATTCCTTACACCGTCGTATCTAGAAGTCAGCGTGCCGTGTAGCAATGTAAGTTGGCAAGGGTATTACCGCCGACCTCGGAATGAAGAACATAAACGTAACAGTTAACGGGGACACCCTCTACAAACCAATAATTCCCTCCGTTCATTCAAAAGGTGACTGAAACCAAGCAATCTACGTCGATTTTCTCCATTAGCTTAGAAGAAATTGAATGCAGTTAAAGGAAAGTTCTAATAGTACAGGTTCGATTGTGATAAAAATGTATTTTTAGTATTTTCGAGAAATTTAGAAAAATATTGTGGCTGCTTTTCAACATTGCTATCCAGGTACCTAGAGATGGTAATAACATGTGTTGACAGCTTATTCTACGGATCCACCTATAATATATAATTATAATGGGTAAAGTTTTGTAAACACATCTTGTATAGTCAGGAAACAAGTAGGATTTTAGAACATTATAAAATAAGAAGTCAAATAATTTGTACAATACCATCCAGAGAAAACCCCGTAAGTGAGTTTCTGCTGTATACGAACACCCCGTCCCAAGCCCTGAAACAAATACGAGGGCAAGTCAATAAATAAGTCGCAAAACGGAATTGAAGCAAAAATAATCAAAGTAACAGTCAGAAATTTATTTCACTTTTTCGCATAATCACCCAGTACATTCAGGGACTTTTCCATCTCATTGCAAGTCCTTGAAAGCCAGCATCAAAGAAGTCCTTTGGTTGCTGTGGTAGTCAACGTGTAACCTCATAGACCCGGCTGTCGCATGTTAGTAGATTCACTGCATGTAAAAGATCTAGCCTAATAGAAGCCTCTAAGGTAAATACAAATCGCCAGTTTCGTCTCCCAATACCTTCTTTCTCCACTAGTTGGTGAAAGGAGCGTCGAAAAAATTGCGTGGTCAGACGGAAGAGCAGGCCTCATGGCCTGAGTCTCGCCACGTAAAATAAGGCTTCAATTCAATTCAATTTCATTATATTCAATTCAATTCGATTCGATTCAATTCGATTCAGTTCAATTCAATTCGATTCAATTCGATTCAATTCGATTCAATTCGAATCAGTTCAATTCAATTCGATTCAGTTCAGTTCAATTCACTTCGATTCAATTCGTTTCTAAAAAGCTGTGTAAAATAGCTTCCGCCAGCTAAGCCAGCGGCTGTCCGGTACAAGCGAGGCCGCAGGCGCGAGCGCAGGTCGCGCGGCGCGACGCAGTTAGTTGCGCCGTGGGGCGGGGCTGGCGTCCCACAGCGACAGACGGGCGGGCGCACGGGCGCGGCACGGCGCGGCGCTGCGGGTCGCTCGGCGGCGGCGGCGGCGACGTCCTTGGGCGCGGCGTCGCAAGGCCGGGCGCAGGCCGCCAGGGCGACGCGACGCGGGCGACGCCAGCCGCGCGTCCGCACGCACGCCCGCGTGTCTGCGCGCGCCCGCCTCCGCTTCGCCGCCGCACGGTGGTTTTGGATTACGACGGAACGGGCAAAATCGTTCTCGGAAATTAGGTAGTTTTCGCGTATTTCCCGTTAGGAATAAATGCAATTTGTACTAATAACAATATTTTGGCGGTACGGTGGCCGACATCGCTAAGACAGTAATGGCGTAGCGATCTCGGACCGAAGGGTCGCGGTTTCGTGTCCCGTTTCGGGCATGGTTGTATGTGTTCGTCTTTTCACCCCCCTGTCATCATCATATCGTTTCATTCTCATAGAAACCATAACGTTAAAATCCTGTAGTAGTCGCTAATGACCTAGAACTTGACGCATCCTTAAATAACAAAAAAAAAAAAAATCTAAAAGACAGCTCCCACGTTTGTTTTTTTTGTTTTGTTTTTTTATGGATGAAAGAAGGGATGCTTTAAAGTAAAGTGCATGGTAAAGTATGGTCTTTCTGGTTGAACACCTGAAGTTTTGAGAATGCAGTCTATAAAAACGCATTCAATTTTTTCTTTATTTTTTTCCCATGAATAATAGAAGGGACGTTTTAAAGAACGGCGAATGTCTCATTCTGCATAAGCGTTCTGAATTTTCGAAAATTGCAAATTTAGGAATAATGCGAGAAAGTATGTGCTGTTCTACCACCGCTAGGTTGTTTTCCAAATAGTTTTGTTTATGGTTTAAGTACTCAGCTGTGATAATGAAAAATACGTTCAGTGTGGTCGATTCGGTACGCCTACACCTTCAAAGTCTTCCCTTTTCGGTATAGTTAACCTCTTTCATGGTTTACTTTTGCTGTTCTGTTTGAAGTAGTAGGACCTGATTGTTCATGATGTGTGAATGATTGTTATTCAGCAATGACTATAAAATGATTCGGACATGATACGCTTAGTAGGATCCACAACAATACGTATCTTTATGTTTAAAAAGTTTACTCCTACCACGTCCTAAGTTATGAATGTGAAACAGTACGCATATTACAGGAGAAGAATGGAAAAACAAGAGTACATTCGTAAAGGTTTCACTTTGAACTACAGAACTTTAAATTATGAGTCAAACTAGAACTCGAGTTTAAAATGCAATGTAAAAACAACAGCTGTGCGTCAATCATGGTCCATTCCTTAAGTTACTGAACCAAAATTCTCCTGAAATTAACAAGAGAAAACTAAGGAAGAGACCGAACAGAGCAATCGCCATTCACAATAATTCTCATTAAGGATGTGATCAGCTTCGACACAGTTCTTGCTTAACTGATGTCGCCAATCCTCCGCCGGCGATAATCGAACCTTCATCCCGAACTAGGAAGCGAGAAGCGAGCCAGTTTTGGCCGTTCTCTCCCCGCAGTGAGGCCCACAGCGCGCGCGCGCGTGCGCGTGCGTGTCCTGGGCCGGCGGTCACGGGTGCGCCGCCGCGCGGGACCCCGCGCGGAATTCGCATGCTCGGCGACTCGCCTGCCAGCGCCCGCGCCCCGCCCCGTCCCGTCCCATCCCGCCCCGTCCTCCCCGCCTCGCCTCGCTCCGTTCCGCTCTACTCCGCTCTGCCCCGACCCGGCCGGCCCGTCCCCGCCCTTCTCCGCCCGACTCCGTCCTGCCTCGCCCTGTCCCATCCCGCCCCGTCCTCCCCGCCTCGCTCTGTTCCGCTCTGCCTCGCTCCGTCCCGTCCCGTCTCGGGACGGGTCCCCCCACCATTCTCCGCCCGACTCCGTCCTGCCCCGCCCTGTCCCGTCCCGTCCTCCCCGTCTCTCCTCGACACGCTCCGTTCCGCTCTGCCCCGCTCCGCCCCGTCCCGTCCCGTCCCGGCCGGCCCGTCCCCGCCCTTCACCGCACGACCCCCTCCTGCCCGGACCTGTCACGTCCCGCCCCGTCCGCCCCGCCTCGCCTCGCCTCGCCTCGCCTCGCCTCGCCTCGCCTCGCCTCGCCTCGCCTCGCCTCGCCTCGCTCCGTTCCGCTCTGCCCCGCTCCGCCCCGCCCCCTGCCACTCTCCGCCCCTGGCAGATGCATCCACGCTCGGGGCGACGGCTTCCTCCTCGTGGTTAGATACAGTGGAACTCCCAATATCCAGGGTTGATTAGAACCGCAAACCATACGGATAATCAGACATCGGAAAATTCGCTAAATTATGATAAAAATATAATTTCTTTAAGGAAAGCAAAATCAGTTAATACAAACTACTGTAATATGAATTTAATAACTACAAGGAAATAGTTTCTAACTTTTGTGCAGTTATGTATAAATTGTGAGTTCTTGAACATATGGGTTAGAGTCAATTGTTTTGCTGTTTTAAGTTGCTTTCGTGTAGCGAATACTCGCATCCCCTTGACGGTGGGCAGCTGTATACAGTCACACTTAGCTCTATTCACTGTTCATACTGTATTTATTCTCTGCCGGATGACTTTACCCTTTAATCATTCACTATTGATTGATTTTAGAGCGATAAACAAATGTACTGTATTCACATGTGTTTGCGCGGTCGTTAATGCAAAATTCCAATTATATTTTTCCAAATGATCCCATTATGCTGGAACAAAAAATACACATACATACTGTTCTATGTATCAATTGATAGATTTATTTTTTCGTGTTTCCAGGCGCGGCAACCGCTATTGTCATTAGTCACGTAAGTGTAGTGCATGATTTATTACGGGAGGTAGTGGAGTTCTCGTTGGATGGTGAGATTCGGCGTCGGCCTACACGTCAGCTTGCGGGATTTCCCCCATCAGACTCCTCCTACCAGCGGAGAACCGCCTCTGTAGGGGAAAGGTTTATGCTACTGACTGTCCTCTCGAAATGTGTAGTAGTGTAGTACCTGTGTGTATAAGTAATGGGTGAGAACAGAACAAGGGAGAGGAAGGAAAGATTACGTGCGGTCCGTAACCTGTGGTTTAGGGTACTACTCCGGCATTCGCCTGGTGTACAGGTATATTTAAATCTTGACTGTAGTTTTGGAATTATTTGAAGTATTTTAAATTGATTAATATTTGTTATTGTAGAGAACCTGAAGATGGGATGATATCACATCTGTAAACGTTGTTATGACGTATAAACACTTTCTGTAATTTTTATAATAAAAAAGTTGAAGAGTAAAATATTTCTGAAATATACTGGCCAAACAATATATTTCAAAAAGGAAAACAAGATAAATACAATAGGAATTCTGTGTAATTTGTGCAATATGGTTATTAGTCATTTATACTTCAGTAGTTGCTAATTATTTTATAGTAAAAAATAGATACTACTTCTATTCATTTTAACCTTCCAGCGGGCGCGCTGTCCTAAATTTTACGACAATAGCAGATTTTTTGTTTTGCTGTCAACTCATTGTTGTCAAAGACTTCTGCGTTCTTGGTATTCCTTGCAGGTATCTTTAGTGATGCATTCCTGCAACCACTGTTTAGTTTGCACTCTATATTCAGTTTTTGTAACACTCTATTCGGGATAAGCACATAGTGACGTAAACTTTACGCTGCGCGCCGGCTGTTGTGCTAAAATATTGTATAATACGTAATTTGACCTAATCAAATTTTCTGTAAAATGAACAGATAAAGTATTCATGTGAACGAAAATCGGAATATTCTTCAAGAACTGTCTGATCGATGGAAGATCATGAATTGGATAGTGACAGTGACAGTAAACTAATGTTGAAAATATAGACGAGCATCAGAACGATACTGGATCGGAACAAGATCTTTTTGATACTAAATACGAACGTTTATCAATGGATATATTTTTGGTAGTAAATATCATTCTTAGATATTATAATGCGACATAAATTCCATTGTTCTAAAATTTCTTTGATTTTTTCAAGAGTCATTGAATGTCGTAAAATTTACGACACGCGCCTGCTGGTGTGAACATTTTACGCGCGCCCGCTGGAAGGTTAATACTCTTATTCATGTGGAAGGTATTGAGATACACTGCGAGTGGCCATGGTTTGGCCTCACTATCAGATTTTCTTGAAATCGTAAATTTATTCCTGCTCTGTGTGTTAAACTCAATTCGTAGTGGAATAACGCTCTACTATCTAATAATAGTTATTCATATAACAAGGAAGAAGTTATTCATGTAACAAAAGAAGCTTACGACGACTGTTGTAACGAGTCAGGTTGTCGAACACTGTTGATATCAAGAAGATATTCTTGTGCACGACCTGCTTGGAATGACGTTGTGTTGGCAAGGTCGAACAGTATAGCGACAGACAATATACTTTGAAAATGCAAATCAACATGAAGATTATAAGTAGACGTCTTACTGAAAGGAATGATTTATGGTCTGGTGGATGACTGAAGGATTGTATGCAATATAAGACGCAGAATGTATATTCAAATATAAGGAAGAGGTGAATGTTTGAATAGACAATAGAGAGTAAATGTTACTGGAGAAAGAGTGCAGATGTTTGATGATTTATATAAGTGAGCAAGGTGTGTATATACGGAGACGTGAACGAACTGTAAATATATTCAGGGAATTAATGGGATTAGGCATGTTTTTGTTTTCTAGTTATTAATTGTGCCTTTCTTTACTTTTTCATTACTGTTATTGTGAATGAATGTTTTGTTCTGATTTGAAACTTGACTTTTTTTAAATATTTAATTAAACGGTAAGTGACCTTTATTCAGGTCCACGGTGTATGCCGTATTATCATCGACCCTAACAAATAAATGGATATTTCTGTTTTTTCTTGGTAGTGAATTTTATTCATTAAAAGGAATTAAAATAGATCATCACATTGTTGAATTTTAGTTTTAAACTTTCCTATGTGTATTCTCTCAGACGTATGGCTTGTTCAAACTCTTTCTTTCGCGTGTTCCAATGAGAATGGGAACTGCTGATGGGCGCGTAATGAATGAATAATAGGACAGGACAATTGACGAAGTTTCGGGCAAAGATTCAGTTTTAATAGTAAATATTCTTTACCTAAACCCATACGGAATGGATGTTCATTAATGTCGATGAATTGAAATTTCCGAGGAGATCCTACCATAATTGCGTAATTAAGAACTCAGCAGCTACGAGAACTGGGAAGTCTTCAAGCGTAGAAATAGAAAGAAGAGAAAATAAATATTCCACAATTGAGTTTCATTAATTTAAATAATTGTACAATAAATATTTAAATAACAAACAATAATTCCTTTAAAGTTTTCATGAATGTCGTATTATTTATTTTTTAGTTTACTCTATGGTTACTTTATTCCACCCGGAATTAAAATGCCACTTTAATTGCCGCAGGTTATAAAGACGCATTTTAGCATACGAAAAAGTGTGATTAAAGCCGAATTTTAATCACGTTTTAAAAAAATACAAAATATTTAAATGATTTCTATGTTGTCGGTGAAAAATGCTCTTGACCATCGGATGATGTTGGAGGTCTTTCTCCTGCACGACCTCCAGCATGATATGTTGGTAGACCTTCAACACGACGCGATCATCAAGAACACTTTTCACAGTACAAGTCGGAAGTCGTTTCGAGTTTTTCCGTAATTCATTATGTCCTGCATCATATACATGCACATTGCCCATAAACAGTGTAAACGATCACGTTTACAAGAGTCCAAGAAAGAACTAAAGTAAGGTGGTAATAAACATGGTCTAACACAATACTTAACGAGCGAATCCGATAATAATAGGATTCCCACAATAAGGACATTCATGACTCAATGCATCTAGAATCGGTGACGTCATCGTTTAGCGTATACGCCGAATTGTTATTATTCCAGAAACTGCTTTAAAGAGTTCTCGGTCCCGTTGTTCAATTGGGTTATCTTGTTCCTTATTTTGACCATTAAATTTAATTCAATGATGCCTTATTTTACGTGGCGAGACTCAGGTCATCATTCCTGCTTTTTTGTCTCACCACGCAAAATCCGCTAAGCTCCTTTCACCATCTAGAGACGAAAGGAAATATCATTCGGGCAACAAGACAGGCTATTTGAATTTAGCTCAAAGGCTTCTATTAGGTCTGAGGATCTTTTACATGCAGAACAAATCTACACTATTACTACATATGTTACTTTATTTCTTCGAAAGTTGGTTTACGAAGTACTTTTTTGCACTTGAAAAATCCACGGCTTCCATCGAATTTACACCCCCAAACTTGGGTATCACAGCCCGACATGGTGCGTCTCCAACCAGATATCTCCCATCAGCTGGACACCACCCAGTCGGGACAAGCTCTAAGCCTCCGTCAGGTCTCCCTGCATGTGAGGTCATGTGGTGCTTGTAAGTGTGAGTATAAACGAGAGGATAAGACAAGACAGCGGAAGGAAAGATCGCGCGCGGTCTGTGGTCCGTTTGTTAGTGTACTGCTCCGACAATCGCCTGGTGTTGATCAAGAAACCACGGAAAACTACCGTTCAGAGCAGCCGGCCGTTAGAATTCTCCTACAGACCGCGACTGAAAATCCACCTAGCTAAGTAGGAACTGTCGAAAATCTACCACCATCGGGAGTGGAACCTAGGACCTTCCGGTCAGAGGTAATGCAATAACATCAGTTAATACACTGAGCCATCTCTCCCGGTCCCGAATTCGATTAATGAGAACTCGAATAATCACGAGTCTACTGTAAATAAAGATTTCAATCTAAATGTCTCAGATTATTAAGCAATGTCCCCGGTTTGTGTCAAACGTCACTAAACATAAAGATCTACATATTACCACAGTTAAACAGGAAATCACTTCTAAATATGTCAAATACCAACAAAGACTCCATAACCATGTTAACCATCTGGCCATAAACATCTTAGATAACAGCACAATAATAAGAAGACTGAAAAGAGTACATCCTCTTGATATGGACTACAGATATAAATAATAAAGTTTTTAATAAGTGTAACTGTAGATTAGTCCATTTTCATTTTGCCATTATTTGTACTATTGTTTGTATCTTTGTTTTGTATTATTGTGATTTTTATGTGATGTATTTTTTTCTAATTGGACAAATGTTTAAAAATAATATTTAGAAAAAAACAGAATTGGCTGGTTTCTTTGCAGGTGAATAATTGTATGTACAATTGTATTTGCCAAATGATCGAGTAGATCAAATTGCAAATCAAGCAGATGTAATAAAAATCTGAAAATAAAACACCACGATTGCGCGCAAGCATCGCCGTCCGTGGCCCCGCGGGTCTCCTGGAGTGCTCCGCCGGCCCTTCCCTCGCCCAGCGCGATCTGCGCGACCCCTGGCAAGGACGCCCCTCCCCGCTCCGCACGTGCGACGCCTACGCAACGAGCGACGCCGCACGGGGCGCGACGCAACGGAGTGCAGGCAGGCGGCGAGAGGTGAACGTTGGAGCTCGCTGCATGTGACTGGGTGATTAACAATTTTACGAAGTTCCTAGGATAATGAGGTATCAACCATAATAGTAGATTAAATTTTTTTAATATTTAGAGAATTTAGTCATACATATGTTTCGGGAGTGTTTTTCCCATCATCAGTGACACTATAAAATATAACATTCAGTTCACAAGTTAAACTTGTGTTGCAGTTGCTATTGCGGTTGATACCTCATTATCCTTGGAACTTTATCATGGATTACCACCAAATCTCTGCTGCCACCACAGAATTTAACGATATTACGCTTTGGACCAACATTATGCTTTGGACCAACATTGAGAAGTACAGTAATCCCTCAACGTTCGCGAGAGTTAGGTTCCCAAAAAACATCACAAATGTTACATTCGCGATTGTTGAGTATATCTTTTAATGAAGAAAGGTAGGTTCGAAAAACTGTTTAAACGAGAAAGCAAAAACAATTGATAATCAATTACAGTAGAACTCAGTAAGCGCTACTACAAACAGAATTCGCAATTAACATCCCAAAATGAAGAAATAAAATTATGTGTGAAACTTATTTCAAAGCTGAAAGTGATTGGATATAGGATTTGGTAATTATTTTGTTTCATCACCCTCCTCTTTGTTCTAATATCCAAAAATTCAAAAGTTTCTTCTTTTATTCTCTCTTAAATTTCGAATTTATTTCCACGTTCGGATCACATTCGAATGCCAGTTCCACCAGAGCTTGCTGATTTTAGAACTCCATTAACAGTATTAACACTGAAGTTCCTCCAGGGCGCAGTTTCGCTTCCGTTACTTCATTACCTTTGAGGAGGTTTTCTTCACTGATGATTTCCCGAAGCTCCTCTAAAATAAGCTCATTATAATGAGAGTTGCACAGATCCTGAATGACGTTTCTATTCATTTGACCAAAACCCTTACCTCCAATTTGAAGCAACTGAATTGAATTAATTGTCAATTGTGTTATTAAAGAATGAGTGCGACCAAAAGACGCACTCGCTAATGTTGAAGTCGCGAATGTTAAAACCGATAGCAGTTCTCCAATCGCGAATGTTGAGAACTCCCGAATAGCGAATTCGCGGATGTCGAGGGATTACTATACAGCTAAATAAGATTCTGTACAAGTTTCTAGTGGAAGGGTTTCTTGAAAACCAACGTCAAATTGCGGGTTCTTACATTAATATCTTTTTTAAATCTCATACTACATTGTCACATCTACTTTGAGCATTGAATTTTATACACAACTAGAATGCTGCGTTGTTGAAGTATGCTGCGTTGCCCGAATATTTAGGGGTCGTCTATAAATTACGTAATGCTGAAGGGAGAGGGAGGGGATCTTTTTTTTTTTTTCATTTATTTTCTTCCCGTTCGACTTTCGTCTTTCGGGGATTTTGACTGGTACAATGCTACATACATGAGTTTATGGGGCCATCCTGAGGCAAATGCGGGTCTCGATTCAACCCTTCACTATTTTTAAAATTTCTTATTTGAAATACTTGACTAACGGAAGTTTTGCATTTATTATGTGGTAGTGGAGGGAGGGTGTTTATGGGAATGGGGGCAAAAGATTTTATGATTCAGGGTGGGCGAAAGAGATCTTTGGGGAATCTGGATCTAATGCGTGAAGGATAATGTGAGTTTTGGCCGAGATTGAATATTGGAGCGTTAGGACATGCGTGGAGGAGAGAATAATATTTTTGAGAGGTTTGCGAAATGAATTCCGAGAGGAGAGGTACTTGAAGTTCTCGATGGATTTGGGAATTAGAAATAAACCATGGTGCATTCAAGGTTTGTCTTAAATATTTATTCTGGATTTTCTGTAAAATGGATAGGTTGGTAGGTGCTATGTTGCGCCATATTGGACAAGCATATGTCATTGTAGGTCTTATAATCGTTTTGTAGATGAGCAGCCCAGTTTCTATGCTAAGGGTGGAATTTTTGTTGATAAAAGGGTATAATTTAAACATTTTTGCACGTGTTTTTTGGGCGGTTGAAATAATATGCGGTTTCCAAGTTAACTGTTTGTCTAGTAAGACACCAAAGTATTTGACTGGCGAAGAATGAGAAAGCCAGGGAATATCGGTGTTGTTTATTCGTAAGGGTGCAGGGAAGGGAGGACGTCTGAGTGTGAATATTTTAGATTGTGATTTTAAGGGGTTAATTTTAATTCTCCATTTTTTGGTCCAATTGGTATAGCTGTGAAGGTAGGATTGTATGTAATCATAGGCTAAATTGATATCAGTATGTGAAGTGAAAATAGCGGTATCATCTGCATAAAGAGCTATACTTGCTTCCTGTGGAGTTGGATAGTCTGCTGTAAAAATTGAGAACAATGTTGGTGAAAGAACCGAACCTTGTGGGACACCTGCGATAATTGGGTGAAGAGGTGAAATAGTATCATTTACTTTCACTTGAAAATATCTGTCTGTAAGAAAGCTTTGAATTAGTTTCTGCAGATAATCAGGTGTACCAATTTCTCGTAGTTTGTACATTAGTCCTTGATGCCAAATTCTGTCAAATGCCTGGGAGATGTCTAGAAAGAGAGCTACTGTGTGTTTTTTGTCGTTAAAACCGGGAGGAGATCTGAGGCTATCCCTGCTCACTTTTGGCTCTGCTGTCTCACAGAAATATACAGCAGGAATATTCTGTAAAGCCACTTTGTTGACCGTGAGGAAAATTCACCATGTCCAATTCAACACAAATTACCCACTAATGTTCACAATACTTAATCTCTTTTTTAATAAAGAAATTGTCTCGTACTCTCCTTTCATCCAAAACGAGTGACGAATTGGAACAGAGTTGTATTTGTTGCCGTAGTGTAAGAGTACACACCTCAAAATTCTCCTTGAGCTGTCAGTGAGGGGTCGCCATTCATCTGGCTTATATTCTGTGAATCAACTTTTAAAAAAAAATATATTCTACATTGTTCCAGTACACTAGGTTTTCTTCTTTCGTAAAGAAAGCCAGCAAATACTATTCCCGCTGTAAAAAATATATTTGTTTCAGGTACAAGCAAATTATGTTCTTTTAACCGAGAGGCAAGCAATTCAGAAGCAGTTTTGGAGAGATTGAGTTCCCTAACGAGGTCAATCAATTCTTTTTTATCGTAAATTCAGGTCTTGATGATGTACTTACAACTCACAATAGATATTTGCATTTTTATCATCTTCATACATTCAAGTTTTGTCTTCAGTGAGCTCTTCTAAGAGATGGGTCATTCCATGCAAAAAAGTAGGAAATCTGACACTACATCTCAGAATTTAAAAATATTTTGCCACCTTACTTATCATGATACCTGCATGAACCAGGTACGATATTTTTGTCTCATCAGCCATTGTTTAGCAACAATGGGCACTTGAAATATTAGAGTTATTAGCAGTCTGTAGACATTCCTTTATGATTTTTTTCCGATGATACGCAAACAAGCAAAAAATATTAAAGTGACACAATTTGTAGAAGAAATATAAAGGATAATTTGACACTAAAAATATTTTTTTTATCTTGAGTCTTTAACAATTAGGAAGTAAACAAATTCTAAAAAATGCAATAAATGGAAAAACAATATTTTTAAATTCTTGAATTTTGGAAGAAAAACTGCTGAAACTACTTTCAAGCTACTCTGTAAATTTCATCATGGAATCTTGAATGGTTTTAAAGTTATGAATAAAAATATCTTACCGGCGCTCCGTAAACTAACTCGTCTCAGCTGCTACAGCCGCCGCGCCCAGCCCTCTTCGTCAGCACTCGGCGTTACTTTTTTCCTCCACGGCGCGATGGTGGATTTCGCAAAACTACTTCTCTAGGATCTTCTGGTGAATTAGAGTACGTCCTCACAGCAATTTTGTTTTCTGAAACTGGAATCACAGCGTGGATACTCCGTGTTCCCGGCACTATTTTCAGACCTACGAATCTCCCAGTATTTAAAAATTCGGCCTCTACTTCATGTTCCACTTTGCTGGTAAAAATAAAATAAATTCCTTCCACATTACTGTTCGCCCAATCAAAAAGTTCCCTAGGGGTAGTAATACAAGTTCCTTGAAGGCTTGCATAAGCTGCAAGTCTCTTGATGGTTCCTCCTATACCGTCACAGGGACCTTTTCCGTGACTCGTGGCAAAAAAGTGCCATTCGGCTGGGACTTGGAAATCCTCCTTGTGATACGTGACATTGCAGAAGTTCTTTCTGTTTTTATATTGACCAGCCGCGCCGTCACTAAAGTAATAAATTTTACTAATTTCAGAAAATTTCTGGAAAAGACAGTAGAGTAGTTTCTTCTGAAATAAGTGCACTGCAGCAGAATCATGTACTAAATAATCAGAAATTATTGACACACACAGATGTTGCAATGAATTATCTTCAAAATTTCTGTAATAAATAATAAATGGATGTATTGTTGCTTGAGATTTGTTCCAGTGGCAACCTTGAATCGCATCCTGAATAACGAAACTATAATTTTCGGAGTAATCACCAATGACAATTAATTCTCCTGGTTGAACGGAGTTTTTCAATTGTTTTAAATATGATGATTGAGCTCTCGCTATAAAGTTATGAGCTTTGAATTTTTTAAGGTAGGTGATAAAATTACTGACGAAAGTTTCAGCATTTGCTTTAACAGTAATAATTTCGGCTCTGTCAGTTGTTGTCCACTTTTTTTAAATCATTTCTTCAACAAGGTTGTTTTTAAGGCTGAAATTTAATAACTCAGAAAGAGTTTCTGATTCTGGGCACTCACTGCATTTATTGAGAAAGCAATTAGGAGAAGGGCTTTCACAAACCAGCTTTTTAATGAAACAATCAATTGTGTTCCTTTGTGCATCATCTTGATGAATATGTTCCAAGCTCATACACATCAATTTCGTGTTTTCGCATATTGTGCACACGCAAACATTGTGAGTGCCTGGTGATCCAGCTAAGACACATTGCTTTGGCCGCATACCAGCAAAACTCGAGAACCCGATTTTATAATTTGGGTGTCTTTTTTTAAATTCTCTGTACAGCTCTTTTAAATTCCCTAAAAGTAGCCGTTTTTGCTTTTTTACTTTCTTACCCTTTTCTTTGACAGATTTTGTATCCTTCATGCCAGCCATAATCCTACTTATATCATCCTCTTGATAAAAACCTTCTACAAGATCTTTTACATCACAAGGAAGATTGCGCTGATATTTTCTGTCAGGGTAAGTCATGACACCCTTCTGATTTTGTGTTAATTTTGTCGTACGAGCTACATGAAGAGATACGCTAAATTCGACCATTATTTTTTGTTCACTCCAACTTTTTGGCAAACACGTTAAAATCATATATTTCTCATTAGCTGTTTTCACATTTGAAAATTTTTCTTTGAATTGTGTTAACATTTCTTCTCCATCATTGCTTTCTGTACTCACATGAAATAATTCAGAAACTGCTTTATTTACGGCACTCACCTTTCTCCTTGCGTACGATTTCTCTCGGGTTTGCTTTCGCAATGACAATGGTGATTGACCCAGAGGAATCAAAATGTTGTTTACATTACTGATCGTGGCTTCCTCTGCAACTCCTGGGGCTACGTACTCCTCTTCACTTGATTTTTTCACTTCACTGTCTGTTTCAGTTGAGTCACTAAGATCTGTATTGGGTATTTTAGATATTTTGTGACGACACAGATCGCATATTGCTTCACCTACCACTAAACTCGATATTTTCTTCCGCATCGCCTCTGTTATCTTTCTCTTACCCACCCGACTTTTGTGCTTCTCAAGTCCGAATGGATTGCAGCACCAAAGCGTGTTAAACGTATTCACAATCTTCGGCATTTTCTATCACGATGTATCACTGAACAGTAACACTCGAAAACTAAGCCTGTAAAGTGGTGTCAGGATCCCTTCGAAAGCATCGATGGATATCCCTAGGGAATGAACTTGGCGGTGCCTGCCTACGACCTAGCCTCACCACTCGCTCGGCAAGGGCACGCGACTTTCAACCTTAAGAGCAAAATGCGCGTATACTTTTTACTTAATAACTTACGTATTTTTTAAGATTCCATCGCGACACTTTGCAGAATGGTTATTTATTGGTTCTTCTTGCAGTGTGTAAAATATGAAAGAAAAGAAAATGTTGTTTTTGAAGAAAAATGTATTTGTTTAATTTATTAGCATTTTTTATTATAAACAAATGTCTCAATCCTTAATATATTATCAACTGCTTAAAATATGATCATTTATCTTCAAAATAGTGTGCCCGTTTTTGAAGTTTTATTCATTTTTTGAACGTCATAATTATTTTCATTATAGAGTACATTGTGTCATCGTCCATGTTTAACCCGCAATTGTTGCTAAACTACCAAAGATATTAATTCCATACATTGTCTTTTAACTGTTCATTATTAGTAGATTAACATAATAAAATATGAAAAAAATCTGAGACTCACTGTCAGAAAACTTGAAATTTTGCATGGAATGACCCAGATGGAATGATGAAAGAGATACGTCATCTGAGTATGAAACCGGTCTCCTAGATAGTATAGGTCAGGATATGTCCATTTGCTACGATTGTTTCGATTAATACCATTTTGGCAAGACGAAAATAACAATCATTTATAAGCTTTTTAGGCACCCTTCAAACCGTCGGTGCGCCGAATTTTAGACTTCTTGTACCGTTTGTCCACTGTCACGATGTTCCGTATATATCTTGCATACAATATGAAGAGCTCACATCTTCATCTCCGAGCTTGACACCAAAATAACTCAAGTATACCCTGTCTATGAACTCAGAAATAGGTTTTCTATTTTACTTGACAGAGGACTCGCCACATGTAGCAAAAGACATCTATTCAAACATTGCTTTCTTGAGGAAACCGTAGAACAAACAAATAAGTGAATTGTAAGTTTACCTCGTACGTCTCAATGAGAACACTTTAGATGGAAATTAGCGTTCATTAGATGTAACTGTATTCACTTCAGATGCAATAAATTAACTAAAAAACGAAAAGCTACTTAGCAACGAAAAGCTTGTTGATTTATTATACACAGGATGGAAAGCCTGTGAAAAATGACAAAATATACGACAGGTACGGAGATACTGGATAAATTATTGTGATTAAGGAAGGTAAAGTTTTATTTCCAAATATATCACTTAAGTACTAAAAATATGTAAAAGAAACAGTGTACATTACTAAAAAGGCGCAGGGAATTCACATTTGTCGGTTTATAAAGAAATAACAATGAAACAGACTATACATATTAATTCAAAATGAACTGTGATTCCGAAAATCGTTATTTTCACCTTATTTTCAAAACTAGAGCTGATGCAGCCAAGCTGTTAGCATTTTTGGAATTAGCGGCCTTGAAATATCGATAATCAGTTCTAAAATAGCACGCACAAAAAGTTGTTTTTTTTGTTGCCTTGCGTAATCAACGTTTTTATTCGAGGTATTTGTGCCATCCGGCTTTACATTTATTACTTACTAGTACCAAAATTTTAAATGAAGTTGAGAGGTTAGTTTGAATAGTTTTTAATATGCTATCAGTGATGCAACGCTGCTTAGTTCAAAGAATTGACGTAACAACAATCCATGCCGGAATAAATTAAAAACGAGGGGATGCATTCTTTACCGAAGCAATTTGGAGCGGCAGTTACTAACAGAATTGCAGACTTTCTCAATCTGCATTTTTCGCTTGACCGATCGCACAACCGGATCAATTTCTGGTTTTAATGTAGCGATTACATCATTGCAGATATACGGTTGTAAGTTTAAACCAATTTATATCTTTCTCTTCACTAATTAGCTTCTCAGTTGCAAGTTCCTATCACTATAACCCCATACCAGTGCAGTTCCACTTCAAATCATTTATCTTCCATTATTTATTTTGCTTTCAGACATTTTGATTAGAGTTAAACTCAGCGTTGAGGATATTTATGAGTATTGCTAAAGAAAAAAATACTTCTCTCTGATACAGAAGACGAAATAGTACATTATGAAACGATGATGTAATGATGGGTATTAATACACGAGTGTGATATTACGATAAGAACGAGGAACGAGCGAGTATCGTAAACCTCACACGAGTGTATTAATGCCCATTACATCGAGTTTCATATGGTACTTATTGTACAACTTATGGTAACTTGTATAAGTGCGAGGGAGTATGGAAGTTGCTGCAATAATTCCCACGTCACCGTTTTTTCTTTTTCTCTAATTTCTGGAGGTGTGAAGTCATCTTTGATTCACTAGACATTTTAAACTAATCTTTTTTTAAGGAGAACCACTCGGCAGCAACATATAACCTAAAATGACTTGCGTTCAGATCTTAACCTTAGTCATATGTTCTCTCCAATATCTACCACTGCGCTAGTCAAACAGAATCAAATTGAAATTACGATTCAATTTATTTTAAATAGTATTTTACGTTAAAAATACTAATAATAAAAGAAATTAAAACTGAGAAGCAGAATATTTTATTAAATACAATTTTAATGCACACAATCGAACGAAACATTTACTGTAAAGAGTTTCTATTATTAATGAAGTGTCAATCTTGGTTTGTAAGCTTCTCTGTGATTGGTCAAGAACCTGTATCAAAATTAAAACTGTATCATAATGAATATCATTATGCAACAGGTTGCATCAAATGACAGAATTACACAATGGTAGTGGAAAAACGAAATTTTTAATTGATGGAATTGGAATGCATATTATAACAGCCCTGAACTGTTCACGTAATGAAAACTGCGTCTGATCTCGCCAACCGACCTTCAAAATTGTAGAAGACTCGCTGTTCGCAAATGACGGATATTACCTCATGAATCTACAACAGCGCTTCGAGTTTTGGAAACGCGCACAAAATTTTAATGACATGAACAGAGACGAAAATGAGAAAATTATAAAAAATAATTCCTAGCGAAGTCTAGCGCAAAACGGTAAAGGAATTATTAATTGACAATATTAGAGAAACATGCTAGTGTGCTATTTGCCGCCTGAAATAACTAAAGGGATATGAAATTTTTAAGAAGCGTTGTTCCACCTGAAAGGACTTAAGATGGTATGAAGTTGTTTCGAGCAGTAGATCTTGCCACTCTTCGCGTTGTCACAGAAGAGAAGCAAAATATTGGCTTAGTACCTCGTTAGCACCCACGTGGATCTGTGCGGCAGAAATGAGAGACGATGGCGTAAAATTGAGTTACAACTCCATAGCGCAAGCTCAGCAACATATTTGCTGAGTTAGTGACTTTGAAAAACTTCACATAGTAGGTTGAGATGTAGAAAAGATTACTCTGTGAAAGTCTGTTTGGAATTTGTCCTATACATCGAACACTGCACATGCACCAACAGAGTCTGAGGCATGCAAGGCTGGAAAGCACATACATCTGACGTTGCAAGTCAACTTGCAGCAGCGATTGACAATCACCGGCAGTCAGCGACGTAAGAAATTCGCTCATCAGCGGCGAGATCGCCCCGAGCAACTGGCTTCCTAGGCCAGCGCATGCACGTTATCCTTCGGGCTCCCGGTTCGAGTCTTGTGTCGCCCGCCGTTAACGGGCGGCACCCCGCCCTAGCCGAGCTCTCCGCAAAAGAGACATCGAGCAGAAGACACGTGAGGCTCTTTGCTGTCGCCTCCGCCCACGCACGCCAGCCAACGCCCCCTCTATCCTTCTCCTCCTCCATGCACACATCGCCCTCCCCTACCCTCTCCCGTCCACCTTGCCACCGCTCGCCACTGCTCGCCTTCTCTTCTCCTCCGATCTGCTCCCACTCGTACGTCTCTGTCACCTCCACACGTCCCCGTCCCGTCCGTCCGTCCGTTCGTCCGCCTCTCAGTTCGTCCGTTCGTTCGTTCCTCCGCCAGTCTATCCTTTCCATCGTCCGTTTGTCCGTTCGCCCGTCCTTGCTTTCCTCCGTCCGTTTGTCCGTTCTTCCATCTTTTCCTCCGTCCGTTTTATTGCTCGTCCCTCTATTATTCCCTCCATCCTTCCATCAATCCTTCCCTCCGTCCCTCCATTCTTCCCTCCGTCCCTCCATCCTTTCCTTAGTCAATTTTTCCGTTCGTCTGTCCATCCTTTCCTCCGTCCCTTTGTCCGTTCGTCCGTCCTCAGCAGCGTCCCCCTCTTCCTTCCCCCGAGCCCCCTCCCCCGCACCTCACCCATCCACCCCCGCACCGTTCTCGAGCGTCTGCCAACACGCATCGACACACACGATAATTATCTAATGGGTTAATTAACTAATGGGCGCGAAGAGACAACGCGCCCGATATGCAAATATAACATTTAAAAGCGGGCGAAAATGGGTACTCGGGGAGCAAGTAGCTGGCGTGTCTGTAGTACAGCGTCGGGGCAATGTCGCTCACCGTGTATACTACGTGATTACCTCGTTAAGGTACACCGGGGCGGGGCGGGGCGGGGCGCGGAGGACGAAGGCGAGGCGAGGCGGGTTGTGCCATTAGCTCGTTAGACATGTCGGCGACGGCACGCGCCCGCGGGCGCCACCGCCCCCGTCGCGTCGCCCGGTTGCGCGCTCCGCGGCGCGGGGACGTACTACAATGTAAATTACACGGCGGAAAAACGCAGGCCGGCCACAAAAACCCTTTCTGATTTACGAGATACATCTGTTCAGAGGGCACGTTAAGCGCAATAGGAGGAAAGACTGGGCAGGTGGGGAGGGGCGGCGACTTAGGAGAAGAGGCAGAGGTTTAGACATGGGTGATGGTGATGGTGGTGATGGTGGTGGTAGTAATGGTGGTGGTGGTGATGGTGGCGGTGGTGGTGGTAAGGGTGGGGGTGGCAGTGTTGGGGATGGCAGTGGGTGGGGGTGGCAGCGGTGGTGGTGGTGGTGGTGGTGGTGGCAGTGGTGGTGGAGTTGATGACTGTGAAGGAATTATGGCAATAGAGCTGATGGACAGGTTAGTGGAACGTAGCGGCGCTGTCATGCACTTTCTCGCTGCCGAGAGTTCACACTGCCTCTTGGGTATCGATGTCACTCCAGCCAATAAATGTCTGGGACGACCGGCATCGTCGTCAGGTAGCCACCGCAACTGACATCACCACCTTCAACCTCTTCTTCAAACCGCCCTCATCGTTATCCCTGCAGGGTTGAGAGAGAGATCGTAATCGATGTGGTTACGATACGGTGATGGTGTCGATGGTAGTGTTTTTCTTTGTTTGATATGAAAACGAATGGGGCTGTGGAGATGACAGTAGTGGCGCTAGAGGTTGCATTGTCAGACTGCTGGTGCTGGTGGGCTGGTAGTGGTGTTTGAGGTTGCTGTAGTGATAGCGGTGTTGGATATATTTGAGGTTGTAATAATGGTAGCAGTGGTGGTATTTGGGGTAGTGATAGTGGTGATAGTAGTGTTAGTAGTCGTAGTGATGGTAGTGGTAGTGGTAATGTTGGTGTGGGTGTTTGGGGTTGAAGTAGTGGTACTGCTGTTAGTAGTGGGGGCAGAGATGGTGGTGGTGGTGGTGGTGGTGGGAGTGGCGGTGGTAGAGGTGATGGTGGCAGCCGCAGTGACTGGGGCGGAGGCGGTTCTGGCAGTGGCGTAGGATGACTGCGGTCTTCGCCCCGGGGGCAGTCGGCCTCGAGCTGAGCCGAGGCGGTTGACGGGCAGGGGCGCGCCAGGCGGAGACGGGGCGTATCCGCTGGAAGATGAATGGGGCGACGGCGACGGCAGCCGCCTTCCTTCGCTCCCTGGAACTTCGGTGTCCACCCCTTCCCGAGAGGCACAGGCCCAGGAGCTTCTTCCGGCCGAACGTTCAGCTCCGGGGTTAATGTTTCCTCAACTTATTACAGATGAGTACAGAGGCCGCTCTCGTTATAGAACATCGGTCGAATTACTGTCTTATGACAATTTAAATTAACACGTATTTATATGACTTATTGTCCATAATTGTTTACTTGATATGTTAAAATATAATTGAAATCATAAAATGAAAAAATATTTAATTTATTTCATTACTATTTTGTTGTTGTCACATGCCCTTTAAGTATTTGAATAATTAAAGCTTCGGTAGCTTAGATTTTGTTCCGGATGAGGTGCCACCACTGGTGGTAGATACCTGGATGGGGAAATTCACTCTAGCTGACGTGTAGGTCGGCGCCGGATTTCACTATTCAGCTGAGGAAAAATCACCGTCCCGACGAAAAAACATGCAGTACTATGACGGGACTTTAGCAGTTGACGAGCTCGGTGTCACTAATGTATCATTCACAGAATATCTATAATGTAGCATTCGTAATTGGCATTTACACAGGATCGTTTGCTTCATTTTTGTTAAACTCGACGAATAAATCTGTATAACGACTACGTGTTTCGTTGCTTTATTAAAACCTAACACAAACTTTGATAGAAAATGTTTTCTCAGAAAAATCTTTCTATCCTCTCTTTTAAGTTTTTATTCAACACACATCACTGTTTTGTTCGTTGTTGCACGTTATATATTGTGTGTTATATTGTCACTTTCGTTCTACTTTGTATAATATTCACGCACGAAGAGTCAGTGAATAGATATTCCGGACTTCCGGAGAGCAGATTAGTATAAACACCCAACAGAAAGTGTTGCAACGGAGAGCATTTACTATTAGACCTTTAACCGTCAACTGGTATTGTCGGGTCAAAAGTCATCCTGAAGCTTTCCTTTTTTGTAAATATTCAGCGATTTAACGCTAATTCAAGGTGCTGCCACGCCTAATCTTCACTCTCTATAATGACAGCCAGCAACATTTTATAACTCGTGAGAGGTAGTAAATTTGTTCTCACGTCCGGGTCTCTGAAGATCCAACAAAAAGTTTAACGTTGGTCTTTTCATTTCAATGCGAAAAATCAAACTCAATGCTTTTAGTGTAGACAACATTGGAAAATAAAGAGCATTGTGGAGAAGTTAAACAGCGACTTGCAGAGGCAAATGGCAATATTGACTCTCCAAAAATAGTGATCAGTATAGACTGCGAAAATTAATTTTCAATAGGAGAGCACCACAAAGTACCTACTTCTTACTGAAAAGAGGAAAACTTTCCTTTTAAAGAAAGCAATTGTAAGAACAAATTTATTTGAACTCCCATGAACTCGTTATACTTGGACAAGAATAAATAACTGCATACAACATAGCAAATTATACAGAGATAATAATTTAGACACGCCCCTTTTATACGCTTAGAATTTTCATGATTTAACAGCAGCCTCGTGCTTATCTCTCCATTGTATATTTAAGCAATTATCAGCTCTTAATTTCGATTCAGGTGGATAAAATAACACTAGTATTTTAAAAATTTAATTCCATTTCCATGAAGATCTCACACCTCTAATGCAGATTTATAGGAAATCAAAAGTAGAAAGCTTTAGAAAGATGAAACGATTTAATTAAACGTCTTCCAGTTACAATATTTGAATAAAGTTGTTTTGAGACGTCTTTTCATCTCTAGTTTCATAATGTAAGAACGAATATGTCAAATTACAAAATTAATGTCTTCCAATCTATGGACCCGACGAACAAAATGTATCGCACAAGTTAAGGGTTAAACACAAACCTAACTTTCTCAATGAACTCCCGAGCACATTGTGGAAAGTTTCTTTAACAATAAATAAAACAGATGAGTTGTGTTCAAAAGCGTTAATTTAATAACCTTGATAGTATATTCAGCAAATTGGACAGGTCCAGCCGCTAACGTGGATTATTAAAGCTTTGAAAGCAACTTATTAGTAAAATTCCACAAAAGTTTTGCAAAAGGTTGTCTGCTACTTGATCGAAGGAACTCGCAGATGTTTCAAAAATTATTCTTTAATTTCAGGACCATGTTGTGTCATATTTGCAATATTCACAAAGATGTTATGAAGAAAACCTGCGGTTAAAGCTAGCACTCCTTTTCTCATTTGCAAGGCTTATAAGCGAATGTTATTTGGCAGTCTCATCAAAACCTTCCAAATGCTACTGTGTGCGTAAGATTAAGAAAGATACTTATTTCGACGACTCTGTTTTTGAACAAGAACCTAATATATTACTACGAAGAAATATGCAAGGTAATAACGAGTTCATCATAGGACTTTTATTAGTCTTGCTGGCTCCTGAGAATATCATAAACGGAAAACTGTTCCTGAAGTTAGTGAAGTGTGACGAAGATAAATTACGGTTTACGAAGCACCTAATAACATGTTGCATTGCTCAGGACAACTGTTTGGAAGAAGTAAAGAAATGAACTTCAGCGTACAAATAGTAATACGACTATGCGAAGAAACAATATATTACCTTGTACTTAAAAACCAAGTATGAGTAGGCATAGGTAAATTTAAGACATCTTCAACAAACATTTTACGTAGCATCACATCATCATACACGTACATATAAGCCATACATTATATAAGTACTACGTCAATTTTTCCCTTTAACCGCCGTTCATTAAATATCGATTAACTCGTTTTCTCTTAACGTTTCCGCCATTACTTCTTGTTACGACATAAAATGCGCCTAACACATTTCCTACACACGCACTAAATTGTTATGTCAGTCATCATAAGCGTCCAGAAAAATTCATAGCTCATAGTAAAGTTCACTTCTGTGTAACACATTATACTCAAATGTGTTACTGCAAATACTATCTGTGTACCCTTCTTTTCTACAAAGCTTTCGTCAATGGATCATTGAGCATCAATAACATTCCTCACGACGATAAAAAGTCTACCACATTACATCAAAGCGGCCCAATGTTTGAGCACGAATAAGATTCGAAGGTCGAATGTCTGCTACAATCATTTTGTTTAAAAAGAAAAATGAATTGAAATTAAAATCCACTGGATAGGCAGTTACTGATGCAGGAGCCCCATTACCAAGCAGCACGCAGAATAACTGCTCACCGACGCCTGAAAATTCAATTCGGAACAGCCGTAATTATTTTTATTCTAAATTCATGGAAAACACAATTACACACACAGCGAATAACGGGATGCTGGTGAATCACGGAGGATGGCTGAAAATCGAGAGCAACCAGAAATTGTGCACCGATAGAGAGCGAAGCTATTGGACCGATCATTTGTACGCGTACCTTCTCTGCCGGTATGGTAAAGCAGTTTTGCATCAAATAAAAACCGACTGCATATAATTTCTTTCAAATCGCTGCAAATTACTTTCTCTCAAAATGGTATAAGAAAAAATATTCCATGAAAACTGAAAATAGTAGTCATTTATTAATATTTTGTCTGCAAAATATTTGAACAGTAAATAAGCCGGCTGCAAATAATTTCTTTCAAATTGCTGCAAATTTATCTCTCTCAAAATCTTATGAGAAAAAAATTCCAAGAAAATATAAAATAGTAGTCATTTATTAATATTTTCTTTGAAAAATAATCGAACAATAAAAAAACGCCATGGTCGTATTGATTGGTTTTAAGAAACAAGTATTTATCTTTGATTTGCAGATCAATCAAGACTATTCTTGACAATTTGGATATGAGGACTATATAAGCTAGCCTCACCCTTGTACTTCATTAAGGTTTTGAGAATCTCAGAAGGAGAATAGAATTATGCAATTTATTACATTAGATTAATGAAAAATAAAGTGAAGGATAGAAAATCTTGATAAATCCCTTGTTATTCCACAATACGTTTAAGTTATTTAGAACTACTCTTCTTTTTCACACTACCAATAGAAACGACGTCACAGAACAAAAGGAATAATATTTGACTGCTACACCATTCAAGGGATCAATTCAGAAAGAACCACATTGAATTGTGAAATTCATTAAAAATAGGTTTAATTAATTATTTTCTAAAACTCATTTAGAATGCAATAAATACACTGCAACATGTTGACAAAATCTCAAAACACATTTCACCGTGGTTTAATGCTGTGTGTGTTGTAATTAGAGATTTGCTACCAACCTGTGTGTTACTCTTATTATTCCTTCTCCTTACGCAGATCGTTTATAACATTCCTGCTCCACACATAATGACGATAACTCTCAATGTCAACGCGACGACAAACTACGATGGTCAGACGGAGCATACCGCTTCACATGGACTTATGGTTCCTCCGCAAGTCTAGCGGTACCCCCCGCGCCCGGGCATCGGTGCCAGCCGCTCCTGCACGTGCCTCGCCCAAATGATCGCCCGAGACACAGCACCGATGCTCGGAATAAAACTTCTCCTCCCTCTCCCTGTCCCTCCCCGCTGGCGTGTGCAGGCGTGCGTGCGGTATGCGGCGCACGCCCGTGCCTGCCTGCCCGCGGCGCGTGAGAGCGTCTGCTTCCGGAGTCGCCGCTCACGTGCGCGTGTGCGCCGCTGCCAGCGCCCGCCGCGCCGCGGTTCCGGATGGCCGATCTCTGTGAGACCTTGACCCCGGCGCGCGAAGGACGCTCGCGCACGCCCGCCCGCACGCCCGCGCACGCATCGCGCATGCATGCCGCGCCCCGCGCGCGCGCCGGCGCGCCCGCGACTCCACATTCGCTGCCCTCCCTGCCCCCCTGCCCTCCGCCGCACCGCGCCAGCCGCGTCGGGAGCCAAGGTTTAAAACATTGTGGTCCGAAATTAAAACGATGTTAATAATATATCGCTCCCAAAAGACATCGATATTTTTAAAAACTGGTATCCTCAATTAAACGTCCAATATAAATCGTCCATATTGTAAGTAATAAAATCAATACGTCGCTCAAAAATCGATGTTTTTAAAAAAAATATGTTCAAAATAAAAATATTGTTACTGATAATACACCGCTTCCCCAAAACATCGACAGTTTTAAATATCGATTTTAAGATTTGCTGCCCCCCCTGCCCCCCGCCCCCTCCGCCGCACCGCGCCAGCCGCGTCGGGAGCCAAGGTTTAAAACATTGTGGTCCGAAATTAAAACATTGATTTTAATAATATATCGCTCCCAAAAAACATCGATATTTTTAAAAACTGCTATCCTCAATTAAACGTCGAATATAAATCGTCCGTATTGTAAGTTATAAAATCAATACGTCGCTCAAAAATCGATATTTTTGAAAAACGATGTTCAAAATTAAAATATTGTTACTGATAATGCACCGCTCCCCCAAAACATCGACAGTTTTAAACATCGATTTTAAGATTCGCTTCTCCCACCCATCACTCCATGCCAGCACCAGCGAGGGATGCGACGTCGTCCGCCAAACAGCCAAATTTTAAAACATTGCGTTCCGAAATTAAAACATTGATTTTAATAATACGTCGCAACCCAAAACACAGATAGTTTTAAGCATTGATGTTCACAATTAAAACATCGATTTAAATCGTCCATATTATACATTTTAAATATGTCAATGTTACAATCAATACATCGCTCAAAAATCGATGTTTTTAAAACATCATTGTTCGAAATTTAAACATCAATGTATTAATACATATCCCCCCCCAAAAAATCCGACATTTTAAAATGTTGATGTTCGTAATTAAAACATCAATGTTAACAATACATCGCCCCCCAAAACTCACATGTTAATAATACATTGCCTCGAAACAACCTCCTCGAAATTTGGCCGCGAAACGGCCAAATTTTGTTTTCGAAATTAAAATGTTGATTTTAATAATATTTCGCTTCCGAAAAACACCGTTATTTTTAAACATTGGTGTTCACAATTAAAACATCAATTATAAATTGCGCATATTCAAAATTATCAACAATAATAATAAGTCGCTAAAAAATCGACGTTCTTAAACATCATCGTTCGAAATTAAAACATTGTTGCTTTGATACATCAGCCCCAAAATCCCCAAATTTTTGAACGTCATTGCTCAAAAGTAAAGCATCGCCGTTAAGAATAAAGCTCCACAAAACATATATTTTTTAATAAATCAATATGACTCAAAATTAAAGTGTCGATATTAATGATACACAGCCCGAAAAACATCCATGTTTTAAAACCTAGTTCAGTAACATCTACAATTACCGTTCGCGAGAGGAAGAATTGAATTTGATAGCTGCCGTCTTTATTAATTTACAATCTAGATGTAACTGACAAAAGTAAAAGTAAACAGAACAATTGGCAAAACTGAAGGGAAGAAGGGGGAAAGCCTTACGCCTATCGCGCATGCACTGCCCGCCCCTCCGCGTGCGAAATACGATGAAAGTCGTAGGAATACCAGAGATCTCCCTTCTCCAGGTCGAAAAATACAGTCCTAGGTGGCTCAGGACATTTATTAATGTCACTGCACTGCCTCTGACAGGGAAGTCCTTGGGTTCGAGTCTTCACTGTGGCAGGATTTTCGAGAGCACTAGTTACACAGCGAGGTCGAATTCAGTCACTGTCTGGAGAAGAATTCTAGCGGCCGGCTGCTCTGATTGGTAGTTTTCCGTGGTTTCCCCGATCAACACCAGGAGAATGCCGGAGCAGTACCCTAACAAACAGACCACGGAACGCACGTGAACATTCCTTACCGTTCCTTGTTCTATCTTCAACCCTTACTTACACACACTCTCACATAGACTACACTCCACATACGTCGGGAGAGCAGTAGAGGGCTGAGAGCTTGTCCCGTCTGGGGCGGTGGCAGGTTGATGAGAGATACCTGATTGAGGAAAACCCGGCTAGAAGACGTTAGGTCAGCGCCGGATCTCGCCATTTAACGGGGAAGATCATTGTCATTTTTCATATAAAAATATGTGCGCGCTTAAGGGACTAATGACCTTAGCATTAATCATTAAACATTAATCAATCAATCGACAAATAGTCTTCTCGGCGAAGGCAGCACACAAAGCGTTTGCTTCGTTCGAACAAATGAATGACGTAAGTTGCTTCATATTTTCACGTTCAAAAAACGTGATTATGTGTCTTTTCTATTTACAAAACAGATGTCGAAAACCTAAAAACATCGATGTTTAAAAAACGTAGGCGTTTTTATAGAAACATCAGCATCGCTGTCGCATCCTTAGCACGTGCGCGAGGAGACGGACGACGTCCCCGGGCTCTACGTCGCTGCGGCTGGCAAGGCGACCAGCACTGTCTGCCGCACACACTGCCTCTGACATGTGATCCCTGGTGATTTAAATTTTTGCCACTGGCTCTGTTAGACGGCATCGTATGTTCATCTCAGAAGCTATGCGGAACAGTTTTCGTCTCCATCGCTGCAAGGGTGCGGGCACTCATACGACTTTCGCAGTTTCCCGTTCTCACTGTTACGCGATCTACCGAAATTTACGTTCTGGTGCTAATTACTGTTCTAGGCGTCATCATAGTTTCATCAGTGCAGCTATTGTTTTCTGTGAAAAGACATGACTGTTGCCATCTTAACTGTAACTTAGTAACTGAAATTTATTTTTAAAAAAACATTAATTCGTAGTAATTCGAGGATCTCACAAACTGAGCTACTGTAATCAAATCACTTACAGGATCACACAGTTCCATAATACTGTTATTTCAGTCCTGCAAAAACAATTCAGACAAAATCGAAAGATTGATTTTAACAGAAAAGTTCTTACGACTATTAAAAAAAGTTGATTCTCGTACAGTTCTGCGTTTTTCGGCATTCATTATGGCTGACATTCTTCGCATTTTGTTGCACTCTGCATCTCAGTATTTTCATTTACAAAACCTATAATGATTGCATTATTTTTCTGACATATTTTAGTTACCTTATTTAACAGCGGCGGCGATTCACAGTGAGAATTGTTTTTCCTAACCCTCTGAGAAATTAGGCGGCTTTCAAATCATCGACGACGATGAACGAGTATGCAAATCCCGAACACCAAGCTTGTAAATACTAGCTTTATCTTTTCGGGTTTCTTAGACGTTTATGATTCTCAATTTGAAGTACGAATATATTAGGTAAAACAGTGAGCTCGATTTACTTAGTATACCTTAAATTCTAAAAGGGCATTACAACAATAAAAATTCCAAATTTTATTATTACTGTTATTATTAATAATAATGAATGAGAAATAAATCACCAACACTACACTTAAAGAAACCGAGAAAATCCTTTAATATATACTCACAGTCTTATGTTCCCTCCAACGTACAATTTCCATTTCGAGCCCCCTAACCTACCCCATCATTTTTCGGCCCGTTAGCAACTCTCTCATCAAACAGACCAACACCCGTATTGTTTCCGAGGTCACGAGCCCGCGTTCGCCGGAGCCAAAGGCGGCGTTTCACGGCGAAGGCTGCATTCCGGATGCCTCTGGGGGCAGCGCGGCGTTTAACCCGTCAGCGGGGGCCAAGCCGCCGCCGCCGTAGCCTTCGCCTCCGCCGCCCCCTCCGCCGCCGCCTCCGCCGCCTCCGCCGCCTCCGCCGCCTCTGCCGCCTCTGCCGCCTCTGCCGCCGCCGCCGCTGCCTCCTCCTCCTCCTCCTCCTCCTCCTCCTCCGCCGCCGCCGCCTTCGCCTCCGCCGCCCCCTCCGCCGCCGCCGCCTCCGCCGCCACCGCCACCGCCACCGCCGCCGCCTCCGCCGCCGCCTCCGCCTCCCCCGCCGCCTTTTGCCTCCGCTGCCGCCTCCGCTGCCGCCTCCGCCGCCGCCTCCGCCCCCACCTGCGCCGAAGCAGCCTCCGCCTTCTCAGGAAGCGATAATTGGCGGGAAAGCGCCGATAATTGTTGCGTGGTGGTGGCGGGGGGGGGGAGCCGCGCTGGGAGCAATACCGCCGGAAACCCGGTCATTACCGCTCGCGGCGCCGCGCCGCAGACATCCCCCGCTGTCCACGGAGCGGCTCGGCTCCGAGGAGTATTGGCCATGCCTTCGCAGCCCGGAGCCAACATTGTACTATTGCATATTTCATTGTGCCTCACGGTTGCGAGCCACGTTCATTGATTGATTTTGTGTTTCTGGGCGGGTCAAGTGCCAAAGTTATTATTCCCATAAGTGTAGTGTGTTCTTGCAAAGGGAGGTGGCGGTAATCTTGCTCCGCTGGATGGTAAGATCTGGCTCCTATACGGCGCAGGATTTTCCCCAACCAGGTATCTTCCACCATAGGGATAACGCCCCAGTCGGGACAAGCTCTAATCCCCCGAAAGGGGTCCTCGTCTTGTTTTTCTCTTCTTTGTCCTCTCTTCTCGCCTTACTGATACGTACACTTGCGCGCAATACACTTTCGTAGTGCAAGTTTTTTTATCACTGGAGGTGGCAGGGGTCATCCCCCACTGGATGGCAAGAACAGGCGTCTACCTAGGTCGGCTTGCGGATATTTTCCAAACCAGTATCCCCCAACAGCGGGGCACCGCTCCCGCCGGAGCAAGCTCTATGATCCCGAATGTGTCTCCCGACGATTGTAATAGTGTAGTGAATGCGAGTGTGTGTGAAAAGGGTAAGGATACGACAATAAAGAGGAAGGAAAGATCGCGCGCGGTCCGTGGCGCGTTCCTTACGGTACAGCTCCGCCCTTCGCCTGGTGTTGTTCGAAGATACAACGAAAAACTACCGACAGGAGCAGCCGGCCGCTAGAATTCTCCTCCAGACAGCGACCGAACTCGACACAGCTATGTACTACACGCGCAAGATTTCTTTAGCGGGAGGTGCGTGGGAGGTGGGCTCTGTGTACGTCACGGCTTAAAAGGCTGTGCCAACTGTTGCTATGAACTGATAGAGCCAAAGGGTCACCCGGGAAATACTGGGGTTACTTTGGCGACACGAGGTGGATATTGACAGCATTGTAAATTGGTACGTGTCGTTTCGAGTTGGACCTAAGTATCGCAACGAGCTAGGACTAGGGAGCTCGTGTATCAAGAGAAATCGCGCGAGCAATAGCTGGTGTCGAGAATCCTACTATCTTCCGGACACGAACCCTAGGACCTCCCGGTCAGAGGCACTGCAGCGACATCAGCTGATGCCCTGAGCCACCTCTCTCTTTAGAACCTCCCAGTCAGAGGCACTCACGGTGTAAGATATATAGGTGTGTCAATTAGCCGCCTTTGGGGCAAATTTTTTGAAACCAGTTGGAGGCTAGTTCCTCGCTTGTCCGTGCGGTGCGCACGATCGGTTTGGGTCACTGTGTAAGATATACATATTAAGATGACATCTTAAACTGTGGTTATAAGACAGTTTTATATAATATTTCCTAACCATTTTCGTATCTGTTCGCTTTCGAATTTACCAATTCTACCGCGAAGTGACAAACCACTGACTTGAAATAAGTAATCAGCAGGCCACAGAGCTGTCGAATGGATCACGACCAATCACGACCTTGCCAAATGAGACCCAAAGATCGCAGCGCTTGTATGCGAGAACTGTGAGAACTAGCCTCACATAAGCTTCAGTTTTAGGCTGGGAGTGAACACACCTATATATCTTACACCGTGGAGGCACTGCAGCGACAACAACTGACGCCATGAGCGACCTTTGCCGGCACGCGCAGATGGGTGACCCAATACGCGCTCAGTGGCGCGGTGGCGGCGGCGGCGGCGGCGCGCGCGGGGCTGGCTCTCCTTCATCGGCGGCGACAGGGAGTACTTTGTGCTTGGCGGCGACGTGGTGGCGCCGCGCCGGGCCCCCGCGAGCGCTGAGATATTCGCCATTGTGCTCCCCCGGGGGTTGACAGCCGGGGCGGGAGCGGCGTGGGCGGGGCGACGGGCGCTCGCTCGCGTGGGCGGCACAAAGACCGATCTGCTGAGAAATTACGCGGATCCCGGCTCGTGAGAGCTGGGGAAAGATTGGAGGGAGACGTCGGCTTCTTGGAAAACGTTCGCGCTCCAGCGCTCGGAGAGATGAAGGGGCAAATTAAGCCGTGTTTCACGTTATCTGTCCCATTCGCGTTTGTGGAACGATTCTGTCTTACATGCGTGGAATCCGCTACAAAAGAAAGGAACTCCCGTGGCCGAGATCGCTACAGCAGTAGTGCTGTAGTGATCTTGGATCGAGGGATCGTGGGTTCGAGTTCCGCCTCAGGCATGGTTGTATGTGTTCGTCCTTTGACATCCTATCATCACCATATCGTTTCATCCTCAACCCATAACGTTAAATCCAATAGTGGTCGCTAATGACCTAGTAGTTGATGCGAACTTAAAGAAAACAAGGTAGGAACTGCAATGCAGCTAAATGACTGTCACACTTCATCCACCTTCAACAAATACGCGTTCATTGCCTTTTAACATTATGAAAGAGTGACAACATTTTCTGAAAATCCTCTTTGTAGAATTCAGATAGAGTTTTATGAGCATTTTTGAGTGAAAAGCGAGAAATCCACGAATTAAAAATCATGTTTAACATCTCCAAGGTAACTCTCCACATTTTAGAAAAAAATATATATTTAAAATTAATTATTTTCTTCCACTGAAGACTACAAAATACATAGTGTTCTCTTCAAATCAGTGTTCTACTCTTCTGCTTGAGTTCCCGTCCGCTCCAGATTTTATTTTTCTAGTACTTCACTTTTCTTGGTTCTGTTGATACGTCATACAATCATATAAATATGAAATACCCTGGCATGGAATATATTTATGCCGACCATATATCATTGAAGAAACTATGGCACATATACATTAAATTCCCATCATTAAACATAAAATTTAAAAATGTTGGTACTGAGCAATATATATGCTTGTAGCGAAGGCACAAATAGTAATAAATGAGCTGCAATCAATCTCGAAAAGGGAACATCTTTTAATTAAATACATCTCCCTTGAATTAAAATAATATGTTACTGGAAATAGTAACTGTTTGATTTGTTTTGATTCATTCAGTAGAATTATAGAGAAATAATTGTGACAACACTACTTAACCACCAAACGTGAAGTAACAGGGTGATTACCTGCCTGAGAACTGGTTGATTAAATTCTTTTTTGAAAGATGAATTATTTCGTATATTTCACTCACGTATTTAAGAAGTCAATGTGACGGCGCCATATAGAGCGGTTTCTTAATCCACTTTTCGACTATTTTTCGCTCCTTTGAAAGTGCGAAAGCATTAGATAAAAAGTGGAAAACAAACACACGCCTGTTAATAGCAGTTCAGTGTGTCTACCAAAAAACCGTTTTAACGACTTCAAACTCAGATGATGATCGATTTTTGAAAGGCAATAAATCACCAGAGTCCCATACAACGTTTGAGTCATGAACCTTGAATATGTGCACAGCAAAATTGAATGCATTGAAAAATGTTTGTCGTAGTTAAATCCCACATCTAGTCAGCCTGAAAACAAGTAACGGATAAATATGAATGTAGTTGTCTTGCATCTGATGATGATGAGATAAAATTTGTTGGTAGCTTCGAGAACTCAAATTTTGGCCAACAAAAAAAAGTTAACTTTTATAGTAATCGGTTCTTTAAGTGTAATGCATGTTATTTCGTGGGAAGTGGCGGTATTCCATACCCCCGGGAACGTGAGATTGTCGGCTTGCAGGGTTTCGTACCTCCTAATGTCTGCATCTGCGGGGTATCACCCCAGCCGGATAATATTCTTCTAAGCCCTTGACGTATCTCGCGGCATGGGTGGTAGTACCCTGCACGTAAGGGTAAATGAATCTATGTGTAAGAAGAGAGGGAAGGACAAAGAAGAGGTAGGAAAGAACACGCGTGGTGCATGACCCATTTATTAAGATACGCTCCAGGCATTTGTCTGGTTTTGATCGGAGAACCCACGGGTAGCTACCAATCAATGCAGCCGACCCATACAATCCTCCAGAGATTTGCTGTTCGGCCTGGCCACTATCCAGTTATACTTGGGTTTTTATTTCTTGGCGCGTGGGGTGTCTTCAGGATGGAATATCTCACTGTATTTTGCATCGTTTTCGATCGTACCGCTACGAGTCGCATGATCGCCAGCACTGCTCGATACAATCGCGATCATGCGACTCCTAGCGGCACGACTGAAAACGGCGCGAAACACCGTGAGATATTCCATCCTGAAGAAGAGAACCCACGCGCCAAGAAATAAAAACCCAAGTGTAGTGTAGAAATTCTGCCATCGAACTCGAACCGAAGGCCCTCCCGATCACAGACGCTTCCGTTCCAACAGCAGTTCCCCTGAGCTAACTCAGCTGATTCCAGAGCTCGGGCGCCGTACACAATCACCTGAGTTCAGTGTACTATTCATCTGAAGGCGGGAGCTCAGGAGCGCGTTACTTTCCACCGTCCACCTGCCGGTGGCGCTCCGCTTCGCTTCCGAAGCGCTTTGCCAGCAGCTCGCGACGGCGTGGCGACCCGCGCGGCGGTTCTGTAATCGTAGAGCTCAGGGCTGTCCAGCTTACAAGGACTTATGGGCCGCACATCAAATTCTAGTTAAGCCGTGGGCCGCACCGTCATTTAAGATGGTTGTTACCCTAACTACCGAGATTATACTGAAACATATATTATATACGACTTTTATTCGACATACTTAATAATTAATGGACATACAACGAGAAAATCAATAAATCAATCAATACAAATTAGATGCATTGTGGAATTGTATTGTATTCGGTTGGTATAATAAAATGTTTCAAATCAGACGCGGGCCGCATGCGTCACGCGGGACGCCAGTTGGACAAGCCTGGTATAGCAGTCCGCGGGCAGCGAAACGCGATCGGGTCCTCGCCTCCGCCTCCACCCGGCGCGGCGCGGTGCGGCGCGTCCTCGCGAGGCGCTGCCAAGTCCTCGAGCGGAATGCACCGGCGTGGCGTCGCCGGGCGTCGCGCGCGGCGGTGACGTCGGACGCCGCGCGGAGCGACGCCGCCGCAGCACTAGGAAGTCACCGCGCGCGGTGTGCCGAGCACGCCAAGTCGGCGGGACAAGTACAACGCGCTTCGCGACTCGACCGATCTCCGGTTTGGGGTCGACGTCGTTTTCCACCGTTAAAGGAGCTGCTTCGATTTCCGGAAGGGATGCGAATTGATTGAACGATTGGTGACTCTGGGCGCGTCAACTGCTAAGGCCGCGAGTCCCGTAAGAGTAGTGCATGTTTCCCCCCACTTGCAGGCAGTATATTATCACAAATGTCGCGAGACACGTAGAGGGATTACGACATTCGATGTCGGGGATCTGCCCCGGCTGGATGGTGAGAACTAATGCAACAAGAAGTATTGCATCTATTTTCGAAAAACATGGAACAGATGAGGAAATGTAGAAAAAACAACAGAATGCCGGACACATGTCACATAGCGAGAAAACCACAATAAGATATATGGTCATATGTAAACTTCAGTCTATGCCTACGTACTAATTAAGTTATATTTAGACCTGGAATAGTAAATAATTTTTCCAGCCAATTTAGTGAAACGTGGATAATCATCCACATTATCTCCCAGCCTCTTCATCATGATGTTCATACCTAATATTTTTAATTTATTTAAGACCAAATATCGGAGAATACGTACTAAAAAACTAGGAACTGAATGTTGGTTTACATTGTGGTATACACATTAGTTTCTAATAATTTTGCCTTGCACTTCACATTAATATAAACCAATGGATACCTCACATAAAGTTGGAGCTCACAACCTTCAGGCAGTTTGATTGTCCTTGAACTACTTGCGCCATTTGAGCCAGCAAATTAGAGATATATCTCTGGGATGTCAGTCAGTGCCATTCCTCAGCTTAGCAGAGAGGGACATTTTCTAAGCAGGTGACCACTTGCATATCCACGTCTTGTAATAGGTGGATCCACATCTACATGCCAGAGGGTTCTGGAGAAGAAGATGAGAAATGATTGATGGTTCATATAGAATATGATACTGCAAGTGGTGATATGAGAAGACATTCTCATCACAACCATGTGAGTGAAAATATCATGCCTTCCGTGGGATTTGACCCCGCAGCTTCTGCTTCACGTACTTTAACTGTTCACCGCAATTTAACACATTTCTCAAAATTTGGCTCTTTGAGATGACAATTTCACCAACAAATAAGAATCTTCCGCCGAATTCTCACAACTACAAGTATCAAATAAGTTAACTGAAAATTTGTTAAAATGACGGAAATTTGTCATACTTTATTAGCTTGTAATGGAAAGTTTGCAATAGTCTTTTTCTTTCCTGAAAAATTGCAATTTTTATAGATTTGTGTTGTTAAAATTTAGCCATTGATATTGTAATGGTGTGATCTCTGAGTGTCAGTCGCTGCATCACTAACGGTTCGAACTTCCAGTTCGCTGTTTGAAGCAAGCGAGGTGTCACTCGTTCTCAAGGAAGGGAACTGGACGTTCATTAAGTAACCCTTGAATCAAATGTTCAAAACTCAAATTGATAAGTGCCAAAAACCTACTTTTAAAACTCTTTGAGGCGTCGGAGATGCTAGTTTGGAATTCTGAAGTCAGCTAGTTTGGAATTCTTTTCTGGAACTGTAGAAAGTACAAGAATGCGAAAACACTCAAGTAAAATAATTTTTTACCTCATGGTTCCTCATTCTTTTAGTTTCAATCTCTCTACTTCCAATCGCATTTTTATCACGTAAACATTTTCATCTACCCTTTTTTAAGTTGCAGTTTGCAACGCACAGAAACAATTTTGAATTGAAGATGTTTTAGTCCGACATACAACGCAGGCTATCTGTTTGCGCAAATGTCCGTATATTACACAGAGTAGCGTATACCAATCGGGTAAATAAAATAAATAAATAAAATAAATAAATATAGCAATCGGCAGCAATCTCTCAAAAACACTGTACCACTTTTCAGCATCTCCGCTTGCGCAGCTCAAACTGCGCATGCGCAGAAGCTTGAGATTGTTATCAAATGTTGCATAAATTCTAAAGTGGTAGTAGCAAAGAAGGTGACAATAACGTGTTGATGTTCACACATCACTTCCAAACTTAGGAGCCAGAATAGTTCATTATGAAACGATGATGTAATGATGGGTATTAATACACGAGTATCGTAATCTTCACTCGAGTGTATTAACACTCATTACATCGAGTTTCATATTGTAATTTTTCTACGACTTTTATAAGTTAAACTTTTGCTTTGAATCGTTTCGCAGCATGCAGGATAGTTGACACGCAGGATTCAGTCAAGGCCACCTACCCTCGCAAGCTGCCGTAGGTGGCTGTGGCTACCAGTCTACCGGAGCTAGCTAAATCAAAGAGAAATTACGATCCAATTTATTTTCAATAATATTCCACGAAAAATACTAATAATACAAGTAATTAAAACTGAAAAGCATGATATAATTTCACATGTAATATTGATGTACAAAACATTTTATAGAACGATTTTCAATGATTAATTGTCAATACTTGGTTTGTAAACTTCTCTGTGATTGGTCAATAACCTGTATCATAATGAAATCTCTATCGAAATGATAGATAGATTTATTTAAACTGCAATTGGGTATAACCCGGTGGCAGATAATTATAAAAACAAAGAAATACACCGTCTCTCAGTAACATAGAACACTAATACTAAAATAATAATAATAATAATAATAATAATAATAATAATAATAATAACTGTAAAATTATAAAAATAATGGTAAAACAATGATAATAATATAAAAACTGACTGACTCATTAAACATTAAATTACATTCAGAGAGAAAAAAACTTCTATACTCTAACTCCGCACTGAATGTTTATACAATTAGGATCACACTGCACTTCACTGTACTTCACTTCACTAAGACCTGAAAATATTTCCTTCTTTATTTCTCTGCTATACATTGCATGACACTTCACTTCACAATAGAACACATATACATCGCTATATAACCCACTATTCTCCCTAATTTACTTAATAATACCCTAAATTAATTTCCTAAACTGTTGAACGCTTTGAGGAAAGGGTTCAAAGGTTTTTGTAGGCAATCTATTCCATTCCGTAATCGTTTGATTTGTAAAAGAAAATTTCCCGACATCCGTTCTCTGCTGTCTTAAATTTATTTAGCGCCTGTGATCCACTCGACTGATGTATGTAGCAATACACAGCCGCCGATTAATTGCTTTCCAAGCTGGATGACCATTATAAGCTTTATACAGGCGCAGAGTCTTGCTACTGATCGTCTGTTTTTGAGTGAATCCCACCCTGCCATTTTCTTGTCCCTGAAAGTAAATTTAGCTGCCCTATGCTGAATCCTTTCCAAGTGTTTACACTGCATAATTTTGTGCGGATCCCAACAAATCGTCTCATATTCCATTATCGGACGAACAAGAGATAAATAAGCATTTTCCCTCGCGTTTGCCGTACTCTTTTTTTAGGATGCGCATTACAAAGTGAAGAGATCTCTAGGCTTTCCCTACAACAAGATCTACGTATTTTTTCCAATTTAATTTACTATCGAAATGAATTCCTAGGTACTTACACGAGGAAACTCTCGGAATAAAGTCATTATTTAAACGGTAATTTGTTTCACTGTAATTATGCCAAAAGTGATGGATTTACTTTTAGAGCTATTTATAGACATTCCATTATTTTCCGCCCAGTAATATAACGCATCAAGATCCCATTGCAGCATTTCTTAATCTCTTTTCGAATTAATACTAAGTTATATTATGCAATCGTCAAATAGCCGAACATTTGAGGTTAATTGCGCCGGCAGATCATTGACGAAAGCTAGAAATAGAAGGGAATGAGTGCCATTACGCAACGTATCGTAGCCATCAAATGACAGCTGGGATTCAATGAGAGTAGAAAACAGTGGATTTTCGCCCCCGCAGACGGCGCGCGCGCCGCACTGTGCGCGGCGGGGGGGAGCGGGGCGGGAGGGCAAGCGCTCGCGGGGCACGGCCGCGCGCTAACAGTTACTCTGGACGTGTTTACGCGCGGTGGGAAAAGGCCTTGAAAGCATCCTCAAGGACTATTTAAAACCGCAGCCACTTAGAATTTCAATGCTCTCGGTGGGTCGCCCGCTCGCGTCGCGCCGCGCCACCGCCACCCACCGCTCCGCGCCCCGCGCCCCGCGCCCCCCGCCCCGCGCCCCGCGCCGCGCCGGCCGTCCATTCAGAGCGCGCCGAGTTCGTTTCCCTTTCGCGCAGCGCCGGGCAGAGGGGGCGGGTGGGCGGACGGCGGGGGCGGGACGGGAAGGCGGGGCGCAGCGGGCGGAGAAGACGGGGAGGCGGACTGTTACGAAGCGGGATGCTCCGGATTGGGTTAGAGCGGGGAATCATGAAATTGGTGGGAAGATATAAGCAGAGCGGGAGAGATCGGGTGGGACGGGCGAGTGGTCGAGAGAGGGGAGAAGGGGGATGCAGAAGGGTAGGTGCGGCCGACTGGATCAGAGCTGGGTGAGATAGAGCGTATACAGGCGAGAAGGAGCGGTACTGGACGAGACGCAGCGGAGTGGAGGTGAGGGAGGAACGAGGCGGGACGGGGCGAGACGGGGCAAGGCGTGGCGAGGCGTGGCGAGACAAGGCGTGGCGAGGCGGGGCGGGGTGAGGCGAGGTGAGGCTAGGCTGGCAGGGAGAAGCGAGGCGAGGAGAGCGAGGCGGAACGAGGCGTGGCGAGACGGGACGAGGCTGGGCGGGGCGAAACGAGGCGGAGTGGGGCGGACAATGGCGGGCAGAGGCGGGGAGAGAAGAGCCAAGAACATGTAGGGTGTGACAGGGTGAACGGTGGAATAGAGGTTGGCGGGGGCGGAGAGCGGCCGAGCGGGAAGGAGCGAGGTGGAGCAGGGAGAGGGGGTAAGGAGGAGAGAGTGAAGTGGCGGAAGCGGTGGGAGGGTTGAGACGGATCGGCACGAGGGAAGGGAGGGGTGTGGTGTGGTATTGCGGGGTGAAGTGAGGTGGGATGCAGTGGAGCGGGGTGCAGTGGGGTGGGGCGGGGCAAGAGAGTGACAGGGCGGAAGCGGCGGGAGGGTCGTCGAGGGAAGGGGGCGTGGCGGGGCGTGGCGGGGCGGGCAGGGGTTGGAAGGCAGTCAAGGCAGTTGGCGGCGGCGCGGGCCTCGACCTTGCGGCGCGTGACGGAGCTCGCGGTGGACGCGCGCCCGCGGTTCCGGGTGCACCGTCGCGGCCCGCTGCGCCGCCCCCGCCCCGCCCTCCCTCCCTCCCTAAGCCCCGCGCTCCACCTGTGCGGAGGCGGACCGCCCGCCCGCCCGCGCAGATAAGCGGCGCGCGGACGGCGGCCAACTGATTTGCTTTCTCTAGGCGAACGACCAACTTCTCCGCTTGCCTAGCGCAAAGCGAAGGCTGTTCAGTGTATAGTTTACGCCCAAGTCGTTCATTGAGAGACCTTTAATTTAAACTTATTAATATTTCCGAGCAAAGAATGTCGCGTCAGCCCTTCCGTCTTCAATTCTTAAAAATCTTTTAATCGGATTGATTAATTAAATTTCAGTAAATTTTCCTGCCTCGATGATGATTAATATTAACAATACTAATGATAAAGTACACAGAAATAGAAGATATCCTTGATAAATGCAGGATATACCACCAGTCATCAGAAACAGTAGATCATCTTATAACAGCATGTACAAATATGGCCAACACAGAGAATCTTCATCGTCATAATCTTACTATAAGCATTTTTCACCAGGCCTTAGCATTAAAACACGGACTTTTCTCAGACGAACAGACTTGCTCATATTATGAATATAAAGCTAGGCCTACAATGGAAAACAAACATTATAAACTGTAGAATGATATTCCAATTCACACAGATAAAAATATTGCCGCTAATAGACCCGACATTGTTTTGCACAGTTTGCAAGAAAAAAAAATGCATTCTTCATTGATGTCACTCATCCGGCTGATCACTATATTAACAAATCAGAATCTGAAAAATATATGAATACATTCCGCTTGCAACTGAATATAAACTCAATTCAGTGAAAATAATCCCAATAGTAATCACAGCCACTGGTTTGGTCAACAAAAATTTGAAGAGACATGGAAACTGTCGGCCTAGACTCTAGTATTCTAATTTCTAAAGCCTAAAAATCCATGATTCTGGAAACATGTAGAATTGTTCGCACTGTGTTAAATCGACACTAACTTTGGATGAGATATGCCTGAAGGGCCTCTCAATGTGTAAACACCAGAGAAACTCTGAGCAAAAGAACAACAAGAACATAATAATAATAATAATAATAATAATAATAATAATAATAACAACAATAATACCTGGCGATCAAAACGTTACCAAGGAGGTAGAGAAATGTGCCGAATGTGGGGAGTAAAGCATTGGTCGTCCCGATAGTTATCGGCGCTCTGGGATTTGTTCCGCAAAATTTGTGTAAGAATTTGTCTAAACTCCCAGGTCATTCAAAAGACTGGGAAGTGCAAGAAATCTCTTTATTTGGAACAGCCCACATTGTGCGCAAAATATTGTAGAGGCACCGATCATCCCTAGATCTACTCCTTAGGTGGCTGGTTACAACCTGGAGTAGATTTTGTTTTGAGCCGACTCATAACATCTTTAGTCGTGATGTAGTGGAATGATAATAATAATAATAATAATAATAATAATAATAATAATAATAATAAATCTGAAATGGACGGAGTAGCGGGCTCTCAAGGTGAAACAGTCGGAGTCCAGTTCTGTAAGGTCAAGAGATTAAAAGCAGAGCTTTTCAAAAATGTAATTGGGTTAAGAGACTAATAGCAAATGCTCATCGTGTAACAGTATCAATGAATCAATATAATATGTATTCAATGGCAGTCCATGTTTGGCAAAACTGAGAATTTACTACGTCGTATTAACAAAGCCAAAGTAATTACTCATTACGCACCTGCAATGAAATACCAATTTACAGAACAAAAGCAACTGTATTGATAATGTAAGCCTGCGTAAGTAATTAAGGCCTGGATTTTAATGACCTAAAAGTCAGCAAAATATGCAAACATTTATGATCTAAAACATAAATATAACCTTTCAAAATAAAATATGACGTTGTATTAGCTTATTTCAATTTTTTGTTGATTTTTTAATGTAAAATAAATAAAAAAATCTCTTGGGAACAAATTCTAAGAATAGTATTTCCTTTTTGTACTCTCTAAAACTAACTTCCACTAAAACACTAAACCAATCACTTCCAATAACTTCCAAAGAACGTTGCATTTCTAATCCACGATAGTTTCTCGTCAGTGATGAACGTACCTACACAATCATGAAATAAAACCTCAGATCTTCGTGTTCTTGGAGCGCATCACTGTCGGTCTCTTGAACCACACTGAGTGTTGAAACTAAATAGTGTGACAACGAGCATGACATCAATGTCCAAAGCCGTCTTTGTCGGAATCGAGAGCATTTTGTCGACACATGGCCAACATTCTAACAGCGAACCGTCTAGTTCTACGCAGCTTGTCTAGGTTTCTTCATTCTTTTTCTTAGTTTCATTTTCATATCAAACATTTGTAGTGTAATTTTTTAGTACATTTCTGGCAATATCAACTGAAACAGTCGTACGAGAAACATCTTTTTATTCTTCTATCCTTAATAATATGACAAATGTAAATATTTATGACAAAATTTTCTAAACATATTAATTAAAGGCGTAAATATATTTTTATTTGCACAATAAAAATAAAACTGTTTTCATTTGGATTAGTGCATAGATAATTTTAAAAATTACAATTTCAGAAAAAATATATGACTTGCTATTTAAAAACCGTCCCAGGTAAACCTAGAGAAAATCTGCAGTAACAAGAAAAAACCCTTAGGACTACGCAGAAATCCATTTTACTAGGTAGAACGAATATCATCAGAAAATGTTTGGGTTTCATTTGAGATAGAACGAAGGATCAATGAAATGAAATCATCGTCTTAACTCATCAATATTGGAAGACAACACCGATTGTTTAGATTACAGGATGAAGATGAATTATAAGTTCTTTGCAGTAGCTCTGTAGATTTGTACACACAATTGCATCTTGGGAAGAAAATCTCCAATATTCTTTTCACTGTATTAAAACAATTATGACGCTGACGATATTATTAATAATAGTAATAATAACAAATATTTGTTTATTGAGAGACTGGGCTCGATAAGCACGTGCTGCTACCTATAACTGACATCATAAAAATAATAGAATTGTCCCTGGTTTAAATTTGAGCAACACTTATGATAAATAATTTATCGCTCTGAAGGCAATTTATTGAATAGGAGCATGAATTCAAATAGAAATGGAAGCTTTAAGAGTAATTTTCTATTCAACAGAATGGCAATTATTGGAAGACCAGTGGAAGTCAGTGTTTATTTTTCTTTTCCCAATTATTTTACGAGCAAAAATTGCAAACCTGTTGCTGTAAATCTATCGTTGTAACCACTCCGCACCACTGTTACAGTGGCTATTGATTCATTTTGATTCTTTTAAGTTGATTTATTTATTTTTGTGTACTTGAAAATAATAACCTAAAGGCGAACAATGCCTTGTTGCGAAAATACTACTTGCATGAACCACTCCCCATATGAGCGGCCACAAAAAGGATAATTTTTCCGAGAAAGCTTTCTGTCAGTGACAGATGGTAAGCGAGAACCATGACTTCAATAGAATGTACGTACAAGTGACAAAGATCGTGGAGGGTAGAGCGTTGGTTCACAGTACTCACATTCACATAATTAAGACGATTCATTGTATCGTTTTCAAAGTAACAATTCTGACAATGAAATAAAACTGCAGAACAATATGTGCATTGTAAGTTTGCAAATAATCTCAATTACTCCTTCCAAATAATATATTTTTGAACTCATTTATTGATGCTAAATATAACTCGAATACTTCAATTAATGAGAACAAAAATTTACAAACCTGTACGGTTATTTGTCACAACACTTATCTCTCGAACGCTCAAATTCATTTTTCTGACGATGTGTTGATGGTTTTTCTATTTTAATCATTTGACTGATTAGTGATTCCGGGCGCGTCAACTGCCAAAGTCATTCTCGTAAGTGTAGTGCCTGTTTATATCAAGGGAGGTGGCGATAAACTTCCTCCTCTGGATGGCGAGATTCGGTGTCAACCTACACGTCGCCTTGCAGCACTCCCGGTGAGAGGCACTGCAGTGACATCAATTGATATCTTGAGCCACCTATGCGGGTTTATTCATTTGAAAACGTGGAACTAACTATTACTTGTTTCCTAAGTCACTCTAGGATCTTAATGAGCTAAATATGCATCACGCTAAGTAAAATTAATAACAATTAAAACAATTTATAATAAACGAATAAACAAATAATATAGTCTGACATTAAAGAACATTGTCAACATAAAAAAATATCAACAAATGCACGACGTTGGAGCAACTGTTTCATCTTAAGTTGCTATTTTCTAGAATGATGTCTCATTTCCTTCAAAACAGCACCATCATACACCTTAACCGAAGAGTCCAAACCTTGCCACTTAACTTTAAAACTTCCACCAAACGACTGGTTTTCATTTAAACTGTCCTAAACGAACGCGAGGAATAAAAAAGCCCTGCCGGCGCGCCGCGGCGCGGCGTCGTGTCTCCAAGAGGCCGGGAGTGAGTCGGCAGGTTGCTCCGCCCCTCTCGTTCCCTTTTTCACTGCCGGGCTCGCGGTCACCGTTTTGTTGGGCGTCACACTCCATCAGGGAAGAGAACGGCAATTTGAACGGCTGTTATCAGACGTTGTTAACTCGCACGGTGACACGACTCCGGCGCTCGACCGCACGCACAAGTGCCGGGTGGTAGGGTAGCGTCAGGCGGTATGGCCCACCTAAGGAAATATCGGTACGAAAATGGCAGGTAGGTAGTTATCTAAACATTTAATGAATTTTTACTTTCTTATATACTACTTATGCAGTACACAGAGATTCAGAAGCATTATGCAGTACAGAGTAAAACTTCATCAAAAACGGCGATTATGTGATAGAAAAACCCGTTTTGTGGCTTACAATACAGAAAATGTGGGCAATTCTCGTTCCAATATGTAATAAATAACTTCCTCTAACACGTGTGGGCAGAATTCATATTTTGGGGGTTCTTGACACCGAAAACCAAACATGTGACAAAACATGTCTGTCCCTTTATCTTTGAATAACACTAGCGTCAACAGTGCATCAACCTGATGTCACTGCAGTCCCTCTGACCGGGAGGTCCTAGGTTCGAGTCCCGACGGTGGCAGGATTTTCGACACTAGCTTGTCAGCTAGGTCGAATTCAGTCGCTGTCTGGAGGAGAATTCTAGCGGCCGGCTGCTCTGATCGGTAGTTTTCCGTGGTTTCTCCGATCACCACCAGGCGAATGCCGGAGCAGTACCCTAACAAACGGGCCACGGACCGCGCGCGATCTTTCCTTCCTCATCCTTGTCCTATCCTCTCCCTCTTACACACACACTTACACTAACATGCACTACACTACCACACATACCGGGAGACCGGTCGGGAGATTACAACTTGTCCCGGCTGGGGCGGTGCCCCGCTGGTGGGAGATACTTGGTTGAGGGGAAAACCCCGCTAGTCGACGGTAGGTCGGCGCCAGATCTCGCCATCCAGCGGGGAAAAGATCATCGCCACCTCCCGGGGGAAAACACGCACTACACTTACGGGACTAATGACCTCAGCAGTTGACGCGCCCGGAAACACGAATCAATCAATCAATCAACTAGCGTCAAAATCGTAAATAGATTTTTCACCAAACTTTATATGAGGCGGTTAGAACCAAAGGGGTGTAAGTGACAAAAGTGAGAAATATAAGGTATCTCACTCACTTTGAAGCATGAAGTGGGTTGTGTTTGGAGGCAAAAGCATGTAAGAGTATTCATTGATTTGGGCTGCGTTTTAATGGTGTTTCTGAAAACTACTTAACAAAACGTCGAAAGCATTTGGTGGCTAAGGGATACAAGTGCAGTTGCACCTCTTTAGCGCGAAGGAGCTTCACAATTTACGTGACGTGTCTTTAGCTATATTACTTAAAGTGGTATTTTTATACATTTACAATGGAAGTTAGTGATGAGTTTGACTAAGAGGAAAATAGTAAACAAACAAGAAGCAGAAGTACTGATACAGAAGTAATATTACTTCATTTTGTACCCGAAAGAATCTGATTCTGAATGTAACCTTTCTCTTTTCCGGTCATGTATTATATGACTGTTCATGTTATCAAATGCTAAATGAGAAATTCTTCTTCTTCTTGAAGTGCCGTCTCCATTACTGGAGGTTGGCGACCACTTCCCCGAGCTTTTCTCTGTCTTGTGCCACATGGAACAACTCAGAAGCACTCGAGATACCTGTCCATTTTCGGATGTTTGCCAACCAGGACATCTTCTTTCTGACGACTCCCCTTCTACCCTGAACTTTCCCCATCATTATTAGTTGTAATAGTTCATATTTGGGGTTTCTAAGTAAATGATCAAGATACAATGTTTTTCTAATTTTAATCATTTTTAATATCTCTCGGCATATACCATTTTTCTCTAGTATGTAATCATTACGAACTTTGTCAGTCCAGGGGATTCTCAACAAAATGAGAAATTAATTTTACATGTAGCTTCAGCAGATGGTACTGATAAGGAGACATGTAAGAGATAGAAGTAAAATAAATAAGGAATATCATTTGCGACAAGCAGAGAAAGCCAGAACAGCGAAAAGTAATGCTAAACAACTGGCAAAAGAGAACCCTACAAGAGTTAAAGCTATATGTATTCATTTGCAAAAAACATTGCCTACACCTATGTTAACAAGTAGTACAGTCTATTACCTTCGACAGTTATGGACGTACAATTTCACGACCTTGCTAACGACAGTTCTACAATGTATATGTGGCTTGAAGGAGAGGCCTCAAGAGGATCTCAAGAATTTGGGTCTTGTTTAGTTACGTGTGTATAGCAACGTCCTGCTTCTACAAATCATCTAGTCGCTTTTAGTGATAATGCTGCGGACAAAAAATAAAAATATCTGTTCTGGATGTTCTTATTACAAAATACATCTCTACAAACTGTGGATAACAAGTTCCTGGTTTCTGGGCAAATCTATATGGAATGTGATCAAGACTTCGGCCAAATTGAAAAGGCTGAGAAATATCAACAGTATGTGTTTATACCACATGACTGGGTTAAGCTTGTGACAAGTTCCAGCCGAACGTAAGTGCCAAACGTATGTCAACAGATGATTTTGTATCAACACAATCTGTGAATGATCTTGTCAAAGACAACGTTACAGGGACGCGCTATATTCAATGGTTTCATCTAGGAAAGGATCATCCATATACACTGTATTAGGAGAATACTCTAAACCGGGCCTGTCCAAAAGTGTGCTCCGGAGCAATTTTGCTCCGCCCGTGCTCCACGCAGCGCACCGGCGCAAATTAGTCACCAGGGGAGGGGGGCATCCCTTCAGTCCGTGCGACAAGGTGACCTCAAGGACACAACAACGGGTGTCGATATTTTTCGAGCCGTCGAGGATGCTTTGGAAGAAGTGGGTTTACCGTGGGAACGGCTGTGTTCTGTAACAACTGACGGTGCACCGCCTATGTGTGGAGTGCACATTGGATTTGTTACGTTAGTAAAAACAAAACTGTTGGAGTTTGGCAAAGAACTCATTAGCTGCGTGCATTGTATTATACACCAGGAAGCACTTTGTGCAAAAGCGGCGAATATTAGCAATGTTGCTAAAGACGTTATCCGCATTGTAAATTTTCTCCGTGCTCATGGTCTTAACCACCGTCAATTCAAATAATTATTGATAGACATAAACGCTGAATTTTCGGATATTCCGTATCATTGTGCAGTGAGATGGTTGAGTCGTGGAGCTGTTTTGAAGAGGTTTTTTGCATTAAAGGGGGCAAAACAATTGTTTTTGGATTTTAAAGAAAAACCTGATGAATGTAAACTGCTAGCCGACCCAAAGTGGGTGGCAGCATTAGGGTCTCTTGCTGACACTACCTGCCATATAAATGACCTTAATATATCAATGCAAGGCAAGAACTGTCTCATTACAGATTTATTTGATAAAATAAAAGCCTTTGAATTAAAGCTTTCCCTGTGGGAAGGTCAATTAAGGAATAGGAATGCAGCACACTTTTTATGTCTTCAGACTGTGGAAGAAGGTTTCGATGAATATGTCACTGTTATTCAAGACTTGAAAGAAAACTTTTCTAACCGCTTCAAGAACTTAAAGAGAACAAGAACAGTTGTTTATATTGTTTGCGACACCATTTTCCATTTCGGCAGAGACTGTTCCGGAACATTTGCAATTGGAGTTGATTGACTTGCAATGTCACAGGAGACAGAAAGATAAATTTTGGACGGTGAACTCTTTGCTAGAGTTTTACGAAAATTTTCCACAACAAGAGTTCCCAAAACTGCATATGCAAGCAGCGAAAGTAATTTCTATGTTTGGATCCACGTATGTATGTGAGAGCTTCTTTTTTGTTATGCAGTTAACCAAATCGAAGTTTCGAGGATGTTTGAGCGACGAGAGTCTTCGCAATTCCTTGCGTTTGATGGGGACAAGGAATGTTGTGCCCCGCATCGAGCGAATTGTAAACAATAAAAAAGCAAATAAAATGGTTACTATTAAATTGCTTTTGTTTGCTTTAACTAAACCTACTTATCCAGGAAATCCCGTTTTCCTCAATTATATGTTTCAAACTAGAAAATAAAAAAGAAACTTATTCCGTGGAATAAAATTAAATTAAAATCCCCTTTGATTTTACATGAACTGCATTAAAACATTGTCGCATTTCATCCGATTGAAACGATCCAGTAAATGACTCGCTCGGCGAGGAAAGTTGCGCTGTAGGGCTGAGTAACTGGCAGTCGGGGACGGCCGTCGGGCTGTGGCGGAAACAGCCGAACTGAAGTGCGCTTCGTCGTCAGTCGGTGCGAACTTGGTGCTGCGGAGCGCAGGCGGAGCAGAAATCGTGGACAGGCCTGCCAAACACATACAGTTTGAATCAGTCGACCTCAGGAAAACCAAGAAAGGACGACCACGTTCATTCACACATTTACAGTTACTGTATGAATCATCGCTTGCAATAACAACTGCAAAATATAAGAATATACAGCAGTTGCTTCAGTTTATACCTCCTGTCCACCATCAGTTTTACAGGGGTCTAAAACACACAATCCAGAAACAAAGTGCTTCAAGATGCCATTGAAGAGCCCACTACAGATAGTTGCGAAGACACAACATGGGAGTCAGAATGAATTACCACTTGTGAAATTATTATTATTATTATTATTATTATTATTATTATATTATTATTATTATTATTATTATTATTTATTGTCATACTGGTTCTGAATGTAAAAAGGTATTTTCAGTTCACTTCCAATCTAATAAGCTCATTTAAAAACGGATGTAAGTGACACATTTGATGGCAAATGGGTGTAAGTACACGTAAGCATTTTGGAAAAAGATCCTATTTCAATATGTATTAAACAAAATCCATAGAAATTGTACATATAAGTTCGTTAATAACTAACAGAAAGAATAATTACTTTAGAAATGCTTCTAGAACACTTCAGAATTTTTATTTCGATCCAAACTTCAAGGCTCATTAACTCTAAACTACGTTTTTGTCACTTACACCCCTTTGGTTCTAACCGCCTCATATACTTTTACTGACATGGCTGATATCGTGACCTCTTGAAAATGAAAACGATATTTTAATTTTGTAGGGTACTTCAAATGAGACCTCAAGGATATTTTCAAAATTTCCCCAAAAAGGCTTCAATTTGTTTCTTTAAAAATGTTTCTTGAATAAAATGAGTTTTTAAAAATGTAGCAGGTCCGATTTTCGTTGAACTCGCTGAAAAATTGCAAAAGTTATAAATAATTCGAGAAAAAAGTTCTGCTATACTATCATTAGTTTAAATTAGAATCAATTTTCTTACAACAAAAAATTAAAAAGTGTTTTTACTACAATGGAAATTCGAAAGTTAAACACTACTTTCCGCGTAATTCGAAATAAATAAATAAAAATACGTAAAAAAGAGTATCACACCTTTGGAAACGTTTTACAAATAGGAACTTGATACCTAAACCATTTGATTTGATATTAAGAATCCATTGACAGTGAATTCGGCATACACAACGTACAGAGAAAGTCATTTAATAAACTAAATAATTGCTCCTGATACATACTCCGAGAAAGAATGAGATTGAAAGTAAGAGAAGCCGATAAATTTTTCATGACTGATTTTTAATAAATATGTATCCGAATATGGAAGCAAGAGGATAAATTGAAAACGTGAACATTAAAACATCGAAGGAAAGTAAGCAGGAAACATTTTTTTGCAAGGAACAGGGAACTGACAATGAAAATAATATTTTTTATCTATTAGTGTGAAATGAAGCTAATTTTATGACAAAAATCATGGCTGTGACACGGGTTATACGTGCATCAAAGCCGGCTCGCAATGGGATATTGACACCGCCTCTCTCAAAAGAGCCCCAACTATGGCTCCATGTTCATCTACAGTCATGCTACTTTCCCAGATTGTCATTTATGTTTACTATTGAAGCGCTTATGTTGCCTTCTCCGATGGTATCAAAGCAAGGAAACGCAGCAAGAAAAACTATAATAAGCAGAAAAAAGGTTTGTACGTCTGGTGCGAAACAAGCACATAACACTTTCAACCCTTCAGCTAAACGTCAAGCGTTTTGTTTTATTGCCCCTTAGCAAAATGAAAATTTTTGACTTTTTTTATTGTCGACAATCAAAGGAACTTTTTGTTTCCAAGCAAGCCCGGCGACGGAAATATACGAAACATCAACGTAGGAAGAGTTACATATACAGTAAAGCACTATACGCACTCAATAAAACACACGAGCCATCCAGTTGACTGTGTTTGATGGCACTGCAAGGCCCAAGAAAATGAATATAGGAGACACACAGGCTTATGGCTTTAACCTTTGTAACCTACAAGGTTAATCCGTCTCCGGTCGTGAACAGCCGAGTTGGCGGGCGTTGTCGGCACTACACCCACGCCTGCCGCCTCCGCCGCCGCCGCCGCCCCGCCCCTACCCCCTCCACTCCCCCGTGCAGCCGCCAGCGCGCCGGGCGCTCCCCGCCCTATGATGAACGTCGCCCTGCCACGCGAGAGACAATGCGCCGTAAAGCAGGTCTAAATTATACGCAGAAACCTGGAAACAAACACGGCGCGTACATAACAGCAAGTGTCGTTGGGTATTTGTGGAGGCCGAGCGCCGCGAGGCGATTAATAACCTATTAGTGGCGGCGCCGCGCAGCAGGGCGCGCTGCCCGAGGGCTTGCGCGAGGGCTGCGCGGCAGAGGCCACGCACTGCCAAGGGCGCAAGTTGATTCATTGTTAGCGATTCCAGGTACGTCAACTAATCGGGGTCGTTAGTCCCGTAAGTGTAGTGCATCCTTTTTCGTCGGAAAGTGACGGTGATCTTCCCCCGCTGGGTGGAGAGATCCGACGCCGACCTACCGTCGAGCGGGGTTTTCCCCCAACCAGATATCTCCCACCAGCGGGGAACCGCCCCAGCCGGGACAATCTCTAAACTCCCGACCGGTCTCCCGGCACGTCTGTAGTGCATGTTAGTGTGTGTAAGGGGTGAGGACAGGACAAGGAAGAGGAAGGAAAGATCGCGCGCGGTCCGTGGCCCGTTTGTTAGGTACTGCTCTGGCATTCGCCTGGTGTTGATAGGAGAAACCACGGAGAACTACCGATCAAAGCAGCCGGCCGCTAGGATTCTCCTCCAGACAGCGACTGAATTCGACCTAGCTATATGGCTAGTGTCGATAATCCTGATTAATATAATTGACACATTTCTATTTAAAACATTTATATTACATATCATCCTGCCAACGTCAGGACTCGAACCTAGGACCTTTCGGTCAGAGGCACTGCAGTGACATCAGTTGATACCCTGAGCCAACAGTGCCGGTCCCGAAAACGAAGAATGTATACCCCCGTAATCTCTATTGCTAATTTCCAATGCGTGCAGAAACAGAAAACTATTTAAACACTGGCTTCGCGAGAGGTGTCTTACGTTTATTAGGTATCTAAGAACTCTGAAAAAAAAATATTTTGCCTAAAAATTTCAATATTGCATTGTCTATTCTCATATTGCGCATTTCTACTGAATTCGCATAATCAGTGCGAATATGACACAGATGACATCATGCAACAGCAAGGCTTTGAGGAAGAGCCGGCTGTCATTAAATATTTGCTATTCATTTGTTGTGTTATGAAAGCGCAACATTTTTACAGTGTTGGTAAGTAAAGAACTGTTGTGCTGTGTACGTAATTGAAGTAATCGTGAGGACTGTTTTTGTTAAAATAGTTAATTTATTGTAGTATTACACGAGAGTGTTCTATTTGTCATTCTTAAGCAGTGTGCCTGCTACTTTTCGTAAAATAATTTTGTCTGCTTTTGTTCAGCAGCAGTTATGCTGCTGCAGATCACCGGTTATACAAATTCTCGGATAATAGGTCAAGTTAACAGGAAAAATCTTTCTCTACGACTACACCGGAATGTATACATTTCTTACACGTTATCGAATGCAGTAATGATAACAATTCCACAAGCCGTGCGAGAATATTATTCTCGCACGGCTGTCGACCGATCACATTCGTCTTAGTACATTATACCACGACAGAGGGTTCTCGCAGTCGCCTACAGAGGCGCTACGTGCTCTGCTGCGGCTGGTCGCTACTGTTGTAAGACAGGTCAGCCACAAAACAGTACGCAAGTTGTTGTGGTTGTTGAGTCTAAGGCGTTCAATGAATATTTGTAAAATATCAATTTCAAAGTCGTAGAAAAAGTATAGTCTTCTACTCGCGTAGAATGGCTATTATTGACTTGTTGAAATTCCGACACTCGCTCCCTACGTCGATCGCGTCGTAAACATCAATTCGTGAATAATAGCTAGCATTTTACGCTCGTTCAAGAATATACTAACTCTTGTAGATGGGCTAGATGGAAATACACATTAAAACTAATCTACAAATGAATATATTAAAAAACAAAACATATAATACAAGCATGAGCATAATACAAGTCAAAGATCTGTCCATTTTAAGTTCTCTTAAACTGACGATGGTTCAGTGCTACAAATCACAATGGGTTCTGGAGTTGCATTTCAACTCGGAAGCATTTTACTTTTTCTGATGAAGTCACTATCCATGCAAAATGACTGTGCAATTGCTTAGCGAGGATTGAAAACTGTTTATTGGAGTATTAAAGAAAAACAACAACAGAAATTGAGGTTTGATATTTTGATTGATAATCACAACATATTTAACTGATCACTACTGTGAAAAGTACAAGTCTTTATCAAAAGATTACGTCAATTTCAAGAAAAAAAACGTAAATATTCATTTCTTTAAGATACTAGAAGAAACGTAAAATACGTTCCTTAATATATTTATTTTCGATACCAATATAAAGAAAGAACGCATAATATAGTATGAGAAATGACGGAAATATGCGTGTTCGTATGAAGGATAATCAGCATTTAAGCTGCATTAAGTTTAGAGACCACCTCATCCCCAACTACTTTTAAGAGTTGTAAGCGGCATTGTAAGCCTCTGTCGGTGGCTCGTTGGTTAGCGTGCTCGCTTTCCACAGAACATTACCGGGTTCGATTCCCGGCCGAAGTAAATTCTACTTGTGCTTTCCTTACGAATGTCCCAGTATGAATTACTGTGTGACGATGAAAAAGCCCACCCTAAGATTATGAACATCAGTGTATACGATGAAGGGATGTCTCCGTGCTAACCACATGAACCCCATATCCCGTGGCCAAGAGGCCGGGTCACCGCTGGTCGTTGGCCACGGCCCGTAGCTGGCTGTCGAACCAAAGAACAGAAACAAGCAACATTGTATCTCGATGACTATTTCACTTATGAAATTAAAACCAATAGTGTTTAACAATACATACAAAAATGCCCCAATCAGGGTGGTGTATCTCAAAAGGTTTTTTTCTATCCGGTTTTTCTTACCGCTTCACCCTACTGGCCAATTATAAACTGTGACTCATCTATTTTAGGCGATATACATCGATCACTATGCCAATGTCCGATAAACCGCGTATGCACTATACCATAACCTAGTTTGATTTTAACATAGCTTCCAGTTATTTTCAATATTCGGCGCATTTTTGAACTTTGTTGGACATAATTTCACTCGTGGAATGGTCCCATTAAATACCACTCGTACTTTGGAAATTCTCATATAAACCCGGTCGGAGATTTATCGACAATTTACAAACCACTCGTGGTATTACCTATGATAAAGTAAGAAACGCCAACGTCATCTCCTCTGAGAAGTCTGAGCCCTCGCAGTTTGTCCCCGCGGACTCGCCTTGGCGCCCAGTGTCGCGCGTCGCGGGACTTCATGACGCGGCGTCCTCGTCACCCGGGCGAGGCGAGGCGAGGCGGGCGGCGCTGCGCTGAGATACGTCGTGTTACCTTTTTAATTAAACCAAACAGCCGGGGGCGGCGGCGACACGCGGCCCGGGCCGCGCGCATAAGTCAGTGGCCGCCCGCGGGACGCCGCCGCACGCGGGGACCCCCGCGGAGCAGCGCTGCGCCCGCTGCCGTGCGCACATAGCCTTCCTTCGCGGCCGATTCTTTTCAGCCTCCACCCTCCCGCAAAGGCCTACGATGCTTTCAACAGGGCCGGAGTCAGGTACGCCAATCCGCGCCCGCATGACCTTCTTACCGGCAGAGATCGCTCAGGGCATGAACTAATGTTACTGTAGACCGGGAGGTCTTAGGTTCAAGCCCCGACAAGCTTGTCACCTAGGTCGAATTCGGACTCTGTCTGGAGGAGAATTCTAGCGGCCGGTTGCTCTGATCGGTAGCTTTCCGTGGTTTCTCCGATCAACATCAGGCAAATGCCGGAGCAGTACCCTCACAAACACGGACCGCGCGCAATCTTATCTTTCTCTTCCTTGTTCTATCCTCATTTCTTACTAACGCACATCTACACTTACACGCACTACACTGTCACACATGCTGGGAGACCAATCAGGGGCTTAAAGCTTGTTCCGGTTGGGCCGTGTCCCGCTGGTGGGAGATACCCGGTGGAGGGCAAACCCCGCGAGCCAAAGTAATTCTGCACTAACACTATTCTCGCCAGCCAATGGGGAAGGTGCTGAGATGGAGATGTAACTGAATGAAGTCGTCGACGGCGTCACCCGATATTGTTGTGCTCTCCCGGCGCACTGGACAGTTGAAAGGGGTTACTCGGTACATGATTTTCTTGATATGTATGGTGGTCAGTTAATTTTACGAAGTATGTATTGTATGAGAATAAACTCCTGTTCTTGATAAATGTTATTACGATATAATCCTTCATTAATACTAAATAACAGAAAGACCACCGCAACACCCCAGCCCCGCGACAAAAACCTGCCCTACACTTACGAGAATAACGACCTTAGCAGTTGACGCGCCCGGAATTACTCATCAATCAACCGTCCCAACCTGCGCGTTAAGGATTTCCTTTGAACTGGCAACACCATCTGACTCGCGCCGCGGACGCGCGCGGGTTCGAGTCTCAGCGGCCCCGCCCACCGCCGTGGGACTGTGTTGCCCTTGGCGCGGCCGGTGGGGCGGGGCGGGAATGGCGCGCGGGTACTCAGCGGTATCTCGGTAATACGTACGGGGGAAGTTATTCGGCTTTCTCGCCCAGACTGCGCACGCGCTCCGGGGTCTTTACGTAAAGCGAGGCTTGTAACGCGGTCGAGCCATCGTGGGCTTTAGCTGTTGGAGATAATCGCCTGTCGATGATCGGTAAAAGTGCGCGTGAATATTACGGGAAAGCTGGATTTGGACGTGAGCCGATTTCCCACTTCGTGAATATCCTTTACTTTACGCGCTACATTATGTACTAAATTAAGCGATAATATCAAAAGGTCAGTAAACACTGAGAAGGAAAACGCAATTAAAATCAGCCCGATTTAACGGATATCGTTAACTTTCTTGAAACAGATAACCTCCAATGTAAGGGGAGTTGTTAATATTTTCAATTGCTTTACTGTTGTTTTCCACTTAAACATTTGAATCTATTGCCTTGAAAACGTTTTATTTCAAACTTTAGAAATTGAGATGTTATTTAAATTACTGTATGAGGCATAACAATACATTTCAATATTATTAATGTATTCGTAGTTAAACTTACATAAAGGGATAGAATACTATTTAATGGTACACCACTTTGAAATACAATGCCCTGATTCAAACATTTTATAATAATTTTTATTTAATTGATTTTTCAACTGATGATTAACACATTTTCTTTAAAAATCCGTCACCTTTTTTTTTAATTACGCTAGTCGCATTTTTTCAGTTTTTAATATTACGTAACGAACATTAGAGAAAAATACTGAAGAAAGTGGATGCAAAGACCTCGTAAGCCTGACAACAACCACCTAGACATCTGCGGGACTACTTAGAAATCTCGTATGTTCGTACGTTGCGTGTAAATTTAAATTAAATAACTCATTCGACAATTGCACACCTTTGAAGTATGCGCTGGAATTGAATTCCATTCGTGTCTTTTATAATTTTATAAAACATAGTGAGTTGAAAAAAAACGTAAATTCCCCAAACAATGGCGCTAAGGAAAAATAATACCTCTTTAAAAAGGGAAATCGCTCACAAAACAAAGATTATCGAGTAATAAGACCCCTATGTTGTCCGGCTAATACTGCGCAGCAGTACGCTCTGAGAAAGGCCACAATATATTGGCCGAAACATCAGCCACCAAATCGACGACGCGGCTCATCCCGGATAGCCTGGACAATATGAATTCCGGCCGCGGAAGCCTACGCAAGACCCCTATGTACATCACATTAATTGTATTCTACAATTTTAAACAATCGTTTGTAGATCGTAGCAGACTCACTTATAGGCGAAGAGCAAGTTAGGTTTAGAAAAAGGCGTTTGAACAGATGTTCTATCCATAATAAAAAAATAATCGAAGAAAAAAATGACATTAATTGCAAAACGAATTCGACATTCCTAGACCTAGAGAAGGGTTTCGATCATGTAAATAGAATATTGTTTTGGAGAATACCAGGGGATACTCAAATCACCTAATAGAAGCTATTACATGCCTATATACTGGAACCACAGTGTGCTAAGATATAAAAGGAAAACAAAATTTAACTCTTTATGCTACGCTCACGGTCAAGTTGTAAGATAACGAAGAGAATCTCTATAGTAGTACTGTAAATAATATTTTAAAAATATACAATTTTAACATTTCAGAAAACGAAAACTGGCTTTAAAAAAACAAATTTTCATTTAGAACGCAAAACGTGGTGTAAAACAAAATTTTAGAACAAGTGAAAACTTTTAAATATTTTGGTTATATTTAATATGAGAAATAAACTTACAGAATAAATAAAGTTATTTAATACCGTTGTCTCCTCAGTACTTATGTGCGGAAGTGAATGAAAAGTAATTTTGGGAAGAGATGAAAGTAGAATTCAGGCAGCAAAAATGAAATGTTAGCGAATTTATATGATACACTCTCACAGATAAAAAGAGGAATGTGGATGTAAGAAAAGTGCTGAATGTCACGCCTGTGTTGCAAAAAATATCAACTAATAAAAAGAAATTGTGCGAACATTAGCGAATAATGCCAAATGAGAGATCGCTAGATGATGCCAAATGAGAGATCGGCGCTAGCTCTTCAAAATATCCCACGAAAAAGGAGAGACGTAAGAAGCGAACTCCGGAACACGTTGAGAACTAATCCTCGTTGTTAGAAGAAGGCAATTCGTACATTTAATTTTTATAAAATTGTACCTAATTATATTATTGCAATCCTATAATAATTTTAATTATAATTATATTAACTATATTAAGCTAAACTACATTCAATCTGACTTTCTAATAACTTCAGTTATAATTAGCTCTCAGTACAAAACCGTTCTTTGGCACTCCCAAAAACTGTACCTCCTAAACAATCATTTGGCGGAAACTTCGCCGAGCAGTAGGGCAAATCACTCACAAAGCGTCTGACAATACGTAGCGAACGGCCGCGGGTTGGCGCTCGAGCTCCCGCCGAATGACGCCCGTAATTAAAATTTCCCGCTTTTTGCCGCTTGGAAAACGCCGCGCTGCGCATGCGCATTGGTCACACGCGCCGCGTGAAGGCGCGCCGCCTCCGTCGCGCGCACTGGGCCACGCGGGAGCTCCACAGGGTAAATACAAAAATAAAATGAATAGAAAAAATAGATTATTTAAATAATAACTGATTAATTGATTGTTAGTGATTCCGGGCGCGTCAACTACTGTATTGGTCCCGTAAGTATAGTGTATTTTTCGTTGGGAGGTTGCAGTTATCTTTCCCCGCTAGATGGCGAGATCCTGCGCCGACGTACCGTCGGCTAGCGGGGTTTTCGCCAACTAGGTATCTCCCTCCAGCGGGGCATCGCCACAACACAAGCTCTAAGCCTCCGACCGCTCTCCCGGCATGTGTAGTAGTGTAGTGCATGTTAGTGTAACGGTGCGCAAAGGGAGAGGATAGGACAAGGAAGAGGAAGGAAAGATTGCGCACGATCCGTGGCCCGTTTGTTATGCTACTGCTCCGGTATTCGCCTGGTGTTGATTGGAGAAACGACGGAAAACTACCAATCAGAGTAGCTGGCCGCTAGAACTCTTCTCCAAAGGACGACTGAATTCGACCTATCTGTGAAGCTAGTGTCGTAAATCTTACCGCCGTCGAAACTCGAACCTACCACTTCCCGGTCAGAGGGACTGCAGTGATATCAGTTGATACCCTGAGCCATTTCTCCCGGTTGGATAGCTCGACAGTGTAGATATAAAAATATATAAATAGAAAAAAGAAAATAAATACATTCTTTAAATAATAACTTTATCTACTATTTAAATTTTATTTCTGCCAAGAAACTTTAATTATTTTGAACATTTTATTGCACAGTTAATCTTTAAGTAGTCGCGCGGCGTGCAGAGTTGGCCACGCTGAATTTCATTACTTCTCTTTCCTGAAATTTCAAAACGCTTGCAAGGTCGATACCTATTTCCTCACCGCCGTTCTTGGTCTCCTGCCTGCGAATCAATACTTCATTGTTTTCACATTTGGGTAAATGCGGACCATCTCTTTTTCATTTGCGTGCAACAGGGCGTCGTACCCTATATGCTTGTATGTGTATGTCTGTATACTTCACTTGAAGTGTGAGAATATCATTCGTAACTTTCCTTGCGAAGAGAAGTAAGGCTGATTGTCCCGTGTCACACGTTTGTGGCGCGCACAATAATTTGACGCCTTAAAGTCACCTCACAGACAAATTGCAAACTCGTTCATGCCTCTAAAATTACCTCCGTTCGCTACTAAATAGCATTATGGCGACTGGTTATTCTTGTATCTCACAGCATCTATATAGTACTACAAAAGGAGAGTATTCAAAGTCATGGCTGAAATGGAGATCGCTAGATCTCCAACTGCAATCAGCATTGGTAAGTTGAAAAAGAAGACAAAGAAAGAACCAGAGAAAGAAGACGAAGAAAGAAACAGAAAAAGAAGACAAAGAAAGAAACAGAAAAAGAAGACGAAGAAAGAAACAGAAAAAGAAGACGAAGAAAGAAACAGAAAAAGAAGACGAAGAAAGAAACAGAAAAAGAAAAAGAAGACGAAGAAAGAAGCAGAAAAAGAAGACGAAGAAAGAAACAGAAACAGAAAAAGAAGACGAAGAAAGAAACAGAAACAGAAAAAGAAGACGAAGAAAGAAACAGAAACAGAAAAAGAAGACGAAGAAAGAAACAGAAAAAGAAGACGTGGTAGGAAAAGTTTGCTTCAAAATCAGAGAAAGTGTTTTGCGCGCTTTCGAGGTCATTCCGGTCCACTGTGCATCGTCACTGAAGTGGTATTGAATTAGCCGCTTACAAAACAGCATAAATAAGACGCAATGGTCCCCCGCGGCCAATGCGGTTGCCCACAACGTGGAGAATGCGGGAAGAGGACTCTATCGGGAATCCAGTCGTGGAGAAAGGCGGAACGGCTGCCTTAGTGTTCACGGGGTTCATGCAATGTCGCGAGTTTTTGTTCGCTTTGTGAGAAAATTTTATGCAGAAAGGAACGGTGCAAAATTCTTGCGTCCTCATTTAAAGGCTTGGCTGCAAGAATCCTTTGATCAATTAGTTTTAGAAAGTTATTGTCGGGATTTTTCTTATGGAATTAATTTTCTTCGCTCAAGTCGTGATAAAATTAAACGTGACAGAATAAATAACGTAATCAAAGTTTATAATGTTAGGTTTGCATGCGAAGATTATTTTCATTGTGCTTTGAAGTTCAGTGCAGTATAATAAACCTACGTTAATGGTGCAATGCAATCGCTCTTATAATATGTGTATGGTAATGTAAATAATTTCCGACGCGACAGGTATTAGGCGCATAGTTATTCATGTTATTCAGTTATTTGAAAGAAAGAATCTAAAGATAACGTCACGAATGATACTAGATTATGTATTTGACAGGAACATGAAAACTAGATCCGTGAGAATCCCATTTATATTTTATAAATTCCGCTAGTACATCGCAGTAAATTTAAAATGCTCGGTTTGATGTATATAGGCGGATATTGATAATTGAAGTAACAGCTTAAATGCTTACCAAGCAAAAATGTAAGAAAAACTCTCCTTCTTAATACATCTGAGGTGCATTTTATGATGCAGATTATACGGTTGAACTTTCTTGCAAATTTCATCTGGAGAGGAAATAGTGATTGATAATAATTACAGAACATGTGCACCATCCGATTTCAATTTAGTGGGAGAATTAAATTATCATGAAGCACTAGAGGTTACTGAGAGTTATCTTCTTGTAAAACGGAACGCATCTTAATTTATGGTAACGCAAGAATGAATTTGACATTGTATATAAACCAGAATTGACTACAGACTATATACTTTTTTGTGTTACAGTTCATTTGTAGGATGAATTAATAAGATTGCTAAGAATTCAGTAATAAACATTTTCTGAATGCTTCATATTACGTCCTTTATGGTTATATTTTTCAGCTCCAAGTGAATTCAGCTTCTTTCCATATTTTTGCTGAGTAGTTCGATTACAAACTGAAACTAAATTAAGAGCACGTGAAAATTGCACACATTGAAAAACAACAAAAAAAACAACGATCTCTGGAACCGTCTCCACCGGAAGAATTAAATTGGACAGAGACAGTTAATAGACAGACTTAATAACTTTTGAATGAATTGATGGTAATGGACATGCATAAGAAACGATTTTTCAGGTTTAAACGAAGCAAATAGTGAATGACATAGTGCTATTCTAATGAATGTAAAAGCAGTAGTGATAATTTATTTGTTAAGACTCCCTGTAAACTTTGATAAGATTTTATTCCTTAACTGACACTGAGTGTAGGATCATTAGGAGTAATAATAAGAAAAATTATATTATTATTATTATTAATATTATTATCATTATTATTATTATTATTATTATTAAGGAACACTAACTTATACAGGGAATAGCTTACTAGAATAGGTAGAAAATTACGATGAGTATTCCACTCGTGAAATTAAAACCAATAGAATTTAACCATATATATAAAATGCACCAATCAGGGCGTTGTATAAACAATATCGCTTTTTCTATCCGATTTTTGTTGCCGCTTCTCCCTACTGCCCAATAATAAGCTGCGACTCATCTATCTTGGAGGTGGTATGTATCGATCCCTTTGTTGACATTCAATAAACCGAGTATGTACATTAACATAACCTCTTTGATTTAAATAGAACTTTCAGTTATTTTCAATATTTGGCACACTTCGGAACTCTGTTGGACGTAATTTCATTTGGGCAATAGTCCCGTTAAATACCACTCGTGCTTTGGAAATTCTCAGATAAATCCCCTTTTCGCTTTGCGAATGGGGGATTTATCAACAATTTCCAAAGCACTCGTGGTAACGCTACGTACACTACGATACGTACTATACATATACGATACACTAATGATACGTACCCTACGATAATGAAGTGAAAACTCGTACGTGGTACAATGGTGTAGGGGTACGTGGTAGAGTGGTGCAATTGGCGAGTGCCAAGAAACCCTACCGCGAGCTTCCATTCTCCATGACAAATTCCGCGTGGATCGGCAGGCCGATGCCCAGGAGCAAGTGAGTGGTGTCGAGGCGGGGGAGGTGGGAGAGGGAGGAGTGGATCTGGGGCTGCCTGGGGGCGACGTCAGAGCGTCTGATGAAGCGCGCCGATGGCTGCGCGCGATAGGCTCCCGGAATGCGCGGCGCGACGCGACGCGGCGCAGCGCGGCGTCCCGGGGTCTGATCCGCGGACCGGCGCCGCGCGGCGCGGCGGAGAGGCAACCAAGCGATTGGAGGACGTTGCCACGTAATGGGGAAGAAGGAGAAGAGCAAAAAAGCAGCCAAAGGAAAAGATAAAAGTGACCCCTTCAGAATAAGACATACATAATACTGAACAGTACACTACCTCTATCACGGAATATGATACAGGTTTCGAAATATGATACAGGTTTATATGAACGTTATTCTTAGAATGTACGGTACTGTGGCGATGCATAAAATTGACGTTTCCTTCAGGGGTATTCTGTATTTTGTGTTAATTTAAATGGCATTACTTGTGCCTATCCTGATATTTGCAATATCCCTTTGACAAATACACCTCAGATGAACTATCTAGAGAACATATGGAAATGATGAATATGATACATCTGTACCCAACGTATAATACGGAATGATAAAATAGAAGAGTGCATTATAAATTACGTTTTAAAATGTTGTTAGTGCAACAGGATTCGAAATGGTCACAACTCATTTATTTAATGTTCTTTCATCTTGACGTTTGGGTATTTTTGTCACATGAAACAGCCTAAAAGTACAAAGCCATGTAAACTATGCGTTTTTCTGCGAGTAACAGTCTTAAGGTATGATTAGTTGGTGCATATAGTGTATAACCAAACAGGAGGTAGGTGCTGCTGCCAGAAGAGTATTTTACGACTTTCTTCCACTTGTGAAGCCTCAGGCGGCTGCGGTTTGAAATTCCTTGGAAGTGTCTGAGCGCGCATTTCACGATATCTGATTCTTGTACTATAATCTACGCCTTCTTGTTCTGCTTTTTTTTCTCTGCCCAATTATTTTGTTTGCAGCGAAATTGTTGGTTCCAGTTTAAGATTTTTTGCTGTCCGCCACACCTTATCTGAGAGATTTCCATGTATGTTCTTTTCACGTTTTTAAATGAACATGTTCCCTTGTAGGTCGTTAATTGGTCATCTTTAACGCAGTCACGTAAATAATTCAGTTGCATTGCAGAGAAATTTGTGAACATAACGACCACCGACACAACTTCGCAGAAAAAAACATTTCTGCCGAGAAGATGGGAGAAAAAGCTTATGAATTGTGGGAATTCGCGCCTAATGTTATTGATAATACTAATCGTGACAGAATTAACTCACAATATTGCCATCATAAATAGAAGGAATGTTGAAATGAGACGGGAAAAGGGAAGGAAAAATAGCGAAAGTAGAGGATAACGAGTTAGGAGAGGAAAAGGAGGAAGAACAAAATAACGAAGAAGAGGTTAAAAGGAGTCGAAGAAGATAAAAGGTAAGGAGGGAGTAATAAGGACACAACAAACAGGAGGAACAGAGGAGGAAGTGGAGAAATGGTTCGCGGAGAAGAAGGAAGAGGAAGAGAAAGGGGATGAGCAGAAGAAGAAGAGGGGAAAGAAAAGAACAATTGATTGTTGTAAACACTTCACAACATAACAATATAAAGACAAGGTCAATAAATGTCCATCAACGAAGAAGGAGACGTTAGAGAAGAAGGGGGCCCCGCACCCGACCAAGACTCCCCCGTGCGGCCCCGTCGGACGCCCCCTCCTCTGCACAGCGAGTGCTAAGCCGCTTGCGTCGATTCCGAGGCGACAGACGCTCGATGCGGCATGGAGCAGGGGCAGGGGCGGAGGCAGAGGCCCGCCGCCGCCGTCGTAATCCTGATTACGCCGACGCGGGCGAGAGACGCCGTCCGCCCCCTCCCCTCCCCCTCCCAACGCCCCCCCCCCCCGCCGTTCGAGGCCTCCAGCTCTTCTGCGCCGATCCCCCCGCGCGCCGGGATTCGAATCTCAGCGGGGTTCGCGATCCGATCACTGGGGCACTTGCCTGGATGAGCTGCCATCTTTCAACTACGAGCGATGGGACATGCGATGTACTGCAGCTGTCCAAGGTCTTTAGTCAAAAGCTCGATGCTATCTGATGGCACCTGTATTTAGATTCAGAACAAGGTATCAATATGTCCTGAAAAGATGCTTGTGGCTCGCATCAGTAATCACACAAAACTGTTTTTCAAAAAGTAGCACACTCACTACTTAAGAACAACAAATAAAATACACTAGCATAACAATATATTAAATATTTTAACAAAAACAGTCTTCACAAGAGCTATTTCTAATGATATAAGTGTATTAAAATAAATAGCATCTTTTTAAAAGAAATTACCAACAAACCACTTCATCAGCATCAGCAGCTCTCATCTCCTTTCCATCTACTGTATTTGCCAAAGACGAAATCTGCTCAAATTCCCCATCAAATCCCATGCCCCATCGTCCACTGCAATTTTGTATATTTTTCCTAGTAATGCCTACTGTAATTGGGGCTTTGCCCTGTTGTGGGTAATTAAATAAATAAATAAATAATACAGCCAACGGGGTAATAAAACATGTCAATAACTATTGATTCTAGTTACCCCAAGAAATTTTCCAGAGAGTATTTTAAGCTTTTTAATGTTTGCAAGTTTTATCTACGGTATATAAGTTCACGTCGTATTTAACAAACTGTATCGAAATTTGTCAAGCGTTTAAGAATTTGACATTGGGCTTCAAAGTAGGTAGAGTCCTACAAAATTTCTAAAGAAAATCATCCATAACGATTGACAATGTGTCATAAGACATTAGATATTTTCGCACATCGAAAGAATTAACTCAAGAATCTCTGTAACGAATACTTTCGATTTTTGTAAATAATACTTGGATTATTAAATAATACGTTTTCAAAACTGAGCTTTTTATACTCCACTCCTTTCTTTCAACCACTGATAACATTTACGACCACTTCTGACATGAACGTTTCATTTTCGCTCCCACCAACCCCCCTAGTTACGAAAAGTAACTAAATTAAAACCCGCGTGTTTCCTGTCTGCCTGCTTGTCTGTCTGTGTGCCGGTCTGTCAGTGTGTCTGGGTGTCGGTCTGTCAGTCTGACTTCTTGTCTGTCTGTCTGCCTGCCTGTCCGTCTGTCAGGCTGCCTGCTTGTCCGTCTGTCAGTATCCCTGCTTGTCTGCCTGTCAGTTTGCTTGTCTCTCAGTTTGCCTGTCTGTATGCCTCCCCTTCTATCTCTACATCGACTACATATATAATTTCCATGTTTTGTAGGAGAGTAAAAGATGACAATTGTATGCCAATGAACGTATGGTGGGAAATTTCATAAATCGAAGATACACATGTGCCATTTACTCCTAATTGACAGGCAAGTCTTAATGCACGGGTATTTCGCAGGCCACGTTCAGACGTTGTCAAAGATATTTTATATACACTCTAAACACTGGATGAGTGCACACCAATCCCGATTGGGATAAGCGATGTTTGACGCTTCTTCATTCCCTAGAAATTTGAATATGTGTACTTACGTATATGCCGTACTTACGTATATTACGTATATGTATATATACATATTGAAACGCACCGCGCCTCTAAATAGAAACGCGATACATTTCAACTTAAACAACCAGAGAACATACAAACGGCGCGAGCATAACTAGGCAGCATGGCAACACGGAGGGGAAGGGGGGCGTCACGTGGAGCGTGAGACACGAGGGGAGGACAGCGAGAAGTCGGTTGAGAAGGGGAGACGAGCGGAAGCCACGCTAGCGGACGGAGGTGGTGCGCGAGCGGTGCGAGTTATTTGGGGAAAAGTACCCCTAAGTGCTGAATAACTTAATAGACTTGCATAGTATTACATTTCGGACCGTTAAAGAAGTGTGATGCAGACCGAACAGCATTGGGAAGTCAACGGATAGAGTGTATGGTAAACCGAAGAGTGTGAAACCCGCCTGTAGCGTGAGCACATGCATCGCGAACGTAGGTTTTGGGGAAAGATAGAATGTGTAGTGCACAAGACAGTGACTGAACCAGTGATCATTTGTGAGACCGATCAAGCAGTGTCTGACGGGTTTTCAGTATATAGGAACTTTCCATAATGAAACTGTATGATGACGCGTGAGGAGAACAAGAACACGTGGGTATAGGTTACCGACATCTCACCGGTGATTCAGAGAGTAATATAGTGTAACGTGTTTAGCATAATCAGTTACAACCCAAATCTGGAGTTCAGACTGTCAGGACAAGCATAAGTTAATTAGATGCACTAGTGTAGAATATACGCGTGGAGCAGCGTGAGGGGCGAACACTTGCCTACTCATCTCCGGCTGGGGGCCGAACGGCTCCGGGACCACGCGACGGGAGCCGAAGCCACCGCCACCATCGGCGCCGGGCCCCAACGAAGCGACGTGACCCAGGTGGTAACAGGTATGATGCTAGCATTGAAGGTATTAAGTTTTGGTACCAAAACATAGTAATCATTGCATAGGGGATCAGTGTTCGAAAGTGTAATAGTGATATTAGATGAATAAACATCAAACTGTCGTTGTATAATAAACTGTATGTATTTATTGTACCCCGAACATCCCAGGGTCCGCATTCGCGAAAAAGATCCCGAGCCCTGCCTGAAACAAACAAATTTATTGTACCGTGCCACTTCACGGGTAAGTCACGATTGACCCCGAGCAGTCGGTACGTCACAATTGGCGCCTGAACAGGTTGTACTCGCGTATTTAAGAAATGTGGCCCTGGCAAATGTAACCAAACATTGGAATGTCACAGTGTGAGTAAAATCAAGTTTGAAAGATAATACCGTATAAAAAAAAATGTTTGTAGTGTATTGAGTTACTAGATGGTAGTTATTAGTAATTGTAAAAACGTGCAAGCAGTTATAAAAAGTAATGTTGGAAGGGAAAATTTATAATTGGGGGAATATAAAATATTGTGTTGATGTAGTATAATGGCATAACAAAGTAGAGTTGAAAACAATTTGTAGACAGGGGCAAGAATTTATTGTTTGGTGGGGAATAACTGTAATAACATGTGCATGGACAGAAATATGTGTAGCAAGTGTAAAGATATAATAATTACTTAGTGATCACAAAAGTTACACTAATACAGTGTGTATGTGTAAGTGATCATTTGGGAAATACAATTAATAAGTCTTGTATTAACAACGACATATGGAAAATGTTAGAATACATAGCAGTTTTGATAAACAGAAAGATTGGAATAATATAGTGGGTACGGGTAGTGGTTTATTGTTCATTGAGTAAAATTAAATGTTTGTTGAGGAAGTATAGAGCAAATGTAGAGAATTTACATACAATAGTAATTGTGAAGGTAAATATTATTTTGTTAATTGTGTAATTAGTCAATTTAGAAAACTGTGTAGCATAACCATTATATATGTGTAAAAGAAATACAGTGTGTATTATTTTAATATCTGTGGGAATAAATACGTGTGCAAATGACAATATAGATTAAAGTCAAGGGAAAATAATTCAATGTTAAGGAAAATAAGTTGTATCGTTGAAATTTTGTGGGTAAGATTATGAAGTAACAAATTGTATGTTTATGTATTACTGAGGGAAGTGCTAGGAGTGTGTGAAATTTGATTGTGAATTATTATAGCAGTTTTGCAGAGTGTTGAGGGTATTGATGTTATTATTTTCAGGAACTTACTAGAAGGGTTATTTGCAGTATTTGATACATGTGATGTGTTTATGAAGAGTATTTGGGTATTGAATTTATGTGCATAGTTGATGTTAGAACTTAATTATAAAGAGTGTGTATTTGATATTATAGGCAGTAATCGTGTAATAAGGAATTGGGTCGATCACATAGTAGATTATGCAAATGTGGTCTTCATGCAAAAGTTAAAACGAACAGTGAATATAGTGAATGTTCAGAATCATTGCTAAGGCATTGTTGTAGTACAATTACTTGGGGGATTAGATTAGTAGAATTGCGAATAATTACAGCATTAGTGAGAGTGTAGATAAGCTAGTGGTAGCAGCATTGCTGGTACGGAAACTTTTTACAGTAGATGGACAAAATGAGTGAACGCTACGAAGTAATTGGGGGCGGAAGTTTAGTTGGCGGTAGCAAGATGGAGGCTCAGAAAGCGACGTTAGAGCGGGAGGAAAAGATAGAGAGTGGAGGAGACGCGGATGAAGGAATAGGTGGAAGTACATTCCTGGAAAATGGGGATACCGGATTCGGAAGCAAATTGGACGACTCGTCGGGCGACTGTTTTACCGAAGAAGTGCAAGTCACATCAACACCGATGAACCAGGCAGCAGGGAACCCAAATCGGGAGGATCGAACAAATATTTCCACAGACATATTACAAACGATATTGAAGGCAATGGACGATCAAAAAAGGGATATGATGAAAACACTAGATAGTAAGATTGGGGAATTGAGTGGGCAAATAATGACAGAACAGAAAGCCGCAGCAAAGGCGATTGAAGAAAAAATTGAGAAATCGGCGGAACAGGGCAAAAAGACCGAACAAAAGATTGAAGAACTGAATGGAAAAATTGAAGAACAGGATAGGAGAGCTGAAGAACGGTATAACAAGTTACGAGACGAGATTAGAGGACAAGTAGAATCCCTCGATCAACGAGTCGAAATAACAAAGAATGAAGTGTCTAAACTTGCGAAACGAGTGGAAGCCCAAGATCAGTGGATTTTAGAGAAATTTTCGGAACAGAAGGGGGAACTGAAGTCTCAGATAAGCCAAATAAGCGGAGAATTGGAAACTCAGTTACATCACCAAGTAAATAGTCAGATTGCCGTACAGGACAAGAAAATCCAGGGGGTACAAGGTCAATTTCGAGAGGAGATCCGAACAGTGGAGAGCAAAATGGCGGATATCCAGACTCAAGTCAAGAACGAGGTGCATAGGAGGGAAGAAGACACAAGAACGATTCAGCAATCGATCAAGGAAGAAATAAAGGGAAACATCCGAATATGCGAAGAAAAAGTATCATCCTTGCAGTCCGATGTGGAACTAATTAAAGAATGTCGGATAATGCCAATCATCACGGGTGGAATACCAACGTTCACGCCCCCAAAGTCACTAAAGTTTTCGGGAGATGGTCGAGTAAACCCCTGTGCATTCATGCGAGCAGCAGAACGACATCTAGCCGTGATCAACACATCGGAAAGATGCAAGGTCCAATTCCTATACCTGATGCTGGATGGAAATGCACGAACGTGGGCTGACACATTCGATGCATTTCCGGAGACATTGAAGGAATTTCAAGACCGGTTTTACGAGCGGTACTGGAACGACGAGATTCAAATGAATGTAAAGTTAAATCTGATGAATGGGTATTATAACCAGTCGATGGGAACCATGCGGGAATACGCAACGCAACGCGTTGGAGATTGTAAAACACTACGCCCTCCAATGAATGATCAAGAAATCATATGTCTATTGACGCGCCAGTTTCCTGTGTCGATCCAAAACAATTTACGAAGTGCGAACCACACCAATCTAGAAAGTTTCATGAACGCACTAGGAGGGTATGACCTAACTTTTGCTAATGCCCCGAAGAACAAGAGGGAAGGAAATGTGAACACCCTGAGCATGGAGCCAGCCAGTAGACAAGGGAACGGTGGTGGAGCAGACAACCAGTGGATACGACATGAGACAGGAAGTCGGGGGCAATCGGCACAGAATAATCAAAGACCGCAATGGAGAGGACAAGACCCAAACCGTCGAGAAGAAGAGAGAGGAACGAACCAAGGGACGCCCAATCAATCAGCACGGCCTGGCCCAAGTGGAGGACAGGGAACATCTTTAAACAGATAGAGTCCGTGATGACAGGCGACCCCATTACGGACACAAGGAAGGAAGAACTGAATGTGGTCCCTATCAACACGATTCGGTCGGTATCTTATGAATCACAACCGTGGCAGAGGAAGAAAAGTTCGGAAGTTCGCATGAGAAAATGTCCCACGATCAAAATAGAATGTGAGGGGGTGGTAACAGAAGCACTGGTCGACACTGGTTGTACTACAACAGTGGTATCAGAAGAATTTTATAATGAATTAATTGCGAAAGGAAAGCAAGTAATGTGCTTGCCCATGAATAGGGCATTCGTGATAGGAGCAACTCAAAAGAAGTCAAGCCCTATTACGAAACAAATCATGTTTAAAGCTGAAATCGGCGACCAGGCGTACGGGATAGTAGCTCTAGTCGTGAAGAATTTATTATATCCAACGATCATAGGGACAGACTTTTTATCTGAACAACGGGCGATTATTGACCTCGACCGCAAAGTGATAGAACTAGGATACCAAAGAATCGAGATGGATATGGGGAAGGAAGAGGAATTTGAAGCATGTACGGGCGTATTATCGGAAGAGGGAATAGAAGAAAAACTACGACAACAAGTCAACCAGGCAGAAGCACTGGAAGATCAGCAGAGATCCAGACTGTTAGAAATATTAATAGAAAACAAGAAAGTATTTCAGAAGAATCGAGAGCCAATCAAGGGGTTTGAATTCCGTATTCAACTTACGGACTACACTCCATTCAAGCAACGGAATTACCCAATACCAGTCGCACTGAGACAACAAGTAGCGGAGTTATTAGCATCTATGGTGAACGATGGTATCATTAAGAAAGAAAAAACATCGTACACGAATCCTATGGTAATCGTGAAAAAGAAGGACGGAGGATTACGGTTATGTTTAGACGCTCGGAGACTAAATGCAGTGACACTACCATTTAGGGATGCACCACCATCAGTAGAAGAAGCACTACAGAGATTTGGGGGAAGCATCATTTTCTCGAGCACCGACTTCAGCAAGGCCTACTGGCAGATGAAGGTGGCCGAGGAAGACCAGAAATATACTGGATTTTCATTTGAAGGGATATGCTACGTATTTTGTAGAGTACCGTTTGGGTTACGAAACAGCGGAGCAGCACTGATACGATGTGTAGACCAGATTATACAAGGAAGGATGCCGAACCGAGTAACGACATATGTGGACGATATTGTCGTGCAGGCAGGATCCATCGATCAACATTTTCAAGATTTGCAAGAACTGTTCCAGATTTTACAAGAAAATAATTTGGTGCTCAACTTGAAGAAGTCAACGTGGTTCACTAAAAAGATTGAGTTTCTCGGGTATGTTATATCAACTGAGGGGATCAGCATGAAACCGGAGACCGCGGAAGAAATCCGGAACTTGCCACCACCTCGAACAGTTAAGCAGGTGCGTCGACTCATAGGCACCTGCAACTACTATTCAAGATTTTGCCCACAATTTGCAGACGTTATGTACCCATTTTACCAATTACTGAAAAAGGGTCAGAAATGGAAATGGAACGACGAATACCAAGAAGCATTCGACAGACTCAAGGACATGTTCTATAATAGTTGTTTTATAGCCCATCCTGATTTTTCTAAAACATGTATCGTACAAACCGACAGTAGCGACTTTGGAATTGGGGCCATGCTATATCAAGTGTTCGATGGCCAAGAAAAAATAGTGTCCATCATCAGCCGAACTCTAAAGGGACCCGAATTACGGTTCTCAGCAACAGAAAAGGAAGCAAACGCTGTAGTGTGGGCAATATCAAAATTTAAGCCATACTTGAAAGGTCGACACTTCAAAGTGCGTACAGACCACCAGGCATTAACGTTCTTGAGTAGATGTCACTTGCAGAATGATAGGCTACACAGATGGGTGATAGCCCTGCAAGAATATTCCTTTGACATTGAACATTGTAGGGGAATCAACAACCACTTGCCGGACTTACTAAGCCGTAAAGAGCCGGGTAGGGAGGCGAGACATGCGAACGCAAGAGAGTTTCAAGTAATGGCGATTGATTTAGGTATATCCAGGTCACCATTATTTGATTGGAACGATCTGGTCACTTTACAAGAAAGGGACGATGAAATTCACAGGGTAAAACGATTCAAACAAGGACAATTAGATGAAGACGACGAAGACATAGAAGCACTGAGAAGAAGACAACACCGCTGGAAAGTAGTGCAGGGAGCGGTATTGATCAAAACCAAGGAAGAACCAGAGATATGGAGGATTTGGATTCCCCGAGACTGTACCGGTGAACTGATTACATTTGTACATACATCACTAGCACACTTTGGCGCTAAGAAAACCTTTCAAACAATCCAATCCCTCTGTTACTGGAAGGGGATGAGAAGACAAATCAGAAGATCGATAAGTTCGTGTATCACATGCCTCAAGGCTAAATACCCTAATCGCAAATACGACGGGCCAATGCAGCATATCATCCCAAGAGAGAAGAATGAGCTGGCCGCACTGGATGCATACGGACCGTTACCTCGTACGACGAAGGGAAATAAATACATTTTTGTAATTTTGGACGTATTTTCAAAATTTGTCCAGGTATATCCAGTAAACAAAATCAATTCAAGAAATTGCTTAAAATTGGTGAAAAGATTCATGCAATGTGCGGGATCATTCAAAAGAATATTGTCCGATCACGGAACGATGTTTACAAGCGAGAGGTGGAAAGAAGGTATCCAAAACATGGGGGCGACACCTATCTATTCAACGATAAGACACCCGCAATCAAACCCATCAAAAAGAATAATGAAAGAATTATCAAGATTGTTTAGGACGTATTGCAGTGAGAACCATGGGAAGTGGAATGAATTGATACCTGACATTAATCGCTGGTTGAACCAGATTCCGCATGATAGTATTGGGATGACACCATGGGAAGCACATTTTCAAAGGAAACCACCCCATATACTGTATGCGTTGGAGAGAGAGGAAATAACCCAGGAAGAACCACCGAGAACGTCGGAACACATACTACAAAATTTGGTGCAAGCGGGCGATGAAAGGAAGGCAAAAGTGAAGAAGAAAGTATATGAATTTAGTGAGGGGCAGACAGTACTATTACGCGTGCCTAAAGTTTCTAATCCAAAATTGAAATTATACGCGAAGTTTTTCCCGCTATATGAGGGACCATATATCATCGACCAAATAGTAAACACCAATGTTGCCAAACTAGTCAATGAAAGCCAAGAAGTAGTGGGACACTACAATTTCTACAATCTGAGACCATGTCCATCAAACAAGGAGAGTTAAGACGACATCGGCGGAGACCCATGTTGTGGAGGGAGAGTCATCGCACCCCAAGTGTCAAGTTAGTAAAACCAATGTAAGTCCTTGAATTTTGCGGAGAAAAATCCAAATAAAAGGGGGGAGGGGGGTAATGAAACGCACCGCGCCTCTAAATAGAAACGCGATACATTTCAACTTAAACAACCAGAGAACATACAAACGGCGCGAGCATAACTAGGCAGCATGGCAACACGGAGGGGAAGGGGGGCGTCACGTGGAGCGTGAGACACGAGGGGAGGACAGCGAGAAGTCGGTTGAGAAGGGGAGACGAGCGGAAGCCACGCTAGCGGACGGAGGTGGTGCGCGAGCGGTGCGAGTTATTTGGGGAAAAGTACCCCTAAGTGCTGAATAACTTAATAGACTTGCATAGTATTACATTTCGGACCGTTAAAGAAGTGTGATGCAGACCGAACAGCATTGGGAAGTCAACGGATAGAGTGTATGGTAAACCGAAGAGTGTGAAACCCGCCTGTAGCGTGAGCACATGCATCGCGAACGTAGGTTTTGGGGAAAGATATAATGTGTAGTGCACAAGACAGTGACTGAACCAGTGATCATTTGTGAGACCGATCAAGCAGTGTCTGACGGGTTTTCAGTGTATAGGAACTTTCCATAATGAAACTGTATGATGACGCGTGAGGAGAACAAGAACACGTGGGTATAGGTTACCGACCGGTCACCTCACCGGTGATTCAGAGAGTAATATAGTGTAACGTGTTTAGCATAATCAGTTACAACCCAAATCTGGAGTTCAGACTGTCAGGACAAGCATAAGTTAATTAGATGCACTAGTGTAGAATATACGCGTGGAGCAGCGTGAGGGGCGAACACTTGCCTACTCATCTCCGGCTGGGGGCCAAACGGCTCCGGGACCACGCGACGGGAGCCGAAGCCACCGCCACCATCGGCGCCGGGCCCCAACGAAGCGACGTGACCCAGGTGGTAACAGGTATGATGCTAGCATTGAAGGTATTAAGTTTTGGTACCAAAACATAGTAATCATTGCATAGGGGATCAGTGTTCGAAAGTGTAATAGTGATATTAGATGAATAAACATTAAACTGTCGTTGTATAATAAACTGTATGTATTTATTGTACCCCGAACATCCCAGGGTCCGCATTCGCGAAAAAGATCCCGAGCCCTGCCTGAAACAAACAAATTTATTGTACCGTGCCACTTCACGGGTAAGTCACGATTGACCCCGAGCAGTCGGTACGTCACAATATATATATACATATATATATATATATATATATATATATATATATATATATAGTACACTGAGGCAACATAATCCTTACAACAATTCATGTCAGATTTGCAACCCCGCCGCCTTTTCCAGAGCGAAACTCAAAATCCACACAAAATCGGCCACACCGATCCCGATAACCCAGCATATCAGATATTTCCGCACATCCTCCCGCCCCGGCCGCCCCGGCCCACACGCCCCGCGCCGCCAGCGCGAGGCATTCCTGGGCAGGCGCGGCTGCACTTGGGCGTAACGGTTCACCTCTGGATCGCGCGAGGAATTTCCGGACGGCGACGGCGGGGGTGCGGACGCGCGACCTCCCCGTTAGGAGCGGAGCCGCGCTGCCAGCGACGCCCCGCGCTTGGCCGCGCGCGTTGGGCCGCTGGGCCGGCGCCATCGTCCGCCCACGCACGCCCACGCACGCCCGCGCGCCAGCGCCCGTGGCGAACGACGACGCGCGGCGCGGCCGAGTCCCGACGGCACCAGGATTTTCGACACTAGCTTGTCAGCGAGGTCGAATTCAGTCGCTGTCTGGAGGAGAATTCTAGCGGCTGACTGCTCTGATAGGTAGTTTTCCGTGGTTTCTCTGATCAACCCCAGGTGAATGCCGGAGCAGTACCCTAACAAACGGGCCACGGACCGCGATCTTTCCTTCCTCTTCCTTGTTCTATCCTCTCCTCTTACACACACACACACTCACACACTAACATGCACTACACTACCACACATGCCGGGAGACCGGTCGGGAGGTTAGAGCTTGTCCCGGCTGGGGCGGTGCCCCGCTGGTGGGAGATACCTGGATGAGGGGAAACCCCGCCAGTCGACGGTAGATCGGCGCCAGATCTCGACATCCAGCGGGGAAAAGATCATCGCCACCTCCCGGGAGACAAACACGCACTACACTTACGGGACGAATGTCCTGAGTAGTTGCCGCGCCCTGAAACACCAACGAATCAAAGCGCGGCGCGGCGCTCGCTGGGGAGAGCGATGCTCCGATGCGGCGCGTAGTGTTGTATAAGGCCCGGCATGAACGTTCCGGTATACCGGTGAGGTTTACCTGTACAGTTCACCTGTACAAGTAAACCGGAGCGTGTGTGCCAGCCGCTGCAGGACAAACTGCACAGGCGTAGCGACCGGAGAAGAATCGAAATTCAATTCTTTCTACCGTTCGATCCGTTGCAAGAAACCTCAAAGCAGCTGCCAGTCTCTCTTGGGGAGAAACATAAGTTCTCATTACTGAATTTTTCTTTTGTATTAGACGAGTTATAAGTGACAATAGTTTTTGGTAGACGTCTTCATTCATCCGCAAATGGTAAATTGTAGGATCTGAACTTGATTTTTTTAGTAATATTGTATGAGTGAATTCATTTCTCTTTGTAAGCCTATCATTACACCAGGCTTTGGCTTTTCGCTTCTTTTTACACTTCATGGCCACTAACAAACCGACAAGAGCGATAGCGTCGTTTTCTTGTTCGCTCGCCATCACTCGACTGAGTTGAAACCTTCCGGTTTACCATAGCGGGTGTGTGCTCTAGCCTGCACATCCTTGGGAAAGAGGAAAAAGATCAATTGTATATCAATTACAAATTAACGTAAATTAACCACAATATAACGTAAAGAAACGAAGCATGTCAAATTGTCCGTGTCAAATTGTCATTTTCGTTTCTAAGATACGAGTAACTACATTCAATTCTAAAACGTTTTTAAATCATAACCCATTCCGCATTTCACACATGATTGTATTGTATATTTACTAATGTACTTGACATTAAACTAAATTATGAAAGACCTATAACTCTGTACAATGTTATTTTATCAATTCTAAAATTATGAGCATTTATTATAAATGAATAGTTCAGGCTAAATTCTTCAGATTGTCTCACTTGTTACAGGTTGCTCTGTATATATTTGTATGTTCTGTTGCCTCAATTCTTTCATATCTTTTGTTATTATATTATTTTGTTATTGTGTTACTGTTTTATTTGCATTTGTTGTGTTATTTATATTGTATCTTGTGCTAACTACCTACTCTATCAGTAGTTATTTGTACTGAAATAATTTATGATGGAGCTCTGAATGTACACAGCAATATGTAATAGGATAGTTCTGCAAGCAAATGACTAATAAAATTGAAAATTGAATTGAAATATTTACTTTAGTTGGCTGTGAAAAGAATGATCGCGAGCATTGAAGCGTGGGAGTTGTTACTGGTCGCCCTGGAGCTTCCTGCATTCCGACGAACGCACGCCCACACACCCTGGCCTGTCACTACGTGTCGCCTTTGACAGCTCCGGGCCGCTTTGACGCCCCGTTGCCGTGCCCGTCGCCTTGGCACGGCCTTGGCCGTCGACCGAATTTGTGGCGTCTCCATGACCAGCAACTGAATGAGTGTGAAAGGACCTGATGTAGAACCACAATATAACTGCGTTACGATGTATTACCGAAAGACTGCTTGAAAGTTACATGGGACCCGCAATTTGTCCTAAAATATAGTTGATTATTATCCGTTAGAGTATTTTAACAAATATTTGCACGACACATTTACCGCATATTATTAACCCTAGGATGCATGGACCCGGATACTATATGAATGCACAGGCAGGATCTCTGACGACTTGTACGAAATGCCCTCGAGAAATGCACTAAAAATTGGTTTTAGATTTTTTAATAAGTGCAATAAAAGTCAACTCATAAAGTTAAATGATTATTTATTTAAATAACTATTAATATTATTTATTCCTAATTTTGTATGCAAGGAGAAAATGAGAGAAAACTAAACCAGCTTCTGGCCATGTGAGAGGTACCAGTGGTTTCGTTACATAACCAAGAACTCGAAGAAGAAGAAGAAGAAGAAGAAGAAGAAGAAGAAGAAGAAGAAGGAAAAAAAACGAAAACAATGTAACAGACTCGATTTTCACTAAAAATGCATTTGAGTATGTTATTCTGTTTTCATACTGTGCTTACCGACTGACTTTCTATTGTCAGTGTTTAGGATATCCGTACTTAGTTACATCATGCGACAGCAATGCTCCAATGAAGAGCCCGCGTCAATTAAATATTGATTATTCGTATGTTGCGGAGTAGAACTCCAAACTTTTGCACAATATAAGTACTAGTTATAAGCAACTGCCGGTAAGGCAGGTGCAGCAGGTGCAGGTGAAGTCTGTATTTGTTAATATTGCAGTCTTCGCAGACATTGAATTTGTGGTTCTTCAGTGGGCCTGCTTCGTTTTGCAAACCTATTTTGTGTGGTTTTGTTCAGTAGAATTTTTACTGCTGCAGCACACTTGTTCATTGCTTTCCTTCCAAACTCTCGTTTTTAAATACCATCCAGAAAAAAAGAACACCTTCGAATTTCGTCTCACCTCGCCTGGCATTTTCTTTTCGTCTCCCCTGCTTTGCCATCTAGTCCTGCATCCACCGCCTAACTTTCCCCCACCTCCCTGGCACAACTGTCGTCACCGCTTTTTTCCCATCACCTTCGACTCCTCGGAGCCCTTCCCACCTCCGCCCCCCGCCCATCGCCCACCGCCCCCGCCGCCTTCGCAGCACCGACGACACCTCCGCGTCGACGGTCGCGCCTCATTAACATGCCGCGACCTCGCCGTCTAATTACAGCGCGCGCGCACACGAATTTACATTTCCTTTTATTGAGCCATTCAATTGATTCCGGTGGTGCCTGGGCGCGCGCGCCCACGTGGGCCCACCCCCACCTCCGTCCCGCCGCCCACGTGCACCGATGCGGTAGGTCGCTTCGCGCTGGGCGGCGAAGTTGGCTAACGGGTGCAAAGCCGTAAGTACACACGGCATTCGGCTGTATAGAAAGCCTTCCCATTCTGTGTTGTAGACATGTGACATCTATTGGCAAGATCCTCATTCAAAAGTTTTTAATATTCCAAATTCGTTACTTGAGAACAATCACAAAAACTCTTAAGTCCATTTTCATTCAGCAGTTACATCTTTAACACATTATTTCTCGCATAAATATGTTTAAACTACCACTCATTTTTTTTAGAATCTCCATCTAATCTAAAGCGCTTTGCATTTTGGAACGTCGTCGCGACGCGTTGTTGAAAAAATATAGTCGCAACATTTAGATAATTCTAAGATTTCTCGTCATTCGAATCACCTTCGATTTTTACTATTTTGTATAATGGATGTAAGCAGTGACGCCATTCATCTATATTTTGTACAGTATTTTAATGCCCTTTTTAAACGTTGTCTTTCATAAAAATATTTTTTTATTTACCATTTAAATCAGACTTTTGCGAAAACAAAATATATTGAAAAATATTCAAAAAGCAAAGGTAGCAATAGTACCATGAGTGTAAACAAAGTTGAACAACTATTGAGCACAAAGATTAAAAGACGATTGCAACCACAAAACGTATGTTTATCCCAAGACGCGACTGACAGTTTGAGCTTCTTAGTGTTAGATGCGCAGTTGCATGTACTTGTTTATTGATCTTAGTGAAGCTGGCACCGAGCAGGGGATAATTATTTTTTTGAACGTCCGGTGGATGGATAGACAGGCGTGAACATGGTTTTCGAAGGATACTCGTAGAAGAAACTCCAGCTCGTAATGCTACGATAAGAAATTGAATTATTCATGGTAATAACAGTGTTTGCAGTATTTAGAGCTGTTTTAAGTATGTTTCAACAATAAACTGAATTACTTAATATGAAACAAAAAAAATCGTTAAAGAATATGTTCGTTTGAAAATAAAAATTAAGTTTGGGGTTTTACGAGAAGATAATTAAGGTAGGATCAATATATGTATCTCTGTCTTGAGGTCTGCCGCCTGGATTAGGTACCAGTGTCTGAGTCTCTCCCTATTACTTCGCGTCTCTGTGATATGCGCATTGCGACCGGACAGTGATTTCTTGAGGAAAAGACAGCAATGGCTGGGGGAAAGATGAAAACTATACATGATCACATGGTCGGACACACAGATTTTCCTCAGGAGTTCCACAGGGAATAATTTGAGAGATATTTTTCTAAACAAAAAAAATTCATTTTATAAGTTTTAATGAACTAATTTACTCATAAAAAATGAAATATTTATAATCTAAACAAATTGTTATTGGAGTGGTATTTGATATCGCAATCATACGTTGAAATGCAGATTTCAATTTTCTAGGGTTTGTATCCGTTGTCATCTTCATGATTTCAGCATTAAATGACATAGAGGAGTCAAACATACAAGCGGATGATGAACGTACGTACGTACAAGCGGGAAGACGACTAAGTATACGTACCTGCAAGAAATATAGAAAATCCATTTGTAATTAAAAACCTCTTTAATTCGATAAAGTGTTAGAAGTAATAGTGATCTTGACCACTAAAATTGAATTTCTCACTTATCAATATTTCAGGTACGGACGCATGGGAGTTTATTACTCGTACCATGACGATTGCAAACCATCATTAAAAATAAACCAACTTACTTCTTATCGCGTACAAGTCAATAGCACAAACGTCGCCTTCTAGAAAATTCTCAAAAGTTATGTAGATAATGATATGAGTATTTCATGCTTGTGCCTCCGATCGTGTTACCCACAACTCCGATCACTATCCTCCTGCATCACGACGATCGACAACCCGTTGAAATATTTGGTCGTCACGACCGTCCCTTTCGATGTCCTCCAGCGTTCTCCACCCCGTCAGGCAGTCGTGCGACACCTTCGTGCCCGGGGCGTGAGCACCCGTCCTCCCCCTGGCGGCCCCCGCCGCGGCCGCCCACGCGCCGCCGCCCCCGCCCTAACGGGACAGCGCGCGAGCCACGCGCATGCGCGATGAGACACGTGTCGCGCCGCGACGGCGACGCGACGGGCCGGATCTCGCGGACGGCTCCTCCCGCATCCGCCTCCGCCTCGCACGCCCCCTGCGACGCCGCTCTCCCGCCTCCGCCGCCCACGCCTCCGCCTGCGACTCCTCCCGTATCCCCTTTCGCCTGCGTCGTCTCCGCCTTCGCCTGCGTCGTCTCCGCCTTCGCCTGCGTCGCCTCCGCCTTCGCCTGCGTCTCCGCCTTCGCCTGCGTCTCCGCCTTCGCCTGCGTCTCCGCCTTCGCCTGCGTCTCCGCCTTCGCCTGCGTCTCCGCCTTCGCTTGCGTCTCCGCCTTCGCCTGCGTCTCCGCCTTCGCCTGCGTCTCCGCCTTCTCCTACTCTCCGTCTTCGCCTGCCTCTCCTCCTTCGCCTGCGTCTCCTCCTTCGCCTACGTCTCCTCCTTCACCTACGTCTCCGCTTTCGCCTACGTCTCCGCTTTCGCCTGTCACCGCCTTCACCTACGTCTCCAACCTAGCCACCGCCAGCGTCATCGCCTCCGCCGATCTTTGACAGTAATTACCTGTGTTTCCAATTCTGACTTCTTTGTTCCCTTTTAAGCCCCATAAATGATTGATATTTATTTATATATTGTCCATTCCTTTCATTGGGGGTGGTTTGTTTCTTCTGAGTTGGTAACCTTCTGTGGCGGGATCCGGCGTTCGTTTCCCGGTCGAGCCAAAATATGAACTGTAGCTTTCTACTGCAAACGTCTTAGTCTCTACAGTTGTGACAAAAGAAACTTTCAGGCACGCCAAGGATGCTAGGCACTGTAAAGGAGATCCATTATGCTCTCCACACTATTCCCTCAACCCAAGGCGTGAATAAAAAAATAAAAACAGAGCCCTCGCCTGGGAACATGACTAGAAAATACCAAATACATTATTATTACTATTGTTATAATTATTATTGTTATTCTCATTACTACAATTAATATTATTAAGCATGATATATTATATTAACGTTAGTTATTCTTACATTTCCTATTACACGCCATCATTTACCTCGCCATCAATAAAGACATTTATTTATTTATTTATTACATATGTGTTGTTAATTTTATGTTACAGACGTCGCCGGCATGAGGACAGGCAGCCTGCCGCCTGGTGTTGGTGTCTCGCCGCCGTCGCCCCCGCCCGCATCCCAGCCGACGTGCCAGCTCCCAGCGAAATTTCAATACAATGCCCGTTCGCGCGCCGCGCCAGCCGCCCCGCCCCCACCGCTGGCTCGCGCCTCACGACTCACGCCCCGCGCGCGAATCGCCGTGAAACGTCCTCCCTCGCCCACGCACGCGCGGCTTCCCGGAACGTCCTCACCCGCCCCCGCCTCCACACCCGCCCTTGCCACTGGAAGCGGCCCCTGGCCACGGGCGACTTCTTTCGCGGAAATTTTCACGTTCTTGCCGGGTTCGGCACCTGAGCATTAGCGCTGGCAAAAATCCCCGCTGATTGATTCCTTGAAGGCGAGTTTACATTATTCCGAAGTTTGGTGGTGATTTTGTGTACATCAGATGCGTGACCGTGAGTAAATTAAAGGATAATGTTTCTTTAACGTGGGAGTACAATTCAAAACAAGTCAAATAAATTACATTTTTGTAGTTTTTGAAGAAACAAAAGAATAGAGCAATAGGGAGTTTATGTCATCTCGTAGACTCCATTTAGCGCTATACCTACCAAATGTTTAAAGAAAAAATTTGGAGCCGTTTTTGAGAAAATCTTGTTTTGGTTATTTTTTAAAATTGCGCATATTTCACGCAATATTGCGCGCAAACTACCAAAATTTAAAACAATGATCCCTGACCTTAATGAAAGAACTGAATATGGAGAACAAATTTCATTTGAAGGAAAAAGGTCAATAATCTTAAAATGAATTTTTTTAAATGTTTGAAGAGATTTCAGTTGCGATTAATCTGAAAACAGTAATACAGAAGCTCATTTTTTTGAAAGAAATTTCATGTTTTGGAGGATTTGTACTAAGGAAATGCATGTTGGTGAAAATTGGCATTCAACGATTCCGTGAAGATGCAGTTACATTATACCGTAGTTTGGCGTTGAGCACATCATTTGGTTGGATGGTAAATATATTAACAAAATAAGTTTCTACGACAACGCTTACTTTGAGATCTGTGGAGATTTTTTTCTTAAATATATGACATTTCTAAATATAGATATACGAATCATTATTTTGAAACTGATGAATATTGATCACAAAATTGTTGTAAGAACGTAATTAAGACACTTTTGAAGGTAATCGACATATAATTTGATTATCTGAGGCATCGAAACATTTATTCAGTGATAAAATCGCAACATTAAAAGGATACACCTATCAAGTTCATGAATATTCTACAGGGAATAATTAACGATGTAGAACATGCAGAGCTGCAGAAGGTGAACAAACTTCATGTACTTTCGTATGGGTATTTAAAAGCTTTTGACTATGGTTAAGATTATACAGATAGCAATGTCAGGACAATGCCAATGACATTATTACTTCGTTCACACTATTGGATAACATCGTGATGACACCCACAGGTCCCAATTATTAATTCGATAAACGACTTGAAAAACGAGTTGCTGCCTTCGATCGCCTACAGTTCACTTCTTCCGCCCATTCATATGCTATTTTTTCGAACGGGGACGTCAGCCATGAAGACGTGCTTCCTGACGTCTGCCTAACCATGATTATGTTCCTACTCGATTCATCTGCAGACAAAAACTGCATTCCGACAAGGATTCGCCTGACAGGACGCAAAAACTGCCGGGGAATTCTCCGGCAGCCCGCCGGCCCGCGGCCTCTCGACCCGTCCGTCGGATGGGCTGGCCCATCCGCTCGCCCGCCGCCCGCCGCCCGCCGCCCGCCGCCCGCCGCCCGCCGCCCGCCGCCCGCCGCCCGCCGCCCGCCGCCCGCCGCCCGCCGCCCGCCGCCCGCCGCCCGCCGCCCGCCGCCCGCCGCCCGCCGCCCGCCGCCCGCCGCCCGCCGCCCGCCGCCCGCCGCCCGCCGCCCGCCGCCCGCCGCCCGCCGCCCGCCGCCCGCCGCCCGCCGCCCGCCGCCCGCCGCCCGCCGCCCGCCGCTCCCGCCACCCGCCGCTCCCGCCGCCCATCGCCCGCCACTCGCCCCGGGCGTCGAGTATCCGGCGCGGCCATCAAGCGCAGTCCGTGGGGCGCATTCGGCTCAATCAGTTGGCAGCGGCGACGGCCGCCAGGGAGCGGCGAAGACAGCGTGCGGGGAGCACCGCCGACAGCAACCCGCCCGCCGGCCGAACCCTGGGGGACTCCGTCGGCGAGACGAGATGCGACGGTTCCCAGGGTCCAGCCCTGCGTCGCAACCCCCCCCCCCCACCCGCGGCTCCCGATCTGCGCCGGCACCCGAGGCGGCGCGTGTTTGTCGCAGAGGGAGCCACCGGCGGCGGAGGCGCAGGCGAGAGCAGGCTGCGTTGGCGAAGCTCCCGCGACGCCCGCCGCGCGGCCTGCGGCCCATACACATAATTACGGCTCATTTCATTAATATGCCACAGCCACTTAGGCCCTAATTAGAGCAGCGATTCAATTATTAATGCGAGGGTGGGAGTTTGGGTTCACATCTTGTCGTCCCCACAGGCGCCTAACTCCCGGCCCGATCTCGTATAATTAGCGTGGCTTAGCCCTGGACGCTGCCTGCCGCCGCCGCCGCCCCCGTCGCCGCCCTCGGCACTCCGCACGCAAGAAACCCTCTCCCTCTCCCCGCCGGCGAGTCCCTCGGGAGGGCGTGATCCCGCGGGACCATCCACAATACGCAATCGATCCTCGTGGAGGATTAAAATTCATAGCCGGCGGACGCGCCGCGCGGCGCCGCGCGGCGCGGCGGGGAGTGCCGGCCATTGCGTGGGGCGCGTTGGCGTAATGGAAATTATGTCGATACGCCGTGCGTATTCCGTGGAGTCGGTAGGTATTTTATCCGAAATCAGTGGTATGATGCCGCATATTTTTCATAGTTTACGCGTGTGTCGTGATTAGAATAACTAGAGCGCTTTTGTGGAATGTTTGCGCTAACATTTTACTCGTGAGAAGAATTTCGGGTCACGTGGTTCTTCATTACACGCGATAGGGAACATATTGGATAACTTGTGAAATTGGCTTAAAATGTTGCTTCGCCGGACTTGTATTTGGGCATACTATTGTTTTAAATCTAAGAGAAAACAATGTTTAATATCAGAGTACAAGCTTCGGTTATATCGTGTGCCTGAGACTGTATTACCTTCGACAAACTACTGTTTTAACTGGTACTAAAACAACAAAATTACTAATAATATATTGCTTGTATCATCAGATGTTGCAAACTACAGAATTCCGTAAAGTATGATGAATATTAAAGTATTATAAAATTTTGTGAACATATGTAAAAACTTTGTCAATCCCAAAATATAAGGCATTGCACCTTGTAAAAAGATTCGTTAAATGACATTAGCCCACATACAATGTACCAGTGAATATCACATTTGTTTAAAATTAAATAATTTCAAATGCACAAAAATTATATTATTTTCGCTGTGAAGACTGCTAAATAGGCCAACAGGAAGAGCAGTGACTAGCAGCGTACAGTTTTCAGTTATTAATATTAATTGACCTATTCTTAAATGGCGAGGGAGGAAGGCTAAATTTATCATGTTCATTATTCGAATTTTCATTTTCATTATTTTAATTTTAAAAATATTTAATTTTTTTAGTTTAATTTCTTGTTTAAAATTTTTATTAGAGTAATTTTCAATTCATGATATCAAATGGCCTCTGAAGGTTATTTATCACAACACCTCAGCTATTGTGAAACACGAAAGGGGTAATGAAACTGTCTCGGGTGAAACGGAGGGTTCCGCAGGCGAGAAAAGCGCAGCGTGACAGATGAGCGCACAGCGCAGCGACCGTTGCTGCGTTCTTGCTGCGCGCGACCGGAAGGCGCTGCGCGGGGCAAGAAACGCCACCGGAGCACGACCGCCCCGCGGCGCGGCGCGGCGCGGCATGCCTCCTACGCAGACCCGCTCTCCCCGCCCCGCTCCGCAAACCCCCCTGCCCCCCGCCACGCCTTCGCTACCACTCCGTCCCCACCCCGCCCGCTCCCATAAGGGTCTCCACCCCGCCTCGCCCCGCTCCCGCCCCGCTCCGGACCCGCTCCCAACCGGCCTCCTACCCACCCTGCCACGCTTCCGCCCCGCCCCCCATTCGACAAACTTCCCCTGCCCCCACCTCGTCTCCTCCCACCCGCAAACACCCCGCCGTCACCCCGCCCCCACCCCGGCCTAGGCTCGCCAACCTCCCTACCCCCGTCACACCACCGCCTCGCAAATCCCCCTGGCCACACCTCACCCCAGCCCCCCCCCGCCACCACCCCTATATGCCTTCGCCCTGCACCGCTCTCGGCCCTGACTCGTCAAACCTCTCTGCCTCCGTCTCGACATCCCCTTTGCCTCAGCCTTGCCCCTCCCCGCCCACGTCCCCGCCCCGCCGCCACCTCCGGTTGCGCATCGAAGCGTTAGCCTCACGGTCGAGGAGCGGACGTTTGACCGCGCGCGTTTTCTTCATTCAGTCAGATGGTGATTTCGGCTCGGAATTTACTGTTCAATACTATTGGCTCAAGAATTTATTAAAATATTATCCAATTCAAAATAAACAGCCAGTCTTCTATTTTCTGTTTTATCGTTCAGAACGATTTTTCTTTCCATTTCGTTTACGTGTCAACTAGCTGTTCCCGACGTTACGATGTATTTATTTACAAACAAAAACAAAATCTCCCTCTCTCTTCACACCACGCCCGTTGACCCGTTCCACCAGCCCTGTTCGCTCTGATCGTTTCTGTCGTTCCCTTCGTCTGCTTCTCCTCACGTATCACTTTCCCGACCTACCTCCCCGCATGTCATTCCGATAGTCTGCCCGTCCGGCTCGACAGATCAAGCCCCCAGCAACGCTCAGTAATGCTGCTGCCAGGAGGCATCATTTTAATAATAATAATAATAATAATAATAATAATAATAATAATAATAACAACAATAATAATAATTTATCCAATTTTAGCAAATCCAAATACCTGAGGGGGCATGACAATACAGTCTTTAGATACATCCTATGACAGATCTGTAACATTCTCAAAGGTCCAAACATTCATCAAAACTTGTGACATCTGTTAGACTGTCCACATTTGTACGACCAAGAAATATTAACTGATTGTATGATAGCAACAAACAAACCGTATATTCGGAATTCGGAGAAAGAATCGAGTATGCATGTTGGTATCCCTGTGGCATGCTATCAGAACGTCGTAACCAAAGATGCAGAAAAACGTCTTAAATACACGCATTTGGAAATTCGAAATCAGCCGAACGTCGGGTGTAAAAAATACAGGTCGTTCCGGTAGTTTCGAAACTCTGGTGTTTTTTCACATAATCTGTGTGAAAACGTATCTAAACTCCCAGATAATTCAAAAGACTGGGTAGTTCAACACATCTCGATTTTGGGAACAGCTCATATTTTCTGTAAAGGAAGGATGCACATCACATACACAAATTTACAAGAGCGAGCCTTACTTTACACACAGATTTGCAGGTTAACCTAAATTACAAATTTAAATAAAATCTATCAATTATACAACAAAATACGACCAAAACAAATGGAAAGGAACATACTCTGAGCTAAAAGAAAATGAAAAAAAACATGCACATGAAGCGAAATTAAGTAAATGAATTAAAATGAAATATATAATACACAATACAGTAAAACTAAATAAACAAATAATTGTCGCGAATGAAAGCCAATAAATCCAACACAAAACGTTGAAAATGACAAAAGCCTCAAAATATTTTGAGGTTACTGCAAGCTTAATAAATTATTGTGGTTAACTTCACATAGCCCTTGCCAGATTAAAGAGTAAGATAAGAGTGCGTTTCGGAACAACTTGATGGGGAAAATTTACAATAAAGTAAATCTGAAAATGGAAGAAAAACTACCCGAAGTAAATTTTATAAATATTGTTTTTTATTCATTATGAATGCGAGATATCAATTTCCTCCCTTCATTTTTGAAGGATTACCCCTAGTACAATAAGAAAATATAAAAATATAGACGCTATTAAATAATTAATTTCATTATTTGCATTGAAATATTTCTATGGCGAAGGAGAAGGAACATACGCTAACCAAGTCTACAACTTGAATCCATTCCTGGGCTGCTTATTTCTTACTGAGGGACCGTTCATCAACTCTTAATTCTGTCTTCCTTTCTATACTCAACTACTTCTGTTCGTTAGCTTCCTCTCTTAACAAAGCCACAAAATTACTTCTATAAGTTTCTCCTCGAATCTTTACTTCCTTTGATATTTAATTTCATGACATTTTGCCCTACCACATATTTGGAAACTTTAGTTGGACTTGCACTATCTCATTGCCACTTGTCTTTATCATCTTCTTCACAGCTCATTTCTCGAAGTTCTCCACCACATCCAACACAGTGAAAGTGTATTCACACTGTATGTTTTCAACGCTTTCGTACATTCTTATAAAATAATTTCTTTGACTTCCACATAAATTCCACATATTTAAGTAGAAAAACAAAAGATGGTATAGGCGTTTAAAAAAACAAATAAATATTCTTGGAATATTGCCGACGAATCTGCGAGAGTCGTCCAAGTTACTAATGCTGCTCGTGAGACAACGGAGTTTACCTTCATGGAAGTTCTCAACCCACGCGGACCACCAAGAGCAACGCCAACGGGTTCGAGCCGGCATTGCCTTCCGCAACAAGTGGTGCCATCAACTCCGTAACGGCTGCCTGCTTCCCTTGCGAAAGACGTCGACCGCCGGAGAAGAACAGCGGCCCATCTCCGGCCCCTGCACCTCCGGGGCGGCTACCCACGGCCTCCGCTGCCGCCTCCGTCTCCGCCGCCCTCCCTCACCACTAACTTCTCCGGTACTGCCACCTGCGTTTTCGTCGTCTTCCACCCGCGCCGTTTTCATCAGCCTAGTTACTCGCGCGTCGGTAGCCGTTCCTATCACAATAGTACATTACGAAAGGATGATGTAATGGTGGGTATTAAAACACGAGTGTGATATTACGATACGGGCGAGGAACGAGCGAGAATCACAGAATTACGAAAACAGAATTACACAAATTTCACTTCTCCCCATAGCTCGTCACACACAGTTTGTAACTGTTTTTGACGTAAATAAATAAATAAATAAATATTCACACGAGTGTATTAATACTCCCCTTACATCGATTTTCATACGGTACTTTTTCTACGACTTCTATATGTTAAACTTTTGCATTGAATCGTTTGGTAGCATGCAGGATAAATTCAGCCAAAGCCACCTACCCTGGCATGCTGCCGCAGGTGGTTGTGGCTGCCGGTCCGCCTGCGGGGGAGTACTGCGCTAGTCCAATAGGATCAAAGTGAAATTACGATCCTATTTATTTAAAATAATATTCACGAAAAATACTAACAATAAAAGGAATTAAAACTGAAAAGCATAATATAATATCACATATAAGTTTAATGAACATAATCAAACAAAACAATTTCTAGAAAGATTCTCAATGATTATTGTCAATATTGCTTTGTAATCTTCTCTTGATTGGTCAAGAACATGTAATATGAAGTAATGTGTATCGAAATGAGTATCATAATGCAACTTGTCGCAGCCATCAAATAACAGCATTATACAATGGGAATAGAAAAGCGCTGTATTTGAGAGATTTTTATTTTCTTTAAATCCTCGCAATGGGTTGGAAACTTTATGAATGATAATGGAGCAATAATGGACTGAGATGCAGGAAAAACGGGCGAACTCCCAGAAAAGCTTACCCGCGATCGAGCTACGTCCAGCACATTCAACATGTATCGACCAGAATTTAAACCCCGGTGCCCATAGCTAGTACATAATAGCAGTGGTGTTGAGAAAACTCAGTGGCGGATACAGCAGGTTCCTTGGGGACCACGCCCCCTCCCCCAAAAGGCCTAGAGTTTTCGTTTGTTACCTTCTTTTATTTGTCAAAAATGATTTATAAACATATTTATGTCAGAATTGCGTAATTATGTATAGTGTCATATATACACTACAGAAATTAATAAAATTTAAAAGGAAATAGGTTTATAATTTAACAAAATCTATTATGGCCCCCTCGAAAATGATCGGCTGGATCCACCCCTGAGAAGACTCTTGAAATGTTTAGTGTTTCTGGCGTATAATCTATGTATATAATATCTATGAGCCCTATAAAATGAAAATATGGCCTACGCCCATATTATAAAGTTTTTTTTTGTGGCCCTTGTAATTCGGACACCCCTGGCCCAAGCGACGTCCTTCGCCCTCGCGAAGTCGTCTCTTCCACCGGCGTCCTCCGCCGGACGCCCGAGCGGCGGATGCGGAGGCGGCGGGCGCTGGAGGGCAGCCAGCGCTGCCAGGGCTCCGCCTGCGCGGCCCACCTGCGACGCCCACGTGCACCCCCTCCCCTCCCCTCCCCTCGCTCCTACACGCCACCGCTCGCGCGGGCGGCGAGACGCCGGCAGGCACGCGGACCGTGCGTTAAAGTTCGCGCGAGGCAACTCGCCACGCAGCTCACGTCACTGGGGTGGCTCAGGGCGTCAGTTGATGACACTGCAGTGGCCTTGATCGAATGGTCCGAATCGATCGGTTTCGAATCCTGATGGTGGGGCCGAATTTTTTGACACTGGCTAGATAGGCTAAATCGAATTTAGCCGTAGACTGGTGGAAAATTCCAGTGGCCGGCTGCTTTGATCGGTAATTTTCTGTGGTTTCTCCGGACAAACCCAGGCGAATGCCGGAGCAGAACCCTGTGCTGCGATTTTCCTTATTCTGCGTGCGACACAAATCAGCTGTTGACGGTTTCATCCAATCGAGAGCTTTAACGTCCCCATAGTGACGTCATCAAAGCGACATTTAATCTCCCGATTGTTTGGCAGCGAAACAACTGATTTGTGTCATAGGCAGAGTAAGGAAAATAGCAGTGTAACAAACGGGCTATGGACAGCCCGCGATCTTTTCTTCCTCCTCCTCACCCCCTTACACACGACACACACGCGCACACGTCCATGTACTACACTACTACATATGAGGACACCAGTCAAGAGCTTAGAGCTTGTTGGAGCTTACGAGACTAATCACCATAGAAGTTGACTTGCCCGAAAACCCGAAATAATCAATTGGTCAATCGCCTGACGTCATAGACGGTTTGGCTGCATTGGATGCCATATCAAAAACATCAACTCTCTAGTTTTGCGACAGAATGGTTAAACACAAAAAATATATTCGCATTTACTGAGAGGCAGAGCTCAAAAAATACAATGAAACAAATGATTAACGTAGGCAAAACAAATAAATGGCAAAAATTACAATTCCTACCGCTCGCAATGGACCACCCCATGTTATCTGAATAGCAATAGTATCTGTAGATTACTCTAATCCGCATGCGCAATGTGCTTCGCATGTGCCTCGCTCGTACTTAAACGGTCGTCGAATCAATGTTGCCAGATTAGGGGGTTTTCCCCTAAATTTAGGGTTTTTTTGGTTTTAGGGGTTGTTTTAGGGGATAAATTTATTTAGGGTTTTTCTTGGGGGGGGTTTCATTGATTTCTTAAAATGTTAATTTTCTGTTATATTGTGAAATCATCTCACTCGGTAATGATGATAACTCAAGTTGGTTTTAAAAGTTTTGGGAACTAAGGGTACACTGGTCGGGTGGGGGTAAGTAAAATCCAACCAACTACCTATTACTATTGTTTCAATTTGACTGTGACTGACAAGTTAACAGTAAAATATAAATATCATCATATACAATTAATAATATTTTTCGTATTTCTTCCCTTTCCATATCTCCCAATACATTTTAAACATCAAATTATCATTTTTTTGAATTTCGTTTGTTTTTTTGGTCATTTTGGGGGTTTTCACAGCGCTATCTAGGGGAAATTTCTTAAGACCATCTGGTAGCACTGTGTCGAATACACAATGTCTCGTTGGAATTGTACTACGGAGTTTCTAAAGTATGATCAACCCCTGCCCTCGCTTGAAAAAATCTGTACACCATTTTAACTAATGCTAAAACATCACGTACTTTCTCGCCTTAAGTAATTGTTATGTAATACTATTTATATCACAATTTCTCTCCGAAGTAATACATCTCAGTCATCATTTTTTCTAAAACTCATTTACGTAGTTGTCAGTACTTGGACGGTTTGCATGTATATTTTACATCTCTGTAACATTGACAGAGTTGGCAAACAAATGTAAATAGATGGAAAAATGTATAATAGTAATTTTTGAAAACTATAGTATTATAATATTCTTCAAATACGGTGGTTTTAACACGAATTTCACGTTACCCCTTGTCTGAACATGCAATGCTAAATTCTCTGTAGTTTTCACACCTAAGGAAATTTCCCCAAATTGTCTTTACTAATCGAACGACAAACATTTCGTTTCCAAATGCATTCACAATTGTAGTTGTAGGATGACGCCCAATTTTTTTAATGTTTTAAATTTTCGAAACATCAGGTATTTTAACGAACATGAGACCTGCACCATTCTCTTAACCATAGAATACTAACCATATTCTATATCCGTGCATACTAACCATGAGTAAAATTTACTCACGCTTATTAATTAACATTTAAAATTTAATAAAAAGTTCTGGGGATTACCGTTTAAGATTACAAGCTACTCTGCTTGTTTGTAAGGGATTATAGCATAATATACGATGGGTATTAAAATTCAAAAATCACTTTACGATTTATATTTTTCCGACAACACGTGTTTTTGTACTTCTTGTAATAAAGTTGAAAATGAAGAAACTTGGAATAACCAAAACAAATCAATGTAAGAGATTTCATCTTAACAACAAATAGGGCACAGTTTCTTTTCATATTCACCAAAAACAGGCCTCTTAAAGATTCCCTCTTTTCAGCTTATTCTGAAAAGGGCCTGTTTGACACAAAATGTCACAAAAAATACTTATTTTTTGAAAAATTGAACATGACATTATTTTTAGATCTATTTTTCTTTAACACATTTCATTAAAAATGTTTCTCTCGATAATTGTAGTTGTAGGAAGACGCTGAAAAGTTTGAATTTCTTCAATTGTCGAAAAATCAGTTTTCAACCAACATGAGACCGACACTATTCTCTCAAACGTCCTTCAAACTATCCAACAAAAAAAAATCAAATATGAGTATTACTGAATTGTGTTATGCAATACTTTCTTTTATCTTTTTTTCTTTTTTCTTCACTGCTATATTTCGTTTTAAGAATATTATCTGAAAGTGTCCGAAATACATTTCTGGCCTGTTTGTTCTGATCATACGGTTATATGCTAAATCTACTAATGTCTGGTCCCTATCGCCGAGATGGCGCATTTTGAAAGTGGGGTGTCGCGAAACTTTTTACTTTCTGGAGACCACACATTTGATGAGAAAACAGTTGTGAAACAATGTCTAGTGATTGGTTTAAGATACTCCTCATTTAAAGGTAAATCGGCTATAAAAAGATGTAAGTGAAATATTTTTATGCTCAGGGCACAGTTTCTTCCTCCAAACTAAAAATAAATGATTTTTCGGTTTCATGTCTGTGATTTATTGATCTTGTAATTATTCACTATCTACAAAGCTTCTTTCCAGCTGCATTCGACACACAACCTATATTTCAGATAACTGTGGAAACCAGTGAAGGATCAAAGCTCTGCTGTTCCTTCCTTCATTGGCGAATTCTTGGAATTATGCCCAGATGAACTCCATTACGTCCAAGATTTATGCGCATTCGCCCGCAACATTTGACTTACAAAAGGCGACAAGGAATTTATAACGCCATTCTCTGTCAACCATGAAGAATTTAATAACAGGCGCAGTTCTCTTCCACTTGTTTCGCCGCAGGTGTCGTGACTTCTTCACGCGAGACCCGGCGTTATCGATTTTGTGAACATATTACTTCTTCTAGGAAGCGACGCATCATCGGCTCAAATCCTTGTACCACGATCTAATGAATATCAATCACTGCTGAAAAAGGGTTTAGAAGAACGTTTTAAGAAGTTATGTTGTTTTGTAGTATCTATGGGATCAAATTTCCTATTGTATTTCCTTCCTTCTTGTTACTACATAAATATAGCTATGTCTTATCGCTTCGCTCTTCCCATCTTTCTTAGTGAGGATTCGAATATTTCTTCAGCGATCTTACACTTTTGGAATCCTATAGTACTAATGGTATGGAAGTCTCGCATTAATTAGTGAAGTATATGGGACATTAGGGTTAGTTACCAACATATCAGAGACAAGCAATCAATGCTTTAACTTCAGTTCTCGAGGAAATGAGAATGATGACGTAAATGACAAAAAACATATTAAAAATAGGTTTAATGTAAATAATAAAAGCCCTTTAGTGAAGTTTAAGTACTATAAACTAGTCCTATGGTATTTGAGTGAAAGTACATGAGTTAAATAATGCCACAGAATGAAGATTAATTTAGTCTAGGAGTGAACCGCTATAGAATTTAAAAATAGTGAACCTTGAACCGAACTTAAATTAAAATAATAACATATCAATTGGTGCTGTAATCATTCAATGCATCAATAATATATATAATGAATAAATAAAATAATATCAATTGTGAAAATTGAATTATCAATCAACATGATTCTTATATATGAGAAATAATACGCTGTCATTGGAGAACAACTCGCAGCTGAGGCAAGGGGCGTCAGAGATTTCACAGAATATTTTGCGTTGCTCAGTAATTTTACTTACCCCATATGTTCTAGAATATCGGTATGCCCAGGCGAGGAATTCCAATAACGACTAGAAGCCGAATATTTGGGATGCAACATCATACGGACCAATGTTGGTTTGTTTTTATCCAGAGCGCAATTATAATCATCTACTCATCATTGCACTCGTAACAACTCCATAATTGTCTTCAGCATTTCTTGCTTTTGAAGAAAATGTCATAACTTTAAAGAATATTTTAACATCTGTTTTATTGTTTATTTTATTGCAATGGTCTCTTGGCCTTAATAAAAGAGACTCATTTTCTATAACAACTTATTGTTATACAGGTGTCCGGGGAGGAAACGTCGAAACTTCGAAAATAAGCTCTTAAGACAATTCTAAGCATATTTTGTCTTATAAACTACGTGGATAATCCGAATGGTTGAGCCACAATAAGCACTCAAAAGTTGGTTTGAAAAATTGATTTCTAGGTAAAAATGTGCATTATGAAAGCATAGAACCACTCCAGAAACATGTAGATTGTTTATTATTTACAATAGAAATGAATATATTTGCTCAGATAGAAAAATTAAGCGAGAAAAAAAGCACCCAATCTATACAATTCGACTGCTTTTTTATTTTTTGCTTAACTTTTGTATCTGAGCAAATATACTAATTTCTTTTGTAAATAATAAACACTTAACATATTTCTGGAGTGTTTCTATGCTCTCATCATGCAAATTTTTGCCTAGAAATCATTTTTTCAAACAAACTTTTGAGTGCTCATTGCGGCTCAACCATTCGGAATATCCACGAAGTTTATTAGACAAAATATGCTTAGAATTGTCTTAAGTGCTTATTTTCGAAGTTTCGACGTTTCCTCCCCGGACATCCTGTACATTGTTATACAAATCTTGAGTCTGGTTTTAGTAAGGTGAAGAAATCATTGCAATAAAATTTGAAAACATTTAAACTTATCTCGGATTAATTATTCATCAGCAGACTCGTCTCATATAATGGACAACAATATCCCATCTCATATTCTTCCCACGCCGTGTGCAAACGGTTCATCTGTATTCCCCCCCGGCGGCTGTCTCTCCCACGTGGGGCCTGCAGGCGAACCCCTTCGCTTGACCCTCGTCTTGCGCGGCCCCGGTCAGCGTCCCCGGGCTCCCCCGCGCCTCGCAAATCACGTCGCGGCGGCGGTGCGGGCGGAGGACGCGGGCGGGGAGGGCGTTGAGCGGGACCGGCGCCGAGCTGCGGCGGCGGCGGCGGCTGCAGGGGTGGGGGAGTTGGGGGCGATGAGGACAGAGTTTCCGCCCGCGGGTCAGACAATGAGCGGCGGCGCTGAGTGGGCGGGGGGAGAGGTGGGGAGGGGGGGTCACGACCCCCGAGCAACAGGTGGGCGCCGCCCGCGCCGCCCGCCGCAGCATCGCGATGGGACCGCCGCCGCAGGCCGTTCTCGTCTTCTCGCTTTCGCCACCCCTCTCCCACTTTGCTCTCATCGTCCTTCAGTTGTCGCAAATCATCGTGAGCTGTACTTGGGAGACAAACGCCGCGTAGTCCAGGTCGACGATATTTTTTACTTAAAAATAACATTCTTGGGTTGTAACACTGGTACATCTCGAAAAATTGAAATTTGAGTTGCTATTGTCACTATAAACCTTTTTATAATACTACATATTAACAGATTTTCCAGGGGCTTTTTAGCAATACCGGCCGAGTTCAGCTTAGAGGCAGCATTGCCGCTGGCTCTGCAGCGACAGTCACTGAGAAGTCCAAAGGTTCGAATTCCAACGGAGATGGATTTTCAACACTAGCTGTACCGGTAGATCGAATTCCGCCGCAGTCTGGAGGAGAATTTTAACTGACAGATGCTCCGATCAATATCAGGCGAACCAGAAGCAGCACCCTAACAAACAGGCTTCCGCCTTTTCCTCGTTCCATCCTTTCCCCTTGCTTACACAAACGTACACGCACTATACTACCACGCACGTCGGTAGCCCAGACGAGTGTTTGGAGCATATACCTAATGTTTCTTACGAAAGAATCTTAGGAAGATTCCTGGAAAGGAATCTTCCGCAAGCCGTCGAGTAAGTCGACGCCACATGCCACCATTCAGTTGGGAAGAACACCGCCACCTCCAGGCAGAGAACAGATAAGAGAACAATAGAAGACCCATTTGCTCCAGTAGCCCTGGAATGTGGTATAGTGAGTGAGGTATGTGTATGGTAAGTGAGGTATGGAAGTGAATTGATGATTATTTTAACATTTATTTGAACTGCAATTGGGTATGACCCGGTGGCAGTTGATTAACAATAATTACAATAATAATAACAAGATAAAAAAGTACAATACAAAGCTATACAATACAATACAATGCAATAATCATACTATCGCTAATATTAAGTGTTATGACAGTTATTTCAACTCTACTATGATATACAACAATTATATGTTAGTGATAATAAAAATCAGTATGAGCCACATAAATATTGGCTAAATTGGATTGAAAAAAGAAGCATTTATCACGTTCACTACACTTCACTCCACTACTCTACACTACGCTTATGAGGGGTGAGAGGATGACACACACATACAAACACAAATACACCCATGTCCGAGGTCGGACTCGAACCCGCGACTCTGTGGCTCGAGATCACCACTGCACTACTGCTTTAGCAATCTCGGCCACGGGGCCGACTAGTTTAACGAGTAATAAAGAGGGATTACAACTTTACCAAAATAAGGACCATCTTTCTGTGATTCCACTGCGCCCTCCTGTGTGTACCACCCACGCTGTGGAGAGCCCCGCCCCCTCGCAGACTCCGTCCCGTTAGCGCGGCGCCGTCCGCCATGCGCCTCGCGTCGCCTCGCGCCGCGTCGCGTCGCGTCGCGTCGCGTCGCGCGCTGGGGTACCGTTGGCCGCGTCAAGGCCGGCCCGCCGACGCCCATCGCAGCGAGACAAATGGCCATCAATACGAGGAGGAGGAGGAGGAAGCGAAGCAGGAGGGGGAGGAGGAGAAAGAGGATGGGGAGGAAGAGTAAGTGGAGGAGGCGAAGGAAAAGGAGGAGGTGGAGAATGCACAGAAGAGAAAGGAAAGGAAGGCAGAGAAGGAGAGATAGGAGGAGATGGGGAAGGCAGAGACGGAGAGATAGGAGGAGGCGAAGGAAAAAGTGGAGAATGTGTAGGAAAGAAACGAGGGGAAGGCAGAGAAGGAGAGATAGGCGTAGGCGAAGGAGGGAGCGGAGAATGCATAGGAAAGAAAGAAGGTTGGGAAGGCAGAGGCCGAGAGGTAGGAGGAGGCGAAGGAAAAGGTGGATAATGCACAGGAAAGAAAGGAGGTGGGGATGACAGAGAAGGAGAGATAGGAGGAGGCGAAAGAGGAGGTGGAGAATGCGTAGGTGAAAGAAAAGAGGAGGAAGAAGGGGAAGAGGAGGAGGTCGAAGTCACGGATTATGAAGGTCGAAAAAATCTTTGGAACGCTTTCTTTCGGATGAGAAGTAAAGCCGGCTGCCCCATGTTCAAGATTTACGGCATGCAAAAGATCCTCAAGCCTAAAAGAAGCCTCGGTGCTAAATTCAAATCGCCTTTTTCGTCGCCATAGTGACACTTCTTTCTCTACTAGATGGTGAAAGGAGCGTAGCGAAATTTGAATGATCAGAGAGAAGAGGAGGCCTCATTCGCTGCGTCTCGCCACGTAAAATGAGGCATCATTGAATTGAATTGAACTGAACTGAAGAAGTGTAGGGGGAGAAGGGGCAAGCGGATGAGGGAAGGATTACTTGATTAGTGATAGCGGGTGCGTCAACTGTTAAGGTCATTAGCCCCGTAAGTGTAGTGCATGCTTTATTGCATGAGATGGCGGTGATCTTCGGTGCGTTAGGAGAGGTGGAGAGGAGTGAGAAAGGGAGTAGAAGGGGGAGGGGGTGGAGGAGGAGGGGCAAGGGGAGGAGAGGGGGGATTGGGAAAGGGTGGGACAAGAAGGGGGGGAGAGGGAGGAAATGCTTGCTCTCCCCGAAGGCCGTGTGCGCGCCCTCTACCATGGCGCTGGAGGTGGAGGAAAAACAGTATTGTTTGAGGGGTTTTCCGTCCGATCAATGATATTCTTGAGATTTTAACGTTTTCATTCCTATACTATACTATACTAGACTACACTAGACTAGACTATACTAGACTATATTACACTATACTAGACTATAGTAGACTATACTAGACTAGACCATACTATACTATACTATACTATACTATACTATATTATACTATATTATACTATACTATACTATATTATACTATATTATACTATACTATACTATATTATACTATACTATAGGGACAAAAAGTAATAATCCAAACAATATTTACATAAAAAATAAATTACTTACATCACTATAAACATCTGAAGATTTGGGTATAATATCTCCCGATAACCATCTGAGCCAAAATTATTTCGTAAGTTATTTGGCAACTCTCCTGTTTTAAGTAACAGGTGGCTGACCAGGACTAGTGTGGTACCCACGCCACCAACGGCACCTTTACATCAACATTTGCCTGTTATTTAACAGAATACGAATATGCAATTAAAATAAAAAATGTTTAAGTGGCCCCCAATCCGTAGGCAATAATAGCTACTTTAGTTGAGCATAGCTAACTGCCATCCGTTAAAATATTAACGTGTTATTTGAAATATTTGCCGACTGAATTCGGGTGCCGACTCAGCATCTCAGTCAGTAAGATCCGTTGTGGTGTAGAGGTTAACAGACTTGGGCTGAAAACTTGCTCTGCGAAAGTTTTCTCGGAATTATCACGTTATCTATGTGTTTCATTCAGCCATTGATAGATTCTTACTCACTCATTATATTTTGTGGCGTCGTGGTAGCTAAATAACGACACAGACACGAGCTCTATGTACAAATTGGTTTATTTACAGAATGTACAAATTTACAGCTATGGGGTTATGTTCGCCAGTACCTCCCACGCGCCTGCTCCCCGTCCCTAGGGCTAGTGCATCCCCCACCTTCCGCTTTACCGCGCCGGTGGCCGACACCGTGTTTTGCACACTCCGTGCCTCAAGGACCGCACTCCCGTCTCGGGCGAGCATGCACGTCTACTCCCGAGGTGCTCTGACAACGAACTGCTCTGCCTCTATTAACTTACTTCGGCGGTCGGCTTCCGCCCTCTAAAGGACCGCATGTCGCGCTCTGGGGGTCCGGTGCCCCTGCCCGCTCCTCTTGCGTCACGGGGGGTAGCAAGGAAATTTCCACTTTCCAGTGCCTTTGTCTGTCCCATGTGTCCAGCAGCCTCCGTGCCCGGCCGTTTGAAAATCTGGCTGGCATGTGCCGACGATACAATATAATAGTTATTCATTTACCATGTGGTGTAAATTATATAAGAATGTAATTTAGCGTTATCCAGCAATTCATTTCCTTTCTTTTTCATTCTAAGATTTCCATGACAAGATGCATCTGATTTTGAAACGAGGACGATCCTTTATAATCCGAAAGTACAGTCAAACATACATATTTGTATGCTGTCGTTTTCTCTGGCTTTTCGATGATTTTATTTCAAAATTTTCCCAGTGTTTGTATATCCTATAGGATCTCGAACATTTGGATGCATTCCTTCCAATCTCGTCCTCTTGCCCGAATGACTCTTTCTTTTGTTTCCCTTAGTCGAGGATCCACAGAAAGCATCCCTGGGGTCAGGGGCGGGATTTCGGACCTTTTATTGGGGGGGCAAATTTGGGCGCTATTATAAATATCAAAATACTCGTTTACATGCTTTAAGTTAATTAATTGTGCTGCAATTATATATATTGCTTTCAATTTTGTTAATTATTATTGAATGTTATTAATTATATTAGTTGCACACAGCGGTGAGATTCCGCATTGTTACTTGAACGGTACGAACTGTTAATTCAACGATACATTTTTACTTTCCCGTATACGTACGTATACACGGAGTGATATACATAGTATAGGGAAAGTTATGTAATGCTGCGCGAAAAAATGGCCAATTTTCGGCGGAAAAAAATTAATTGCCGAGCCGTGAAAAGGAACTAGTGGTGCTACAGAATGGAACAGACTTTCCCGTATTAGTTTTCTATTTCCTTGGGTCGTCGCTAGCTATTCGGATTTGCCACATACTCTTTCTTGCCAGCTACCATCTATCACCGCCAAAAGTACATTTTTTTGGATTTTCTTAATTTTTTCGGTTTCCTATTGGTAGAACGAAAATATTAATTTTAGAATATTAAAGAACACAAAAACCTAGTCATAAATAGCAATTTTCTTTTAAAAATTATGTGCCGTTTAAGAGAAAATGGCGTTTTAGCGCTACTAAAATTGCGAAATTTGAAGCTCATTTTAGCAGACAATTTTTGAGTTTTCAAAATACTTTATTTGAAGTTATTTGAAGCACATACACTCACAAATATAATAATGTTTACAAATTGCTCGTAATGTGCATATTAAAGATGTGAGAAGTCTTTCAAAAAAATTACAATTATGTAATTTTTGAAAAAACAAAAAAATAACTCAAAATAAACTTTACGCCATACTAGTGTAATTAGCACTATCCGTGACGAAAGTTTCAAGAAAAAATTTGCAGCTATATATGAGAAAATGGCGTTTGAGCGTTTCTGAAAATGCGAAATTTTGAGCTACTTTCACAGAAAACGGTTGTGTTTTCGAGAAACTTTACTTGACATTATTTAAAGCACATGTAATCGTAAATATAATAATGTGAAAAAATTGCCGCTAATGTCAATATTATAGAGGTGAGAAAGATGTGAAAAAATTTACATTTTTGTAATTTTTGGAAAAACCAACCTATAGACCAATATGGCTTTTATGTAATCTAATAGAGTATATTTACCACTATCCCTACCAAAAGTTAAAAGAAAAAAATTGGAGCCGTTATTGAGAAAATCTTGTTTTTGTAATTTTTTAAAAGTGCACTATTGCACGAAAACTACTAAAAATTTTGAAAAGCATTTACATGACCTTTATGAAAGAACTCAATATGCAGAACAAATTTTATTTGAAGAAAAATCTCTATCTTCAATTTTGTAGTAGGAGAAAGACGCCGAAAACAATTCAAACTTTCACAATTTTCGAAAATTCAGAGTTATTCGTGAGAATTGGACCTATGCCATGTTAATTAGTGTATTTTACTCTATTCATACAAGAAATTTAAAGAAAAAAATTGGAGCCGTTTTTGAGAAAATTTTGAAAATCCCCGGGGGGCTTCATATAAAGTACCTCCAAATTTTGAAGAATCGTTTTCAAAATCTCAAAGCTATGACTAGAATGAGATCGATCGGGGAATATCCATTTTGGAAGAAATCGTACGTATGGTTTAGGCGCTAGCAGTGTTCACACACGGACAGACCGATGGAGTACAAAATTATTTATTGTGGTAGAAAATTAGTAGACAAATAGAAGATAATAATTGGCTAGTTGGATTTGAATTTGTGACTAGTGTGGGTGGCTTGGCAGGCACTTTTGTTTCATGGCTCACGCAATTTTTTCTGTTTTCGATTGCATTATCTCCGTTGGGGGACCAGATAAATTTTTGAAATAAATACTCCTGAAAGGTCACCATAGTAGCAAACCGCTGTATACATTTCAACTTCGAAGTGTGACTCCAAGGGGATTTAAAAAATTCGTTAATATGTGCAAAAAGTGTATCTTTTGCAACCGTTTTTTAATTGTTTATAGGTGAGTACAAAACTTTTAATTGTGGTACAAAATTAGTACATAATTAGTAGACAACAATAGGTTAGGTGATTTTGAATTTCTGAAAAGTGGGGGTTGTAGGTTGACGTCAAGCTAGCACCCCCACTTTTGAATGTCGTTTTTATTGGTTTATAGTTGAGTACAAAATTTTTCATTTTGGTACATAATTAGTACATTATTAGTTCAAAATTATAGGCTAGTTAATTTTGAATTTTTGACAAGTGGGGGTTGCAGCTTGACGGAGGTCCGGCTGTTGCCGAGTCGGCAATGCCGACGGCCCTTTGCTCTCGACTCGTTTTTTTGACGAACCCTGATTTACACTGTAGTACAAAAGGCGTTTAATAAAAGTAAATATATTCCATTTTAATAAACGAAAATATAATAAGCGAGAGAACAAATGGCCATCTTACAAGACGCCGTACTATTCAGCCCATTCACTAAGTTCATGTGCACGAATAAAGTTACAGGAAGTAAATCGATTCAAGCGAAAACAATGTAATCAGAATATTATCGGAAATATGATGTTGGCATTGTCTTGGCCCAATTCACGTTTCTTTCGAAAGAGAAATACACAAAAATAACTGACTTCGACCCACTTCTAGACAAAAACCTGTAATATACGCCGGTAGTTCTTAGCGATCTCGCACCGAAGGATCACGGTTTCGACTCCCGCCTTGGGCATGGTTGCATTTCTATTCGTCCTTTCACCCCCTAACATCACCATATCATTTCATCTTCACAGTTACCATAACGTCACAGTTAACAAATACCAAAAAACAGACCTGCAATTCCATGAAATCCCGCGGTCTAGTTATTAGAATCGAATAAAGATACATAATTATTAATGTCAAATTTTGTGTGATGGTACACTTAAACTTTACACATTAATATATTTTTTGACAAAACATATGTAAAACTTTTGCTTTCACTATTTTGTTCTTGTTTCTGAATAAAATAATTACATGAATGTAGCAATTTTTCACATGTTAAGTATAAAATTGAATATTGAAATTAAATTATTTGAGGAAAGTGACGATCAAATAATTTTCTTTACAAATAATGATCAGTGTTAAACATTAGAATTAAATGATTGAAGTATTTGAATTGTAATTAAAATTTACAGTTTTAATGACATACAAATTGCGTGCATTGAAGTACATAAATATTAGCTACGCAATGTTAAATCGACGAGATAAGAACATTCGACATTCTGGAAAGTGGACAAAACTGTCAGTTTGCCGAACTTTACCATGCACGAACTTTAACGATTCTCAGCAATAACAAACCTTTTTAGTAGCGTATTATCGTAGTAAAAGTTGCTCTGTTGTCCAAAAAAGAACCAAAAACTTTTTTGTTATAAAAACCTTTTTGTTATAATAATACAACCGACATTAGATTAAAACAACAGATTCCCATTTATAATTATTAATTATATTAATTATATAAATTAAATAAAATACAGATAAGGGAAGTTATTATCAGTGGCCTAGCGTGATCATTTTTCCTGGGTAGGCTGCAAAGCAGATTAACGTATTATTTGACACTCCTCTGTCGTCATTAACGAAGAGATGTTATTCTCTCGATTACCCAGGGGATACTAGAATAACGTGAGTCAATGGCCAGCGAAGTTTGCTATTTTGCTATAACTTCTAGGAGAACAAAGTATCTATGAGATTGTCGTCTGGTAAAGTCACATTTCCTTCAGTAAACAATAACACTTGTATTATTCATCAGCTATTGATTAAATTCTAACTTGAACTAAACGCGATGAACTAACGTTAATTTCTCACCTACAAGAGCTGAAATCTTCTTACTTTCTTGATCTGGCTCGTTTCACTATAATAAAAGCTCGGGCGTTCGCCAGTACTGCAAGAACTCAACTGAGCTCTTATTATTAAGACGTCGCAGAGATGTCATCGTCACCTATACCGAAAGCCCTCTGACTCAGGACTAGGACAGTGGTCCGCATTCATGTTGGACAAACATTTATTTCACAGCCCGCAAAAACAATTTAAAAATGAGAGAACACAATGGGTGGACAACAGGCTTATTATAATTAACGACTGATTTATTTTGCTCTCTTTTGTCCCTGTCACTCACAGCTGTCGTTAAGACATTTTTAATTTTATTATTAATAATAGAGTATTTATTTTGGTCTATAAGAAAAATACTAAGAATCAACTTTCCACGCCATTTACAAGACATTTCTCTTCACAAGTGTGAATTAAACGAATTACGTGTAAATAGTACCGATTATAATGAATCGTAGCGCAAGCCGCCCACTGTTTCCTGACACCTCTTTCAGCGCCTGTGAGGTTGGTCATTCCGATAAGCTGGGCTGATCTATGTGGTGTGGTGTGTGTGTGTGTGTGTGTGTGTGAAGTACAAGATGTCAAACCTACCATTATTTTACGCATGAAACTGTTTAATTTCTAAGTAAATATCATTTAAAAATAAAATATAATTGAAGCATGTTTTTTTAACACGGGATATTCACAGTAACGATGAACATTATCCCGCGCGTTTTATAATATTGAACTAAAGTTTGCCAATTTATTTAAGCAGTATGGTATTATCTTAGCTTAATAAAATTATTATTCCCTTAATTGTTATTAAAATTCTTCTGAAAATACAGAAAAAAGTAAATCTTTTTTTACATAAACTTGAATGCAATGTCTGAATATATTTTTTAAAATATGTCCCAACATTGGGGGGGCAGTTGCCCCCCCTTGCCCCCCCCCGAATCCCGCCTCTGCTTATTTGCAACATACGTCAATTAAATAACCAAAGAATGTTCCAGGTGCTAGCCCTTTTGATAAAACAAAGTCGAGAAACTCGATGCGTTCGATTCGTTATAAAAGAAGGAATATTTCCTTATTATTCCCCAAGAACCGATGGAGGTAAATACTCTTTTGCAATCCGGAAAATAACTGACTGGAACAGTCTACCTGTTGCAGCACTAGCGACTTTTCCCCCTAGTGCGTGTTGCTTCCGGAATCGTCTAGGGAATTGCGTGTGATGCGAAATATTTGTGTGTGTTATATGTCTTACTTACATTGTTGTAGTTTCCTTTAATATGTATTTTTGAGTTATATTTGTATCTTTATATGATCTGTATAAACCCTGCCACCGAGCGAAAGCTCATTAGCAGGGAATAATAAATATAAATATATTTATAATATATGTTAAGATATGTTATTTATAATATATATTTATAAATATATTTATAATATATGTTAAGATATCTAGTACGTATTAATTGGAATTGATTATTCTTAATGTGAATTATTAATTCCCTACTATTCCTACTGGGAATCTTGTATTTAGTATTTATTTAGTAAAAAAAGTAGGTTTCGACTTTTGGTTTGTGTCATTTTTCAAAAGAATCACTCTCGGACACCGCGTTTGCACTATAAGCTGTACGATGTTTATCTCCAGGTTTTGACGTTTTAGTATTTCTATACGGATTGCATGGAACTTTCATTTAAAATTGAACTTGCAAATCAGTACGATATACATCAACTCATACCTGCTTTGAATATTACTTGAATATTTTTTAACGAAGCTATCTTTTCGAAATAGCCGTATGGAAATTACCGTATATCAATAGGATATCGACAGAATCTCTTTGATGATTCGGAAGGAGTAAGGAATAGGGACAGGGATCAATTTCGATCTAGAGATCTTGTATTTTCTCCGCTAGTAGAATCAGGAGAACCACAAATAGATTGTTCAAAAATGCCTAAAAATGCACATAGTTTTACCCTAACACGTTCATTTTTAGTTGCTTTTTAATGAAATTCATCGTTGCTTTTTATTCGCCCTATCACTAATCATCATCTTGTAAGTAGAACCTCCTTGTAACAGTATTCTGTGTCATAAACGGAAATTGAAACTGCATTTTTTAGTTTTACTATATGAAAAAAATACATCGGAATAGTTATTCAGTGTTAAAAACATCTAAAACTTGGAAAAACATGGAATTTTTATTGGTGGATTCAGCTGCAAGCCGGTTCACTAGGAATAGTGCAACACTCATATATCATTGTTCTATACCGTATACTCTAGCTTCTTTGGTAGACTAAAGCGATGCAATCTATCATGATGTATGATCAATAAATATGCTGTCAAGTTTGTTCATTTGCAAGAGAAAGTAAAGTATCATGTGTAGGCAGTATTTCATGGTCGTAAATAAAACAATATCCGTTCGACTTCATATATGATGTTGAGTAAATATATCAGACTGCGTTTTAACGATATGAATGTTGACAGCTCACAAAGAATGTGCGAGGAACGCATTTATAGATTATGTACCATCACAAATCATCAATATGTGCTTTAAAATGAATGTTCAAACGGGCACAGAATTTCGATCTCCTTTTAACAAGTGCAGCAGTTTACGACGCGAAAATTATACATGAGTAAAATGTAATGTTTTTCAGCATCGCGTTCGAAGATGTTATCCAGTATCAGGATTCGATCTAACGGAAAAGTAGATTGGCATTTTGCCTTGATCTGATAAAGCGATGAAGTTGCCAATGCATGGAATATTTTACATCTTTATTAAAGAAATATTTTTATAATTTATTCACCCAAAATTTGTCAGTTATCACTAGGAATCCAAACATTTACATAAACAACGTGATCTGACAACCCTCCCAAGTTTTATAGACTTCTCATAACTTACTACAACCTGAGGTAAGATTCTAAAAGAGTCGTTAATCGGGTGTACATCATTTTTAATGCTTTACTGCTGGAATAACTACCAACATTATTTTTAAATGATCTGTTTAATTAGTGGCCAGTGTACTGAAACAGTGACAAAACATTTCTAAACTGTTTTCGGTCAGTGACCATCGTTTTCCAATACACTGGTACCATTAAAATTAAATGGATCCCAGTAATATACTTCTTACAAACTCATTCGTTTTACAATACCGTGAAAACACACCCAGTTGTACTAACTTTTGGAAGCGAGTGAAGACAACCTTTACACCTTAGCACCCGTCCGTTCCAGACGGCAGTGCCCTGGGCAGCGTGGCTCTCCGGCACTCCCACTGCCGTCCCCTCCCCCGCCCCGCCCCCTCCCAGAGGCCACTGAACGTGAGAACGAACTCGCGCCGACGGAAGCAGCACATCGTAAATAATCGCAATGGCCCACATTAACAAATTTCTTAGCACTCGCGCGCTCGCCGCTCCCCTCCCCTCCCGGCCGCCCGCTCCGCGTCCTGTGCTCACCTCGCTCGCGCAGCGTGGCCGTTTACCCAGCGGTGTTTGTGGACCGCACCGCAGCCGCATACAGATTCCCCATCGGCCTGCGCAGCTCGACCCGGCGGGGGGCGGGGCGGGGAGGGGAGGGGCGGGAGGGGGCAGGCGGGGCAGGGCGGGGCGGGGTGAGGCGGGCGGGGTGGGGCGGGGCGGGGGGGATGGGGCGGGGCGGGGCGGGGCGGGTTCTCGTTGCTCATGCTACCAGCGGAGAATAAACCACTCGCCGAAATCGCGCCTTCACTACCAACTACTCCGCAGCGCGCAGTCTTGTTTTCGGCTTCTATTTGTCTAATCTCCGGCGAAGACGCGAGTTTTTATATCGTGGCGCGGACAAATACCCTCGGCCGCCTTCTGCATATTAAGAAACCGGCGCGGGCATATATTTACATGTATTAAAAAAATCACGTCCCGTTTACACGAAGTTCCATTTGGAGTATTTTTCCTTCTCCTTTCACGAATCTATTTCCGAGGCATTATATTTACGTGTGTAAGAGAGAAGAGGAAGGCGTTCGCTTGAGCAGGCAGTGGGAGAGGCGGGGCGGGGTCCAACGTTTTGAAAGAGCCAGAGCTTCCGGGGAAAAACATAACGTTCGGTTGACGCCTCCGAAGGCGCGGTCGCCCCGTGGGAGGGAACGGCCCGCGCCCGTGAGCGGCCAGGCGTTGACTTACTTACGCACCGCCTCAGACACGCAACGCGTGATGGCTATCTGATGTCACACGACTCGTGTCGATGTTTAATATCTCCTTTTACTTACCCTATCGCCGTGCCATCACGCTCGCCCCGCAAGCCAGACGACTCGACTACGTCTCTCCTTATCTGAAATCCTGGAAGAATTAAAACGACAGATATTAGTCTACATGGTTACACAATTAGAAGTGTGTAACAATGAACACGTATATTTTAAATTAATTCGTCGTTAAAAGCAAATCAGCGCGTCGCTTGTATCTTCGCGGTGGTTATCTAAGCGATCAATCACGACTCAATATCGTTAATTACTTAATAAAGCAAACGAAGCGCGGCGGCGGGCGGCGAGCGGGGCGAAACCATTAACGGCGCGGGGCGGAGAAGGCGGCGGCGCAGGCGCACTGGAGCGAGCCAGCGCTCCACAATGAACTGCGACCGCCGAGGTGTGACGAGGAGCAGCTTCGCAGTGGGTCAAAACGAGGGGGGGGGGCGAGATCGCAGCCTCGCCGAAGACAATAAAGCAAGCCACAAAATAAACAAAAAGCTAATAAAGGGCAGAGTAATGCTTAATTGACATCTCATCATTGGTCATCTCACTCCTATTCACTCACAGTACATCATAATCATCCTCTTAACAGTATTTATTTTTTTAAATTTTTCTGAATACTCGCTCTAGTAGGTAGGCTTAATTTTCAATTAAGCAATTAAGACCTTTGACAATGTAAATAAAAAAAGTGAATATACATACAATAGAGTCTCTTGTAATAAAATGGACGATTTTTTAATACAAACAAATACACTATCAAACGAAGCAAAAAATGAAAACTTACCAGTTTCACTTCACAAATCACTTTACCTTTGTTTATTGAAGCAGTCTATTTTAGATATTTTAAAGAAGGGATATCAATATGATATTTCTATACTTATCTTGAAAATGTGAAATCAGAGACATTATAATGTTGTGCCAATTCTTTCAATCATTATTACTTTATCCATGGCACGAGTTGTAAATTTACAATATACTAATAGAACTGTAGACAAATGATAAATACTTCTAGGTAAACTATCGATCAAAAAGTGCAACTTCCAGATGGAAGTATCAAACCTTCATTAGACAAGAACCGTATTCTAACTTGAACTATTTTTTCATCAAGGACGTATTTATTAATTTTAGTCATAAACCTTTCTGCCAATTTGTCGCATGTGTTATATTCGTATGTTTTTCATTCTGAGTTTTAATTTTTGAATATTTCAATAGCATATTCAAAGAATTTTCAACATTTTAGCAAAATTAAATCTAAAATTAACATTTTCATCAGGTATAAAAAATTTAGTTAAATTTCCAAAATCATTATAATTAATGTACTTTATCTCATAATTTTGCGAATAAAGTATTTTAAAATATTTTAAATCACATTTTCAAAAAATACATTCATTGTCTTCAACTTAGGTTCGAAGTACAGCGTGCAAGTAAACATTTTTTCATTACATTTATTTGAAATGCAATGTGTATGACAGGGTGGCAGTTAATTAACAATAGTTACAATAAAAATAATAAAAGACAACAATACAAAACGATAAAATAATCATGGTAACTCTAATATTAAGTGTTAAAACAGTTATTTCAACTCTACCATGATGTACAACAATTATATGTTGGTGATAATAAAAATCAGTACGAGCTACATAGATATTGGCTAAATTAGATTGAAAAAAAGGCATTTATCATGTTCACTACACTTCATTGCACTACACTACACTATACTTCACTACCCTGTTTTCTTTGAATTACACTAACCAGCACTTCACTGCAGTATTCGTATTTTCAGTACTCATTCACTTCAGTATTCATCTAGTAGATTATACTTTGTAAAATAAATTCCTTCAATAATTATTTAAGTTAAATTAGTGTTTATTATTTTCTCTTTTTAATTTTTCAGATAACATGTTTTATTGTATCGTGTCATTGATTAGTGATTGCGGGCGCGCCAACTGCTATGGTCATTGGACCCATAACTGTAGTGCATGTATTTCTTTATCGTGGGAGGTGGCGGTGATCTACAGCCGCTCGATGGTAAGATACAACGCCGACCTACCTGTCATTTTACCGTTTCTCCCAACTAGCTATCTCCCTCAAGCGAAGAACCGCCCCAGACGGGACAAGCTCTAAGTTCCCGACTGGTCTCCCGGCAGTGCAGTGCATGTGGTGTCCCGGCAGTCCTGGGTTTTTATTTCTATTCAACTTCAACAAATACGTACAAACTAAATCGTAATTTTCTCTCTAAATTACCTATTACTGCTGCTCGGTTGCATATTTCTCACATTTTAATTGGAAATTCCAAAGTATTTTTTTCTTTTATACGCAATATGATCTCCAACATGGACTATTTGTTGATATGATGGTCCACGGTTTTCAGTACATAACTACTTTACTCAATGTTGTCAATTTTTTTAAAAATATTCCAAAATTATTTATTTTTGGAATGAACAGAGCTTCTGAGAATTAGTTTTAATAATCCTTTCTAGATCAATGTGTTAATCGTTAAAAAATAATTGAATTGAAAACGGCTGTTGATTTTCTCGAAAATGTACTGGCCTCGGTCTCAATATAGTCTGCGGTTTACAAGTCAAATGTCTGTGGTTTAGAAGTCAACTCACTTCCAAGAAACCTAAAAAAAATAATATCCGAAAGCTGTAACATTTAAAATGTTCAATGTCATTGACACATTTACCAAAACTGGTTACTTCGATATAATTGCACAGGTGGATGAGTAGGAAGTTGCACTTTGTTGAGAAAGAATAACTGTACGTGCGAAACATGCGAACTACTGTCACATACTGATACATATACTGAAAACACGCCCTTGTCAATTATTTTGTACTTTATCACCATTTTAATGTATTGTTCTTTTTTTATAATCCCTGCTTTGTGTATCCGTTGAAAACTTCAATAACGAGTTAAAACGTTGTAAACTAGTTTCTGTTTTTCAAATTGAATTTGTTTCATTCGGTCAATTTATGGCACTTGATATTATGGCACTTGCAGCAGACGATTATTGTAACATATTTACGGTTTTCCATGAATACTTTCTTTATGCTTTAGTTTTACCGTAGTACAGTTGCACTTCAAGTAACTTTTCTGAATCATTTCTTCACTTATTTTCCAACAGAACTTTAGTATGTGACTTGATAAAGATAAATTCAAGAACATCAGAATCTGAAACTGTTTAAGTGTCAGATATATGTGAATGCACATAAATGTCAATTTTTGGCAAATAAAAATGCTTTATTCGCGAAACAAATTCTCTATGTCCAACCGATCTTGACAATTATTCAATTTTTAATAATTAAGACCAATTTTGTCATGTTTGGAATAACATAAATAATAACTAGAGTGGAAGCTGTATATTACTGGTCACTTGTTGATATTTATGCATAATGTGCCAGTCAAAAAGAGTTTGCTTCGGAAAATTAACAATGACATAACATGAAATCTATTTTAATGTCGCCGACAGATGCCTATTTTCCTCAGGGAAGGGCTGTCGGAATGTAACAGAACTCTTCCTATCTCAAGATAATGCTGTGTACGCTTCAAAATGTGGACATTATGCAACTTATTTTCTTTCTATTTTGTCTTTTGGGTATCTTATCAACACACCTAGGAACACTGAAAAATTACAAGAGTTGTATAAGTTTATAAATAATAACTGAAGTTGTTTTTCCATAGTTCTTTTAATTGTTTCTCGCAAATACTGCAATATACATATATTATGCCACATATGCTTCATGAAAACTCCACAAAACAAAAAGTTTGATATAAGAATGATATATGAGTACAAAAGCAAGCCTGTAAAAGTAAAATAATATTATTTTACGAAATTAATATTATTACTAAATATAAAAATAAATATTTTAATATTTAGATATTAGTCAACATATTTACGGTAGTACTTTACATATAGATATTAATATAGATGTGACTGTAGAATATTTACATAGTAGATACCACATTCTCTATGATTCCCACTTGGTAGTTACTTTAATCATTTGATCACGAATGTCTTTTTTCCATATGCACTCCAAAATCTACTCTAAATTCGCACTGAAATTTAGATAAGTTACTATGAAATTCTATCACATTCTGTGATAAACCGAAATGAATTCCATACATTTTCATTCTCGCTGAAAAGTTGAAAGCCCTGATACACTCAATTTAAAACAATAGATTAATTTAAAATTAGAGAATATAGAAAATATCCCAAAACATTGCAGACAACTGTGTTTTAAATTCAGAACCATTTTAAATTCAGGATAACTGTATTTTAAATTCAGACGTATGTACCTTCTCATATCCTTGGCAGTGTACGTACATAGATAGCACAGAGCCGCCAGCATGATTTCCTCTGCCAAACAAACCACACTAGTGATCGTTCAAAATTCACCACCTCGACAGAGATGTTTTATGATTTGGGGTTCTATTTTTTTATTTATTTTGTCAAAAAACAGTAAAATCTGTATATGACGTGTGGGGAAAGAGATTTATCTGCGCACATTTTCTTCAGGGCCAGAAAGAAAGAAAAAAACAAACGAAAAAATGCATTTAGAAAATAATTATTTTAGAAAAATAAAATATATGAATAATGTTTGTTCCCGAGTTATAGAAAATCAATTTCAACGGTAAATGAACTACAAGCAAAAGGAGTGCTCAACAAAATGTGCGCACAGTGAAGCTACATTTACGTCCAGAAGGAAAACAAGGGGCCATCTCAGCATTTGCTTCTACGAATGAATCTACTTTGTTTCACGAATCACAGATGAACGTACAATGAACGAACGAACAAAACCGTAGACGACAATGAACTTATAATTTTCTGCATTTTACAATAAAGTGTTCTACTTGACTTTACAATTACATTTCACAATTTATTTCTAAATTGAGCGCATTGCGCTATCTTCATATCTTCTGAAAAAACCTACCGGCCATGATGGCACTGTAATAACCGTGTCTTCTATAGTGTCTCTGACCTGACGTCCTAGTGTTCGAGGACATACAGTGCCAGATTTTGGATATTAGTCACAGGTAGAATTAAGTCGCAGCCTAGAGAACAAGTCTAGCGTCCCACTACTCTGATCGGCAGTTTCCTGTGGATTCTCCGATCAATTCCAGGTGCATGCCGAAGCAGTGTACCTTAACCATCCAATGACCGAACGTGGTCCTTCCGTCCTCAACCTTGTCCTCTACTCTCCCCTTATGCACACACACGTGCACTACACCATCGGACGTGTCAGGAGACTATTTGGGAGCTGTGTGTCTGCTGGGGAAGATACCTGGAGGGGGAAACACCTGCCAGCCTTCGTGTAGGTCGACGGCGGATTTCACGTTCTAGCAGAGGTGGGACACGGCCACCTCCTGCTATATACCGTGCACAACTTATGGGACTAAAAACGTTATTTGATTAGCTCGGAAACCCAAAATAAACAATCGAATCCTTATTTTAACTCGAAGCAAAGGAGTTCCAAGATGCATTATAGACAGACGTATGTAAACTTCTTTATTTTATTTCATGAACCACACCATTTTTCGTTTTCAACACTTTCGGGGGTGGATTGTCCCCATCATCAGGTAAAAACCACATAGGAGCTCATATTGCAAGAAAACGTAGTGCCGTCATGCACAGTCGCTCGTCAGTCACTCCCAAAAAATGACGTGGCGCAAGAAATAAATTAAAGAAGTTTACATAGTCTGTCTAAAATTCTTGCTTCAAATTAAAATCCCCTCCTTCAAATTAAAATACAATGCAAGACCGGATTATTCCTTCTTTACAAGAATCTCATCCTTCATTCAATTCAACTGAAAATAATCAATCAATCCTTCATTCGGACAATTCCAGGGAGCTTCCGCTTCCCCATCCGCTCCCCACCAGCGCGTGGAAAGGCGCTCAGCGGCGCGGAAGGGGCGTGCGGCGCGGCGCGCGCCGGCAATTAGTGCGAGCGCTGCGTGTGAAGGTGTTTACACGCCCTATCAAGATCGTATTGTGGGGCGCCCCGCACCGCACTGCACCACGACACGTGGCCGCCCCGACACACCGCCCAGCCGGCGCATCCGGCCCGCGCGGCGTGGGAGATATGGAAATGCGGGGCGGCGGAGGCGGCAGAGGGGAAAGCGTTAATACGAAACGGAAGCTAGAAACGATTCAGATTATGAAAGATGAAGAATGAGCAAAAAATGAAAAGAAGAAGAAAAAATATGACAAGAAAAATAAGAAGAAGAAGAATGAGAAGAAGAAGAATGAGAAGAAGAAGAAGAATGAGAAGAAGAAGAAAGAAGAAAAATGAGAAGAAGAAGAAAGAGAAGAAGAAGAATGAGGAGATGACAGAGAAGAAGAATGAGATGAAGAATAATGAAAAGAAGACACAGAAGAAGAATGAGATGAAGAATAATGAAAAGAAGACAGAGGAGAAGAAGAAGAATAAGAAGGAAGAGGAGGAGGAACGAGAAGATTAAAATAAGAGGAAAGAGAAATGGAGGGATAAGTGGGGGAAGATAAGACATTGATAAAGACGAGGAAGAAAAAGAAGCAGAAATAAAGATGAAGTAAAAGAAGAAAATTAAACAAAATAAAAACTATAAGTAGTATATAAACGAGAGGAAGAAAAATGGAGTTATGGAAGACAAAGGAGAGAACAAAAAATGGAGAGGGATGGAACAGGAAGAACTGACGGGCATCTTAAATGTTCAATGCAGAAACCTAGAAGGACATGGCACCGGGTGAATGGAAAGATTGTGTAGTAAAACACAATATTTGTTCCGCTTTACGTACACAAGTTTTTTGAATGAAACATTCAATCACAGTAAAATAGAGGGAACTTTCCCGGTAGAAATAAGGTAACGATAAAATTTGAAAACTAGTTACCGTAATTAACCTTTAGCTAGTTCTAACATTTATAAATGCTTGTTGTTGTTGTTAAGATCGCATCAACATCTAGGTTATTAGCGACCACTACTGGGTTTTAACTGTTATGCTAACTGTGAAAATGACATGATATGGTGATGGTAGGGAGTGAAAGTACGAACACAAATACCACCACGCCCGAGTCGGGACTCGAACCCGCGACTCTTCGGTCTGAGATCGCTACGTCACAACTGGCTTAGCGATCTCGGTCACCGAGGATCGGCATTTATAAAGGCTTGTTCACGTTAAAAACGTTCCTGACCAAGAAGCGTAACAGTGTGTAACAACAATGAATCTCAATTGGATTTTGGTTCGAAGTTCAGTCTAGCATCAAAAATACACCAGTATGTACTGTTTACGTTAAATAAATAGGACCTGAATAACTAAAGCGGTAACTTAATACACCACTTCTTTACTCTTCTATTAAAATAGATTACTTCGCAATTTACACATATTTAATTCAGATTTTAACATAAGTAGTTCATGCCTAATTTGGCTTAAATTGGCGAATGTTAGGATACAACTCAAGGCTGACGAGCGTATAATTAAAATTTTATTATTTTCTGAAGTATAGAATAAACGAGAAACTAATGATGAACACGCAATGAAAATATTTCAGAAGTTTTTGGAAGCTTTACATTAATCGTGTGGGTACTATGCCTTAGGTGCTTACTCCAGAGCCTTGTTTAAGATAACGCTTACAATACGAGTATTGGGCGTGGTTGTATAACTACATGTTTTAATCACCTCCTTTGGAAACCACAACATAATACTTGCCTACTTTCCTGGTTTGACGCTCTCGCATAAGAAAAAAATTACAGCGCAATTCACTTGAACATGTATGAATTGAATACAAACTGTTTATTGCTCAAAGGTTTAAGAGATCTCGCAGACTTGAATTATAGTCAACGATATTATTAGAGGTAGTCATGATTATTTGTCTGTCCCGTTATCATGAATGATGACGACGGAAATAATAAAAGTAGTGATGATGAAAGTAGAGGTAATGCGGGAACAAAAATGAAAATAAAACAAAATGGTGACCGTTCATCGACATGTGAATCAGGTAATTGGTGAAAGAGGAAGATTAGTCGATTCCAGATAAAGTGAACGTGGATTTAGTGAATTTCCGGTTATTATTTTCAGTTGGGGTTACAGGTCCAAATTCACAGATATACCAAATAATTTCCAGATGATTTAGTTACAACGGATTCATCACAGAGGATATAGTGAACATAGGAAATAGTACAACTTTCAGGAAAAAATACTGTGAATACCTGTAAAAGCTTATTCCAGTAGTAAGGAAACGAGTGTGGTAATAGGTTACAAACAGTGCACGCCTCGTTTGAAGACATAAAGACAACACTAAAGTATTTTGAGTCAGTGGTCAAGGTACTTACTAATGTTATAAAAGGACAGTCGGGTGAAAGCTTTGCAAAACTTGTTAATAAAAATCTTTTTATAGCTAACTGTAATAAACATATTTTATAGATAAATTAAGATATTATTATTCTGAATTATGGTGTTCAAATGTTTTGCAAAACATCTGAAATAAAATAAATCAGGAAAAAATTTATTTTGGCATATCGGATACAGTGAATTTATGATGTAGTGATACAGTGAAAAATATTGGTCCCCGAGGTTTACTATACCAGGAATTGGCTGCATTTCGTGATTTCGGAGACGTCAACCAATATGGTCAATAGACCTGTGTGTTATTTTCAGGGAGGTGGCGTTGTTCTTCTCATGCTGGAACGTGAGGTCCAGTGCAGGACTACACGACAGTTTCCGGAGATCTCACCCCGTCAGCAAGGAACCGCCCCTGTTAAGACAAACTCTACTGCGCAAACTCTACGACCCGACTGGTCTTCCGGCATGTACTATGGCAGAATAGTGCTTGCAAGTGTATGTATGAGTGTGTGCGCTTGCACGTATATCTGAGAGGGAAAACAAGGATGAAGAGAGAAAGATCGCGCGCAGTAAATAGCCTGTTTTTTAGGTTACTGCTCCGGCATCCGCCTGATATTGATTGATGAATCCACATGAAACTACCGATCACAGCAGCCGACAGCTAGAATTCTCCTCCAGTCAGCGGTTAATTGGATCTAGCAATTTATCTGTTGTGGGAAATCCGCCACTGCCAGGATCCGACTTCTAGGACATCCCGATCAGAGACGCTGCAGCGGCAACATTTGTTGCAATATGCCATCTCAGCCGGTAGGAAGGAGAGGGACGATGACGAGGAGGGCGCGTTACAATGGACGGAGAAAGGGAGATGACGATGGGGGATGAGGATGGCGAATGAAGACGGGGGATGACGGGTGTCGAGATGGTGGTCGAGATGGGGGTCGAGATGGGGCTCGAGGATATGGGTCAATGAGGGGGGTGAGGATGGGGAATGAGGATGGAGGTCGAGGATGGGGAATAAAGATGGGAAATGAGGATAGGGAATGAAGATGGGAAAAGAGGATAGGGAATGAGGTTGGGGAATGAGGATGGGGGTCGACGATGGGGTTCGAGGATGGAGCTCGAGGATAGAGCTCGAGGATAGAGTTCGAGGATAGAGTTCGAGGATGGGGACGAAGATAGGGGACGAGGATGGGGGATGAGGAGGGTTTTCAAGGTTGGGGTTGGAGGGCAAAGATGGGACGAAGAACGAGGACGAGCAAGGCGACGAAGATGAGAACAGGGACGAGAACGGAGAACGAGGATTGGGGAGGAGATTGGGGACCAAGAACAAGGAACGAGGGAGGAGGACGGGGACAAGGGGAGGTAATGTCGGGTTGAGAACGAGGGATGGGAGAACGGAGGACAAAGGCGTGGGCGAGGATTGGGGATGAGACGAGGTACGGAAGGACAGAAGACGATTGGACAGAACGGAGGATGTGGCGCGAAAACGGAATACGAGGATGAGAACAGACGAGAACGGGGCGAGGACTGTGGACTGGAGACGGAGACGGGGTGTCGGAAAACGGACTACGGGGGCGGATGCGGATATCAGGAGACCGGTGAGGAATTGAGGAGCATGGGAGATGTCGGTGGACGGTGCATGAAAGCATTGGCGGATCCAGGGTGGGGGCATGGCTCCCCCAAAATGGCCTAGTTTTCGTGTATCTTCCTTTATTTGGCAAAACTGATTTAAATATTTATTTATGTTCGAATTATGTTATTATTTAATCAATAATATTGTATAGTATCGTATCTACAGTACATAAATAATACACAATATAGTAACAAATATGATTAATATTTAACAAAAACTATGATGGGGGCCATGCCCCCTCTCAAAATAATCGGCTGGATCCGCCCCTGCATGAAAGCCATTAACACTTCTCCAGGGGTGGAGTGGGAACGCATGACACGAAATGTTGCAAGGGAACCGGGGCTGACGCAGGTGGCGCGGATGTGACGTCGGCAGCAACCAGAGAAAACACTGAAGGTTTGGATGATGGAAGCCGCGGTGTCCGCATTACACCGCTCTTTTGTCTCCCGCGCCCCACAAAAGTTATGGCTCTCGGCCTGACAAAGACAGCGCGGACGTCGGGCGTTTGTTTCTGCCACGGGCCGGCGCGTGATAAATGCGCCAAGTGGGAGCTTTTTCGCTGACACCAGGGCTAAATCGCACCGAGATGGATGCGAATTCAACAAGTGACGAAAAGACGTGACGCTCGAATTGCAATGAACTAGTGTAGCGTACGAGCGAGACATGCAGTAGGTCTCAGATGTAGAGCGGTGTGGTAGCCGTTCGATTAAATTCCCTCCTAGTTAGGGATCCTTCCTAGGATCTATTTAGTTAGTTAATTGTAAGCACGGAAATTTGTTATTTGTGACTACAGTCTAGTCTATGAATAAACTCACTGTTCTTACAACCCCCTTTCGCCTGTGTTTTGATTACACCCGTATGACGCCACGCCAGTGATGTTGATTGTGGTCGATCATTCCCAAGTGGTGAAGCAATCATTTTTACATTTATCTCGAGTTGTAAAGAAAAAGCATGTGCAAGGTACAGGAAGCCTAAGTGGAAAGACAGGAGTTATTTTCAACAACAGAACTAAATATTTAACAAAAAGTAGTATCGGCTTTCGGCATAATGCAATGCGCCTTTTACGGATATGACGAGGCTGGGGAGTGATTGGAAAATGGAGAAGGTGGATCATGGTATGCTGGAGCATGATGGTGCAGATCTTGAACGAAATGGGATACAGTGTGGCGGGGTTCGAGCGTGGAGGGGTTCGAGCGTAGGGAGGTGGAGCATGGTGAGGATGAACTAAGGTAGGGTTCGAAAACGCCACGTAAAGGAGCAGCGTAAAGGCGGGGCACGAGCAACGCCCGGCGGGTGGGAGGCGGCGCGGGCCGAGCGGCGCTGTGCGGCAGCGCCTGCCAGCCAGCCGGCCGGCCGGGCGTGCGTGGGCGTGGGCGCGGGCGTGGGGCCGGGCGCCTCCCCAGGGGCGGGCATGCGACTCGACGTCCGGCGGGCGGGGCGCCTCGTTGCCGCAGCCCACGCCCCCAGGGGGCGCAGACACGCCCGGGCGCGGCCGCCCGAAGCCCCCGCGGCGCCGGCACGAACGCCCCGCACTCCTCCGCCTCCTCCTCCTCCACATCCTGCTCCTCACCCTCCGTCTCCTCCGCCTCCTCCTCCACATCCTGCTCCTCACCCTCTGTCTCCTCCGCCTCCTCCTCCACATCCTGCTCCTCACTCTCTGCCTCCTCCTCCTCCGCCTCCTCCTCCACATCATGCTCCTCACTCTCTCCCTCCGCCTCCTCCTCCACATTCTGCTCCTCACCCTCTGTCTCCTCCGCCTCCTCCTCCACATCCTGCTCCCCACTCTCTGCCTCCGCCTCCTCCTCCACATCCTGCTCCTCACCCTCTGCCATCTCCTCATCATCCTCCGCTGCCTCCTCCTCCTTCGCCTCCTCCCCCTCCTTCGCTTTCTCCTCCTCCTCCTCGCTTTCTCCTCCTCCTGGCTGTCTCCTCTTCCGCCTCCTCCTCCGCCTTCGCCGCCTCCTCCTTCGCCGCCTCCTCCTCCTCCGCCTCACCCTCCTTCGCTTTCTCCTCGTCCACCTCCTCCTCCTCTTCGTCCTTCGCCTCCTCCTCTTCCTCGGCCTAGTTGCCTCCCTTCACAGCCACAATCGACATCACTCGCCACATTATCACGAGACGTGCAACCGATGATTTTCGCCAACTGTTCGTGCCCGAATTATTATTACCCTTCACCGCACACAGTTCTATCTGCAAAAGACAATTGGCACTTGCAGTAACAGATATCACTAACACCGCAACTACAATCATTTATCGACGCAACTGCCACAATCAGTCGCGGCGTCAAATCAACCATTCCACCTCGCCCGCCCGCCCTCTGTCGCCCGGCACGCCCAGCGCCCGACTGCCCCGCCCGCGCCCGCTGCTATCTCCGCCGCCGTCGCCGCTTTCCGGGAAACCGAGTGTCCTGAATCCGTGACATTTCACACGGCTCGTGCCGCCGCTGAAAGATACAGGACTGGATACGCACCTGCTCGCTGCCTTTTTCGTAATTAGCCGGCGTTTTTAAACGCGCGTTGTTATCGCGGAGAGAAAACAACAACAACAAACAAACATACAAATAAACATTCTCGACCCAGGGGGAAAAGAAATGTGAAGAGATATCTTCCGAGATATCTTTACGACTTATAATAACGATGTAATATTAATGTACCCTTGCCACGAACTAATGAATCACATCGCACCTGTCACAAGCTATAAAACTCGGCCTGTCACGACTCGTCGGGGAAACGTTTGAGTTTGGCGCAAACGAGACAGCCGATATTTCTCTCCGAATCACACGCACATGCACACGCGCCGGTGGCGCTCGCAACCGCCTCTGCACGCGCTTCCAGCGAAGGGGTGGGGGCGACGCGCTGATTGGCAGCAGGTTGCGAAAAAAAAGCGTCGACTCAAGGCCGAGAGAGAAAATGAGTGAAGGTGCCGCGAAAGAGAATTATAAATTCATAATAAGAGACTGACGAAGAGAAAATTATGCAGGTGAGAGTGTAAAAGATGGAAAAAAATGTTACGCGATGAAGAAACTGTGAAGTAGTAATAACTTTACATGTTGCAAACATTTTTATAGAATTTTAATACAGTGACACTTTTGTAACCAATGGTAATATATTTGCATGCTTCCTATACTACACACAATGTATTTGATCATGCACATTTTTAAACGACTTATTAATGTTCTTAATATAATCGCGTCTGCCTCGTTGTGAGACTCCGCGAAAAGTCTTAGTTATCCTTCGTTGTTTGTCAAGTTTACCAGTTAGAGAATTTCAATGTATATACTAGTGAAGCAATCTCATAAGTTCTAGAAAGGAAAGTAGAGAGCAGAACGCTACGAAATTTTTCTGTTCAATATTTTGGCCTCCAGAAATGTGCCTCAAAATTTGCATCATGGAAAAAGGGCTAGATAGGGCGAAATGTAAGATTTGATTTAACCGAAGCTTGTTTTCTATTTAGTGGGGCTTAGGGGCACGTGTAACCAACTTATCATCCTCGCTTTTTGCCCGCGACAGACGTGTTCGATCCTATTAGTAATACATATATTAATGTAAACAATAATATTCTGTTAAATCTTTTTCCAATAATAAGGACGATATATGGTCCGTTTGTTATGTTATTTGTGAAAAGCAAATATCAGTTATTTCTGGAACTTCTTTGGGTGTGAAAAGTTGATTGCAATTATGAGACACACACACAGTTTTTCCTGTGTGGTTCAGTGAATGCATCGCATATGATATTTTTATTTCTTTCCCTTGCACAACTTGTTCTCTGGGACTTGTTTCTTTGTTTGATGGCACGCTTCAGTTAATGAGTAATGGTCTGCCGCCGCATAAAAACTGCCGTCGAGTGAGTGGTAAATGGAGCAGCAAAAATTTGCAGTTCTCAAACGGCACACGAATACTGAAGGTTCTTCCCCCTTCGTCGCAAGACATTAACTGTGTCATAAGCAGGAATAACATAGAGGAATGAAGTATAAAAAAAAAGTGTAACACCACGTACGAGAAATTTCGGATTAAGATAATCCAATATTTGCACTTTTCTGTCAAATCAAAATAAAAAATAATGAATTGGTGGTACATTCCTCAAATTTTTGGTTGTCTAACTAATCCACAGATACCTTTCAAATGGGCGGAACGCGCATAATTTTATGTCAACTCCTGCGTGCATTGGAAATCGTTCAGTTGATGACGCTGAAGGCGCCAAAGGAGGTCCTTACGCAGAAGGGCAGGCGCGGGCGGCGGGGGGGGGGGAAGGGAGGGAAGGAGGGGGGAGAGAGCGGCGCCGCTGCCGACGTAACACGCGCGGAGGGCGTTGCTGCTGCGAGCGCCTAATTTATGGGGGCGGGCGGCGGCCGCCAGGGCGCTGCGGGGCGCCAGCGGGCGAGGGAGAGGGGAGGGGGAGGGGGCGGGGCCTCGCCGCACGGAGGTCGGGCGCAGTGTGTGTGCTGCGGGGGCGCCAACAGGTGGCCGACGCGACGGCGGCTGGCGCGCCCCACCCCCCGCCGACGCCCCCGCGCCCGTCCGGCGCTCGCCCCGCACTCGAGCCTCGATCGTTACGTGATCCCGACCCTTGCACGAGACCGCCCGCATCCGAGCTTGCCGGCCCCTGATTTGATTTCCACCTTACTCCAAACCGTCCCTTTCACCTCCTACGCCCCTCCGCGATCGCACCTTTGGCTCTTACCTGATCCCGCCCCTTACCCCATGCTACCCTTTATCCGAGGCCGCACGTTACCCGACATTGCCCTTTACCCGACCCTGTTCCTTTCTCGACCCTGCCCTTTATCAGACCCTGCTCCTTACCCGACCGATCCACTTATACGGCCCTACCCCTTACACGACCCCGCCCCTTATACGACACTGCCCCTTACCCGACCCTGCCACTTACCCGACCCTGCCCCTAACCCGACGCTACATCTCCCATACGTCCGACCGTGCCCCTTATCCGAACTCGCTCCTTATTCGAACCTCTCCGAGCGTGCCATTTACTCTACTCTGCCCATTAGCCGCTGCTGCCCCAACCTGAGCACAACCCTTACACGTGCTCGCACCGCGCACAACGAGAGCTCTGCTCCCGCCTCCACAATTGCTTGTGACCGCCTCTCGCGCGTAACTGCCCCCGTTTGCACCCTGGATAATCACGCCCGCCCTTACGTCTCCCTATGTCCCCTACGTCCCTTATGCCCTCGTCACCTTGACTCCCGCCACCCGCTTCGTTCGTCCGTTCCCTGCTCCGTTTCTCACTTCTCTCCCACCCGATGTATTGGACTCACTCCCGTGCGCTTGCACGTTCCACAATCGACATCACCTTCGTTTACTCAGTCTGGCAATCATTCCAGTTAAAGCTGTTAACAGCATATGAATGATCTCGTCTGTCCGAGTAACGTGGCGCTCACAGGAGATCATTTTAGCTGAAATTGCGGTCGGTCGATTTCGGATACTTTTTACCACGTGGCTGGATTCGTTCGATCACGTGGTGGTAAACGAAAATGAATCGTAAACCCGAAAGACCGCTTTAGTCGGCTGTCGAAAACAACGACTGTGGATGTTTCGTTTGATGCTGTCTGTTTCATTTGCCTCGAATAAACTGGAGAGTCGAATGAAGGACATTTGCAATACCAACATCATTTGCAACACATGTAGATGTTCGTAAGCTTGCTTCTCGAAAATGTTGAAAAAAATGAACTGTGGAATTACGAGCATTCTCGCCGATTTCGGCTGTAACATTCGGGTGTTTCTCGGATGGAATACGTCGGACGATTTTGCTCGCTAAGGTCCGCTAAGGTAACGAACGACCCATATTCCGGCTGTAGTGTGAGCGTAGCCTACCTCCTATTTCAAAGTTTAGTTGCCCGAATTATTAACCTATGAGCACTGACTAGTTTGCACACGTGTTTCGTCAGACACACATAATTTTATCCTGGCCCCCGAACTCATTCAGATTTTCAGAAAAAGAGGAAAACGTCGTTTCTGTTGTCATTGAATGATGATTCGCCGTTATTTCATATATCAATGAATGGGCACACTTTCCAGATATGTTCAGTGGCACTTGACCCCCGTTTACAGCTATTTCTAATGGTATTTAAAATTTATCGCGGAACGGGAAAATATTATAACTGTAGTGGTTTCAAGAGAATCAGAAAGACACTAAAAGCTTTCGGCATTGCGGTGTTGAAGCAAGAAAAGGATTTTTAGTGAAAATATATTCAAAACATTTGTAAATACGGTAATATAGTTGCGCGAGAACAGGACACAATTAAGCGAATTTTAAGATAAGATTATAAGATCAATTATAAATTTCCGAAAAAATGTTTACAACTTTCCGAAATTTCTGATTTCGTCTGCTAATAGATGATTCGCCTATACCTTGTGTTGGTCTCAACCTTCTTTCCAAAACGAATTACGAAATTTAGAAGGAGATAAAACATAAAATTAACACTTACAGTTAAATACCACCTTGAATTCACTCTAATATTACAAAGAACTCAAAACTGTAGAAATATTTATAAAGCTGAAAAGCTTAAAGTGTGAAATCTTTATAAGATAAACATAGCTAGTCGACTTACTAAGGACACTAGTTTGGAAAATAACTCCAGAATACTTAAATTTAAGAGAAAATGCGTCCATTAAATAAATGTGTCGGTCAAAGAATTAAATCACTGAATTTAAGAATTCAACTTTATTGATTTTTCCAACAGGACATTTTCTTATCAGGAAAAATATAACATTGAATTAAACGCTGTCATAACTTGCATTAGAAATATATACGTTGGTACGAGAAGAATGTCTGAACTTATAAATCTTGGAGAACTTCAATTATTAACTTAACCTTGCAAAATGGAAGCATCCACAATTGATGCCGGGAATGTTTGACAACGATTACTGTGAACTATTGCATCACTCACGGTCTGATATAGAGTTCCAGGAAGCAAATCAAACACAAGCAAACTGTAGCGTCGATAATATTTTCCTGTTTACTATACATCTGGACATAACTGATTTTTGTAGAATGCACTACATGCCAAAAGCAGAAAAAACAGCATTTCATTAATTCTACATTCCGAATAACCGCTAAATTTAGTGAAAGTAGAACTTTTATTGTACTTGTTATTGTTGTTATTTTTTCGTGTCTCACATTGATATGAAGTTTTTGCTTGGAATTGTTTCACATTTAACATAAGTTACCTTTGAGAGTGGTAGAAGGTTAACGTGAGATGCAAGTGAACTAGTTCAAGTATACAAAAAGACGACCAGCCTTTTTCGGAGGTAAGAGAAGACACAGGCGCGTAAGTTATGCGCCGACCAGGGACAATCTGGAAAATACTGCCTCCGCTCTGGTATTTAAATAGCGGGCCTCCGAATTCGTGGCGGCTACCTTTGTGACTTTAACACCAAAGTCCCCATCGCCACTTTGTCCGTTCTCTGACATTCCTATCTCTGACCCGGCCTCACAAATAACATGGCCCATTCACAGCTCCATATACAGCTCACATCGTCAACAATCTTCCCAATAAACAAGACTGCAAATGTCGACAGGAAAAATTTTTTCACCACAAAAGTGTGTTCTATACTATCGTGGTAATTGTTATCTTTAATACCTTATTGCTAATGACTTATAAATCAATGACTTTATTAAGATTACTACACCTGTGCAGGGGAACATGATAACACTAACGATTATACATCAATTATTATTTGTTGTATTTACTACAAAGCTTATTTTAATTTATGTCACTACAGTGCCTCTGACTCGTTCGAACAGATGCACTCTGACAGTGCCTCTGTTTCTAGAACTCGAGTTCCAACGGTGAATGATATTTCGACACTTGCCAGAGAGCTAGGTCGAATTCGACGGCTGCCTGGAGAAGAATTATAGTAGCTCGCTGCTCTAATCGGTAATTTTACGTGGTTTCTCCGTTCAACACCAGGCGAATGCCGGAGTATTATTCTAACAAACGGGCTACGGACCGCGCGCGCGATCTTTTCTTCCTCTTCCTTTGCATATCCTCACCCATTTCTAGGACAAACACTTACATGCATTACCTCCCCATAAACACACCACACGTATAGCAGCCTAGAGCTTGTCCGGGCTGAGGCGGTGCCCTGCGGCTGGAAGATACCTGGTCGGGGAAAACTCCGCCACGCCGACGTGAAAGTCCGCGCCGGATCTTGTCTATCTAGCGGGGCAAGGTCACCGAGAACTCACGCAAAAATATGCAATGCACTTACGGGACCAATGACCTTAGCAGGCAATGCGCCAAGAAACACCAATCTATCAATACCAATGATTATTTGAGAGGCGAAAACTTTTAATTGTAACTATAATGACCAAACTAGTATAAGGAACTGCTAATAAAATTAAACTTAATGATTGATAATGAATATGAAATTTGGAAACATACCTTTTTAAATTATCATCAGATGTATTTCCTCACAAAGTGTTCTAGAAAAAGAAATGTGTGCGTTGATCCTGTTAATTCCGGTAGTTACGATATTTAACAAATGGTAAGGTTAAAAAGAAGTCACGTTTTCTGCTTGATACGTCCCCAACCATTGGAACTCAATTACTCCATTACTTTCAAGAACAAAATCTTTTACGGGATGTAGGATACTTAAGTCTCACTTATTACCAGATATTCCTATTTCCTTCACTACTAACTCCAATTGCAAAAAAGTATAGTAGCTTTATTTGCTGCAAAGGTGAATCAAATCAAGATTTGAACTCTCCACAAAAAGATGGGCGTTCTTTTATTGCCTACGCAGCAACCATAACAGATCTAAGCAACATTTCCAGTTGCATACCACGAAATCGCACTCTCACAAAACAAAAACGATTGAAGAGTTCACAGACATGATAAATTCGACTCCATTTGCAGACGTGGATCAAGTACTGGAATAGCTACTTCAAGGATGGTTCAATCTCGTACTTCATCGCCGTAATCGCATATTCGAGATTATTCGAGTGCAAAAAGCCAGACGACTGGAATGATTCGTGTGGAGGCCAGAGTGGGGGCGGAGCAGACGCTACTAGAGGCCGCGGCGGAGGCGGCGGCGGCGGCGAGAGGTCGCTGAACCCAGAGGAATCCTCTCTCATCGGAGCTCCGAAGCATCACCTGCGAAAAAAAAAAAACGGCGACGACGGCGGCCTGGCGGTAAATCAGACGGCCCAATAATTCACATAAATATTCGACCTATCTGGCCCTCCGCTTCCAGGGGGTCCGCGACTGACCACCCGCCTCCACCTCCGCCCCCGCCCCCGCCAGCGCCGCCGCCGTCGCCGCCGCCGCCGCCACCACAGTCACCGCCTCCGTATTTGCCTCGCCTATCGTCATCGCCACCGACACCGACATAGTCACCTCTACCGTTACCCGCCTCCTCCACTGTCGCCACCTCCGCTTCTGCCTCCGTCTCAGCCACGCCCCCCGCCTTTGCCAGCGACACCGTAACCACCTCCGTGACTGTCATGGTAAGCGTCACCGCCTCGGCCCCCACCTCCGCCGCCGCCTCCGTCTCCGCCTCGCTCGCCGCCATCGCCATCGCCACCGCTAGCGCTACCGCCACCGCCACGGCCACAGACACCGCCTCCATCGCCGTCACCTTCACCGCCTCCACCTCCATCTCGCCCATCGCCACGGCCTCGTCACCGTCACCGTCACCGCTTACGCCTCCAAAATCGCCCCCGCCTTCGCTCCTGCACCGTCTACGCGTCCATCTCAGCCTCCGTCCACATCGACTTCACCTCCACCTGTGTCTAACACTGCCACTGCTACCGCCTCCATTTTTGCCTCCGCCCCCACTCATGCCTACACCACCGCCTACGCCTTCGTCGCCTCAACCTTCACTGGCGTCTCCGCCTGACCCTGCGCCGTCTATACCTCCATGTGAGCCTCCTGAATTGCAACCGCTAATGCCTCCTTGTCAGCTACCTCTTGTACCTTTGCTTTCACCTCCGCCTCACGTGCATTCGCCGCTACCTCTAACTTTGCCATAACATCCGCCTTGACCTATACCTCAACCTTCACCTACGCATCTACTAATTTTGTTTCCACATTCACATGGGTTTTCCCCCACAGCTAGATATTAGATTCGTCGTTGTTCCTGTCTCAGCTTTGGCGATTACCTCTCTCCTCCACCATCTTCGCCTACGTCTCCGCCTCCTCCTACTTCTCTTTCTCCTTCCCCTCCTCTTTCTTCTCCTCCTCCTCTTCTCCCTCCTCCTCATCGTCCTCCTCCTCCTACTCCTTTTCCTCCTCCTTCTCCCCCTCCTCCTTCTCCGTCTTCTCCTTCTTCTCCTTCTTCTCCCCTGTAGTCGCCAACGCCCCTGCTTCTGATCCAATCCTTTGACCCCCGCCTCTGTCGCCTTTGACTCGCTCTCGCCTCCACCCCCTTCACCGCCTTCCCCTCCGCTTCCAATGCTGCAGGTTGGGCCACCGCCTCCTCGCAAGAAATATAAACCCCGTGTGTGCTTCCCGAAAACGGTAAACATGCTAACAGCATGTTAAATTTAAAGGTTTCAATGATCCTGACTTGCTAGGGAAAATTAACGGCAGCTATGGTTCTTGTCGTCCTTTATCACAAGCTATTCCCCTGACATTTCCCCTTTTTCGCATCAAAACTAATGTCCTCTTCCTTAATAACATATTTTATACAGACTCATCAGATACAGTGTGACAAAAACAAAATATTGGGTGACAAGAGGACGTTTATTTACATCCCAAGTGTGGGAGATATTCTGTTATCAAATACAATACTATTTTTGTAGCACCAAACAAGATATTTCTCTCCAGAAGCTGCGAATGCAAAAAATAAAATTCTTAGGATAGTTTTATTAAGAATAATCGAATTAAAATCCCGTATATTAAATGAGACCATTTCTGGGAAAAGGTCAACTAAAATGGGTTTTCAACATTTAGATGTTTTTGAAATAACTCAAGGTCAGAAATAAGGCTACTTTCTCCTACAAATACTCTTCTCTCTCTCTACAATCAATAAAAAACCTGCACAACCTGTTACAAAAGTACATGACCAATAAATAAGGAAGATAAAGCCAACCTTGTGATTGTTAACTAATTTGAAAAAATACAAAAAGACCAATGCAAGACTTCAAAAGAGGCTTAGGTATTTCCAGGAACAACAAATAATAATTTTGATGAATCGAATAAAAATATTCTCTACATTCCAAAAATGTATTCCAGATTCCAAAATTACATTTTCATCTTATTATTACCAAGCACACGAATGGAATTCTTTTCTCGAACGTCCTGTGAACAAGCTGCGACCCAACCTGCTCCCCGACTTGGACTTTCACTGTGACGTTCCTGCACCTCCCTGCTGCCTTCCTCCCACCCCCGCCCCACCCAGTCTCGTTATTTTATTTCCATAAGCGCCAGATCGTTTCCCAGCAACAAGGCGGCGGCGGAGGCGGCGGCGGCGCCTCCTCGAGGTGGCATGCTAATTAGCATCTTGATTTATCGGGGGAATTTCTCATTAACTCGGCCTTTCGGAACGTCCCCCGCACAGAAGCAACAAGGTCTCCGCGCCGGGGGAGGGAGAGGGGGAGCACCTGGGGCGCCGGGGCGTGGCTCCGCCCGGCGAGCGCCCCCGGTGTGAAAAATCGCGCCGCGCCCAGGGTCGGGCGCCGGCCGCGCTTCGTCTTCATTCGCTTCCGTCCACCGACGGCGTAACCGCGAAGCGGACGGTAGCCATCAGTGACAAGTGACGACGACGATGCTGATAATGGTTTACGACAATGAAGATGACCGTGTCAGTGATAGGAAGTGTAACAACCACAACTACAACAATAGTAATAATAATAATAAGAACAACAACAACTTTGCTAAACTTCCAGGTCACTCAAAAGACTGGGAAGTGCAAGAAATCGCATTATTTGGAACAGCCCACATTTTGCGCAAAGTATTGTAGAAGCACCGACAGTCCCTAGATCTGCCCCTTAGGTAGCTGTTGGAACCTGGAGTAGATTTTGTATTCTGCCGACTCATAACACCTTCAGTCGTGATGCAGTGAAATATAATAATAATAATAATAATAATAATAATAATAATAATAATAATAATAATAATAATAATAACAAGTCGACAAGAGCCGGGTCGGAGAGCCGAGATAGCTAAGATGGTAGTGCCGTGGCAATCTCGAACGGAAGGATCGCGGGTTCGAGTCCCGCCTCGGCTCCTGTTTCCACCCCTCATTACCATCATTTCGTCTTTCACACCCCTAAGGCTAACAATCTTGGGGGATAAAAATAGGATCCAGCTAAAAGTTGATCCCTTGAAAAATTACACGCACCTGCCAACGAGATAATGTTAATGAGCCCCGGTAAGTGCAGGATACATGCACGCGTGGTCCAAGTCGGCCTAAACAAAATAAGTCGATGAGGGCGGTTATTATGTTGATAATTACGGGAACACTGTAACGAAATTGACGTGAGAATACCGAGAGTGGCGTAATGACTTGGCAGGCACTATCAATGCATTGACTAGGGCAGAGAAGGGATCAGGGTTTGAAATGAAGTTAAAGAAAGATATTGAGACAGAGACTCACGGGGAAACAGTGATGGAGACAGGAATAGAAAGGGACAGGAATGGTGACCAGAACACGATCTCTAACAGGGGCAATGAGTCGTGAATAGGGTCGGGAACAGACAAGAGATGTCAAGGAGATAGGACAGAGACTTGGACGAGAACAGGAACGGAAATGAAAACATGATCAGATAGAGGATATGGAAAAGGTATTATGTCTGGGACACGAAATGAAACGGAGCACGATTGGGGCTGGTAGTGAGTCTATATAGGGTTGGATAGGATCTCCAACTGGGGTAGAATTAGAATGGAAACTGGGACTGGAACTGACTCGATTAGGACGGCGACTGTGTGAGTGTCAAGGATTGGAACTGGGATTTTGGGTGTAGGGTTAGGGCTGGAATTGGAATTAGCAATTACTTAGCACTGGAACTGAGATTGAGAATTCGTACCGGAACTAGGTCTACAGCTAGAACTGGGAATGGGTCTAGAATTAGTGTACTAGTGAACCTACTTTTGAGGCAGGAATTAGAACAAGGACTACATCTAAGGACTTTCACTGGATTGGAACTAGGACTATGACTCTGAATGGATCTGGAGCTGGTAGCTGACAAACTGGAAACAAAAACTAGGACTGGGAATTAAGCTGGATTCAGGACTGAGTCTGGAAGTGGGTCCAGAAGTGGGACTGGAATGTCTTCGGCTGAAAGAGGGACTTCGACGGGTCAGAAAGTGGGTCAGTGACAGGACGGGTATAGGGAACAGGTCGCGAACAGAGATATTGATGGAATCTGCGACGAGATTCCTGATAAGGCTGATGGTGAGACGTAAAGTGCCTCGAGAAAGGTGACGGGGTTAATACTATTAAATAGACGGTAAAGTCCCGTGTTTATTGTAGATAGATTTATTCTTAATTCTGCAGTTATAGAGAAAGTTGGTGGCAGAATTATCAATTAATTATTACATGCAACTGAGAACACATTTTGTGACAAAGAATCATATCACAAAAATGGAAAAATAAATATACTAAAAAAAAAAGTTTCACTATTTTGGTCACCTCCAATTTTCTCTGAGTTGTATCAGAAGAATTCAAATGGATTCTCAATGTGCGCGATCGTAGAATCAAGGCATTCAGCAGACAATTATTTTTTTGCAAAAACCAAACATAAATTTTACATCATGAATGTTCACCACTTCGATATTTGAAATGCCTTCCTACCACTGTATTGATAAGATATTACACAAGGTGAAGGTTGGTTTCATTGATATAAAATGTTTTTTAGTACTTCCAATATTTTTTCTCATGGAATTTTACTATGAAAGAGAAACCAAATTTGACATGACTTCACTTAATTTTATTTGCATATGTAATTATTTGTATTGCTCTGGATGTTTGATCCTTCAGTTTTTGGCCAAATCATTCATTTTTTAGCAATTATAGAATTTCGACAAGATTTTATTAATCACGCTTTCAAGTAAGAACTAGCAATCCCTGGGCACCCGTGTTAAATACACTTAAAATGAAACAGATCACTGGAAATCTCAAATTGTGTAACATGTGACTGATCCCATTGCCTTCACTGACCTACTGCCACTTCCAGGTTATGGAGAAAACTGAAGGAAACGCTGAAAGAGTGTGGAATGCAAAGCTCGAGCATAACTTTCGTCAGCAGCTCGTAGCTTTCTCGTCAACGGCGTAGCGATAAATCATCCCGGATCCACGCCCAGGAAAAGTTGCTCCCAAATGGGTACTCTGTATCCGACGACCTATCGTAACCCCGCGCTGCACAACGTCGGTCATACGCGTACAACGCACTCCCCGCAGCCACCGCCGAGCACTTAATGCGATCCCGACAAAAAGTTCATTAAGGAACTGCCTGGGGTCAAAGGAAAGGTGTGTCGGCCGGGCAGGACGCGAAATTTACGAGCTGGCCGGGCCGCGAAGCACGCCGAGCGGCGTGTAAGACGGGTGGCCGGTCTACAGGCGCAGCTGATGCTGTGCCCAAGAGACCGCCGAGTTGAAAAAAATGATTGATGTACGTCAACTCCTATGATCATTATTCCCGTCAGAGCAGTGAACGATCTGTATTCCTGGAGGTGGCGGTGTTCATCCCCCGCTGGCTGAAATTGACCCTTTGTATCTTTCCCAGACAGAACAAACTCTAAACTACCTATGCGATCACACATGACGCCCGAGAGGTGTGGTAGTGAAGTGCATGTTAAGTGAAAGTGTATGTAAGGGGGTGAGGATAGAAGAACGTAGGGGAAGGTAAGATCTAGCGCGGTCCGTGGCCCTTCTGTTAAGGTACTGCTCCGGCATTCGCCTGATATTGATCGAAGAAACAAGAAAAACTTCCGATCAGAGCAGCCGGCCGCTATAAATTTTCAGACAGCGGCTGAATTTGACCTAGCTGTCAAGCTTGTGTCAAAAATCCGTCAAAATCCTTGGATCCGAGAACTTTCCGGTCGCTTCTGAGAGAGGGGAAATGCTTTGAGGTCAACTCAGCCGATAAAGATCACTCTGAGTCAGGAATTGTGTTTGTACATGGAGCAGGTAATGAAGTTATGAAAAAGCAGTCAAAAGAAAGGCAGGTTCTATAAATGTATGACGAATAATAAATCCTGTTCCTCGTTACAAGTAAGTTCAAGCCAGCAGTAAAGGATTAAATTGATGACAATAAACCCAGAGGAGATGCTCCTTAAAATTAAGTATATAAGCATAATGCAAATATTAAATACAATGAAAAATGCTCTTTTCTATTATATAAAATGCAAATAATATTAGCTGTGTAGCTATTCTTTCGTGCAGCAGCGTATGCATGATTTCTTCTAAAAAAATATTTATCATGCTTGTATGTTTGTGTGCGCGCGTGCTCTGGTTTGTATACTTCTGTGTGTGTGTGTGTGTGTGTGTTTCCCGGGAGAAAACAGGATAATGCTAAATATAACTAAAAAAAGTGTTTCTGCACACTCAATTCTTTTTATGTGAAATAATGCACTACTTTAACAGTGATATTTTCTTCTATTATAAATTCGTTACTAGCGTGTGCAATATAGTGACGTAAGCAATTTTAGATACGTACGGTCTGATATTGATGTTGAGACACTCTAGTTGATAAACAAAACAATATTCTGTATCCATAAAATAAATCAAAGGTAGTTCATTATTTACTTGAAAATAAACATAAATACTTGAAAGAAACAGTGCAATTTCGACGGCAACACATAAAATGTCTATTCAAATAAATAGCATATACACAATTGAATTGTACTAGAATGCAATTAGTAGGTATAGTGAGACCTCCTTTTACAGCCACAACTTAAACATATATCTCTGAATGCGGGAAGAAAACCTTGGTAAAACAGATATACAAAGAAGTACTAAACTTCTCTGACAATGCAGTATGAAAAGGATAAAGAGAAAAATGGTGAACTTATTGCTGTAGGAATGTTGATCCGCCTGATTTCTCAAGCGAATGTGGATTCAATAATCCTATACTTCGACTCCGAAGGCGCAAATTTGCACTTCCCAATCAGAAATCTTGGATGCAGGTGTGTCTCCCGGGAGCGAGCGCACCCACAGGCATTTGCTTGGTGCATCTCCACGCCGTCCCCTTGCATCGCATCGCCTGCGCCTCGTCGCCGCGGCGGGGAACAACGGACGGCATTGTGCGCGGGCGCGGGGGCAGGGTGAGGGGGGGGCGTGCGGGGGCGGGGCGCGGCACTTGCGGACGCGCCGCTCGCACCTGCGCGCGCGTTCCCACGCGTCGCTATCGGCGGCTCCGCGCTGACTGTTTGCGCGCTTCATTTGCTCCCGATACACCCACAGGCGCCGCCGCCGCCTCCGCGATCGGTCGCACACTGGCCCGTAAACAGACTACTGGCGCGCGAAAGAAGACAGGAAAAAGACACAGAAGAAAGAGAAAAATATTGAGAATAAAAATTAAGAAAGGGATAAAGCGAAAGAGAAAAAGAAGAAAAAATGAATGAGAAAAAAGAGAAAAAATGAAAGAGAAAAAAATGTAAGAGAAAAAATGAAAGAGAAAAAATGAAAAAAATGAAAGAGAAAAAGAAGATAGAGGAAAAGAAGAGAACAATGAAGTGAAAAAGGAAAGAGAAATTGTTTTCTACAGTTTTGAGAACGACAGGCGATTAATTAATTGATTTGTTTCCGGGCACGGCAACTGCTACCGACGTTAGTCCCTTTAGTGTAATCTCGGCGGACGAGGTGCTCCTCCACCTTGCCCCTGCTAGATGGTGAGATCCGATGCCCACATACACCCTCCTCCACGTACCTCGTCGCGGGGCACCGCCCCATCCGGGAGAACTCTAAGCTTCCGACTAGTCTCCCAACATGTGTAGTAGCGTAGTGCATGTAAGGGTGTGTGTAAGGGGAGAGGATAGGACAAAGAAGAGGAAGGAAAGATCGCACTCGGTCCCTGACCCGTCTGTTAGGATACTTCTCCGGCATTCGCTTGTTGTTGATCGGAGAAACCATGGAAAACTACATATCATAGCAGCTGGCCGCCAGAATGTTCCACCAGACAGCAGCTAAATTCGACCTTGTGCTAAAGCTAGAGTCGTAAATCCACCAACTTCTGCACTTATACTCTAGGACTTCGCGGTCAGAGTTTCCGTAGAGACAACGGTATTGAACAAACTCGGCCACTCTATCTCATTTAGTTGCTGGTCACGGAGAAAATATATATTCGGTTCCCAGCCAAGAGCGCCCGGTGGCGTCGCGAGCGGCTGCCAGAGGCGTCAAAGCGGCCCGGAGACGTCAAAAGCGACACGTAGTGCGAGGGCGAGGTGTGTGGGCGGGCGCCCGTCGGAATGCAGGAAGCTCCAGGGCGCCGCGCAACCCACACCCAGCACTGCTCCCAACGCGGTCGTCACCCAAGTGCCCATCAGACACTTCGTAATACTTATTTTCCTCCCACCTTCAAAAATATTTAATACACCAATTCTATGGCTATCAAAAAACGAAACTCGAAAAAAAATATTGAGGCATTGAATTAGACACCACTTTGACTAGAATAAACACATCAAAAATTCTATTAATAAAACAAATGTCAAAATTTTAAAAATTAAATCACTTCTGTCTTCTAAATCTCCACTGCCTTACGAATGTTCATTACTTTTACACAAATAAATAGCCAGGCCCACATTTATGTACGGTTCTCCTATATGGTCCAATGCTGCTAAAACACACATTAATAAATTACAAATTGTACAAAATAAATTTATTTATAAAGAATTACAAGCCCCATGATTCGTACCAAATAATCAGTTACATCACGAACTCAATTTACAAAATATTATAGATTTGATAAAATTACAAAACCAAAAGTTTTACAAATTACTTCAATATTCCTCACATAAAAGTACTTTTAACCTTGGCCAATCATACACATTTCCACACAGAATAAAATCCCGATTCCCCAAAGACCGATTCAGACCTCCATAGATTTTCTCCTTCCCCCCTCACTTGCAAACAACAACACACAACCAACATACTACTTCTTCTCTTTTGTACACCTTCACAATATTAAAGTGTAAACACTTTCTGTCAATAATCCTAACTAATAATACTCATTCTGCCCTTACAAGAAGGGACAATTAACATGCGAGTGATCAACTCTAACAAGCCAATTAATTTAAATTTTTAAAACCCCCGAAATACTTGTACAGTCGAACAGGTTGAAAATAAATTTGAAAGAAAAACATGTCCATCACCTCCCCTCAAAAATTCACAAACCTTTTTTTGGGGGGGGGGGGTGAGACAATGAACAATTTTTATGAATATTCTGAAACGGTGTAGTTGAATCTAATTTGCACAATTTAAACACCCCTTTTGCGTTTTTTCCAATGTAACGTTAGGTGTATGATAAGAGCAATCCTCAATCACCGTCATAAAACAGGACCGTGTAAATGGAAATTAAATCTACTGGTCGTTCACCATGAAAATAAACGCTGAACTAAGCAAAAGAACTGAAAGCCAATAAGAGTCTTCACCTACTCAATTGGTCTTTTATTTCCACTCACAATTTAAGCAAATGAAATAATATTGTAAAACATTTATGTTCACTTATTCATAAATGCACTGTTTGTAAGAAGGATCTCGTAATGGTGAGTATATCATTCATTGTATTGTAAATCGCCTACTTCCGTGTCACCCAAACCGCAGACTACAGCTTCCAGTCCGGCAGTGATTTAACCACCTGGTCGTGGCTTTGCCGACTACTGATATTATGTGTCATGTTTGAATCATCAAACTAATCATGACCATTCTTCTCTTGCCATTACTCATTCTTAGAATCACTCTTCCATTCTTTGTGGACAGAAAGGAGTGGCAAACCAAACTGGGAGGGGAAAGGCATAAAAGCGAAGCCTCCACCGTCGCCGAAGCTCTGCAATTGAGTATGGCACTCGCAACAGACGTAGCGAAGCGAGGTTCTGTTTTATGTCGAACGTTCGCTTTATAGTCTGACTGTAAATTTGTTTGATACACAGTCGGGACAGAATAAGTTGTTAGGTGTTTTTCAACAATTTCATTCGGGCGTATGCAGAGGTCAGTCCCGATTGCTCAGAATGCAAGATTACTCTCAAGCAGGACGAGTGAGTGAAGTACGAGATCAGCAACGTTCGTGGCGTGTAATAAGTCTGGTAGCTATTTAGTGTTTCTGTCAGTGTAAACAGCACCTACCACTGTACTGACAAGCACATCTCGTTTTAGAAGAAAAGGACAGAACTTTACATTTCTTGCGAAAGTACTGGTAAACTCACATCAAGACATTCAACAATTCGCAACAAAAATTTTCAAAAGACAAAATTCGAACTATGAATAACATTCATCATACGTTTTCTTTATGATCGTGCCAATGAGAGAAACGGTCTGTTGTCGCTGCGGCCCTCCTTGAGATGGAAGCCTTTAACCTTCGTAAGGGTGAGTCCCTGTCTGTAAGCACTAGTGTAGGCTGGAGACACCACTCAGGGCTGAGAAATCGTGACGGTCCGCCACGATGGTGAACGTCTTTTCTTTCCTCATTATCTCAGAGCCAAACAGCGGGAATTAGCGTCTCATTAAAATTAAAAGCATTTATTATCTTTTATGTTCAGAAAAACTTAATAAAAATTTAGAGAGAAAGCAATATTTAATAAATTCTTTAAATTAAAAATATTTTTTAATAATTTCTTTAGTCCAATTTATGGGGAATAAAAATTGTTGTGTAAAAAGAAACATAAAAAAATATTATTAAAACATTCGCTACCAAATAATATGTAGTACTGCCTTCTCATTCCATTTTTCTTTACAGAGACGATTTTAAGCATCTCTAACAAAACACAGGACACATTTAACTCCGTAAGAAAGTCTGTAGGTAGACGTTCACCGCAGCCAACCTAACGAAAAACGATCGTCACGATTTTCAGTCCTCCAAAGCATTGCAGTTGTGCATCCAGTTGTAACGTTGAGATCACTGGTCCCTGTACACTAAGAAAGCGGCTAAGGCGGTTCAGGGCATCCACTGATGTCACTGCAGTTCCTCAGTTCCTCTAGCAGGAGGTCCTAGGGTTCCACTCCAGACATTAGCCGGATTTTCAACCACATCTAGACAGCTATGATGAATTCAGACGCTGCCTGGAGGAGAATTCTAGCGACCACCTGCTCTTATCATTAGTTTTCCGTGATTTCTCCGATCAATACTAGGCGATTGCCGAAGTAAGTACCCTAACAAACTGGTCAGGGACCGCGCGGGATCCTTCATTTGCCTAAATTGTCGTATCCTAATCCCTTACTTACGTACACCACACTACTAAACATGTTGGGAGATCAGTAAAGAACTTACAGTTTGTCCCGGCTAAGGCGGTGTCCGGCCGGTGGGAAATAGTGTTTGGGACGATGCCGCCACTCGACGTGTAAGCTGGCGCCAGATTCCACCACCCAGATGGGAAAGATCACCGCCACTTCCATGACAAAACCTGCACTAAACTTACGGGACTGATAGCGGCTGACGCACACGTAAACACTTAATCAATCAACACAATAAGCCATTGGCCAATCAACCCAGTAAGACAATAGGTCATTTCTCTCATTGGCAGGATCAAAAAAGGAAACATGATAAATGTCCTCCATACTTCAAATTCTGTCCTTTGAAAACTTTTGTTGCGAGTTGTTGAATGTCTTAATGAGAGTTTATCACCACTTTCACAAGAAATGTAAAGTTCTGTCCTTTCCCCCCCCCCCCAAAAAAAAGAGATATGCTTGTCCGTGCAGTGCTAGATGCAATTCACACTGCCAGAAACGCTAAATAGCTACCAATTATTACACGCCACGAAATTTGCTGAATTCGTACTTCACACACTTGCCCTCGTCCAGAGTAATCTTGCATTCTGAGAAATCTGGACTGGCCTCTTAATACGTGCAAATGAGATTGCTGCTCGGTGCTTTTGGTACAGTTTCGGCCCACTGTGAGCCGCACCCGCGCCGCCCACCGATAAAACGGCTCGCGGATATGCACCCGCGCCGCGCCGCGCCGCCCCGCCCCCAAATTTGCACAGGCTTACAACAGCTCCACGTGGGAGGCGCGGCGGCGCAGAGAGTTATCAGGCCTCTCCCAACCAGGAATATTTCGTCGAAAGTTTTTTGCAATTATATTTATATTGGTTATGTATTCAAGTTGTAATGCACATTATGTAATGCATTCCCCTCTCAGTGGAATGAAGAGAAATATACGAATTTGAGTTTTTGATATTATACCAATTGAGTTAATAGCAACTGGTCTTGTTAACAAAAACAAAGTATTATTTGAAAAAAATAGGTCTTTCTTCTCATAAAATTATTCAAAAAGCTCAAAAGTCAGTCATTCTTGAAACGTGTTTGCATGGTTCTAAATATGGAAAGCCAGAAATGTATTTTACGGAAAGGCTCCTGAAACTTGGAACCCCGCACAGTGTGTAATTTTGAGGATCTATGGAACAGAAATTCTAATTGCTAAGAAAAAGAGTGAAAATTAATGAAACCATTTTGTATATTACTGGAATATTACAAAATGAGTACCGTCAACAAATTGCATTAATTATTGCAACATATATAATGATATAATTTAAAATACAAAATTAAACGGTAATTCTTTAATGAAATAGCAAATAGAACATATTTATATGCATCAATGTTATATAAATTAACTACGGAGATACATATTAAAAAGAAATAATATTTTTAAAGCGAACATTATATTTTTTAAAAGAATATAAAAAATTAGTCAGAATCACTACTATTGCTACTATCGAGTTTTCAGAATCATCATCAACTGCCATTGTTACTGAATCAACATCTAATAATTTCATCATTTCTTTATTTACACTTTTCTTTCTTAATTTTGAAGATGTTCGTAAACTTGCTACGTATGGATCTGAAGTAATGAGGAGTCTGTTCAGTAGGTCTGTGTTTGTGTCTGTTCTGGAGGTATTCCTAGTATAGAACTCTCTGTAGTGCTTGAAGTGTTTATTTCTTGCTTCTTGTTCTTCTTCCGAATATTGTCCAATAGGTAAGATACATGTTTCAATGATTTCGCTTCCATGGAATAAAATTTTGTGAAGGCTCACAGGTATTGGATACCAACTGTAGTTTTTAAGGTAAATGATTTGGGTCTCTTTAGTGAATTCTTCAAATTTCTCTGAATTAATTTTTTCCCCACAATTTATGCATTCAAGAATTATTCCCAAACGTCTTATCAAATCTAGATTCACGCCCGTTATTTCTGCTGCTTTTTCGGGGTTTCTAAAAAATTTTCGCGCAGAGTTACCGTCATTCGTACTGCCGCTATGCTGCTTAGGGATGTCGATTAAAATACCTAACTCACTTCTAAATCTATCCTGGGCAAATTTCTTCTTCTTCAAAACTTTTTCTTTGTTTTCAGGACTCCTTGCTTGCCAGGTTTTAATTTCGAGGCGATAAGAAATATGAAGGATGCATTCAAACAGCCTAATCCATGAGTGAAGGGGTGATAAACCAAAGGAAAGGAACTCTCTTTTAACTTCTTTCCTTAATAAGACGTTTAAATTGTTCATATCACTCGGTTTTGCCCCACACAGATAACATGTCTGAGAAGAAGAACCTGCCACGGCATTACATACTTTGCCGTCTACCATACAAAATACCAAAACGGGAGTTACAGTCATTTCCAAACGGTCAACAACAATGATTGTTGGTGCAAGAGATTTAATTTTAGCCTTTATCTCGTCTACTTCTGTTGCAATTAAGTTGGCTGATCCTTTAGCGAAAATAAATTTAATTGGGCGACAGTATTTAGTGAACGATGGAACAAGATTTTTACAAATGATGTTGATCGAACTGTCTAAAGAATAATCGATTTGCAATGGAACTACAGAAATACAGAACAAATTTTCATCACTGAAATGTTCTTCTGAAAACTTCTGTTTGTAGCGACTGTGCCCCGTTCCATCGCAACCCTATTTCATTATGATTTGGAATGAGTTGCTTTTTAATAAACGCAATTTGTTACTGACCTCTTCAGTTTGGCATAAGCGAGTGATTGTGTGATCAAGGAGCGACTGTAGAGGTATTTCTGCCGAAATTTCTGTTATTACAATACCTTTTGGATAGCACAACTCTTTAGATTTCTTAACTTTGTGATAGGGTGGATAAAATTTACAATTTAAGTTAACACCTTGCTCTAGTAGTCGTTTATATTGACGACTAGACAAATTAATGTTTACCATTAAAGCAAGGGCTTGTTCCGGTAATAACTCTGCCTTCTGCAACAGAGATTTGCGGGCCTTCTTAATAACTGTCCCCCTGTTTGGAGACGCAGTAGAGAGTTCTTTCACAATTGCTGCCGAATCCCTTTTCCCGTCTTGTCTTAACAGAATCCCTGCTGCCATACTCAACTCTGCGGTGGATGACTCTAAAGGATGCTTAACTTTCTGCCTTTTAGTAGAAGGGGCACAAGACTGAAACGATTTTGCTGGCAGGCCAGGTCCTGTCATTGGAGTTTTGTCTGACTGAGGAACACTATTAAATTCAAAAATAATTTCCTCATTCAGCCACGAAGAATTGTAATGAAGAAAACGCTGCTTGTGCCTTCCTATTTTTTCCCATTTTCCACTAATAGTGTGACAAAACTTGCTAATTTTCTTTTTTACATTCTCCCACATACTTTCAGTCATTGTTGTATCCCATTGTTGTCCCAATTCTTGATAAACATACGAAGTTAAATCATCAAACTTTGATTCTTTAGGACTTTTAACCCATACATTGAAAAGCGCCTTGCGGGAAATTGAACGCTACATTCTGAAAAAAATTAAAGAAAAAATGTATTCGCAAATTTTCGCAAAATATTTTTTCATATATCAATTCCCAAAAGAGCAAGCTTTAATACTAGTACAACCGCAAAAAAGAATTCGGGGGTATTCTAAACTAAAACCTTCGATAAACTTTCAAAATGAGTTTCCCGCAAAATAAATTTTACTCACCTTTTAAAGAATCTTGTTAGAGGCGTCAGAAGCTCATTAACTAATAATAATGGCAACAATATTTAGGAAAAAGAACACAGAAACACTTAGTTAACGAAGAAAACCTTCAGCGTAAGTAAAGATGCACCCCAATCAAGAGAACTCGCTGAACTGAAGCGGAGGAATCAGAGCATCGAGGGACTGAGTCTAGTTGTAGCATGTTTAGGCACGCTCATCCGCTGTGCTTGTCAACACTTGTGAAATCTAATACCGTTCCAATGTACTCTGGACTTCCTAGAATCGAAATACAAAACACGTAACCCGTTTTGGTAAAGTTGAAATTTTGAATTTCTAGCGCATAGATGGCCGAAATTACACACTGTGCCCCGGTTGAAAAAACTCCGAGAAAAAAGGAAATAATAATAATAACAATAATAATAATAATAATAATAATAATAATAATAAAAAGTTTAGCAATAATTACAACAAGAATTACATAGATAATAACATTATTATGCATTTTAAAAGATCATAAACCATTAAAATATAAGTACTGATTGTGACTTTTAAATATTTTACCCCGCACTCGGGCGAGTCAGAACTATTCGTGTTCGTAAATTCCCGTTAATCCTCAATGGCGAATTTATCTGACGAATTCCCGAAGATTACGTGTGACATAACACCCCTATCTTTGCATAAATTTTGTCTAGTTTATTTATATTTACTGAGACGCGTCCAAATGGACCGTCACAGTATAAAATTACAAAATAAAGAAGTTTACATTGAAATCTATTTTAAGTAACAATAATGAAAATGAGTATAGATTAATGAACGTTGGTTCTCATCTGTTTCTTTTCTCTTCTCCATTCTTTACATCGAAGCATTCCCGGTAGGAAGACATCTCAACTAGCCAGCACATAAGAATGGTTTCTAAGGGGGCTGACACGTCGAGAAGTTGTGAGGTAGCTCTGGTCCCATCAAAGCCAATGCTATCAAATCAACAACGCACTTGGAAGTAGGCATTTTGACAAGAATCCGGAACTGGCGGCGCGCACCCCCTCACGAAACAGTTATTCACTTCACAGCCAATCCATGTGTACATTATCCTACTGCGTACGTTTCCTTATCAAATGTACATTTGACATTTACCTTCGTTATCGTCCCCTCCAGTCGCGCATTTTAAAGCGACCCGTCCCCCTGAACCGCATACCGAGAGGACGGTCTCCGAGAGCGAGTTGCGTCGCGTAACAACTTGATAACGGGAGTGGGATGGACGCCACTCGTAAACGGAAAGGAAGAAACTTCCGTTAGCGAGAAAACCCAGTGACAGGTCTCCGGAACGCGGGAGGCACTGCGGGCGTCCGTTGCACGATAACGTGGCCAGCCTCGCGCGGAGTTGTGACGCGACTGTCTCGACACCCTCGCTCCGAGGAGGACACTGGCCCAGGGAACTCGCGTCTTCGGGAAGCGAATCGAGCAGAATCGTCGGAGCTGGCGAAAGGGCGGGATGGGAGGAGCGGCGCAGGATAAGAAGACCCTCGCCGGGTAGGGGATGCAGGGACAGGTGTCAAAACGAGGGGCAATGAGATATATTATTGTCCAAGGGAAAGGGGCGGCTTCAGCCGATCATTTTTGGGGTGGGGGGGACGTTGTAAGTGTTTGTTAAATAATAAACATATTTGTTATTGTATTGCGAATTAATTAAGTACTGTAGATATGATACTATACAAGATTATTGTGTAAATAATTACATAATTCTAACATCAATATTTATACCAATTTTGTTAAATAAAGGAAGATAATTGAATTGAACTGCCTTATTTTACGTGGTGAGACTCAGGCCATGAGGCCTGCTCTTCCGTCTGACCACGCAAATTTCGCTACGCTCCTTTCACCAACTAGCGGAGAAAGAAGGTATTCCTTAGGCGACGAAACAGGCGATTTGAATTTAGTTCAGAGGCGTCATTTAGGACCTTTTACATGCAGTAAATCTACTAACATGGGACAGCCGGCTTTACTTCCCCTCCGAAGGAAGGTGTATGAAGGATTTTTTCGCCCCTAAAAATCCATGGCTTCAATTGGGTTTGAACCCGCGAACGTGGGTATAACAGTCCGATACGCTTACCGTTACACCACCGCCGCCACATGAACGAAAACTCTTAGCCTTTTCGGGGGAGGGGGGCATGGCCTCCATGGCCCACCCTTGGATCCGCCAGTGCCGAGGGACGAAACTATTACATTGACGAGGATGTGATATATTATTATTGTCCTGAGCAAATGCCTCGGGGAGGGAATCAGTCCTAGAATTTAATACACTTCAAAACGAATCCACATTATCTGATGTTGTAAGATCTCATTTCATCTACTGAAATTTTTTTATTGTATTAAAAACGTTTTCAATCTGATTGTAAAAATCTTTAAAACTGACGGAAAAATAATTTATAATATCTCTTCTTGTTGGAAGTAAAATAATCGTAAATGAAACTAAGTGGACTGTAGTTAGTGGTCATTCAGGCATGTGATTTTACGAAACTGTCTCAGCATTCTTCAGTAACCCTGCTATGAAACTGGGATATTTTAAATCCGTATGTAAGCAATCAATGAAAGAGAATTCCTCATATATCTCTTAAAATTATGAAACTTTTGCGTTTTCCAAAAACAAAATCGAAGGGTTGATTTCTTTAAAAAATGTGTCTCAATCGAAAAGGTGTAGGCAAATAATAAATAAATTAAGTGAGCCAAAAAGCAGGCATTGTGGCTCAGTGGTAAGAAAGAAAATAAAATAAAAATATTCAATTATAGTTACAGCACGTAAAACTAGTGTTGTTACAGAATGCTCTGACATTTTCGTACTAGTGTGTTTCTTAATCGCTTTAGTCTGTGCGATCTATCATTTTATTACATTATAACTATTATAGTGTAATCATTGAATCTCCTTTTACAATTTTCTATTTCTTCCATTTATTAATATTTGTTACGTACTTGAGTTTAGTTGTTCCACTTATTACCACAGAGAGAGCCTAAATTTCATTTACAATTTTTATATCTTTTTAGCTCTAGAAATCATAGCAAATTAAAATAGCTTATTTTCATATCTCATTGCTCCACACACATCTCAGTACATAATCAGTTCAGTAATTTCATTTCACTTCACTGTTGTCAAGTAAACTCGTTCATTTACTAATCCCACTCTCTATATCTTTACATTTATTAAGGTTGATTGTCAATGACTAGTGTCTCCTATCATAATTCAATGTAACATTATAACCAATGCATTGAACTAGCTACTCATCTTATACAGAGAGAACATATTATCTAAATCTTTACTATATTTCTTCCTACTTATTCTGCACTCTAATCCCAGCCTTTTCTATGTTATCAATATCTTTATCAATATATCTTTATCATATCTATATAATACAGTGGCCTGCAAATACATTTCTATTTGGATATAAACAAAATAGAAAACAATAAAAACCAATGCAGATGACTATACAGCTATTTAATACCAGACCATACAACAACTTCTGTATAAAAATTATTATTATCTGCTCTGCTCCTTCATTCATTCCTACTTGACGAAGTTACTCTTCTTTACCCACATCGTTGTATAATAATTATTTATAATTTTAAATTGCAATGTTGTATTCTTATTGCAGGCCTTTATTCAACATCTAATTTAGTTATTAACAGCTCATTCTTCACACTTATGCTACACGTATCACTTACTTGGACCTTACTGCTGCCTTTCTCATATTTATGCTGTCTTTTCTCTCTCTTCACTTCCTAACCGTAATCACTGTTTCTCCAAAAACTAGTCATCACTAATTTCGTATCTTTACTCCATCACGAAAAAATAAGCAACTACGTCACTCAAAACACTTATTCAAGCACTCAAATCGCACAACCACACTTTCGTAAACATAACCTACTGTGCACTGTGCAGGCCTCTGCCCTCAGTACCCATAATTCCCGTTGAGCTTAGACAACTATTGTGTACGATTATTACGCGTGCGCGTAGTAGAATTTTTGTATTATTTTTTTAATTAAATCTTGGCAACTATAAGAAACAAGTAATGAAACTACTATTATTTGTAAAATACAAGTAACCAATTTAAAAAAATTATTGTTAAAATTATAGGAAGTTTTGTTTCTTTTTCCTGTGCATGCAATTAATATATGTATTTAAATATAGGAACTTGCACTTTATTCACTATAAAGAATGAAGATTTCTTCTAATTTTAGGGACGAGTAGGTAAGATTATCAAACTTCTGTGAATGATTCTTTTAAGAAGTACTTGTTCTTGGATAACAACTGTAACAGACCCAAAATGCAGACCAAAAACGCTTTATCTGAATACTAATAAATACCGATAGTCTTTGAAAATATAGTCAAACATATATTTGCAGTAAGTGTAAGCTGAACATTAGTCCAACTAATTTTATTTGCTTCTTGAATTTCAACTTTGGAAGAAAGAAAATTTCGTCTATATAATGTACTTAATATCTTGCTGGTTATCTAACATTTCAAACAAACAACTGAATTGGGACAGGCTGACCGACCGTGGGCGACCGAAAGGGTGGGAGTAGGAAGATGCGAGTGGAGATGTCTGAGGCATCTTCGGATTTATTTATGCAAATTTATTAGTTATTATTTACTGATTTATTGAGATTTTGGAAGCCCTTCCACTCCTAAGATCATTGAAATCCATAAGTAATCATTAAATGAGTAGATGACAGCGAAAATGGTGATGACGTAAGCGAGTATTTCGTGTCTCCGTGCGCGTCAACTGTTTGGTCATTTCTGCCGCCGTACGTGTAGTGCATGTTTTTATCACGGGAGGTAGCGGTGTTCTTAGCCAGTTCGATGGTGAGATCCGGCACCGACCTACAAGTCGTCTTGCGGGATTTTTTTCTCCATCCAGTTATCTCCCGCGAGTGGGGGTTTCGCATCAGCCAGGACAAGTTCTAAGCTCCCGATTGGTCTCCCGGCATGTGTGGTGGTGTAGTGCATGTATGTGTAAGAGTGTGAATAAAGGGAGCAGGATAGGACAAGGTAGAGGACAGATCGCGTGCGATTAATGGCTCGTTTCTTAGGAGCATGCTACGGCATTCGCCTGGTGATGATCGAAAAAAACACGGAAAACTTCGATCAGAGCAGCCGGACGCTAGAATTCTCCACCACACAGCGGCTGATCTCGCCCTAGCTACCTAGCAGTGTCAAAACTCCTGCCATAGTCGGGACATGAACCTTAGGACGTCCCTCAGCCAGTGTGATAAGACAAATGATGAAGCAATGGCGTTGAAACGCCCGCACCCCGAGAAAACGTGCGGAGGCGGTGATGGGGGCGGTGGCGACGCTGCGTATTCGTGGGCGGAGATAAGTCGTCTAAGCGAGGGCCTAGAGACGAGGCAATGGAGGGGGACGAGGCGCAAGTTGGCGAGCGCTATTGAGCGCGCTTATCGGACGGCGATAGCAAGTGGCAGCGGCTCCGCCGACGCTGTCGTCTTAGACGCCGCCGCCCGGCGCGGCGCCGCGTCCCCTCCCGGAAAGTCCGGTCCGGACACGTCGCTCTCCCACGCGGCAGCAGCCGTCCTCCTCCTCCCCCTCGCCGCCGCCTCTGTCTTGCGACCGTCGCTTTACCCCTCCTCAACCGACTGCTGGAGGGATTCGGAGCAACACAGAAAAGCATTTAAGCTACACGTTTTTCTAATACACTTTCATTATGTTTTATTTCTTTTTTCGTCATTGTCATGTTTTTTATTCCTTTCTTCATAATATTTTTCGTAATTTTCCGAGCATCGTCTTAATTATTTTATCTTTATTTTGTTTCACTCCCTCCATCTCCCTTTCCTCCTCCCCCACTCGCTCCTTCCTTCCTTCCCCTTCCTTCCTTCCATTCTTCCGTTCCTCCCCCCTTTCTCTCATCCTCTCTCCCTCCATTCCTCTCTCCTATTCTTTCCTTCCTCTCTCTCTCCCTTCCTCCTTGATCGGACTAATCGTGGGTTTTGATGGAATCAACATAAATTGAGAGGGGAAAACATTATCCAAAGTCCAAACTCCCAAAGTCGGCTGTTAAGTCAGTAGTCAGTAATGTAGCAGAAGGGAGGCAGGGATAAAACTTATCTTCAAAAAGAACTTAATACAAATACAGGACTCAGTAATTAACCCAGTGCTAATTTTCTGGAAAAAGTTACGTGGTACTCTTTATTGTCAACATCTAACTACAAAGCACAACCATAACCATCATAACATGATTTATAATGTAAATTAACTGAAACAATAGATTCTATATCGTATATACAATGAATATTAACGAAACACCTTGCTGATGACCCGCAATGTACATGAATTATAACATTATTCATCGTGTTTTGCTAGTAATGTCTGAACTTTCCGCCTTATGAAATTAGTCAAATTTATTTACTTTTATTCTGAGCAAATTGTTTAAGGGCACACTCGAGCGTTCCCCCACAAACTAAGAACTACTTAAACCAGGGATTTCCAAACTTTCTATTTCATTGACCCGTTCTGAAAGAATTGTTCGCTCAATTGGCCCCTTCACGTTATTACAGTAAACCCTCGATAACACGAATTCCAATGGACTACATTCTATACATTTTTTTGGTGTGACCCAAATTTTGTTCGTTTTACGACGTGTAAATGTAACTATAATATACAACATTCGTAATCATAACACAAAGAATTCCACATAAATGTTTTAAAGAAAACCATTTCGAACACCAATATTTTGGTGTGTATCTAGATAGTCAATAATCATCGAAGACGCCTCCGTTTCTGAGTAGCTGAATTCCTGATCTTCGTTGTTGAGCAATGGTTACAAAATATCGAGCGATTGTCAACTGAATTAATATTTCTCCAGTGCAGTTTCCAGGGAGGATTTTCTTTCAAAATGAAGTATCGGAATGAATAAATAATTTTCTTTCTTAATTAGGTTTTCTAAATATCCTACTTAGGGTACTTAGGGTTTGCGAGGCTCCGTCTCATAAAGTCGAAATGGGATTCCTATCTCTAATAAACCTGAAATTACGAGTTTTAAATATAATTGGTTTAAAAATATTGCTGGCATAATGTAGAAAATGAACCTGGGGTGCGATTTGTTTTGTACTTTGCCGATGTCCGTCTGCGGGAGTACTTTTTAAGGGTTCTTCACCTAAGAGCGGATTCAGCCGATCATTTTGTGAGGGTTCATCACAAAGTTTTGTTAAATAATAAACACATTGTTTTATTGTGTATTGTTATTGTAGCGTATATATGGTAGTATTCAATATTATTCTTTCAATAATTACATAATTCTAACATAAATTCAAAACTCTAATATGGAATCCAAATATGGAGAGGCACATTCAAGACGTCTATTAAGAAGTTAAGAACAACTCAAAACAAATTTATCCGCATTATCTATAAAAAATAATACTGATTCTTCATTTGCTCTCTATAAACAATCAAACGTTTTACCACTACAATATCTCATTGTATACAAAGTACTTCAAATTTTCTATGTCAAAAGCGGAAATAGTTTAACTGATAAAATATTTCACAATTACAGTACACGTAGCAAAACTACTAATCAAAAAAAAAAAATTCATAAATGTCTAATATTAAGAACCTTTGGCTTTGTTGGGCCTCACATTTATAATCAAATACCTATGTCATTGAAAAACAGTAAATCTTTGAACATTTTCAAACGTAAGATAAAAAATTTGGATTCTAAAACATGACAATGATGTAAACAAATTATCAGAAATATAGCATTAGAATTGTGTAAACAAACTGTTGTCTGTGACTGTGTAAAAAAATCTGTTGATTGTGTAAATTAAGGCATTATTAAATTATGTAATTAAATTATATGTAAAATAATGTGTAAATTAAGTCATTAAATTAAAAAATCAGTGTTGCTAACCATCTCAACTGGTTAAGGTTAGTAATTCCTAGAAAATGCAGTTTAAATTACCTATGTAAAACAAGGTGGGAATAAAATTATTATTATGATAAATAGATATTTAAATCAATTTTGTCAAATAAACGAAGCTAACAAACGAAATCTCTAGGTCTTTTGGCGAAGGCATGGCCCCTGTGCCCCCCCCCCCCCAGGTTCCGCCCCTGCATCGCTTTCGAGGAACCGGTGCAGTACACCGGTTGCACTAGCCTAGCTGCGCCCGTGATCCTAATAATGAACGACGGATACGAAAGAAAGGAGCGATTTTGTACTTTGTTATTATATGTTTTATTGCTTTATATCTGAAAACAATTAGTCGGCAAGTTCATTTAATATTTTTTTGTAATCAATTGGATCTTGATTACACAATATAATTCGTCGGTCCCTACTCGGCTACACTGCCCTGATCGTCATGGACCCGCTTGAAAATTTCATAGACCCTGCCCCCCCCCCCAAAGAGAAGATCCCGATCCCGTTGGGAACCCATGATTTAAACCAAAGAAATGCACCATAAATTAGGAAACAACCAAGGCATTAAAAAGTGCGCACAAATATTTATATACATTCCTAAAGATACATTACAAAAATGAAGTCCCTCTAACTCCGCCTTTCACGTGTGCAATAAACAGACGTAAAGAGAGAGACCAAGGTTTCTCTGAGTTCATACCTAAGTTTTAAGCGCTCAAGCTTCTTTGAAAAGAGCTTTATGAAGACATGAGTAAGCCTGCTTTTACACAACGTAATAATTACAGGATAATCCAATATCTTCGGAAAGAACGCAAGCAATTCCGCGGAGGATGTGAACGACCGCCCATAACGCCAGTAATGAACCGGCAGCTGCAACAGGTTTTCAAAGCACCCGCGAGCGTTAGATTGCTGCTGCGACTGTTACCTGTTGGCCCAGCCAGGAAGTCGCACATATTTACTTTCCAATAAGGATGCGCGGGTGGAAAAAAACATGAGCTTCTTGCTTCTCAATTTCCTCCGTTCATGTAGGTCGCAAACATTGCAACTCAGTTGTGTAACATTGGCAATAAGTCTCAAGGCAAGTAATAATGTTCCTAGAACTTGTAAAGATTCTTCTTTAAGATTGTGATAGGGAACACGGGGGCAAATGCACATGCAGTTTTGCTGTTCCTTAAAACTTTGAGATCATTTGGCAATTATTAAAAATTCTCAAGGATGTAATGCAACTACTTTTTTCACAAAGATTTTGCTAATAGTCGGTAATAAAAACAATTATTTCTAGTTAATGAGGTAATTAATTTTAATATTTGCGATACAATAAACAACAAAATTATTGTTATTTTAATTTTTTTTTACATATCTTAGTTTTGAAGTGTTAAATCTTGGAAGCTTCCGATTTCACATTGAGAAAATAATATATTATGTAGATCAAATTTATGTTTCCCTACAACATATAACCATAATCACTTCAAAATTACTACATCATAAATTAAATCGTGACTGTTCGCTTTACAAAATAAGCACAGAACATTACGAACGAAAACGGCACCATGTGATGATGTAACACTATCGCTTAAAGGAAAGTAACAATAGGTGAATAGTGACCAGCAGCCTTATTGAGGCACATGTTCGACAATGTAATTCCAAACCCTAACCAGTGTCCAATATCATTAGCATGCAATGTTCTTCGATCTTCGCCCTCAGCTCGTTTCGACGTGTTTCCACCTTATCTGGTTACGAAGGGGTAGCGTAGCCCCACCGTTACTCACGGCGCCGTTGGCATTGTACCAGAGCACAATGGAAAGACGTGGGCTGAGGCATCGGTGGAGGCAACGGCGACGGAGGAAGGAGTGGAGGCGATTTCGCAGGATTATTGCTCGATCGTGTTATTGTTCTCGAAACTTGTTGTGGGCGTCTTTCATTAGGCAGGTAGCTGCTACGCGATCGCGGACGCCAGCTGTGCCTTGCGATGGCTCGCGAGACTCTTTCAAAGGCAACTTCCACAAGCTCTTCAAGTTTCTAAATTGAGAGTGACGCAAAGAGTACGCGATTACTTCTGCAAAACTAGCCTACACTATATTTAAATAGCGAGATATAATGTTAACTTGATAAACACATCAAAAGAGAATGATATTGCTTTTGCACTAGACGAATGAAGCAGAAGGCACTCATTATAACATAAAAAACATATCAAATATTTTCCTTGGAAACTCCTTCCTCATTTGCTGTATTATATGGTACTATTATTAAAGCTGTCAGGCATTGAAGTTACCTGGCTTTGAATTGGCAGTGTCTTGTAGCTGTGAAGAGCTACCCAAATCCCAGACGGCCACAGCATTTCTAATGACACTTAGTCTGTTTGAATTGACCTGCTTAAAGATTGAAAAAAGCAGGAAATTAGATATTACAAGTTGTATAGGGAAAACCAAACAATAAGCTTCAATGATGCAAAGAATAATTTAATGACTGTATTGACTAGTAAAATAGCAACAATCTCTGTTGCAATTTCATGAAGAACTTATGAATCAGCCGCTCATTCTTAAAATAGCATTGTGGTTGCAAATAATTCAAACAAATCATACAATTTATAATCATGAATAGGTAATAAAATTGGTTGATTAAATGGCTTGATATTTTCTTGATATAAACATGGATGAATTTACTGGTGATACCTTTGGAATTCTAATAATAAAAGCTGATTGCTTGTGAATATATTGAAATAGTTCTCTGCTAGTTGTTGCCATCTATCCTGTTTAAATAACTTTCAAGATTAAATAACTAAAAAACACCAAAAGATGAATGCTGAATGGAGAACTAGTGCTTAAGAATACTACAGAATGCACAAAACAAATAAGATGAAGACAATTATACATACATTTGGAAATATTTAAAAATCTTTCTGTACAGCTAGTTATCTTGGGAATGATAAACGTTTTCTGCATTGTAAAATATAATGAAAAGCTTTACCTTGTAGCTTCGTAGTGGATGTTAACTTCGTTGTACTTGGCAGAAATTATACTTGCAGAGAACTTCACTGACGAATTAGTAGAATAGGCAATACTATATTACCCAATACGCTTACAAAATTCTGGTACTAATGCTTGTTAAAAACAATGGCAACCCGTGAACAGCAGTAACCTTGTTCATTCTATTATAGAAACATTTGCCTTGCATTTACATTCACTCCAAGGACAGAAATAATTAACAAATAGCGTGATTATCACGGTACTAGTAACGCGGTTTTAAGCAATACTTGCTGTCTATTAACATGTCGGCGGTTTGCACGGGACTTCGAGGAAAGCGAGCACGGGCACGCAGACTCCCACTGTTTACAACGGCAAGGGTTGATGCTCCACTCTGGGAGGGGTGCCAACTGTCCTTGGGGTGGACATGGCCGACTTGTGTCCTGCGGCGCCAAATTTAAAACGGTGGGCTTTGATGGAACTGTAACATTTCTGTCATATGACTTGGACTGATGTAAGATGTGTCGCACAGAGTGTGAAAATTCAGTCGGCACGCGCTGTGAGAATAGCCGAAATAACACAATCAATTATTTCCATTTTTCAGTCAAAATCGAAAGTGTTTTGTGGTTTTGAGTTTTTTTTCACAGTTCCTGAGAACGTAACGAAATCGTAGTTACCTTTCACATGATCGGAGATTGCATAGTTTTCTTTCAATTTCTGCTCGTATTGGAAATGAGAACATAAGTATTGACCAGCAGCACCAAAAATATGACCAGACAAAATGTTTCTTCAAAACTTCGGTCACTGTCCAAGAATCCCGAACTAAATACTCTTGTATATCGCAGCAATACTTTTTTTAACAAAAACGGTCTTTGCGAATTATGCAATAACATGATGTAGTATACATGGATACACTGTACTACATAGTTCTTCATAAACCAAGAATGTTAAATAGTGGTGCAACAATAACCTAAATTTCTCCTATTATTTGTAACTTTTGCAATTTTCAAACATTTTCAAAGAAAAAATACATTTTTCGATATCAAGGACTCGCAACACTTGGATTGTGACTACATAATGTGTCAGAGAAAGGAATTTACTACATGTAGCAACAAAAATCATCCACATTTTCTGTATCAGGGACCTACAAAACGAGATTTTCTGTCGAAAGATTTCGTTATTTTTCTGTATTACATAAACTTTCTCTATACTACGTACAGAGTATACGAGAAAAATGATTTGATAGTGAACATGTAAAGATGAGGCCGTTGGACAAGTAGAATCCCAGACATATTTTTTTCGGAAGAACCGTGCAATACTCCCCAAATGATATAGGAACTGGTTCTAGGAATGTTGTGGTTTAAATTAGCGTCGGAATGAAGGCAAAGATCGTAATGATGACAATGATGATAGCGCCGTCAGGAGCGGCCGTGAACGAACCGAATGGCGGTTGCCGCGAAATGAGCCAAGTGGGGCGACGGGGGCCTTAACGGCCGAGGCGGCGGGCAGTCTTGGAACAATCGGGGCATTTTACAAGCGTCGTAAAAAATTAGAGAACTACGCGCAAAAAGAGCGGGTGAACAACCTCCATCTGGCGGCTCATTGCGACCGCTCATCAGATAAGCTCATCGGGGTGCGTGGGAGGAGCGAGTTTCGCTTCGCCGCGTGATCGTCACGAGAGAGACGTTCGTTCGGTTCAAGAGCGTGGCCTATTATATCAGGCGGATGCCTTACGAGCTTGTTCGGCTTGTTAAGGTTCCTCTGCTGATGACAACTACTGATGACGTTAAAATAAGTAATGTTGACAGTTACATGTACACGTTACCAATTCTTGAAAGAGGTTTAACCTACACAAACACAAACTGGCTTTCTGATGGAGGAATGTGGTGTGTGTTTTCTCATGACAAACATTTAACTCTGCAAAGAGCCGTGGGGATATGACAACGAATTTGGTGGCTTAATAGACCAAATTACCTGTTTTAAAATTATAGGTTTATGAATATTTGCTGGTATTTTTGAGATTTTGCAAGTCACGATGTTGCGTATATTTCTTAACAGGATCTTTCTATTGTGACCACCCGTTTTCCATGAGCAAGGTAAAAGTGTCACATCCCTCGCCTGGACCTTGAACAAGTTTAAACGCGCGCCAGAAAACAAAAGAAGTGCAGAAATGTAACGATAGAATTCGCGGGTGTAGCAAGTAGAAACAAACGACGACATAATGCAGGTCTAGCTCTTTTGGAATGGAGACGCCAATCTGAGAAGTCGCGAAGCTAGAATGGATCACTACGATAAAAGTGCTTTTACAAGGTATTGTTTCAAAAAGCGACGAAAACTCTTCGTAGAGACACAAAAGAGGTATCTTGCTTTATTTTAAATGAAATTCAAATAACTGTGAACACATTTGGACGGTGTTATTCATCAACCGGCTAAGCATCATTTTTGAAAATGAGATATCGACGCCATCAGTTGAATTGGACCATGTTCTAAGCGTATGCATAATTTTGGCGACAAATCTGTAAAAATAGCCTGATAATTAATGAAAAATATCAATGCCATCAGTCACATCTGGAATTTTACGTTTTGCAACAACCGGCTACAAACCTAGATCTTCAAATCTGCTGTTCTTAATTCCACATTATGCAGGTAAGCGCCAGATATTCCCCTCGTGTTTGTGTAGTTTGGCGCTTCAGTGAATGAAATAATTAAAATACAGATTTTAGAGCAGAAAACGTAATGAAACTTTTGAACGCGATTATTTCAAAACTTGTATGATGTGGCAAACCCGGTTGATGCATAACACCGTCCATTTAAGAAAATTACTCGCATAAATTATAAAGAGCAGTGGGATGTGCAGAGTTCGTACGAGTAGTACAGAATGATAAGCTCACACTTGGATGACTCCTTTTCCAGTTTCTTTTCTCTGTGATTGTTCTTTAATTTGTTTCTTGGCTTCAGATCGCTCAAACTGGTGCAAATTCTTAAAAGGACGAGATATAAAATCCCTACACAAGTGAACGGGTGGCGGCACGGCGGCGAGTTGTAACGGACACGAGTTGTCGAACCAAGGTCAGAGGCGCCCCGCAGAGCTGACTGCTTCAACCCTAGGTGAATTCCACAGCCTGGAGGTTAAATGTACAAGTAAGAACGTTCCAAACTGAATCACAATACTTTGAACTTTTGTTTAAATTTCTATAAGTTAGGAAAAGGCATAGTAACACATCAAGTCGTGGAGAGTTTGAAATTTTAATTTAATCAAAAGAATCAATCATTCTTATTTTTGAAAAGGTAGAAACAATTACAAAGGAATTGTAAAGCAAAGGAATTGTTTCACATATTGTGCTTATAAATTTTTATGTGAAAGTGGAAGAGAATGAGAGCAGTTTAAAGGATTTGTTAAAAATAATTTTTAAAAAGCATTGTGTTTCTTGTAGGAGACAATATAATCAATAGAATTGTTTTCTTTTTTATATGTCAATATGTTTAGAGGAGAGAAATTAAGATAGAAATATTTTCTTTTAAAAGCTTGTCCACTGTTTAAAAAAGATTTGATTTTTGATTATTTTTTTTGATATTATGTTTATGATAATTTTTATTGATTATAAGATAACAGCAAACGTGTGTGTATAGAAAAATGTATTAGTTATAAGGCATTTCCTTTCTTTCAGGATTGATTTTGGAAGTGTGTGTTTTCTTTTCTTATACCATGTATGAGCTGGAATATTCGGAGATAATAGTATACATTGTTAAATAGGATTTGATTTTGAATGATTTCGTGAATACCCAGTGAAGTGAATCCATGATGCTGAATCCTGTATTTTTTAAGTGGTCGACTGCCAACCGACTGAGCTGGGTTAAATAACGGTGGATTTAAATTCCCCCTCCGGCAGTCGGTCATACTTCATTTATTAAAATGTTGTTTCCATGAATTAAGAGTAAAGGCTGATTTACACGTTGCCAGTAAACGTGCCAGTTGAGGTTGCCAGCAACTGGCAAGTGGGGACTGGCAACGTGTAAACGCCTTGTTGCCAGTGACTGGCAAGACCTTCGCGCCAGTCACGGGCGATGCCAGCTGAACAAGAAAGTTTGTTTTACTGGCATGCTCACGCTCTCCCCCGCCACCACGGTGTCCGCCACGGCGATGCCCCGGGGTCCCTACACGTGTTTACACTGCTTTATTCTTGCACGGTGATCAACCTAAGCTTAATATTATTATTTTTAAAAGTGATTGGGAAACAGAAGTTCTCTTGAATAACGGATGAACGAAATGACAAGTTTGACTGGTTATATACAGCATCGGAACATTTGTGGGATAGTTTTTACCAGAACCACTAGGCTAGAAACGCCGCATTTCTGGCAGTTGCAAATAAAATGGGGATAGATATCTTCTCAAAGGTAGATTAAGTGAATAGGATAAAATTTTTACGGAACATTTGCTTTGCACACTGTTGTTTGAGCGCCGAAAACTTATCACGGAGCACGTTGCAAAGAGTATACATAAGTTAACAGCAGCGAGAAAAATATCTCATCTTGCATGCCATTACTAGCACTGTGTAAACAACTATTGCCAGTCGCACAGAGTTCTAGCGCTGTCCAGGTGCTGGCAAACTCGTTACTGGCACACCAGTACTGGTAGCGTGTAAATCAGCCTTAAGATATAAAGTAATTTCTAAGAAGCTTGCAGAAAAAACAATTACCTTCCGATTATTAGCTAGATAAATCTCTTGGACCGGTCTTTAATTATAATACATTTCTTGGAACTATGCAGCAAGAATTGACGATGATGTAAATTGGAATTGGCTAATCTGCAACCATTTACATTAGATACTTTGTCACCATTTGTTTCGTATAGACTATGGAGAGGTTTACAATACTTTCAAAATGCAGAGCAATTAAACACAAATACTGAATACACTATACTACACTATACTGAACGCAATGTTGTCTTGCCGTTGCACTCAACGGGTCTCCACCATATAATAATAATAATAATAATAATAATAATAATTATTATTATTATTATTATTATTATTATTATAATGAGCAAGAAATTCGCACCATGGATCGAAAAACCAGAAAAATGCTAACAATGCATCATGTTTCCCACCCTCGAGCTGATATACATAGACTTTATGTGTCACGTAAGGAAGGAGGAAGAGGCCTCAGACAAATTTGAGGCCTCCTGGCACAACGCAATAGTCGGGTTGGAAAAGTATGTAGTCAGCCATCAAGATGACCCACTAATGAGGCAGGTCATGAAATCTGACCGAAGAATGGGAAACAGAGGCATTGTTAGTGTAGCAAGAAGCATTGCGAAGAAAACTAGGCTAGACACGTCGAATAAAACAGACACTGAACTTCTGATGCTGCTAAACATGAAGTGTGAGACACAAAAAATGTTAAAGAAATCGTGGAGAGACAAACCACTCCACGGACAATACCTAAAAAGAATGGACAAGGTGCAGATCAATAAAGATCAATCATTTATGTGGCTTAAAAGGGGAAGAATGAAGCCAGAATCGGAAGCACTTGTAATAGCTGCCCAAGATCAGGCGTTGAGTACACGACTTTATGATAAAGCGGTTCTCAAAATTTCCCAAGATGATAAATGCCGCATTTGCCAGCAGCAAGTAGAAACCATTGATCATATTGTCTCAGCTTGTCCAAACCCAGCAAAGACCGAATATCTGAAAAGACATGACAGGGTGTGTAGCTACCTCCACTGGCAGATCTGTACCGCCCTCGAAGTTCCAAACACATGCCCCAAGTGGTACGAACACTCACCAAAACCGGTGACGTCTGTTGGATTGTGTACGACATTGTACGACCAACAAATTCAAACTGATCGCACGGATATAGTTATCCAGGATTTGGAGAAAAAATCGTGTTTACTTATCGATGTTGCTGTACCTTGCGATCAAAACGTCGTTACCAAGGAGGCAGAGAAACGTCTTAAATACAAGAGAGAGCGTAGGCTTCCGCGGCCGGAGTCAATATTAAGTTGGCTGTCCGGGTGACGCCGCGTCCATGGCAAAGGTGCCGACGTTTCGGTCGCAGCGCGACCGAAAATTGCAGCGCGACCGAAACGTCGGCACCTTTGCCATGGACGCGGCGTCACCCGGACAGCCAACTTAATACTAAATACAAGAGTTTGGAAATCGAGATCAGCCGAATGTGGGGCGTAAAAGCACAGGTCGTCCCGATAGTTATCGGAGCTCTGGGATTTGTTCCGCAAAATTTGAGTAAGAACTTGTCTAAACTCCCCGGTAATTCAAAAGACTGGGAAGTGCAAGAAATTGCTTTATTTGGAACAGCCCACATTTTGCGTAAAGTATTGTAGAGGCACTGATAGTCACCGGATCTGCTCCTTAGGTAGCTGGTTGCAACCTGGAGTAGATTTTATATTCAGCGGACTCATAACATCCTTAGTCGTGATATAATGGAATAATAAAATAATAATAATAATAATAATAATAATAATAATAATAATAATAATGCCTTTATTGATATGGCGAGGCTCGAGCCTTCAGGCTAACCACATGTCAAATATTTACAAATAATACGTACTCACTATAATAAAACTATAATAAATCTGTAGAAGTAAAGTAGGATTATACGTGGTAAGTAGTTGGTCGAAAACAAGCATTATTGAAAGCAACTTATAAAAGGTATGAGAGGTTAAACAGATACAAAAATGCTACAGAATGTATTTGAAAAAATTAAATTCAGAGACTGAAATTGAAAACAAAATTTGAATTGAATAACATTATGTGCTCCATTTGTCTGCGCGCTACGCGGCAGCTTGGTATTCACCCCGAGCAACTGTAATCTATTACTACAGAAACCCGCCGCTCAATCCTGGAGGAAAATCCGCTGGTCAGTGAAAACCCACCAGGCAGGCTGCGTCCTAATACAATGGTAAACTAAGCTAAAATATGAAGTGAGAGGTCCTTAGAATGTTTTCCTCAGCTGCTATCCATGCTGCACGGGGTTGTCTTCTTGCTTAACTCCGCCTCTGCCCCTACGGATTAAATCCAGTTCCGGCAGTATCAAACAATTCGCAAGAAAGTAAATTTTTGACAAAAATACATTAATATTATTCCTAAAACATATTAATAATTTCTGAATACTCCTGAGGAAGACGTAAAACTGTCATAGGTTTAATTTGATAACCGATAATCTAAAGTTATTTAAATTGTTAACTACTTTGTAAGAAAACGATTCAGGTGTTTTTTTAAAAGATGTTAAGGAGGAGCAGTTTTTAATATTGGAAGGCAATCGTATTTTCTTGTATTATAAATGAAACGAATAAATGCATTTTGAGCTCTTTGCAGAGCTTGAGCAAGTGAATCTTTCAAATTGTTATACACAATGTCACCGTAGTCGAAATTAGGACACAAGAGGTCTTTACTAACATTTCCTTCGAATTTGCAAGGAGACATTTATCGATACATCTAAGGGATTGCAAAGATGCATAAACTTTGCGACAGGCATTTCAGATCTGATATTCTCAGCTTAGATGATCATCAAGGATTAAGCCAAAGTTTTTCACTTGTGAATGACAAGGCATTGCGACATTGTTTATACATCGGGAACAGATGAACATTCAAGTTTCTAATACATTTGGGAAGAGCCAATAATGACGGTTTATGTAAGCCAATTATGACGGAGTGTTCCTAACGTCTTATGTGTTCATTTTTACTATAAGTATATCATGATAATATCAAATTTTTGCATTCCTAATTTTTTGTTTTACGGAATTTTGTAACTTCTTGTACGCTCTTTAATTTTCAGAGGTTTTATTAGACTTGAAGCGACGGTAAGCTAAACCGCGTTCCTGTATGAATTGTTTTAATTCACTTGGAAGACACGAGGCCGCGGGAAGTGTCACACGTCGCGATTTCCACGGTGCATGTTTAACGAAAAGATCTGATGTAATTTCGTTGAAGACTTCTACTTTACTATTAAAGGATGTTTGGTTATAATCGTCATGCCAGGGAGCTTTGGCACTGTCATCGCACGTAGCCTTAAAATTGATATTTTTGTAATCACGGTAGCGGATCATATTATGTTTATATTTAGGACATTTAATAGAGTGCACGATAAATAGCAAATCATGCTTTGATACTCCAGAAACAGAAATATGACCGTACAGTAATACTTTTAAGATATATGACACGATCGCGTGGTTCCGTGTTTCAGCTCCTAATGATAGGTGAGTTGGCCCAAATTCTAATATCTGAAACTGTATGAATTGATTGTGTCAATAAAGTTTTTGGCCGAGTTTGTGAGCGGTGCTTTCAGATCGCAATTGAAAACATCCATGATAATGATATATTGATATTTGTTTACGAACTGCAAAAGGGGAACCTCTAACTCGGATAAAACGCCCATTTTCGGGGCCCAGTAAATAACATCAACGAGTACATGTGTCATTTCAATTTGGATTTCCGCAAACATGTATTCCATGCTAGGCAATGTGGAGTGCGCGACTACTATAACCTTAATGTCATCACGAACAAACAATGCGACCCCTCTATCCGCCTTTTCTTTTGAATTGCTTTAATTAGAGAGCTATCATTATGAAATAGTTACAATTAGATACCGATGTGAGTCCTGAATTTATTGTAGATTTTAACCATGTTTCGCTAATTAATAACAGGTCTGGTTTCGTTTCAGTTATAATATTTGAAATTTCAGAGTAATGCTGCTTAAGCGATTGTGCATTTACTTGGAAAACAGACAAGCCGCGAGGAAACTAAGGCAAAGAGATTTGTAAGTCTTGGAGGGTTGTAGGACCTATGATCCGTTTATTAGGCTACTTCGCAGGCATTTGCCTGTAATTGAGCGGAGAAACCACGGAAACGTTTCGGTCAAAGCAGCCAATCGCTAGAATTCTCCTCCAGTCAGTGACTGAATTCGACGCAGCTGTGTAGCTACGTAGTATCGAAAATCACCACCGTCGGGACTCGAACTCTAGAACCTTCCGGCCAGAGTCGCTGCAGTGTCAGCGGCAAAGTCGATGTGGAGCGAGTGAGAACGGGTTGCAGAAGCATGTGAAAAAGGTGGCAGAGAGGGTAGAATGGGCGAGATAGACGGAGAAAGTAAAGAGGGAGTGGGTGAGTGAGTGTAGATTGCGGGAGCGTCAATGTCGTTAGTACCGTAAGTACAGTGCGTAGTGGTAATGGCGACGTTCCTTCCATGCTGGAAAGTGAAATCCTGCGCCGACCTAAACGTCGTCTTGCTGTTTCTATACTTCAGATATCTCCCCTCACAGGACACTGCTCCTGCCAGCGTCAGAACTCTCGAAAGGTCTCATGGCATGCGTAGTAGAACATTTAAGTGTAAGACTGAGAGGAAGCTGGGGAGAAGAATGAAGTAGGAAAGATCGCAAGCGGTCTTTTTGTTAGGGTGCTGCTTCGGTATTCGCGCTTGGTATTGATAGGGGAAACAATGGAAAACTAGCGATCGAGAAGCCGACCGCTAGAATTCTTCACCAGAAATTTATTGAATTGGACAAAATAATGTAGCTACGGGGCCGATAATCTGAACGCAACTTGAACGCCAAGGACCTCTCGGTCAAAGATGCGACACCGGCCAGCATGTTGCCTCTGGAAGCGATCGGATAGCAGCGGTTGGAGTGACTGGAGTGGATGTGACTTGTGGGCGGTTTAGAACGTGTGAAGGGGTTTGAGCGGACTAGGGGAGAGCGGGTGGGAGCTAGATGTAGAGGAGCAAGAGGAAGTAGGCTGGAATGGTGCGGGCGGGAGTGAGACGGGAAGGAGCGACCGGGAGTGGGCAGAGCGGATGGTTTTGGGCGAAAAGAGCCGTTGGAAGGAGGACAGAAAGAGGCAGCTGGGTGGAGCGGATTGAGTGGAGCGGGCGGGTACGGGATAGGAATGAGTGACTGGGAGCGGGTGAAGCAAATAGTGTTGAAGGGGAGGAGCTGGATGGAGAGGGGCGGGAGGAGCAAGTGGGAGTGGGGCAGGAAGGAGCGTCTAGGAGCGGGTGGAACGGGCGGTCATGGGCGGGTGGAGCGGGTGAGAGTTGTAAAGAGTGAACTGGGCGGCTGTGGGACAGCAAGGAGTGGGCGGTGTCGGGCGGGCGTGGTGAGTTGGAGTGGGATAGAATAGAGCCGGCGGATGTGGAACAGGAAGGAGCGGACTGTGTTGGAAGGGAGGAGCTGGATGGTGAGGGGGAGAAGCGGGAGACAGTGGGATGATGTGGAGCGGGCGGATACGGAATAGGAAACAGAGACTGGGAGCGTGTGGGAGCGGGATAGAGTGGAGTGGGCGGATGTGGGACAGGAAGAAACGGGTGGAGCGGATGGTGTTGGAGAGGGGTGGGAGGAGCGGGAGGCAGTGGGATGGTGTGGAGCGGGCGGGTACGGAATAGGAAGGAGGGATTGGGAGCGGGATAGAGCGGAGTGGGCGGATGTGGGACAGGAAGGAGCGGGGGGGGGGCGGGGCGCGGTCCGGCCTGGCGCCCCGGGACGCTCTCACGGCCCCGCGACGCTTTTTGCAGCCGGTTGGCGGCGGCGGCGGCGGCCGGTCGGGCGGCGGGGCGTCGCGCGCCTTAACGAGCCTCGTGGCCGCGGTAATGACGGGCCGCGCGCTCTCCGGGAGTAACGAGGCCGAAATTCGGGAGCCGCCGCCCCGGGCCACGCGCAGCGCGCCCGCCGCCCGTTGTCCTCCCGCCCGCCGACACAGGCGCCGCCTCCGCCCCCTCCGCAGCTGCTCCGGAAGGCCGGTTTCTCTTGGATCTTCGTCGTCTTTCTCGCCACCTTCTTCTCCGCTCACATCTTGTTCTTCTCCTCTTCCACCGTCACTTTTTCCTCCCCCACCTGGCCTTCCCCCTGCTTTCCTTTTTTCTCCTTGATACAATCAAAATCACCAGTGAACATCTCGAATTCGTCATTTAGTCAAACGCGCTTTTTCTTCAGAAAACATCAATTTGGGGGATCTGAATAATAATAATAATAATAATAATAATAATAATAATAATAATAATAAAATAATAATAACAACAAGAATAATAATTCCAGTAAACGTAACGCATTCGACAAATTTAAGAGCAGTTATTGTTTTTTTTTTGCGCTTTGTATCTTGGTACTGCTGAGGGTGAGATGCATGTTAGGAATCCTGTATTTTGCCTTTTTGCAACCACTACCTACTTCCATCCTCCTCTGCACATTTTATGTAAGTAGAATCTCTAGTATTGAGGCCCTCGGTGGCCTGTTGGTTAGCATGTTGGTCTCTTTTCACGGCGCAACCCCGTGTTCGATTCCCGGTCGGAGCAAAAAATAACTGTGCCTTGCAAAGTTCCAGAATCTATCGGTGTGTGATGATTAGAAAGCTCACTTCTCAGGTTGAGAGGACTGGAAATGCGGCGTAGGGTTGTGTATGTGCTAACCACACGTACCCCTTAACACACGGCCGCAAGACCGGGATGCCGCTGGTACGCTTTAGCTCGTAAAGAGCTGTTGTGCCAAAGTACACACATGCATATACCTCTAATATTATGATTACGGAAGTGGGGAAAAGAAGTTTGACAAGCAACATATTATACAAAGTGATCGAATTGTTAATAGGAAATAAATTTAACATAATTTCGTGATGTAAGTATTAATATAAACATTCGAATTATAAGGCCTTGTGCATTATCTCTGGCGTTTTTATGAAATCAGTAAAACGAGTACAAACATTTCCTGATTTATTTGCGGTTGTGACGAGTAAAACGTAAAATAGCACAGCTAACATTAAACATTTTAAACACATGCTTTGGTGAAGCATAAAATAATATTTTAATAAAGTGTTTTAAAATTATTCAGATGCTGATTTGTGATACTGATACATGACGAATAGTCACTAATTAATTGTGATACAATTCAAATAGTTTTTTTTATTTACAGCGGAAACAAGGAAGAAGCAAAATTCCGAGTATATATGGTTTCAGTTTGCTGATTTATATATAGCATTTTCTATGTTTCAGCATCAGTTGGAGACTTGTTATAATGAAAAGTCCTTGCCACCTATAAATGGGGTCTCGACACAAAGGGAAGGGAAAGGATGGGACGCGGACAGATGAGGTTTCCTACTCGGTGATTTTGTGTGAGGGTGAATTATTGAGATATTGTTGAGGCATGTGGCTGATTTATTTATTGGGGAATTCGTATATGAAGTCTACTTTTCTTTCTTTTTTTATTTTATATGTGGCTTTATTGTATTTTAGTAATGGATGTGTTTGTCAGGATGTTTTTGTATTTGTCTATAATAAAGGAAAATGCAGTGGGAGGTAAAGTGTTACATAGGTGTATTGCCGGGAAAGTGCCAAAGGGCAGCTTCAGTGGAAAATATGTGATAAAAATATTATTCTCTGAAATATAAAGATACATGCATGTTTGAAATCGACTTTTCAAGATTTTTAAGGCTTTCTAATAAGCGAAAAATTTCGCCTTTCCATTTTAAAATTAGACCCTCATCTTCGCAATAAAAATTAGGTAAACGTCGAAACATGATACACCTTGGTACACGGATCAATATCAGATTGTGTTAATCCTATCTCGCAATCACAGTTTAGAGGATAAAATATTTTATAACTTAGTTTACTCACTCGTATCGGTAGGGTATGTGAAAAAACATCCGGGGGATAGGGTGTTTGAAAAAATGTGCACATGAACAAATTGCATACATTCACCACGTTAATTAATTAATTAATCAGAAAAAACAGTAAAAACTGTATATGATGTGTGGAGAAAGAGATTTATCTGCGCACATTTTCTTGAGGTCCAGAATTTAAAAAAAAAACTACCGAGTTGTAAGAATAACTAAAAGAGTTAAGAGAAAAGACTGTCATTTACATTTTAGAAGATATTTTAGTTCCAGAGGCCCTTTGATAGTATTGTATTTATTGCAATTATATAAGTTACATTATCTATCACCGGCATGTGGTAACAAAGCTCTATCGTAAGAGGAATTTCACACCTTTCTTTCAATACCTTCCTCCTCTTCATGCAATCATCGACTCGACATCAAATGTGGCAATCAAATAACAGAAACGAAGAAAACACATCATAATAATCGACAAAGCCTAGGCGACATAATGACTGCAAATGAAGAGGATAAGACTGAATATCCATTGCAATGAAACGTTTACACTCGCAGAACCTCGACGCAAAGAAACGCCCGGCCACGACAAGGTGCAACAGGCCGTTAAGCAATCCAGTATGTGCATTAGTGCCATGAAAACAAAGGGAAGACGTTTCTTTGCTTCGAGAACGCTGATAGAGCCGATGCTGCTTGCGGTGAACTGCGCTCTCCACTCGGCGGGGTTCAACCGTCATCAGAGCTTCGCTTTAACTGGGCAATAAATTTTCTCGCGCAAGCAAGCTCAAGAAGCATTACACAAAAGTACTACAGGGTTGTTAAACGCATCATAGTGCTGAGTGATCTCAGACGCAAAATAGGGAAATTGACCGGTAGAGAAACGCAGATAATGAACGAAAATTTTTCGAAATTACACACTCGCGATTTAATGCGCGGGTTTAAAGCAAATAAATTTACCTGCACGCTCCAATAGCAATTTCTCAAACGACTCACGCACGATGTAACAATGTGCTGTTTAGCGAGGATTGTAGAGGAAGGAATCTTTCATGTGTTTGAAGAACATAGAAAGGGATGACCTACCTTTACCCTTAATGGCAAAACTGAATTTCAGGAAATAAAATGCAAATACGTCGTACACTCATTAAGTTACTTTTTCATACAAATCTCGTTTGCTTCCTTACTGCTAAAAGCAATTTGCCATTCACATCTTGCATTACTATCTTAAATGTAATTTAGCTTAAGCCATTGCAACCTCGAAGTACACACATCGAACGCGTATCTTTCAGCACTGGATGCCATTAAAGTTACTAGAACCATTAAACACGTATTTAACACTTGCCTATACCACGCGAAGATTTGGAACGTCACGCTCGTCCATTCACCCGAGAAGCACGCGGCGAGCCTACATCCACACGTGCATTTAGGAACGTATAGATCATTTACTGCTCCCGATATAAGGCGATAAAAGGCTCCGAGGGCATAAAAAGCGCCATTGCTCAACGGAGCAGCGGCTATTACCGCGGGGGGCGCAGAACCTTTGGCGATCGCCGGCGACTAAGGAACGCGCGTTAGCAGGTGGCGCGGCGGGCGGACGGCAATTAAACCCGCCCGGCCCGCCCGCTCGCTCGTTGGAGGCGCGTGATGGTTCCCACGCGACTAATGACAGGTGGAGCTTCGCCCCTTCCGACTGGCTACGCTCTGCGACACCCGTTCTGCCGGGCTCGAAGTCGCTTCCGCCACCCCCTTCTACCGAAGAAGGTGCTTCAGGGATGATCAACTGATGTCGCTGAACTGCCTCTGGGACCCTAGGGTTCGAGTCCCGACGGTGAAAGGAGTTTCGACACTAGCTAGGTTGAATTCAGCCGCTGCCTGGAGGAGAATTCTAGCGGCCGGCTGCTCTGATCCAAAATAATGGTGCAAGTCACGAGATGGTGTCAAGGCATATCATGGGCATATAGGAAAAACAACAAATCCAGGTAAGTCTTTGCACTATCAGAGGACCGGGAAGGTGCTCTTCATTTGTAATGTCTGTAAGGGAGCAGTACGTGATTCGAGAGGACTAGATAGGTCTATTAGGTTCCAGTAGATAGCACGTGGAAAGAAGTGGGGAAAACCGAGAAGCTAGCCCAGACTCTAGAGAATAATACGAAAGAGTCTGTGCCATTTGTTGCAATTCTTGCAATACTGTAACAGAAAAGGCAATTTTTTAGACAGAAAAACTCCTTTTGTGGGTCCCTGATACTGAAAAACAAGATAAATCTCGCACATACATATAGTAAAAGAGTTTTTCTAATACATTGCGTGTTTTGACTTCCATGAGAAACCCTACCAAGTACGTTTTTACTAGTTAAAAACAATGTTTCGAGTTCAACCCTTTAAGCACGATGTAAGAATGGTGCCGTGACAGAAATAAAAATTAATTTTCATTTAAATTTTTAAGTTGCCTGAACATCGCGTAAACGAGACGTCCGAGAAACGTGTTACAATATTATATAAGTATAATATTCTAGTATAGAGCTATAAGTATCTCAGGGAAGTTAAAACATCTAACGTATTGTAAAATCATTCTTTTACTATATATAATTGCAAGCTTTATCCACTTTTCAGGTACCAGAAACCCTCAAGAGGTTTTTGTGACGAAAATTCGCCGTTTTATGGTTGTTGTTGTTGGTTGTTGTTGGTGGTTGTTGTTGTTGGTGGTTGTTATTGTTGGTTGTTGTTCTTGTTTTTGTTGCTGCAGTGTTAGAACGAATGCTACAGAGTGGCTCAGTCTCCCACGTACTAGTTATTTTTTTATTTTCCTGAGTCTGGGATTTCTTTCAGGTTTCATTCTATCCTCTTCCCAGCTGCTATTGATCGGCGCCTATTACATGAGACTCGAGCTACGTATCGCTCCCCAAGGGACATTGCGAGTGAAGAGCATCTTTGCGCTCCCTGAATAGCGCGTAGGCCAATCTCGGTTTTGTGATTTTACATACATACATATTTGCCCATGATATTCCTTACTCCACTTTTGACAGCAGTTTTTAGCCCCTCGGATAGCTTATGGACAGCGGGCCACATCATGCCAACGTACATATTTCCATACATTACAATTTTTATTTCCACACAAAAGTTTTAATTCAAAATTTTCTTTTATACATTGGGGTACTTCTTTAAGTGAGCCATACGTGTTTAGTAATATAATATAAATGCAATACCTTTGTAAAACAAATTGCTCATCAAAAATATAATATTTAAGAAAAGAAAGCCTAGTGTTTTTTAAAATATTTTTCGAGCTATAAAAGCTTTACATGGCGTATTATGTAATAAAAATATCCACCAAGATGTCAATCGAAGGATATTCCAGTTTGGTAGAAAATATAGTAATAAACGGAGCGAATATGTAGCCACAAGCACAAAAATAATAGATAAGATTTGAGACAGTACAAATGGATTATATGAGACAATGCCTGCAACTTACTGGAAGGGACAGAATGCGAAATGAAGAAACATGGAGAAGGATGAATATAATATGCTCTATTACAAAGACCTTCGAAAATAGAGCACTTCAATTGTCTGGACATCTTCAGATAATATTGGAAATCAGATGGTCACATGAGATCTTAAAACGTCAACCATCTGAGAGGCAAAGAAGAAGAAGACCAGTTTTAGAATGGGAAAAATTCATCCAGGAAACAATGGAGGATAGAGGCCTCAAACCAGGAGATTGGGAGGAAGAAGAGTTGTGAAGGGTGAAAACGGCAAGCTCCTAAGGGAAAAATGCCGAAGAAGAAAAAGAAGAAAAGAAAAGAAACAGAACGCCGGCCCGCCAAGACCCACCAATATTAACTTGATGTCAGCCGCCACTGGGGGACGGTTACCGTAGCTCGTTGTGTTAAAAAAATGCGAAATGGAATCTGGGGCTTTGGTTTATGAAGTTAGCCTTGCTAAAATCTTTTACACGTTGTTTCGTACACTTTTACGCTTTTAATTTGCTCAGTACACATTCCCTTTTAACTTGCAACACTGGATACATTGAAGCATCTTGGTTCGCTATGAATCGTATTACAAGCTCGGAATGAAACTTTTATGAAGAAAGCGTATTCTGGCCGTAGTCCGGCACCATGCTCGTCTGCTACAGAGAGAGAATTGAATGATGGGTTCCGGGCACGGTGTAAGATGTATATGTGTGTCAACTAGCCGCCTTTGGGGCAAATTTTCTGAAGCCAGTTTGAGGCTAGTTCCTCGCTTGTCCGTACGGTGCGCACGATCGGTTTGGGTCATGGTGTAAGATATACATCTTAAGATGACATCTTAAACTCTAGATATTACACAGTTTTACAAAACATTTCCTACCCATTTTCATAACTGATTGTTCTAGACTTTACCAATTCCACAGCGAAACGACAAATCACTAACTTGGAATTAGAAATCAACTGGCCATAGAGCTGTCGAATGGATCACGAGATCCAAAGATCATAGCGCTTCTATGCGAGAACTGTGAGAACTAGCCTCACATAAGCTTCTGTTTTAGACTGGGAGAGAATACACCTGTATATCTTACACCGTGGTTCCGGGGCTTCGGGATTCGAATCGCTGAGGGCCGGGAACGAATCCCTATGACTCCAGAACTTTTTATTTAAGACTACATCAACATCTAGGTTACTAGCGACCACTATTGGGTTTAATGAGAGGTTCCGAGGCTTCGGGAACCGAATCGCTGAGGGCCGGGAACGAATCCTTATGACTCCGAAACTTTTTATTTAAGACCACATCAACATCTAGGTTACTAGCGACCACTATTGGGTTTAATGAGAGGTTCCGAGGCTTCGGGAACCGAATCGCTGAGGGCCGGGAACGAATCCTTATGACTCCGAAACTTTTTATTTAAGAACACATCAACATCTAGGTTACTAGCGACCACTATTGGGTTTAATGATAGGTTCCAAGGCTTCGGGAACCGAATTGCTGAGGGCCGGGAACGAATTCCTATGACTCCGAAACTTTTTATGTAAGATCACATCAACATCTAAGTTATTAGCGACCACTATTGGGTTTAACGTTATGGTAACTGTGACGACGACATAGTGATGATAGGGGATGGAAGGACGAACACAAATACAACAATGCCAGAGGCGGGACTCGAACACGCGATCCTTCGATCCGAGATCGCTACGGCAGTACTGCCTCAGCGATCTCGGCCACCGGATCGGCTCCGAGATCTTCGTTTTGGTTGGTTGAATCACGGATTCAACACCAGCCGTCACCGTGTCACCATTATCACCTCATCCAGCCTACAGCGCCTCGAGCAGCAGCACACGGCCCCCGAGCGCCCCCTGTCGTTAGGAGGTGTTAATATTCAGATCGGCGGCCGCGCGGAATTTCAATGAACTCGTCCGCTGCTTCCCGCGCTCGATCTCTGTCAGAAGCTGCTCGTTTCTCCTCCCTCTGCCCGGGGTACTTGGGCCTCCGTCCGTGCTCCGTGTGTCATTTGGCTTTATTTGCCAGAGATGAAGACGCGTATTATCTGCTGTAATGTGATGGAGGGTTCAGAAGAAGAAGAAGAAGTCAGTCTCATCCAGTTGAGTCGCGAGAATGAGGAAGTCAGCACTGATAGTTTTGTCATTGGCTTGACGTAGCATCTTTTTATGTTTATGCAATCGGCAGATTAACTATACCAAATTTTTTTTTTTCACTTAGGTAAAGTTTTTCAATTTCTTTCAATATGAGAGTAACTGTGGCATAGCAATGTCATTCCTGTACGTACCATGAGAGCACCCATGGGGAATATCAACGCCGGACCTCAATATAAATTGCAATGTTGTGACAAGCCGGGGGCTAAGGGTTGCTGATGTGCAAGTTAAAAGCTTCCCACAACCAAATACCAACCTCAACTTCCCGGAGTGGGCCCTGTTAATACAAATGAGGAAATGGCGACCGAGTATTGGCGGGATAACCAGATGATTAGCGCCGGAAGTAAATGCCCACGCTAATGCTCGTACGTAATCTAAACGAGCTAGACCAGTGATCTGGTGGAATGATGGCAGCCCCATAGTGAACACTCGGAGGTATTGGTCAATAACCATTATTCTCTTAAATAAATCTATTAAAGAAGGAAAGAATGATCGGACTACTTTGTTCGAGGCCATATGCTCCGAAAGGAACTAAAAGAAGAAGAAGAATAAGTGACATGTCAAGAGACCCCCCTCTTAGCAATATAAACATTATTAAATTATTTATTGAATATTAGAGTGATATGTCTCGATTTATGCATACGTAGGAAACGGGGCTAGCACGGAGAGGGTGTTATGGTAGCGGGATTAATAAACAAACCCGGGAAAAGTGAATACCCACAGAACAATAACATATCTAGAGGGGGAATCAAAGCCCTCTGTAATAAAAGAAAAAGATTAGCGTCGGAGACCCAATTATGAATAGAAAGAGCGGGATCTGCCGTATCAAACGTTGACGGTCGAGCCGACAACAACATATATGGCACGATGCGGACTATTATTAGATGGGACGCGTGGTGGGCGATGTGGTGATGTTAGGACAATGTTGAACGTAGGAGGGGAGTGGACTCTGATGATTATTATCTTCATTAGTACCAGAGTAATGCAAAATAATTTGAATTATAGTTTGTGGATTGAATAGAAACGGTCATGAGTAAATGAACGCGAATTAGATTACGGAATAAATCGTAACCATTTCAGTGAACATCGTTATTTGTGAATATAGGAAAGTGTCGCGGTAAGGCGAAAGTGGTCATTGGCAGGACTGGCTTCTACGAAGTTTCCACAAAAAGATGACGCATGGCGACGGATACAATTTTTCCTCAAACTATCGGATAATCGTTGAAAGACAAAACTATCACCACGAGTTCAGAGGGGTTCTGATAATAAAAGCCCTGAAGGATGAAACAGTAACTCCTTATCTAAACAAAGGAGAAAAAATTTCGCTTCATTATTAACTATCCCCTCCCTCCCGTTGATAATAAACTGTTAATGTTAGAAATAAATGTTTCAGTTTCCTTCGTAAACAAAGCGCTAAGAACTTAAACCATTTATTATTTTGTCAAAAATTAAATTATTTCATCACGAACATTTTAACTACAAAATATATTTGCCAGGTTTGAATAGTTATTCACTTAACATTGCAAAGAAGGACAAACATATTTTAATTATTTTGGTTTTTTTGGTAACATTCATGAAGGTAAAATGTGGTAATTCAGCGACAAAACATGAAATTACTGGAAATATCTTGGAGCTATAATACTCCTTTATACAAACAACATGGAAATAATTCATGAATATTGTGAAAACTGTATGAAAACAAATTTACATTTCAATTACTAAGCGAATTAAAATGGAAATGACTGAGTTGAATGTATTTATGATGAATTAAGTGATATACAAATTTTAAGAATAGTCCTCAAGGTATAAATTTTAAGCCAATTTGAAGAATGCTTAACTAATACATATTCTTATTCGACAATTTAATATAAACCTGTTTAACCTTTAAAAACACTGCATTGTTTCATAGATCCGGTTTTGGAATTGATTTACTCCTATGGTCAGGAGAGAACGCTGTTTTGTTCAAAACTCTACATATTTTAACATCTCTGATTTATTTCCACATTTTATCTCTATAATTAAAAATTAAATAACAATATTTATCTTCTATAATTAAAGAATTTAGAAAAAGACACCACAAACGTTAGTGTATGTTTTCTAATGTTGCACTTGCTGAAGCATATTACTAAAATTTGCTCATATTGTATTTCCGCGAGAGCCCGTTACGGACCAGGGCCTACCAGCAGCGTCCCGACCTCGAAGCCATGGGTTGAGGGGTACGTGTGGTTAGCACGAAGACATCCCCACGCCGTATTCTGGTCTTCTCAATCTGAGAAGTGAGTTTTCTCCTTGTCACACAGCAACATATACTGGGATATTGCAAGGAATACGTACACTATAATCTTGCCCGACCGGGGATCGAACGCGGGCTCGCGTCATGGAAAGCAAGCATTCTGATCAATGAGCTATCCGCATGAGCAACTTGCTTATATTACTACGTACAAATTATCAATATTGTTGCCGATTGTTTTATCTCTAGTGTGCTATTCATTTTTTACAGTTGCAGATTTTTGTGGTTAATGAGCATGTATATTAATTCCCATATTTTCGAATTACACGGAAAAAATTATTTTTGAACATACCATATCGTATTATAACAAATTAAAACCTCCATTACTTTTGGCGAGAGTGATCCTAAAGAAATCGAGAGCCAAAATCACATACACTGAATGCGATTTGAAGCCCTTATGTCCGCCGTAATCGATGTCTGAGATTTGGAGAGCTCTGCGTGCTAACCAAGCCTAATCTGCATAAATATTTCGCATTCATATCAGCGAGACCGCAACCCGCCATAAATATTCAAGATTCATGTATTCAAATACGCTTAATGTGATTTATGTGGGGCAGTTTTATTTAAACAGTAATACATTTACTTCCCATCTAAGGAGTTTAATCACTTCATGCATCTGGTCGCAACACGGGAGGTTTCGTCATTTCCTGAATGCGTGTTTTCGCCAGTTAGTTCCCAATTATGTGTTGTTTTATTATTATTATTATTATTATTACCGCGGAACTTCATACAATTGCATATTTTTACTGACTGTGCATACGGAAAGGAAATGTATATAACTTTACCTACCACCAAAAATTAAACAAATCAAGGTTACCTTTCAGTTGATAAACCATATACGTGGGAACCTAAACATTTAAGCGAAATGAATCGTTGAGGAAAGAACACCAACTTTGAGCAGCGTGAGCTGGTTATTTACCATCATGCAAAGGGTTAATGATCGTCGTCCGTCTATTACAGATTAACCTACGAAATGTTCCAGGCCGCCGAGCGCTGGGCCTGGTGACCGTTTAAGATACAGATTATTTGCAAGTGCCTTATGTGAAAATTAATCGGACCCAATAAAAAGTGTCAGTTTAGTCAAGGTGGCCGTTTCCATCAGGTTTCACCATGTAATGCTTTCTATTTGCCGTAGGTACATTTCATCTCCCAAGACATTCGATATAGAGCTTTAGGTGCATTCCAAGGAAAATCGTTTCCATCAACTCGCATTCGTTAAAGTGCATTCTAACATTGCATGGAAGCAGGCGTTAACAGTCCTGGTGTGCACGGACGCCTGTCTAGACAAAAGACCGGAACTCAATTGCTGAAACACGAACCCGGTGTGGAGATTGGCTCGGCAGGTAAGCCGCTCGCTATCCGAATGCGAGAGCCGCGGCGTCGAAGGGCTGGAAGCGGGGGCGCGAAGAGCGCGTCATTCATCGTTAATCAGAACGCAGGGCCGCCCGCGACCGGCAGGCGCCTCCGCCTCCGCCTTCGCATCCGCCGCCGATTCCGCACGTGCGCGGTCGTTAGGGAACTAGTTCCGTCGGACGACGGACCGACGGACGCAACTTCCGGCGCGCCGCCAACCAATCAAACGGGAGCGACGTGCTCGCGAGACAAATGAAGGGCGGCTAAGTTGGAGGTGGCGAAGGGCGGAGATAGAGCTCGGGGACCTCCCGAGGGCCCCGGTGTAATTATTAGTTGCAGTGTAACTCGCCTCCGCCGCCGCGCCGCCGTTGAGGGCGGGGCCGTAGGGCCGTGTCGGGCGTGTGCAGCCGCCGCCGCCGCCGCCGCCTCCGCTGTCCCAGTTGCATCGACCTGATTGTCTGCGCCCTTTCCGCCTGTGGAACCGCTCCTCGCCCCCACCGCCCTCCTCCTCGCCCGTCGCCCGCGTCGCCTCCACCGCCGTCGCCGGTGCATTGAGCGGGCGAAGCGCGCTAGGCGCCGCCAAGCCCTTCGGTAAACTAGTTTCTGAAACTCGTTATTTCGCGATGCAGGTATGATTTACCCGCTGTATGTGTGATTAGCATTTGAATTACATTTCACAAGTTGTTCTTTCCGTTACGAATGTACAGTTTCGAATGTCCTGAAAATTAGATTCGGAGACATAGTGTAGGTAAGAGGATCATGTGATTTGAAGGGGAATTGTATCAAAAATTTTGACAATAATTTTATATTATGTTGATAAATTATTAATGAACATATATTTTCTTCCAATTACATATCGTAGGTATATGTATATATATATATATATATATATATATATATATATATATATGTGTGTGTGTGTGTGTGTGTGTGTGTGTGTGTGTGTGTGTGTGTGTGTGTGTGTATAAAAGAACCATTAAATCCAAAATCTGTATTTTAAGGTACATTAAATTTGGGCTGATTTTATTAAATCTGTTCATTCAATATATTTTGCTAGGTAGGGGATGAAACGGATTTTGAACTCAGATTTTTAAGACGAAGAAATTCAATATTGCTCATAAGAAGAAGAAAAATCTACTAAATATATTCATTTTTTTCTTTCCATTTTCACTGTTCTGTAACTTAATTGAAATTATATAAAAAAAGAATACATTCAAGCTCCAGGATCTGAACGGTTTCACTAATCAAAAGAACATAAAAAGAATTAATGATATCTATAACTCAAAAGTACCAACGAGGACGTAATGACCTTCACTTGCATTCTGACGACATATTTACGGAAGTTGTCAAAAAATGATTGAAGTTTTATGCATAAAAATAATGATGTTTTGTATTTGAAAAAAACATCAATATTTAAAATTAAAGTTCGATTTTTAAGTCAAACGCATGTCAACGATTGTTAACAGCAACAACAAAAATTAATGAAGTATTTTTGTTTAATGATACCTCCCATTTTGAGTTTCACTTAAACAGTAACTTTCCAAGTGCCAAGCCTCTTGAACCAGGTAACTGTTATTGCAAAACCACATGCAACTACGCAGCATCCAAAATTTTCACAACTTCTCCCCCGTCACTCCACCTGTCCTGCGCAGCTCCAACACGGCAGGGCGGGGCTCCCATTTGCGTCGCAGAGTTTTACCAAGCGAGGGGAATCCATTAAGGCAGCGGTAACGGGGTTCGAGTCCCGTTCAGCACCCCATTTCCGGTGGCCCCCTCGCCCCGGAGCGGCGCGACGCCGCCGCCCTCGCCCAACGCCCACCGCCCACTGCCCGTCCCCCTCCGCCGCCCCGGGGTGGCCCTTCCACTGTCGCAGGCAAGCGGCGCGTGGTAATGCAGCGCGGGTTGCGTCGGCCCAGGGGTAATTTGCAGAGCGGGCCCGCCGGCGCGGCTGCGCAGCCAGACAGTTTGTTGTTAACATTCCCAATACCTCTCCGCCCCGCCCGGCGCTCCCGCCGCCGCCACGTGTCCGCCTCTCCCGCCGCACGTGTCCTGCGAGCAGCGTCGCGCCGGTAACCCGCAAATCCGTTCGTCGGTAAGCCAACGCGGGGAGCGGGAGAGCGAGAGGGAGCGAGGAAAAGAAAGAGAGGAAGAGAGACGGAGATGTTGAGAGAGACAACGGACGTGTGGGGGCGACGTGTTTGTGTGCGGAAGTCTCTTTTTTTCCCCGCAAACTCCCACCGCGCCAAATTACATGGAACCCGAACTAGGTTGCGGGCAGCGCGCCGGTAGATAGGGCGGGGCGGGGCGGCCCTACAGGGGGGCCGCAAGGGCACTCTAACTAGATTAGTTCGCCCCCCTTCCTCCAACGTGGACGGCGGGATTGAACGCGCGCGGCGCGGTGAAGGGCGGGGCGGGTGGGACCGCGAAGGGCGGGGGGGGGGCGGGCGCCGGCCCTTAATACCCGTTGCAGCCACACGTGGGCGCGTCTGCACTTGACGCGGCGGCGGAGAGGGGGGCGGGGTGGGATTCACCCATCAGCGCGCCCTGCATCCCATTAGCGAGGCGACATTGTCCCAAGCGAGGATGCCCGCCGACCACCGCCGACCCTTCACCACCGCCGATAGTTTTACCGAGGCGAGGGCTGCGCAATCTGCCAGATTGCGCCCGCTCGTATATTTGGGACGCGCCAGTAATGAAACTCACGTCCCGCTTACATTACCTGCCCTTTTGCTCGCGGTCGGAAAAACAGATTCCATATAAATGTAAAAACTTTATTCCAATTTGTCGATGACGTCAAGCCATTCATGAAAAACAATCGGATTGGACGGTCGGCTGTTTAATGCACACGGCGGGGACGGGACGCACAAAGGGCTGCATAGGACGGTGCGGGACGCGTTTGTCCACGCGAAAAATTGGCTAATTTTTCGGTCTGGGTGCGGTGGAGCGAAGGACGCTAGAGAAGTACGGACGAGCTGGCGAGCGGGCGACAGATGGGCGAGCGAATGAGCAGCGGATGGGAGAGCGGATAGAGGTGCGGATGGGTGAGCAGATAGGCGAGCATAGTGGCGAGTGTATGAGTGAGCAGATGGGCAGGGGATGAGCGAGCGGATGGGCGAGCAAATTGGCGAGCGGATGGGCAGCAGATGGACGAGCGGTTGGAAACAGGATGGGCGAGAGGGCGGGCGAGAGGACGAGCGAGAGGACGGGCGAGAGGACGGGCGAGAGGATGGGCGAGAGGATGGGCGAGAGGATGGGCGAGAGGATAGGCGAGAGGATGGGCGAGAGGATGGGCGAGAGGATGGGTGAGAGGACAGGCGAGAGGATGGGTGAGAGGATGGGCGAGAGGATGAGCGAGCGGATGGGCGAGCAAAAGGGAGGGGAAAAGGACTACGATTGGGCTGCGGATGGGCTAGCTGATGGACGAGCGTAAGGGCGAGCGGTTGGGTTGAGGATGAGCGAGCAGATGGACAGCGGATGGGCGAGAGGATGGACGAGCGAATAAGCGAGCGGATACGTAAGTGGATGGGCGAAAGGCTGGGCGGGCGGGTGGGATATGGGCGAAAGGCTTGCCGATGGCGAGTGAGCGAACGTGCAAGTGTTCGAGCGCGCCGACGGAAGGGCGAGCAAACTAATATACGAATGGAAAGGCGAGGGTCTGGCGTGCGTGCGGACGAGTGGTGTGAGCGAGCGAACGGGTAAGCGAGCGGGCGAGAGAGCTAGCAGGCGAGTGAGAGGGTGAGCGCGGGCTGGCGGGCGGGCGGGCGGGCGGGCCGGCGGGCGGAGTGAGCTCGTGTGTGCACAGTGGTAACGCTGCTACGGTAAAGCACGCTTCAGTGAATTTCACGCTAGATATGACGCGCAGGGCGGCAGTTACCCAAAGGGCTGTGGTCCCGGGCGTTTACCTGTGGGCGGCTGGTGGACGCGGATGAAAACTCTTGGATCGGAAAATTCCATAAACACGTTTCAAGTAATGGAAATATGTGGAAATGAACAGTAATATTTATTATCTCCCTTTGAGTTCAACCGGTGCGAAAATAATAAAAATAAATTTTCAGTTTGGTTGTCTGCGTGTCCGTGAAGAGAAGCGGTGTTGAAATATTTTTTTTAAAATTCATATCGGTGTAGGATCAGTGTAACAAGAGTGTTTACTGTCACTCGAAAAGAATTAGAAAGAAACGTAAAAATACTATTGACTTTTTGTATACTGAACATCAACCCTTAGACACCTATCGATTTCGAAAAATATATCCCTTGGCCATTAAAAATCTCGAAATGAAACCACAGTCCAAATCATTATCACAAACAAAATTACAGTGTCCGCAGTTTGATATGATCTACGTTTCAACTAGTATGCCAATAGTGACACTATTTCACTTTGTTCTTCAGTTGAACACTGCATACACGTTTCCATGTATATGACTACGTGGAGACGTGTATGACAACATGCACATCTCCGTGTATGACATCACATACACATCCAATACATGGAGACGTGTATGACAACATACACGTCTCCATGTATGGGTTATAAATATATAAGATATATTGCTAATAAACATTGTTACAGATCACTTATTTATGAAAGTCGTATTTTGGAAACTTACAAAAGTGTCAAGGGACTTAGCTGACTACATTATATTCCATGCGAAGAAAGAAAAGTGTTCTAATATTCTATGAGATAGAATAAGATTCTGCTAATATTACTTGCGCTTGGCCAATCTTATTGAACAAATCTAATGTACTATGTAAAAATAAAGAATTACTATACTAAAACTAAATCATGAAGGAATTTACCAACATCTGATTTCTTCCACATTGAAGCTGTCAGTTTTTATCACCTCCACCTCAGAGCGTGCTGCTTTCACGTCCAACACACTCCGATTAATTTCCCCTCAGCTCTACGGACAATCCCCTTTATGACACCGCATCGGCCGGGGAAATTTTATTTTAGCAGCTCGACGCGTTAAACGATTTCCTGCAACCCATGTTCTTTTCATCGCTTCTGGGAAGACTCAATTGAATTTCACGTTCCAGGGGAGTGCATCTATCGCTGTCAGCTCGGACGGACGGGCCGTCGCATCTGCCCGTGCACGCCCCTCCGCCGCCGCGCCCCCGCGTGGGCACCACCCCCACCCCACCGCCCTCGCCGCCAGCACGCGCGGTCGGTCGCGCACACGACGCCCTCTGACGTCACGCCGACGCAAGCGGGCGCCGCCACCGCCGCCGCTGCCGCGCGGGTTGCGTCACGGCTCACCTCTTGCCCTTTCGCCGGGGCCGGCGGCGAGGGCGGGGTCGCCGCGCGCCCTTCGCCCATCAGCCGGTTGGGGTTGGCGCTGGCGATCGCCCTCGCAGGGGATGTGGAACCAAAGTGGAAGTTTGGAAAGAACGGATTTGAAACGAATCTCTTCCGACTGTTCGGCAACCCCTCCAGCCAACACCCTCCCCACCCGCCGTCCACCTCAACCATCCACTCTTCCGACAGGGCATCCTACCACTCCTCCTCACACGTCTAGGGGCTCTCATCCAGGCACTCCCCTAGCCTCTCCTCCTGACATTCCATCTCACAATCCTCCGGCCACTCTTCCGCCCGTGATGTTCCGTTTCATTGTTCGTATTTCTTCTTTATCTTTGTCCGTTTGTTCGTTTGTTCCTCCGTTTCTCCGTTCGTTATTCCGCTATACTTTACTTTCTCGAGTACTATTACGTAGGGAAGAGAAAGTATTGTAATGCTGGATGGGATAAAACGATTTGGCGGCATTCCGTGGCACCAGTGCCACGACGAAATCGCCCCTCCACGCAGTTCATTACCTCGCCACCGGAGACAACGCCATTCCTACTGTAAAACGGCGGGGTTACTAATAGTTTCCATTCCCGACGCTAGTGGCGCAGAGAAGCTCGTGGCATGCTACGGTGCCATGACGCGTGCCACTGCCACCTTGCATCTTGTATTCGTATATGTATTTAGAGCAGAAGACCTTGACACCTCTGTCCTAAAGTGTTAAGGTTTTTACCAAAATAGATATTCTCTGATTTATCTGGCAGATGTCGCAGATCCTTGAATTTGAAATGGCTGATTTCCATTTTAGAGGGTTCTTTACAATCGGTTTCTACAACTTGGAGGCAGAAGGAGCCACTCTTTTATGTAATTTTTTCGCTTAACACCTTGAGTCCCAGGTGCTTCGTGACCGGTTGAGTTCCAGGACCCAGGGATGTGGAGGTATTTTAAGTGACATCAGTAATTATTTTGGTGAAAAAATTAATAAAATGTTCCTAAACCCTGAAGGCATTAGACGACAAACTTTTATGTCAAGTATTCGTTTAAACACCATGCGACATATATAGGAACACGTAAAACAGCTTTCAGAAACTCAGCGCCCGCATTCTCGTGTAATGACATTGCAGCGTCATTACACGTTACGTACACGTGTTTCCTACAGTAAACGACAACGGTTAAGTTAGCGACAACGGCTAAGACGATCCCGTAAGAGTAGTGCATGTTTTGACGCCGTTAATAGTGATCTTTCCCAGTCGGATAGAGAGATCCGGGACAGAACTATACATCTCCTTGCGGGGTTTTTCTCCCAAACAGGTATCTCCCAACAGCGGGGCACCGCTCCAGCTGGGGCAAGCTCTAAGCTCCCGACCGGTCTCTCGACATGTGTGGTAATGTCATGGATGTAAGTATGTGTATAAGTAAGACGTGATGCAGAAACAAGGAAGAGGAAGGAAAGATCGCGCGCGGTCCTTGGCTCTTTCATTCAGCTGGTGTTGATCGGAGAAATCACCCCACTGTCGTTACTCGAACACTAGGACCTCCCGGTCAGACGCACTGTAGACCACCATTAGATACTGTGAGCCACCTATGACGGTGCGTCAGCCGCTATGTCAAAATTAGCAATACAAAATAAACCTCAAGAAAATACATCACTTGATATCAACTTACCAACTAACGCATCCTTTCAAACAACACCATTGCATAAATAACAATATTCGATCAAGAGTCCTCTTAGAGAATTCGTCAGTTACACGCACTTAGACCATGGGAAATGCATGGGCACAGATAAACACCCGGACGCCTTGTGTGAACTCTGCGCCTACCCCGGGCGGATCCAACCGATCGCTTTGGAGGGGTCCACAATAGATTTTTGTTAAAATAATTAATCTTTGTTATTATATTGTGTATTATTTTTGTAGTGCATGTATGATACTATACAATATTTTACAATACATTATTTTTTAAATAATTATTTAGTTCTATTATAAATAAAAGTTTAAATCAAAATTTCCAAATAAAATAAGATAACATACGAAGCCTCTAGGCCTTTTGGGATGGGGCCATGGCCACATGCCCCATGCTGGATCCGACACTGGCACCCACCACATTTATGTGACACCACACCGCGTTGTTAGCCTTTTGCGAGTGAAGCACTATTCCGGTTGCCGGGCGGCGATACGACCACTGCGCAAAGAAAGCGTGGAGAGTCGTGGCGGGGTGTGGAGTGGCGTGGCGTGTCGGAGCGTGGCGTGGAGTGGCGTGGAGTGGCGGGGTGTGGAGTGGCGGGGCGTGGAGTGGCGGGGCGTGGAGTGGCGGGGCGTGGAGTGGCGGGGCGTGGAGTGGCGGGGCGTGGAGTGGCGGGGCGTGGAGTGGCGGGGCGTGGAGTGGCGGGGCGTGGAGTGGCGGGGCGTGGAGTGGCGGGGCGTGGAGTGGCGGGGCGTGGAGTGGCGGGGCGTGGAGTGGCGGGGCGTGGAGTGGCGGGGCGTGGAGTGGCGTGGAGTGGCGTGGAGTGGCGTGGAGTGGTGTGGAGTGGTGTGGAGTGGTGTGGAGGGGCGTGGAGTGGCGTGGAGTGGAGTGGCGTGAAGTGGCGTGGAGTGGCGTGGAGTGGCGTGGCGTGGAGTGGCGTGGAGTGGCGTGGAGTGGAGTGGCGTGGAGTGGAGTGGAGTGGCGTGGAGTGGAGTGGAGTGGAGTGGCGTGGAGTGGATTGGCGTGGAGTGGTGCGTGGAGTGGCGTGGAGTGGCGTGGAGTGGAGTGGAGTGGAGTGGAGTGGAGTGGCGTGGAGTGGAGTGGCGTGGAGTGGCGTGGAGTGGCGTGGAGTGGCGTGGAGTGGCATGGCGTGGAGTGGCGTGGAGTGGCGTGGAGTGGCGTGGAGTGGCGTGGAGTGGCGTGGAGTGGCGTGGAGTGGCGTGGAGTGGCGTGGAGTGGCGTGGAGTGGCGTGGAGTGGCGTGGAGTGGAGTGGCGTGGAGTGGAGTGGAGTGGAGTGGAGTGGAGTGGCGTGGAGTGGCGTGGAGAGGAGTGGCGTGGAAAGGAGTGGCGTGGAGTGGAGCGGAGCGGGACGTGGCGGGGCTTGGCGGGGCGGGTCGTGGCGGGGCGAGGCGGGCAGGGGCGTGGCGGGAGTGGCGGATTGTGGCAGAGCGTGGCGTGGCGGGGTGTGGCGGGGCTGGGCCGAGCGTTACTGAGTGGGGCGGGGCGTGGTGGTGCGTGGCGGGGCGGAGCGGAAAGACCATGCTGCGGGCACTGCCTCTTCCTCGTGCGTATGAATGGCGTGCCACGCACGGCAGTTTGCTGACTCAGCTGTAAATCACGCGTCGCCTCGGGACACGGAAGACGGCAACGTCACTGCTGGAGCCGACTCTACATGAGATGATGGTCCGTCAATGGCAGTAGTCCTCGTTATGAAGGCTCGACGTTTTAGGTTTACGTTTGTTTTTTGTTTCGTTTTTGATGTTTCCAAATACACAAGTTTTTGTGTATTGATTCGAATCATGATAGCGACTGATAGCCTGTTAATTTTTTACCATATTAAGCAAACTAAATGTGTCTTGATTACTAGAAAAATAAAGTGTGTAAACTTTTTTAATTGTGTAAATTTTTGTTTATTACTTTCTCGTACACACGGAGTAACATAAGTAGTGTAAAGTTATGTAATGCTGCGGGAAGTCGATTTCGAGATTTCTGGAGAAATACAGGTCTCCTGATACCGAAAATGTGTTTTTTTTCAAAAAGTGTCTGTCCTTCCGTCCGTCCGTCCGTCTGTCCTTCCGTCCGTCTTTATCTTCCGTCCGTCCGTCTGTACGCAAACAACACTTGCGCCTAAACTATTTGTACATTTTTTTCTAAAATGAATATTCCCCAATCGACCTGCCTCCTCTTAAAAGTCAGCGATTTTGACAGACATTCATTAAATATTGTGGGTATTTTACACAAGCCCAACATCAAATCAAAAACATCAAAATTGTCTCAAAAATGACTCCAATTTTTTTTTCATGTAAGAATAGAGTAATATACACTTATAAAGGTGACATAGGTCCTATTTTCACTTATAACTCTGAATTTTCGAAAATTGTAAAAGTGTCATATTTTTCGGCGTCTTACATCAAATAAAAAATAGAAGATATTTTTCCTTCCAATGAAATGCATTCTCCGTAATTAGTTCTTTCATTAAGGTTCTACCCATTTTTGAAAATTCTACTAGTTTTTGTAAAATATTGAGTGAAATATTTGCAATATTAAAAATACAATCGTATCAGAAACAAGAATTTCTGAAAAACTGCTACAATTTATTTCTTCAAACTTTTGGTAGGTATAATGCTAAAAGTATGATATTAACGCCATTTTTCTCTATTTTTGTGTTTTTAAAAAAATTACAAAAATGTAATATTTTACTTGTGTCTCACTGTCTCACGTCATTATTATATAAATTAGCGAAAATTTGTTCACATTATTGTATTTATATGTAAATGTTCTTTGAATGTTGTCACATAACGGTTTTTGAAAACTCAAAACTCTTCTAAGAAAATGAGTTCAAATTTCGGCATTTTCGTATACACCATTTTCTCAAAAAACGCCCCAATTTTTACTTTCCCGTATACGTACGTATTTACGGTGTAATATGCGTAGTATAAGGAATGTTATGTAATGCTTCGGAAAATCGATTTCGAGATTTCAACGGAAATATACGTTTTGGGGTCCCCTGATACCGAAAAAGTGGGTCTTTTCAAAACGACCGTCCCTCCGTCTGTCCGTCCGTCCGTCCGTCCGTCCGTCCGTCCGTCCGTCCGTCCGTCTGTGAACAACACTAGCGCCTAAATCATACGTACGATTTCTTCCAAAATGGATATTCCCCGGTCGATCTGCTTCCACTCGAGGCGCACCGATTTTGAAAATATTTCTTCAAAATTTGGGGTACTTTACATGACGCGCCCCGGACATTTTCAAAATTTTCTGAAAAATGACTCCAAATTTTTTCTTTAAATTTCTTGTACGAATAGAGTAAAATACACTTATTAATGTGGCACAGGTCCGATATTCACGGTTAAGTCTGAATTTTCGAAAATTGCAAGTTCTATTCTTTTTTCGGCGTCTTCCTACAACTACAATATTGAAGATAGACATTCTTCCTTCCAATAAACTTTGTTCTCCAAAATGAGTTCTTTCATTAAGGTCATGTACATTTTTTTGAAAATTTTAGTGGTTTTCGCGTAATATTGCGCGAAATATTTGAAATTTTAAAAATTTACAAAAACAAGATTTTTTCAAAAAGGCTCCAAACTTTTTCTTTAAACATTTCGTAGGGATATTGCTAAATGTAGTCGATGAGATAACATATACACCATATTGCTCTTACCTTTTGTTTTTTCAAAAATTACAAAAATGTAATTCTCATGTAATCTAATGTAATGTTGGCTTTCTCACGTTGGTAATATTTACATTAGCGGCGATTTGTTCACATTATTATATTAATGAGTGTGTGTGCTTTAAATAATGTTTCTTGAAAAGTCAACCGGTTTCTGTGAAGCTCAAAATTACAAATTTTCAGAAACGCTCAAACGCCATTTTCTCGTAAGTGACTCCAATTTTTTCTTCAAACTTGTCGAACAGATAGTGCTATTTGCACTCTTTAATGTGACGTACAGTTCTTTTTGGGGTATTTTTTGTTTTTGGGGTTGTTTGTGAAAAATAACACAAATTTAATTTTTTTTAAGGTTCTCTCGTTCCGTTAATATGCACCTTTGCAGCAATTTGTAAACACTACTTAATTTGTGAGTATAAGTGCTTCAAATGACTTCAAATTTAGTTTTTCCAAAACTGAAAAATTTTTTGTGAAAAAGAGTTTCAAATTTCGCATCTTCAGTAGGGCTTAAACGCTATTTTCTTAAAAACGTCTCCAACATTTTCAATAAAAATTGACATTTAAGACAAGGTTTTACTTTTTTTTAATATTCTCAAATAATACTTCTATTCTACTATTAGGATAACTATTAATAAAATGTCAAAAATATGCATTTTGTGCGGTGATAGATGGCAGCTGTCAAGGGTAGTGGTCAAGTAGCTGTCAAGTCCGAATAGCTAGCCGAGACCAAACGAAAAAGAAAAATAATACAGGAAAGTGTGTGCCATTCTGTAGCACCACTAGTTTTCTCCAAACTCTTTGTACGGATACTGCTAAGAGCACTGTAAAAATGACATATAAATCAGTTTGATGCTTTCTTTTGTTTTTTTCAAAAATTACGCAAATGTAATTTTTTTGGGATACCTCTCACACTGTAAGTATGGACATTTCCAGGGATTTGTAAACATTATTTCATTTGCAAGTGGAAGTGCTTCAAATGATTTGCAATGAAGTTTCTCGAAAATTAAAAAGTTTTCTGTATAAAAGAGCTTAATATTTTGCATTTACAGTAATGTATTTTCTTTTAAAGTTTAAGACATTTTCTTAAAAACGGCTCCAAATTCAAGGAAAATGTGTATGTAGGTCGAGGTTTTAATCTTCTGTAATATTCTTGTAGTAATATTTCGGTTCTATCATTAGGAAACTAAAAAACGAGAATTATTTTAAAAATATACTTTGGGTGGCGATACATGCCAGCTGGTAAGAGAATCGTGCAAGTCCGATAAGCTAGCCCAGACCACTGACATTAGAAAACTAACTAGTATGAGAATGTCTGTACCATTCTGTAGCACCACTAGCTTTTATTTCTATAATAGGCATTAGCCAGAGAAATATTAATTGTCGTTTGCTGGGATGTTTCCCCGCCTATCCCCTTTAACTTCAGCCATGTGGATCAACAAGACTAATTTTCACCGCTCCCAAGGGAAAGCCACAAAAGATCAACATTTCAGAGGAGATAATGGTGATCTTGCACTTCTTCGGAAGGGTTGTAATTAGGGACGCAACAAATATTCTTTTGTATTATCTTTCTTTTTATCTAAATACTTTCGTATTTTTAATTGTTTTGTGATTTTGATAATCGTATATTCCGTTGAATGTTTGCGTATTCAATTTTCGAATCGAATTTAAATCGAACACATGGAACAATATTCTCTAATTTTCATACTTTTTAGCAATTCCTCGAAAACGTTTCAATATGACTTTGAATGCGGCCATCAAACGTACGGAATGTCTTGACATGATAGCAATTTAGAAAAAAATAATTATAAAAATATGTTGATACTCGGAAACCATGAATTAAAAATCAATTTATCAAAAAATCAAATTTAAATAAGATTAATGATTGGGCAAGAGCTAATAAAATGACTGTAAATGGAAATAAAAGTAAAGCGATCACATTTTGTAGGGCCAGAGACTTTCATACATGGCCTTATCAGCTAGGTAATGACGTAGTTCCGCGAGTCTCAAACTGTAAATACCTTGGCATCCTCTTGGATAGTAAGTTGGGATGGGAGAAACAAACTAACTACGTAGTGGGTAAAGCTTGGAGGTCTTTGCATTTCGTCATGAGAAATCTTAAAAAATGCAATACGAAAGCAAAAGAAATCGCGTATACCTCGCTTGTTAGGCCAGTAATGGAATATGGAGCTAGTTGTTGGGATCCGTACAGAATAGGACTTAAGAAGAGCTTAGAGAGGATACAAAACAGAGCGGCAAAATACACTTTTCGGAGGAACATACCTGCACGTTGGGAATCGTTAGAACATCGGAGAAAAAGGGCTCGACTTTGCGTAATGTATAAATCTTACACTGGTGGCTCTGCATGGCAGGAAATACGGGGAAGGCTAGATAAACCAGATTATTTTAATAGATTTGATCATAAATATAAAATTAGAACTAGAATTCAAAGAACGGACGTAGGCAAATTCTCCTTTGTAAACAGAACAATCGTAGATTGGAACGATTTGCCTGCGACAGTTTTTGAGCCCTTTCCTTGCTCAGCGCGTGGTTTTAGAAAAAAAGTATAGGAAATTAATCAATAGGGTGAAACGTGCAGTGAAGTGAAGTGAAGTGAAGTGAAAGGTGCGATTATGGGTAGTAAACTAAAAAGTATTGAGCTATTAGTATTTAGGTAAAGTTTTATGAGGTGCAGTGACGTGAAGTGCAGTGAAGTGATGTTAACGAGTGTTTTTACGTGTTAGAAATGTAAAAATTATTATAAGTATTGTATATTATTATGTTGTAGGTAAAAGTGATTATCCATATTTGTCTGATTATGATTGTGAGTGAATACTTGTAGGATGCTGTGTATGCGAGTGTTCCTTTGTCTTTGTATGATATGTATGTAAGCGTGTATGTTTGTATGTATGAATGTTGGTGTAATATGTAAGTAAGTTTATTTACTTAAATGTTAGTATATTTGTAGTTTCATTTGTTGTATATGTATAGGCATGTAAATGCAGTTGCATATTCTAGGTAATGAAGAAGATAATTCGTTTGTTTTTCATATTGATTTTTTATATATTGTTTTTATAGTTAATTGTGTTTTGTAATTTTAATGTACGTTTGTGTTTCTGTATTCTGCCACCGGGCAACATCAGCCCAATTGTAGAATAAACCCTATCTATCTATCTATCTATCTATAATAAAGAACTAAAGACCCGTACCGCACTCGTAAACTAGATGCGCGACAAAAGACTATTTCATGTTTCCGGGCGCGTCAACTGCTCAAATCATTAGTTCCGTTAGCGTAGTGCGTATGTTTTATCACGGGAGGTGACAGTGTATTTCCCCTGCTGCATTGTGAGACTCGGCGCAGACCTCCACACCGGTTTGCTGAGTGTTCATGTATCTCCCACCAGCGGGGAACTGTCCCTGCCGAGACAAGCTCTAAGCTCCCGACTGGTCCACGGTCAAGTGTCATGGTGTTTTGCACGTTAAGTGTACGTAAGGGATAAGAAGGCCGAGAGTTGCCAGATGTGTTGCTTTCCCCACCATAACTACGGAATTTCCTCAAATTACCTCTCCATGGAAACAAAATTCCCCTACTTTAAAACGAAAAATCCTCCAAAGTATGGATAACGACATGAGCTCTCTGTTGATTCCATTAGCTGTCCCCTTAAATTCAAATAATTCAAATCAACCAATCATCGTCCTCTAAGCTGCTTGAATCTGTATACTACCTTCATTTTTATTTCTCTATGCCTTCAAATCCTTTTTGATATATTAAAATGAGAGAGAATAAAAATGAGAGGTAATTTGAAGAAATTCCGTAGTTATGGTGGGGAAAGCAACACATCTCGCAACCCTCGGCCTTCTTATCCCTTACGCCTAGGCAGTCACCGCGACGGCGAAAGCGCCGACGCCCACAGTACGCAAGCGGAGACGGTGTGCGGCACCCGCAGGCCCGGCCACCTCACCCGCGTCCTCCGCGAACAGAAGAAGAAGAAGAAGAAGAAAGAGAAGGTCTGCGGCGGCAGAGGCTCAGCAGCGCCTTAGAGGCGGGGTATTAAATAAGCGGGTTAAAAGGAACAAGCCGATGCGAACGCTTGTCCTTTAAGGCCGCGCGCCGCGTGTTTACAAAAGGGGCACTTTCTCTGGCGGGCGAGCCGCGCGCGTTTCCGCGACTCTGGACGCTGCACCTGCCGCTCACCCGCGCGCCACCCCACCCCACCCCCTACGAGGGCTGCTGCAGTGCAGCCGATGTTGTCATCTTGGTGGTAACGTTTCGGTTGGTGCCGACGCAATGGGCGAAAATGGTCGTCACCGTAGTCATAGATGCCATAGAGATCGTGAGATGTGGCTCAGGGTATCAACTGATGTCACTGCTGTGCCTCTGACCAGGAGATTCTAGCTTCGAGTCCTGACGGTGGCAGGATTTTCAACACTGGCTACATAGCCAAGTGGCGTTCTATCGCTGTCTAGAAGGGAATTCTAGAGGCCAGCTGCTCTGATCGGTAGTTTTCCGTGGTTTCCAAGACCCCCTACGAAGACTGCAGTGCAGCCGAAGTTGTCCTCTTCTTTGTGTTAATGGAATGATGTATTGACGTTTCGGTTGTTGCTGTCGCAATAGTCTCCAATGATCCTCGTCTTCATCATACATGCCGTAGAGACCGGTAGAGGTGGCTCAAGACATCCAACTGATTTCACTCCACTGCATTTGACCGGGAGGTCCTCGGTTCGAGTCGCGACTGTGGCAGGATTTTCAACATTGTCTTGTCAGATCGTGGTCAGACGCGTCATCTTTCCTTCCTGTGCCTATCCTTCTCCTTACTTACACTCGCACTTACACACACCAGCGTAGGTTGCACTTTCCGCTTGCCCGTGCACCATGCGGGGGCGGTGTCCCCCAACTCCCACCCCACTCCTACGAGGACTGCAGTGCAGTGCCCAAGTTGTCTTCTTTGTAGTAATGTAATGAGTAGAGTCCGGAAGTTTGACAAAATGCCTTTTTTGTTTTTGTTACTATTTTATGACTTTCACCCTTTGACTGCTCTAGCCGTATTAATACGCTAAATATTTCCGAGCATGGTAGCCTCTGGACGTATTTTTAAGCTCACTCTGGTTGACACTGGGAGTCTTTGGATGAGATCGTACGCGGAACCACGATGTCCTGGGAACCTATGGACGAGTTCCCTCATGCAAACGCGCTTTCGGCTCCCTCTAAAACTTACTGTTAACAGAGAAGTCTTGCGTGGTATCTATTTGCGAGCGAGCTCAGCTCACAACGAGGCTCGCAGCGAGAAGCATGACGCAAGACGCTTGACTCTCCATCGTCCGGCCCGTAGCCGTTAAAGAGTTAACATTAGCAATAAGACGGGGAGAGATGGTTCAAGGCATCAACTGACGTCACTGCAGTGCATCTGCAGTGTAGCTAGGACGAGTCATATCGCTATCTGGAGGGGAATCTTACCGGACGGCTGCTCTGATCGGTAGTTTTCCGTGGTTTCTCTGATCAAGACCAGGCGAATGCCGGAGCAGTACCCTAACAAACGGGACACTGATCTTTCCTTCCTCTTCCTTGCTCTATTCTCACCCCTTATTTATATACAATTACACTTACATGCACTACACTACCACACATGCCGGGAGACCGGTCGGGGGCTTAGAGCTTGTTCCGGCTGGGGCGGTGCCCTTTTTTCGCAAGTGAATAAACTTTCATACGATGACGATGATTTGAATTTCTACCTGGTTAAGCCACACAAAATTTCAGTTTAGTATTAATGTATGATGCAATGTGTGATATTGGACGAAGGTACATACTGTGTATAACGTACAGAGCATCATTTTTTACAATAGAAACAAAATAGAAGTACTAATTATTAATTATCGGGACTAATTATTAATTACGTCACCCCTAAAAATTATACGTAATTTTTATCATGAGCATAAAGTTCTATTCACAATCACATTTAAAACTGTTCATTAACGACATTTAACTTCAACTTCACACATTGCTCTGAACTTGTTTCTGGGCTGCACTGAACTTCTTACTAAGTTGGCGCATCACCGTGCTCTTTTTTTGTAGGACACCAACACTCATGAACCCGGCTTCAATGACTCTTGTCCTAGTGGGTTCGAGTTAAGCTTAACAGGTTAGCGCGCAACGGCAACGGACTAGGCGGTAGATACTTGTAAACAACAGGCGTGAAAAAAGCGCGGAGGCCGAGGCAGCCTGAGGAGGCACGAGCGGCGGAAAGAAGGGCGGGGGAAGAAGACTCCTCAGGATTACGCCGCACGCGACGAAAATGGCAACATTCCGTTTTATTGCGCTGGCTGGCTGTGGATGCCGTTTCGCGGTCCATTATCCCATACGCAGCGGCGGCGGTCACCTCGGCAGGTGGACGTCCGCGCAGCGCCGTGCGCAGGTCGCCGACTGAGCCCGCACCGTTAGTCGCTCCCTCCTCCGCCGCTCTCTCCGCCGCCGTCATTCTTGCTGTGCTCTGTGACATTCTTCCTCCTCATCTTCCCCCTCCCCTCCTTCCCTCCTCCTCCCCTTCCTCCTCCACCCCCTTCCCCCTTCTACCTTACTCCTTTACTCCTCCTCTCCTTGCTCCTCCTCCACCCCCTTCCTCCCCTTCCGCCTTTACTCCTCCTCTCCTTGCCCCTCCTCCACCCTTCCTCCCCTTCCACCCCTTCCTCCCCTCCCATCCTCTCGTCCCCTTCCAACCTTACTCCTTCTCCACCGCTTCCTTCTCCCCCGCCATTGTTCCTGCTCCTCCACCCCCTTCCTCCCCTTCCACCTTTACTCCTCTTCCTCCCCTTGCCCTCCTCCACCTCCCCTTCCATCCCTTCTTCTCCCTTCCACCCCCTCCTCCCCTTCCACCCTTACTCCTTCCCCACCCCTTCCTCCTCCTCCGTCATTCTTCCTGCTCCTCCACTGGGGAGGGGGACTCCCCCTCCACAGGGGAGGGGGGCTTCCCCTTCCACCTTTAGTCCTCTTCCCCTTGCACCCCACCTCCCCTTCCACCCCCTTCTCCCCTTCCACCCTTACTCCTTCTCCACCCCTTTCTCCTTAAAAGTCATTCTTCCTGCTCCTCCACCCCTTCCTCGCATCTCACTCGTCCTCGGACACCTTCCTCTTCATCCACCCTCCTCCCTCGATAGACCATCGTGCATTAATGTCTTTCTTCACGGTCATCGCCTTTAGCGCCTTTCACTCGCTTCCAGAACCTACTCTGCACAGTGAACTTTGTCAGAGCAGCTGGGTGATCATGGACGTTTTGAGATTAGGTAGAAATGTAATGAGAACAAAAATTAAGAATACATAAATATACTACCTTGTGGAATTTTGAAAATAAAGAAACATATTCTATCAAGAACAAACAGATTGGATGATGATTAAGTACCTGATAAAACAAGAATATTAAAACAAATATGACTTTTGTGAGAAAAAAACGGGAGTTTTGTCAGTTTCCGTTCGTTATAAACTAATTAATTATTAATTATTTTACAATTAATATTAGACATTTTAGTCTTGCTAGCATTGTCGACTAACGAGGCCAGCTTTTTTAAAATGGGGCATTTATTCGACCAGTACATACTTGAGAGTAAATACAAGAAAAGAAATATTTCTTTTTCGAGCCACGGACCGCGCGCGATCTTTCGTTCCTTTTCCTTACTCTTTCCACTTCCCTTACATTTACTTGCACTTACCCTTTCATGCACTACACTAACACATGTCTGGAGAACAGTCGAGAGCCTAGAGCTTACCCCCATTGATTGATTGATTACTAGCGATTCCGAGGGTCAACTACTGAGCTCAATAGTATCGTAAGTAGAGTGCATGGTTTTTGCTCGGGAGGCCATGGCAATCTTGACCCTCTGGATGGCGAGATCCGGCGCTCAACTACCGTCGGATAGCGGGAATTTTCTCTGACCGGATATTTCCCACCAGTGAGGCCCCGCCCCAGCTGGGACAAGCTCTAAGCTCCCTACCAGTCCTCCCGGCATGTGTGGTAGTGTAGTGATTGTGTGTGTGTGTGGGGGGTAGGATAGAACAACGAATTAAAGGGAAAGATCGTCCGTAGCCCATGTGGTAAGGTACTGCTCCGGCATTCGCTCGGTGTTGATCGGAGAAACCACGGAAAACTACCGACCAGAGCAGCTGTCCGACAGAATTCTCCCCGAGACAGCGACAGAACTCGACCTAGCTGACAAGCTAGTATTGAAAGTCCTGCCACTGTCGGGAACTTATCCTGACTGGGACGGTGTGCCATTGGGGGGAGTCATCAGGAGGGGGAAAATTGCGAGTTTATGACGTCCAGTTCGCACTGGATCTGATCATCCAGCCGTAGAAGCATCATCTTTTCGTCCCGGGATAAAACATTCCCACTACACTACCTAGAATAATGACCATTGTAATTGACGTGTCTGTAAATATCAATAAATCCTAGAAATTATTTTTAAACACAAGATATAATTAATGGTTTTATTGACTTCGATGTTGGTGAATATTTACCTACATTTTTCAAACTTAACTTAATATCGTATTCCTAAAGCCAATTATTTTTCACCAGAAGTACATTGTATATATACAACTTCCTGTTTCCTAAACTTCTACACCGAACATAATTGTACTATTCTTCTCTGAGCCAACGTGAAATTCCGTTCTTCCCTTTAATAATTCATTTCCTTTGACTAGCGAGAATTGGCATTCCTCTCTGCCTGCCTATCCACTCTAAATATGTTACGTAGTAATCCTGTTTTGCTTTATCTCTTTTGCACGACCTAAACATGCCAATTGTTAAAGCTGAGTTCTGAAAATGAAGTGACCTGCGTGCAAGATTGGGTTCTCATTTCTCGAAATGAAACACCCACACAAAGCACGTTGGGTCCCAGTATGTCTTTATTTCTTGCTGGGTGAACATCAATCTGCACCTTCATCCGAAATATTTCGTAATATTACGTTGTTAATAGAACTTGGCTGAAACTCTAGGCTCGCTGTACATGCATACATTTAATTTGCATTCTGTCATTAGTGAGTGTAGTAGTTATAGTAACAGTGAGAGTACATCCGTGCTAACGTGTTCGCTTTTATTATCTATGACAGTAAGAATATTAATTTCAACATTCAAACAATTGAAATAGTAATAAAGTATAACTCTGTGTAAAAAGTAATGTTCAAGACTTCTTTGCAAGCACCAGTTATTACTTGAAATCCACACAGGTATTCAAACTGAGGGAGTCAATACTACAATTTTCAAATGAAATTCCATTAATATATTAGCATGACAACACGAACCTCGTAAGTATTAAAAAAGTCAGTCACAAGAATCTCAAAATAAAGGGAAATGAAAGAGCTATCCAAACTGCAAGACTAAAAAACTGTCCCTTTTTGTTACTGAAGAGCATTCTTACTCATGACAACAAAAAATTCAAATATCCACGACAGTCATTTATTGCACAACACTTCAATTGATTAGCGTGAAGTTGGTTCAGAAAAGTCTTCGTTGGTGTTTGGCATAACCAAGAAGACACGATTCCTCGTTCTGAGATATCTCATAAATCGAACCAAAAACATCTGTGAACGATCCATTAGAAATCCTTTCAGGCTAACTACACCAATTTCTAAGGCTGGCGTTCTTGTCAGTTAAGAGCTGTTGTGATGAAATGGTGACCCAAGGTTATGGGCTTCTAAAGCCACTCTCGCAATATCTCTCAGTTGAAAACAGTCTAACGTCAGCAATTGTAAGTAAATATTAAATTGAATAATGTATGAAAACAGCAGGTTGCAAAATGTGTCTTTAACCATTTTGTCAACAGTTTGAGAAATCTATTGTGGATATGTCAAATAATTTTTAACTAAATATTTTAGAGATTGGAGTAGAACGAAACAGAATGTTTTAAGAAACCTCTCACGTTTGTCACTTATAGTTTTCACACTAAATAAATAAATAAATCAAAAAAAGAAATGATATTCCCGATAGTTCCATTTAATGTTGAATGTTTATAGTATTATTTCCTGTAAGTGAACTGTGTAGTTTTATGGCATTTATAGAGAAAGATTATAAGCTATAATAAATGTCTCAAATGGAAGTTAAAGGTTGAAAATAGTCTACATTCTTAAAAATATCGAGTAGAGATTCTGTGATAATGTATTTTTTAATTTCATAATTTATCCTATTTTATAAAAAAATGTTCTAGGCAGTTTTCCTGATTGGTGAAGACTGGTAGGTTTTCCTGATAGGTGAAGACGACCACCATTTCCCCAATGTTTAACTTCAGTGACAAATTGCCATTTAGTTACTGAAGCAACCATTGACTTTTTTGTATGTATCTTTGGTATTGACATCATTTTCCTTATGCGTGATTCTAAAGGCAGCTCCCACGCAATTTCAGTGCAAACACGAGAAACAAACGCTCATTCAGACGATGGGGCCCAGCCGCAGTTCCCCTTCAATATTCTTCTCTGCAAACTTCCAGGTATCACGGCTTATCGATTGAAGGGGGCGTCGGCGTCGGCGTCGGCGTCGGCAGTCGCCCGAGCGTCCACCTGCGCGACGCGCGCACCTGTCGGCCGCCGTGAGAAACCGCTCGCGCGGCTTCCGGGAAGCGCGGGTGTACGCGATCTCCCCCCCTCGCCCAGCCTCACCACGCGCCGCGCCACGCCACGCCACGCCGCGCCACGCCTCGCCACGCAACCCTACTCCACTCCACCCTACTCCACTCCATCCTACTCCAGTCCACCCTACTCCAGTCCACCCCATCCTACTCCACTCCACCCTACTCCACTCCACCCTACTCCACTCCTCCCTACTCCACTCCACCCTACTCCACTCCACCCTACTCCACTCCACCCTACTCCACTCCACCCTACTCCACTCCACCCTACTCCACTCCACCCTACTCCACTCCACCCTACTCCACTCCACCCTACTCCACTCCACCCTACTCCACTCCACCCTACTCTACTCTGCCCTACTCTACTCCCCCCTACTCCACTCCACCCCCCTCCACTCCACTCTACTCCACTCCATTCCACCCTACTCCACGACACTCCAAGACACTCCAGCCTACTCCACGACACTCCACGACACTCCAAGATATTCCACCCCACTCCACGCCCCTCCACCCCACTCCACTACCAATTGCCTACCCGTAATCACTAATCAATCAATCATTTAACACTTGCTTGCACACTAACCGCTAGTTGTGGGGCGGTCTCAGCCGTCGTCACTGCCCGCCTCAACGTCGCTGACCGGGAGATGGCTCAATGACGATCCACTGATGTCACTGCAATGCCTCTGACCGGGAGGTTCTTGGCAGGATTTTCGACACCAGCTTGTCAGCTAGGTCAAATTCAGTTGCTGTCTGCAGGAGAATTCTAGCGGCCGGCGGCTCTGATCCATAGTTCTCCGATCGACACAAGGCGAATTCCGGAAGCAGTATCCTAACAAACGGGCCAAGGACCGCGCGCTATCTTTCCTTCCTCTCCCTTGTACTATCTTTACCCCTTACACACACCTACACTAACATGCACTTAAGTACCAAGCATGCCGGGAGACCGGTCGGGTGCTTAGAGCTTGTCTTGGCTGAGGCGGTGCCTCGCTAGTGGGAGATACCTGGTTGTGGGAAAATGCCGTTAGCGGACGGTAGATCAGCGCTGGATCTCGCCATCCAGCGGGGGAAGATTACCGCCACCTCCGGAAGGAAATCATTCACTACACTTACGTAACTAATGACCTTAGCAGTTGACGCGCTCGAAATCACTGACAATCCATCAAGCATTAATCATCGTCGCTGCCTGACAACCCTGTTGCCACCGATAGTCCAGCAACGGCCACCGCATAGCTTCGTTCGTCGCAGTTTCCGATTCCGTTGCCACGTCCGCCGCCGCCTGTGTCAGCGCTCCCGACGCTTCTGTGCACGTCACCCTTGACATATCACCGCGCGCGCCCCAGTGGTGCATGCTCCTCCTTCACCTCTGACATTCACGACAGTACTACTTTATCTACTTTTCTATTATTCCAGGACATTCGCTCTTTCATTTTGTTTATCTTCTCTTCCACTGTTCCATTCGTTCTTCAAGGAAGGTTATTTCCTGACGAGTTCTCCACCTACTAGCACACACTCGGTTGTGTTTTCAAATGACATAACTTGATACTTTCGTCTCACTTTTATCTTTTATAGTGATTTGAGTACATCACCTTAACTTGCATTGCCCCTTGAACGTAATCAGGGTTTCGCTTCTTCGCAGTGTTTCGGTCGGTGTTCAAAAAGAATCAGAGCATATATTATTACACGCTCTTATAAAATATCCACTCTATGGCTTTCATTGGTGCTTATATTTTTCACCTACTCTTGAAATGGCGTTTAGAGCGAATACTTCAAAGTAAACTTTACGTATTAATAATTTACAACATCAGTATTTTTGAAGTAAAATAAAACATTCAATATGTTGTTGAACGGAATATTAGAGAGTAATCGAAAAAATCACGCTTCTATGTGCCTCCACAAGCTTTATTGAAACAAATGAAGATATAATTTTCAGGATTCAATCCCCGTCCTGGCCCGATTCGTGAGACATTCGTACGACAACGGCAAACAATTGTTTCCAAAAAGCAAACAGTTGCAATTCCTTGGAATGAGCGTGGTTGAGTGGGAAATGATTGTGGTCAAAGCAAAAACGGTGTCAATGGGCGAGGTTGTGTGGGAAAGTATTTGTAAACTGGAATAAGCAGAGGAAGGTACAAACAATCTTTAGCATTTCTGCTAAGAAAATGTTTAAAACAATTCTTTTCTGATTGTCAGCGACCGTGTTTACCAGGAGGAAGAGTTCTCACAACAATCAAAATTGTCAAATTGAAACTGTAAAATCCCATTTCTGTAACTTGAAATACTGGTTTTCGTCATTTATTTGCAAATCCAAATACCGTGATCAAAGGAGAGGATAGGAAAAGGAAGATGAAGGACAGATCGAGCGTGGTCTATGGTGCGTTTGTTAGGTTCCTGCTCCGGCATTCGTCTGGTGTTGATCGGAGAAACCACGGAAAACTACCGTCTAGAGCAGCTGGCTGGTAGAATTATCCTCCAGACCTAGTACGTGTAGCTGTGTGTGGTCGGGCCTGGAGGTGAGCCAGTCTCAGCCGACGGGAGGAAGAATCGGAGGAAGATGCACATTGATGGGTGACCACGGCACAACTCCCTATGCACTGCTTCTTCGAAATCTAAAAATCTGTTCCATAGTGTGTGATTGATACATCCGGAAGGAGGAATACACGGGCGAATATCCGTACCTATCGGCTGTTACAACAAATATTTTCGAAATAAAACGGATATACACGTTGGAGGAAGAACAAGATAAGAATATCCTTTAAATTACTCGCATTACGTTTCTACTCGAATGCAAGAAGGTAGATTATGTTTGTTTTTTACTATAGACATTATGAATTTCTTCTCTTTTACGTCACTCTCTCTTGTCTTAAGCTTTTCACTTTAACTAACGTAACATCAATCAACGGATTTTTAACAATATAAAAACCAAAGCATTTGAAGCATTTCGAGCATTTTCATAAAGCCTGCGTCAAGTTACAGTAAAATTAAAATGAATGACGCAAACAAGAGCAACTATTCAGTTTGAACGCGATGTTGGTTTAGTTTCTTAGATTTTGATTGTCAATCATCGAACGCAGGTGTTGTATTAACAGATTAATGGGACATTCTAATTTTAAAAATATTATAAAAAAGATTTGTTAACATTTCAAAAAAAATATTTTCACAGCCCCACTTCATCCGTCTGATTTGAGAAAGTGCTGTTTAAATGGTCGTTTACTCCTCTGCTAGGACGGAAGGGGAGTTATAGCAGGCTGCTCGTAAGAAGCCAGTAGTAAGGGAGGAGTCACAGCTGCCAATCGAACTTCTAGTGAATCCGCAGTTCTAGATATTTTGCTACGCGGTTATGCTACATTTACGAGAAAATCGCCGACACGCCTGATACTGACATTGTAGGAGACAGGACACAGTCATTTTGTAGGAGCATCCATTAAACATGTCCAGGGCGGTTTGCTTCGCATTCCAAAACCAACGTTTTATTATACACATAGATTGTCTGCTGACATATCTTTGTGCTATTTTCACTGGTGAATATAGACGGCAGACTGATTTCAGAGGATTTTTCTTCAAGTACTTCTATTTTTGGATGTGTCACTCTCCTTGTGGACCCAAGCTGCCAGCTCCGTCGCCTCTTCCACCGAGGTGACGTGAGCCCCCAGTCGTGCCCGCAGCCAGCGGCGGATCTAGCCGATCGTTTTTTTTTGGGGGGGGGAAAGGAGACATGGCACCCTTCATCGTAGATTTTTGTTAAATAATAAATATATTTGTTATTAAATTGTATGTTATTTATGAACTGTATATATTATGCTACACTAGATTATTGTTTAAATAATTAGGTAATTGGAACATAAATAAATATTGAAATCAATTTTGCCAAATAAATGAAAGGTAAACGAAAACTCCAGGCCTTTTGGGGAAGGGGGCGTGGCCCCCATGGAATCCGCCAGTGCCCGCAGCGGGTCCACCCACCCACCTGCGCGGCGCACTGCGGCGAGCGCAGGCCTCGATTACACGGCGGGGCGTAATGGGCAGCGCACACACGACGAAAAACTCGGGAGCGGAGGGATGGCGTGGCCGGGGGAAAGGAGGAGGGGGGGCGAGACAGCGCGCAGCTGCGCGCGGCGATGAATGGCGCTCGTTGTGTCGCGGGGTCGCGAGGCCGCCCCCGCTGGCCTCGGCGGCCCACGGCGTCGCGCCCCTCCCGCCCCCGCCCCGCCCCCGCCCACCTGCGCGCAGGTGCCGCGGCCCCGTTTCCCCGCCTCTCGGCCCCGAGCTGCCAGACGCCTCTCTGTAACCACGCATTCCCACGCAACTAACGCACCAGAATAATTTATTTCGCTTTGATAAAAAGGGATATAAAAGCTGTCCTTGTGGTGCACCACAAACTATGTTGAAGTCGAATAGAACCCTTTGCGTATGCGTTGAAGTTTTGATTGACAGCTGGGCTCTTTCCACAACTTTCGGCTTCCTCCTGTTAACTTCCCTTTCGTGGTTCAACGACTTGTCCTAGCACGTTCGATGTCGGTGACTGTTGAACTTTGAATACGAATGCGACACGAGTAGGGCGTCAAACGCATGGTATCAGTTTACCGTTGTAAGGGAAGCACCCGTGAAACCCATTTTCGCCCACGTCCCTGATCCTCTTGCCTCGCTATTCCTTCCCCATAAGTTCCTCTACCTTCAGCCCCGCTTCCATGACCCAATCCCATACCCATCTTCCATGCCCCGCTTCCACCCCGGCCCCCATGCCCCACTCAGCGCCGCTGCCCAGCCCCTCTGCCCAGCCCCGCTGCCCAGCCCCGCTGCCCAGCCCCGCTGCCCAGCCCCGCTGCCCAGCCCCGCTGCCCAGCCCCGCTGCCCAGCCCCGCTGCCCAGCCCCGCTGCCCAGCCCCGCTGCCCAGCCCCGCTGCCCAGCCCCCGCTGCCCAGCCCCGCTGCCCAGCCCCGCTGCCCAGCCCCGCTGCCCAGCCCCGCTGCCCAGCCCCGCTGCCCAGCCCCGCTGCCCAGCCCCGCTGCCCAGCCCCGCTGCCCAGCCCCGCTGCCCAGCCCCGCTGCCCAGCCCCGCTGCCCAGCCCCGCTGCCCAGCCCCGCTGCCCAGCCCCGCTGCCCAGCCCCGCTGCCCAGCCCCGCTGCCCAGCCCCGCTGCCCAGCCCCGCTGCCCAGCCCCGCTGCCCAGCCCCGCTGCCCAGCCCCGCTGCCCAGCCCCGCTGCCCAGCCCCGCTGCCCAGCCCCGCTGCCCAGCCCCGCTGCCCAGCCCCGCTGCCCAGCCCCGCTGCCCAGCCCCGCTGCCCAGCCCCGCTGCCCAGCCCCGCTGCCCAGCCCCGCTGCCCAGCCCCGCTGCCCAGCCCCGCTGCCCAGCCCCGCTGCTCCAGACCCGTCCTCATATTCCAATCCCATACCCAACAGCCATGCCCCGCTCCTTCGCCGCTCTCCCATGCCCTGTTCCTATGCCCCGCTTCCATGTCCCGTAGCCTGCCTCCTTACACCGCCTCAGTCCCACACCTCCCTGTGCCCCTCGTCCCCGCATCCGCTTCACCCCCGCGCCTCAGCCTCCACCCGCGCGCCGGCCGCTCGTGAGGAACGCAATTTGTAGAGAGGAGCGCGGAATGTCTTCCGCGCGCCATCAGCTCCGCAAACAAGCGCAGGTGCGTGCGCGCGCGCGCGCTTGGAAATCGCTGGAAGAGTCGGCGCTCGTTGGGGCGTGTTTGGTGACGAGATGGGAGCTCCAATGCCACCACGTGCGCTAGCACACTCCAAAAACTTTATCCAAAGTGAAGGTGAGCAGAATAGATTATCAGTCAATCGTCCTCGGCAAAATGTCCACTACAGAAACGTCCACTGTTGGAAATGTTCGTTAGTATAAGTGTGCACTTCATTGGAGGTCCATTTCTATTTCGTCAAAGTCATTTTTTTAATAAGAATAAAATTTTACTTTGGCCGGTCTGTTTAAAATGGTAGCTTGTTATTTTAAAATATCGTCACAAGAGCAGAAATGACCATACAAAATATAGTAGGTTTATTAGAGTGAAAATCAGTAGCCACCAGGAGTTTGGGATTACTATTAACATTTCCCCTTAAATTCGCTGGATTGTATTTTAATTACATAATAATCGTTAGGAATTACCTATGAATATATATGAAATATTGGGTAATAGTAAAATAGAATTTTACCTTCAATACGAAAATAAAGATAGTGGTAAAAATGTCAAGGTGTGCCGCGGTGCCCATTTTTTCAGAAAGTCAGAAGAAATCATTGTACCAGTCAAGGATTAAAGGTTAAATTAATCATCCGAATTTCAAATGAGCACACAGAATCTAATTCATTATTCTTCTTCTCGTTATAAAGTGGTGTTTCGAATCAATTATCTCAATTATCGAGTGTCCCTGTGACATTTTCCACTAAGGATTGAAGTGTAAATTAATGAGACCAATCATTCGCATCTCGTGTAAAGATACTAATTAAAACAGTTTCCAATTAATCCCATGTAACTTCCAGATTTATTTTTAAAAACATAGTAAAACATTTTTGTCACGTCTTTCATATGACGGAACACAAAATCGGTACGGTAGTCAAGAATGCTATTTCAGTCACGGGGTCACGTTGTGCCTGTTGAATCATATATTTTTTTCGAATTTTTTTAAGCAACACGCTCACCTTCATAATCTAAAGCCATCCCTTTCGCAACGAGTGGATCCTTCCGGCAACACATGATGGGAACCGAAGAAGGAAGTCAGTTCTGCCGTTGCGAGCGAGGACGGCATTGGCGGACCCCCTACGCTCCAGACACCCTATCTTTTGCACACGACAGAAGACACGAAAACATGTCTCCCAGCCAAGAAAAAACAACTCTACTCCGATTTCCAAATCGTCTGGAATAAAATTAACGTATAGTATATATGGACCCGCCTTCAACCATCCTATCCACCTCTTTTTCTCCAGGAAGGACTTGTTTATGGAGGAGGTTCGCTATTTTGGGAAGTTACTGCCGCCTATGGAAGTACAAATATTAAGAAATGTTTATGAAACTATTTAAAATTAGATTATTAATGTTATAGGGTACAATAATGATGGTCTTGAAATTAATTCAGTACGATAAATGTTCCTGATCAGTTTTACAATGAATGAGATAATTAAAATATGGAATTATTATTGAAAAATATGAACTATTGAAATAGAAGGTTTTTCATTAATTGAGTCGATAATTTGCGTTTGACACATATTTAAGGAATTGATTATAAAACAATAACATTTAAATATTTCTCATAATCTAAAACACTTAATTGTGGATCTTCTAATCCATCGTACGCGTCAAGGAGTTACAGGGAGGAAGCTATTTCTTCATTTTTCTTTTCAATTAATCATTCATACCAATCACGAGGTAGGCTGCCAGTAAAACAAAACTATAAACTGACTACGATACATTTTGCGAGTGTTTTATACTTACGATTTTTTTATAGTTTATAATAATACCATCCTTTCGGACCGTCTTTTATGGCAAAAAAGTAGCCTACCAATCGTATTGCAAAGAATGAAAAAAAATACGAGCACGTGAGCTTTATTTTTATCATTGTTACAGAATGAAACATCGCAACAACCACACAATTGGCCCCATGTTTCTCCGCGCCGCGCCGGTTCCGAGGCACGACCTAAAGACACGAGGCACACAACAGACCCCCTCCCACACACGCGCACACCAAGCCGCCACATCCACAGTCCTCGAACGCTGCCCCGCGACACGGTCGGCGTCGCCGCGCAGCATGCGCGGGCCGTGGGGAGCCCGCAGGAAGGGTGGGGGGGGAGGGGCGGGGGCGGAGTGCGCACACCGCTTGCCACTTGGACGCATGTTTACGAGCCGGAGACAATGCGCCGGGCGGCCGTCAGACAATGCGCCATCTGGGCCGGTGCGGCGCGGTGGCGGCGGCGGCGACGTTTAGTAAACTGCCCTGCCGCCGCCGCGTGGGTGCAGTCGGGGGCGAACTGACTTTCTCCACCGCAGCGGCTTTGTCACGTGGAGAGAAACAGTTTGCGTGACAAAATTTAAAGAAAAAAATATTATTTTTAGACAGCTGCTAGTCAAAGCGGTTACTTTTAGGGCATGCATAGCGTGTTGAAAGTACGATTTCTATCGCTCTTGCTAAAAGTGAGACTTTGATCAAAAGTTGGGGTTAGAGTGTGACAAAGAAAACAAAATACTTTCGTCTGATCAGCTATAACTTACGTTAATGTAACAGGTACCAAATTAATGATTTGTAAACTTGAATTAAAAAAGTCAGTAAGGCAGCTAAAAAATAGCGTAATACACACGTGGTAAAAGTGTTTGATTTTATTTCGCTCGTCAGACTGCGCCTCCTAGCCCATCGGCCTCATGTAGCAGTATTTCCTACTTGCAAAATAAAATGTCACTTCTGCCCCTCGTATGATAAATAACTATCCTATACTTCGGTTTTTCTTTCTTGGCGCACGGGAGGGGGTGTCAATAAAATGGGATATCTCACGGTATTTCGCGTCGTTCTCGGTTGTGTCGCTAGGAGTTGCATGATCGCGACTGTATCGAGCAGTGTTGATGATCATGCGATTCCTGGCGGCACAACGGAGAACGACGTGAAATACCGTGAGATATTCCATTTTGATGACCCCCCCCCCCGTGCGCCAAGAAAGAAAACCGAAGTGCATGTTACTTTTCAAGTGAGATTCTCGCAACTCTCTTCGAGGGTTCTCGAATCCACTTCTATCTACAACTAGAAGTGTCACAATAGCACATACTTTCTTGCAAAATTACGTTATCTTTATGCAACATTCTATTGTCATAACTTCTACCCTTCTTACACTTCAAATATTACTTCATCTCGTAAATAAACGAAGCTAGAGAAATATGTTTAATTCAAAAATTTAAATGAATGTATATTTCTGCCATTGAAGTCGATGCTTTCTGGTATTCACTGTATTCACAAACATATCCGATGCGCATTTTAGCCTTAAAATGTACTGCGTAAGAAGTATGCAAGGAAGTAAATTTAATAATTTAATTATTTTAATTTATTACTTTAAATAATTAATAATTACTTTAAATTATTAATTAATTATGTTTAATTATTTACCGTCAAAAACAGTTAAAAGTTTGTGACGTACTATGGGGAACGGTGTATTCTGTGCACGTTTTCATAAACTCCTGAAATCCTTACTCTTACCCCATATACCAGTTGAATTATGAATTCGAGCATTTTTGGCAAGAATTGATAGGAAAATATTCGCTCCAGTGTAATAAAAACTATTTGCAAAGGCAAATCAGCTATAGATGATGGCTATTATCCCTGATCGTGCCCTTCGTGAATTGACGTCCTGCGAGAGAAAGTGGAGAACGATCTTTTGACTTACTGTATTCCTACAGAATTAGAAGTTAACCATAAGATCCTCTGGCGGTGGCTGTGGCGGTGGCGGCTATCGCTACTGTCGTTTGTTGCCAGGGTAGCGTTTTTTTTAAATTTATTTATTTAAAGTCGCTTTTAAACAATAGGTTCATAAGCGACCACGAGTATCAATTTACAATTCACATAAGATTACACATTTATATAATTATTCTAATATTATAAAAGTTTTCAATGGTTGTACTGGATGAGATGTAGGTAAAAGGTAGAGGAGGGTCTTTATATTAATATGTCACTTTTTGAGATTTTTAAGAATGATAAGACTTTTATACACTCTTCTGGGGAGGAGAAGGAATTAAATAAAGAGTCGTTTAAAGTTTAGGGAATGTATATGGGCTAATTCAGGGAACTCCAGAATGATGTGGGGTGTAGATACTTGGGGTCCACATTTCGGACAGGGTAATGGGTCAGTTTTGAAGGTGGCGTTGTTAAAGCGACGATGGACGATTCGTTTAGCATGTACATTTCACAACCCAAGCATTAAATACATTACAATTTCCCTTCAGTTATATTGCAGTTGGGGACCGTCGTTGGGCCCCCTCCCGTTGGTGTTCTCCGAAGACCGGAATGGCTGGTATGCGAGTGTTAAAGAAGTGTAGAAACATGAAATGAAAAAACAATAAAACAGAACATTTCCGGAAAAAGAATGAAAACAGTTCCATGCGTATGTCATTTCATCAAGATTCTTCAAACATCCGACCTTTCAGCAAGTGCCTATTCATTTGCATCGTCCCAAATGTAATACCTGTAATTTCAAACTACAAAAACCGACTTTGTTCAAAGAACAATCGCGTCATGCGTTGCTGCCTAACACGCCGCCCTCTTCCATCCAGTGTCTCCATCTTCGTGCGCTGTGACATCTGCGACCACACCCCCAGCCCCCCGTGGCGCAACGGGCGCACTCCGTCCCCCTTCCGACGCCGTTACGCCACGCTCTGCAAATAGGACTTCTTTATGCGGGGCGCTGGTGCTACTTTAGTTTTCTGTAAAAAATGTTATTTACTAACTAGAAGTTCGCCCGACTCGCAATATTTTATTGACACATGATTCCATCTAGATTTCTGCACCGTTGCCAATGATTGTCTTTTCCTTTTGTTCGGTTTCATGAACTAGTGCTCCGCGTCGCGAGAGATACTGAGGAAACGGAACGAAATACGTGACCAATTGTTGTGGAATGTAGTGAAAAATGGGATCATAGTGGTAAATGATGGATTGTTTGATTGTTGCTCTTGAGCAGTAGTCATACAACACATTCTTCAAATTGATTGATTAGTGATTCTGGGCGCGTCAATGACGAAGGTCATTGCTCCGGTGAGAGTAGTGCATGTTTCACGCGGTAGGTGGCGCTGATCTTCTTTCGCTGGATGACGAGATCCACCGCCGACCTATCCGTCGACTAGCGGGGATTTCCCTAACCAGGTATCTCCCACGGGTACTGTACCAGCCAGGATACGCTCTAAGCCGCCGACCAATTTCCCGACATTTGTGGTAGTGTAGTACACGCGTGTGTGTGTGTGTGTGTGTGTGTGTGCGTAAGTAAGGGGAGTAGAAGAGAACAAGGAAGGGGAAGAAAATATCGCGTGTGGCCCGTGGCCCGTTTGTTATGGTACTGCTCTGGCATTCGTCTAGTGTTAATGGGAGGAACGACGGAAAACTACCGATCACAGAGCCGATCGCTAGAATTCTCCTCCGTATAGCAGCTCGACTCGACCTAAGTATCTATGAATTTTCGAAAATCCTGCCACCGAACTTGGGACTCGACTTTTAGGGCCTCCCAGTCAGAGGCACTGCATGACATTACGTCAAATGTCACTAAACATTGTTTAGTGAGAAAAATCCTTTACCTCCTTATTCATCAACGGTTTTGGAGGAGTCTTCTTCTTTCGGGCCTTTGTCTACGGTTATTATAGTTTTAGAATTCTTCTGAGATGCTAGATACATGTTCATTTCACTTTCCCCTTCATATATGTGTCCATTCTAAAACTTGACGCTGTTTTATAACTTTTCTTACAAGGATATCACTGGTTTTATTGTCGTATTTTGAATTTCTAGTTTACACGTATTGTAGTTAACTGATCTTTCTAATTTAGTTAATATTGTTAGTCCCGTTAAATGTTAATATTGAAACTTTGACATTTAATTTTGTTATTCTCTATTTTTGCCAAGATCTACGATCCTAAAATGCAAGGGTCAGTATGAAATGAGACATTCGGCTGAATTTCTTGATATGGGACATTTCTGTTTCGTAAGAAAATGCTTTATCATTGTTTACCACAAACTATCTTCACACACCAGAATTTAGGAGTGAATTTTATCAGTGCCGTGGTTGTCTGTTCTTGAAATAAGTTTGGTAGAAATAGCTACTATAAAAAAACTGAAATAACTAATTTATACGTCCTAATGCTTCAAATATTTCTAGATATTTTATAGATCATTTTACTCAAAGCATGATTTCTGGCGGAACGCGACGGAGCGGCGTTCCGGTACCACGAAAACAAAATAGGAAGAAAAAAACAAACAAAAAGCAGAAAACAAACAAAAAGTAGAAAAACACATCGAGTTTTAGTTGGTCCGTATTCCATAAATCAAAATTAAATAATTTTCTACTTAACTGTATCAGTTCTACAAATATAATAAAATTATTAGTAAAATTCATAAAATATAATTATAAACCTATTTTTATTATAATTATATTTATTACATTCACATGGAGGCAATACTATCACTGTGATTAATTGTTATAAAGTATGATTTATAATTATTAAAATAGTTATATTACAAACATGTAACTATTTCTAATAAATTAAAAATTAATTTGGGACGTGTTCTGAGATCTAAAATTTTATAAATGAAGCACTGATTTTACTTGGTACTTTATACAGAGAGTTCAGAGGCGGAGGTGGAGACGGGGACAGGTAGAGATGATGGCGATGGAAGCGGCGACCACGCTCACGTGCGGGGGCGCCGCGCCGGCGCGGGGTTGTAGGCGACTTATTGTTAACGAGCCCCGTCTATTGTCCCCGTCGAGGCGGCAAACAGCGCCACGCCCCCGCGGCGCGCGCCGCCCGCCGCCCGCGTCGCCCACCGCGCGCCGCCCCCGTTCCGCGCCCGCCCCGCCCGGCCCCGCCCCGCCCCTTCCGGTCTGGTGCGGAGGAGGAGACGAAAACGACTGCGTCGGCTGCGAAGGTGGAAGCTAAGACAAGGCGACGGCACAGGCAGCGGCGGTGGTAGGGGCGGGGGCGGGGGCCGAGGAAAAGAAGAAGGGTAACGTTATAGAGAAAAATGTTGCTTTATGAATACACAGGCATATGGAAAATAGTTGTCACACCCAAAGACTTGACACATGTTTCTCTATGTATTTCGACGTACTGAAACCGCAACTGAAGCCAAAATTGCGCCACCATCCTCGTATTCAGCGTGTCGACGTACATACAGAAACGTACTTCAAGTCTTTGGACGTGTCAACAACCCCTGAAAGCAAAAATTCAATGTCACGATGTATTTTTGCGATTTTAAAAAAGACTTGGAAGGTAATGGCGCAATCTTGACTGCAGATTCGGATTCAGCGCATTGAAATACATAGAGAAACATATGTCAAGTCTTTGGGTCTGACAACTTTTATTTTTTTGCGTGCCTGTGGTATTAATATGTTATTTTAAATATAAACGTTCAAAGTAAAATGGGCTGTGTTCTTATACGAGTCACTCTGTAACGTTCCAGAAGTAGTCTAGTTTTGTCTAGTTGACCGAGGCAAGGTTGTTTTGCAGAGTGATGTATAGGCCGCCACAGCAACAGATTGTTTCTCATCATCTCGTCTCTCACATCACTGTCGTTTGCCTCTCCAGTATCATGAGCTTCTCTTTTCAACTTAAAATTAGTAATTTACAGTCCTAACAATATTTTTAACTTCGAAGTAATTTTATATGAATTGAATACGTAATTTCATACATACTTTCCTTACAACTTTAAGAGAACTTAACTTCATATTAGTGTCACTTACAATGCTCGTGATATATATTGCATGTCCCAATTTTCATTAGCATTTTTTTGAATTAACCAGTAATTATATTTCGCCATTACATCTAATTATTATTACTTCCCTTTGTGCTCAATAGAATGAAATCTATTCGCTCTGTTGATCTCGTTAATGACTCTTCGTACACTTCTAATGGAAATACATCTTATACTCTAGCAGGTCCCTAGAACGAATGAATATTGTAGGTCTGAGGCCTTGCCGGCGTTATTATTTCTCGCTCATTTCTGTTTGGTCTTCTAACTGAAGAATGCGACTTCTTGACTGTTCAGCTGAGTTAGCGGATCATTTCAAGAAGATTTTTCTTTTTCTTTACTCTCACTCACTATAAGGCTTGATCTGTCAAAGGAGGAGAACGAAATACAATGTATATTGCAGTGTAATAGTGTGATAAAACTAAGAAACACATCCTGGGTCAATTCACATTTGCTAATCATGAAGAATTAACCGTCATGACAAGAACAAGAACTTTTTGGAGGGTAAGATCAGACTGGGAAAGGGGAGGGGAAGCCGGACGCCGTAATATCCATGGAAGCCTCTGTGGCCGAAGGGGTTAGACTCAAAACTGACCTGGCAATAAAAGATTATCTGAATTTTCGAAAATTGCAAAAGATTCAATTTTCAGGTTTCTTTTACCACTTCAATATCGAAGGTAGACAATGCTTATATAATGCAAATTATTCCCACTTATTAGATATTTAAATAACTCCGTTTAATTATTTTTCAAATTATGTCGTTTTCATGCAATTTTTAGTTATATGGTGAAACCGTTAGTATTTTTCTAACCGGTCTTATGTTTTTCATACTGAGGCTAAAGATTTTCAACGCAATTTACGTTTTGATATTACTAGTGGCCTGCAGCAGCAAACATGCTGCTCAAGAAAATTACGAACTAGTGGTGATAAAACAGGACGTACTTTTTCACGCCCGAATTTTCACAAAAAATACTTAAACTTTCGAAAAGTTGTACATGACCTTATTTCAAAATTTATCTTTAAGTAATAGATTTCGTAAAGGGAAAGAATCTCTATCTTCATAAATTTGGAAATCTTCATAAATTTGGTTGTAGGAAGAAAAAATATTGCATTTTTGCAATTTTCGAAAAAATCAGAGTTTTCAACGAACATATTGCTTACACCGTTCTCTTAAACGCCCTTCAGTGTTCAACCAAAAAATAATTAAAAACGATGAAGCCATTTTTTTTAATTTAGAAAATGTCTCAGTGGCTTTATGTAAAGTACCCTCAAAAATTAAAATATCGATTTCAAATTCCAGGGGCTGCGATATCAGTCCGAGCGTTTGGGGAATATCAATTTTGAAGAAAAGCGGCATAACGGTTTTGCCGCTAGCATTGTTCATAGAAGGACACAGATGCGTTTGCCGTTATTCGATCTTTCGGAATCAATGACCCACAAAACATGGATTCTTCTTACACTATGTGTAAGAGGAATTTTTTTCTAAATTTAGCAACTGGATTTATCCACTTTGTCGTTACCAGGGCTCTGTAATAAAAGTTTTGTGCCGAAAATTCGCCGTTTTTTCGCGCAACATTACATAACTTCGTCTCTACTACGTAAGTTGTAGTGTAAAAGTAATAACCTGAAATACTATATATTTTTGCAGATATCAATATACTTTCACATGATTTTCTGTTTTCTGACTAATGCTAATTTCGTACTCACTTTAAATTACAAGGATCAGGTATCCTTCTCTTCCACAATATTTCGTAGAGGATATACAGTATAATCAGTATTCATGAAATCCATAAACAAGATAAGGGTTTCTTTGTTATATTCTTTAGGTTCCTGTGATATATTTTAAGATGAAGATCTTAAAAAGTGCAGAAGCTGTGCAGAAACTGCGTTGGCGAGAGGCACATTGCTTTTCTATCAGCTTTACTGCTTGTACTTGAAACGGATATTTCGATTTTTAGGGGTATTTTACATGTAGCTTCAAAGACGTTTTCACAATTTTCTCAAAAAAGCTTCAACTTTTCTCTACCTTTTTAGCAGTACGCTAATAAAAATGCAGAAACTATTTTCATAAAAATGTATGTATTTGCAAAAATAGTGAAAGTTAAAAGATTGTTGGACCCCTCTTACATCTACATTATTAAAAACAGATTTTTGGTATATGGAATTTGTTCTTCAGAATTAGATCTTTAAATAATGTAATGTACCGTTTTTTAATTGTAGTTTTCACGTAAATCTGAGTGAAAGAGTGTTTGTTTAAAAAATACGTTAAAGAAATTAAAATCTTTTAAATTTCTTATGACAATAACAAGGAAGTTTAAAATGTAAATCTTTTTTGGTCAAGACATTTTAGGGATTACAATAAAGTCTAATCTACAATACATTTGAAGAGTCAATGACTATTGTGAAGCATTGTATATATTTCTGGTATTATTATTTGACTATTGTTGTGCAAATGCCCCCGTTTCTGTAAAGCGGTGTGTCTCTCCTAGGGATGCAACGGCATGGTCACATTCCCTTTCCACAATGACCTCATGCGCGTATGCGCTGTTCCTTTTTCGGAACAATGGGGTACTCACCGAGGAATGTAATCGACAGTGTTGCTTCACGGGACCCCTCGCTGCTGTGTGTCTGACACCATTCTACAACGCAGTGACCTCGCAGAAAGTTGGGGCCATGCGTTCTCTGAGTTCCTCTCAGGTTGTTCCCAAACAGCAATGTTCCTAATACATCTTGTGCATTCACATGACTTGTTGCAAGCATTCTTTCCTTTTCCCTTAATTTAGTCTCTTACGTTTTCAAGGAGAACGTTCTGAGATGTGAAGTGGGCACTGCATTTTTAGTCCAACTGTATTGCTTGGAAATAGGGTAGATACCAACCTTTGCATCAATAGTGGCCACTTCAACCATAAAGGGATAATAAGAATGGGAGACTTTGCAGTTGCTTCAAATATACAGAACGTGAAGCTTACGGCTTATAGTGACGAGAAATACAATAAATATCATTTATTTACTTTTCTTTCTTTTATGTATTAGTCTTCATGCTCAAGTGATGTAGCGCATTTTTCATTTTTCCAGATATTTTATGTTTTGCTAGTGTGGTTACAGAAAACCCAGCAGTACGTTTTTTATATTTATTTAATACTTTTTTTAACTCGCATTAATAATACTGATTAATTTTTCCCTGTTATGGACTTGGTATGAGGACTTAAATGGAGTTACAACTTTTGTGATATGAACAGTAATGGATATGAGAAAATATGAAATCCAGTTATCATTAAATTCCATCATTTTTGTTACTTATCACTAACATCAAAATTGTCATTTACTTTCAGTGAATTGAGTCGTCAACTTCTGGTTCATAAATATTGTCTTACTGCTAAATTTGTCCCATTATGTACTTGTTATAAAGACGTGAATGGAGTTGTACTATTTGTGGTACAAACAGTAAACAAGTTTGTCAATAAAATATGAAATGAAAGTATTAGCAAATTATTTCCTTAATTTTTGTTACTTAACTACAGCAGTATCATAATTTCCATTCAGTGGCCCGTTTCTGAAAATTAACAGACTTGGTATAAGGGTTTAAATGGAGAAGCACTACCTTTAATACGAAAAGGCAAAGAGTATGGTTCACAAGAAAATATGAAATGCAGTTAACAACATTATATTTACATAATTGTTTACAAAAAGTCAAAATAAATGGACAAAATGATCGAAATTTTGAAAAATGCATGCGGTGCATTCCTTTGGTCAGCAATTGCAATTCTGAATATTTTTATATTCACATCCCGGGTAAGAAAGAATATAGTTTTCTCATTCTAATAACTCAAAATCATTGTATTAACATCACGCCCTGAAATGAAAAAGCTGAATTCTTCAGGAGCATAGATACCAATTTTATATTAATGAACACTATATTAAAACACTAAATTACGCTGATGGAAAGTTGGTCATCTATAAATAAAACTACTTCGCCAACATTTCGGAATTTGCAATTCGTATTTCTTCTTACGCACTTACTGACAAACAAAACAGCTGTGCTCACGTTAAACCGTCGGAATATCACACTAAACAAGATGTAGTAACTCGGCACTAATCTGCCTGGTACATCACATTTCTTTAATCTGACTAAAATCCATCGTTACAATACTCCTCCAATTCTTTGTGACCAATCGGCCAGCAACTACCCAGTCTTTATGTGCGGGATTAGTTCTTGACGTAGGAGATTTTCCTGTTCGGAATCGATTACAATTTTAAAACCAAAGGGGTGCGATTCCGTTGAAGTAAAATGTTTCAATAGATTTCTCGAAAAGATAATTCTCTAACTACAAGACTTTCAGTTTATTTTCTCTGCACCTAATGACACTATAACATACGCAGCCACAGCGATCACAATTCCACGGAGCAAAAAACCTGAATGTAGGCTTGCCCATATTAGTATTATGAAACGCTTGTCTGTGGCTTTAGTCACAAAAATTTTCTTCATATCCTTTTCACCCATATATTCCTTTTTTAATCAGATCAAGAACCTGCTGTTACCTTTCACATCGCTGGAAAGGTCTCCAGAGCCCCATCGAAATGTCGCAGTCAAGAATATTTTTCAGCATCTACGCTAGAAAGACAAACGAACGTGACACTAAACGAGTTGAGAATAGTAATTTTCTCCTACAGTTTATTTATTTTATGAGATCAAAACACAGAAAATGTAAAAGGTGTATTAAATAGTGAGTACTCTTTAAAGATTCATAACAAGATAGAATATATAAAATAGTAAAGGAAAGTACCCAAACTTGGTCCTCCATTGTGTTTTCGAATATTTTCAAATCCAATTTTCTGCACAATTAAATTGAAATATTTGCAATGCATGTATTACCAAGTTATAAAAATGTTATATTTTACTTTTACCAAGTATTTTAAGAAAAAAAATAATATTTTCGCGAACATTACATTTTGTGGACTTGTAAAAACAGGTTTCCTAATGTGAGCTCACCGCAGACGTTTTAAGAAATGGGTAAAAATAAATTTAAAAAACATAAAATATATTGAATTCAGTATAATTTTACAAAAATACTAGTTTAACGTCTCATATTCAAGAAATTGTCTTGTATGTCTTGCACATAGTCTATAAATTCAAGTGCGACAAAAGTCACCTATAAAAGCATCTTTTTCGCCCCCGCACATGCTACATCAGCTCAGAGCGAACACATTAGGCACTTTACCCGTAGTTCTACTACAGCCCTATGAAAATCTTACACTACAAAAAAAATGCAATCTGAATCTTCACCTGGGAGGGAAGATATCCCTGGTAGAACGTTCAATTCAGAGAAGAGCCACAGGACATGTCGTTCAATTCCTCGCCAGAGGCCAAATCTCCCTTTTGATTTTTGTTCAACTTGAGAATTTTCTTATATGTCGCTCTTTTCGATTAAATTCTGAAATTGTCTCTTGACCTCTTTCTTCTTCCTGCCATCTCGAACTGATAGGCTTCAGAGAAGGCTCTTGCTTTTTATTTGACTCCTAAGATATCAGAAGTGTCTTAATTGGTATTAATTGTTGCCAAATACCTCAATTGTTTTTATTTTAGAGGATGAAAAAATGGGGGCCCGCGTTAGAGTTCTTTGGATAGCTCGGATTAGGCATCAGCGTTTTTGTATTCCAAATTCTAATAACATTTTTTTCAAGTCAAGTAAAATAAATTACATTACCCTACAGCAATTGCTTGTAATGTCCCCTTCAAAATAATGTATTGGTTAGAAGACTTAGCAAAAATCAGGTAGTAGCGGAATAAGGCAAATGAGAATAAGCACTTGAAAAACTTTTCTTTTCACTTTTCGCACTAATGACCGATTCTCTCTGCAACAAGTGAAGATGCTTGACTGGGCTGCATCACCGCTTGACTGGGCTGCAGTCTTGCAAAGTACTACTATTTTAGCATTTTTTCCTAATAGGCAACAGCACTATAGAGCTGTAAATCAAGGGACTAGCTTTAGGAATCGCGCCCGGGTTTGGGTACTTTCCTCTAAAGGAAAACACTGAAGATATTTTAATGTGGTGCAACTTTTTTTGTTAGCTTGTACCGGTCAACGTTTTAGATGTAAACCACATTACGGTACTGCAATGATACCTTTGTTCTCTTTAAATGTAGACATCTTCACGAATGCAACGACATATATGTTTAAATTTAAGTGTTTTTTAAATATATACTAACATTCTAAAATAAATCTTCCATACATTTAGAAGAGTGAAGATATTTCATTTTGAAAATTATCATGTTTTTCGAACGAACGGAAAACAGTATTAAATGTGTATGTTGCGTAATTACACTGTAAAAAATTCTCCAACATATTTCACTTTCAGCGTAGAATTAGTCTTTTGTAATGACATTTCTGTCCACTGAAATTAGCAGAAGGCAAGACCTGGAGGTGGTGAGAAGTGCGAGGGAAGAAGGGAGGGAGAAGGATGGAAAACTCCACAAAAACCGCCAAACTGCTGCCTGGAGTTCCTGAGACGTGGATCAACGGAGGCAACTGGCAGGCCGCGCCGGCGGAGGGGGGCAGATCGTCCCCCCAGAAGGGGAGGGGCTCCCCGAAAAGACGTCTCCGCGCGAGCGAGGCAGCCGTCATTAGGAGGCGAGGGTCGCGATGAGGCGCGGAGGCACGCGGCGGGCCAGCGACCAGCGACAAGCGCAGGGCAATTCGGGGCACCCCGGCCGTCGCTCAGCAACCTGATGTCACTGCAGTCCCTCTGACCGGGAGGTCCTAGGTTCGAGTCCCGACGGCGGCAGGATTTTCATCTCTAGCTTGTCAGCTATGTCGAATTCAGTCGCTGTCTGGAGGAGAATTCTACCGGCCGGCTGCTCCAATCGGTACTTTTCCGTGGTTTCTCCGATCAACACCAGGCGAATGCCGGAGCAGTACCCTAACAAACGGGCCACGGACCGCGCGCGATCTTACCTTCCTCTTCCTTGTCCTATCCTCTCCTCTTACACACACACTTACACTAACATGCACTACACTACCACACATGCCGGGAGACCGGTCGAGAGCTTAGAGCTTGTCCCGGCTGGGGCGGTGCCCCGCTGCGCTGGTGGGAGATACCTGGTTGAGGAGAAACCCCGCTAGTCGACGGTAGGTAGGATGGCCAAATCTCGCCATCCCGCGGGGAAAAGATCATCGCCACCGCCCGAGAAAAAACACGCACTACACTTACGGGACTAATGACCAAATTAGTTGACGCGCCCGGAAACATCAATTAATAAAATGCTGTCGCTCAGGATGGACGGGAGGAAATGTTTGGGGGCTAAGCCTGTACAAAGAATTGTAGTTCGTATTCTTAAACAACGGATTTACTACAGAAATAGTTTATCATGTCGTTGTAGAAATAAATTCGAGGAAGAAGTTGCTAATTTATATTAAGATAAAGGTGGAATTTGAGCGAAATAAACTAAAAAGAATAGCTTTGTACAAAGTACCAAGCAATCAATGAAATGATAAAGGTCTTATTTTAATTCATCCGTCTGAATTTTCGAAAACTGCGAAAGTTGAACTTTCATTTTGAGGCTCGAATCTCAACTCAGCCATTTGTTGCAGTGGTTGTGTTGAGTTCTGGAAAAATCAAAGTAGATATCACATCCTAGCGTGGCAATGTTTTTTTACGGGTTAGAAACAGTTTTGTGGGGCCAAGTAGAATTATAATATCACATAACTGTAACAAATAATGCGAAAGCACGAGGTATATTGACACCATTAGTAGTAATGAATAGAGACCGGATTTTTATGTAATTATATATTTTTTGTCTCCCTACTTACCGTTCTCAAAATTGTAATCTTGGCGAATCATCGCCCTCCTAACACAATATCGAATTTTTTCGTTACATATTTTTACATATTTAGGGCTATATTACATATTTTACATATTTTGCTTTTTCACAACATATTTTCTTATTCTATCAATTTTCTTTCATATTTTTTATGAAAAGAAGTATTTAAAAAAATCAGCATTTTCTCACACATTATTGGTGAAACCTGTGTCAAAATTGTCACTGACCTGTAATGTTTTGTGACCTATAATCGTATTTTCCAAGAAAAATTCGCCAAGTCCTGGACTACAATAGATGAAGCTTTTACTACTAACGGGAAAGTTGTATGATGCTAAGTGTGCGTCAAGTTGTGCTCTCCAAAATGTTTTTAAAACAATCGCATTCTGTAATCTGCTTTACATCGTATTCGAACCCTCATTCTTCGGATCCGCGAAGTTGGTTGAAGTGCCATTCCGCTGCGCCATTGAGGCAGCAAGGAGAGATATTTAGTATATGCAACATGTGTCGAACTCCGACTTTTGATTTATTTTATTTCATATTTTACTTGATATTTTATTTTACTTTTTACATACCTCTCTCTTTCTACAAGCCAATTTGTTTGCTGGCGAAACTGGACCATTCTTGTTAGCGTACAGATACTGAGAACAACACACAAGTCAGTTCATCCGTCTGTTAACTCTTAGTTGTGACTCCTGTGGCAATCTGTGGTTCGCCTGAAATTAAACCATTCCTGTTTACGTACAGATATTGTGAACAACACACAAGATTGTTTGTTTGTAAACTCTTAGTTGTGACTCCTGTGATAAGCTGTGACTCGCCTGAAATTGAACCGTTTTTGTTTACATACAGATTTGTGAAGAAGACCGTCAACATACAAGATGGCCTCTTTGTAAACTCTTTAGTTGGGGCTCCTGAGGCAAGCTTGAAGCTGGCGGCCCGCGGGGGGGGGAGGGAGGGGGCGGGGACTGGGGGCCTTCGCCCCGAATTCCCGGGCGCGAACGGGCCCCGCTCCTCAATGAGCGGCCCTCAATGGCCGGTAGCCGCGTCATTAGCGCCGCGAGAGGAGCGGCCGGAGAGCGCCCCTGGCGGTGAAGATGAGGAACGACCCCTCTCGCCCCCAGCGACGCCGCGCCCCGCACGCCATCGAAGAATCAAAGCTTTTTGGTTTTGGTGCTCTCCACACTCTTTTTTCTTCAGCGTTTTGTTCAAGGAATCTTCATTGTCCCACTAATTATATAGAGTACATTGACTTTGGGTAATATTATTCTTGCTGCTGAGAAATAGTTTGTTCCGTAGAAATTCCTCAAAGATTATGCGACAGGATCTACACTCAGTGTTTTAGGCGTCAACTACAACATCGTCATATTATGAGCATCTACAATAAACCTTATTGTGGAATAAAACTGAAGCACTCACTTAATGAGACGTTATGGTTGCAGTTGAAGTACAGTGTGATTTCTATGAGAGGCCTATAATGGCTTTCGCATCGAATTCATTGCTGAATTAGGAGATTCCCTCAATATATTCAATAAATACTGATTTTTTTTTAAACTTTGGTCAATGTACTTCCTTCCTATTGAAGTAAACGTTCTATTCAAGACATCGTGAGTATATGGGAAAAACCATAATACAACTTCAGAAACATCTAACTAATATTTCCCAAATGTTATAAAGTAAGAGGTCCTGAGAATGAAGTCACCTATTTTCTTCTATGTTTTTGAAATGATTAAAATACCTTTGATACTTGATTACTTAGAGTGAGGGGATTTTCCAACAGGAAAAATCTTATCATTTTCCAAGTTTTGTGGAGCATTTCACAGGCTTGAAGTCGTAGGTTTCCGCGGCCGGAGTCATGTGGATGATCTTGGCTGTCCGGGTGACGCCGCGTCGAAGGCTGAGTTGCCGACGTTTCGACCATATTATCGTGGTCTTCCTCAGGGACAGAATTCTGGCCCTGAGGCCCAATTCCCTTCTGGCCCAATTCCTCAGGGCTCATTCTGGCCCTGAGGAAGACCACGAAAAGATGGTCGAAACGTCGGCAACTCAGCCTTCAACGCGGCGTCACCCAGACAGCCAAGATCATCCACATTTCACAGGTTTGTTTCATTTCTCATTTGGCTGCAGATCCAGAATAGACTCTACAGAGCCAAAATAGACTACTTTCTAACATTGCTCATCCATTGTTTCTGGGCTCTCTGTCGGATCGCATTCGCAGAAGAGAGGTCAAAAGGCATTCAGACATAATTTCTTGTCGTGCTGTTTCCGCACACGGAAGTAACAAAAAACGACTTTATGGTGACAAATTTAACTAACCTGCAGTGTTATGCAAACTTATCAAAGCTAAAATTAATAAAACAATTTTAATCTATGTATCATGGAATTTATAAATTACATATTCAAATTCATTATTAAATCTAAAAATGTTCAAATGAGATACACATATGATATGCAATGGGAAATTTTTGACGCTGAAAATACTTAGAAATATTTAGACTCATGAGAATTCAAAATTTGAAGTCACATTCTATCAAATTTGGCTGCAGTCTTTGGTAGAAAAAGTATTGGAAGTACTTTAAAATTATAATCAGAAATAAACAAGCTAAAAGCAAATCTCAGTCCTTGTAATGTGCAAGACATAACATTTGTCCCATATCACTTGAATAATGTTACAAATATCCATCAACTATTTCTAAAGAGCTTTTTACAATTGCAGTAACGAGAAAAAAATGTACAATAATTTCAAATCCCCAAATTAAATGAAAATAAAAACACATTTTAGTTATTTAAAACTAAACACAAAAGTTATTGAAACAGCTAAATTGTTTATCGTTCTGAAGTAAAACAATGAGCCTCTCAGCATTTCCTCAATACATCAAGAAACTTGAAAATACCGATCGAATGAGGGGCGTTGACTTAGAAGCAGCTCACAACCACAGATTTTCTTATGTTATATTCAGTCTTCATAATTAAACAATACGGAAGTTTAGATAATTAAAGCACTATTATTATTGATATTACATAAAAAGGCTTGAAAGTTACTTCTTAATCTTATTATTTTATTTCTGAGGGCATCTATTGTTCAAAATGTATATTTTATGGACTAGTTTTTACAAAACTTTTGTAGGTTCACAAACTACGTTTGGTTGGATGAAGACAGTTACATATATTTATATGAAACGTAAAGTTGGAGTTAGGTATTTTACGAGTATAACCAGCACACTTTCATTTACTACAACTACTAATGCCAAATACAAGTTGAATTCTCTTTAATTAATAATAGTCTAGTGTTATGTATTGTGAAAATTGAATATCGAATATCTCCATCGCAAAAAGTTTACGTAGACTTGTTTATTTCGTAATGAAAATCACAGGAAATTTGCGAAAAACCTTAGGATTTTGAAAACTTCTGCTGAACGAGAATCATTCTAATGCGCGCTGAGAAGCTTAGCTACAACCGTCGCGCGTGGAAAATCTCATTTGAAAATAATATTTGTGGTAGTCCTACAAATCGTTGAAAACCCCTCGCCTTCATTTTGTGCCTTAACAGCGTCCATTTCCTCAGCGCCTGTTTTACGTTTCTTCGCGCCTCTGCCTTTATTACTCTTCAAAGTCCGATGGTTGGAGCAGAAGTCATTTTTATTTTAAAAGAAAATACTATTGGATCATACATTTTTATTTGTTGCGTCAAAAGAAGTTCTGTAGTAATGTATGTCCACAACAACAGATGGCTTTGGGTCCCTATTGGCAGATGGCTTTTGTGTCCCTCTGTGAAATCAGTTGTCTGACTGCCGCCGTGCCTGATGCAACCCGTTTCAAGCAGCGTAGAGAGGGTCGTACACCAAGATAGCCGCTTTCCATGCGAGAAATGTCATGGAGGAATTGATGCGAATATCACGGGAATTGGTAGACGCTTTTGGGAATAATGTCCTTACATACCGAATAGTCGCGATTTTGGCAGATTTGCTATGAGAACGCGTAGCAACAAGTGATCAGCAACGCACGTTACGACCTGTCAGTAAGCGGATCAATGTGGCACGTGCGGTAATGGAGAATCTGCCTAATCGGGTTTCTAAAATGAATATGTAATGCTTTCGCAAAATTGTGAACTATTATATACTAAAATGTCGTGAAACGTGAAACTAGTACTAGTTATTTCAAATTCCTTAATAAACAGAGAAACCCAATTTTGGTGTGTCGTTAAAAGGACATGCACTTAGTGCATAGACTGTCCTTTCATGCGTGTATTTCACATTTTCCACCAATGCTCATATTCTCACCAAAAAGAAATGAGTTGTGCCCCAACCTTGGTATTTACCCCCAATCAGTTGAACGGCGTCGTTGCCATTGTCCTGGCGCGAGTGGTAGTTGGCGCGGTAGCAGCGGTGTCATCACATCGGCATGTCCAGTCCCACCACCCACTGCGGCCGGCGGTGGCGCCGCGCCGGCCCGGGAGCAGACCCGCTCGTCGGCGTGGTCTTTTTGCGCGGGCGCGAGAGCGGTCATTAGAGCGACACCCGCGGCGGCGCGCCAGTGTCTACGGCGCGCCCTAATGAGGTGAGGCGGCAAATTACGGGGCCCCCGGCCCGGCCGGTCGCCTCAGCTGTCGCCCGCCCCCGCCACCAGGCGCGCTCCGCCATCCGCCCTCATCCGCCCGCGACCTTCTCTTTGCGACCACCCGCTCCCTCCTCGCTCGGCGGCCAGCCACCAGGCGCACTCCGCCATCATCCGCCCGCGACCTTCTCTTTGCGACCACCCGCTCCCTCCTCACTCGGCGGCCAGCCACCAGGCGCACTCCGCCATCCGCCATCATCCGCCCGCGACCTTCTCTTTGCGACCACCCGCTCCCTCCTCACTCGGCGGCCAGCCACCAGGCGCACTCCGCCATCCGCCCTCATCCGCCCGCGACCTTCTCTTTGCGACCACCCGCTCCCTCCTCACTCGGCGGCGAGCCACCAGGCGCGCTCCGCCATCCGCCCTCATCCGCCCGCGATCTTCTCTTTGCGACCACCCGCTCCCTCCTCACTCGGCGGCCAGCCACCAGGCGCACTCTGCCATCCGCGCTCATCCGCCCGCGATCTTCTCTTTGCGACCACCCGCTCCCTCCTCGCTCGGCGGCGAGCCACCAGGCGCACTCCGCCATCCGCCCTCATCCGCCCGAGACCTTCTCTTTGCGACCACCTTCTCCCCCCTGACTGGGCGTCCAGCTACGAGGCGCGCTCGGCCACCCGCCCTCACCCGCCTGCGCCCTCTTTACCCGACGGCCCGTCCACCACACCCCCGCTCGGCAGTCAGCCGTGAGGCCCCCTCCGCTAGCCGCCTCTGCCCTCGCTACTCGACTACCCACTCCCCTTTCCCCCGCCTCCCGGACCCCGCACACTCCCTCGTCTTCCTGTCGCCACCAGAGCTCTCGCCCTTCTGATTGATTAGTGATTCCAGGCGCGTCAACTGCTAACTTCGTTGGTCCAGTCAGTATGACGCATGTTTTTATGGCGAGAGGTGACTGATCTTCCTCGGCTGGACGTACCCGGCGGCTTCCCCCAACCAGATATCACCCACCAGCAGAGCACCGCCCCAGCGAGGACAAGCTCTAAGCTCGCGACTGGTCTCCAGGTTGTGCGGTAGTGCATTTAAGTGTGTGTAAATTAAGGGCGAGGATAGGACAAAGCAAAGGAAGGAAAGATCGAGCGCTGTCCGTCGCTCGTTTGTTAGTGCTCTTACAACATTGGCCTGGTGTTGATTGGAGAAACCATCAAATGAATTTATGACAAAAAAAGTTGAACTTCTCTGTTTTTGATGGAAGGAGACAGTAGGCACACATGCAACCCGCAACGCACATTTTATAGATTTCTATTGATTTATAATTCGTTTACCATTTCGATATTTTATGTAGCTTCTTCCTAGCGAATTGTCAGAAAAATCGTATCCGAAAAGCAAAATTGTTTGGAATACAGTCTTTTTTGTGAATTGTATTTATATCTTCTTAATCCTCTTCGTGTCGTGTTTTTGTAATTTTGAAATTATTTTAACAGCCAGAGTTTGTGTCGTGAACTCATCTTTGAGGACACGCCATTAAAATCATCAAAAAGTTTCAGCAACTCAAATAAATGATCAGAAAGTGCCCCTTTGGAATTCAAAGAGTGCTAGAAACCTTGATAGTTCAAGAGTTAACGGAGAACGTCAGTGGGCGGAGACTAGGCGCAGTAGCGCTGGTGTTACTGCCGCCGCCGCCGCCATCTCAAAAGTATTTCTCCCAAAATTGAATTCTCTCATTCTCCAATTACGCTCAAATCCCCGTCTTTCTCACCACTGCACTTCTTTGCAATGGTTCTGAGTAGAGACTCTCATCTCAGTTTCTTTCCCTCTTCCTCTCAATATGCAACTCGGTTTCTTCCTCCGAGTCATTGCATTCCCACCGCTACCTGCCAACAGTTCTGAGGTGCCAATCACAACCCCAAACCTCACAGGGGACCGCAAAACGGGTATTTCCGTTGAAATCTCGAAATAGATTTTCCGCAGCATTACATAACTTGCCCTAGGGGTGTGTGAGAGAGAGAGAGAGAGAGAGAGAGAGAGAGGGAGGGAGAGAGGGGAGGGAGAAAGAATGAGAAGTGGCTGTATGTTCAGAATGATAGCGAAATACAAGTAGTGATGATCCAGATAGTCCAAATTCAGTGATAGTTGGCGTAATATGATGATGGATATTCGACGACGGCATAATAATATGACAAGTGAGACACCCCTGTAGTTTTTATGTTGATTCGTTCTGTGTTTTGTGAATGGCACTTAAGCACTCGTGCCAGGTGGCGCTGGGAGTGGAATGAATTGATGGAAGAAATTGAGTTGGAAATTGAGAGGAAGAGACAACGAAAATGAATTCACAGTATTTTCTCAGAACGATTGCAAAAGTAGAGAAGGGACGAAAAAGACCTGAAAACACCTGGTCGGAGGCACTGCACTGAGGTCAGTTGATGCCCTGAGCCTTTCCCGGTGGGGGTGCTGGAGTAATGGATGAATTTGGAGATTGAGATGAAATCAAGGAGTACGTGCTGTGCTCAGAATGACTGCAAAAGAAGCGCGACGGTGGTAATGAAGTCTGCATTTTTGCAACAGTACATTTCTTCTGAGGATGTGGAAATTACATAATACGGATATTGGTTTTGTGAATTGAGTGGAACAGTGGTAGGTTAGTGATGGGTGATGATGTGAGGTAATGAGACATAAGAAGCCGTGTCAAGTGTCGACTGAATTTTATGGCGGCAGTAAGAGAAGGACGCGTTTAAAAGAACAGATGTGAGATTGCGTTTGAATACAATTGTTTGATCATTGTTCCCGAGAGGGTCAATTGCTTTCGTTTTACTCCCGTTAGTGTAGTGAATGCTTTTATTCCTGGAGGTGGTGGTGGTGGTGATTCTGCCCCGCTGCATTGTGAGATGTCACTGACCTACACGGAGGTTGGCGGAGTAATCAACCCTGCAAAAATCTCCCCTAACGGGGCCCTAGCTCACCCAGGAGAAGCTCAACGTTCCAGAATGACTTGTGTGGGTTCGAATATTCATTTAAAACAGTGGTTAGCTGCTGTGTTCCTGTTGTTAAGTCGGAAGGAGAGGTCCATGTAAAGCAAACGATGATTGGTCCGAACTGAAATTGGCAGGGATATGCAGCAAAAGTCTAACGGTTTTGCTATTTATGACAAAAATGCTAATATAACCATCGTTTGGCGCTTTGAAACGCTCTAGAAATATACGTTAGCAACGCATACAATATCAATCGTTTAGCATAAAAGGGTCACATGTGTGGTAGTGTACTGCATGCATGTGTAAGTACAGTCCCTGGCCATATTAATGTGACCACTCCGCGTCATCAACATTTCGACATTCTGGATTTTCCAGGTAATGTTTGCGACTGAGGTCTGAGAAACAAAACTTTTGAGTAACTTGACGTTGTGAAAGGGATTGGAGTTCCATCAACGCCGTAATTTCTCCTTCTTTCTTTGTTCTTTCGCCTTCTGATCACAAAACAAACAGCAAATTCAGATAAAGATTAATCTACACAAAAAGTTATTAAAAATACAAATTTATGAAACAAAAACGACAAAATTAGAATGGACAATAAATGATAAACTTACCGAAACAACTCGCACTTGTTTCAATAAAACAATTATTTCACAAGAAAATCATACACGCTTTTACCACAAAAGTAATGTGGCCTCGTACAGACACAATGTAACCATATAAAACATTGTCGCAACATTTTTACGAAAGAGTTTCCAGTACTGAAAAACACCAAGTGAGATGCTAAAAGTTTTACCTTAACTAGTGGTGCTACAGAATGGCACAGAATTTCCCGTATTAGTTTTCTATTTCCTTGGGTCTTCGCTAGCTATTCGGATATGCCACATACTCTATCTTGCCAGCTACCATCTATCACCGCCAACAGTACATTTTTTTGTCATTTTCTTAATTTTTCGGTTTCCTATTGGTAGAACGAAAATATTAATTTTAGAATATTTAAAAACACAAAAACCTAGCCCTAAATGGCATTTTTCTTGTAAAAATTATGTGCCGTTTTAAAAAAAAATTGCGTTTAAGCGCTACTAAAAATGCAAAATTTTAGCACTTGCCCGCAATATTGGACTTTAGCAGATTCCAGATTTTGTTCGAAATCAACAATTTTCGTCAATCAATGGACCACCGAAATTTCACAACAAATGGTAAGAAAACGCTTTTTCCTGCAAAATTATGCTTAATATTTTTTATTCAGGAAATAAAATACGATTTCAAACTTTAATATACAATTTAAAAAATTCAATTTTTACCACATTTAGACAAGAAATGTGACCTGAAGCTCCCTCTAATAAAATGGGTCCTTTCTGGCCCGTTCAGTGTTTCGCGCATCTCTGGAAAACTAACTCTCTTTCTGAAAACAGATTTGACCAACGAACTCGCCTAACACTTGCGGGCATTGTTGGTTTTTAGCGGATTTCAGATTTTGTTTGAAATCGACAATTTTCGTCAATCAATGAACGGACGAAATTTCGTCTTTTTGCCTGCACAAAAAAAGGGAAGAAAATCCATTTTTCTGCAAAATTATGCAAAATATTTCTATTCAGGAAGTAAAATGCGATTTCAAACTTTAATATACAATAAAAAAATTTCATTTTTTACCACATTTGGACGAAAAGTAAAGCCTGAGGCGCCCTCTAACAAAATGGGTCTTTTCTGGCCCATACAGTGTTCCGCGCATCTCTGGAAAACTAACCCTCTTTCTGAAAAACGGATTTGACCAATGAACTCAGCTAACACTTGCGGGCAATATTGGTTTTTAGCGAATTTGAGATTTTGTTCGAAATCGACAATTTTCGTCAATCCATGGACCGACGAATTTACGGCATTTTGCTAGCACAAAAAATGGGAAGAATATGCATTTTTCAGCAAACTTATGCAAAATATTTCAATTCAGGAAGTAAAATACGATTTAAAACTTTAATATACAATAACAAAATTCAATTTTTAACCAAATTTGGACGGGAAATGCGGGCTGAGGAGCCCTCTAATAAAATGGGTCGTTTCTATCCCGTTCTGTGTTTCGCGCATCTGTGGAAAACTAACAATCTGTTTGAAAAACGTATTTGACCAATGAACTCGCCTAAGACTTGTGAGGAATGTTGGTTTTTAGCGGATTCAAGATTTTATTCGTTATCGACAATTTTCGTCAATCCATGGACCGACAAAATTTCGCAGTTTTCCTTGCACATAAAATGGGAAGAAAATGCATTTTTTGCAAAATTTGCAAAATATTTCTATTCAGGAAGTAAAAAAAGAGTTTAATTTTTAATATACAATAACAAAATTCTATTATTTACCACATTTAGACGAAAAATGAGGCCTGAAGTGCCCTCTAATAAAAAGGGTCTTTTCTGTCACGTCCTATTTTTCGCGCATCTCTGGAAAACTAACAGTCTGTTTGAAAAACGGATTTGACCAATGAACTTGCCTAACACTTGTAGAAATGTTGGTTTTTAGCGGATTCCAGATTTTGTTCGAAATTGACAATAATCGTCAATTCATGGACGGACGAAATTTCTCCTTTTTGCCTGCACAAAAAATGGGAAGAAAATCCATTTTTCTGCAAAATTAGGCAAAATATTTTAATTCAGGAAGTAAAATACGATTTCAAGTTTTAATAAAAATAACAGAATTCCATTTTTTACCACATTTACGCAAGAAGAAAGCCTGAGGCGCCCTCTAATAAAATGGGTCGTTTCTGACCCGTCCAGTGTTTCCCGTACCTCTGGAAAACTAAGAATCTGTTAGAAAAACGGGTTTCAACAATGAAATCGCCTAATACATGCGGGCAATGTTGGTTTTTAGCGGATTCGAGATTTTGTTCGAAATGGACAATTTTTGTCAATACATGGACCGACGAAATTTCGCCTTTTTGCTTGCATAAAAAATGGGGGAAAATGCATTTTTTTTTTGCAAAAGAATGCAAAATATTTCTATTCAGGGAGAAAAATACGAATTCAAACTTGAATATAGAGTTCAAATATTTCATTATTTACCAAATTTGGCCGGGAAAGAAACCCTGAGGCGCCCTCTCATAAAGTGGGTCGTTTATGGCGCATTCTGTTTTTCGAGCATTTCTGCAAAACTAACAATCTGTTTGAAAAACGGATTTCACCAATGAACTCGCCAAGCTTTTACGGGCGACATTGATTTTCAGCGGATACGAGATTTCGTTCGAAACGGCCAATTTTCCTGAATCGATCGATCGACGAATTTTCGCGTTTTCGCTTGCACAAAAGATTGGTCAGAATATGCATTTTTCTGCAAAAAGATTATTATATTTGTGAGTGTACGTGCTTGAAATAATATCAAATAAAGTATTTTGAAAACTGAAAAATTTTCTGTGAAAATGAGCTTCAAATTTTGCATTTTTAGTAGCGCTAAAATGCAAATTTCTTTAAAACGATACATAATTTTTAAATGAAAATTGCTATTTAGGACTAGTTTTTTGTGTTCTTTAATATTCTCAAATTAATATATCTTTTCTAGCAATAGGAAACCGAAAAATTAAGAAAATGACAAAAAATGTACTTCTGGCCGTTATAGATGGTAGCTGACAAGAAAGAGTATGTGGCAATTCCGAATAGCTAGCAAAGGCCCAAGGAAATAGAAAACTAATACGGGAAAGTGTGTGCCATTCTTTAGCACCACTAGTTCGTTATCACGTCCTGGCAATGAATTTTTTTCCGCCGAAAATTCGCCATTTTTTCGCGCAGCATTACATAACTTTCCCTATACTACGTTTATCACTCCGTCTATACGTACGTACACGGGAAAGTAAAAATGAGGGGAAAGCAAAAAATCTATTATATTTCGTTTGTGGCCACGATAATATAGCCAGGGACTGTACGCGTGTAAGGGCAAAATGTGGGAGTGTAAAAAGAGGAGGGAAAGATTGCACTCGAATCGTGTCCCGTTTCTAAGATTCTACTCCGCCATTCGCCTGTTATTGGTCGGAGAAACCACGGAAAACTACGAATCAGAACATCCGGTCGCTAGAGTTTTCCTCCAAACTGCGGCTGAATTATATCTAGATAGTGTCACAAATCCGCTACCGTAGTAGGAGATGAGTGCACTGGACGGAACGCGAGTTCTGAATTGAGGTGACGGAGGCAACAATGATGATAAATGGCAGTCAAAATGAAGTTGTAAATTTAAAAAAATGGAATAAAAAGTAGAATGAATGAGGCTGGAATTCGGAGATGGTGAGCGAACTATAAGTCGCACCATAAGCGACAAATCGTGATAGGTGATGAAGGTCGTGATTAAACGATGTTACACATGATACTACGCCGAATGAGATACAGATGTGTGATATATGGTAATGTGATGATCAACATTTTCTTAGTCATGCCAGGTAGCACTAGCCGAAAGCGATAGCACGTTTGTGTTGGGAACAAGGATCTCTTGTTTGTCTCGCGAAGCAGTAATAAGGAAAATATGCATTTGTGGTCAGAATGAAGAAGGAATACATTCAGTCGTGGAGAATACAGGGATTCAATAACTGTGTGATGTTTTTAATGCGAGATGTTGTGACTTAGTGTCAGGATATATAATGCCAATAATAATTGACCCTTGAGCCCGAATTTTCAATAAGGGTTAATGATTCACTTCAGACGAAAATAACATTCACAGTTTAAAGATATATGACAATAGTAAGCAAACGCTTAGTGCTTTAGCTTCCTTAATTCGCATCAGATCCTTGCAATAGTATCATAAAAAGAAAGTGTGCAAAACAAGCGTATTAAAGGGAGTTCAATAAGTTTCTGCTTAAAGTACAATTTAGTTTTGTCTTACCATTCACGACTCTGGTATCGTACATTCTGGCTGTGGAAAATCAATCGTACGAAGATAACATGTGCATGTAAAAATCCATGGATATATAAGATTTTATACGTATTCGCTATTCGAGAGATTTAGAGATGTTCGGAGTTAGAGTAGCACAAATCGTATTTTGTTTTCGTGATCATTTAAGACTAAAGCTCTTGGTAATATTGCTAAGAAGTCTTTCTGGAAAATTCCATTGTATACACTTTTTCTGCTTGAAGTACATGTAAATCTTTATGTAAACATTGCGTGCTGCCATATTTTTAGAATTATCCTTGTCTTTGCAATGCAGTATACAGTATTACTCCATTGTAGGTTGCACGAATTATCCCACTCACAATCCAATCATTTACGACTGGAGGCCATCACCACGGCCAGCGAGGGGATCTCATCTGGTAAATAAAGCCATATCTCAAGCGGTTTTATTCCTTTTGCATGAATATGTATTAGAACGGACGGGCCGACCGGGAGACGGGGACGGAGTAGCAAGTGGTGTCGTCACTGCGGCTGAGAGAACGAGGAGGCAAATCATTTCGCCACGAGACCTAATGTGAAATATATTGCCAAAAGGCAAGGAGTTATAAAAGTGAGTCTGTAGAAAGGCACCAAACACGAAACAAAAGACAGGGAACTCTGAATACGCTATAATAATAATAATAAAAAAAAATAATGAAAAGGTACATAATAAAAATAAGGAAGGTAAAAAATAAGAAATGTCTGTCAAGAAAACAAAAAATACAGCACTTCAATGCACTAATCAAACAGGAATGCTTGTATAGAAGTGAATGTCTAGTATTGAATTAAAAATTAGATACATTTGAAGTATTAGAAAGTAGAATCATACGTAAAATACTTTATCTTTTTTGGACACATATTCAACACCAACAAAACAAGTTTTCATGTATCTTTGAAATGAGAAATCCGGAACCTGGGTGCAGGAAGTTAAGAAAGATATCGAAAGGAATAATATATAAGCGAAGAAGACACAATGAAGAGAAATATTTTTAAAAATAAATTGCAAAAAATATAAGGTTATCAAGGAAGAAAAGAGAGGAAAACTGTTGCAAAATGGACCGAAGAGAAGAAAATGAAACACTGTAAGAAGAAGGAGTACCGGAGAAAGAAGAAAGAGCAACTTAAAAGGAAGTGTTGAAATTGCCTCATGGTCCCTAGATGCACCTAGCGCAGAAGGAAAAACGGAGTTAAAAGTAATGTATATTAAAATAATGTATATCAAATAGAATACATACATCGCGATTTAGGGTACAAAACTGCATGTAACTACTCTGCTGTCGAGTATGCGGAAAAAATTTGCTACTCGACAGAAAAAAAAGTTTGTAGATAGATATTTATTATTTTCAAAGGTATGTTTATGCAACCTGAGGTCAGAACACTTCAGCTTACAAACATTACAATTAAGGATATTAATACAATATAACTTTAAATTATTTTTAAATAATAAAACAATAATGACTAGGGAGCAGATTTCTTTGAGTTTGCATACTTTTCTCTGTTGCTCCAGGGCATAGCTAGGCGAAATTTCTTGACATCTGGTTAGAATTGGATGCTATGTAGATTAATATGTTAGTGCATATTTGTGTATATTTGTCCGATTTTTTCAGTTGCTGCATATTCTTGTAATTGTAGGAACATATTTTATATATTTCGTTAAAATAGAGACATCTCTAAAACATTTCAACTTTTCTTACGACGTCTTTATTTGTGAGCGTTTATCGATTACAGAGAGCTTGTCACAGTTTTCTTCTATAGTTGATAAACTCTTTGTGCAAATGAACGGAATTTCTTTACATCATATTATTTTAAGCAAGGCGGAAGAAATGCAACAATACATACAATGTACTTCACTAAGGTGAATATTTACTTTGTGGCAGAAATAAAGTAAAGGAGATTATATTCTGTTCGCACAAAAATATAACTTTTCATTCCAAGCACGCTTCTTCTGAATTTTATCACGAAATATTAACGCAGAAAATGGAATATTGTTAATTTTAGTTACATATTAAAGTGCATATTTGAGAATTTTTAGGTCATAAATACATATTTTTAAAAGCATATTTGAAGACTTTTAGGGCATAAAATTCCTCTCCTAAAAATGACAATAATAACCATGATAATAACAACAATGAAAGGAATAATAATAACAATAATAGCAATAACTCGATTTTTTAAGGATATCTCATACAGAAATTTTAAATTATTAAACTTCCGACTTTTGTAACTACACTGCATTTCACTTCACAACACTACCTTGCATTTCACTTTTCTTTCTTTTTCTACATTGTTCTACACTTTACAATACGACACTATACTTCAATACAATTTTAACCAGTACATGTTGCTTGTGAGAATGTGTAAATCAACAATTTTACTACTGCAGGCTCTTAGATAGACCACCTAAGAGGACCACAGCGAATACTCGTATCTTGGAAATAGTATGAGATATTGCGGTGCGGATTGCGTCAAGTGTAGATGATGGGGGAAAAAACTTTTTTTTTGTTTGAAACACGCTTTTATTTTCGATATATTGATATAACAATGATTTTATAAATGAAAGAATATACTTTTTCACAGCATCTTAAATTTTTGTGCATCATTTTCTTCCCATCTACTAAATAAAGAAAAATAATAGTTGTGCGTGAGAAAGTGAGTTCTGCTGTCATAATTTGAAAACTTTTTACATCACGTCCCAGCAGCATTTTATATTTAGTTTGGCCATCGCTATTTTTACCTCACCATTTGACCCATAGTATTAGTAGCTTGATATGTTCCTCACGCAAAGCAATCGTTGGGGTCAATGTACGCAAGCGAACAAATCCTTCAATTTCCCATTAAAAGTTGGCCGAGTTGCGTCTTTCGCTTGTTTTCCTAGAGGTTATCCTCTTTGTAATGAACCTGAGGAGCGCAGCTTAAAGAGGGAGAGAAACGAAATTTAGTTTTAATGAGATCCCCATCCCGGCTCGCGAACAGCGGGTTATCTGGGAGAAATCGTCGGGTCTGACTACCTAGGGACTACGCCTCAAAAACGTTCCCTGTTCCATCACGCGAGATCAGCGTTTATCACATTTTCAGGTCGTTTTAATTAAAGGTGACCAAGAGTTGAAAATCGAAATCGCTAAGGAAATATTAATGTGCCCCGTATAATTCTGAAATTAAGGGTTCTCCACAACCTGGAATTCGAGTGAGTGTGATCAATTTTAGTGCAGTGTAAAAACAGCTGTTTTGTAACCGAGTCTCCAAAGAAGGAGGTGCTCGGAATTTTAAGAGGAATGTGGTTGTTTCAAGTGGAGACATTAATTCAAAAAGAAATATTGATTGACGTAATGTGACAAAGTGAGGAAGTGTAAAATAAAATATGATTTTATTTTCTTACAAATCATGCGAGGTATCGCTAATGAATAATCTTGCTATCGAATTATATTTGAATTACAAAAATATCTTTATCGCTTCCTTTGTTTTCTGACAATTATTTACCAATATAAAGAGGCAAATTATGATCCCTATTATCCTAACTGCTTCACAAAGATAATTTTTCATTATACTCAAAAGAGATCTAAAGGTACAATTATTTATAAAAAAACAGTTAAAGACAGATTAAAATGAAAGAAAACTGACAATTATAAACATAATTAGCAACAAAAAAGAATGCGAATGGAATAGTACAAATTAAATAATATGAATCCCAACTGCAGAGAAAGATGGGACAGAATCATAAAATAAGGGAAAATAAAAAATACATTTTCACTTAAAAATATGAAGAAATTAAAGAGTTGAATGAATAGGGAGGAGATAAGATTCAATGGCAAAGATGATAAGCATATTGTAGAATTTCGTGCCTGGTTTGCTTTAGCTTGCTAGACTTTTTGTATATTTATTTAAAAAATCTACGGGCTTAAATTAAAAAAAGGGGGAGCGAGAAACGGCGTGCGAGAAAGGGCGAGCGAGAAAGGGCGAGTGAGAAAGGGCGAGCAAGAAAGGGCGAGCGAGAAAGGGCGAGCGAGAAAGGGCGAGCGAGAAAGGGCGAGCGAGAAAAGGCGACCAAAAAAAAGACGGGCGAGAAAGGGTAAGTGATAATACCGGATGAGAAAAGGCAAACGAGAAAGTGCAAACAAAATAGAGTGAGCGAGGAAGGGTGAGTGAAGAAGGCATAGCAACGAGTTGCAGCGGACGCGAGGAGACATGTAGCTGAAAATGGGTGAGGACAATCGGGCGGAGAAATGGAGGGCGGTCGAAGATGAGCGGGTGAGAGGGCGTGGGCAACGCGTTGTGGGCGACGCCACACAACAACTGCCTGTTTCCAGGCCGCGCCGCGGGGGGCGCGTTTACGAGTCGCTCGCCCAGCGCCGCCCAGCATCGCCCGCCTCTCACGAGGCCGCGACGTCGCCTGCCACGGCACGCGCCTCCGGAAGGCCTTTTGTTCCTTGTGGCTCGTAACAAAGCCGGCAAGGTCCTTATGCGATGCCTGTGAACGGTATTTTAATATATAAAACCATATTTGCAAAAGAAAAAGTAATGAAAAATAGGAAGATCCAATAGCTTGAAATTCTCTGAATGAAGTAACCAATTGCGATGTTTCTTGCCACATCATTCGCTCAGTTCGTAATAATAATTATAAATTAAATATAGAAACCATGTAGGTGAACTTAATAAATATAATATTCAATAGGAAGTATATTTTGACATTAAATGAACACTTCGTAAGATTATTTGCAGAAATATAAAGAAATATTAGGAAGTGAGTCGTTATAGGTGGGAAAATTCTCCGCCGACTCCTTCTCAATTACAAAAAAAAATGTATGTTCATTTATTGTACATCAAAAATTTTGTAAAATATTCAAATTGTTTTGAAAGTATCCAAAATGCCAAGTTTTGTACTGTAACACCCCCCCCCCGTACACACGACCACTCATCGGTGTCGGCGGTGTTAATCTCTCTCAGGGCGTGACCCGACTCACCTGTGGATTCCCGTCTGCTGCAGGTTGCCTCATGTGCTCGGCTGGAATCTATTTAGGACGCATGCGTGACTGGGCATATTCATGCACTACACAGTAAAACGCTCTTTCATGATTTCTGAGTTTAATTCACAGCAAAAAATAATCGGGTGAAGCCCCCTACAGTTCTTAATACTATCTTAACCTAACTTATAACTAGCTTAACTTAACAGTCCAACCCTTCCGGGTCATTGCACGGGCGCTCCGCCCCTCCGGGCGTCGGCATCGGCCCGGGTGTCGGGCGGCAGGGTAGCGGCGCATCCCCCCGTTTCCTGGGCCGGTCGGGCAGCTGGTGGCCGCGGCGGCGGTGTCGCGGCACGCGAGCAGGCGTGCGCGGCAGGCGCAGGGCTGCGCGCGGGCGGGCGCGCGCGACAGCGCAGCGGCGGCGGCGCGGCGCGTGGACTGGCGCGGCGGCGACGTCGGCGTGGCAGCGGCCCGGCGCGCGGCACTGTTGACTGCGGCGGCGGCGGGCAGGGATCGCCACACCAAAGCGTCTTTTAGCGGCGGCCGGCCCTCAGGCCGTGTCCGAACGCTTCTTCGTTCATTCGGGTATCGGCACTCACACGGTGTTCCGCCTCTCCCTTCGGCGGCACCTGAGCGGGCGGTGAGGTGGCGACGATGCGTTGCCGGCGGCGATCTAGCGTCTCGCGGCGGTCGTTACCATCGGACCCAACACCTCGGTCGTCGCTTACATCGGAAGGTAACACTCGCGGTCGTCGTTCGTCTCGGAATGGCCGAGTCTCGCGTTCGCAGCAACCTCCCTTGCTCGCGAGATCACATGTCTCACCCCCGCCTAGTGTTCGACTATTGGCGCAGCCAAACCGCGTGATGCGCGCCGTCCAATTGCCATGGGTCCATCGACGGTTGGAACCCGATTTCGAGTGGGCGTTCCCGTCACCACGATTTCCGAGAAGACGCTGGGTGCTCTGACGCAGCGCTCGGAAATACCAGAGGTGTGGCAAACGGTATTGAACAAAGGGAGGCGCTCCCATCGGCGGCTGGCGGCGACCCTTCGCGCACTCAGGTAGCGGAGAAACGCACATTTTCAGCCAGCTAAGTTTTCCCCGTGCTCCCTGTTATATAAAATATTCATCTCGCACACGCCGAAATTAGTACGTGTGCGACCGTCCCATTACATTCACCCCCTCCACCGCCTAGCTATGAAATCGGAGAGAAAAGATGATTTCATGGCTCAACAGAAAACTAATGGCGACGGGAGCAAACGGAATAATTTAACAAAAAAAACCCTAATCAACATATAGACGAAATACGCACTAAAACAACAAATAATTGAACAAAGTGCTTACAATAGCAGGAAAAATAAAAAAACTAAGACAAATGAAGCGAGGGAAATACTATCGGGAATATCTCATCCACAAACACCAACATTAAAACCAACCCAGTAACGTCCTCGTTATAGGAAATAAGAACTCCAACCCACATCAACAATAAGTAAACCGTCTAACAATTAAGCAATGACAATTAAGTAAAATCTCGGTAAACGAATGAAGAAGACACAGGCAGTCGGTAGAGACTTAAACAAACCACATCAACAATAGCATATAAATTCAACGAAGACTAGCACAAAATAGACAACTAGAGCACTAATTAATTGACAAACAAAAATACTAAAAATACGACAATAATTAATGAAAAGGACAAAACAGATCTCATTCGCGAAATGGAATTAAATTAAAAGCACTATATTTTCCTGCCGGTTGCCTATCGTCTGTGACGAGTTCAAAAACATTGGGGTGAGGATTACCTCGAATAGTGAAAGGGCCTGCGAACAATGGAAAAAACTTCGCAAACAGACCTCTCGGCGCGTCAGACGAAGCAGGAGTGCGCAGAAGCACCCTGTCCCCGACTTTGAATTCGTGCGGTCTCTTGGCCATCTTCTCTCTCTTTTCAGCTGCTCTATTTAAGTTCGCGTAAACAATGCGGCACCTTTCCTCATAGTTCAATACACTGTGCGTGGCCAGGCGCTCTAAAAGAGGAAAATCGGCTGGTGGCTTCTTTCCGAAATGTATTTCAAAAGGAGATAGGCCCGCTCTCTCGTGAGGTACGCGATTAATCCATTTATTAATGTGGGGCAGTACTTCTGATCCAAACACCTAATAAAATATGCTCCAGAATTTCGGAGACCGAAAGGAGTGCGACACCAAACATAACTCAAACCATCGTACAAAAATCCAGTGAATTTCTGGTCATCGGGGTGAATTGCGATCTGCCAGTAAGAAGAAACAAAATCAATAGCTGAAAAATATTTAGCACCATGGAATTTCCCTAAAGTGACGTCAATTGGCACGACCGAGTCGTGATCTGGAACAGTTACCTGATTTAACCTCCTAGCATCGAGACAAATACGAACTCCACCATCCTTTTTTCTTACTATTACCAGGGGATTGATATACGGCGTAGAAGCTCTTTTAATAATTCCTTCTGCAATCATGTCTGAAATCGTCTTATCTACTTCTGTCCTCAAAGCAAATGGAACAGGATAATTTCTACATTTAAACGGTGAGCGGTCGGTAACTTGAATGCGAAAGAGAAAATCCTTAATGGGTTCTGTCGGCCGAAGAAAAATTTCAAAATTATTGAACAACATGTCCCGTAAAGCGCTATTCTCGGCTGCTGTCAGACAGTGGTTGCGATCAATAGAGTGGGTGATACTTTCTCGTACCTCGTCCCTATTCAAATTGTTGATCCTGAATTCATCAGCAATCAATTCATTATTTTCGCCGGTGAACGGCAGTAAATACGGCGGTTCGAACCTCAACACGTTCTCTTTGAAATCGATACAGACCTGTAACTCACGTAAGAAATCAACGCCTAAAATGAGCTCGTAAGCTAGATTTTTGATGACAAGACATGTAGCATCGAACTGAAAAACTCCGTGGCTAATAGTGACAAAGATTTGTTTAGTAATGGGATGGCTTTTCTTCCTATCCGCTCCAACGACGTAAGTTTTAAGAATGGGAAACTCGGGCAAATTTGAGTGTTCACTCTTTAATTTAAAATAGAATTGCTCCGAAACGGCTGAAACTTCACTCCCTGAATCAATTAAAATCTGGACTGGCTTGCCCTCGCACTCTGCGGCGATGATCGGACACCTTCTTGCCCTGGCACGATCGACATCGCGATCCGCTTCCTCCTCAAATATTTCGTCAATAATAACGGTTCTCACTAGTGGCATCTCTACAATACTTGTATTGCGTCCCAGGCGCTGATGCCTACCTGCTCCGGACGCTTCTAATTTTCCGAGGGTCGGTTCCCTCGCCCCTCGGCGGGTGAATGTCCATCGGGTCGTTCGTCCCGAGGTGGGCCTCGGTCGTGCTGTCCCCTGTTTCTGCCGGCGTCGCCCTCTCGACGCGGCCACCTCTGATTGTTTTGCGGTGGAGGCCTATCATTTTCTGTCTCATTATTCCCCGAAATTCGTGCCTGGTCGAATTTTCCTAATAAATCTTGGAATTCGTGGATATTTTCCAAGCGCGCGCTGTTCAGAGAATTCTGAATTCGCTCCGGGAACTGTGATGTGATGATCCAGATAAGCCGGTTATCACTAATTGAAGGATCGCACCAACGGAATGCTGCAATTTTCCCGACGGCATAATCCAGATATGATATCCCCATCTTCGGATACCACCTCTTCTCTAATAGTCGGCGCTCATACGTGAATTTGGTTTCTTCCCCCCAAAACCGTTTCAAAAATTTCTCCCTAAATTCCTCGTATGTCTCGGGAAATCGTGACATTGATAAGCTCCACTGGAGTGCGGCTCCAAACAAATACTGTTGAGCGAATTTTGCTTTTAGCCTGTTGGGTACTGCGTTAGATAACGTAAAATAATCTTCCATGCGTCGCAAGAATTCGCACGGATGTTCGTTTTTCGCACCTGAAAAACCGAGATTTTGCGGCGGCGATAAATGAACTCTACTTCCGTGGCCGTCTGAACATACTCCTGCGGGCGTTTGCATTTCGTCGCGCAAACCGTCGACGCTTTCTCGGATTATTTGTTTGAAATCCGCGCCCTGTTTCTGGATTGACGCCTCGGTCGTCGCTTGCAAATTTTTAATATCCCCATCAAGCCTAGCGACTTCCGCGATCACCTTCCCATCTAATCTCGCGATTTTCTTGCAATTCGCGGCGCCCTTTTTCTCAACTTCAATTACGGCGTCCTTCAATCCGTCACAAAACTCCGCGACTTTTCCCTTAGTTTCGTCTACGACAGATTCGACATGCGCGTGCAAGCTACGCATTCTCCCTTCCTGTTCTCTAAGCTTGACCTCTATCTGCGCCTCACACTCCGCGAGTCGAGCGTTATTTATCTCGATCGACGCATCTAGTCGTTCGGCGACGGCATCGATTCGTTTAGAAATCGCGACTGATTCCTGAGTGTAAGCGGCGATGTGCTCGTCTAAGCGTGCGGTCGCGGCACTCACCTCCGCTCTTACGCGCTCGCCTATTTGGTCGCTGATTCCGTTGAACCGTTCCGTGAAGTGCTCCGTAAGATCGGCAATCTGATTCGCCGTCTGTTCCTGGCTTTCCCCTAATTTACTGCGTAATTCAGCGAACTGATTTTCCTGCATCTCTTTATTTTCCAATAATTTGCATTTGTAGCTCAGCAAATTGACTCCCCTGAATTTTAGTAAGATTTGCCATCTGAATTTCGTGAGTTTCGGCCAATTTTGCCATCTGATTTTCCTGACTTTCAGCAAATTTTGCCATCTGATTTTCCTGATTTTCGGCAAATTTTGCCATCTGATTTGCTATTACCGCCTGCATCATTGCCAACATCTCCGCCCGCTCCTGTGACGCTGATGGCTCACTCTCGTGGTCGGACATCTTGACGTTGAAACGCGCACACGATAAACACTTATCACAGTACACAACACACAAATACAAAAAAAGCAAAAAACACAGAAAATACACATTACATAGCAAAATATCACCCTCGGTGAACAATTTATTACTTTGGCAATTCGCCAGTTTAATTATAGCTACTGCAGTCACGCATGCAAATTTAAGAGACTTTACTGAGGAATCGTAAGTCGGGTCACGTGGGTTCGGGCCATAGATCTGAAATCTACCTCGACATCACAGGTTCGGCGGCACGTCGTCAGTGAATATAGCCAAAATTGGCGACGATTAGCCTCGCCTGATTCGTCGCTTGCCACACGTTGCAAGGCGCCATTTGTAACACCCCCCCCGTACACACGACCACTCATCGGTGTCGGCGGTGTTAATCTCTCTCAGGGCGTGACCCGACTCACCTGTGGATTCCCGTCTGCTGCAGGTTGCCTCATGTGCTCGGCTGGAATCTATTTAGGACGCATGCGTGACTGGGCATATTCATGCACTACACAGTAAAACGCTCTTTCATGATTTCTGAGTTTAATTCACAGCAAAAAATAATCGGGTGAAGCCCCCTACAGTTCTTAATACTATCTTAACCTAACTTATAACTAGCTTAACTTAACAGTCCAACCCTTCCGGGTCATTGCACGGGCGCTCCGCCCCTCCGGGCGTCGGCATCGGCCCGGGTGTCGGGCGGCAGGGTAGCGGCGCTTCCCCCCGTTTCCTGGGCCGGTCGGGCAGCTGGTGGCCGCGGCGGCGGTGTCGCGGCACGCGAGCAGGCGTGCGCGGCAGGCGCAGGGCTGCGCGCGGGCGGGCGCGCGCGACAGCGCAGCGGCGGCGGCGCGGCGCGTGGACTGGCGCGGCGGCGACGTCGGCGTGGCAGCGGCCCGGCGCGCGGCACTGTTGACTGCGGCGGCGGCGGCCAGGGATCGCCACACCAAAGCATCTTTTAGCGGCGGCCGGCCCTCAGGCCGTGTCCGAACGCTTCTTCGTTCATTCGGGTATCGGCACTCACACGGTGTTCCGCCTCTCCCTTCGGCGGCACCTGAGCGGGCGGTGAGGTGGCGACGATGCGTTGCCGGCGGCGATCTAGCGTCTCGCGGCGGTCGTTACCATCGGACCCAACACCTCGGTCGTCGCTTACATCGGAAGGTAACACTCGCGGTCGTCGTTCGTCTCGGAATGGCCGAGTCTCGCGTTCGCAGCAACCTCCCTTGCTCGCGAGATCACATGTCTCACCCCCGCCTAGTGTTCGACTATTGGCGCAGCCAAACCGCGTGATGCGCGCCGTCCAATTGCCATGGGTCCATCGACGGTTGGAACCCGATTTCGAGTGGGCGTTCCCGTCACCACGATTTCCGAGAAGACGCTGGGTGCTCTGACGCAGCGCTCGGAAATACCAGAGGTGTGGCAAACGGTATTGAACAAAGGGAGGCGCTCCCATCGGCGGCTGGCGGCGACCCTTCGCGCACTCAGGTAGCGGAGAAACGCACATTTTCAGCCAGCTAAGTTTTCCCCGTGCTCCCTGTTATATAAAATATTCATCTCGCACACGCCGAAATTAGTACGTGTGAGACCGTCCCATTACAGTACAAACACCGAATGTCATAAGGAATATACGTAAAAAAACAATAAAAACAATGAATGGCCGAGGTGGCTAGAGTGTGTATCGATTTAGCGCCTCGGTCGGAAGTGTTGCGGGTTCGTGTCCCGCCGTGGAATGGTTGTTTGTCCCTTGTCTTTTATGTGTGCGTGTTGTCGCGGAAGGCATTGTGAGTCTACTTCCCACAGACCGAGGAGTCCGCAAAGGTGCCTAGTGTAGAAGGTTAATATGTATCAGTGGGCACCCAGTGCGGGTAGTCGAAATCGGCTTCCCCTGAAACTGGAAAAAGCTCTGGCAAGAAATAAAGAATGAATATTACAAATTAGCCGAATAAACTGTTTTCATGACTTGTTACTATTACTATTATTCTGTGTTTTCATAATTATATTTTTATGTTGATTAAAGGACCGTTGTATCTAAAATGGAAGGGAAACTATATTAACTCTTTCTACTCACATGCGTGAAACGGAGTATTTCGTTATTGCGGGCGCATTATCTACTTTGTTGTCTCGTGAATGGATTGCATGTTATGCCGGTGGTTGGCGAAGCTCCTCCTCCGCTGAAACGTGAGTGTCATCCTACGTGATAGGTTGCAGAACTTCCTCATCCAGGTATCGCCCTCAACGGTGCACAGGCCCCGGAACAAGCACTACGCTCTTCAACGGTTTCATAAAATATCTAGTAGTGTCTGTAATGGTACAACAGCCTCTGACCCGAAGGGCTTGCGGATATGGGTTCGGATTCGTGTGGTTAGCTCGTATACATCCCTTACGCCGAATTCCGAGAAGTGAACTTTTCTCATCATCACACAGCAACAGATAGTGGGACATTGCAAGGAAAGTGCACAAGTAAATCTGGCAAGACCGGGAATCGAACGCGGGCTCGCGTCCTGGGTAGCAAGCACGGTGACCAGTGAGGTATCCTAATGGGTCTTGTACTATAGTGAATGTAAATATGTTGGTGTAGTGTGTATGTGCGTGCGTACGCGTGTCAAGGGCTCACGCGTGCCAACATGCTCTGGAGAGGAGGTAAGAGGAGAGGAGTGGAGAAAGATGAGAAAGGAAATAGCACCCGAGGTCCCTGGTTTCTTCGTGAAGGTCCTGCTTTGGCATTCATCTGGTGTTTATGGAAGAAATGACTAAAAACTGTCTATCACAGGAGCTGGCCCTTAGAATTATCCTCCAGACAGCGGCTGAATTCTGCCTGGCTATTCAGCTAGCGTCGAAAATCCTCTGGGTCTCGAACCCTAGAATCTTCCCAATAGCGATACTGCTCCGGTAACAATGGTTGTAATTGAGTGATCTCGCCCAATGTATTTCTTCTGAACTGTACTATTGTGGTGTACTTGTTTTTGTTCTAAGGATGACCTGACAAAAAATATTTTAAAAAACATCTAGGAGAGGTTTACACGATGTCTGTACTTCTAGTTAAGTACATTTGAAATGGTGTTTATGACGATGTTTATTACGATGTGCATATATTGCTCAAAGGTTGGCCTTCATGCTCTGTACCTACACGCAACACTGACCGTTTTATTGGATTTGTCCTAGTGCTGAAAGGCCTTGTGAGTTATGTGACAGATTGTAGAAACACTTTAAATTACACAATAAAAGGGTAAGAAGACCTGCATCTCTCTCATTCAAACAACGGTGACTTCTCGTGCATCTTGCATTAGTCAAAGTTATAGCCTCTACACGCGAGTATCTATTTTTGTGGTGCAACATTCTCCTCAAGCAAACATCTGTAAATTTCATTTAAAGATGGATATGAGAGAAAGTTTCCCGACAGGTTATTCATTATTCATTCAATCTCGTGATATATGTACTTGTGGTGTGAAGCATAGAAACACACGTATTCGACAAATAAAAAGAGGTGTGGAAACTTCTCACAGCTTCTCTGACATATTTGTAGACGACAAATAAATCAGAAGTAGTGCTCATACAAGCCAGATACATGTCTAGGTCACTTCGACCATATAACAACCGGAAGCATATTAAAAGTTTTTGACAAGACACAGTATTCTTTTTTCTTGCTTTATTACTAAAAGGATAGGTAAAAAGAAGTATTCTTCCGCAATAATAAAAATGTATTTATACTAAATACAGATTCTCAGTCCCGCATACGTGTTGCGAGGCATTTACCACATTATCGGGGCTCCTTATTAGATACAGTAAAATATACCTTTTTTACACGTTTTTCTTGCAAGCGAATGTCAAGCATTACTTTGTCAGATTAGACGTTTCTGAGTTGAGACTTAACGCTTACCTCGTGACAGGCGATCTCTGAGACCGCTGATGAAAAATAAACGCGTAGGCCTCCTTTCTGGAATAGGTTTTTCTTTACAGTACCTTCCTATCTCTTTCTAAACTACACTCACACGCGGGGCAGCGGATCCAGAGGAGATTCGCCTTTGAGGGCCAGTTGAAGTTTCGGACCAGTCTCGCAGACCTCACATCACCAGTAGGGGGACTTTTCTTCCCACAGTGAATGTGTATTGCAAATTTTTATTAATGGATAATATTCGTGTAACAATGCATTATCGTATTTAAACGAAGGTTTTTTAATGTAGTGACATTTTTTTTTTGTTTTCCAGCATTATAAACGACCTTTTCTGTTGCAAGAAATCGTTCGTAATCAGGCGTTTTATGGCACAAATGATGACTATTAGATTTTACGGCTCGAATGATTGCGTCATCGTGCATTCAGCTAATCGCAGCGAGAGAATTAGGGGAAGGTAGAGGTAAACGGAACTGACGACCACAGTTTCCTCGCACAGGTGTCAAATACCCGAGACATCACAGGGAAGTTCTTCGCAAATTTAAGTTTCATTCTCTTAAAAATTTATGACGCTGTCATACAAAAAAAATTACTATTCAAACTAAAGCTGTGTACTTATAATATTGTTCTTACATATTTTCAATCGAATCATTTACGAATATAATAATTAGTGCACGATTCATATCCTTATTTTTTTCCCGTATACGTACGTATACACGGAGTGATATACGTAGTACAGGGAAATTTATGTAATGCTGCGCGAAAAAATGGCCAATTTTCGCCAGACAAAAAATCGTTGCCGGGCTCTGATAACGAAAATGTGGGTAAAATCAGTTGCTAAATTAAGAAATAATCCCCTAGCAAGTGGTGTAGCCAGAACCCCTCTTTTATGGGTCCTTGATACCGAAAAACCAATTGAAAGGAAAACGTCCGTCTGTCCGTCCATCTGTGAACACTGCTAGCGCCTAAACCATACGTACGATTTCTTCCAAAATGGATATTCCCCGGTCTATCTGGTTCAAGTCAAAGCTTTAAGATTTTGAAAAAGATTCTGTAAAATTTGGGAGTACTTTACATGAAACCCCCCGGACATTTTCAAAATTTTATCAAAAACGACTCCAATGTTTTTCTTTAAATTTCTTGTAAGAATAGAGTAAAATACACTTATTAAGGTGGCATAGCTCCGATTTTCTGGGATAACTCCGAATTTTCGAAAATTGCAAAAATTAAAATTTTTTTCGGTGTCATTCTGGAACTACAAAATTGAAGATAGATATTTTTCTTTCAAATGACATTTGTTATGCAAATTGAGTTCTTTCATTAAGGTCATGTGCATTTCATTGAAAATTTAAGTACTCTTCGGGCAATATTGAGTGCAATATGTGCAATTTTAAAAAAGTTACAAAAGCAACATTTTATCGAAAACGGCTTCACATTTTTTCTTTAAACTTTTGGTAAGGATAGTGACTAATTTATTTTACGAGATGACGAAACACCATATTGCTCTATTCTTTTGTTTTTTCAAAAATCAGAAAAATGTAATTTTTTTACCTGTCTTTCACGTCGTTAATATTTACATTAGCGGCGATTTGTTCTCATTATTATATTTACGAGTACATGTGCTTTAAATAATGTCAAGTAAAGTTTCTCGAAAACACAACCGTTTTCTGTGAAAAGTAGCTCGAAATTCCACATTTTCAGAAATGCTCAAAAACCATTTTCCCATATATGGCTGCAAATTTTTTCTTCAAACTTTTGTAACAGATAGTGCTAATTACACTCTTTAATATGACGTAAAGTTTATTCTGAGTTATTTCATTTGTTTTTTCAAAAATTACATAACTGTATTTTTTTTAAAGATCTCACATCTTTAATACGCATATTACCAGGAATTTGTAAAGATTATTATATAATTGTTAGTGTATGTGCTTCAAATAACTTCAAATAAAGTATTTTGGAAACTCAAAAATTTTCTTTGAAAATGAGCTTCAAATTTCGCATTTCGCATTTTTTTAATAGCACTAAACGCAATTTTCTTTAAAACGGCACATTATTTTTAAAACTAAATTGCAATTTAGGACTAGGTTTTTTGTGTTCTTTAATATTCTAAAATTAATATTTCCGTTCTACCAATAGGAAACTGAACAATTAAGAAAATGACAAAAAAAATGTACTTTTGGGGGTGATAGCTGGTAGCTGGCAAGAAAGAGTATGTGGCAATTCCAGATAGCTAGCGAAGACCCAAGGAAATAGAAAACTAATACGGAAAAGTCTGTGCCATTGTGTAGCACCACTAGTTCTGTTTATAATCAGTGCGTTTAACTTTAGTGTTGAGCATCCCCAGCGCTTCTCAGTTTTAATTATTCTTCTGAAAGGCATCAATTTACAAGGTAGGTAAACAGAACCACCATGAAAGGCCGAATGAGATTTATTCCCTCCATTTCTCTTAATAAGAACTTCTCGAGGAGGCTGGATACAACAAAGAAGAATATACTTGCAGAATTAAAATACTCGTACTTAACTACCCGAAATCTCAGTATTATTTCAGTCTGTATTGCAAATAAACCAGAAATAAAAAAAAATATTTTCTTTTAACGAATGCCTTGTTTAATAATTAGAAATAAATAGTTCCTTTTCAATTTTAGACATTCCACTTTTTATTGTTCTATAATTGTTATAAACGTAACATTTCGACTATACATTTGATAGACATCTTCAGACATCTATTCTAAAAAAGTGGTCAGAATCGGTTGTTAAATCTAAATTATTTACATTACTTACATTTTAAACAAAACATATATACTTATGTAAGTTGTCAGAAGATTACCTTTTCATTTTATTTTTATTTCTAATTTATTTATTTCTAACTCTATTTCTATTTCTAATTCTTATTTATTTTTAATCAGAAATAAAGAAGATAAACGGACAGAAATGTGACACCTAAACACTACTCTCCTTGTGTTCCGCACTCGGGGAATAAAATATGAGTACGAGGTGGTGGCGGAGGCTTGTAAGCCTTCTCCTCCCATAGCGCGCTGCACTACCTCAGATTGCGATTTACATGGCGTTGATGTGAATATCGCGCCGGAGTGCTGGATGCGCCGTGTTGCCATTTGTCATCGGCTGCGCGAACAAGCGCGAGGCGGGTGCGCGGACGGGCGCTAAGACGAAGGCAGTTGCGCGGATAGGAGAGCCAGTGCGTGGGTGGGGAGGGGAGAGAGCGGTGGTGAGGTGCATCGGCTACGCGGGGAATCGTGGTGGTGATGGCGGAGGACCGGAAAGGGAACAGGGCAGAGGCGTATCTAGGCATTCAGGCGCCCATGGCAAGAATCGAATTTTCGCACCTGACAGGATACTTTTTATTTATTTATTGATTTATTTGTCAAAAAACAGTAAAAACTGTATATGACGTGTGGGAGAAAACATTTATCTGCGCACAGTTTCTTGAGGCCCAGAATTAAAAAAAAGAAAGAGTTGTTATTTGTTCAAGAGTGTACACTGTAAATACATGGGCGCCCCTAGTGAGTGGCGCCCATGGCACGTGCCATGCCTGCCATACCGTAGATACGCCTCTGAGCGGTTGTGGGTGAGGTCTGAGAGCAGGGTTGCCAGATTGGGCGGAATTCCGCTTTTGGGGCTGGTAAACGCCTCTCTCTCGCGAGACGAAAATTTACTTTGCGAAATACCACTCAATGGGCGGAAATGCATCAAAAGAAGCGCGGTTTTGGGCAGGTTTTCAAATTAGACCAAATTTTTAAAAAACACGACGACTTTGACAGTGAGTTTGATTTTTCAGTTTTTTACTTTACACATTATTTTTCATTTATGATTTGTTAATTCTTTGAAATTTACTTTGAGAAATGAATGTTAGTTTTTAGACCTCTGGTATAGGGTTGTGTTTTAAAAGTCATTGTGGTGCACTTCGTTTATCACATTGGCAATACTTGCACTTAATTTTAGAATAAGCCATTTAAAATTAGTCGTCGTTTGTCGTAGGGAATAAGCAGCATATGTAGACTTTATTTTAAATACTAAGACATAAATTATTATTACAAAACGTTTTTACATAAAGTATTAATTGCAATATTCACAAAAAACTATAAAACTAATCAAGCATTTCATAGTGCCACTATCTCAAAAAATCTTCAAATACACAAGCTATTATTTTAATGCAAATTCAAATTTCCGGCTTGGAAAATTGAATATTTCTTATTTGGCGGAATTGGACGGATATACAGCCATATAACGGCGGATGTTTGTACAAAGCATCAGACCGAGATCTCCCTGTCTGTGAGAGTGAATTGGAATACGCCAGAAGGAGAAAGAATGGACGGGTATGTTAGTGATGATACGTGGGCAGGCGAGATCTGCGACGTGAGTGTTCGTGAGGATCCGTAAGCAGACTAGAGCAGGATTGGGGATTGGGCATACGGGGATCCGCGAGGAGGCAGAAGAAGAACGGGGGTGTGGGTCGGAATCGATAAGGAGGGAGAGGAGCGATATGAGTGTTGGTGGGGATCTGTGAGTGCAGAGCGTGGATGAGAGTGTTGGTGAGAAAGTGAGAGCAGGATTGAGACTGAGAATTTGTACGAGTGTTGGTGACGATTTGTGAGTAGGCGAGGGCAGAATTGGGCATACGGGGATCCGTGGGAGGGTGTGTGCTTGGGAATCCGTAACGAGGGAGAGCAGAAACGGGAGCGTTGGTGGGGATCCGTGAGAAAGCAGAGGAGGAACGCAGAGGTGGGTGGGAATCGGTAAGGTGGTCGGGAGCGTTGGTGGTCCTAGAGGAGCCGTGATCACCGGCGGGAAAACTCAGACGATGCATGAAATGGCGCGACCGCAGGCGGGTGCGAAACTGGGCGGTGGATGCGGGCGGCGATGTGGGTTTGCGAGACACGACCGGGCATTTGCTGCAGGTGCCCCGTGGTTCGCGTGTCTGAATAACCTACAAATTAGCGTTGGCTTTTCGCTGGCGAGCCACACAGATGATGGCTGCCGATGCAAATGCGCTGCCCATTCAGGGAGCCCGTGGCTTCCGGGGGCGAAGGCGAGGCCGGGGGGCGGGGGCGAAGGCGGGACCGGGGGAGGGGGCGAGGCGAAGAGTGCGCACGGAGCAGCGAGAGCCAAACAAAGGATGACACTCGTCAAAAGTGCTGCACTGCAGGGACAACATCTGTTGCAAATGAACACGTGCACGCCAAATGGCACCCATCGCACTTGTACTTTATTGGGGGGAGAACCCCGGGGTGAGTACCTAGGCGGTGGCCTTTACCTGCACCCCCTCCGGGGTACAAGTACCCCTTCGGGCCAATATCCGGATCCCGCCGGAACGCAGTTTGCCCTCACGGCAACCTCCCCATACAATGCCTGGGTCTAGGGCCGCCCTGCCAGATCAGAGTCTTCCCCGCAGAGGGGGGGGTCGTGGCTGCGTAGGTGGACACGACCTCTGGTGGAGAGTTCCGGACCTCTAGTTTCACGGCGACACTCATGCCGTTAGTCTCAAAGTGGAGGCAGTGAGCAGGCGATATTAAGCTTCTGGTTGTCGGCTCAACCCGGCAACCAACCAGTTGGACCCCAGGCGCGTCGACCTTAAGGCAGGATTGGGTGAAGGAGACCTAGGGTACTCTGGAATCCACAAATGAACAGACAGAAATATGTTGATGAAGATGGTGATGATAATGATGATGATGATGGCTTGCTTACTTAGTTTTGAGCTGGGAAAATAAAGCACATTTATTACTTACTAACGTTAGTTTGTATTGCTCTCCACCGTATGAAGAACGATTGTGATAATAACTGAATGGTGAAGCCGATAGGTCATTATTTGACGTTTCGTTTGTTTGAAGCCTTAATTATCGCAAATTATAATTGTACGAGAATGCCTTTCTTTGTAATAGGTCGATTCATTTAATATAAATATAAATATTTTAATTTAATATATAATTTAAAAATAAATATATATTCATTAAATATATATTTATTTAAAATTACAATCAAATGTGAAACTTAGGGACAGTAATACATTATCTGGTGTATTGGTTCATTGCCCTTAATGCATTAACAAGCTGAGGCAATTAATGAATTAATTAGAATTAAAATTAATTAAAATTTAATTAATTGTAATTAAAGAATGAATCGTCTTGGGGGATTCGAAAGGTGATCAACGAAGACTGAGCATTCGTTCTGTGTTATTAAGAACATATTTCAAGACCTTATTCTGTTATGTTATAATCGCGTCAGCAAACTGGAAAGATAGTTACTTAGATGATTTTTTTAACTTAACTTTTAACTTTTTTCTAAGAGCTTGATTTTAAAATATTCTAAAATTGTTTATGCCGTAATTAGACATATTATAATTACAGAATATCTTACATTATTATAATGCACATTAGCATTATACATATCTTAGAAAGAATGAACGTTCTACCCCCCTCTCTTCCCATAACAAGAGAATATTCCTGTTTCAAATCAAATATAAGAATTGTAGCGTACCCGTACGAGAACTCTCGCATGATATTTTCCATTCTCTTTCTTATTTTTCCCTTTTCCATATTAGCCTGTAATATATATTTTTCTTCAAGACCCTCTTATCCTCCGTCACTTGTTCCAAATGTCCCATTGTAGTTGACAACAATATACGTCCTTGTCAATGGAAACTATTCTTATTTAACTTCCTTATCGAGCAAAGAGGTATACTCCTGTAATTCAATCGATAAAATATCAAGTAATTAGTAAATTGACATACAGCTGCAGATTCTACAGCCTCTGATCAGGTGGGGTAGAATCGAGAAGCGTCGAGCCACCAAAAATGTAATATAATGGTCAAAAAAGATTTCATCTTCTACATTACGGTGTGAGAAACATTTCTAAAATTTTAGTTTGAACTCTTCGTTTAGGAGTTAATTAACGATATAGATTCGAAAATCGTGCGTTGCGGTTTGCACTTTACATGAATATTTAGATGCGTTTTTCAAACAAATCCTTCATATTTTTAAAGTCAAAGTACAATTCGTCACGTCTCCGTGAAATTCTTTTCCTTTAGAGACCTTATTTATAAGGATTGGTTGCGTGTGGGATCCGCAAAGGGAAGGTATACTAGTGAAATAATACGGGAGACGATAAGTGAATTCCTCAAATCTCACAATTAACAGAAAGTAAGCGCGAACGCAAACATCCGCAGCGCCAGAGTAGCTCCTCCAACGGCAGAGCCTCACCGGGAGAAGCAGCCGGCGGCGTGGGCCGCGCGTGGAGGTGCCAGGGGGGCGATTGATAAATCGCCGGCGATGACGCGGCGCCCCCGTGGTACGCTCCCGCTGTACACAATGGGCGCCGGCGCCCCGCTCCGCTCCGCCCCGCCACACTCCGCCACGCCCCGCTCCGCGCCGCCCCGTTCCACACCACTCCGCACCGCCCCGCCCCCCCCTCTCCGCCTCGCTTCACCCTGCTCCGCCCCGCTCCACCCTTCCCCACCCCGTCCCGTCCCGCCCCGCTCCACCCCACCCCACTCCGCCCCCCCGCTCCGCCCCGCCCCGCCCTGCTCCGCCCCACTCCTCCCCGCCCCACTCCGCCCCGCCCCACTCCGCCCCGCCCCCGCCCCACTCCGCCCCGCTTCACCCTGCTCCGCCCCGCTCCACCCTGCTCCGCCCCGCTCCACCCTGCTCCGCCCCGCTCCACCCTGCTCCGCCCCGCTCCACCCTGCTCCGCCCCGCTCCACCCTGCTCCGCCCCGCTCCACCCTGCTCCGCCCCGCTCCACCGTTCCCCACCCTGTCCCGCCCCGCTCCACCCCACCCCACTCCGCCCCCCCACTCCGCCCCGCCCCGCTCCGCCCCACTCCTTCCCGCCCCGCTCCGCCCCGCCCCACCCCGCTCAGCCCCGCCCTGCTCCTCCCCGCCCTGCTCCGTCCCGCCCTGCTCCGCGCCGCCCCGTTCCACACCACTCCGTCCCGCTCCGCCACGCTCCGTCCCACTTCACCCTGCTCCGCTCCGCTCTGCCCCGCCCGCTTCGCCCCGCTCCACCCTTCCCCACCCCGTCCCGCCCCGCTCCACCCCACCCCGCTCCGCCCCCCCGCTCCGTTCCGCCCCGCCCCACTCGCCCTACTCCTCCCCGGCCCGCTCTTCCCCGCCCACTCCGCCCCGCCCTGCTCCGCCCCACTCCTCCCCGGCCCGCTCCGCCTCGGCCCACTCCGCCCCGCCCTGCTCCGCTCCGCCCCGCTCTGGGCAGGAAATGAGGCGGGTGATGGAATTATGGTAGGGATGAATTTGTGGTGGGAACGATGTCGAGGTGGAGGTAATGTTGGGGTGCGGACAATGTCGGGGTTACCACGATGACAATGTTGAGGCTGGGGGTGGGAAATCGTTGGGGCAGGGACTGAAATTATATTGAGGCTGGGTTGAGGTTGCGGTTTGGACGAAGTTGACGCTAGGACGATGCTGATTCTTGCACGAGGTTAAGATTGGGAGGACGTTGAGCCTGGGACGAAGTTCAGACTGACACCACAATATCACTGAATAGATACTATTCGGCGCCCTGTTAACACAAAAGTGGATAAATCCAATTGCTAAATTTAGAAAAAAAAATCCTCTAACACTTGATGTAGCTAGAATCCATGTTTTGTGGGTCTTGAAACCGAAAAATCGAATGACGGCAAAACATCCGTCCGTCTGTGAGCAACGCTAGTGGGTAAACCGTTCAACCGATTTTCTCTAAAATTGATATTCATGAATCAATCTGGCCTAAGTCGCGGCCCCTTGAATTTGAAACCGATATTTTAATTTTGGGGGGAACTTTACATGAATCCCCTGAGACATTTTCAAAATTTTCAAAAAAATGGCTCCAACGTTTTTGATTAAGCTTTGTTAGTGGATAGTGTGAAGAACGTTCAAGAGAATGGTACAAATCTCATGTTCGTTAAAAATACTAATTTTTCGAAAATTGCAGAAGTTCAAAACTTTTTCGAAGTCTTCCTACAACTACAATGTTAATGACAGACCGCAATGAAATCTGTTACTTAAACGAATTTTAACTTAGGTCATGTACAATTTTTCAAAAATTTGAGTATTTTTTGCGTAATTTTGCGTGAAAATACGGGGGAGAGAGTACGTGCTATTTAGCACCACTGCTGTCATATACTGGGGGTATCGTATAAAATCCAAAACATACATGCATAAAAAATAACATTGGTGATAAAGAAATATAATGTCTCTCACAATAAGTGTAGACAGGTTAATTATGGCCGTAATAATCTGTGTTCATAGAACATGTACTCTACAAAAGCGTTTTCCTCCCACACTGATTTGTTTGGTTTATCTAGAAACCACGAGGTGTTTCATATCGATTTGTATTATTCGCTTTACATAATCTAACACATTGGAAACGTAAGAACAGTCATGCATTTGAAATACTTATGCTACCAGTGATGACTTTTATTGAACCCTAATCTTGTTTGGCGGCGTGCCAAAGTGCATTGAGCAGACTCGTTTTCACGTATAAGGAAAGCAGAGTTAAGCCGATCTTGCACCTTGCAAACTGTCACGTCTGCAATTACTCGTAAAAATAAATGTAGCGTGCGGGAGCATATGAACTCTCTAGACGTACAAACATTAGAATGATATGTAACCTCGAATAAACTGGAAGCAGGAACTCTTTACTTGACATTTATTATATCTAGAAAACATTCATGTGGGCAATGATTCATAATTCTCCAGCTGTACGCAGAGTATCGACAATTTTATACTTCTATACAATTCTCCTATAACGTCCTTGGCGAGTTTTCTATTAAACACTTTATTAGCAAGAATAAGAAAAAAATTCGCAAGGATGGTTTTGCAACCCTATGAAAATCCATGTTTTCAATTGTTTTGGATTTAACGGCAATGACCGTAAGTAATTGGAAGTTTGGGACTCTAGCTACATAAACCAAGATATCATGTGTACGAGTACAATTGGGTGTACGACACTAGCTAAATGATTTGGTTGGAGGAATGCCATCGTCTGGATGGTAATTCAGGGAGGTAGATTCTCTGATTCGTCGTTTTCGTAATTTATTTCTATCAATTTTAAGCGAATGTTCCCCTTCTTTTTGGTGGATGATAGAATAAATTATTTTTCTCCCTCCCCACATGAAGCGTGCCTCATAATATAGAAACAGTCCTGTTTAACAGTCAAGAAGTGTGCAGACGTAGCCAAAACTGAAATTACACACAAACACTATAGAAACTAGAGGAGCTACAACAGCACATATTTTCTCGCATTATTGAGAATGTTCACATAATAATATCATATTGCAATTTCTGCCGTCACTTGAAAAAGTCCAAATAAATTGAAACAAAGCGCCTGCGGCGCATATGTGTAATAATTTCGATAATCAGGAACAGTAGTGCTTTCCAAGTTCTACAAAAGAAACAATCATCTATAAATCTCAACTGTTACAATATTTGCAGAACATTTTATAAACACATCCAGAACTGAAGGACACCCTACATATCGCCTTATGAATGCACACATAGTACGAACCTACGGTGTTATTAGGAACTGTATATCTTGTGCAAAAATATTATGTATTTCTAAATAATAAATATTTTTTCCGACATTAACACAGTAGTTGTAACATATTTCGATTTGATCATTTATATTTATATCTTATTCTTTTCAAATCTCATCAAATTATCAAATTTAGTCGTGAGTTCTGACATACAACATTAATCGTCTTACCTGGTGCATGCGTACGAGTAATTCTACATAGAATCACAATTACTGGAAGTTCTGTGGAAGAAGAACTTTTTATTGAACTAATAGCAACTACAAAGAATTATCAACCTTTTCTCTTTTAAAAACAATCAAATTAGGGATTGGGAAATATCAATTTTGGAGAAAAACGGCTGAACTGTAAACTATTTACGCGCTAGCGTTGACCACAGTCGATCACTCAGCCGTTTTTCGTTATCGAGGACCTGCAAAACATGACATTATGGCTACACAACCTGTTAGAGAAAGTAATTTACTACATATAGTGACAAGAAATATTGACTTTTTCATTACCAGGGCCCAGTAATAAGAGTTTTTCTGTTGAAAAATAACGGTCGTTTTCCATAGAAATAAAATACTTTCTCTATACCGCGAAAGCAGTAGCGAAAACTTTATATTAGTATTGCGGATTTCATTCGTCAAAAATAAATACATAAATTTTGTGAAACATTGCATATACAATAGAATGTTTTCACGATGCCAATACAACCAAGTCCAAATTTCTTGCGAAGACACAGCTTTTTGTTCGTCCTATTTTATTATTGAAGAACTCCGCAGCACACATGTCAGGAACGGTCGAAGTTTCAACCGAAAGATGGTGGAGGGGGAGGGGCAAATACAGTATCACCCGTGGATTGCTGCAGTTCATAAAATATTTTCCTTTACATACTGTTCATTCAACGCTTTACTTTAAAACCTTTGCATTTAACATTTACCCAAGTACAATCTAATATAAGCTGGTATATTGACTACCCTAGTTATCAATGCCTTTCACTCATCATTGAACTTTTCTATCCTTGTCATCAGATTATTAGCACGATTTCTAAATTAGTCACCCCCACCGGCGACCAACATTTTTTCTTTTCAGTACTGGGATTTCAAGCTTTATCATATGTGTCCACCTGTGCAGGTCCATCGATATGCATGAATAGTCCTGCCCGTCTCATTTTATTCTCCTTGCTTTATTGCTTGCATCTATTACTTTAGTTTTCTTTTTAAGATCTTCATTTCTTACTTCCCGGAGCGGTACACCAAGTATCTTTCTTTCTTTTCTTCTGTAAATAATTAAATTGTTAATGTATTTATATGTAAACTCTAGATCACAGATGTCAATTTCGAGCATATATGTGATAAAAATTAACGCATATGAACTAGAACCTTGGCACGGGAACCTTGACTCTACTAACCCACGGGCATGAAGTAAAATTGAATGCAACTTGCAACCAATAATCTTTCCTGAGGGAGAACGCGAAATCAGGAAAGCGGATCGCGAGTTACGAACTCGACGCTTCGCGACGTTGCGCCACGGCGATCCAGTCGGCCGTGAGCGCGAGGTGTGGCGTCGCGCGCGCGACGCTATTTCACTGCGTCCCACTCCGCCCCCGTCCCCGCCCCCACCGCCGCCCCGCCCCGCCCCGCCCCTGCCTTCATCGCTTCCGCCGCCCTCGCAGCCACCGTCTCGGCGTAGCGAGCGTGGGGGCCACCGCGTCCTCGTTGCCGCCGCCGCCGTCAACACAGGCACCCGCCATCACCCGCCCCGCTGTCATCTCCATGGCTCCCACCCCCGCACGGTCTCCGTCCCCGTCGCCATTTTCCATACACTAACAAAGTGCAGTTATCGTCACCGTCATCTTCGTCGCTATCAACGTTGCTATCACCGCAGTCGCCTCTCCGCCTTTCTGGACACCGCTACCGGCTTAAGTGGCTCAGGGCATCAGCTGATGACACTGCTGTGCCTCTCTTCGGGAGATCATAGGGTTCGAGTCCCGACGGTGGCAGAATTTTCGAATTTTGCTATTTAGCTAGGTCGAATTCAGTCTGCCTGGAGGAGAATTCTAAAGACTATCTGCTCTGATCGGTAGTTTTCTGCGGTGTCTCCGATCAACATGAGGGGAACCCCAACAAACTGGCTGAGGACCGCGCGCTATCTTTGCTTCCTCTTCCTCGCCCTTCCTTCACCCCTTACGCACACCACACACACACTAACATGCACTCCACTACCACACTTGTCGGGAGACCAGTCGGTCGCTTGGAGCTTGACCCGGCTGGGGCGGTGCCACGCAGTGGGGAGTTGGGGAAACCCGCTACTCTACGAGTAGGTGGGCGCCGATCTCCCCATGTAGTTGAGGGTAAATCAAAGCCTTTTCCCGCAATAAGAACATTCACTATACATACTGAACTAATGACCTTAGCAGCTGAATCCCTAATCAATTAATCCGACGCTTCCACCCCTCCAGTCTCCGTTAGATTTACCTTTTCACACACCGTTACCAATACAATGATTATAACTACCGTCACTATCAACATTGCTATCAGGGCTGTCGCCTTTCTTGACTAAGCTGACGTCCCCGCTCTCAGGTCCCGCCACCGCCTCCACTGCCGCCGCCTAAAGCCGTCATCGTCTCCACCTGAAGTGTTATCTCCACCTTTTGCTAGTACCTTCGCCATCTGCGATATTGCCGTTGTCGCCGGCTCCATCACCACCTCCATCGCCCCTCCTCCCGGGGACCTCGCCCACCTCCGCCGCTCGCCCCCGCCGCCTGCGCGGCGCTATGGCAATCCCCATTAATTAGCCATGGACGTGAAGCGGCCGGGACTTTCACCCGCCCAGAAAGGCAAGGACGTCGCGGAGGCGTGTCCGTGAGCAGGGAAAGCGGGGCGAGGCGGGGCCGGGGCGGGTGGCAGATGGTGGGTGGTGGCGGGGACGGGCGGGCCGGGCGCCAAGGAAGACGGGTTCCGCGTCGCCGCATGGCCTCGTTCTTTGGCGCCCCCTCCATTTACTCCACCCGCCTCCGCCCGCGTGCCGCCTCGTCGCCACCCTACCCCCACCCCTCCCCGCCCCGCCACGCCCCGTCCTCGCCACCCCGCTCCGCCCTCGCGCGGGCCTCCATTCATCTGCGGAGCGCCGAGATCCGCCTGCGCGATTGTTCGCTCGCTCGAGGCTTATTCCTTCTGTCACCCTGCAGCTGGCCCGCTGGGCTGTGACGGTGGCGGCGGCGGTGGCGCGGAGGGTGCGGCGGTGGCGGAGATGGTGGCGGTGCGGTGGCGGCGGTGGCGGTGCGGCGGCGGCGACGGCGGCGGGGGCTGTGGCGGCGGCGGCGGGGGCCACGGTGGCGGTGGCGATGGCGGTGGCGGCGGGGACGGGGGCGAAGGCGGCGGGGGCGGGGGCGGTAGCGACGGCGGTGGCGGAGATGGTGGCGGCAGTGGCGGTGCGGCGGCGGTGGCGGTGGCTGCGGCGGTGGGGGCGGGGGCGACGGCGGCCGGATGCCTGCCCAGGGAGCAAGCGCGTTGGCACACGCTGCCTCCTTCATGTCGACCGTCTTCGCTCCAGTTACCGAAATATTTGCGAGCCGCGCGCCGCCCACCCGGGCCGCGGCCGGAGGTTGTGAAAGAACCGCGCTCGCGCCCCCATTGTCTTTACGCACTCTGCCATAAAATACCGGCCGCCAAGCGACTGCGAAGGGAGCAGCTGGCGCGGGGAGGAAGGCGTGTACATGCGAGAGGCTAATTTTTGCTTCACATTCGCGCGGTGTGCAGTTTCATTGATAATTTTTTTTGGAGAAGATTAACAGTGTTGGTCTGACAGACCTTGTGGATTGTGTGGTTCAGAGAATGCATCGCTGTGGCGAGTCTGTGTTGTGTCGTCTGCATTACTCATCAGGCTGTAGTTACACATCAAGACTTAGATCATACAAATAAATACTTTGGGGATGGTTTTCAGAAAGCCTTTAGCGTGGACTACTATTATATAGAAATTAAAAAACGTTATTAAAATGATTATTAACCTCTCTTGTTTTTCATTGGAAACAAATAAAAAAGAAGAATACAATTTTCTTTTTAATTTGATAAAACTTTCAAAAACGTTGGTTTTGTTTTTTACATTATTTTGAAAAGGAAAAAATATTTTCAAACACGTCTACGTTTCTTTCAAAAAGCCCAAATAATTATAAACTCTTAATTACGACTTTTTCAACACATATTCTACTCTGAGAGTGTGATAATGCAATTGAAAAGTTGTATTTAACTTTAAAGAAAATATGTAAAATGAACATTGATTTTAAAATACATTTATCTTTGAAAAATATGGCTACCTGAACTATATTTTCGATACAAAACAAAATTCCCTGACGGTATCCTGATTATTTTTTTACGTCACGATGCGAGAGATTAATGTGCCTGGACGGTAAACGTAGACTTGAGGCAATGCATCTCAACACGTTGGCAAGCTCACTCTCCAACATATTTCACATTAGAGCATAACGGAGCGGACAGATTGTTCCAGAAAGCTTTCCATATCACAGTTCGTCGCGGTCCATCTTGGCCTACCTACCACCCACCGCTTACAGCGCCAGCAGGGAGGCATGACGGATTTCACTGGCGGGCGCGGTTTCACACTGGCCCGAATGGGCCAAAAGTCACGAAGTGGAATTTGCGGCAAAGCGGCTTTCATACTCTTTCTCGTTTTCACTTTTATCATGCTCAATGTCAACAAAATGTGTTGTTAGTGATTAGAACATGCAATAATCCATGTCTCAAAAATAAAATAATTCAAATTACAGTCAAATTATACTTAAATAGACAAACAAACAAAATCCCCACACGGCAAATGAGATACCACGGGAAGATGAGTAATATGTGAAACGTCAGGTCTTGAAATGATTTAGAATCATATCAAATCATATATCATAAAACATTATATTCAAGAATTTATCGCGTACATTATATTAATTAGATGCGGCGATTAACACATGCGGCGAAAAATGTGATATTTCCAATTGTAGTGAGTTGAAGAGTTTGGAGTGAAACGAAAACCTAAAACGTCGGGGCCGTGGCCGAGATCGCTAAGGAAGTAGTGCCGTAGTAATCTCGGACCGAGGGGTCGCGGGTTCGAGTCCCACCTCGGGTATGGTTGAATGTGTTCGTCCTTTCACCCTATATCATTACCATATCGTTTCATCATCATACCATAACGGTAAATGCAATACTGGTCGCTAATGACCTAGTAGTTGATGCAACCTTAAATAACAAAAAAATAAAAAACATCTTAAAATGGAAAAACATAATTTAAAATACACTGCAAAATAGCTTAAATCGATTGGAATGTATTTAATCTTGCGTTTGAAGCTGTCACTCAAAATTCTCTTGTTGAGAAATTAAGAGCAAACTTGCGGCGCGACAAAATGACTGAAGGCTTTCTCGGATATCCACTTTCTTTGAGTCGGGTAACTTTTTCGGCTTTGCTCAGACCTCTTCCCGGCTGCCACTTATAGCTCATTTCAAAAATAGATTAAAGTGAAGGTACCCCCGTGCAATTGCTCTCAAGCAGATGTGGCTCAAAGAGCGGTGGGGCTCTGCTTATTCGTCGCCGTCGGCACTAGGAGAAGGTTGTGTGGCGAGCACAACTCTCCTGTTGACATTACTCCCAGGAAGTCCCTGCTACTCTCTTGAAAAGGAGGCTGAGTCAACCTGAGCTGCTCTGAATAGAAATCACCAGTTAAGAATCCCAAGCTATGTCGGGTTTCGAACCGGGGCCCTTCACGTCAGGAAACCTACCATTGAGCTACCGCGGCGTCTTTTTTCATATTTAAAGCAAAGTTTACTCACAATTCAAAATACAGACATGATAGGTAATACTAGGTAATACTATAGTAATACTACTACATGATAGGTAATAATAGGTAACGCACTTAAATTTCGCTCTGCTTTGAGGCAACGCATCTCTGCATGTTTGCTAGTTCACTCTCCAACATATTTCATTGGAGCATAATGCATAGATCAGATTGTTCCAGAAAGCCTTCCATATTGAATTTCCTCGCAGTGCCAAATACGTTTTCCTTAAATCTTTTTCATTTCTTTAAATCTGCCATAAGTACTGTTTACATTACGTTCACTTCAAATTTCACATAATATATTCATTTTCTGGTTTAATATAGAAAACAATATGACTAGTGATTCAAGAACACCACTTACTTTCTTGCATTATTCGTAGAAGTTATGTCTTATTATTTAAGACCGCGAGTGTTTCCTTACAGCAATTTTTGTCCACGCTGCAAATCGAGTCCACGTTCTTAGGTTTAGCATAGTTTCTGCACCTGGAGGACGCCAATAAAACGAGACCTGTTACCAGGAATTCTCATACAGGACATGACATTGTCCGATCCAGCTATTCAAAAACAAACGAGTACAAAATCAAATGTAGGTCAGGGGCTCCTACATAGGACACTTGAGAACGAAGCATCAGATTATCTGGAGAAATCGCAACTTCAAATGGAATCGTGGCGGATACATGCTGTTGTTCCTTAATTAAATAACAATGTGTCAGACACATAAAAAATAGCTGTAAAATTCACGCTACAATGTTACTAACATGTATGAAGCAAACCTGCTGACTGTATTTCAATTGTGTTCGAACGGTTGTTTGTTGATGAACTATGATGAAATATGGTGAACATGTTTTGAGAATTGATTGATTGATTCGTGTTTCCAGGCGCGTCAACTACGTACGTCATTAGTCCCGTAAGTGTGGTGCGTGTTTTTCTCGGGAAGTGGCGATGATCTTTTCCCCACTGGATGGCGAGATCTGGCGCCGATCTACCGTCGACTAGCAGGGTTTTCCCCTCAACCAGGTATCTCCCACCAGCGGGGCACCGCCGGGACAAGCTGTAAGCTTCCGACCGGCCTCCCGGCATGTATGGTAGTGTAGTGCATGTTACTGTAAGTATATGTGTAAGAGGAGAGGATAGGACAAGGAAGAGGAAGGAAAGTTCGCGCGCGGTCCGAGGCCCGTTTGTTAGGGTACTGCTCCGCCTGGTGTTGCTCGGAGGAAACTACCGATCAGAGCAGCCGGCCGCTAGAATTCTCCTCCAGACAGCGACTGAATTCGACCTAGCTGACCAGCCAGTGTCGAAAATCCTGCCGCCGTCGGGACTCGAACCCAGGACTTCCCGGTCAAAGGGAATGCAGTGACATCAGGTGGATGCACTGATTTTCCGATGAGCACAGCCAAGGATGCCTGGTGTAATGTGTGGTCAACCAAACGAGACCATCGAACATGTTTAACAGGATATCCAGCTCTAGCTAGTATTGCATATCTAAGGAGACATAATCAAGTAGCTAAAATAATCCACAGACACTTGGCATTTAAATATAGACTAACTCTCGACCGTTCTTCTAGACGAACCCTCCTCTGTTTTACAAATACTCACTTTCACTCGTTCTAGAAAAGAATTAAACAGAACTCTCCTGCAATGTTATAGTGGTTATAAATAAAATAAAAATAATGAATTAGTTATTGATGTAGGCTGTTCATTAACAAGAAACTCTAAAATGACAATCAGAAAAGATATCCAAATATCAGAATTCGGCAAATATCAGAAACTCCACATGAATGATAATAGGGTAAGACTGAGATGGTACCGAAAATTATCTCAAACATGGGAGTTTTGACAGTTCGATATCATTCTGGTTTTTGATTTATTGATTGATTATTTATCCTGGCGCGTCAACTACTAAAAGATCGTTAACTACTTGGTTGTCCGGGAGACAGCGCATCCTAGCCACGTTTCGGCGCGTTTCCAAATGCGCATATCTTCGTTCGAGCGTGACTGAATAAGATCTACTAAACATCGTATATACTTTCATGCACACAAACTTCATAATTACAAATTTTAATTATTTGCTAAAAAAATAATACAAATCACGGTGGGTACAGCACTTCGAAAGAATGTCTCACGAAAGGATCCCCCGACATGCCTTTCTGTACAGACCAAGGGGAAGCAGGGACATTGGCCGTCTATGACAGAGATGGTGTTATATAGCCGGAACAGGGAATCTCCCTAAACCATGCAGTGATGAAAAAAAAGTCTCATTAACACGAATTCCAAGGGACCGAAATAATCAGAGTTTGTTTTGTATAATACTCGGGTGACACGAATTTTTATATGTCCGTATTACCGTAATCCGTTGCCAGAACCGGACCCTTGCCGGGACCCAAGATTTGTTCGTGTCACGGCGAAGTTCGTGTTAATCGAGTTCGTGTTAACGAGGGTTTACTGTATTTGCGAAAAGAGAGAAATATTTTACCTTCCCAGATGCTACGCGATTCGGCCCACAGTGCGGCGTGGCGCCGTCCCGAGCGCCGTCCATCACGGCGGCGGCCGGCCGTCATTTTCATGCAAATTCGGCCCAATTTGAAAAATTTGCATGGGCACCTGTTGGATCGCCAGGACGTGACGCGAGACGACGCGACGTGAAGCGGCAGCTGGCAACAGATTCCCCGCGTTGGCGGAGCTTACGTCGCCCGAGTGTCCGGTGGACTGTGGAGGCAGCGGCGGCGGCGGCGGAGGTTATTGTGAGGGAGCGTTCAGAGTCTATCCGCGTTCTGCGAAATTCGCTATCATTTTATTATTATTATTATTATTATTATTATTATTATTATTATTATTATTATTATTATTTGCTTATAGGCCATTTATGACCAAGCTACCCGTCATCTTTCCAGGATCGGAGGGATAAACGTATCTAATTCAGGTTGTATCAGCGTTACGCTAGATCCCATTTATATTCCCCAGGGTAGTTAGCTCTAGGGGTATGAAAGATGGAATGATGATAATGGGGGGAGAAAGGACGAGACACATACAGATATACACAAATACACCCATGTCCCAGGTGGCACTTGAACCCGCGACCCTTTAGTCCGAGATCACCACGCTTTAGCGATCTCGGCCATGGGGCCGACAATTCGCTATCTGGCGAAGACGGCAGTTCACAACAGAATATTTCATGCACTCACTAGAACACAGGGCCAATTGCACTGTGTTCGACACGTTCTGACGAAACCGGCCGGACATTCAGGTCGGCAGAGCGGTATCAAATGAACTTAGTTCATTGATTACTTTGTTTCCACATTCCTACTTGTGAACATGGTCTAAGGTTCGAAGATTTGTTGAGGCTTCAAGGTTCGGTCTGAGGTGTTACATTGAAATTAAGGTGACGCTAGGAAAGGTGTAAAAACAGAAGTTACGATTGTCTCAGTCTATCCTTGGGGAACCTTGATTTAACACGGGGCCATGATGCGCGGCGGCCCAGAATAAATATTGTGGAACAGGGGAAGAGTAAAGATTTTGATTGAAATGGTCAGCTATTTTATTTATGTGTTCGTTTAATGTGAATGTATTTAGCTCGCGATGAATTTGTCAATTTGGAATAAACCATGACGCCTTTCTTTGTTTCCGGATGCGTTTACGACTGAGGTAAAATTCCTGTAATTGTAGTGCATGTTATGTCCCAGGATGTGGCGTGTTTCTTAAACGCTACAACGTGAGATCAGACGACAACCTACACGTTATATTTCCTCCTCTAGGTATATCTGACAGGGGGTTCCCGCCCCATCCGAGATAAGATACAAGCTGCCGTTACATGCGGTGATGTAACTTCGACCTAGCTCTCTTGCTAGTCCCTTGCGTAATATGCACGTACATTACAACTTGTATCTACTAATATCCCTTGCCTCCCTAACACCCTTATGCATGGGCACGAGAGATTTGAATTTCCAATTTTTGACTTTGTTAAGGTCATAACTGTACCAAAATTAGAAGTCCATTTTGATGCATTCAAGCATATCTTTTAAACATAGGCATTTTAGATAAATTTTTGAAAATGCTGTAGGAGCTTTACGGATCATACCCTTTAAAATTTTTAAAGAATCCATTTTAAATTTGCAGAACTTTGAATACGGCCACATTGTTTGAATCACATCTGGGTCGATGTAAAAAATGATAACAGAAGCTATATCTTTAAGTGTGCAAAGTACCAAATTATTACTGGACGTAACAATGAGCGCTGCTGAACAACACCGCACAAAGTGGTTTCCCAAAAAGTAGCACGCATGTTGCTCCTAAATAGATATCGGATGATTAGGCTCTAAAAACTCGTCTTTCAGGCCCCTAAAAAGGCACTGAAAATGTCAAGAATAAGAAGAAAAATGATACTATCATAAGTTACATCGACAATAAAATGAAAAATTGTTTTTAATTTTTGTCTAAATTATTTCGTAAGCTTAAATGCCTAAAACAAGTACATACATTTAAATTAAAAACTTGATCTACATATTTACAACTCTTCTGTATTTTATTCTTAATAGTTTGAATTGCAATGTGTTACCAATAACTTTTCAAGAATAGTTTTGAAAAGAAACATCATAAAATGAATTCGATGATAGTAGGTCATGAAATTAGTTTATAATGTTAAACTTCATTGAATGAGAACACGTTTTGAAAATTCGCTCCTAACGTCGCTCGTTTTCAAATTTGTGCGAATATGTCTCGAGTATTTGGCTTCTGTGCGAGAAAACGGTGGTCGGCTCTTCCGTTTGCCGCTACCCTCCTCCAACGATTCTCTGGCAGCGATTGGCTGTATGTGTGATGACGCGATCATTCGTGCCGTAAAATTCAAATATGTCATCATTTGTGCCGTAAAATGTCCTTTAATGAACGATTCATTGTAGCAGAAAAGGTCGTTTATAATGCTGGTATACAAAAAAACTATTTAAAATGAACTCGCTTCGTTTTAATCGCATGATTCATGCTTTAATTTCTGCGAAGAACCTATTGATCGAGCTCATGTGGTATACGTGTTTCTGTTTTGTACACAATACCTTGACCGCAAGTACTAATAGTCTATCTGAATGTTTCAAATATTTCGTCTCGTTCTAATTCATGAGTGGTTCATAATGTTAGCAGATACCCCTCCCAATATCAGTCTACGTCTTCTTCTATATTTGTGTTGTAACCAACTCGACAAAACAATTTTAAGTTCGTGTAACTACAGTACAAGTTTTTGATAGGGAATAATTACGCAATCGTTCGTAGTACACAGTGATAAAAAGGTTAAAAATTGCATAAGAAAAAAATGTGTAGTGATTTTAGCAACACTGGTAGTTTGCATTGTAAGTTACCTCATTTCAAATGTAATTGCTTTGTGCTATTATGCTTATAAGTGCAATATAAAAAAATGTTTTAGTTAAGACAAATTTTTCAATAGCGATTTCTCATCAATGTTAAATTAAGCTTAGTTTGGACTATACAGTATTTACGCTAAATTCTTTAATCAATTATCTTTAAATTAATGTACTAGTTGTTGTGGAGTAAGCATGTTTGGAAAACTAGTTGACTGATGTTCAGCATAACCCCATTGAGACACACGGAAACATTTCACCATAGTTCACTCTGTAAATCTTGTCAACTCAGTTGTCAACTTGACTGGTGGGTGATGATACTCCCGGAAACAAAAACAAAATAATCGGAAGAATATTGAGAATCATAAGTATTCCAATTCAGCTTGGAAATTTCCACATTCGCTAAAACTGCCTTAATTTGTGGAAATATATAACCCAATTTGTGTCTAAATATTTTTCTCTACGACTGCTCCAGAATGTATACATTTCTGCACGTTATCGGATGCAGTAATGATGCCGATTCCACAAGCCGTGCGAGAATATTATTCTCACACGGCTGTCGACCAATCACATTCGTCTTACTTCATTACACCACGACAGAGGATTCTCGCAGTCGCCTATAGAAGCGCTGCATGCTCTGCCGCGGCTGGTCGCAACTGTCGTTAGACAGGTGAGCCCAGGTGAGCCACGAAACAGTATGCGAGTTGGTGTTGAGGTTAAGGCGCGTATTGGATATTTTTAAAATATCAATTTTAAAGTCGTAGAGAAAGTATAGTCTTCTACTCGCGTAGAATGGCTATTATTCTACGCTCGTTGAAGAATATACTATTCTGAATTTCAAAATGTATGTAATTTTTTAAAACTATTATTTTAAATGTAAAATCTACATGTATCTTCTCGTGTTTTTGTTTGTTTTAGAAGTAGACTAAGTTTAGTATGAGTTTTATATTAAATAAAAATATGTAATTGCTAGAAAAAATATTATTCATTCTCCTTAATTGTAAATTACTGTTCATAAAAATAATACATTAATCTCCATTTTTGTGTGTTCAAACTTATAAAACATTGGAAAATAATCTGTGTCATTGTGTACTATTGCATATGTCAGTGTGGCTCAAGTGTGGTACTCAGTGACACGAAAACACACAAAATAACTTTTTTTCCCATTCTGCCCCTACAATGTGTACTCCACAAGTTGATATTGTACACGGAGTTGAACAAGTTTGTAAAATCTCTCTTTACTCACTAATTATCATTCTTCTCAATGACAAACAAACTAAAACCACTCACTCTACAAATTATATTGTGCCCGAAGCCGATTAATATCTAATGATAATGTCAAACTACAATTGTCTGCTTGCAAAATTGTGACCGACCTCAATTCTGTTCAAAGCCTGAATGCTTGTGTAATTGCATCCCCTCAAAATACAACATGATTCTACTTCCACACTCTGATTTGTACTTCCCAAACGTCTCTGACTTACTTTACTTAAATTGTCAACTTTTGAAAGTACTGCTCCCTGGATTCCAATCATGTTGCTGATCCAGTATTGGAGACAACCTACATCTTCCTATTAAAATGTTATAAACACAATTTACAATATAATAATTAACACAAATAATACCATTGCGACGTATCATAGTACGTTTGTAAGAAATGAAAATAATAGAGAGCGGAAGTAAAAAAAGAGTAACAATTGGAGAAAATTAGATAAATCACATTATGAAATCAAGTAATAAATAAGTGCAAACATTAAATTAGGTCAAAAATATCAAATACGTACAGACAGGGATTAAATAATCAAAGACGCAGTATGCCATGGAGAGCTCCAGAAAAAAGAGACTGGGTTGGAGAGTGCCAGACGGGAGAGACAATATGAGCAAGTGGTATAATTACAGGAGATGAGAATAGAAAATGAAGTGAGCAGGAGAGCCAAATATTATTAGCGATTATATTCTCCTCAGCATCCACAGCGACAGCAGCGCCGGCTGCGCGGCTCGGCGGCCTCGACGTCTGGAGCGCCGTCTTGCAGGTGGCCCCAGCCATCATCCCTCCCTCCGCCGCACGTCCAGCTCCCGCCCTCCTCCCACGGCTCCTACCCACTACCAAACCACCCACTACTAACACCCGCCTCTCACCTCCCGTCGCCCACTGTCCACCTTCCACTGCCACCGCCCACCTCCTAAGGCTCCTACCCACTACCAAAGCATCCACTGCCCATCGCCCCACCTCCCAACGCCCACCTCCTAACGTCCACCGGCCACTCCCCCAGCCCTTTGGAGATTGCCCACTTCCTACCGCCCACTCCCCACATCCCACAGCCCACCTCCCAAGACTCCAACACTCCACCAGACCAACCACCTCCCACCTCCTACTGTCCATTGTCACCGCCTACTTCCACGGCTCCTACCCACTACCGAAGCACCCACTTCCCACCGCTCCACCATCCCACGCCCTACGCGCACCTCCCACCTTCCGCCGCCCTCTGCCCTCTGCCCGCTGCCCTCCTCCCATCGCCCTCTTCCCTCGCATTCCGCAGCCCCCGCCACCATCACCACCGCCCTCGTCCTGCCCGTCATCAACATCGCCATTATCCCCACCTCTCCGCCCACCTTCGCTACCACATCCATCACCCCGTCCTCCGCCACTTCCACCTCCGCTCTCCCCCACCCCCTGCGCGCCCTTTTTATAGCGCCTCCGCCGGCCGCCAATTGTCGAGCCGCCGCCGCCGCCGCCACCGCGACGCGACGCAACGCCCGCACCTCCGGCCCAAACCACACACTAGACGGCGGCGGCGGCGGCGGCGGCGGCGGCGGCGGCGGCGGCGGCGGCGGCGGCGGCGGCGGCGGCGGCGGTGGCGGCGGCGGCGGCGGCGGCGGCGGCGGCGGCGACGGCGGCGGCGGCGGCGGCGGCGGCGGCGGCGGCGGCGGCGGCGGCGGCGGCGGCGGCGGCGGCGGCGGCGGCGACGGCTCGGAGTTATCTATTTTGGCCGGCGCGGCGCGGGGCGATATTAAAATAATGCGCGCGGCCTGCCATGAGTGCCCGCGTCGCGGGGGACGGCGGCACGGCTGGCCCAGCCGTGCCCTGGCGCGCGCGCGCGGACACAATGAAGCCGCCGGCAACGGATCAAGCTGTTATTAATCCTCGCGGATTGACGGCGTCGCGTGGCAGATGCCGCGCGCGCGCGATCGCGCTCATTTGTCTTGCGAGAGCCGTCCGGCGCGGCGCGCGTATCAAGATTCTAACTTCGGTGTGTCCCCGCGTCTGCCCCGTCTGATGGTCTGTTGGCTGCTTCGAGTTACGTCTGCCGCGGTTTGGAAAGAAAATGCGAGAGGGAATTGGAAATGAATCGCCGGTAAACATACGAAATATAATATGAAAGTTTAGAAATTTGACGATCGAATCGTAGTGCATTTTTCATTACTTGCTTTGCTCCAATTCTAGTTTCTTATCCATATTAAATCTTCTCTTTTTTTTCGACGTGCTGATACTTTAAGTCTCTAATGATAGTATCCGAATAATAGTAATAATCATTTCAATTTGAATTTATTTAGCATAAAATACAATGACACTATCTATGTACGTTCATACAATAACCATAATAATCATTTGCATTAATAAATGAAAACAAAAGTATTAATAAACAATAAAGAAAACAGTAGAACCATCACCAAAATATTACACTAATTATCAAAGTCTGAAACCTACTATCAACAATAATATTTTATTAATGCAATCATCAAATAAATAATCATTTATACTAATAAACGAAAAAAGCATTAATAAACAATGACGAAAAACAAGTAAAATTATCATCATAATGAGTAACTAAAATCAAAGTCTTAAAAGGAACAACAACAATAAATGTTGATGAATACTTATAATTAACGTGAGAAGTACTCCTCAAACTCCCTCTAAGTGCTTTTTGCACTTGTCAGAGAGGGGCGAGTTATATTTTACTTCTTTTGGTGGTTTTACCGTAACTAATAATGGTTCACTCAACCTTCTTGGCAACCTAAACCGACAATAGAGTGAACCTTAGCTACTAAATTTAAACATTGAGGTTAGAATTAAAAATAAAATCGAAATAAAACTGATAAAATAACAATAAAAATTCAACTGATATAACTGAATAAAATCAACAAATTGTATGAAAATATGGCTAATATGCAATTGGAAAAAATGTAAAACATTCTATAATTAACAAAAAAAACTCAACGAATCAAAAAACAGAAAATTATGTTACACAATGATAAAATAATGAAATAAGTATTGAAATGTAATACAATAAATATTACAATAATAAAAAATGAAAACAATAAAAATGTTAATTTATTGATTTTACATCAAAAACAGTTAAAAACTGTGTGTAACGTGCTGCGGGGATAAGTGAATTCTGTGCACATTTTCATAATTCTGTGATCCCTGCCTTTAGTCATATACTAGTTCAATTATGAATACAGATAGATTTAGGTGTTTTTTGCAAGCATTGTTAACAAAATATTTGCTCCCATGTAATAAAATCCATTTTCAAAGGTAATTCAACTATAGTTTTCATGCCCGTCGTGAAGGAATAATCTTGCCGCGATAACATGGAGACCGATAATTCGAATAACTATATTTCTGCCTGAGTTCTAAAGACATGCACAGATAATGAAGTTACATTTATGTCCAGAAGCAAAACAAGGTACTGTCTCAGCATTTGCTCAAAGGATCACGGAAACTGGACGAAACACATGCTCGAGTTAAAATAAACAATTATAATAACAATAATAATAATAATTCAAACAACCTAATGTGATTTTCACTTGAAATTACACCACAGCACATGATAACATAAACTTCAATACATTTCACGTTGTAACAAAAAGTATTTTCGTTAAAAATGTTGTTCACCTGGGCAACGCTTCGATTTTTTAAATATAAAGAAACGTAGGTTTCATTTTTATATTCCAATCGTTCGTATTTAATCATTCTAATACATCCCAGTCATTTGTAAAACTATCACAAACACAAAAGGAGAAAATGACAGAATAACAGTACGATTTTTCGTATTAAAATATTTCAAATATTGAGTACATGCCAACAAAATAGTCCAGCGAGCCTTGAGAAAATGACAATATACACCTTAAACACATTGTTTTGATTCAGATCATCCAACATCAATCACTCAAGAAAACTTTCTTTGGGTACGTCATAAATGTTTTTCAAGTAAATAACAATAAAACCAAATATTATTTTTGTATTCCGTTCAGTTAAAATATTCTCTTTGCGTGTCTTTATTTCCCGACGCATATATGTATGTGTACATGTATTTATAGTAGTATTTTCCTCGTATATTTTGCGGAGCAAACATCTGTTGGAATCCAAAGTCACATATCTTAAGCAAAAGTATGTCTGTCGTCGGCATCTTTTAATATTCCACGTATTCCTTATTCTAAATTGAAGATATTACATCACTGAATTCACTTAACTGTACATTCGTAATTTTATATAACAGTTTGCAAACGCGCGTGGAGTTCCACTAGTCAAGCGAACATTCACATCAACGCCATCTTGCGTTGGCGCTAGTAACTACTTGTTCCAGCCAGAGAATTGTAGCCTGCGAAATTCCGGAAGCAAGTGAGGCGTTGACAGTATTTTCATTGTCAGTTGCGCTAGCGATACAGCTAATATGAAGATCAACATCTTAATTACTTTTTCCTCGCTGTTTTGTCCTTGAATAAGATAAATTCATGCCTCAAATTTTACTATCAAACTACCGGCTAATTGTAAATATGGCAACACATACCACACACGTCCAGGTTAATAATACAGTCAAAGAGAATAGTGATCTACATGTGAGTCAAAATTTAAATCAACTGTAAAGAATTAAAGTGTTAATACCCGTACAAAGAATTAAAGTGTTAATACCCGTACAAATAAACAAGTGTGTATACCCGTACTACAATACAGAGTTGTGTTAAGCAGGTTTCAATAAATAAAATATCTAAAGGGGCCGTTCATTAATTACGTAACGCAAATTTCGAGTATTTTCAATACCCCTCACCCTTGTAACGCACTTCCCTATCTCTATGTAACGCAGCGTAACGCTGCCTCAGACCCCCTTCCTCCCCCTTTAGCGTTACGTGATTTATGAACGACCCCTAAGCCAGAATAACAATGTTATGAAATATCATCTCATTTAATTATATATTTGATGTACAGTAATTTTTCCAATCATTATTTTGTAAATGATAAAAAATATATTTTTAAATGAAAATACGAGAATACATAACGAATCATTTGCAATACATCCAAACAAATAAACATAAAATATCTTTACAACTTTAATTATAGCTTTTTCTTTCGAAGAAAACGCTTGTGTAGAATGTCATAACCACATGAACTGATAAATAAAGATTATTATATGAGAGCATAGACTAAGAATGTCTTTACTCTATGATGAGAGCGAGGGAGAGAGAGAATGACAGAGAGAAAGAGAGAGAGGGAGAGAGAGACGGAGAGAGAATGACAGAGAGGGAGAGACAAAAAGAGTGGTAGAGGGAAAAAGGGAAAGAAAGAGCGAGAAAGATTCAGACAGAGAAAGAGAGATAGAAAGGGAGAGGGAGAAGAGAGAAGGGGATTCTCTTAATAAAGAGAATTATTGCATGAACTTCATTTTTATTTGCATGTCTTTATTGTTGATTCTAACAAAAATTGAGGACCATAAGAGAAATCTCTTAATGCGAATGCGGGTTCCCCAGTGATTTGCGAGATGTCAGAAGACATGCGAACAAGATTAGAGAACATTAGCAGGTCCAGAGGTCGTGAGAATAGTTGCTGAACCAGTCCGATTGGAGCATTTGGAAACAGCTAGCGAACAGATGAGATGCAAGGACCTCTTCCTCACCGCACTTGGCGCCTCCGCGTCCTCCCCTTGCGCCCAACACAAACCAGTTACCCCCGGCGTTGATCCGCCTTTCGCTCCCCCCACCTTCCCTCTCGGTTACACACGCTTTCCGATCCTGCTCCTCTTTTACTCCTCCATTCCCCTTCTCTCTCTCCCTTTCTATCTCTCTCCGTCTGAATCTTTCTCTCTCTTTCTTTCCCTTTTCCCCTCTTCCTCTCTTTTTCTCTCTCCTCTCTTTCTCTCTGTCATTCTCTCTCCCTCTCTGTCATTCTCTCTCCCTCTCTCTTTCTCTCTGTTATTCTCTCTCCCTCTCTCTCTCCCTCTCCCTCCATCTCTCTCCATCTCTCTCCCTCTCTCCCCCCTCTCTCCCCCCCTCTCTCCCTCTCTCTCCCTCTCTCTCCCTCTCTCGCCCTCTCTCTCCCTCTCTCTCCCTCTCCCTCTCTCTCTCCCTCTTCCGTGACATTTTGTAGACTTATTATATAAGCTACGAATATTAGTGATATTTTCAATTGAACTGTTTTTTAAACGATTGTGTACAGTCGGGATGTGTCACAGAATAGAGCTTGTAGTAGTGAAGCTTTTCTGGTATTCGACATGTTTCTATTTCATTTCATTTATTGAATTCTATTCCCTTATATTTGCATTAGCTGAGCCCAAGTGAACATTTATCCGGCATTTATCGTTATTTTAAAAGTGAAATAGCTTCATACTGGATCCCGACATCAAACGTCCAGCTCTTGAACCGTACCAAAATATTATTGGCTCGTCATGATGTCAATTTAGTTTTATATAATTATGCAGTTTTTGAGGGGCTTTCCCCGTTTATTTCCCTGAGTGTTCTTCCACACGCTTCCCGATGTTAATTTGCAAATTAACAAGAAATTTAAAAAAAAACTTTTAGATTTTTTCTACGAAATACTTTTTATAAATGAAACGGCGGTCGATATTGTAGTGTCTCCACTGATAGATAAAACGAGAATTTCTGAATAGCTACAAGAGAAAAGAGAGAACTTTCCAAAATATGTATATGGGAATCGAAAGCGTGTAGCATAAAATTTCAATCTACATCAACAAAACGTTTTAAGCATTATATTAAAAGTGACAATTGATGAAAGTGACAAATCGCTTTGCACTGGAATCGAACTTGCAGTTTCTGACAACCCGGGGGTGAGGGAACCTCTCAAAAATGAAATAAAACGTCAACAAAAATATAATAGAAATCATAACGCTTCTCTTTAGGTATACGAAATACTGGTTTTAAGGCTTTAGGTTTATTACTATTATTATTATTATTATTATTATATTATTATTATTATTACTATTATAATTATTTCACTCTTCCACTTACTTTCCCCGATCCACCCGATTCCTTCCGCATTCTGCCATATTATTATTATTCTCTCCTTCATCTCCCTAACTCTTCTTGTCTTTCGTTTATCTGTCCCATGTCATATCACATTCGTTAAGCCGCATATTATGTACGCAGCATTGCGTATCTTTGAGTAACCACTGAGTGTTGATTCACTACCTTGATGTAAGATTTTCTACCGTTTTTGGCATCATTTCACATTGACATTAGACTTATTCAGACACTTTCATTGGCAGTATTACTTTCTAAATGTGTTGGATAAAGTTGTGATTCCCATCTGGTGATCCACGAAGCACCAGTGGTTCGCAAAGGAGATGGAAGTGTTGCGAGGGGCGAGATATTATTTAAAACAAATCAATTCCTTCGACACTGTTTTATAAGACAAACAGGCGAAAAAAGTCGTGATTAGCTATTACAGTAGTACGTATTACCACAGCGCTGGCGCTCAGAAGGTCAGAGAGGCTCCGGCAAGAGACACATTTGAGAAGGCAGTGTCTGGATTCTTCGAGGTTTTGCAATTGATACCGTTGTCTAAAAGTCTTATAGTATAAAGTAAAAAAGTAAATAAAGCAACGAAAATATATTGATTTTTGTGGCATTTATTTGTATTAATTTCAATTTACATAAATTTTGAAACAGACTGAAACAAATTTGAACAAAGAAATTACAAGAAAAATACAGGATATTTCGTTATCAAACATCACTGGGAAGAATGGAATCGGGGAAAATGTCAAAAGGCACTGAAGGGTGGGTCCAATAGAACGATATCCTTACTTTGCTCTCGAATGTGATAAGAGTACTAACGTCTTCACAATTCTCAATTAGTAATATTTGTTCAATTTTTAATAGAAGAGAAGAATTGCTTCTTTCACGCTTTCATTTCAGAACAACTACTTTAGGGATCCATGGCATGATAGTAGATTACGCAACAAGGGCGTGAAACAGGTGATTCACGCATGAGTCGAGTTGTCGTCCTCGCTGCGCCCGGACGATAAAGAGACGAGTGCAGGAATCACCTCGCGAACGTGTTGCGTGTACTATTTTTTGACACGTCGCGAGTGAAATACAATGCATCAAGTAAAGGAATATAAATGAAATATAAATGATCTAGAAATGCCCTACTTGTACAAAAGTAAATGGATTCCAGTCGTGTCGTAACACCATTGTTTGTAAATAATAAAAAAAAGAGTCATCATGACAAAAGACAATTGCGAATCGTTACAGATGTTTCGCACATGCTTCGGATGTTTCGCACACGCATCGGAATGTTTCGCATACTGTGGGAAATTTTGAAAAATAAATGATAATGTATTTTTATTGATATTGAATTTGGAGGTTTTAATCTGTATTGGCAGTCCTTAGTGGAAGGCTTATGAAAGTTTTGTTTATTAATGTAGCGAAATGGGGCTATTTCTATGACTCACTGCATTTAGCTTTTGTAATTTTATTTTGGCGTTTATTTATTATTTGAGTTATTATTTGAGTATCATCGCTTTTGTGGTGTTGCGCGCTGAATTCGGCGTCCAGGCGAAGACGACGCTACCTGCAAGGGCGAATCCAGCCGATCATTTGGGGCGGGGGCATTGAAAATTTTTGTTAAATAATAAACATTTGTTATTATATTTTGTTTTTTGTAGTGCATGTGGGATACTACAAATATTCTTTTTGAATAATTACATAATTAAAAAATACGAATAAATATTTAAATCAATTTTACGAAATAAAAAATAAGCTAAGGAACGAAAACTCTGAACCTTTTTTTTTGGGGGGGGCATGGCCCCCATGGCCCCTCCCTGGCTCGCCAGTGGCTCCCTGCGAGGAGCGGCGCGGTCGGCGGTGTCTCCTCGGCCCGCGCGCGTCTTCCGGGGTCGGCGCGCCCGACGCGCGCGGAGTGCGGCCTAATCGCGCGCTTAATTTACGAGCGTCGCGCGGCGAGCGAGGCTGCGCCGCGCCGCGCCGCCTTGGAAGGCCGCCCGCCCGCTCGCCCGCGTGGGTGGCCGCGCCGGGACGCCGGTCGCACCGGGAGATGCGGCTCAGGGCAGCAACTGATTTCATTCCTCTGACCGGGCGGTCCTAGCTTCCACTCCCGACAGCAGCAGGATTTTTCCACACCAGCTTATCAACTGGGTCGAATTCGTCGCTGTCTGGAGGAGAATTCTAGCGGCCGGCTGCTCGGGTCAGTAGTTTTCCGTGGCTTCTCCGATCAATACTAGGAGAATGCCGGAGCAGTACCCTCATCAACGGGCCACGGACCGATCGGGATCTTTCTTTCGTCTTGCTTGTCCTACCTACCACACGTGCTGGGAGACCGGTCTTGAGCTTAGAGCTTGTAGCGGCTGGGGCGGTGCCCCGCTGTGGTAGTGCTTGGTTGGGAGAAAGCCCGTTAGACGACGGTAGGTCGGCGCCAGATCTCTCCGTACAGCGGGGGAAGATCACCTCAACATGTCGAGGAAAACACATCTACTGCACGTACGGAACTGATGACCTTATCCCGCAATCCCTCATCGATCAATCTATCAACAGACACCCTACGTAGGCAGCGCTGAATTTACCGTGATAACGCGGTTCAGTCTCCTGAGCGATTTGGAGACTCGTTTCTGCCCAATCGTAATGGGGAACTTGGTCGGCGAGTAATGTAGAAATGCTTTGCGTTCATTTCGCAAACGTAGGCTTACGTGTGTCCGACGAGGTTGCTCGTTCGTTAGCGTGTTCGCTTTCCTCGGCGCAACCCCAGGTTCCATTCCCGCCCGGGTAAATTATAACTGTGCGCTTTCCTTACAAGTGTTCCAGTATCTATTGCTGTACGACAATGAGAAAGCCCACCCTTAAGTTACGAAAACCAGTGTATACAGTGAAGGGATGTCGTCCTGTTAACGACTCGAACCCCTTATCCCATGGCCAACAGGTTGGGTCACCGCTGGTCGGCGAAGACTCCTAGCGGGCTGTCGAGCCACATTACAGGCTTACGTGTGCTGTACTAGGTGCTTCGCATTGTCTTGTTATTTTAGGCAATCGAAGTATGTTTGCGCGAAACTAATTTATTTACTTTGTAGAATTTAGGAAGAGTGGACTTCAATATTTCTATTTAAAAAAATAGATTATTAAGGGGAAAGTTGTCGGAGTTGGAGAATTTGTCTAAATTGGACCGCATCGGTATTGCTATACATAAGAGCTCTAATGCCACTTATTCCATCTAATGAGTTCAAATGCCTCTCGTATTATTTTAAAGGTTACGTAATACTTCTTTAACCTGAAAAAAGGTTTCTCCATTGTAAGATTCGAATTCGGATATTACGTTTAGCAACCAATTCACGTTATCACTACAACTATCGCCTGATTTGGCTTAACATCCTTCCCGGAGCTTTAAAAATAAATTTGAGCATTTGCAAATTTCGTAATTGAGAGGTTTTATGGAAAAAGGACGAGTTTGAGTGAAAAATTAAGAAAAGTGTGCACATCGAAGAAAATTTTGTCAACGTAATTTTCAAAAGCTGCAACTTTTTCACACTACATTAAGTGAACACATATTCATATTTTTTCAATATACTCTTACTTGCTTGTAATTGCTTAAAGATCTAGTTTTAAATATGTCCTTAAGAAAAAATGTCTATCTTCAATTTTGCAGTTGTGCGACCGCATCAAAATTTTCTTTGCAAATTTGGACAAATAGTTCATTTACAATACACAGCGTATTATAGGAAGTTATTTGCTAGATATGGGAGCTACAATTATCCATTTTTTGGTATCAGGGACCCATAAATCGAGTTCTTCTGTCGAAAAATCTCAGTTTTTTCGCTGCAGTATTAGGGTATAATTTTCTTTTTACTACTTAGTAGTGTATGATAAAGTAAAATCCGAGATTCCTGCTCACACAGTTACATATTCCTACTTAACCATATCTAATTGATCTCAAGAGATTGGTCGCACCACCATCATTGTTTTTTTAATGAATTGTTTATTCACAATTTGTCCTTTTACGCAAACATTCGGAAAATAACTATAAAATAATGTTGAACATAAGTGGTGTTGTCCAGTGTCAGTACGTCTTATTTACAAAGTGAATAAATATTGTAAATTAGCATTATGTAATTATTTGTTTTAACAGTATTAATGTAATTTTTAATCTACAGCTGAGATCTAGAAGTCTCATTTACAGTCTCTGTTGTCTTCACTTTGGTCCAGAACGTTTACTGCCAAATAATTGGGTGATTTTCGAGTATTTTTAGTTTTTCGCCAACTACTTAGTGAAGATAATGTTTTTTAATGCTAGAGCGGAAGGTGATGAGTTTTCAACAGAATACTTCGCATAATCCATGAAATCAAAACGGATAAATCTTGCTCCTATATATAGAGAGAGAGTAAATTAAGAACTTCTTCTGACGTTTTGTAGTGAAAACCTTTTATCTTCGAGGTTGGTGGCTTTGGGATAACATAAATGGCGTGCAATATCTAAGAATTTACATTCGAATCCCAGCGTGAAAAATGAATTCTGGGTTGGCATCACTTTTGCAGGTTTAAAGCAGTAGTATAATATTGGTATCCGTTACAAATACTATGAGAATGAATGTGCTGTTGTATTTGTGTTTATTCGAGTCACTGATTATATTAGGGAAAATGAAATTTTTATGACTAGGTTATAGTGGTGGTTACAGGATGAGCATTGATTCTCACGGGTAAACATGGATGAGGACGGATGAAACTGATGGAGTAATGATAAAGGTAAAAAAAAGTGTAGAACCTCTAAAAAAATTTCCGCGAAACCCGTTCTGTCCTCAACGACTGTTAGGGGCTGAGATTACACCCCTTGTACCCAGAGGGGGAAATCAAGAACCCCAACCACTATGTGTCAGCCTGCCCAGACATTTGAGGTACCGGAAAGTCCTCACTTTCTTTTGTGGTTGCGACAGACAGTCATCTATGTCCACCAACGCAAACGCCTACACCGACACCCGAATCTTGTCATGGTCGCCCCTCACGTATCTTGACAAATTAGATTCAGATAGGGCGCGAGGCGGGAACCCATAACGACCGCAGAGATTAATGAACCTTTTGTTCCTGATGTTTCTGATTAAGTGCTTGTAAATGTTTATTCCTCCGAGTATTCGCTTGTGTAGGAAGCATCGCCAGCAAACCGCGACACAAAGGGTTCCAGAAATTAATAATTCTATTGAGAGAAAGAGATGAAACGAGATAGGGGCAGTTCAAAGGAGCACTTAATCAAATACAATTACGAGCTGTCTATTGATTTCCCACACGTTTGCAGCTATAGGCCTCAGAGTGTGCCAGGTGGCACCATTTATTCGAATTTCCATAAAATTCGAATAAATATTTACTTAGCCACTATTTAAAGTTCAATGGGCACGTATTCGATTGAATAAATGAAAATAATTACTCAATTAACTTGTCAGCCAGACTATAGGAATGTAATGTCAATAAGTCAATGGCTTAGTGAAAACCCATTGTACGTACAAAATTCTCAGTTCCAAAAAAAAAAACTTTGAAATTTTGTAAAGATGAAATTTCTTATGAATTGACAATGTTTGCTTTCTGGGAAAAAGCATGATCAATATACGAATATAAAAATGTTTATACATGTTAGATATGAATGAGAGGCCTGCAAAATTGATATTAACTCAAAGACAACCATGAGTTGACATACAATGTTCGTGCACTAAGCCATCGAAATTCACTCTCAATTTGGGAGCTTGCAGTACTGACTTCATTTTTAGCAACTGTTGATTACAAATACAGAGAGAAAGGAAAAGATTCTTTAAGTATTGCAAATTCCCTTGTTTTCTGCGCAAATATATTCAATTTTAACGAATTCAGAAATGAAAAATATAAAATTGGCAAACGACCACAAGAAAATTTGTAATTTTATCGAAGTGAACGCTGTGATCAGCCACTATACCAGCGCCATTATCCTTAATATCTGCACATACCACCCACAGGAATCGTGTGGTTCAACCGTGACAGGCATGCAGCATTCAAATGGCACGCCATGCGCCTGCTCATTGAAACAGTACAATAGGAATCGCTTAAAAGCGCCGACCTCTAATGCCGGCGCAGACGTGGGAAAAGACGCAATCAAGGCGTCCATCTTCGATATGCACGGACAGGCACGACGGCGAGTACGTCTCGGCAGCGTCGAAAGATCAGGGAAGGCGTGGAGGAGCATGAGAAGAGAGAAAGTAACGAAGAAGAAGCAATAGAAATTAATGGATATAAAGAATGGCACAGACCTTCTCGTACTTGTTCCTTTTCTAATTTCTTTATTCTGGGCTAGCTTTTCGGCCGGACAGATATGTTTTAAAAAATAACCACTTTTTCGGTATCAGGGGACCCCAAATCACGCATTTACGTTGAAATAACGAAATCTATTTTCCACAGCTCTACGTAACTTTCTCTGTACTACGTGTATTACAGAGATTATAGACTACGTTAGAAATAATAGATTACGATAGATTGAAGAAAATAACAAAGAACACATAGAGAAAAAATGTTCAACAAGAGAGAAGAAGAAAAATCGTATGCCCTAACGGCATATAAAAAACCAAAGGAAAATTAAATTAATACGAGATCAAAGGCAAAATACTGTCCCGGATTCTTAGTTTTTAACCTACCTAAATCCTCGCTTCATAAAGACAGTAATTTAATATACACATTTCAATCATTTTTTTAACCAAATGCTTGTATTCTGTATATCCTAAAAAAGGGCTAAAATGGGCTATGATCATAAAAGATGCCTAAGTTGCATTTTCTAAAAAAATATCCAAAGTTTGCTGAAAATGTATTAATTCATTTGGGTTGATCAGAATTTTTTTCAGTCACTCAACTGAACGCTCAAGATAATAAAGCCACTCAACTGATTTACGTATATTACGGTAGTAACACCGGTGGTGTTATATGGATAAGAAAGTTAGATCCTCACTAAAAGATAATTGATATGATAAATGGGTGGGAAAAGACAATTCTTGGATATTGGGCCCAATTAAGGAGAATGGCATATGTAGAAGTAGAACCAGTATGGAACTAGGAAAACCTTTTAAATCGCAAACTATCGTAAAATATACATTAAAATTCGAAGATTAGAACAGGTAGATTGTATTCAGAGAAAGCGTTAAATGAGAACTGTTAAGAAGGTAGTTGTAAGAAGCATTGCATGACAGGAAGAAGTAGAGGCAGACCCTGGCTTAGGTGGATCGACGATAGACCCGAAGACATTAGGAACCTAGGTGTGAGAAGATGGCGAAGGAGGGCAAATGATAGATAGTGAAGAGGCATTGTTAACGAGTCCAAGAAAAAACTGGGATGTACCGTCTAAACAAGAACAAGAATAAGAAGAAAAAGAACATAAACCCAAAGATGAAAGACATAAATTCAGTTCTTGTTGGAGAAAAAATATCTGGAGAATTTGCCTTGGGGACCAAGAGCAGTGGCATCTATAAAGCTGACCATTCCCACTGCCTTCATATTGGGTTGAGCGAGCTTTGTCATTAAAAGTATGTTTTGGGAGCAATAGAAAGCCCTCTTCGTCAGATAGTTGGGTAGATTACGTGGATATTAATTGCAAAACTGGATCTTAACGGAAGTGGATTTGTGGGTTGCATGCTAATTTTCAAGGGAATATAAAAAAATGCAATTTTTTCTTTGATGTAATGTTTTTAAGAATACTTTAAGTTCATAAGTAAAGACATTGATAATATTTCTTAGTTATATGAATTCGTAATTTATTGCAAATACTATTTGGTCTTATACTGACATACGAGAAATTACAGATAATCATAAAATACTACAATTGCCTAAATCGTTTGTTCTTTTTCAAAAAACGTAAAATGACGTATATAAAATTTTTAAACCCCAGACTCTACAAATGAGATAGTACAGAAAAAACGCTGGAGAGTAAGAAAAAACTTGAATTCATGATACACGATTTGTCTTGAGCAGTTTTTCAACGTGAAGAAAAACGCACCTTATAATCTCGCTAAGTTTATGGAAAGAAAAGTGCAAGGAAGATATGACGAAAGACAACCATTCATTTGGAATATGAATAAACGAAAATATCATTTTCAGTGAATAGTAGTAAGGAAGGCCTTTTCTTCTCTACAATTAACATTACCTTATAAAGTGTAAATTTATTTTGTAAGGGGTAGAAAAGAGATGGCAATTTGAATTAACTACCGGAGAATATGTCTGGAAAGATCAGCAAGTTCATTTTTACTTTCCTTATTTCCTTCCTATCTTCAAAGATGATGTTACGATGTCTTTCGACAATCAATACTTCACCAATCGTTACCGATGACCTTCACAAACACAAATATTTTGAAACTAGATGATTTCCATTATGAATTTTTTGGTAAATTTTATAATAAATATTATCATATTTTAAAAATCTTGTTTAAGAACATTTTCTACAGAAATAAGGTTTTTATTAAACAGCATTAATAAAAGTAGTAAATTTACACAGTTTATCGACATTTCTTAATTTTCTATTTTTGTTGACACCCTTAAATGATATAACTCTACCGGGAAGACGTTATTATACGTGGCAGATGTAACGCTGCAAATGTAGGAAATAAAATGTAGTATGTAAAATGTATAACCCTAGTATCATTATTAAATAAAACACCTTCAGTAATTCTAGTCTCTACAAATCCCATATTTCTCGGAGACTCCGCGAATGTTGAATAACATAAATGTCATCGTTAACAGCTAAGAAAAATATGGCACTTTTGTAGAATTAAAAATAAAAGTAGTAAACAGTATATTTATTAGAAATTATATGCGTTTGAGTTCTTGCACAGATTTTCACGAGCCCCATTGTTAATCCAACGATCAAAAACTCAAACGATCGTCCCCCGCGATGCGTAATGACTAGGGACCGAAATTATCTGCACGTATAATCTGTGAAATGTGTGCATTTATTTTTCCAAAATATGCTCTAAAATATGTTTTGTAAATTCTATTAACTCATCATACCATTGGTTCTCATTTTTACAGTGCATTTATGCTCTAAAATATGTTTTGTGAAGTCTATTAACCCATGATACCATCGGTTCTCATTATTACGATCAATGCATTTATCCAGTACTCTTTCTGTAACACTCAGTACTAGAAGTATTAGTTTCAAAAAGGAATGACCTTCACTAACTACTCACACATTTAGCAATAAGCGTTAGAACGATGTTTGAACACAATTCCGAGAATCCCTTACCAACTACCTCCGTACCTTAAAATGGGAAATTCAATTGTTTATCACACTTGTAGGCGAAACCCACCAGTGAACACGTGGTAGCTGAAGTCACAAGTGCTATTTCGTCAATGTTACCGATTTACCGGCAAGATATATTCGACAACTCGTGATGACGACGGCTCGTATGCAGAAACACACACTGGAAAATTAAAAATTAAATTCATTAAATAATTATAGTAAATAAATATGGGTAGCGATAAAATGTTTTAAAATAAAATAATTAGCAATTTGAAGAAATATTATGCTTACTAAGAAAACAAGAAAACATGCAAGACATCATTAAATTTAAACGTTTTAAAAAAAATCCAAAATTGGGTGTTTCATGTACACAACAATTGAGCATTCCTTCTAACTACAGGGGACAAATTTGCATTGAAATCCTGACCCCAGTGTTGACAAACGGCTTGCTTGCGGACTCCGCCACGCACTTGCGGACTTTGTGAAGAAAAATCGCCGCGCCACCACGAGGCGGCGGAGCGAGCCGCGGGATCCCGCGCTTCCCAGTAATCTCCAGTTAATGCCCGGCCGGCGCGGCGCGGCGCGGGGCGGCGCGGCGGCGTAATAAATGCACTTGGCAGCTTTGTTTGCGCACCGGGTTCGCGCTGCTAATTATTTCTCAACGGGATGACAAATGCTGCTAATAAGTTAAGGAGCGCCGGTGCGAGCCTCGTGGCACCTGGCCGGTGGAAGACACCGCGCCGGCCGCGGCGCATGCGGTGACACAGCCGGTTTTGGCAGCGCTGGTGACTTTGACACGCTGGCGCTGTTGGTGGGGATGTCGACGATCACTGCGTTGGCGATATTGGTGGTATTGGTGTTGGTCTTGGGTTTGGGGATGGTGTTGGTCTTGGTGGAGTTGGTCGTGTTGGACTTGGTCATGATTGTTGTGGTGGTCTTGGTGTTCTTGTTGGTGGTATTGGTGGTGCCGGTGGTGTTGGGGGGGCAGATAGTCATGATAGAGTTGGTCGTGGTGGTGTTGGTGGAGCTGGTGGTGATAGTGGTGCTGGGGGAACTGATGGAGTTCATGGTGTTGGTGTTGTTGGCGGGGTTGGTGGCGTTGGTGTTGATAGTGTGGGTGGCGTCGATGGTGCATATAGTCCTGGTGGTGCTGACAGCTGGTAATGCTGATAGAGCTGGTAGTGCTAATGGTGTTGGTAGTGTTGACGGTGCTAATGGTATTGGTGATGTGCGTGATGTGCGTGGTGTTGGCGATGGTGGTGTTGATGGTGGTGTTAGTGCTGGTATTGGTGGTGGTGTTAGTGTGGTATTGGTGGTGGTTTTAGTGGTGGTGTTAGTGGTGGTGTTCGAGGTGGTGATCGTGGTGGAGGTGGAGTTAGTGGTGGTGGTGGTGGTAGCGATATTGGTGATGTCGGCGGCGATGGCTTTGTGAGCGATGACGCCAGCGATGGCTGCTAATGCGGTGTTTGGCGTGGTCGACACCGCGTCTGTCGCGACGGCTAATAACCAGCGGGACGAGCGCGCTGCGCGCCTTGGCCACCCCCTGCGGCGACGCGCCGTCTCGACCGGCGGCGGGCACGCGCGAGCACACGCTCACACACGCACGCACGCACGCGCGCGCGCGCGCAGCCGCCGCCGTATTGTCCGCGCGACGTGCGCGCCATGCGGGAGCAGCGGCGGCCCAAGCGCTGCGCTTGCCGATGCGCGCCTTCTTCAATCGCGATTTATAGTGGATTGTTTACAAACTGGATGCTGCGAAGCGGCCGCGGCCGCCGCCTGCGCGCCTGCGCCCGCCCCGCCCCGCCCCCGCCGCTACCTTCCTCGCCACTCCCTCCGCCGCCTCCCGCCCCTTCTCCGCCACTTCCTTCCTCTCATTCACCGCTTTCTATCTCTTCTCCTTCCTTTTTCTCTCTCTTCCACTTCTTGCTCTTCACCACTTTCTTTCTCTCCTTCATAGCTTTCTTCCTGTTCTTCGCCACTTTCTTGCTTTCCTCTTTCCTTTCTTTCTCTCTTCCCCCTTTCTCTTTCACCACTTCCTTCCTTTTCTCCATCACTTTCTTCCTCTCCTCCACCCCTTTCTTCCTCTTCTCCCCACTCTCTTTCTCCTTTCTTTCTTCCTCTCTTCCACCACTTTCTCTCCACCACTTTCTTTTGCCCCACCACTTTCTTCCTCTTCTTCACCACTTTGTGTCTCTCCTGCTTCCTTGCTCCTTCTTATCCACCACTTTCTTTTTCTCCACCACTTTATTCCTACCGCCACTTTCTTCCTTCTCTGCCTCACTTTCTTTCTCTCGTCCTTCCTTTCCCCCTCTCTTTCACATCTTTCTCTTTACCACTTTCTTCCTCTCCTCCACGTCCTTCGCATCATACCACCTATTTCGTTTTTCATCACCTTCTCGGACTCCACTTCTCCTCATCTTCCAGAGCTCCTCCTCCCTAACCAGCGCCTCCTCTTCTTCCAATTAGACCTCCGTCACTGCCTTTTATTCCACCAACCCTTTTCCCTCATCTGCCTTCACCTCTTCCAACGGCTTCTCTGCGCCCACTCTTCTTCCTTCGTCTCTACCTCCTGAGAATCCTTCAGGCCTGTTTAGCTTCTCCCTCTTTCATCTCTGTATCCTTTATTTCGCGTATCGTATGCACTTCGCCTCCATCTCCCCCCTGCACTACCTCTCCCCCACCCGCGTTTCTATACCTCAATTGCTATTGCTGTTATATTTGTAATATCCTTTTCTTTTCATCCTTCTGACCGGGAGGTCCTAGGTTGGAGTCCCGACAGCGGCAGGATTTTCGGCACTAGCTTGTCAGCTAGGTCGAATTCAGTCGCTGTCTGGAGGAGAATTCTAGCGGCTGCTCTGATCGGTAGTTTTCCGTGGTTTCTCCGATCAACACAAGGCGAATTCCGGAGCAGTACCCTAACAAACGGGCGACGGACCGCGCGATCTTTCCTTCCTCTTCCTTGTCTTATCATCACGCCTTACACACACACTTGCACGAACATGCACTACACTATCACACATGCCGGGAGATCGTTCGGAAGCATTTTTTTAGCTTGTCCCGGGTGGAGTGGTGCCCCGCTGGTGGGAGATACTTTGTTGGGGAGGGGGGAAACCCCACTAGTTGACGGTAGGTCGGCGCCGGATCTCGCTATCCAGCGGGGGAAAGACACCGCCACCTCCTGAGGAGAAACACGCACTACATTTACGGGACCAATGACCTCTGTTGTTGACGCGCCCGGTATCACGAACAATCAATCAATATTCTTTTCATCGCTTGCTCTCCCAATTTCTTGGTGCTGACGATCTATGAGCTCTCATATTTCAAATGTATCTTTCAGATGCTACAGAGTTTAAACTCAAATCGCCATTAACCGTTTGCAAATTATCGAAACAAGTCAGTACTAAATTTTGTGGCGCGTGAGCTGATTTTTGCGACACCAGCTACATTTTTGTAAAACATGAAAAATGTGAACTTCTTAAAGACTGTGAGTTCACTTAAATGTACATAAAGTTATTTCAATATGTTTTCAAATATTCGAAGAAAGTTCAAATTCGAGAAAGTATAATATTCATTTTACTTTATCAAATAAGAACAGATTATATAAATGTTATTACACATACGGATTACTCGTATACACATTATATGCAAAAGTTATGTACGTCGGAAAAAACGACTAAATCGATGTCAAGATATTGACGAAAATAAGATATTGACAAAAATACCCATTTTGAGATTCCCTGATACCGAATAAATTATTGTTTTTAAACGTGTCAGTTTGTGGATAGCACAAGGGGCTAAACTAAACATTGTATTTTTCCAAAAATGAGTATTCAAAGGTCACTGTAGCCCGATTCAACGATTGGATTCATTCATGCATTTTACATCAATATTTAGATGCGTTTTTTAAACAAATCCTTCATATTTTAAAGTCAAAGTGCAATTCGTCACGTCTAGGTGAAATTCTCTTTCTTTAGAGACCTCGTTTATGAAGATTAGTTGCGTGTGAGAGCCGCAAAGGAAAGGTACACTACTGAAATAATATAGAAGACGATGTTTTGCCCAGGTAGACGCCGAACAGCAGGGAGTGTGCCCAGCGTCTCCTGCACGAAGACCAGGCGCTCGGCATCACTGCAATCTGAGCAGCTCTGAGGCCTCGGGTCTTAATGGCAGCGTCCGGACAAACCGGCACGCCGATTTTACGGAAACGAATTCAATTAGAGAATCGAAATCATCTTTAATAGCGCCCTTCTGGGGCGCCTTAATACGCATATTAGTCTGTCCTCTATTATTTTAATTGCGTCTACTCGTATCCATTCATCTTGGACCAGACGTATCTTTCGTGGAGAGGCAATTTCGCTGCAATTGCTTGCGGAGCATTCTAATGAACGTGGAAATGGAGCGGTTTGCGATTGCAATTATGGGAGAAATGGTCTATGTACCTTGGCTGCTGGATGTGTGTCAGCACTTGATGTGCGGAAGCCTTGCCATGCTTGTAATTTATGTTCTTTTTCTAATTTATGATCGTTTATTTTCTAATTTATGATATATTTTTTTCTTAATTACATCTATTCTTCTAAATTGAATTTTGAAATAATGACATGGAAGATTTCTGGAATTTCGAAAATTACAAATGTAAGTGTTCAACTCTGCTGTTGAAGCGGCGGTAAGTTTGTTTTAGCTCTGAGTCTGGAAGGAAGGGGGGGAAGGGGGTAATGTGAATGGCGTGCTAAACGTAAGTAACCGAGTTCGAATTCCCGCGTAAGCAAATTCCAGAAGACCATGAGAATGAAAGAGAGATATTCTTTGAAATGTTAATCCCTCTTTTTTCACGGAACAATTTTCGTGCAGATTCTCATAAAGAAACTTCAAGTTCTCAAACTGGATGTATCAAAGTCCAAAGTCGTTTTTACACGGTCTGCATGTTTTCTGTTAGTTTTCTGTTCGAGGTGCCACGGGGCGCCGCCAAGGGCTCTGCCGGGACATATGACATGAATTGCCGGAACGTAATAAGGAATGAACGAATTGTGCCGTCCGAGTATATTCATTCGCAACATGAGTTCAAGCGTTCTCAATTGTTTTTACTAATAATATTTTCAAGTATTAACAAAACATGTAGAGAAAAAATATAAAGACCATCTTCATTGTCGCTACATGCAAGTTTGTAGCTGCGAAGGCTTTATCGGATGTCCAGAAAAATCGCTCCGATTGGAGGACGTCTTGGCTGCAGAAGTGAGATTCAGTAACAACACATTTGCAAACGGCAGTAAAATAAGACCACCAAAAAACGCGAAAACTCGAACCCGCCAGGCCAATAAACATGAATCGAACCTAACCTAAACACGAAATTGAAAAGAATGTTCGATTTCCGCCGTAAACAAATTCATTAGTAAAAGATTCTGCCACTAGAGGTTCTAGAGTCAAACTGCACGTTTTCTGTACGAACATGCCCAAAAATTTTCATGCAGAAATCGTACAGTCTACACGCTTTGCGTACGTCCAATCTGCACGAAAACTGAATCCATTTAAACCTAAAACTCAGTTTAGGGCTATTTGTGACCCCAGGTACGAATAATGTTTTGAAACACTCTGAAAATTATTGATATGAACGTCTTTTAGATATTCTATTTGTGTTCAGTTTTAAATGTGTTGTAAACTTTTCAGTTTTTTAAGTTTTCTTTGTTCGAACTATTTTTTTTATGGGGTTGGAGTCAAAATGCCCCCCCCCCAACAGATTCCGCTGTAACGTCATAAGAAAAAATAAAAAAAATATGTCCATTTCGGTTTTATAATATATTATGTTGTGGTGTTGACAAAAGACAATCTGGTGTTGTTGTTTTTCTATTACGAGTTGACAGTTGTGGTTCAAAAAGTTTCGTGCTGGTAAGATAGACACGTGTGTATAGTTATGAAGATATGCCAGAATGTCTTTCTGGAAATAATATGATTCTTTATTATTTAGTACAATATAGTAAAGCAAGCAAACAAATAGCATCACTTTGTCAATTAATAATTCCAAATAACATCCGTGCAAGAAATGCTGTAAACTATTGCGTAAATTGTGTGGGGTCAAACCTGATCCCAAACAGAATTCAAGTAAGTAATGGAGAAACAGAGTTGAACGGTAAAAGGATATTTATACTTGGGTTTGTTTTCCTTGGCGCACGGGGGGGGGTGTCAATAAAATGGAATATCTCACGGTATTTTGCGTCATTCTTGATTGTGTCACTAGGAGTCGCATGATCGCGACTGTATCGAGCAGTGGTGGTGATCATGCGATTCCTGGTGGCACAGCGGAGAACGACGCGAAATACCGTGAGATATTCCATTTTATTGGCACACCCCCGTGAGCTAAGAAAGATAAAAACCGAAGTATAGATTCAGTTGAAGTGCAACGGACTGCGATTGCTGCCAGGTTTCTCCAGTGGGTCAGTGACGCTGCCGCTCCAACGAATTTCCCCCGCCCTCGCCCTGGCCCTCGCCCGCGACCCCTTCCCACCGCCAGAGGGTTCCGGTCGGCTGCCGGCCCACACCACGGCGCGACCGCCGCGATATCGCCGCCATATAAGTGTAATGAAAGTGTAACAGGTTATTAAATCCCGCTGACCCCGTGACGTCGTAAAGCACGGCGATTCCTTTCCCCGACTGAACCCGCGCGCGCAGGGGTTAAGGCGATAAATCCGTTCGGTCGTGGGAGGAAGGCAACGCGCTTTCTGATGCCATCGCACGTTATCTGGCCGTCGCGACGCTGGACTGGCTGGTTCGCCCGCCCACTCACGCGCCCGCCCCTCCGGCCCACGCCCCCCGCCACGCGCCCCCACGCCCCGGTCCTTGGACCCCCCAGATCCCGCCCCTTCCCTGCTCCTCTGACACTCTCCCGACGAATTTTTCTTTCCTGTCCCCAGTCTCTTCATTCCTTCATCCTCTGCACGCTCCATCCCGCTCCCCCCTCCATCCCACCGGCTTAGGTGGCCCAGGGCTTCTATTGATGTCACTATAGTACTTCTGATCGGGAGGTCCCAGACGGTGGTAGGACACTAGCTACATAATTCGGTCAAATTCAGTCGCTGTCTGGAGGAGAATTCTGGAGGCCGGCTGCTCTGTTCGGTATTTTTCCATGGTTTCTCCTATCGAAGGCCAGGCGAATGCCCGAGCAGTACCCCAACGAGCCATGGACCGCGCACCATCTTTCCTTCCTCTTCCTTGTCCTTTTCTCGACCCTTAAATACACACACACACATTCACTATACCGTCACAAAGTCGGGGTACCAGTTGGGATCTCAGCTGGACAATGCCCCGCAGGTGGGAGATGTATGGATAGGGAAAATCCTGCTAGCCTCCGTGTAGTTCAGCGCCGGATCTCGGCATCCTGCGGGGAAGGGCTGCCACCTCCCGCGATAAACAAACATGCTCTACAATTACGGAACTAATGAACTCAGCAGTTGATGCGTCCAATATCACTAATCTATCAATTCCTTCTACCCACTCGTCCCTCCCACCACCTCCTCGCTCTATCCCTCTCGTTCCATCCTACTCCTCACTCCATCTCTCTTCCTCCGCGATCTCTTCCGCTCCGTCCCTCTTCCCTCTCATCATCACTCGCCCTCTTAATCTCTCACTTACCTCCAGTTCTCCGCGCACTTGCTTAACCACCTGCGATTGATCAATCTCTTATTCACCGTTGCGCCTTCTCGCTCTCCTCCTCGCCGCCCTCTTTCTCGTGTTTCGCTGACACGTTTTCTCGCTCGGCGGACAGCGCGAGGCAACACGTCTCGCCCCCAGTCGCTTTTAGAGCGAGGGGGCGTCGGCTGGCTTTGCCTCGGGTTTGGTCGCCACCAGTCAAATGCGCTGCCGGCGATCAAACCTCGTATCTTTGTCTCGGCGTGTTGGATTGTTTATTGGGCCAGTTGCAAAACAAATTCGTTGCGATGGTAATCTACACGCACAATTAGTCACCAAGAACTGCTCTCGTGGCAAAGAAAATGGAGTACCCCCTCTGTGGCTTGAAATGGAAATTCAAAGACGTGTAAGCAATTTGGGAATGTCAACCTGCAGTTGCAAAGAGGCACGAGATTAAAGAAATGAATTTGTTTCTTTTATCTAAAAACTCTCAATACATTTCTCTTTGATTTATTTGTATAATACAAATAAGATTCTTTTTTTTTTGATAATCGAAAACCCAGAATCAAATTACCTGCGTTTATGAAGTACTGATGTCAGTAGAGATTTTCAATATTAATAAGGTTTTAACTCACGATGATTGTAATAATGAGACAGAATAATAGTTACAAAACAATTATTTGAAATCACAGAAAAATGCAATTAGCATTCGATTTAGTAAAATGAAGGACCAAGTCTCCTACAGTAATAACGTCCAACTAAGTTCTATCAAATTAGAATTAATTGGTACTAGGAAAGAACTACGTGATACTAAATGAGTGGGAGCATCTCATATTTGACTATAGATATTTTAACCATACACACATTGACCCTAGACAAGCAGTAAATGACATGTTTAACAAACCCAACCTGAGACTTGATGTTGTAGTTACAATTACTTGCTGCTTTATTTATTTACTGTAGTAACGGACATTTATTTGAAAAAAATCTCTTTTTTTAATGTTAAATGGGTGTGTTGAAATTAGAATGAATGTTTAAAATAATTTTAAAACAACTTTAAACAATCGTGTGAATTCTTATACCACATTCTTTCCAACCAAAAGTTTCTTTAAACTTTTCATAAAATCTATTTTATAGGCTTGTGTAAATGGAATTTCCGGCCGGTTTCTATCTCAAAAGAATTTACGAATTCACTGATTACAAATTAATTTTTAAAATTAATTTATTGGCGTTGCTCATATTACGTCAGTAATTGAAGATCGATTTTCGATTTTTGGCTATCGCTTTGATCAACATCAATAATGTCACTTTCTCGCATTCTGAGACTGCATCTTCAATTTAGATCTCTCTTAGAGTTTCTCCGTTAAGTTAACTCGCTCCCTCTGTCTCCACTTAAGTCTGCGCGAGTGAAGTTATTATACTTAATCCGGTCGTGGCCGTTTCGCGTAGTCCCACTCCAGATCGAAGTAGGCTTGCCGTCGCGTGGTTAATGTTTCTTCTTCCCGTCCTCAATGAGAACAGTTTATATTCTGAACCAATGGGCGTGTTGGTCAACAATGTTCTAGTGACTGTCCAAGACACTTAAGAAAATTATGTTAGTTGTTTTTGCATATTTACAATGTCTAGTCAAACACATTTTAGCACAACGTAAACTGAACTTTGCGTTTCCATTCACGCTTGTAGTTAATGTCCAATAATGTTCTTTCCACAGTTCCATTACTCTTTGGAAATTTTTGTATTATGAATCTTTAAACACAATGAAAGTTTGCAAATGTGTGTATTTCACGTTTTATTACAATAAAAAATGTCAACAGTCGATATACGAAAATCTGCTTCTAGAAGATTAAGACCTCAATAATTATAAATGAATATATTAAATATTTACTACATGACTTCATAACATGCTTACACACGATCAAAATTGTATCTCTCTTACTGGCTTGTGCCCCATAACCACGAGAACAAGAGAACCGAAATTGCGAACAGGTTTCCATTGCTCTGAATGAATCATTCGAAGAGTTTTTTTTTATATTCTTTACAACTGGAGATCACTATCTTCCAAACCTGACTTGAATCTCGCCGAATCTCGATATGAACCCGCTACTGGTCAAAATGCGGACCAAACCCATCCGTTCTCTAGACGTAAAAGCTTGTATTTTATTTATTGTCTCTGAGTACACATTCTAAAAGCAACATAACTTTTCAAAGCGAGATCATTGTGATACATAGCACGGTCAAATTAAGAAGTAGATTACGGAGAAGAAGATCCTACTATTCTCGTTTCTGTCATAAAAAATTGTATTAACGAAATTAAGAGATGAGGAAAAAAGTTCTGTATGTTCTTTAAAGAAACTCGCATCCTACGAGTCTAATATCTTGCCCTTTTAAATTCATAACGGCACCCGGCTTTACAAAGTCATGATCCCTTGTCCAATCTTGGTTCAGCAGCCAAATCTCACACATACAAACTTCAGATCTTCAAAAATAGTTTCCTGAAAACCATTACCAAAGGGTTCTGTTTCATACCCAATGATCATCTTTAACACGAGCTTGGTATAACCTGCAACACTATTCACATCAAACAATCCGCCCGTAAGTTTTATCCCTTCAATTCCATAAGCTTTCCACTTCCAACTACAGAAACAAATTTCCAAAAGAATAACTATCTGCAGAAAACTACCCGGCACCCTAACCGGTGTCATTCCTAAAAATAATTCTCAGTCAGTGTTGATTTTCTAATAGGAAAGCGAGAAAATAAAAATGTTCAAATAGTCTGTATTAAATTAAAACCCCTGTACATCAGTAAACAAATGAATTGAAAAACGATGGCCGAAATGTGGACGAAAAAGCTTCATAAACAATTAAAATTCTAGGTTAAAAGTGCGTCTTAAATTTACTTCAAATTCTAATGACGATATTATCAAAATCCTCAGACTACTTACGCCTATTAAGATATGTTTTCTCTTCTGATTTCCAAAGAAAATGAGCCGAAAATGAAATAAACGTTTATGGACTATTTTCACATAAATATCTTAAGCTGTCCTTTGGTAGTTTGACTTAAAATGAGCTTGTATATCAAAACGTAGTCATGAAAGGCTCAAAAATGTTTACTCTGTGTAATTATTGCCAGCATGAACCTAAGAAGGGAACGTCTGCAAACGGAGAACTGATGAGAAAGAGAGATACTTTAGTTGTAGATTTAAGTGGTATATTAAGCCCTTGACTTAAACATTTTAGACATTTAGAATTATAATTGAGTGTCTGTTGTGAGAAATATTGCGCATAAAAGAAAATGTAAATAAGTACAGTACACACGTATCCACATATTATTTTAGTTGATTGGGATAATGTTGCAATGTCAAAACTGTAGTGATCCCATTGAGATTAAAGTGCTGTTTTATCACAGCAAAAATGTGATTAAATCGCAATTCAACATGCACAAATATAATTGTTAATAGTGTTTCCAAAAAATCAAGGAAGTTGCTCTGCAGCATTTTACTATCGTTGCAAAAGAAAACCTGAAGACAGGGGAGGATATTGCTGACAAAACTCAGAGAGCTAGCTTTAAAGATAAATGAGAGGAAATGTTAAATATATAACCCAAGACTGAAATAAAATCCCTCTTTTAACACTTGTTAGATTCAAACAGTGGATTGAAGAACGCAGAGTATCTGCGTATGAGTACGGTAAGTTTACAATAACAAAAATTTGAAGATTTCCAATGCGAATAATGTGATTAATGATTTGAGTTAAGTGTTTAGTACAGAAGGAAAGAGTACACGAAAAGGAAAATTTAGAAAACTGAAATGGAATAAAGTTGTATCAATAAATTAAGTTGAAAGTTGAAACTCTGTATTACTTCTAAAAGAAATTTAATTTACTAGGAGATGAAATTTATTATTGCAGCAAAAAGAAGGAATATCTGGATACATTTAGTTGTAATAAAATATCGATAAGCTGGAGGTTATTCGTGAACGGTTTTACTTATCTAGGATTCTTTTTAATTATTTGAAAATGAATTCATTAATTAATAATATTGAACAAATCCCTCGTACAATATAATTATTCATCATTCTTGTTTATCCCTATAAAGTTTATGAGTAAACTTCTCCAGCGTGCCTGCGTTAGCGATTCCGTCTCTGACGGCTAGACCACTTCTCGTGCACCAATCTAGACATACGAGCTGTCACTAAACGCGTCTCGGTCTCCTGATGGGGAACTGATAATTTGTTTTCTGCTCCGGCTATAAGATTCCAAGAAATTGCCACAAACGTGTTTTTTCGTAACTCTTACTTAAAAGGTTAAAACCAATTATACAAAATGCTAGATTGATCCTTGACCATCAGTTTGGTTTTAGACAAAGACACTCGACAATTGACCAAGTGCACCGAATTACAGATGTGATTGAAAGAGCATTGAAAGAGAAACAAGTATGTTCTGTTGTATTCTTAGACGTTGCGAAAGCCTTCGACAAGGTTTGGCATGAAGGATTACTGCATAAATTAAATAAAATGCTACCCCAACAATTTGCTGAAATCCTCACTTCATATATATCTGAGAGAATGTTCAGAACAAAGCAAGAAGATGCTTACTCTGACCTGAAGGATATCCAAGCAGGTGTCCCATAGGGTAGTGTCCTTGGGCCTGTATTGTATTTATTATACACCAGTGATATACCAAACCCAGGACAAGGAAAATTAGCCACCCTTGCGGACGACACAGCCTTGATAACAACAGCACAAGATGAAATTAGCTCTACCCGAGCTACAAGAAGCTAGCAACGCCGTTTATGATTGGACAAAGAAATGGAATATTAAGTTAAATGAAGAAAAATCGGTACATGTAAACTATACCAATAAAAGATCAAACAATCCACCACGAGTAATTATAAACGGAAAGATAGTTCCTTATAAAAATAAAGCCAAATACTTGTGTATGACATTAGACACCAAACTGAAATGGAAAGAACATGTTAAGAAGAAAAAGAAAGAACTAAATATAAAATTTCGTCAATATAAATGGCTAATAGGAAGAAATTCCTGCTTATCCTTATATAACAAAATATTATTGTATAATCATATACTTAAACCCATATGGCTATATGGAATTCAGCTATGGGGATGCGCAAAAGATAGCAACATCAAAATAATACAAACTTACCAAAACAAAGTTCTGCGAGAAATGGTGAATGCACCATGGTATGTAAGAAATGTTGATATCCACAGAGATCTTGGAATACCAACAATCAAGGAAGAAATTAAAAGGTTCGCTAAGAAGCATGAAAAAAGGCTTCGCCTACATGAAAATGCAGAAGTTCTTCAACTGCTGGAAAACCAACACCTGTTCCGAAGATTGAAGAGGACAAAACCATTTGAACTTGTGTAGTGTTATCATATCAGAGAATTGTGCAAGTGATAGTGCTTAGTTTAAACAACCGAACTAACTAAAGGATGTCATTGGACTGAATTTAGCTCATAAGCAGTTTAGGATTAAGATTTATCAAAGAAAAGTTGATGGTTGGTCTTGAAAGACCAGTTTTGACATGTAAACACAATGGTGTTAATAAAAAAACAAAAAAACGTATTTTTTCGTGTTTTGGCGCTGCGATCTTTGTATAACGGAAGTTAAACCAATACCACCTAAATAGATTTATGCAGATGGCGTTGATTAAACACCAATTTTCCTTGCTTATTTTCAGTTCACGACCCCAAGATTTTCTTCCAAGAGGATGGCAACACTGATTTTTGACAAGCGAGCAAAAATGAAATGAATGTTGCCCGGCAGAATGTGTTGTAAATTCTGAAGAATTTCAATTGTGAAGTGTGAAGTATTTCATGCGTATTTTGTATAAAGAATTTGGGACTTGCCTTGGAACATTAAATTTGAAGAACGTGAAGTGAATACGAAGGAAACAAGAACTGTAAATACTAAACAATACATTTCTTAAGCGTGCAAAAATCTATTTTCAATTTAATGTGACTTACAGCTTATACTCATAAACATACAAAATAGTAACTTTTTAATATATATATATATATATATATATATATATATATATATATATATTTGCCTACAGAACCAAAATCAGACTGAGTTTGTGGAGTTTTAAAATCTTAAAGTAGGGGAGAAAAATATGCAAGTGTTAAGCAACTCAGAGGAATCAAAAGTAGTTGTAAAAGATTTTGCGTCAGAATTTTCCAAACTAATTGAGAATGATCTAATATTAGTATTAGAGAATAACGCACAACAACAGCTTACAGGTAATTATTTATGTTCATATTAGAAAACAAAAAGAAAAAAATATAGCTGTTCTGTCGCATCATTCATATACCTGTAAGTATTTTTTACAGCGATTATAATTTTGAAATTGTAGTATTACCAGTTCATATCCCCTTTGGGGTTAATATACGAGGTCATTGAGTGTTGGGAATTTTGAACGGGAGTATAACATTACCAGTTACTACGATTGATTGGTAAGTCCAATGCCAGATACTCTAAGAACATATTTGAACAAAGCTACGCATGAAAGAAATGAAGTATGAAAGAAAGTTTGAACATATGAATATACTTTTAAAACAGCTTACAGCGTCGGCGACGCCACATTCAACTAGTAAAAACTAGTTGATAAATCATCCAAAATATCTTTGATAAATCATCCAAATATCGTTCAATAAAGCTATGATAGCTATATCAACAAAAATGGAAGCCAACTTTCTACTCTCCAGAACTATCATTTCTTTCCCAGAAAATCAGAGTGCATGCTCTTTTTTTCCTTTTCTTTTTTTTCGAACAGGCCGCTTCGGACCACGCAGACATGCAATTCATCGAGGGGTATCAGCATTACGCTAGATCCTATTTTTCCCCCAGGGTTGTTAGTCCTGGGGGTATGGAAGATGAGATGATGATAGTGAAGGGTGAATGCGTACTATATATTATTAACAGTGTTTATGTATGTTCTCATTGTCTTCCGCGTGTCAAATACCAACTAAACTATAATCAGAACTCGAACGCGTAGACGCAAGTTCGCAAGCGCGCGCAGCCTCTGCGCAAAGACCCTTTACGGAAATTCACGACTCCCAACCCGCCGTAAGAAAACCTGCGTCTCTCGTAGCAGCCATTACGGAGAGCAGCCTCCCCGTCGATAGGTAGCAGCACACGACACGCCGCGCTCTCAAGACAAACACGCCGTCTACACCTTGCACTTGGGCAAACAACAACTCGGAACTCGCTAACGCCTCGGCCGCGGAATGTAGGAAAGCGTGGTGGAGCGAGGGGGGAAGGGCGGGGAAGAGCTGGAAGGGGAAGGATCGGGGAGGGAAGAGCTGAGCTGAGAGGGGAGGGTGAGATGGCAGAGAGGCTTGCGGTGCCGACGCCATGGGACGAAGCGAGTGGAGTGGACGGGACAGGATGGGCGCGATGCGTTGATTGATTGATTGATTGATTGTTCGTGATTTCGGGCGCGTCAACTACAGAGGTCATCAGACCCGTAAGTATAGTGTGTGTGTGTTTTCCTCGGAAGGTGGCGGTGATCTTTTCCCCGCAGAGTGATGAGATCCGGCGCCGACCTACCGCCGACTAATAGGGGTTTTCCCCTCAACCTGGTATCTCCTTCCAGCGGGGCACCACCCCAGCCGGGACAAGCTCTAAGCTCCCGACCGGTCTCCCGGCATATGTGGTGGTGTAGTGTATGTTAATGTAAGTGTGTGTGTAAGGGGTGAGGACACGACACGGAATGGGAGGGAAAGATCGCGCACGGTCCGTGGCCCGTTTGCTACGGTACTGCTCCGGCATTCGCCTGGTGTTGCTCGAAGGAAACTACCGATTAGAGCAGCCGGCCGCTAGAATTTTCCTCCAGACAGCGACTGAACTCGACCTAGCTGACAAGCTAGTGTCAAAAACCTTCAACCGTCGTGACTGTAACCCTAGGACCTCGCGGTCAGAGGGACTGCAGTGACATCAGTTGATGCACTGAGCCGTCTCTCCCGGTGCGACGCATTGAGAAGAGCGGAACTTGGAGCAGCGTCTGTAATTGAAACTGAACGGCGAGGACGGGCGACGCGAATCGGAGGAGGAAGAGATGAGCTCGATGGGACGGGACGACACGGGACGAGGAGGGAACAAAATGGGACGGAGTGACGGCGTGTGGTGGGAGGGAGTGCGGGACGGGAGTGACGGCGAGTTGAGCTCCAATTGGCGAGGATGGAATGAGGTGGGATGGGCCGTGGAGGAACGGGGATCAGGACTGGCGTGGCAGACTGTGGAGAACCGGGAAGCGCCGAGAACGAGCGGAAAGGCGGGAAGGAGTACGAAGGGACAGAGGACGAGGCGAGCAGGGAGGGCAGCGATGGAGCTCATGGGTCAGCGATCACGCAGGGAAAATGAGTGCCAATCTTGAGAGGCGGTTAGACAGAGAGGTTGAGAGAGGGAGAGGGGAGAGATAAAGAAGAGGGGAGAGAAAGGGAGAGAGGAGAGGAAATAGAGGGGGAGAGAGGGCGAGGGAGAGAGCGAGAGAGGCGAGAGGAGAGAGCACGAGTGGGGAGGAGGAGGGGAAAAAGTGAAAGGAAGAGTGGAAGAGAGAGAGAGAAAGAGAGAGAGAGAGAGAGAGAGAGAGAGAGAGCAGGACGTCAGGAGACGTGAGAGCGCCCTGCGCGCGTCTCGAGTTTTCGCTTTATCTCGAACGCGCCGCGTCCTGAATTTATGATGGAGGTCAGAACTTCGCAGATGGAGTTTCGGCGGGGAAACGAGAAAGAGAGGGGGCGGGTCCGGGCGGGGCGGCGAAGAAGTGGCACACAGTGCGTTGGGCTGACGACGCCACGCCGCGCCGCCCGCCAGAAGTTGGCCACTTCCGGCTGGCGCGTATCGGCCCCGGCGGCGCGCGCGCGCGCGGGGGCGCCAACTTGCAACGCCCGGCGAGTGCCGCCGCCGCCCGCACCTGTTGTTTGGCGAGCGCGCCGGGACAGCTCCGCCACTCCGCAACGAGTTGTTTAAAGAACAATTTGCCAAGTTTCCGCCCCGGCGGAGTCGGCGGGCCCGGCGCCGCCGCTGCAATCTACTCCCTCGTGCCTTATCTGGCCGCGTCGTAATGGTATTGAAGGCCGCTTGCGCCGGAGGTGCCGCGCGCCCGCCCACAAGCAGTTTGCTCACGAGCAGCCCCGCGCAAATTGGATCGCGGGGGCGGAGGAGAAGGCGGCGGCGGCGGAGATAAGGCAGGGCGCGGCGCGCGACGAGACGTCTGGCAGTCGAGGAACCGATAGTTAACGCAAGTCGCCGGCGATCCACTCGTTCAAGTTACGGCGAGGGGCGGGCGCTTGTTCGTGTCCGGCGCCGGTGAATGAGGTGCTGTGAATGGACTGCCCGGGGAGGGGCACTCGTTATTTGCCGGAAGTGCGGAGGCTGCACGTTCGGGTGGCGGTTCTGTGTGGAGAGAACTGACACGGCGATCTGGTCGGACCCAACATGCTAATTCGCGTTTATGCAAATGTCTGAAGGGTGTAGTTTCGTAATGAAGTTATACAACAATCTAGGTGACATGTTTGGTATCTTAGTTCTAGAATCGTTTACCGTAAACATGATTTTATGTGCCATATTTTCTATAATAAAGAAACAGGAATTAAAGTTCCTCTAGGAATGTGTTTACGATTTATTGAACTTCGTGCTAATGGTATAATATCTTTAATCGTAGGAATTTGATGTAATTGAAGTAATTATAAATCCGAAGGTATTAAAAGTACATTTACCACTAAGAAAACCAAAGTGTATTTATCAACTTTCAACTTAGTTATAAATTGGGGGAGAAAATGACCAAAAATATTTCTTAAAATTGGAAAAATCTTCTCATTAACTCAGTTCTGCCCTTAGCAGTGTTGCCTGCGCAACCAATACGAAGTCACATGACACATAGATTCATTAACGTTGACATTTAGAACAGATACGAATAGAAAGTGAAAATCTCGATTGTTCACACTCTTTTCGCTTATCCCCGTCCATTTCCATTTTTTTCAATTTGTATGGTGGTATGTAAAAGCTTTAAAGTTTTAGAATTTATTTACGCTCGACTTTATATTGAAGAGGGGGCGTTCAGATACTACGCCCCTTTTCGCCAATTTCATTATTCGTTTCTGGAATGGAGTGCTCTTTGCCTAATGATCGATCATTCATTACTAGAGCGAGGGTCTGCACTACAACAATGAACATCTCCACACATCTTTTGATTCTACTCTACAACTACCAGCGTGGCGTGAGGGGATGTAAGGAACACACTGCATACCCAAGAAAAATATGAATACGTATAACTATTTATTTAAAAGACTTCAACTTCGATTGTAAGTCTGTTCTGAATGAAAGAGAAAAGGAGAAGTCCGCACGATGAGTCAGCCCTGACAGCTAACACACCAATCGGAAACGGAATTAACCCGGCAGTGGTAACGTGACTTTTTGAAACAAAAGTGGGGTGTCTCCATACCCCCACACTCTTTTCTTGATATATGCTAAATTATTAAAAAATAAACTAATATAATATTCTTCTTCTATTATTAACAATTTTTTGCGTGTAATTAAACAATTTACTAAGAATTTAGTCGCTAAACAATTCTGAGAATTCATCAGGAAATCATTTAATATTTGGAGTTAATTTTTCTACTGGTCTGCGCATGTTGTCACATCCAAGCCCATGTTTCGTAGAAGAAGTTGAAATCTTTTCAAATTCAAAGAACAATGGAAAATTTCAATACCCATTTTATGCGCTTTCCACAATTCAGCAATATTTGGGTGACTCAGCCAAAATATGTAGCGCAATTACTGCCTTCATTTCCCCTTTGTTAGTCTCACTAGTGCTGCGATCATTTTTATTCCTCTCTAAATCCATTTCATTTTTTATGTTGGTGGATTCTGTAATTTTCTCAATCATATCCAAATCAATAAACAAGGAAAACATTATCCTGGTATTTTGGAATTGCTTGCAGACTGCTTTTTCCAGGGCGGTGAGTAACGATATTCTGTTCCCGCTTTCAGCAAAAGTTGGCGTATTCTTCCACTCCTTTCTTAACATATAAAGTGACCTAAAATGTTCGTAGTACTTCAGTATTAATTTTGCAGGTGAATCCTAACGTAAAAATACAGCATGCAATACGTTCCCAAACTAATAGAATATACGAGACTGAAGACACATACCGTATACATAACGTAGAAGGTAACGCGGGGTTCTCTGGGCACCCCAAACAAAACAATAGCTTGCTACACGGATAAAACTCACTAAAGTGGCAAACTGAGAGCACACTAAATATCATGATACAAAAAGAGAAAGGTACTAAAGCAATGGTCAGGGTAGCCAACATGGGAAATACAACAAGCGGGAAGAAAGGATCGCGGGGTCCCACAGCCCCCCGCGTTACCACTCCCGGGTTAATTGTAACAAAAGAGGAAAATATGTACATATATAACGTATACATAGTACAATAGTACATATTGTAATATAATACAATATATATACATATATAAAATATGTTAAATAAAAATTCAATATACTGATTGAAATTACCTATACAAACATTTTCTGAGCACAGAACGTCGTCGATCAGGCTCTAAAATTAATTCGGAGCGGCTGAAAAAATTTCTACCTATACAGCAGTAACTGTACATAAATCTTCACGAAGCGTAACAGTTTCATTCGAAATATAAAATACTTTCGTAGCGTATACAATTTTGTTTAGAGAAGATACGACTGCTCAAGTGAATAGTAGTGCCCAGTAGCCGAAAAAGGATTCAGGATGGGGGCATAAGACAATATACCTCCCCAAATCACGTTGAAACAATCTGAAAAAAAATAGTTTTTTTCGCGGGCTCAATTTTCCGTTAGGGAAACGTACATTGCAGCCGAACGAGAAACCCAAGTGAATTGCCTCCTTATGGACATTCATTATGCTGGATTACACATGTCTGTTCTCGATCGGGGGCATTTTCGTACGTATTAGTTTGTCTCTGAGCTTGTGTGTATAGTTGTATTTTTTTGTTTCGTACGTCGTTGCTCTGTGATGTAGTGGGTAACAGGCTGACAAAACAAAAGTGTATTATTTATTTACTTATTTAACAGAGTTGGCACTTTCCAATGCCAAACATATTAACATTTTAAAAAGTAAGTTAATCGTCAGTATGTCAGCGAATTGCTTAACCAGACTCCGTGAAGTCGCGGAGGTTAAGTAACTCGAGATATCGTGGATTCTTGGACGGGTGACCATCTGGGAAGCCCGGAGATCTATCGGCACCGGGCCACTGGCCTAAGGCATAAAGGGCAATGACTCACTACGACTGGCGATGACCGACTATGTTGAAGGAGAATTACTCCATTACACGTTCGACGCCAGTACGGGGTTATAAAGAACCTTGATAACGTAACAACTTTTTGAAAATTCACATTTGTAATACCAGGACTCTGCATTTGTAATATGCGTCGCAAAGAAAAAGTATTACTACCAAACGTTATGACTTTAATTTTCGAAAATCATGATAGAAACTCATCGATGTATCTTTTATCCCGATCCCCTCAAGATGTCACTAAATTTCATTCAATCCGATGACAATTACGTAAAATAATTAAATATTCGTAATGTATTATTACCATTAATTTTGGGGGCATAAGGTATGCCTATGAAGATAACTACCCCTGGAGATTACCGCTTCCAAAAATCTTGGTGCGGCTGTCTTCCCATTTGATTTTGTCTCGTCCCTGGGACATGCCACACTTTTCAACTCGGGCACAGGGACGTCTAAACTATCTATTAATCTCTTTTGTCCTTTACCTCGTTTGACCTTTGGTTGTGAGACAAGTTTCATCTGGGTTGTTGATTAACACGGGAATGAAATAAAGAGATATACCATGCTCACAAAACGAATTTTAACTGGCCTGTTAAGAGATCAAAATCTTTTGACTACCTATTGTAACTGGCCCAAACTTCAATTTTGTCCTTCATCTATTCTTAAGTAATTACGCAATTTTAATGTAATGCAGCATTATAATTGTATCATACATGTAAAGTTGAAGGAATGAAAGTTTCGAAAGTTTTGAATTCCTCTAGTTTTGAAATTTTTTTAAAGGAAAATGAGACATCTACAGCCTACGTATGTCATTAGAAGGGCAAATCTATTGCTTAACGCTTAATAAAATCCAGTGAACGTTTTTTTTTGTTTACACTACATCAAAAAATGCCTTCTCAAACGGAGATAATCCGAACGTTGACAATAAAATAACAACATGATTAATCATTACAAAGATGTGTGCACCTCTGATTACCGTAGCATAGGTCTTAGTGGAAAATAAAGTCATTTAACAAATAAGTACATATATAACGAAATACTATTATTCTTCAATTGTTTAAGTCTGTTTTCTATTGTCTCGCATAGAAATAGACAGTTTTCCACTCCATTTTACTGAAAGTTTTATTAGCCATTAGCTCCATAGTCACTCATGATAACATCATGTCAAATGAAATATTGTGTTCAGAGAACATATTAAATGATTAATTACGCCGATTCATTTGTGAATGGCCGTTTATCAAAGCCGTATTCACATCCAGATACTTTTTTAGGACTAATATAACTTTTATCATGTATATAAAATTCATACGATCATAAATCATACGATAATGACTGACAATTGCATTTCATTTATTCAAATGAAACATTCAAATGTTTTATGAATTCAAATTTATCAAATATCTACAATATCCTTAATATTGTCAGCATTTTATTAGAAAAACCTACTCCTAGTTACTGACTACTTCTTTAGTTAACTCCTACTACACCAAGGAACTACTCATTATACGTGTAAATACTTTTCTACGTAAAATTAAATCGGAATAATTAACAACACACTATCAGAACACAGAATTACATGATTATGCAACATATTGCAAACTGAGATGTTTTTGGATTATTTACAATTCTAAGTATAAAATGTATTATTTTTAAACAGCTGAATCATTTTGTATTTAACATCATATGAATCATCGTATGATGTAAAGAAGGAGTTTTGACAAATAAATTTTACGCCATAATGAAAATAATCGTAAAACTTATGATCAATGATTAATACATAATTTGCGAATGAACTCTCCTTTGCATTAGATCTCCATTATTTCCTTCATATTGATCTTCTACCAGTGATTCTCAGTACAATAGATTCAATTCGGTTAGAAATATTAGTATAAATGACTAACTGCATAATTAAAGATACATCATATCAGTAATGCGTTTTGTACGTAGAACTCTGAAAAACAACAATGCCGGCATGCAAAATAACATGATTATGAACTATGAATAGACATTATCAAGTTTAAAATCCTCCAATCCATTCAAGGAGGAAACGCTTTCATTCTAAGAAAATACCTTTTGTATTAAATACTAATGACTCGACGTTTTTCTAATTACAAATTCCTAGTTATCCTTCTCTTCTACATCTCAATTCATGATTCAAATCATCGTGAAACATATCGGCGACGACTGACAAGTAGACGATTTGCAAGTCGATCCTCCTGCGCGTGAACTCCTCCTTCTTGGCCGCCGGGTTGCAGTTGAGCCAGTGGTGCTCGGCGCGCAGCATGTGCATGTACCAGGCGTGGTCCTCCAAGTCCATGGACTGGACGACGTCGGGCGCGCTCATGGCCCGCTCCACGTTGAGCAGGCACGCCTCGAAGAGGTCGCGGGCCACGAGGCGGTCGCGCTCGCACTCGTCGTCCTCGCGGAAGTACTCGGCCTCGGCCAGCGCGCGCTCCACCTGCTCCTCGCCCACGCGGTCCTTGCTCGTCTCCGCCACGAAGCGGTTCTGGACGCCGGTGCTCCGCTCGCGCGCCGTCACCGTCAGGAGGCCGCTCGGGTCCAGCTCGAACGTGATGTCGATCTGGGGAATGCCCCTGGGCAGGAGAGGGATCCCGTCCAGGGTGAGCGTGCCCAGCTTGGTGTTGCTGGTCGCCAGCAGGCGCTCGCCTTCGAACACGTTGAGCGTGATGGCTTGCTGGTAGTCGCGGTACGTGGTGTAGTTGACGGTCTTCTTGACCGGCAACTCGCTGCGTCGCGGGATGATGACGGTCATGGCGGCCCCGGGCGCCTCGATGCCGATGGAGAGCGGCGACGCGGCGCCGGGCCCGCGGGCGGCCACCGCCGCCGCCTGCACGGCCGCGCCCGTCACCACCGCCACCTCGGGCGCCACGGGTTGGGCGATCTCCCGGTCGAAGAACACCCCGATCATCTCCCTGACCTTGGGCATGCGCGCGGCGCCGCCCGCCAGCACCACGCGCCCGATCTCCCCGCGCAGCACGTTCGCCACGAACAGCACGTTCTCCAGGTGCTGGAACAGCAGCAGGAACAGGTCCTGGCACAGCGCCTCGAAGCGGCGGCGCGTGAGCGTGGCGCGGAAGCTCAGGCCGTGCAGGTCGGCGGCCACCGTCGCCTCGTCGGCGAGCGAGAGCGCGCGCTTGGCCCGCTCGCACGCCGCGCGCAGCACGCGCACGGCGCGCGCGTCGCCCGTGATGTCGCGGCCGTGCCGCTGGCGGATCTCCTCGGCGAAGTGCGTCACCAGCCGCACGTCGAAGTCCTCGCCGCCCAGGTGCGCGTCGCCGCTCGTCGCCTTCACCTCCAGCGCGCCCTTCTCAGCCTGCAGGATGGACACGGAGAACGTGCCTCCGCCCAGGTGGAACACCAGCACGTTGGGGACCGCAGGGCCCTACACAACAGCCACAGGCGGGGATACGAGGCTTCTTTCCCAATCTTAGTCCACACAAAAATCATAAAATATACAGAGTGTCCGGGGAGAAAAGGTCGAAACTTCGAAAATAAGCTCTTAAGACAATTCTAAGCGTATTTTCTCTATTAAACTACGTGGATATTCCGAATGGTTGAGCCGCAATAAGCACTCAAAAGTTGGTTTCAAAAAATTATTTTTAGGCAAAAATGTGCATTTTAGAAGCACAGAAACACTCCATAAACATGTAAATTGTTTATTATTTACAAAAGGAAGTATATTTGCTCAGACAGAAAAATTAAGCGAGAAATAAAAAAGCAGTCAAATTGTATGAATTCGGTGCTTTTTTATTTCTCGCTTAATTTTTCTTTCTGAACAAATATGTTCATTTCTTTTATAAATAATAAACAATTTACATGTTACGGGAGTGTTTCTATGCTTCTATAATGTAAATTTTTGCCTAGAAATCAATTTTTCAAATCAACTTTTGAGTGCTTATTGCGGGTCAACCGTTCGGAATATCCACGTAGTTTATTAGACAAAATATGCTTAGAATTGTCTAAGAGCTTATTTTCGAAGTTTCGACGTTTCCTCTCCGGTCACCCTGTATAGAAACACATAGAACAATACTCATTAAATATTTGTCCATGTGATCAAGAAAAATCCATATTTTACGACAAATTCATTTATTCACTTAGTTCACTAGCATATTGATAACGAATGTGTTAAGATCAAATCTACGCTCATCAGATATTTTTCAGATTAGACATTAATTCGGGCCGTCGACTCATCGTTTTCGTATTCGCGTCGTCGACTTAAAACTTAGCTCAATTTTCTTTGTATTATTTATGTGCTAATCCACTCTTAAGAGAGAAAAATAAACAGAAAGACAGAGAAATAGAAAGTGAAAGAGGAAAAGAAAGGGAAGAGAAAGTAAAGGAAAGGGCGACAAACCCCTCAGTTCTCAATCAAACAGATTTGACACAAATAAAATAAACTTTGTTAGGTTACGAAATGTGTAAACAAACAGGCGCTTCTTGTGCAGTAATCTATAACATGAGACCTTTTTGTACGTTCGATTACATTTTTTTAGGGTACGTCCACTCCGTAGCACGGGGCGACAGCAACCTTCGAATTTGGATTCCAGTATTAAGTCACTTTCAAAATAATGGTTTAAAAAGTGCCGGATGTACACACTGACCCGACGAGACAACAATGTCTCCATCATCTTACAAATTATTGTCAAATGAACGTAAAACTATTTTAATATGAAATTGAATGAAATTAACATTTTCATTTTTCACCACCAGTTAAATAGTTTTCAACATAATTTGTGAATTTAGACGAGTAAAGTATAAAGGTGAGTCTAAAACTGACAGAAGAGTAAGAGAATAAAAAAGAAATAGAGATTGAAGAAAGAAAATTAAAAATAAATTATTTGTAGAGAAAATTTTATGCCGAAGAGAGCAGAGCAATACTAGAGCAATACAATGTTAAAAATAGAGAATAAGTTCATAGAAAATAAAACTCTCAAAATTCAGAATTAGTTTACCAATATTAATCCCTCAATGTACTGACCAGATATAATCCATGAGAAAATCCTGCAGCAACTGAATCGCTTATTATTCGAAGAACATTCAATTCTGCCAAATGACAACCTTCGACAATTGCCCATCGTTGGGATGCGTTGAAACTGTGGGGTATTGTTAAGACCACATTAGTGACGTTTGTGCCTAAATAGCAACTAGCCATTTTCTTCAGTTTTGTTAGTATCATGGCACAAATTTCCTCGACTAAAACGTCTTTATTTTCCCTCTCTCAGTAACTTTGATTTTTGTTTCTTTTCTATCCGTTGTTACGTGAAATGGGCAAAACTTCATGCCGGATTTTCTTCTGGCTTCGGAAAAATCCATGCCCAATATTCGTTTAATATCTGGGAATAAAAAAGTAATATTGGTAACCAAGTACACAAGCATAATATATTTTTTTTATTTTAATATTCTAACGATTTCAAATATATACTATTTTATCACACAATATAAAAATTTCTTAAAAAGTTGAATTTTATTATAATAAATTCGTTTCATGCTAATTTATTGCACTTCTAATTTAAATAAAACTAGAATTACTAATATTAGTATTGAATGAGAAATACGTAAGGCAACTGTACTTAAATCTCACAAATAAAATGATCACAAATTTGATACTTCATCACACCTAAATATGGATGTAAATTATTCACAAAGTTATAAATAAATGTAAAATATCGATTTATGTACATTTTTTAAATCATGTTATAATTTCAAAACATGATTCAATACATGAAAACATATTTTTAAGCACGGTCATTACGCTGGATTTCGTTTCCTGGGTTGGGTAATTCAAAACGTAAAGTCCATGCAATAAAAAAGTTCTTACCATATATTGTGTTGTGTGGATTTATGGCAGCCTGTTTTAGCGCATCTTCTCCAATAACACATCCGTCATCAGTAAATGCTACATAACTAGGGATTTTTACGTTGCCATGGTCATCACTAACAATATGAATCTGGTCATCTTGTACTACACCAACAGAGGAGTAAGTAGTACCGAAGTCAATTGCAACCACAGAAAATTCTTGTTTCTCATCACTCATATCGTTAAAGTGATTGTGACATTTATAGTTAAAGTTGTTAGATGAAATACTTTTAAGTAGAAGTCCAAATAAGTTATATTACACTCATCAAATCCGTAAAGCTTTTCTTAACACTTCCTAATATTTATCACAAATTTACAGAATGATCAGTTTTTGTTTAAACAATTGCGAATATGAAAACAAAAGATCTCCCGTGCATCATTAATGTCTCGAAATCTACGAAGATAAAAGGATTTGCGGATTAAATACAGCATTTTGTCACCTTACACACATGAACAAATGATTTCTGAAAATGAAAATTTGCTTAGTTGAAATAATTGCGGCACTAAATGTGATAGCCATATGATACCAAAATTCACGACAAATGTACATACGTGCTATGAATATTTACATTAAATGCATTATAATATTAAGAAATAGAGACAGCTGGTTTTCAGGACTTGGTCTATATGAAATTTCAGCACTATTTTTCATTTTCCAAGACCTATAATAATCTATTTCATTAAAGTTATTAATTTATTTATGTATTTTACGTTTTGTGATATAAAGAATATAATTGTTCGGAACCTCAATTTAGTTCAATACTGTAAGTATTTTTATTAGTAAGGCTTTATATCTAAGGCTTTATTATGTTCCTAGGTTATCTATTCATTGTATTAATAAGAACATGATATTTGCATCATTAAAGTTAACATTAAAGTTAGCGACATATTTAACCAACCTTCGGAGTCACTTTACTTGTGAGCCATGAACATTATTTTATATTCATATTTATCATAATATTTTGTTCAACTTTCTTTTTATATCGCAAACTTTTATAGTATTTCTTCTCAGGTTCCCACTGTTAAACATGTGACACTATTATAAATAGAGAAGATTTTATTTATATTTATTTAATGCCTAAACGTTCTATATTTGATCGAGATAAACTCATCTGGAAAATTTAATATTAAAATTATTTAGTTAATTAAACAAATGGTTCAATTGTAAGGGTGTATTAGATATTATTATTTGTACAACAATGTTTTTACATGCACTAGATTTCAAAAACGATTCAATAAAATTTCTTAGCGCCAACATTGAAAACAGATTGTTTTGAATTTTGGTTTTTATTTAATAATAAAAAGACTCTTTTCAAAGGAAATTCTTTAGTACAGAAATTACCAGTAATTAGTGAAAAGCTCCCATGCTTTTCTTCAAAATTAAAATTAGTATTTCAAGGACGTAAAACAACCTTACTGAATTAAAGAGCCAATCTTACAAGGGGTCTAAGTGCCAAAACAGAATTCTTGAGACTACTAAAAATAGTCTCCGTTTCAAAGAATTTTCTCTTGAAGTTTGAGGTCTTGAATACATATTGCCTGGTAGTTGGATACATGCCTTTTAAATTTAAATTCTACGAAATAGTGCGTTGATACATAATGCTTTAGAAATATTAACAAATGTTTGTGAATGTTATTTCGAAATATCAAATCAAATACTGACGGTATCAGAAATATTTATCATAGATCATGAAAATGGATAAGAAAACGAGAAAGGGAAAATAACTTAATACATCTTTGGCCATCCAGCCCGTGTGTAACAAAAAACTAGATGTGCTACATAGACCGTACTGTTTTGCATTATTGAGAACGGTGACGTCAATTATAATATTGCAATTTCTGTCCAACTAATACGAACGAAACGCCTGTGGTGCACATCTGCAATTATTTCGATAAGAAGAGTAGTCGCTTCTTACTTTTTCAAAACAAACATGAATAAATCTCAACTATTACAGTATTGGCAGCACGAGCAAGGGTAATTTCACACAAGCTAGCCTTGATAACATTGCACGGGAAACTTGAATTAGCAACTTCTAAGAATACGCAAAAAACACTTCTTTTTTAAAGACCAGATTTTTTAGAGCAGATTTCATTAAAAAAGGGAGCAAGGGGGGATGGATAAAGCGGAGACGAAAGACGAAGACAATCGCAAACATTTATTTATTTTCTCCAAACTCCATTTCTCCTGAATACTGTAGCAGTACAAAGACCGAAACGGCAACTGTACTTAGATCGCGGCGTTTGCTGGTCAGTCAAATATCTGTTGACCCCAAACTATCTGTCGAATTTTCGCTTTTCCCTTCACAAATTCCGCTTGTATTGGCCGGGGCCCATTCCATATAACCTGTCTCGCCAATCACTTTTTTTCAAACCTCTACCTGAACAAAGAAGAAAAAATGAGTAAATACTTTGAACGCCAAACGCAAATCAAAAATAGATATTCCGCACATTCATTCTTTTCATTTTCAGCAATATACAATAAACCATTGAGGTGTTCGTCAAAAGTAGTTTAGTGTTAGCTATAAATTAGATTTGGTTAGATTGTAAGCCTACAATCACAAATGGATGTCTAGTTAAGTTAACTGAACTTTGTAAATCCACCAACAACATGAAATAGTCGTTTAAAAAATCGACCGGGGAATATGCATCAAGAGACCGCTAATGGCAAACCAAGTAGTGGAGGTGTGGGCTGGAGCCACGAAGGCGACGAAACGGCGGTGATGGTTGGGGGCGGGACGCAGGGCGGGGAGGCAATGGAGCATGAGGAGACGGAGTAGGACATGGGCGTAAGGCCAGGAGGTCCTACGGTTCGAGTCTTGGCGCCAGCGAGGTAGCTAGGTCGAATTCAGTCGCTGTCTAGGGGAGAATTCTAGCGGCCGGCTGCTTTCATCAATGGTCTCCCGTGGTTTCTCCGATCAAAACCAGGCGAATACCGGAGCAGTATCCTAACAAACGAGTCACGGACCGCGCGCGATCTTTCCTTCCTTTTCCTTATCCCATCCTCACCCCTTACACACACACACTTACACTAACATGCAATATACTACCACACACGCCGGGAGACTGGTCGGAAGCTTATAGTTGTCCGGGCTGGTGGGAGATATCTGGTTGGAGAAACCCCCCTAGCCGATGAGGGCGCCTAGGTCGGCGCCAGATCTCGCCATTCAGCACGAAAAAATCACCCTAAACATTCTAGATAAACATACTACACTTACGGAACTATTAAGTTTGGCAGTTAACGCGCTTCGAAACACGAAATAATCATATAATCAAGTGACAGACGGTAACCGAAGTTACGGAGATGGAGGCAGTGGAGGCGGTGTCGAAGGAGGAGACGGAGGCGGCAGAGGCTGCGGCGGAGGCGGTGTCGGTGGAGGAGACGGAGGCGGCGGAGGCTGCGGCGGAGGCGGCAAGGCGGCAGAGTCGGCGGCAGTGGAGGCATCGATGGAGAAGGCGAAGGCGGGGTTGGAGGCGGAGGCGGTGGACGAAGCGGCGAGGGCGGTTGACGCGGCGGTGGAGAATGCGAAGGCGGAGACGGAGGCGGTGACGGAGGCGGCGGAGGCGACGGAGGTGGCGGAGGCGACGGAGGCGGAGGCTGCGGAGGCGGCAGAGGCGGCGGAGGCGATGACGGCGACGGAGGCGGCGGAGGCAACGGAGGCGGCGGAAGCGGCGGAGGCGACGGAGGCGGCGGCGGAGGAGGCGGAGGCGACGGAGGAGGCGGAGGTGGCAGAGGCGGAGGCGGCGGAGGCGACGGAGGCGACGGAGGCGACGGAGGCGGAGGCGGCGGAGGCGACGGAGGTGGCGGAGGTGGAGAAGGCGGAGACGACGGAGGAGGCGGAGGCGGCGGAGGCGGCGGAGGCGGCGGAGGCGGCGGAGGCGGCGGAGGCGGCGGAGGCGGCGGAGGCGGCGGAGGTGGCGGAGGCGGATGGGGTGGCGGAGGCGGAGGGGGGGGTGGAGGCGGCGGAGGTGGTGGAGGAGGCGAAGGCGGTGACGGAGGCGGCGGCGACCGCTTTGTCCCGCGGGGACGCGCTGCGCCCGAGTTCCCGGAGCTGCCGCAGAAAAAGACGCCGCCTCCTGCGCCGCCCACCCGCTGCCGGCGATGCGGGGCTATTACGGCGAACGCACCGGCCCCCGATAGGCGGCGCCATTCGAGCTAGCGTTCGCGCGCTTGCTGTGGCCGGGAAGGAGCAAAGATAGCTGAGCAAAATTGTTGTTTTTTGTAATGATTGATTTTTGCTTGTTTCCGGGCGCGTCATCTGCTATTGTCATTAGTCCCGTACAAATAGAGTATGTTTTATAACGGGAGGTGACAATGGTCTTCTCTCGCTGGAGAGTGAGATCCGGTGCCGACCTACGTGTCGGCTTGCGGGATTTTCCCACTCCAGGTACCTCGCACCAATGGGTCACCGCTCCAGCCAGAATAAGCTCTAAGCTCCCGACATGTGTGGTAGTGCATGTGTGTGTAAGTACGGGGTGAGGGAATAACGAGGACGAGGAAGAGATGATCACGCGCGGTCTGTGGCGCATTTGTTACGACACCGCTCCGATATTCGGGTATTGATCGAAGAAACGACGGAAATCTACCAATTAGTACAGCCGGCCGCTCGAATTCTCCTCCTGACGGCTGCTTTCGACCTAGCTATCCAGCAACTGTCCAAAATCCTGCCACCGATGGGACTCGAACCCTACGACCTCTCGGTCAAAGGCATTGCAATGACGTCAGTTGTTGCCCTGTGCTACCTCAGCCGGTTTGTAATAATTGAACATTTGGGAAGAATCTACAAAAATAATAGATTTCAGGGAAAAAAACTGTATGTGTGACTTGGGATGTAAGAACGATAAAATGTAAATCGACAGGACACAGTGAAACAGGAGTGACGGGAGATGTGAGAAGATAGCTGTGAATGTGAATTGGGACGTGTGAGGAACATGTAACATGAATAGAACAATGTATCATGAAATGTACGCATGTGTTAGGATAGAAAAGGAGAGGCCACGGTACAAGAGACGAAAGTCCGATGGAAGAACGAAACGTTAATGGGTTGGCTACGAGCAAAATGTTGATACGTGTTGGGGATGGCGATGATTTGTAAACAAGAATAAAAAATTCTATTGTCAGGAACAACTTAGATCAACGATGATCAGAGACAATAAGCCCAGGGTTCACGATAGGCATGGACAAGAACACGAGCTATGAAGTTTGTAACGATAGTCATGGGCAATGAAGTCATAGATGGCCAAAAGCGATGAAGTTAATAGTGGCAGTAGGCTTGAGAAATAGATAAGGGAAATTGTCATTGAAGATAGGCATGTCCCACAGGACTTGCAAGACTGATCCAGCAGGCCAACTTCCAAGATAGATCCAACCAGCGTAGACGGAGGTTAAATCAAAACCAAATGGAACGAAAGGTGATAATCAAAGGAAAATGCAGACACAACAGCTTGAACGACATGGTAATCCACCGTGGCAAGAACACACAAACACGGAGCGATGAACGCATCAACATCCGCATCCTACATACATCAGTAGAGTGGATCACAGGCACAAAATAAATTTAAGACAGCAGAGAACGGATGTCAGGAAATTTTCTTTTAAAAATCGAACGATTACGGAATGGAATAGATTGCCTGCAAAAACCTTTGAACCCTTTCCTCAAAGCGTTCAACAGTTAAGGAAATGAATTTAGGGTATTATTAAGTAAATGAGGGAGAATAGTGGGTTATATAGCGATGCATAAGTGTTCTATTGTGAAGTGAGGTGTCGTGCAGTATATAGCAGAGAAATAAAGAAGGAAATGTTTTAAGGTCTTAGTGAAGTGAAGTGCAGTGTGATCCTAATTGTATAAACATTAAATGCGGAGTTAGAGTATAGAAGTTTTTTTTTCTTTCTTTTTCTTTTCTCTCTTAATGTAATTTAATGTTTAATGAATCACTCAATTTTTATATTAATATCTTTTTTTACCATTATTATTATTACTATAATTAGTATATATTTTGCTAGTTATATTTCCTTATTATTATTGTTGTTATTATTATTGGTATTAGTGTTCTATGTTACTGAGAGACTGTATTTTTATGTTTTTGTAATTAGCTGCCACCGGGTTATACCCAATTGCAGTTTAAATAAATCTATCTATCTAACCTACTCGCACCAGTTCTGTGGCCGCACGCGGGAGCAGTGAAAGGGCGGCGCGCGGCTAGAACATTGCCTTAAGCGGAGGTCAGAATTTGTTGAGCGCGGCGCCGTTTTTCCGCGCCGCGTCGCGTCGGCGGCGGCGAGGCGCTGTGCGTCCGCTCCACGGCGCGACGCAGGCGGCGGCCGTCGCGACGCCGCTCCTCCATCCCAAGAGCCCTGCCATGTGGCCGGCGACGCGCGAGGAATCGGTGACGAACGGCAACTGCCCGGAACGAGAACTAGGGTCGCCGGAAATGTTTTCAGAAAACAGTGAACCGGAGGAGGGGATCTTTGAATTTAAAAAATGATACATTCTCTTTATTATTTAAAACGCAGTTAGGTGTGAAGCTGAGCTTTTCTTTTGCATAAAATGGAATAAATCTTATTATCATTTCTTCAAATCTTCAAATAATATTTTCTTTGTGCAATAGGGCCAGCACTCATGTGGATTTCGTTAAAGTAGGATATGCGTGAAAGGCATTTATGAAACACTTTAAGCGCACGTTCGCAGTGCTGTGCACTTGAACAAAGGCATGCGTATTACGAATAGTTACCAAACTAAGGCGACAAATTCCCTGCACAATACCTGCACAATAGCCAGGGTTGGCGTCAGAGTAATGTCAGTTCTAATCGAGATTAAAAACTTGCCAAAATAAACACTAAACACACTTTGCTACTAACACTTGTTCACTCATGCAGTAAGTTTTTTTTTTCGTCATTGGATAAGATCGTTTATATGTTCACTAACATAATTTTTTGCTTAGTGAATCAGAAATATAAATAGTGAACATTTCACTCAAATAGTAAATATGTGGCAACCCTGAGGAGAACGCATTCAGTTTCACTCAGGCGGCGTAAATTTTCAGTCCACCTGCAATAATTCGAGCGGTACACGGCCGAGAACTAGCAAGTTCACGCATCGCGACTCTAGAGATCGGGTGATTGGTATAAAATGGGCCAAGAAGTATCAGTAAGGTAAAGAAAATTTGTCTGGAAAGAATTTTTTGTCATGAAATTTGTATTTATGAAGTCGTTGTAGAGACAAGAAAATGACAGTTACTACGATACTGGCGCCAGTTGACAGTAACGTACTTTTCGCTTCTGTGGCTATGATTTTCAAATAAATGTCACCTCATATGCATGTAAATGTCAAGTTAGATTTGCATAAATGTAAGTGCGTGTGTATGTTCTCATTATATAGATAAATATACATTCACATATAATTTCCCATACGCTTTTTTCAAAATAAAATCGCTTTCATGTTCTGTTATTTAATAAACCAGGGGTTTGTATTCGTAAAAATTCGTAACAAAAAGTAAATTTACACCAAATTACCTATGTAATATAATAATTGTAAAACTTATTTTGTATAAATATTGTTTAGTTATAAAACGTATTGAAATTATGCTCGTTAAGTAAAGGTGTTTTGGTATTCCATCATTATAAATTACTTTTTATATTACAAAAACTCTTTCATAAAAGACGTTTTACGGCACAGATTATGAAGTATTTGCCGTTTATGGCACGAATAATTGCGTCATTGCACATTCAGCCAGTCGCAGCGAGATTATTGTGGGGCGGTAGCTGTAAATCGATCAGCCGCCCACGATTTCCAAATAGTACTCGTGACGTTACAATGAAGATCTTTCCACAATTAACTTTGATTCTCTTATAAATTTATAACGTTGTTATACAAAAATAAGATATGCAACTCGTTTAAAATGTTGCTTTATTGCATTTGTACGCGTATGAAAACACGATCCTCTTTTTTTAACATATACTCATGCAATAATGCTTAACATTATAAACTACTTGCATAATATACTATTTCGATGAAAATTTCATGTCTAACCATTAGCGTATTAGACAAAGGAAGACGACGAAGAAAAGTCTTCGACTCGTGAATGACGACTTTCCAGGCTGCTGGAGGTCGCAACAAAAATAGAGCATCGGCAGCAACGGGGCCGGCAAGTCCGACTCGCCGCCTTCGCCGTTTCCGAGAACAATGAAGACGTCCAGGCGCTGCATTCCTCGAAGATGGCAGCAGCCGAGGCGCAGGCGGGGGCGGTTCACATAATGGCGGGGAGGCAACGGCAGACGCTGCGGGAGACGGGGTAGCAGAGGTTGCAATCCTACGCCACATTTGGTGAAGGCGAAGGCGCGCTGGTGGCCGAGGTGATGGCGAAAGAGGCGTCTCAAGGAATCAACTGATGTCACCGCAGCCTCTCTGACTTGGAGGTCCTGGGATTCGAGTCCCGGCGGTGGCAGGATTTTCTAAGCAGCTGGTCGTATTCAACAGGTGGTCGAATTCAACTGGTGACTGGAGGAGAATTATAGCGGCCGGCTGCTCTGGTAGGTAGTTTTCCGTGGTTTCTCCGATCAACACCACGCGAATGCAAGAGCAATACCCTAATAAACGGGCCACGGACTGTGCGCGATCTCTCCTTTCTCTTCCTTGACCTATCCTCATCTCATACTTACACACACACCACACTGTACTCCTCTACCACACATGTCGGGAGACCGGTCGGGAGCTTAGGGCTTGACTCGGTGGAACGGTACGGCGTTGGTGACAGATACCTGGAGGGGAAAACCCCACAATCCTACGTGCAGGTCTGCGTCGGATATTTCCATCCAACGGGGGAAGAATACCGCCACCTCCTGTGATGAAACATACCTTACATTTTCGGAACTGATGTCTATTGCAGTTTCTGCGTCCGTAAACACGAAATAATCAACATATAAATCAGCGTTGGTGATGGCGGTGACAGAAGAACGAGAGGCGAGAGATGGCAGTAGAGCAGTGGTGTCAAGGTCTTTTACTGGTGGCAGTGGTATGCCTTGCGGCACCGTAGCGTGCCACAAGCTTCTCTGCGCAACTAGCGTCGAGAAAGGAAACTGTTTGTAACCCAGCCGGTTTGCAGTAGGGATGCCGTTGTCTCTGGCGGCGGGGTGATGAACTGCGTGGAGGGGCGATTTCGTCGTGGCAGTCGTGCCACGGACTCCCACTCGTGGCATCGACCTTGACAACACTGCAGTAGAAGCTGTAGCAGGGGTGGACGGTGAGGTGGCGGCAAAGACAATGGACAATGTGACGGAGGCTGATGACAGCGGTGGCGAACGTTAGTAATTTCTTGCTTAAAAAAAATAGAAAGGGAGAAGCCAATGAAGTATTGCAGAGACCAAACTGCAAAGATGTCAGTACTTTAACTGGTGTGAATGATAGTTTGCTACATTTGGAGTTGATTGCGGGTGTGATCCACTCGCACTAGCGTATGCGATCAAGTGTTTTCGGCACATGGGTTCGTGTGATTTATTAGAGGGTTCGAGTCTACGATTGCAATGGACGTTAAAACGCGTGCAATAAACTTTAATGAGTGATATGAAGGTTTCATTTTATTTTGATTTGATTTATTTAGTAAAAAAGCAGTAATAACGCTGTGTGACGTATGGGGGAGGAGATTATCAGCGCAAACAGGGAGGTTTGTTAAGTGTTAATGATTAGGGAAATTAGTGATATTGGATTCAATTAGATATGGAATTATATTTGTGCGTCGTCCACAAAGAAGGTAAAGACCATAAAAGAAGTCGATAGAAACGATGGCTGTCACTATAAAAATGCTAATTGTAGAACCGGATATCTAACGCATCGGAACCTGTATAGTTTCAATACCTTCGCGTTTGACGTGTCTTCTTGCCTTGAATGATATACGTCTCTTTCCTAAGCAGAGAATTCACGACTCTTCTGCCACTTCGATAATAGCCTCTCGAACACGTCCGCCATTTGTCACTCACATCACTGACTGATCTACATCAATTCCGTTTAACAACTTCTACTTCAGCGAACGAATACCTTTCCTTCATTTCAGTTTCCCAGAAGAAGTTTTTTTGCAACACATATTTCAAAACTATTATAACCAGTTTTTGTATTAAAAGTGCACGATGTAGAATACTAGCTCTGATCATGCATTTTGAATTCATTGAATGAAATTATTTATAACATTTGAACAAATGGTATTTCAGTAAAACTGTACTTTTGTGCCACATTATCATTGTGGTTACGTTGAACAATTTCCTCTCTCGCGGGTCTGATATATTTTCAAGTTACATAAGGAATGGAAAAAACATCAATTTAAATTCAATAATGTACCACAGAATCAATTTTCTACGTTTACGCTAGTGTTAATTGGTCGAGTATTAGTTGTATATCGACAACTTTCTAACTTTATGGCATTAAATGTGTACTAGTTATTTTTTATTAACATTTGATATACCAATACCTCGTCTTCTTTTTCTAGTTATATCTTGGCGCTTTTTTAGATCAGTATGGGATCGCTCGGCCCTAGAATGGGGAAATGGAACAGAATAGGGAAGGAAAAATCGCGCGCGTTCAATGGCCCCTATTCTAGGATGCTTTTCTATCATTCGCCTGGGGGGTGAAAAGAGAAACCATGGAAATCACTGATCAGAGCAAGTAGCCTAGGAATCCCATTTCAGCGGACGTCACAAAATCACCGATGCTAAACGCGTTCTGCAAAGGTCCGGTACCTGCCGCGACCGCCCAGTCACCAGAACACTCAGGCCGAAGGGCGTTGCCACATCGCCTTAGAATATTGTATACCTCAGGTAGAATATTTTTCTCAACCACTTCACAATGTGTCAATGTTGTAGCAATAGTATACGGTATTCCCATTTCAAAGACAAATATATTTCATCAATTAGAATGCTCAGTTTAATATAAAAGATAATTATTTGCTGTAAACAAAATGTGGTTCCATTTTAATAGTCGTATGTAAGAAATGAAATATGGCCTAATACGTTCCTATAATGAATTTAAGGTAATTTATGCAAGTAATAAACTTAATGCTGAATGAATTCAGTAATTAAATTAAACGTCCTGGTAATTTATTTTCCGTGTGCAACAATAATGAATGTTGTTGTTACTTCCTCACGTTTCAAAATAAAAGTGATGCTATAATTGATTATTTTTTTGTATTTTTTAAAGTACACGATCTGCATCACATACTTTTGTGTCAGAATAAATAAGTCAATAGTCAATAAGCCTACATTTGTGTTATACTGATTAGTAATTTCATCATGAAAATACGAAACATGCGATATTTTAAAAACTGAAATTAATAAGTATTATTTAAATGTCTTGAATTGTAGCTTGTTTTCACCTAATGTTTCAGATGTGGATCTTTATAAAACAACGTGTTGTGAATTTTGTCGTACAAACAATTCGTTATAACCTAGTCAAGCAATTCGCATTGAATTTTTGCATTTTATAGTTCATATTCAATTAGCCGTAACATTACGACACGTCCCTTCATTTAGACACCTCACCTTTGCAAATTATAGAACATTCCCTCTTTTCCTTTTGGCTCAATTCTTGAAGTTTCTTGTAATTGACGAATCGCAGGTATTATTATGATACGTAAATTAGGCATAACTGAAGATCGTTGCTAACGATCAATCGCACACCCTCAACCTCATACCCACTCAACTTTTTACTCTAAAATATCTTACTCCCTCCAATAATTATGCACCAGGCATAGAGTTAACGAGATTTTTTTCGCTAATGCAGCTCGTTCTTGCTACAAGCTACGAGGCCGGTATATAACTAATACCAGCAAAGAGCGTCCGGAGATGGTGTGTGAACAGTGGGAGCGGGCGCAAATCCAAATTCCACGCCACCCACATCCCTGGACGCGAGGCGTTCGCAGCCTCATTGAAATGCACCAGGAGGCGGACGCCTAATCGAGGCGAGGCGGTCGGTTGGCCCCCTGGCGGCGGGGGCGGCGGCGGTCCTCTCCTCCCCCGCCCCCGCCGCTGCCTCGCCCAACCATCCTAGCTTTATTGCCTATTATATTTTAAGAACTGAATTATGATGAGGCCCATTACATTCCCGAGCGGTGTAGAAAATTGTTAATTAAATTCAAGGAGGTCGTCGCGACCCACTCCCACGATCGCCGCTTATAAATCTGTGTGCGCCCGGCCGAGATGCGAGATAAGTAGCAATAATTGCAGCCTCCCGCCGCTACGCAATAAACTTGCCCGGGTTTGATGTCAGCTGACGAGGCTGAGCCGTAAATTATGGGTGCGATGGAGGCGGTAGCGCTGGCGGTAGCATTGTCGATGGCTTTGGCGATGGTTGTGGCGTTGGAAATGGTTATGTCATGGCGGCGGCGGCGATAGCAGGCACCGGGTGGTCGGCAGTGGCGTTAGCGTTGGTGGGGGTAGAGGTGGGGGAGGTTGAAGTGGGGAATGGAAGCAGCGGGACGCTAGGGGCAGTGAATTGGGTGGGAGACAGGCCACTGGGAATTGTCGGGGGCGGTGACCGGGGCAGCGGAAGAGAGGTGGAACTGTGGAAGCGGCGAGGGTGATGCGCGAGGAGGAGGCGGCGGAAGTGTGGTGCGAGCGGGGGTGGCGATAGAAGCGGCGTGGAAGCGACGGTGGATGAGGAGACATTCAGCGATGAAGTGGGAGCAGCGGCGGTGTGCGGAGAAGGTGAAGCAAGCAAAGCGAGGGGCGGGAACGTGGGAGGGATCAGCGGAAGAACAGCGACCCCCGGTCGGGGGTTGCGGCTGCCTCCAAAAGCATGAGAGCAAAGAACTGCGAGGATGGAGGCGGTTGAGGTGGAGTGGGCGAGGAGTGGAGTGGAGGTGGAGTGGGCGTGGAGGTAGAGTGGGCGTGAAGGTGGAGTGGGCGTGGAGGTGGAGTGGGCGTGGAGGTGGAGTGGGCGTGGAGGTGGAGTGGAGTGGAGGTGGAGTTGGCATAGAGGTGGAGGTGAAGTGGGCGTGGAGGTGCAGTGGAGTGGAGTGGAGGTGGAGTTAGCGTGGAGGTGGAGGTGGAGTGGGCGTGGAGGTGGAGTGGAAGTGGAGGTGGAGGTGGAGTTGGCGTGGAGGTGGAGTTGGCGTGGAGGTGGAGGTGGAGTGGGCGTGGAGGTGGAGTGAAGTGGAGGTGGAGTGGAGTGGGGGGTGGAGTTGGCGTGGAGGTGGTGTGGGCGTGGAGGTGGAGTGGAAGTGGAGTGGAGTGAAGTGGAGGTGGAGTTGGCGAGGAGGTGTAGGTGGAGTGGGCGTGGAGGTGACGGCGGCAGAGGCGTTAGCGGCGCCCTGGCCGCGGACCGGTAGCAGCCTCCTCCGCCCTCCTGTAATTGACTGCCGCCTGCCCGCAAGCATGCCTGCCATCATGCATTCAACTTCCCGAGCGTTCGAATGTTAGACCTTCGAAAATAATGCGGTTCCTTTCTCTGAAAGCCTACTAAATCAATCACAGTCAGGTCTGACCTCGAAATGTACTGTAAATTTAAGAAGAGTGATTTTTAAATATTTAAAAAGAAAAAGTAATCACATGCAAATCACTACTACAGTTATTATTATTATTACTATTATTATTGAGATTAATATTATTATTACTATTTTTATAATTTTATAATATCGTATGCATCGCTCTTCGGTTAAACTGAATTACAACGCATTTTGATGTTAAGACTTTTTTACAGAGCAAGAAAATGCATTTGTTTTCTTGGATCCCTCGACCGTTAATACTACGTTGCTTCGTATATTACATCGTAATTGTCAATTAAATGTCATTCAGAATTAATTTCATTTTAACTTGAGACATATCACCACTCCGGGAAATACACTTTCGACGTAATTTGTCTTCATATGAATAAATGCAAGTATTATCAATTGAAATTTGATTTTTTGAAGTACAGAGGAATATTAGTATCGATCCAATGCATCTTACATTATTCTTTTTTTTAGCGAGTGAGTATTAGTGAATTTTCAGAAGTGAATCCTGGGAAAAGAAAAAATGTAAATTTGCTCCTAAAGATGCTCAAGTCTGAATGTTTTCAAAAAAGAAGAGAGTTAATATAAAAATCCAATATTGAATTATAAAAAAATTAATTTTTCTGTTGAATATTATTAAACTCTCGTAAACCTGTTATACATCAGCCATATGAAGAAGCTATATACGAGTGAGTTAACGATCATACTACGTGTTGCTTAGCTATGTGAATAGACGGAGAATTGGGACAAGTGGAGAGCTTTAATGATTTCGCTGTCTTTGTTGCTACTGGGGTTCACCACCACGCCAACTTTGGTTCTGATAGCACTCTCACATTGCGCATGCAATTGTTCACGGGGGCGCCAATAGGTAGTAAAGAGTTCATCAAAGGCTCCCGAATAAAATGTAGCCACGCTATACGAAAATTGTTACCTGCTTGAGTAGTGTTTAGCAGAAAGAGAGGTGTAAATGCCGAAATATTTCTCGTTTGCAAATGCATGTTTGACTTAATGATTTAAAATAAGGGTTTCTTATTTTTTCGAGCAGCAAAACATGTACAGAACAATGACAAAGTGTAATATTAAGTATAATATTGGGATTTAGAAAATGAATACCTAATATGTTATGCATGAATCTAATGCTGAATCTAAAATCCCTTAGCTCTGAATTTACATGTTAGAATTTGTATTTTAAGTCGATATATTATAAATATATATTGAGGTATTTATCCCTTCAAAGTTTTCATAAGATTTAACCGATCTAGCTAATACATTAACATATGAAACAATTAACAGAAATATCTGATTGTTAATGTCTTAAATAATACGTATGTTTTATTATTACATTAACGACCAACTTACATTTACACAAAAAATTACATTTCGACAATAGTTTTTAGTCTTCTTCAGATATTGACCTACAATTATTTCAAAATGCGAACAATACAATTTAAAAGAATTAATATAAACCTAATTCAAAGAGCATTGAGAATACATCCATAATTTGTTAACTACAACTTCAAATAGTATGTTTGTTTGTGGATAGAATAAACTACTCTGTCAAACGTATCAGTTGTGCGTCGATGGGTACGGCAAATCACTACTTTTAAACCATTACCCTATGTAAGAGCACACTATATATTCTTTGCTTCACACATCGATTCGATAGATTCAATTAATTGTATAGCAGTTGCTTTCTCTTGGTTCTATCCAGATACACACAGGCCAAAGTTTGAAATCTTTCCAGCAATAGTATACACTAAGTTAAAATAATGCTAATTGATTTTAAGTAATTCTTCTTAATAGTATTCTAATTCAAGTAATTACTGTGATTATATGAAATTTGTTCCTTTGGATCGAATATTCAGTTTTACACTGAATTCCCGAATAATAAAAACAATTATCGAAATGTTGTACTGTTTTCATTTGAGTTTGATAAGTAACGTTCAGTAATCTACTGTGCGTAAAAAGTTCATCGTTAATAAAATAATTTAATTGTTGTTATTTCAGAAGTAAACGTACACTTAATATACAGAATATGAGTTTAAAATAGAATTAACTATGTAATACTATGTAAAAGATACGAATCATTTATTTTTGGTGAATACTTCTTGTTTTACACCATATTAGACTTGGAATCAAGAAAACAGTACAGATAAAATTCTAACTATATTTGGGAAATAATCATGCATATATTTTACTGATTATTTTAAGATATCAAAAACCAATATTGATTAACTTAGATTCTCTGGCTGAAGGAAATATTATGCATTTTATCTCGAACAAAAAAACCCTTATTATGCATTCTTTTAGAAACCACTAAGACTACCAAACTGATTATCCAAAGCCACCAATAAATATTTTTCTATTTTAAAATAAATCAATATGAATGTTTTAATTATTATCGGTTGGGTGTAATAAATCAGTAGAACAGTATCCCTAGTTGCTACACAGGGAATAATTATGTTTTCAAAATGCATACATATTTTGGTTCAAACGAGGTACAATGAGCCAACATTAATTTTTCAATTAAGGCTTTTCAACTTTGATTCAAATAATTTTTACTATTATCTGTGTTTAACACTAGTGTTACTACAAAAGAACATATGTTCTGCATTATTTTAAACTTTTAGAATTTTTGTAAATTCTGAAGTTCAACGAAAATGAGCCCTGCATCGTTTTGTAAGCATTCATTATCATCTCAGAGGAAAATATTTAAAGAAAAAAATTGGAGCCGTTTGCAAGATTTTCTGTCAAAAACCGCCAATTTTTGCCGAAGAATTACGATACTCTTTTTTTAGTATGTAAGTACCTATTAAGGCGAGAAAATAAAACGTATCTACGGCGTCCAGAGAACACGGAACTTCAACAAACGTCATTTATCTCTTCAATACATAACATAATGAAAGTCTGTTTGCAACTAGCGAACCCGTTTACTGAGCATTAACATAGTACACAAAGAAACCTCACAAGTACAGTCAGATGTCTTTCCACTATGTTACCCTTCCTACTCCCTTCTTTGTTCGTCACACGGTAACTCCGAACGATAGCTGATGTCTGACAATATGTGCAACTGATTTTTACAGTTACACCTTTATTTATTTATTTATTTATTTGGTCAAAAAACAGTAAAAACTGTATATGACTTGTGGGGAACGGGATTATCTGCGCACATTTTCTTGAGGCCCAGAATTTAAAAAGAACAACAAAAAAAACTTCAAACAGAATCGGTAAAAATGATCATATGATGCAATTTCTTCATTTCTTCTCGTTGCTGTCTTCTCTTCCTGATCTGCGCCCACAGTTTTCTCTTCCCTTTCTTCTACAACGTTCACCAAGTTTGAAAATCAGAAATAAGTAGGGCTCGGTGATGGAACGGTTAGCGCATGGAACTCTTATACACAAGTTCGCGGTCCAAAACCCGATCAAAGCCATGGATTTTTAAGGCTGAAAAAATCCTCCGTACGCTTTCCTTCGGAGGGGAACTAAAACCGCTGTCCCATGTTGTAGATTTAAGGCATGTAAAATATCCTCAAGTCTAAATGAAGCCTTTGAGCAAAATTCAAAACACCTGTCTCATCGCCCGATTTGTTACCTCCCTTCTTTGCCTTCCCCCTTCTTCCTTGCCTGCCTTCTATGCCAGGTGAAAGGAGCGTAGAGCAATTTACGCGTTCAGGCGGAAGAGAAGGCCTCGTGGCCTGAGCCTCTCCACAAAAATAAAGAATCATTGAATTGAATTGAATGATTACAAAGTTATGTATATGAGGAACACTTTTGAGTGAAACTATTCTTAGAAGACAGGTCTATTAACGGTGTCTTCGTTGCTCGGGAATCCCAAAGGTTGGGCCTCGAATCTGTAGCTGGAGTAACCTTATGTTTAGAGGACCTTACGTTTCTATGATTATTTATTAGAGAACCTTACGTTTCTATGATTCTTCTCACTGGCTACTCTTGTTCTCAAGTTGATAATCACTATAAACAATTTTTGGTGAAAATACATCACGGCATGGTATTGTCATCCCAGAAACTTGTCAACCCAGAAAGATGGAATGTTGATAATTGTATTGCAATATAATGCAATATAATTGTATTGCAATATTGCGTGCAATATGTGCAATTTTAAAAAATTACAAAAACAAGATTTTCTCAAAAACGGCTCCAAATTTTTTCTTTAAACTTTTGATAGGGATGTACTCTATCAATGACGTAAAATCCATTTTGGTCTATCGGTTGTTTTTTTTTTCAAAAATTACAAAAATGTAAATTTTTTTACTTGTCTCTCACGTCGTTAATATTTACATTATCGGCGATTTTTTCACATTATTATATTTAAGAGTATATATGCTTTAAATAATGTCAAGTGAAGTTTCTCGAAGGCACTACCGTTTTCTGTGAAAAGAAGCACGAATTTCGGCATTTTCAGAAATGCTCAAAACGCCATTTTCTCAAATATGGCTGCAAATTTTTTCTTCAAACCTTTGTAACGGATAGTGCTAATTACACTCTTTAGTATAGCGTAAAGTTTATTTTGAGTTATTTTTTTGTTTTTTCAAAAATTACATAAATGTAATTTTTTTGAAAGATCTCTCACATCTTTAATATGCACATTACCAGCAATTTGTAAACATTATTATATTTGTGAGTGTAAGTGCTTCAAATAACTTCAAATAAAGTATTTTGAAAACTCAAAAATTTTCTGTGAAAATGAGCTTCAAATTTCGCACTTTTAGTAGCGCTGAAACGCCATTTTCTCTTAAACGGCACATCTTTTTTAAAAGAAAATTGCCATTTATGACTAGGGTTTATTGTTCTTTAATATTCTAAAATTAATTTTTCTGTTCTACCAATAGGAAACCGAAAAATTAAGAAAATTACAAAAAAATGTACTTTTGGCGGTGATAGATGACAGTTGGCAAGAAAGAGTTTGTGGTAATTCCGAATAGCTAGCGAAGACACAAGGAAATAGAAAACTAATACGGGAAAGTCTGTGCCATTGTGTAGCACCACTAGTTTTTATCTGCTAATACTCTATTTTTCCCGCCTGCCCACATATTTATTGTCCTTGGTTCCATTTCCGCGTGAAGGCGTAAATGTTTTCATTTGTGTTTTTGGCGTGGGGGGCTTTCAGAGTTCCTCATCCATCATATCAATAATTCTTCCATAATGCTTCCGTAACCCCTTGCCCTGACCGGTTAGTGTGTTTGAGGACTGTGTGAATTTAAGGATCTGTCTGCCTAATACAGAAGAAACGTACACCGGGAGGGGGCCCCGCGCTCCCAGGGCAAACTTATGGTGCTAAAACAGCACGTACTATCTCGCCCCTATTTGCACGCAAAATTCTCAAGTTTTCGAAAAAGTTTACTTGGCCTTATTTCGAAAGCTATCTTTAAGGAACAGATCTCTATCTTTATAATTGTAGTTGTAGGAAGACGCCGAAATAATTTTGAAATTTTGCAATTTTCTAAAAATTAGAGTTTTCAACGAAAATGAGTCCTGTGCCATTCTCTTAAACATCCTTCATACTATCAAACAAAATTTATTCAAAAACGAATTTTTTGGATAAAGCTATTTTGAAAATTTTTGAAAATGATCCAGAGGCTTCATGCTAAGTACCCCAAAATTAAAATATTGGTTACAAATTCAAGGTGCCGCAAAAATCAACTAGATCGATTGCGGAATATCAATTTTGGAGACAATTGACTGAACGGTTTATCCTCTAGCGTTGTTCACAGATGGATAGACGCTTTTCCGTCATTCTATTTTTCGGTTCAAAGGACCCACAAAACATGAATTCTGGCTACTCCACGTGTTAGAGGATTTTTTCTAAATGTTACAACTCGATTTATCTATTTTTTGTTTCCAGGCCGTATGATAAGAGATTTTCTACCCAAAATGTCGCTGTTTTTTTTTTCGCGCAGCGTTACATAACTCTCTCTACTGCGTAAGCAGTAGCGACAAAGTAAAATGTAGGAGTAATGGATCGAAACGGTCTCAGGAGATACCTCGACTTGATCGTCGGGGATTTTTATTTATATTTTCAATAAATGAAGCGTGAGTGATTTCGGATACATTTCTAAATAAATTCTTAAATGTAATATTTCTTAAATTGATATATGTTTTACAATAATTTTTATTTTAAATATATATTTATTTCTCCTAAAATAATAGAAAAGACCACAAGAAATTTGATCCTGCCTCAAAATAAATCATAATCGCATCGCACATGTCGACTACAAGTCTATTTTTAAGAACCAAAAACAAACAAGTTAATTTGTCTTGGGAGTGAGTTGTAACCAAAAGTATCATCTCCCTCCAATGTTGCATTCACTGCCCGGGTCGTGCTCTCGCCAATATTCTCGTGAAATTATTGCCTTCGCTCTTATCCAGGCTTAAGTTTTCATGTTCGTGCTCACACAGTCACGCTGACGCCCATGCACACGAGCACGTTCACGCTCATGTTCACGCCCTTGCCTACACTCACACCCATGCTCAGTCTCATTCTCACCCACGCCCATGCTCACACACATGATCCCTCAAATTCCTGCCTAGTCTTCCACACTAGCAGCCACTTTCTTATCCATTTTATCTCCCATTTTTGTTCCTATCCTCTCACACTCCTCTCCCTCCGCCCCGATTTACCCCCTCTCTGTTCCTCTCCCTCTCTTCCCCTCTGTCCCTCCGTCTCATTCTCCCTCTCCCTTTCATTCTCCCTCCTCCTTTCATTCTCCCTCCCTGTTTCTCTTCCTCCTTCTCCCTCCCTCCCTCTCTCTCCCTCGATCCATCACTGACTTTCTCCCTCCCTCTCTCCCCCTCCCTCTCTCCCCCTCCCTCTCCCCCTCCCTCTCCCCCTTCCCTCTCCCCCTACCTCTCTCCCCCTCCCCCTTTCTACCCCTCCCTCCCTCTCCCCCTCTCTCCACCTCTCCCTACCTCGCCCCCTCCCTTCCTTTCTACCCCTCCTCCCACTCTCCACCACCCTCCCTCTCTCCCCCACCCTCCCTCTTTCCCCATCCCATTCTCCCTCTCTCCATCCATCGTCGTTGCCACATCACTGTTTCAGCCACCCCCCGGCGCCCATTCTCTGCTCCGCCCCCGCTTCCCGCGCTCCACTTCCTGGAGCCACCCGCCGCGCGCCCGCTCGGATCGAAATCGAATCGCAAACTCGTCCGCGGGGCGGCGCGCCGCATCGCGCGCGCACGATGCTTATCGGTGCCCTAAGTACAGGTTCCTGCGATTTGAGTTATTGGGAGCTCCAGCCCAACTTCCAGCGTCTCGCAGGAAAAAAGTTGCTCCTCCGCGGCAGCGTTACAGCGATTGCTAGGGCCAGTCCACGGGGGATCAGGAAACCAGAAAGAAGTGCTCGGAAATTAAAAATTTTCTTCGGTTGCTCGTTTGGAAATTGAGAAGTGATCAGGCACTACGTGACTGTGATGAACAGACTCGTCTGTGACGGCTGTGTTTTAAACCTTCGGTTTATCACACCCGTAACGAAGGTCGCTGGAGAAGTGAGCTGATGGGTTGTTTGACGTCAGAGAAAATTGATTTCGATTAATGGTTTCGTGAGCTCCACTTCTCACCGCGACCTATCAGTAGAAGTGGGCGTTTTCGTATGTTTCCTGTAATCAAGCACAATTAGACTCGGTAATATTATACGTAGGCTTATCATGAATATGAAACAAAATACAGTTCGCCAGGAAACTCTCCATTGCAATTTACAGTGTACCAGAAAATTCCGTTGCAATTTATGTTGGTAGCAACCAAATCACTGGGAAACGAGCGACGGGGACATCACTTGCAGCATCTATTTCGACTGTGGTGATTGTGCAATTTGTATTTCTTTTGTTACATGCTGCAGCTCTGGCAACCGACATCATTTGTTTCAAGCACTCTCATCAGAAAGGAGACACTGTGAACTTTCCTGGCGCGTTATTCTTCTATGACGCTAATAGAAAATAAATATGTCAATGGGCGTAACCAGTGGATATGTCAATGTAGCCCTGATGCATGATTTGCGGAAAATTGTTCGCACAATAAGCAAACTGGATTTTTATTTATGAAAATAAAGATAACATACATGTTCCTTCCCCGAATGAACGATTTGTTATTAGTTACACAAATGTTCATTACAAGTGCTACGTATTTCACAAAGTCGGATAAATTGACATTACCTGATGTCCTCCGCACTTCCAGTACTTTGGAAAATATTAGTTGTGTGAACAGCAATGTGATGAGATTATTTTTTTGTCTATACTTACATACATAGTCCTTTCTTAAATTAGCGTTCGAAAATAATTAAGTTGGACTGTTTTTCAAACAAATCCATAAATTTCACATTATTAAAACACAATAATTGCAATATAATGCCATATACAAGGCATTGTAGCCCTGATAAATGGCACGAAATGCTGGCTGAAACTTTGGCAAAACCAGCCGACGACGACACGTCGCAGCTGGAAGCTATGACAGAAAGGGATGCTGACAGTTGACACCAGAGGATTGAGATATAACTGTACCTACTGTGAAGAAGTCACGTAACGGCTTCATCAAAGGTTGCAGCTTAAGCAAGCAATCCACGCGGGGCAGTAACCAGTGATCGATAACCAGTGATCGGGTGCGGGACGATCACTTATCTCCGATATTGCTCATCAGCGCGAGACGAGATCTGTTTGCTCACATCCGGCCATGAATGAAACCACGCTCTTGCACTCTCCCGCTCTCGCACTCGTTATCTCGCGTGACGGCATCTGCGAGTAATAGTCACATCCTTTCCTGTGCCAGCAATGCGGACCGCACGGTACTTTGAAAGAAGAAACAAGGGGACAAAAAATATTATTTTTCAAAATACATAAATTAACGACTTAACTAGTGTGAATTCATTGCATACCGAAACATTTCCTACTCTTATTACTCAAAAACTACTCATATATTTTGTAAAAAGTATATGTCATTACTTCAAGACCCAAAATTGAGGAACAAATTGCATTGAGAAAGATATCTCTCGCCTTAGTATTGGCGGTGTAGGACGTTCGAAAATACTTTTAAGCCTTTTTTTCAAAACTTTAGAGCTTTTAATGAAAAATAGGAACAAAACCAATAATGAAGCTTTTAATTAAAATAGGTCAAAACCAATTTTAAAAACTTCAGAGCTTTTAATGAAAATACGAACTATGCAATATTTATAAAATGCAAGTTCTTCTACTCGAGGTAAAAATATGTTCAGAACTTTTTCAGAAAATTTTAAAATGTTACAGGGACCTCATGTAAAGTACTCCCAAAATTAAAATATTTCAATGATCGCCTGATGACACCTTATTCCTAAAGTGTTTACCCAGTTTCAACTCAAAAGCTTCTAATCCAACAGATAAGCGTGACAGGTACAACCGCCATTGGTTGTATGTTGGGACCATCCATCCATACGTAAAGACAGTGTGTGTGTGTGTGTGTGTGTGTGTGTGTGTGTGTGTGTGTGTGTGTGCATTGTTACGTGCACGCACATACACACGCACACATATCCATAATTTCTAGTACAAAATTAAGTATATCTCCTGGCCACCTGCACCTACCTTAACATCCTTTGGAGCATCTCTAAAAGATCCACCGGAAGTGTGTGCGAAGTTACAGTTCAAAAGAATCTTAAGCACAGGTTTTACGACGGAAAATTCGAGATCGTATAACTGATAAATGTCGAATACTTTTCCTCCCCATACTGTAGTAAAGGGAAGAAAACAAACTAGTGGTGTTGCAGATTGGCACAGACTTCCTTGAACTAGTCATAATAATTTTATTTTAATCTTCAATTCCCTTTCGAAAATACGGTTGCATTAGTCATTACATGTATCGCCCCACAACAGAATCATTACAAACAACGCATCAGAAATACATCTCAATACACTTCATCACATCACATTACAGTACGATCACCGAATACAATTCCATCTTCACAATAGAATACGATCATTACAACATAAATACAATATGACTCGCACTGGCTTGGAGGACTTGAGCCAGTTTTGGGGTGAGGCCAAACTGAAGCCTCCCCAAGCACCAAGGGCCGGGTCGAAGTGATCGGTTCGCAGGGAGGGCCTGACGTTTCGGCTGACGGTGGTGAAAGCGGATCGGAAGTGGTCTAACCATGAATGACGGACAGGAATACAGACGGACGGACAGAGCTCAGACAGATGCTCTTTACTAGGGAGCGGATTTCTATAATTTTGCCTATTGCTTCATGGCCTAGCTAAGTGAAATTTCTTGACATTTGGTTAGAATTGGATGCTATGTACATTAATACGTTAATGCATATTTGGCCGATTTTTCTTGTTGGTGCATATTCATGTAATTAAAACTCCATATTTTGCATAGTTCGTTAAAAAAGACATAGCTAAAACTTTTCAACTTTTCATATAATCTATTTATTTATGAGCTTTCATCGACTACGAAGAACTAGTAACAATTTGCGTTGTTTTCTATAGGTCATAAATACTTGTGCAAACGATGCAAATTTCTTGATATTTTTTTTAACCAGCAGAAGAAATAGAACAAGACATACAATATTCTCCAATTGGCTTGGAACTGCCAAACGTTTCGCCCACGACTGCGGAGGGCACCTTCAGTGGCGAGGTCTCGGGCGAAGTGTCCAGGACAGCGGCCGTGTGTAGGAGATGCATTTATTCTGACAGCCTGGCTTTGCCGCCTCTTCTGTCTGGGGTTTTTGAGCTGCGATGTTCAGGACAGCGGCTTACTGGCGACTGACGCCGTGTTTTTTTCATTTTCCCCCCACCAGTTACCCTGGCGGGGCGGGAATTTATTCAGTGAAGGGTGTACAGTGTTTTGCTCCAGCTGTAAAGCTTATGGAGCTTGGGGCGGGCTTTATCTTAAAAAGACTAACTAAAACTACTTAATACTAATCTTAAATCTATTAACATGGTTAGCCTCTTTGGGCCTAACCTAGATTTATACAGGTATTTGACTTTAATTTGTTTAATCTTCAGTTCTTTGTAAAGTTCTTTTGTCTTCTTTTTTCTTTTTTGTCACTCACACACTCATTCATTCTTATGATTATATTTACAACACATTCGCTCACTCATTCGCTCACTCATTCGTACCCACTACACTGCACTATTTACACTATTTACAACACTATTTGCTCGCCACGGCGCCGACTTCACTCAAGCGTCCGTGGCGCCGCGACGTCTTCGGCCCCGGGCGGCCCAGACGTGTTGGTCTCGGCCGCGGTATTAATACGCCGCGGGTGGTGGTAGCGGAGGGGGTGGTTTCGCGCGCTAGCTTCTGATTGGCTGTCGCTTCGCCGGCTGGCTTGCGATTGGGCATCGACCGAAATGGGAGTGGGGCTGGGAATTTTGTTATTGTAAGGTTTTGTCTTGGCGTTATGGAGTACGGGATTCCAGACGGAACTAATTTAGACTCCTTCTTCTTTCCTGTTGAAATTGTTGGGATGTTTGAAAATTTCTATGTTGTAAGCGGGCGTAGTAGCGGTTTGTTGTGGATAAAATCTCGGTGTTATGGAATAAGATGTCATGTTCTCTTCCCGAAAGAGCATGTTCAGCCACCGCGGATCCGTTACAAACCGCTACCACGTTCTTCACTTAGATGAATATTTACTTTAATTTTCTCTTCTAATTTCTTGATTTTCTCTTTAAGTTTCTCCCACGAAGTAAGGTAGATTATGTTGTTTACACTAAAATATATCTTTTTATTCCCAACATGCTTCTCCTGAATTTTATCAAGAAAGATTAGTGCAGGAAATCAAATATTGTTAATTTGAATAGCATATTAAAGTGCATATTTGAGAATTTTTAGGTCATAAATGCACATTATTAAAAGCATATTTCAAGATTCTTTAGGGCATGAAATCCCTCTCTCTACTCATTACATTTCATGTTTAGGTAGCACTCTCTCCTATAAATTCCTAAATATTTTCTCGAACTTATTAGGTTTTTTTTTATTTTGGGCCATATTTTTGCTTTTGTTGCACCCTCTTTCTATCTCCTACCTATCGACGATTAAAAGACCTACCGCTCCCCTGAGCATACTGGAAGTACCTTGTGCTCCCCGAACATCGCATAGCCTTATCTCGGTCATGTACCTTAACTGGCATCCCTCGACCCATTGCTCTGAGTATAGGCATCCATATCTATTTCCTCAATCAGACAAACAGATTCCACTCAGATCTCGTACACAGTTGCCCATCAGGTGAAGAGATTATGAACGGGTAAATGTACAAGGAGGACTCTGAATGCCCCCCCAACTTTCCACGAACTCAACTTTGAACATTTGACTTATGCGGATTTCGCACCTTCATCCTTAGTGTCCTGTACTTTATATTTGTATTTCTGATGGGGACGCCTTGGAGAGACCTTTTGAGTGTCATTAAATCATAAGTAATAATATGCAAAAGAACACAAATTCCTGAGTCAATTTTCACTAAGACATCGATATACTTGCGAGAGGCGCAGGAAATTGTTACAGAAGATTTCGCCGATCACCCGCAAAGAATTTTAAATTAGAAACGTTTGTCAGTCGTTTAATAATTGTATTAGTATTCGAGAAAATTTGGAATTTGTCCCACTACTAACTTATTCAAAACAACAAATGCAATTGTCAAATCAAAAAGCAGGAATCAAGGGAAATAATGGAGATAACGATCTGTCGGAATGAAGGGGGCGGCGCCAAAGGAGTTTAAACTCAATAGATCAACTCAAACAATACAATTTAGCCTCAACAAACAACACACAGACCAGAATAAACAATAGATACTCGTTCGATTCCTTCCTAAAAATATTCTCAGACAATTGTGATCTGTAGATACTCTTATGAGTAATCTACCCCATTGTAGTAGCAATAGTAGAACTAGGTTAAGCGTAGTTTAAGTTAGTAGTAAGTCATCAATACATATGAAAGAGAGTTTTACTGATCTATGTACAACCCAACAAGCAATAAATAAATTAAAAAAAACAAACAAAAAAAACGGAGTTTAATGTGAAGGAGTGAGTCAGGGTTAGGGCGCTCAAGGTAACGAAGCGGAGACCGGGCAGGCAGTCACAAGTTTTTTGATTGATTGATTGTTTAGTGATTCCGGGTGTGCCAACTGCTAAGGTCATTAGTCTCGTAAGTGTAGTAAATTTTCCCTCTCTCGAGACGTGGCGGTAATATTCCCCTGCTTGATAGTGAGAGCCGGTGCCAACATAGCGGGGTCTCTCGCTAAAAAGGAGCACCGCCCCAGCCGGGACAAGCCCTAGGCTCCTGAACGGCCTCCCGACATATGTGAGTGTCTAGTGATGGAAGTCTGTATGTACGGGGTAAGAATAGGACAAGGAAGAGGAGGGAAAGATGATGCATGGTCGACGGACCCTTTTTTTAGAGAACTACTCCGGCATTCGGCAATCGCACTACCGATCAGAGCAACCGGCCGCTCGAATTCTCCTCCAGTCAGCGACTGAATTCGACCAAGTTATCTAGTCAGTATCGAAAATCCTGCCACCGTCGGGACCTGAAGCTAGAATCTCCCAGTTAGAGGCCAACAGGAGTTGTTGCTGGAGAGATAAATAGTGAGAAGGCTTTGAGAGGTCGAAGTAAAATGACTTGAAAAGAATCTCGTGTCCACGAAGAAGTTCTTGAAATATTTCTATCAGTGTGAATGGTGTTAGAAATTTGTAGATTTTGATAATAATAAATCAAATTGTTGTTTTTGATAAGAAGCAATTATTCCATAAGAGTCGGCTGGTGCTCGACTAACTTGCCGTCGCTGACGATTGCGACGGAGCTCATCTAACTTGACGTCGTTGACGATTGCGACGCTACACGTGGCATCAGTGAATGCCCTGAGCCACCTCTCCCGGTGAGTTCAGAAACAGAGCAGCAGGGATGGCAAAGATTCGTGCGTTCTCAGGCGCTAGGACTTTTAATTACGCAATTCCTCGCAGCCCTCGCCCAGGGAGCGGTTGCGGCATCTGTTATATCACGACATTCTGGGGTAATTATTTAAATTTTTAAAATTATTGTTTTTACTTTGTGCAGTTTGTGACCCGAGAGACAAAGTTGAAAGAAATTGACAATCAACAACTTATCCTACGTAATACAATGGCTGACATAATAATTTCTGAGCGAAGAATCGAATAGGCTCCTCAGGAATTCTATTGTGAACATTTGTTGCATCTCGTACGTATTGTTTTAAGCAAGTACCATTAAAATGATATTAAAATCGATGAAATAAGCAAATGCATTAAAAATGACTGAAAAAGGTAAAAAAATACTTATTAATCGAAATCGACGAAAAATACAAAAAAATGACAAATATGAGTAATTTCCTTTTGTCATTCATGTACAATTAATTTCTGTACTAAACGGCATTGTCCAACAACTAATCGGCATCTAACACAAATTCTTAATTAAACAGAATTTATATCTTTTTTATATTATTTATTTAGTATTTTAATATTGAACAATAGATTTATTTACTCACGATTTTAATATTAGTAATTATCTAAAATATTAATTTCAAATAATACGTTTTAGCCTAGTCATTGCGTATTATCCCAATGCTGTCATTATTTTGTCCGCATATTTGTGTTGTGTTTTACTGAGAAGTAGTATTTTACGGATCTCGGTGGCGCAAAGGTTTACAGCATTAACCAAACTCGTGATGCCGAAAGTCTGAAAATTTTTCGGCACCGTTATTTTCTTATACCGTCGTTAGAGCATTGAAAAGAATCACACACCACGTACGTTCAGAGCGACCGTCGCTAGCAAGCGGATCTATCGACCGCACTCACACGCGCAGCCTCCGCCACGCAGCGAGCGAAACGGAAAGCCCAAAGTAGCATGTTGGTGACGCGTAACCGAAACCAGTTCCCGAAGAAGAACAGTTCCAAAGCTCTCTGCCGACCAAAAACCTCTGCGCCCTCCTAGTCAGTTTGGGTGAGGAACACGTCAGCTGCCACCATCGCCTGCGATCATCCACCACCGCCGGAGCTACCGCCATCGCGACACCATCACCAACATTACCACTTCCACCACTACCACCACCACTACCTCCACATCGGCCAAGGTGGCTCAGGGTATCAACTGATGTCACTGCTGCGCCTCTGACAGGGAGATCCTAGGGCTTGAGGTACTACAGTGGCAGGATTTTCGACACTAGCTAGATAGGCAGGTCGAATTCAGCTATTGTATGGAGGAAAATTCTAGCGGGAGGCTGTTCTAATCGGTAGTTTTTCGTGGTTTCTCCGATCAACACCAGACGAATGCCAGAGCAGTACCCTAACAAGCGCAAGCGGGCCACGGACCGCGCGTGATCTTTTTTTCCTCTTTCTTGTCCTATCCTCATCTTTTATTTCCATGCACAAATTACACTTAGTATATGCACTACACTACCACAATGTCGGGAGACCTGTCGGGAATTTAGAGATTATCCCAGTTGGGGCGGTACTCCGCCCCACGAATAGGTCGGCCTGGGATCTCGCCATCACGCGGCGGAAGATCCCCGCCACCTCTAGCGGTTAAAACATGCACTTACTGGACTAATGGCTTTAGCAGTTGATGTGCCCGGAATCACTAATAAATAAAAAAAACACCACCACCCACACCATAGCCACCCCCTACCGCCACCTCCATCACCACTATCGCCGTCACGACCACCACCACCACCACCACCGTCACCACCGTCATCACCACCATCGCCGTCACCGCCACCACCGCCACCATCATCACCACCGCCGTCATCGTCACCACTACTGCCGCCGCCGACATCACCACAACCGCCGCCACCACCATCACCACCACCGCCGCCACCATCGCCACCGCCACCGTCACCACTACCGCCACCTCCGTCACAACCACCTCCGCCACCGTCACCACCACCGCTACAACCTCCGGCGAGGCTCTAGCCAGCGGGCGGGCAGCCACACCCCCGCTGCTCCAAGGGCGCAGGGCCAGGCCCTAATCAGCGTCCGAGGGCGCCATCCATCACCGGAGACGGCGCGGCCGCGGGCGCCGCCGAGGACCGCGTATTTATTAGCGTGTAATTTCCACATATAAAATTGTGCGTTGCAAGCGCGGCCGCGGTGACGTGCGCAGGAACGGTATTAATCTGCGTTAATTGCGCGGGAGCGGGGCACGTAAAGATTGTCATTTGGAGCGCGCGGAGGCGGGCAGTGGGCGGGCGGGCGGGCGAGCGAGCGAGCGGGCAGAGGGCGGTGGGCGGGGTGGCAGGTGGGTGGCGGTGGTCACCGGCGGTCGACCGCCGAACTTCGTGGGGCTCATTATCGTTACGGGCGGGCGCTTGATCTGTTTTTGTGGGTGGCGGTGACCACCGCTGCCGTCGCGGTCGTTAAGTCCTTTCCTGGCATTCGACTTCTTTTCTCCTACTTCACATCCAAGATATGTGAAATTGTAATGCTCAGAACGTGCTTGTAACTAAGTGTATCTCATGAAGAACAAGTTAATAAATTATACTGAATTGGCCTTTCCTCTAAGTGCACGTAGTTTTAGAAATAAGTTAGAACAAGCTGAGAGTAATAGAAGTTAAATGAGTAACTAAGTGCTGTGAAGTGTGGTAATGTGCTGGTTAGTGTAATTCAATGCAAAACAGTGTAGTGTAGTGTAGTGATGTGCAGTGAAGATAGTGAACGTCATAAATGCATTTTTTTTCAATCTAATTTACCCAATATCTATGTAGCTCGTACTGATTTTTATTATCACCAACATGTAATTGTTGTATATCATAGTAGAGTTAAAATTATTGTTATAACACTTAACATTAGAGATAGTATGATTATTGTATCGTTTTGTATTGTACTTTTTTATTATTTTGTTATTATTATTGTAATTATTCTTAATCAACTGCCAGTGGGTCATACCATATTGCAGTTCAAATAAATGTATGTATGTATTGATGTGAATTGTATATCACCCGAAAAGCAATCAGGATCTCGAAATTCTCAAGCTAGAGATCAAGTTGAGTACAGCAGATACGAGAACAACGGCATAGCCTGTTCTCGCGGCATGTGGCTGGCAATAACTTGTGCAAGAATTACATACAATTCCGTGTTTTCCTCAACTTCATTTTCTTCAACCCAGTGATAATCGCAGAGGAGGTTACGATGGTAAGAAAAGTGGCCACTGAATCTCAAACTTCATAATACTTGCATTGAATGTAATACACTGACAGTCACGTACTTTTTAGATTCGAATACCGATTCGCGTATGTTTTAGATTTGAAACCGACAATATTGGCCAAAAATAATCTGCAACCTTATTAGATTCCGGTGCTACACAAAATTCACGCAAATGAACACTCTAAGCCGCTTACAGTATGTAATGATGAACTCAAGAAGTCCTTCGGGGACAATTTGGATTGTGTTGCTTCAGATAATCGATCAAACCTCGTTCTGACTATATTAGAAAATTGTGTTTCTCCACAGATATTTTGTGTCTCATTTTGCTTTCTATTTTCACCGTTCGTCTCTCGCTGGCATCTACCAACTATGAGTCATATTGACGACATCGCGAAGGAGGGAGAGTTATGTTTTTCTGCCCTGACTGTGTTTCCACCACAAAGTTTCATCTCACCATTATGCCTATTGAACCAATCAACGGATTTTGTTAATTTAGGAATCATACGACAAACTTCCAATTTGAGAGTAACAAAAAATATAACTTTAAATTTTGTATCGGAGACATTGAGAGGGAGGCATAAAATTTATAGTAAAAAATAAAGTTGACCAGCGCTCGCGGACGTGGACAAGAAGTCGCGTTTTCTTTAAAATGAAAGCTTTCGACGGCAAACCGATCCTGTAACAGGCCGCGCTCCGAGATCTGTATTCACAAAGAAATCCAGCGGCAAAGTGAAGCATTGTTACAGTGAAGCGCTCCTAGGACTCATTTGATTCATTAAAGTTTCCGGGCACGTCAACTGCTATGTCATTAGTCCCGTTAGAGTAGTGAATGTTTTATCGTTGAGAGTGGCAGTGTTCCTCCCCCATATAATGGCGATATCCGGCGCCGACCGACACGTCGGCTTACGGGGAATTTCCCTCTTCAGATGTCTCCCCTGGCGGGGCCACCGCCCCAGATGAGACGAGCTCTAGGCTCCCGACTGGTCTCCCAATATGTGTAATTGTGTAGTGCTTATGTGTGTGAGTAAAGAGAGGATAGAATAAGGAAGAGAAAGGAAAAATCCTGCGCGGTTCGAGGCCTGTTTATTAGGTACTACTCCAGCATTCACCTATATTGATCGGGAAAACCACGGAAAACTACTGATCAAAACAGTCAGCCGCTAGGATTTTCTTCCATACAATGATTGAAATCGACATTGATACGTAATGTGAAAATTCGTCACCGTCATTTCTGGAACCTAGGCCATTCTGGTCTGAGACTTTGCTATGACAGTTGTACGAGTAATTCTTGGCTCTGAGCTAAACTAAACGGTGCGTTCCAAGGGATCCGAATCGCAATCTTGATCACCAAAGAAACTTCTTATTTCTTCCACCTCATAGAAGTACCGTTCACACTAAGAGAGCTAGAGTCTGCTAGAGAGTCCTTGTCGTCTTCTCAATCTTCAGAAGGCTGCGCTCGCGAAAGTTTACGAGGTCAGTCACGATATTCAGGCCGAAAGTAAGTTGTCCTTGGCAGAAAAGAAAATGGCGCCACGCAGGAAGATTAAATATGTTTGGAATAGGTGAGCTGTGTTATATACCAAACCGAAGTAATGAATTACAAAGAAGTGATACTTATCTATCATGATCAACTAAATGGTTATTTGCTAGTTTAAATAGGAAATAATGTTGTTGGCTTTTAATTACCAGACAGTGTTAGAAGGTACGGAATCTAGCATGTCATAGTGTTCCAACTCTGAACCCTACCGCCGGGAGCAGCCACCTACATTTTCTAGGTCGACTTCTCTGTGCCATTAAGCGATGGACAAGAGTACCCGTGCGAGAACTCTCGCATGTCATACCTCACCCTCTTCCTTATTTTTTCATTTCCGTATTAAGCCTATAATATTTATTTTTCTTCAAGACCCTCTTATCCTGCGACTCTTGTTCTATATGTCACCTTGTAATTGATAACAATGTAACACACTCTTGTCAATACAAACTATTCTTGTTTAACTTTGTTATCGAGCAAAGAGGTACACCCGTATAATTCAATCGCATAGAATATTAAGTAATATGTAATTTCACATGCAATTGCAGATTCTACAGGCTCTGAACAGGTGGGGTAGAATCGAGAAGCGTCGAACCAGCAAAAAGTAATAGAATGGTCAAGAAGATCTCATCCTCTAGATTACGGTGTGAGGAACGTTTCTAAAATTTTAGTTTTAAGGCCTTAGAACGCTTCGTTTAGGAGTTATTTAACGATATAGATTCGAAAATCCTGATGTGTGTAGCGGGTTGCATTTACTTGACTATTTAGCCGCGTTTTTTTTAAACAAATCCTTCCTATTTTTAAAATCAAAGTGCAATTCGTCACGTGATATCCTATTTCTTTAGAGACTGCACTTATAAAGATTGGTTGAGAGTGAGAGCCGCAAAGGGAAGCTGTACTGTAATAATATAGGAGAAGATTCTATCTTGTTGAATGCTTACGTTGTTTACAATCACAAGGTCGTTTTGCGGGGTTTCAAGTGTGGATGAATTTGTGAATGAATTTTTCAGGATTTGTAAATGAAATTTTTAGAAATATAACAAATGGATCTGTATTTCACACTAGTAACATAAACATACTTTCCAGTTTGTCAAACTGTTTAAGCAGGGTAACTGCGAATCGTTTATCGCCACAGCTGATGACCCTTTACGCTGAGTCTCACATTAGCTGGTAATTAGAAACAGGCCAAAGGAAAGGTTACATTATTCAGGAAACTTCCATAGTTGGTGAGGGAGCCGCTCTCTTGTCATTAATTCATTGTCTCAATAAGTTTATTCGTTGCGCTTATAATTACACCGTTGGTTCGTGGACGAACTTGAGTTTTACTTTAGTCTATACGAACAGTGAGTTTTTATTTAGAGAATGAAATACAAATCTTCACATAGGTCTGTTCTCACATCTAGTTACTTAGGTATACATCCAAGTTTTCGCATTAAATGTTCACTTTTTTGTATAAAACTGCTAAGGCAAAGTAATGACATTGCGATTGCCATCCGAATTGTTTGCGTTTCCACTGCGTCTCGCTTTATTTGACGATTTGAAACTAGTCCAAGGAAAAGTTATGTCGCGTCTCTGGAAACGTAGTTCGCGTGGGTGCCGCTCTCCTGCTGCGCGCCGCTGTCGCCGCTGTCACGTGGTCACCCACCTTCTTCCCCGTACGCGCAACAGGACACTAAATCGCGACCAAGGCGAGGTTTTCACCATCGCGGGAGTCGATTTATTAGAAGGTGATTCTCTGATGGTAGGACATGGTCCTAGTAATTTTGAATAAATATTCCGACGTCGCCTATAAAACTGTTCCTCTCCCACGTTCGATCTAATACACATGTCCCCTAACTTTTGAAATATACTGTGAACAAACAACACTAGATGGAATTCTAAGAAAAGTAGTTAAACTTTAAAAAAACAAATGTTTCCTTCAAATCGAAGTCAGGTTTAATTTAAACACAAAAATGATCCGACCTTCATATGAAACAGGTCGAAAACGTGAAAATGTTCTTTTGAAGATACAAAAACTTTAAATATGTTCTCATGAATAGGTGCGTGAGTTCTCAGAATTTTCTATAATGAAGGCTGTGAGAGGTAACAACGGTGCTTTATGCAGAACTCTACAAATTATGCAGCACCCCCGCTGCCAACAAGCAACTGGGTGCTGTCTTTTATTTTCCTCCGCGAGTATAAATTTAAAAAAATACGGCACGTAATGTTAATCGCATCTATTGTTTTCAGTAATTTCTGCTCTCCGACAGAGGCGGCGACTGCGTCGTAAATCCCGAAGAAAGTCGCACTAGAAGTTAGATATTTTTTATTTTCAAACAACTTACAGACATAGTAATCTGGACAACAGCGTTAGAAACTTGCAGTACAATCACTTGTCTAATACTCTGAAACTAGCTTAATGTGGCTATTCGCATGTTAAACAATTTTATTACTACTATACTAGTTCATTGTAAAAATAAATTTCAAATATTATACAGTTGCTGAGTAGACTATCCTCATGTACTGAATCGAGCATGCTAAAGTATCTATAGAAATAACTTATTTTCTTAAAAAAAGTTTTGTTGGATTACAAAGCTAGCTTTCCATATGTGCAAAGTGATGAATGAAACCCCTCCTCCTCCATCTCCGCCTCCTCATCCTCCACCGGGAGAGGTGGCTCAGCTGACGTCACTGCAGAGCCTCTAACCGGGAGGTCCTAAGCAGGATTTTCGACACTAGCTTCTTAGCTAGGCCGAATTCACTTGCTGTCTGGAGGAGAATTCTAGCGATCGGCTCCTCTGATCGGTAATTTTCCGTGGTTTCTCCGATCAACACCTGGCGAATGTCGAAGCAGTACCCTAACAAATGGGCCACGGACCTCACGCGATCTTCCCTTCCTCATGCTTGTCCTATCCTCTCCTCCTACACACACACTTACACTAGCATGCACTACACTACCACACATGCCGGGAGACCGGCCGGGTGCTTAGAACTTGTACCGGCTGTGGTAGTGCCCCCGCTGGTGAGAGATACCTGGTTGGGAAAAATGCCCGCTAGTCGACGGTAGGTCGGCGTCGGGTCTCGCCATCCAGTGGGGAAGATTACCGCCACCTCCCGATGAAAAACTCGCACTACACTTACGGGACTAATGATCTTAGTAGTTGATGCGCCCGGAATCACTAACAATCAACCAATCAATCCACGCCCTCCTCCTCCACATCCCCCTCATCCTCCACATCCTTCTCATTGTCCTCCTCCACATCCTTCTTCTCCTCCAAATCCTTCTCATCGTCCTCCTCCACATCCTCCTTCTCGTCCACATCCTCCTCATCGTCCTTCTCCACATCCTCCTTCTCCTCCACATCCTACTCCCCTTCCACACTGTTCTCCGCTTCATCCTTCTCTTCCTCATCCTCTTCCTCCGCCTGTGCTCTCTGCCGCCACCCCACCCCACCGCCTCCGCGCGGTGCTTCGCTTCGCAACGTCATAAATCCACAGCCTCCGCACGTCGAGACGGCGAAGGACGCGGACATCCTCCTCCGCCCTCCCTGACCAAACCCTCATTCGCCTGTCGACTCACAGACGCTCCTCATGGAATTAAAAGAACATAGCTCGATTCCGCCGACCTGGATTTCAGGTTGGGTTCCGCCTCGGGCATGAATGTTTGCTTGTGTTGTGGTTTGGTGGGGATCTTCCAAAATCCACGTGTAACCTTTAAAGCTTCCTTCCATTTCTTTCTCCTTCTTGGCTTGCCTGGGTGGCTCAGCGGCTTGGAACGTTATCATTTAAGTACGCCTTATGTCCGGGCTGTGGGGTTTAATCACGCTTAAGACATGGATGTTGTGTATTATTCTTTCATTCATTTATTCCATTAGATTTTTATTTTATTGATAATTTCTTTACATTACCGACCTATTACACAATACACTGCGCAGAACATAGCTCAGTGTCGAGTGTGTTCAATAGTAATAGACTTCCCCTAATACTCATAATATAATACAAAGCAATAGATTTTACATTATAATATTAATGAATAGTTCACAAGGTTTTCTTAACAATTATAGTTTGACTTGGCACATATTATGAAACAAGTACTATATTTTGTGTTGTGACGTGATGTAGTACAACGACAGAGATGACCACACGAACCACAACGATGGAAAGGGACACTAGTAGACACCAAGGTGACTGTGTCTGAAGTAACTAGTCTCAGCAGGATGGGAGCGTCCGTAGGCACTGAAAGATACTTTGGCAACCAAACCCGAGTATACTCGCGTTCTCTTTCAAGGTGTGGGAAACTAAGTTAGAGCCCGAATATACTCGTTCACTACAGCTAGTTCTCTAGGAGCCCGCTAGAGAGTATGCAAATGCACTGTCTAATGTTATTGAGGTAGTTTATAGTGCTAATAATGGCAGGGTCGTCAGCTAAAGTCAAGAATGACAGAGTGTAAAAGTCACAATGTCCTAGTGAAGTAAAAGTATTTGATCTGTTACTATCGTGCGGGATGTACAGTTGAGTACGACGCGCAAAGGAGAAGAAAGCAAGGCGTGAATCGAGGATTGTGACGTCGCTCTTTGTGTAGTTCCATGTTTCAAAGCATACCACACCGTTACGAATATTTGAAGGTGGTAGTCGAAAGTATAAGGAGCATATTTTAATTCAATGTCTTAAAAATAAATACATTTGCAAGTTATTTACGTAACAAAAATGTTATTCCCTGACATATTCCGTATTCTTAGGAACATGCGACGAATAATGTACATGAAAGAGTATATTAGGATTTTTAAAATCCACATTATTTAAAGCTTCATTATTGTGCCTTAAAGTGCGTAATTTTAAAAATCATTTTCTGTAGTTACCAGTATTTAAACTTAAAATTTAATATCGAGTTTTATCTTCATAAAAAAAGTTTCAATGAAACAAAATTCCCATTCCTGTTAAAAGAAATTACATGTAAATAATTGTAGTTGAAATAGATCTCTAATCACCAATCAAAAGAGAGAACCAGTGCGTATTGGCCCTCTTGGGATTTAAAAGGAGTTGAACACAGCCAAAAATGAATAAATTTAATAAAGTGATCTTTAAATAATACATTCCTTTTGTTTGTTCCTTGGATTCTCATTTTTTCTGTACTACGCTACAACAAATTCCTCAGTCACTGAACAATGGTTCGCGTTGTGAATCTCATAACTTCACGTGTTTTCTTGCACTAGAGCATCGTCATTTTCAATGCCACTCGCAATTGTCAGCGGTGTCTGCCGAGTTGTTACAACAACTTCCAGGAGTTTTGTATATTCGAACAGTAAATTATTTTGTATAACGGTTTCGACAGAGGAGGTACGGTTGTACAGGGAGAACAAGGTTATTAAGCAAGACCATGCTTATTGAAAGGTTAACGTATCTGTACATATTAGTGGTTCCTTTTTTTAATTTAAAACCAGGGATTGTTGGGTAGGCAACCCCAGACTAAAAATATTCATTTGAAAATCCTAAAGCTACGGGTTCATTCAGATCGATCTCGGAATACGAATTTTGAAGAAAATCGGTTGAACGGTTTAGGCACTAGCGTTGACTATATACGGATAGATAGACGGACGTTTTGCCATCGATCAATTTTTAGGTATCCATAACCAATAAAATAAGGTTTTGGGCTACACCACGAGTTAGAATTTGTTTTTCTCTAAATTTAGCAACAGGATTTATTCCCTTTTGCTTTCCAGAGCTCGGCAATAAGAGTTTTTCTGGCGAAAATTAGCCGTTTTCCGGCGTACGATAACTTTCTCTTCTTACAAAGAACTTGGTAAGGCGAGAACGCAACAAAAAAAACTCGAGTAAGGATTTCTCCATATCTCCTATTTGCCATTTGCCTGCCAACGCCAAACCGTAGTGGTTGGCGACCGGCCTGGCGGCTTCTTCATGCGCAGTTCCAGCCCAGGGAGTCGGAGGCGACGGCGGTGTCCGCTGGGATGATTAGAAGCAGTGCGAACAGCACCGTCGGGGCTCACCGCATGCCTCTCGACCAGCAATAATTTCAAGAGTGATTTAAAAAGGGCAATTACGGGATCGGTCGAACGGGCGAGCGCCAAAGCCGCCGTGGCACCCGACGCCGCAAGTCCTCGCCGCGGGCGAGGCCCGGTTCACCGCCCTCGCTCCTCCGCCCCCAAACTCCTTCGCCCCTCCAACCCACACTCCCTCGTCTGCCCTCCCTCGCCCCTCTACCCCCAAAACTCCCTCGCCCCTCCGCCGCAAACTCCCACGCCCTTCCAACCCACACTCCCCCGTCTGCCCTCCCTCGTCCCTCCACCCCAAAACTCCCTCGCCCCTCCGCCGCAAACTCCCACGTCCCTCCAACCCACACTCCCCCTTCTGCCCTCCCTCGCCCCTCCACCCCAAAACCCCCTCGCCCCTCCGCCGCAAACTCCTACGCCCCTCCAACCCACACTCCCCCGTCTGCCCTTCCTCGCCCCTCCACCCCAAAACTCCCTCGCCCCTCCGCCGCAACCTCCCACGCCCCTCCACCCCCAAACTCTCTCGCCCGCCCATCCGCCCTCCCTCACCCCTCCTCCCCTATACTCCCTCGCCCCTTCACCACCAAACTCCGTTGCCCACCCGTCTGCCCTCCCTCGCCCGCTCTCGCCCGCGCCCGCCTCCGAATCCCTTCCCACACGCGGTCTCCTACCTGCCCGACCACAGAGACAGAAAAAGTTTCTATATGGATGACAATTTTTTAATTTATCTCGATCGAGAGCTTTAGTGCAGAGAGTAGTGACGGTTTTGAAATCGACAAAGTTAATAGAAGCGATTGAATTAATCATTCCAAAAAGGAAACATGCGACATGAGCCATCTAGTGGTACCTAAACAGCATGCTTTCTTGCATTATTTGTAACGGCTCCTTGATAATATACTATCACATGAAACTGCAAAAATGTTTTCACCCGGAAAAAGAACTTGAACTCAAATCCACCGAGTTAACTCGACGTGCGCTTGAACGTAACACACGGACTCTCTGACCTAGTCACTTCGGCTGACGTTTAAAATACTAATTCTCTCTCCAACACGAAAATTTCGAAAATTAAAGCGTTCAACGAAGATAAGATATGCGCCATTCTAAAGATTTCAGACCTCCGAAGACAAATTCACAATATCAAAATATGTTATAGTACACAGGAACTAGACTCATACAAAACTTTCTCTTGGATCATATTGGTGAGTACTAATAATAACGCACAAAATTTAGCTTGCAATAGTTTTTCGCCTCAAAATATGACATAACAATAATAATCAATATTACTAATTTCACGTGCTTGATTTCTTGGCCTCTATTAATAATATTATGGACTGATTCTTGGGTGTAGGTAATTAAACAACACCATTTTAACCTGCCAACATTTCGGCTTTTACTCTGCCTTCATCAGGGCTACAAACAGACGGAATTTTTAATATAAATAATGTGTACTCATTGTGTACTTAATGTGTATTTATATTGTTAATGTGTATTTATGATGTATATTTATAATGTTTTACTTACTGTATTTATAAAAATTTTAAAAAACGTCTGTTTGTAGCCCTGATGAAGGCTGAATAAAAGCCGAAACGTTGGCAGGTTAAAATGGTGTTGTTTAATGGCCTACACTCAAGAATCAGTCCATAATATTACTAATTTCCAATGCGCTCAAAAATTGTAAGAAAACTCCGTCTGTTGCTTTGTTAAACACTCAGGAATAAAGAAACCATTCAAAAACAATTAAACAGTTTCGAATTTGCCCGAAGAACGCAAATATTTTGTTGTGTTATTTCACCTGACCTTCTAATTGAATTCTCAAACTCAGTGAGTCACTATTCACAACACAGCATATGTCATGCAACAGCAAGACTCGATGGAAAAAAATTCTCCTGCCAATACTATTTATTGACGAGTTGCCTAATGAAACAGCAGTTTTTTTTCATATTCTTTGTATCTAAAGGAAAATAAAAAATTATTGTTAATAAATTTATATCAAAATTATTTGTTTTTTGGGGCTTTGATAATTTTATTTCTGTGACACTCAAAGTACGTATTGCCAGTTATGTTACCGCAGTATTTGTGAAGACTGTTTTCTTAAAATATTTAATTTACTGCAGTGTTATACGAATCTATTTTATTTGTTGTTCTTAATGAGTGTGTTTGTTACTTTTGTGTGGTAAGCTATTATTTCGTAAAAATTTCGAAATTATCTCGATACCGTAAGAAGCATTAATTCACGAAAGATGTGAAATAACGTTCACTAACATATTACACATGAGGCATAATAATAGACTCATTAATTTCATTAATTTGAAGACTTTCAAAATAAAATATTATTTCAGACGGGAGAAAGGAATTTCTTATTTCCTCTAATTACGTCTATTTATGCTGAATTTATTTACTACATAAAAGTATTTATCCGGAATAATACGTTTTCGCCGTATACGTTTTACTAATCAGACGAATTTTGGTTCTGACGTCATTCTGGCCTTAAAGATTGTGTTTTCTCATAAAATATTCCTCGTTCAATGTCCTGAAAGGAACATTAAACAGATTGGAACTGAAGGGAAGTGGGCGACGACCCCGTTAAGTTATCTGATACACTCTTTTCAGAACTTGTTGGGCCTGTTTTCCAACCGCATAATCAATTTAATGATTGTTCATAATATTCAATTACTCATTACCTATCTTTTGCGGTTTTCAAATCTTTGAATTAACAATCACAAAATGTTGCAAAGCAGAGGGAGAAGAAACATAAAAAGCATTTGTTCCTGTACCCCAAACAGGATTGGCTGTCTTTATTGGCTGTAATAAACTAGACTTTACGAAATATTCGTGGGAGATTACCAAACTTATATAATACATACGCTCTAATCGCAATATTTTTATTGGATCATGTTAATTGAAAAACAGGATATCTCTGATGTGCAGCCGAAAATATCGTAGGACTTATTATGATCAAGTGTTTAATCACAATATTAATTAGGAGTATTCGTATCTTTAAATTTCATTTTATATGAAGGGAGAATATAAGTGCTGATAAAAAGAATTTTTAACAGCACTTATAGTAATTCTTATTTGTTTGAAAAGAAACAGTTTTTCTAGGTTTCATTTTTCTACTTATCTTCATTAATGTATGGGTTCTGTATTACTACATAGCTGGTTTATTTTTCGAATTATTAGGAAAATGGAAACAAACTTTAATAATTAATTGCATTTAATATTTCGTACAGTGAAAGGTCTATTACACGACGATTATTTGGTTTCGTAAACTCCAGTTAGAAGTTTTAAAAGTATATGTCAGCAAAGTACAGAAACCTTGGCAACAGACAAACAAATTCTTCCCAAAAATTCACTCAACCGCTGTACTGAGGAGTTGATCTGGAATATGTGTCTCACTTTTTTAAATTTGATCATTGTAATATATTTATAATTGAATACTGTAAGTACATTTATAAAATGTAAAGCGCACAGTGAAATGTTAACATGAGTGTTTGGTCCTTTTCAATTATCTTTGCTTGAAGAGAAAGTCCAAACCAAGAGATTTTCAAGAATATTAATATTGGTTTGGGATAGATTCATGGCTGTCAACACACAGAATACCACACTTCCAACTCTCCTAACAACTGGATATAAAATGGTGGGATCAATGGAACAATGAAAGGCGCTAATCCCTGCATCTAGAGGCTCTAATATGCAAGGATTACGAGCACACAATCTTTTCTGAGCGTGAGTGAGGAGGGCAGGGGGAGCTCCTTCGCATCCCTCCTTTCTGATGAGTATGAAATTATGCTTATGAACGGAATTATGCTCAAACGGGGTACGTTATATGAGAAACAATCGACGTTGCAAGCACCTTGTGAGAGAGCCCATGTATTACGCGGGACTCGAAACCCCATTGTTCGGCTCAAACTTCGCACTTGCGCCATCTAAGCCCCTGCGACAAAATAAGTTTCTTAGGAAGTTATTGAAAGTAGAATGGTTTATTTCAAACAGATTCGTAGAAAACTTCAGATAGATTCTATTAATTATTACTAATATCATGCACCTGCAAACAAAATCTTTTTTGCCAACTTTCCGGCATCTCCTGGTTCTAAAACTTTGGCCTGGTCAAAAATACTTTTTAAATCTTCGTATTAGATTTCCTTTCCCAAAAGACATTTTTCATCCCTCTTAATGTTTTAAACTTACTTTCATTTCAAATATTCTCCAAAAATATGTTTAAAAAATTATTACTAAAATCTAAAATTTAATTAATATCAATCATATGTTGTCTTGAACCTGTGTATTGACTGCTTTATCTTCCCTGAATGTTATTGAATAAAGTATAATTCAAACCTCCAGAAAAATTGTACTTCAATTGAACAGGCAGAGAGTAAATTTAAAAGAAAGTCCCTGCGGCACATCACACTTAATGAATGGAAAATATTTAAAATTCACTCCAAAAACACCTTCATACAATATCCTAGAATAATCTCGGTTCATAAAAATCACTTGAACAATATCGGCACCGAAGGCAGAGCGCGCACTTTACCATAACAATCGAACCCGGGTGAAAGGCCGAGTGTGTTGGTTCCATTCGTCCTGAAACCCTCCCCGCCCTTCTCAAACAGCGTTGCCGAAGGAGCGTCCACTCGCACATCCGCCCCTCCCACACGCGCCCCGGCGCGTGACAACACGTGCTCGTAGCGGCCCCGCTCACACCCGGCCTCCTGCTTGCGCTGTCGCCACTTCGCCTCCGATGCCCACCACTAGTGTTGCCTACAATGTTCTTGTAAAAGGGAGGACACCCGACAAACAAAAAACGCAAAAAAGTTTTTCAAATTACTTCAATATTTCCCACATAAAACTACTTTAAATTACTTTAAAATTAAAAATTTAATCACTTCTGTCTTCTAAATCACCATTGCATTATGAATGTTCATTACTTTTATACAAATCAATAATCAGACTCACATATATATATATATATATATATATATATATATATATATATATATATATATATGGTTCTCCCATATGGTGCAATGCTGCTAAAACACATATTAGTATATTACAAATTGTACAAAATAAATTTATATGCAAAGCACTACGTGCCTCATGGTTTGTACCAAATAATCAATTACATCACGATATATAAATTTAGAAAATATTATAGATTTGATAAAATTAGAAAACCAAACATTTTTCAAATTACTTCAATATTACCCACATAAAACTACTTTTAACCTTGGCCATTCATACATATTTCCACGCAGAATAAAATCCCGATTCCCCAAAGACCTATTCAGACCTCCATAGATTTTCTCCTTTCCCCTACACTTACAAACTACAACAAAAAAAACATACTACTTCTTCTCTTTTCCACACCTTCGCCGTATTAAAATACACTTTCGGTCGATAATCATCACTAATAATACTCATTCTGCCCTCACAGGAAGGGACAATTAAGGTGCGAGCGATCAACTCTAACAAGCCAATTTATTTTAATTTTTAAAACCATTGAAAGACTTGTACAGTCGAACAGGCAGAAAATACATTTTAAAAAAACGCATCAACATATTTATTTTTATAAATATTTAATTTACACTAAGGTCATCTCTTTATTTCTTCTCTCCATTTCCAATTCAAGTGAAAAGATTTGTTCACAAAATGGAGATGAAGATGGTCTGAGAGTTATTTTTTTATTTTAGTCGCTAAACAAAGACACTATCATGTAAGCGTGTGTCATCTCCGTTTCTCCGTGTCATGCGTGATTCTCCGTTTCTTTTATGGCCCATCCTGCTTGAAGTAAAAAGACACCGCCATAATCTAAAAAAAGAAAATATATATAAATAATCTAAAATAAGTAAAGATTTGTTGTGTTATCAATGTGCTGCCCAATAGATGAGCATCATTTATTTTCTGCTACATTCTACTAGAATATTATATTAGTATACATCTTATTGTGTGTCACGTAGAAAACTCGCTTGCCGTAACTAAGAGATACGGTGAATCTCAGTCAGTTTTAACCAAATCAACCTGAATTAGCTGAAAAAACTGTTGTTCAGTCATCGAACTCTGTTGATAGTTTCATACGTTTTGAGGCCAAAAACAAAGTCATAACGACCAAGTTAGAAAACGTAACCCTACTTTCGGGTAAAATATTTAAAGCCCAGAATTCTAGTGAGCCTGTCTGTTGAGAGAGTTCTGTGCATTGCAGTCGTCATGCATTGCAACTCATCAGCTGTTTTTTCAACATGGCTGCGGCAAAGATCATTTGTATCAAGTGTAAACAGCAAGGAGATACTTTTCCGGAGAGATCTCAGGAAACGACTCTCCCGTGAGTTAGGAGACTCGCGTTAGGAGACTCGTGGAGATATTTCGAATCTTGTAAAGCCTTCTAAGAGAGTTAATCTCCTAACTTCATGAAAGTTAGGAGACGTTGTCTGTTCGTGTAAACGCACCTTTCTCGTCATCGCTCGCAGCCCGTCTGCAGCATCGTCCGCAGCCGTCGCCTGAGCACTGAGCGCCCGCCGACCAATAAAGAACCAAAATATGTACCCAGGGCTGGTGAATGGACGACGGGCCGGGCCGGGGCGGGCGCGGGCTATTTGGCGAAGGTCGGGCAGCGCCTGCGCGCAGCGGAGCGCGCGTCCGTGTTGTTCCACGCGCGGCGGTTAAAAGCCGCTACGGACAGCGGAGGGGGAGGGCGGAGGCACACGCGGAGGCGATGGCCACGGAGACGGTGACGGTGGCGGTGGAAGTGGCATGGCACGGCGGCGCAGGCGGCACAGATGTGAATTGATTGATTGATTCGTGTTTCCGGGCGCGTCAACTACTTTGGTCATTAGTCCCGTCAGTGTAGTGCGTGTTTTTCCTCGGGAGATGGCAGTGATCTTTTCCCCGCTGGATGGCGAGATCTGGCGTCGACTAGCGGGGGTTCCCCTCAACCAAGTATCTCCCACCAGCGGGGCACCGCCCCAGCCGGGACAAGCTCCCGACCGGTCTCCCGACATGTGTGGTAGTGTAGTGCATGTTAGTGTAAGTGTGTGTGTAAGAGGAGAGGACAAGGAAGAGGAAGGAAAGATCGCGCGCGGCCCGTGGCCCGTTTGTTAGGGTACTGCTCCGGCATTCGCTTGGTGTTGATCGGAGAAACCACGGAAAACTACCGATCAGAGCAGCCGGCCACAAGAATTCTCCTCAGACAGCGACTGAATTCGACCTAGCTGACAAGCTAGAGTCGAAAATTCTGCCGCCGTCGGGAATGGGGCCCTAGGACCTCCCGGTCAGAAGGACTGCAGGGATATCAGGTTGATGCACTGAGCCATCTCTCCCGGTACAGATGTGGAGGTGGCGGGGGCGGGTGGTGGTGGAGGTGGCGGGTGGAAGAGGCGAGAGGCGACGGGGCAGACGACGAAGGCCGAGGTGCTAGTGGAGGGGGCAGGGCGGTGGAGGTGCAGAGAAGGTGGACGGAGAGATGGAGGCGGGGATGGAAGCGGCGGAGTTAGAATAGGGGGAAGAGAGGGCAGGTGAGTAGGTGGCGTGGCTGGGGTGGAGGCGGCCGAGGAGTCGGTCGAGGCGGAGGAGGAGGCGGCGGGGCTGCAAACTAGTGGATGCGGAGGTGATGGAGGTGGATGTGGTGACGGGGGCATTGGAAGGGCAAGAGGGGGAGGATGAGAGGCAGTAGGAGAGAGAAGGATAGGACGAGGGGCAGGCAAAAAGTGGGTTGGGGAGGAGACGTAGAGGAGGCTGTTAAGAGAAGAATGACGAGGGGGAAGCTGTTCAAGAGGGGACGGAAACGAGGGCAATTGGAGAAGAGCAATGTAGAAGAGTGTGGTGAAATGATGGAGGAGGCGAGATGGTTTGAGGCTTGGCGGAGCATTATGGAACATAGAGAGCAGGGCAGATCTGAGAAATGAGGAAGCGTGGCGGGGTGAAATGGGCGGAATACAGCGGTGACGAATGAAGCGATGCAGAAAGAAGTGGGGTGGAGTAAAAGACATAGAGTCTCGAGGAACGGAGAGAAGCGAGTCGGAATCAAGCAGAGCAGTGTGAAGCAGGTCGGAGTGAAGCATTGCGGAGTGAAGCGGGTAGAAGTGAAGCGGATCAGAATGAAGCGGGTCGAAGTGAAGTGGGGCAGGGAGGAGTGAAGCGGACCGTGTAAAGTGGGGAAAGGCTTAGCGAGGACATAAAGGAATGCGGGGTTGAACTCCACCATCAGCAGTAAAACCAAAATAGAACTGAAATCAATCGCAGAAAGAGTGGTGTTATTTCATCAGCGGGCTTTTAGGGCAACCTGGCCCGGCCGAAGCCCGCTAACGAAGACGCCTGCGCGATCTCGCGGAGCATTTCCAGAGCGCCGGGCGACCTCGCCGAGCGCTCGAGGAGCGGGCGGGGATGTCTACGGTTATTGCTGAGCGCCCAGATACGCCCGCCGTAAAGATGGTCCGCCCACGTCCTCGCCCGTCGTCGCCCGTCTCCCAGTGCCTCAGCCGCCGCGGCCAGCGGGTGGAGGGGTGAGGCACAGCGTCAGATGGACGCAGTGTGTTGAAACGGCGAAACGCCATGCATTGCAAAGGCAAAGAACACGACGGTGAAATCTAGGAACGCTTATTTGAAAGTCGTACTTCACTCGATATTTAACATCTGCATCAGCAACAATCACAATAATAATAATAATAATAATAATAATAATAGTAATAATAATAATAGTAATAATAATAATTAATTACTACTTGAAAAGACACGACAGGGTGTGTAGTTATCTCCACTGGCAGATCTGTACCTCCCGCGAAGTTCCAAACACATGCCCCAAGTGGTACGATTACTCACCAAAACGAGTGACATTGGTTGGACGCTATACAATATTGTACGATCGACAAATTCAAACGGATCGCACGATATCAGCAAACAAACCGGATATAGTTACCCGGGATTTTGAGAAAAAATCGTGTCTACTTGTATATGTTGCTGTGCCTTGTGATAAAAATGTCGCAACCAAGGAATTAGAGAAACGTTTTAAATACAAGAGTTTGGATATCGAGGTAAGCCGAATGTGGGGCTTAAAACACAGGTCGTCCCGATAGTAATCGGAGCTCTGGGATTTGTTCCGCAAAGTTTGTGTAATGACGACTTGGTTAAACTTCCAGGTCATTCAAAGGACTGGGAAGTGCAAGAAATTGCTTTATTTGGCACAGCTCACATTTTGCGTACACACAAAGTATTGTAGAGACCCGACAGTCCCTAGATCTGCTCCTTAGGTAGCTGGTTGCAACCTGGAGTAGATTTTATACTCAGCCGACTCATAACATCTGTAGTCGTGATATAGCGGAATAATAATAATAATAATAATAATAATAATAATAATAATAATAATAATAATAATAATAATTAGTGGTCTGCAGCAACCAAAATGCAAACCGAAACTTTTCCTCCTCTGTGTTATTACTCAACAATTACTCAGATGTTTAGAAAATGTGCATGACATCATTTAAAAGTTTACAATCATATTAATTTATGCAGGATACATCCATGCCATAAGAATCATTATGGTTGAAAAATCGCTTGGAAAGTTGGGAAAAATATTAAAATTTCAAGCAGCAAAAACGAACACCGAAAATTAATAGATTTGTGGGGATGTGGCTTGAAAGTTTTACATATTTACTTTACAGAAAATAGAAAACACAAAAAACATTGTTTCATGTTATTGAGTATTCAATGTCGAATATTAATGACATGAAGGCGGTTTTCGTAATCTGGGACAATACAATCACTACTCACTGTAAACCCAAAGTTCAACAATACGACAATGCAATGGAAGTGTTTCAAACTTACCAACTCTTATATATATATATATATTGTGACCGTACTTACCTTTGCTGGCTCACGGTTACACATATCATAAAATTTTTTTATGTATGGGTACAGGAGTTCTTTAAGGGGGTTACTTTAATCTACAGTATCTGGATTCAAAGGCCTACTATCATATAAACAGAATTTATTAGAACAAAAGAACAATAAGACATCATTACATTACCAACATAGCTTGCATCATTGCTTTGATCATAATTCTATGGTTCATTCTGTACATCTCTAACCTTCCCACCATTACATTATCATTACCGCTTATGCAACTTCCAACCCTTTGGAAAAACTACGTGCCATTCATATGCTACTACGCACATCATTGCTTTCAACGTTACACAGTGAGCATCCTGAACTGGCGTTTCATTTAATTTTCCTTCTATTTGTTCACAATTAGAATTACTTATCTGATCGTTACGATCGTCGATTTCTACGTGACGCGTTGCTGCCCGTTCCGCCTGAGGCCGGGAGGTAACCTTGATGCCCGCGATGCTCCGTCTGCCCACGTGCCACCGCAGCCCGTTTCCAATCCGCCGGCGTCGCCTTCCCACGGTTTCTTTCTTCACACGATGACTTTAATCGTATCAGCTCAGCAGCTCCACCGCATAATCACACATCAGCACAGCCGCACCAACTATCATTAACCCGCATCGCCCACGTGTCCGTGCACTGTTCCCCCTTTTTTATTAAATTTCGTAATTATTCTCTCTTAAATAAGTTCACCACAATCCCTACACTCGCTTATTGCACAGTTCATCACAATTTTTCTTTCTTAAATACCTGTTGTCCCGATTACACTGGATTTCTTGTACGTCAAAGCATCGCACTCTCACCACCATTGCATACCGTCCTCACGCCATGCTGCTCAACCGCCAACTGTCGCTTTTGCGCGGTCAGACCGATCAGTTCCCACTACCCCGTGCGCTCGTTCACGACTCTGTCGATCCGTTCCGCCGCGGTTCCTCACTCTGCGCGCTACTTTTGAATGTGGTGGAGCGCCTATTCTTTGTGTTTTGACCAATACGGTCAAATAACCCCCACGTTATCAAGATTTTTTTTTACACAGTGAAAAATAATCTTCTAATCCACAATTTAGATCTCTTCCTCGACCATCTGTCGCCAGCACCAAATCAATTGTACATGCTCGCACTCCTTCCAATTGTGCGACATGTGTCCCACCTTTCCATCCCATCCAAGCCTGATTTTCATTATCACCGTCGACACTCCCACCGCCTTCTGCAACGCTGGACCCGCGACCTGGATTTCTCTTTCCTCTAGGAAGTATCTGACTGCCGAACGCTGCACCATAGTACCCATGGAAAAATAGGAATACTCATTCATGCCTTCAAGTATTTGACCTATTGATACTGTCGTCACGTTCGTATGTCCTGTCACAACCGTCGATGTCGTACCTTCCTTCTTTCTGTATTCTTCATTCTTGACTGCTCCATCGCCGTGAATCGTTTCATCCTGAACCTCTCCTTCATGTTTAACTTCATCACCGTCTTCATCCCCACCTCCATCTTCATTCCCTTCACCTTCAATTTCTCCTTCATCCTCATTCTCTGCCTCTTTCGTTTCTCCTCCGTCTTCATTTCCTCCCCCATCATTAATCCCTCCTTCGTCTTCATTCTCTTCACCTTCAATTTCTCCTTCATCCTCATCCACCAGTTCAGAATTCACGAATATAACAGCTGTAGAGCCCAACTCCTGCTTCTCCGCATCATACCCATCTTCCACAGAATCTTTCCAGTTAGTTTCAGATCTTTCTCTATCTTCACCCTCGTTTGCTTCCTCATTTAGACACGACTTCATTGCGGTTGGACACTCCCGACAAACCCTTTGACAATTTTTCTTCTTAATCCGGTGTTCATCTTCGTAGTCGATTACTTGAATTGACTTGATGGAAACCTCGTTGCTTACTCTGCGATTGTTCGTGTTGGGGCCTCCCGTCAACACGAACCCCATCCGTTTAAATTTGGGTTGTAACCCGTCCCGCTGGTATTTGGTCTCATTTCGTTACCACGTGAACCTTCTCCTCCGTTTCCTCCATTAGGTTGTCTCGACCGCTCGCCGTTCCTTCGACTTTCGCTCTCCTGCTGCCCATCATATCCTCTTTGGTTTTCTCCACCCCTCTGATCACCCCAAACTCTAGCGCTTTGCTTTCCTCCCCTCTCTTGCTCTTGAGCGCCCCTCACCATCATTGCATTTACATTCACTTCATTTCTGTTTTTCGGTGCATTATCGAACGTCAGATCGAAGCTCCCTAATGCGTCTTGAAACTTCTCTAAATCTGTATGACACGCGCTCCTAAGCAAATTCTGGGTAGTTGTTGGAAATTGTCTGATTAAGATGCACATGATTTCTTGATCGCTCATGGGTGGCGATAACGATCGGAAATCCATGATGCGCCTAGCCGCGTAATCTCTCATTCCGCCCCCACCTGATGGCTTGTACATACTGTTCATGAGACCCATCTTAAAATTTAGCTGGATATCCTCGCTCCAATATCTTCGAAAAAACATCTGCTTAAACTCCGTTACAGTATTTGGAAATGGTGTGATGGTATCTGCCCAGGTCCTCGCGTTATCCTGCAGCATCTGGTATATTACCTGCGTCTTACTCTTCTCAGGGAGACAACTAACCGCTAGGTATCGCTCCACAGCTCTCATGAACGAGTATGGATTCTCTTTTACGTCGCCCGAAAATTTTAATGAGGATGGTATTGCTATATTAACTGGGCCCCCTCCCACATTTGGCGCCGTCTTAACCTCTTTTAATTCTTGAACTTCTATTTGCAATTCCGCGATGTCGTCCTCACATTTCCGAACGTCCTTCTGCACTTCCTTTCTACAGGCTGCCACCGACTCCTTCAATTCTACCTTCGTGTCTGCCAACTCCCTCTTGCAGTTTTCTATCTTCCGTTCCATCCCTTGTGATACTCCCTTCACTTGCACATGCAGTGACTCGATGGCTTTATCCTGTGCCTCAATCCGTCCTTCCATCTTTGTGGTAATGTTTCGACTAAGTTCACTGCATATCTCTTGAACTCGCCCGTCTATTCTTTGTTCCCATGACTCGAACTTCTCCACTATAACCTGGTATTGTTCTTGTATTTGTCTCACTTGCTCTTGTTTATGTTCCTTCAGTTCATCAATGATTTTCTTTTGCTCCTCAACCATTCTCCTTTGTGCCCGTTCGTCCTGCTTCTCTAGCTCCTCAACCATTCTTCTTTGTGCCCTTTCTTCCTGTCTCTCTAGTTCCTCAACCATTCTTCTATGTGCCCGTTCTTCGAGCTTCTCTTGTCCTGCCATGATTTGATGAAGCATGCTCAGTAAGTCCTCTGTTCCGTTTCTCTTCACCATTCCCAGATTTGGTGTCGACGCACTCGCCCCCGATAACTCCATTCTGGCTCTATCCGAATCTTCTAGTAACGACTCATCCCATTTACCTCCATCATCCTCATCATAATGATCTCTGTCCTCGCGCTTCTCTTCCTCTCCCATCATTGTGCCCGTTTGCTTTTCCATTATGCCCCCAAATTGCACCCTACTACACCTATTTCTGACTAATCGCCCTCCTACACGCTTGATTCCACCCAAAATCTATTGCCCAACTTCAGGATGCTCACAGAGGCATACACCGAACACTACAAATTACTTCACTTCACACCAACGGCATCCTAATTACTCTCAAAAATGACCCTAACACAATCTGAATTGCTTTGAATTAGATGTGAGTGATGCCGCATATATTACGATCCTATACATAACTCATCAAAAACACATACAAGAAAAAAAACACACATCAAACAAATTATTGACCTCCGTCATCCACCTGGGAGCAATTCACAAACAAAATGCACTCAAGCTCAAAACACCTAGAAATACACACAAAATAATTAAATGTAATCACACTGACATCTGTAACAAAATTCACATTGACATAATTCAACTGAATTCAAAATTCATTAGATTATCATTGAATCAGTCTCAGATAGTCTTCCTGCACATTACTGAATGCAACTTATTTTTTTTTTTTCCATCCACCTAAATAAAAAAATCTCGATAAATCTTATTCAGTTGCAACTACTTGAATTGTAATGTTCATCAAATAATTAATGCTACTATGTCTCCAAAATAGCTCATAACTTCATAATATTCATTTACACACACGTCCAATCAGTGCTTCAAAATGCACTGGGCAGCACCTAAAACCCAAATTTATATTCTAACATGAAGGATTTTGTTCCTAATGTATTGCTCATTGAACTTAATGAATACACCTACTGTAATAATACTTCAGAAATCATACCCTAACACACTGTGTTTATTTAGATACACCTGTAAGGACTCTTCAACAAAATTATACCCTGATAATTACACTCATGTACACACTCACTGTAATACCACTTCCCAATAATTATGCCCTAACATATTATTCATTGCCACATATACATTATGATCTTGTTTCATAAAAATTATCCTTGTATTGTATGATGATATACACATAGGAATGCCTTACAATAATTACCCTGGTATTTACACTGAATTCAGCGCCTTTTTACTGGCCACGTTGTAACAATCTTAAAAAGAAAACTACATTCCAATATCTGCACTACCTTAAAACACATTAATTAAAATTCCCATCTATTTGTTATTTAAACTCAATAGTCATCAAAATGTTTTCTAAATTGTGAATGAATTATTTCAAACAACACCTTGACACAGAAATTGGCACTTAATACTTATCAAGATATTTTCTGGATTGCAAAGGAATTAATTTACACAACACCTTGGCATATGAAATTGGCACTTAATACTCATCAAAATTTCTTCTAAATTGTAAATGAATTATTTCACACAACACCTTGGCAAATGAAATTAAACTAAGCATTCATCAAATTCTCTTCTAAATTGTAAATGAATTATTTCAAACAACACCTTGATACAGAAACTGGCACTTAACACTCATCAAAATATTTTCCGAATTGTAACTAATGCTCATACAACATTTCTTTTGATTTTCAACTAAATTATTTCAAACAATACTTCACTGATTCCACTGCAATATGTTAGAGAATATTGATATATTTAATGCACTTAAACTCTCTTTGAAATATTTAAAACTGGAATGCTGACATTATCAAGAAATTTACACTGTCTTCTGCCTTTTCCAGTCATGCAACTAATTCAGATACCTGCTGATTAAAGTATGCACTTATGGGGATTGAATTTTGCTCAAATCTCATTACAAATTACCAATCTTTCCCTGTCCCTGAATTTCGGGCGCCAATAATATGTGACCGTACTTACCTTTGCTGGCTCACGGTTACACATATCATAAAATTTTTTTATGTATGGGTACAGGAGTTCTTTAAGGGGGTTACTTTAATCTACAGTATCTGGATTCAAAGGCCTACTATCATATAAACAGAATTTATTAGAACAAAAGAACAATAAGACATCATTACATTACCAACATAGCTTGCATCATTGCTTTGATCATAATTCTATGGTTCATTCTGTACATCTCTAACCTTCCCACCATTACATTATCATTACCGCTTATGCAACTTCCAACCCTTTGGAAAAACTACGTGCCATTCATATGCTACTACGCACATCATTGCTTTCAACGTTACACAGTGAGCATCCTGAACTGGCGTTTCATTTAATTTTCCTTCTATTTGTTCACAATTAGAATTACTTATCTGATCGTTACGATCGTCGATTTCTACGTGACGCGTTGCTGCCCGTTCCGCCTGAGGCCGGGAGGTAACCTTGATGCCCGCGATGCTCCGTCTGCCCACGTGCCACCGCAGCCCGTTTCCAATCCGCCGGCGTCGCCTTCCCACGGTTTCTTTCTTCACACGATGACTTTAATCGTATCAGCTCAGCAGCTCCACCGCATAATCACACATCAGCACAGCCGCACCAACTATCATTAACCCGCATCGCCCACGTGTCCGTGCACTGTTCCCCCTTTTTTATTAAATTCCGTAATTATTCTCTCTTAAATAAGTTCACCACAATCCCTACACTCGCTTATTGCACAGTTCATCACAATTTTTCTTTCTTAAATACCTGTTGTCCCGATTACACTGGATTTCTTGTACGTCAAAGCATCGCACTCTCACCACCATTGCATACCGTCCTCACGCCATGCTGCTCAACCGCCAACTGTCGCTTTTGCGCGGTCAGACCGATCAGTTCCCACTACCCCGTGCGCTCGTTCACGACTCTGTCGATCCGTTCCGCCGCGGTTCCTCACTCTGCGCGCTACTTTTGAATGTGGTGGAGCGCCTATTCTTTGTGTTTTGACCAATACGGTCAAAATATATATATATATATATATATATATATATATATATATATATATATGTACGCTGTAGGGAAAGATGGCAAAGAAATCATACTGTCCACCTTACCTTAAAAACCTAATGTACTACATAAGTATAACCACTGATTTTTGTGAAACGTCACGTGTGTTAGACGGTTTCTAGACATTGCGTTTATGTACACTCACACATCTTTGTATTTAAAAGAACTCATCAATCTTCAGAAAACTTACTATTACCTATTTAGTTTCTTTAACACAACCATACAAATACACTGGTGTTTTCTCGAAGAGGAATTGTCAAATGTTTTCAATTGGTAGACTTCACGCAATGAAAAAATGAACAAATGATAGCAGATAAGCGTTATTATTAAGTTTTATTAAAATATAGAGTTTATACTTTAGCACCGGTTAATAAAAACTAGCGACAAAACATCTGGAGTCAAATTCCTTTCAGTTAAAGCAAAAATCACAAATTTGGTTGATTTGAAAGCTCAAACTTCTGTTAATTAAAACGGTTTTGGTAAAAATCGTAAGTATATCGTACTTACAAATGCACTATATTCTCTAGGAACAAAAAATGGTAAGAAAAAATCTCTGCCTTTTGCCAGACAATGTTGAAAATGTCCCCTCGGTGTCTCATGGTAAGTTCCCACCAAACCAAAATAATGTAATTATCTCCAGAAAAATACAACTAGGCCTTACTCCTGACATGACCAAATTTCAGCCCAAAATCTTAGCAATGCTTTATGCGTGATGAATCCATACACACATCAAACAAATCGATTTTCGGGTATTAAATCGCCTGTCAATCTACAACAATCTCAAGCACCTTCGGAACTGCACCGATAAATTTTAATCTTGCCATATTTGTGAAGTAACTGCTGAAAAGAACTTTAAACACTGATTTTACGACTGATATTCTCGATCATATTGTTGAGCTTATTCCAAATTTCCGATAGGAAATGTAAAAACTCCATTTAATGAAATGAGTGGAGGTTATCCGCAACCGCACGTAGAGAAAACGGCGTCTGAAGCAAAGATAAATCAAGGACTATTTTTTTTGTCTGAAAACTCTTTATTTTGGAAACACTGAATGTGGCAAGTTCTTGAATGCCTTGCAAGATATTGATGCTCGGTTTTATATATCAAACAAATTAGTGAAATATTCAATTGATTAAAATGCAATTATTAATCTTGCTAAAAATGCAATTTTGTTGCCCCTATTTATTTTCTGCTGTACGTTTCTACTGAAATTACGTAATATTTTTTGTTGTTGAAATGCATGTTCCCAAATAGAAAATGTTTTGCCCACGTGTTTTGTTAGTTCTGCCTACTGTGTCGAGTTCCGCCTGTGAGTGGGGTGTGAAGGGGACTAGTGACGACGTGTTTTGTTAGAGAACCAGGTAGTCTCTTCGGAGAGATATCCAGGTAAAAAGTGTAATGTTATTTTCAATTTATTTTCCGATTGGAAACGTAAACAGACTTAATAATGTGGATAAACATGCGCCAATCATCACCATCATCTAAAAAGTAAACATCTAGAAGAGAAAACTTTGACTTACGGTAATTCTCGTATTATTCATGTGCTGCTATTCCATACCAATTTACTGCCGGTTGAAGTGTATGTGTATATAGTTCATAGTTTCCGTGTTGAAATTACAACCTATGCTTTGGAGCCAATGTTTCCTCCGTTACATTAATTAAGGTGGACCCTTAATCAACGCCTTAAAATCGATAAAAGGTTTTAAATCGATAAGAGCGTCAAGTTAATACAGAATTATTGTTTATTAGTGAAGTACGACTAGTATCATGCAAAATTATGTCTTCAAATGAAATCATTAGCAAGCGCAAATTAATTCAATGCGTTCCTATATTTGACACTGGATTCCGAGAAATTCAATGGGCAAAGCAAAATGTGTCGTTTTGCTTTTGTAGATTAACAACAAAAGGCCCGTGGTAGCACCACGTTCGTCTTTTTTATTAAAAGGAACAAACGAGTTCGGCGGTGTAACGGTTAGCGTACCTGGCTATTGTATCCAAGTTTGCGAGATCAAAACCGAAGGAAGCTGAGGCGAAAAAGTCCTTCGGATGTGAAATAAATCTGGCTGTCCCATGTTGTAGATTTTCTGCATGTAAAAGAACCTCAAGCCTAAAAGAAGCCTCTGACTATAAATCGCCTGTTCCATCGAAATTTGTGTGGTGAGACGGAAGAGCAGGTCTGATGAGCCTAGTCTTGCCCCACATAAAATAAGGTGGGGGCATAAATGCAGTCATTTGTTTAAAATGCTTCTGACTAAATATTTTTTTAAATAACTTGTTGAAATTTGGTACAGTAATTCACAGAAGAATACCCTTGAAAATTATTATCTCAAATTTTCAAGAAAACAAATATTTATTTTTATATTGAAAAATAAAAGTATTTATGCTTAATTAATTTCACGAACCTGTTTCGCATAATCCACTGGCTCTTTTTTCATGAAATTTACATGATAAATTTCAGAATACTTATAAAATATTGTGGTGAAACAGTTTTTAAAAATATTAAAAAAATAAATTTTCAGTAAATAATGAATTTCATCTATAGTGAAAACGCATAATATTACATGGTTATTTAAACATAAAGTGGCAACAAAATGAAAAACAAGAATTCTGTTCCACCATATTACTTGTTATAGAATTTTAATTCTTCAGTAAAAGATTCACAGTTCTACCATTTGTAGTTTTGGAGAAAACGAAACATTTATTCAAGAAAATGAATAATTGAGAAATGGTCATCTAAACTTTTCATGGCAGGAATCATTAAACAACATAACTGCAATCATACAAATTAATATTAAAATCCTCCAAAACTATAAAATGAATTTTCTTCTAAGTCCTTCTGAAGTTTTTTATTTGCTCTTTTCTGTTCCCTAGCAATTTTAAACATTTTTTTCACTGCGGCATCTGCTGCAGCAACTCGACGCTTGTCAATTTTGAATAAAATATTCAAACAAAATACCCCTGGATTAAATCCAAGTTCTTTTATTACTTCCCATCTCCCCTTGTTACCATCATTGAGCACAATAGCAGCATCATATGCTGCCATTTTAACCACTTTGTGTGACACAAATTGTTTTGGGATATCTCTTCCAAATTAAATTGTGGAAGCTCTCATTAGGATTCTGTGATATTCGATTCAAACACTTTTTCAATAATTCAGGATGAGCAAGGGAACGAAACAGAGGTTGAGAATGTCCATAATTGCATAAGATAAACTATTTTTATGGTCATGCTGTTTCCATATTTCTGAGCAAGTTTATACTCGACCGTAGGGCTTCAAAAGGGGCGTGGCCGCTGGCTGTTCTCATGAGCGAGAAGAGGAAATTTAAATTTTAAAAGGCACTTCGGAATTTCGAGTTGAAATTTCGTGTGTAGCTTTGCAAAGATACGTACCATTTATATTTCAAATAAAATAAAAATGCAAAATTTTCAAGTTTATACCTACATCTCCCCTTAACTAACTTATCAATTAAAATAGTATTTTGTTTGTATTCAGATGTGTTAGAAGAAAAGTGAAAAGAAGTTTCTTTTAACATGTATTTCTCTGAATACTTTATTCTCAAAAAAACGTCTATGCAAAAATCAAATTGATGATATACAAAATATCAAAAAATAAAAAGTGTAAGCGTATAATAACATAGAAGATTATCGAGAAAGAAGGTAGAGACTCAGATTTGGTGCAACCTGTCTTCATGATATTCGTCAGATAATTACATTGCAACCGACTGGATTACAAGCACAGTTAGAGTGACTGATTGATATTCAAGTCATGACAATTTCGGGTTTTAATCCTGTTATCGACAGGTCTGGAGGATGTTTTTTAGTGGGAACTGCTACACCTAGAAATCTCTGGTCTTGTTCTTTTATCGCCGCTTGATAATTTCTCCTCCAACTTCTCTTTTTATTCGCTATTGACAGCAAAATTACAAACGAAGCTCCGCAGACAAGTTTGATACAGACATCAACATCCATCAGGGAAGGATAGAAATACCTGAGGGAAGGAATTTGTAAAATTTTTCCGAAAATTGGTGACACCATTATCATAGAATATTAATATACAATCTTCATATTACTTATAATGTAACTAAATAACAACAGAAAAGTAAAATAGAATAGAATTCTATTATTCTTCTTCATTACGAAACGTTATAGAGGCATTTAGTGGAATTAAAACCGCTCTTACATATTTCACTGCACTGCATGAAATTTGCATAATTCATCATTTCAAATATAATTAGAAGTGATATAGAAATGAACAAAACGAGTTCACGCTTAAAGGAAGATATGACTTGAATCATAAAAACTATAATAAATATCTCATAATACAGCTAAAATCTTGCATGGTCCTTAGGAACCATATTTATGATGGCAATTCAACTTCCTCCTGAATTTAGTTTTTTATAAACTTCCCTCAAAATATCGGTCCAGTGCTAGCAATCCAATTATAGCATGTATTTATTGACATAAAAACTTGGCAAACTGTTCCGACTCTTCTTCTTTTTCTTAAAGAACGTAGTTATTTTATTTCACGTTTTATGTTCTTTTCAAATTTAGGCAATATTATTTACCACAACTTCCCTTTACTTTCTTGCAAACTACTTGCGTAGCATAGAGAAAGTATTGTAATACTGCGGCAAAGAAAGGAAATTTGCGACAGAAAAATTGTTTGCGAAACCTGAAACCAAAAAAGTAGATGTTCCTCCAACACTTTGTGTTCTCAGAATCCTGATAGTCCCTAAATCATTCAGATTATCTTTTTCCAAAATTGACATTTCCCAATCGATTTGGACGAAGGGCTTGAATTTAAAGGCCTTCTGAAACGGCAATTTTGATTTTTAGGGCCATGATGTCCCAACGTAATTTTCAAACTTTTCTCAAAACAGACTCCAATTTATTTCCGTCTTTTTCTCATATAGAGAAAATTGCGCTTATAAAATTGGCATATGCGTCATTATCATTGATTTCTGTACTTTCAAAAATTACAAAAAAATTGCAAAAATATAGTATTGATAATAGAATTTCCACAAAATCTGTTCTTAAAAATGAGATATTTAAATAAGATCAAGGACAATGTGTTTTTCCAAATAGCTGCTGGGAGATACCTGGTTGGAGAAAATCCCGCTAGTCGACGGTAGGTCGCCGCCGGATCTCGCCGTCCAGTGGGGGAAGATTTATTTATTTATTTATTTATTTATTTATTTATTTACGTCAAAAACAGTTAAAAACTGCGTATGACGAGCTGCGTATGACGATCACCGCCACCGCCCGTGGTAAAACATGCACTACACTTACGGGACTAATTACCTTAGTAGTTGACGCGCTCGGAATCTCTAATCAATGCATCAATTCTCCATGCCATTCTCGAACGCATCAAAACCGATTTGCCCCCCCCCCTCCATGCTTTCTCCCTCAAACCCACTGTGCGTCGCGTTTGAGCCCACTTGTTGCTGCAGCCAGTCGGCTGCAAACGGCGGCGCGATCGGCTCCCAGCGACGCAGGGGCGGGTCAATCAAACGCCGCGCCGCGCCGTGCCGCGCCGCGCAGCACTCCATGTAAATCGTTCCGGGAAGCCGTCGCGTGGCCAAGGCAGTTTCAATCAATGTCTCGTTTGTTGCTTAATTTATGGGTGCCGGCGCGCCGCGCCCGCCGCCATGTTTTGTGACAAGCGAGCGCGGGTGTCGGGATTCGAGTGGCTCCCGTTTTTTTACACGCGATTAGATGGAGTGTTAGCGAGCGAGCGGCGGATCTCGGTGATAACCGCCGCTCGTTTTTGTGGCGGGTGGCGGCGACGGCGCTGCGCTCTGGAATGCGGTGAAAAACGGCGCGAACGGTGCGCGGCGAAGTCGAAATTTACATTCTGCGTGAGAGGAACAGAAGGCGGGAGCGCCCGGTCCTGTTCGCTTAGCAGTCCATTCCGTCTAATTGTCTCGGGGACTGGAAATTAATACATTCCTCGTAATAAAACCGGTTGCGAATTGGGAGGCCACGTGGAGGATCCTTGTGTAGTGTGGAAGCTGCCGAATGGTGATCGGTAGCGTGAGGGGTACATTCAGATCCCTTGCCGCCTTTTTAGCTCATTTTGTTTTTTTAGCTGTTGTTTATTTGCGTGTGACTTAGGTAATAAATAATGTGCTCTCCTTAAATTTATAAGTTGCATTTAATGTGAATGTTAAGGAGTATACATGTGTCTTACGTGCACTGTGTAGGTATACCACTTGATTCGTCTGGGTATATCGCTAAGGGTAGAATTCAATGAACTAGTTTTTGCGAGGTTCTTTCAATGTTGGTGGATGCCATGTTTCTGGTTAAACAGTCTCGTTCATAAATCAGGGTCCGACCCATATTAAATGCACAAAATTGATTTTCAATAACAAGAGCCACGAGAGGTCAGTCAGTTTGGTGTAATAATAGAAATTACTGCTAAAATATCCAATCAATAGATGAATGATTGGTCTTTTTCTACTTGAAACCTAATTAATGCTCAAATCTTTTGAAACATTACAGTGGCATAAAAGGAGATAAATTGCCATAAATATGCATGGATAGCAGTCAGAAGGTAATTTTGTAAAAATTTATTGACATGATCTTCATACATTTTGATGGATTGATGATTTGCCTAATCAGTAACATGATGTTCCAGATTCGACAATATATCCGTCTATTACATTCAGATACACCATTATTTCAATTATGAATATCATAAGTAATCCATATTTCTAATTACTATACAATTAATTTGATATTTACTCATATTATTCTGTTTCCATCTTGCCATTATTCAATATAATACTTAATTCACGAATTCTGCTCATTCTCGTACCCTTAACTTCGTTTTATTTTTTTACTTCGTCTATAACGCGCAAGACGTTTTCGACATGATTAGGTTGCCTGATGACCCAATTCGTTTTGTTTCTTCCCACGTAATCATTTAGTCACATTTCACTGAAATACTTTGAACATTATAAGTTAAAATTATTACAAGTTTTCATGATATTTAATTTTTTATAACAATCCCACATCAGCTGCCCTACAATTAAAATATTGAATGTTTTTGAAAGAAACTCTCACCATAATAGGAACACTGTATGGTTTGTGGTATGCTTTTTAAATCCTGTCTCTAAAAATCAGTTTTTAAAAACCTGTCTAAAAATCAGTTTTTTACTACGTAATATCGGATTAAATACGTTCATGCTGTGCCATTTCTTCAACATAGAATATATTGTGAATACAAAGTTTTAGAATGTATGATTGATATGAATGATCACACACACGCAAATAGTATACATATTTATTTTGTTCAAAGATGTATGTAAGAAAGCTTAATAAGTTATTAGGATGGAATATTATTTTTCGTGCACCAACGCGCAATTTCCGAAGAATGATCGTTTGCTGTATTTGCTATTTGAGTGTTAACAGAAACGTATCAACTTTAATATTTTTTGCGACGCCTTGAAGAATTTCGCCGCTCTTTTTCTTTCTCGTCTTACTTCGTGAGAATATAAAGTATAACAAAAGACAAACTTATTGCTGGGTCCTGGTAACAGAAAAAATGGATAAATATTTTTCTGCTTAGAGCTTCCTCTAACACGTTGCGCAGTCAGAATCCATGTGCCTTGATTCCGGAAAACCTATTGACGACAAAATGTCTGTCCATTCATCTGTCCTTCTGTCTGTGGACAATGTTACCGTCTAAACAGTTCAACAGATTTTCTGCAAGATCGATTTAAAGGAACTCGAGTCCCTGCGAGTTTGAAATGGATATTTTAATTTTGGGGCCAACATCTTTGTGTTTTTCTGAGTGATTTTTTTTATTTTGCTCTTGATGGGTAAATTAGGTTTATTCAATTTGGGATCATTTAAAACTAAAACGAAAAAAATGTATTTCGTATGGATCAACAAAACTCATTTCCATTGCTCTGTTGCACTATCCATTTGGTATCAATGTTAAGAATGAAATGTAAAGTTACTTTTACTTTCTCACATTTCTACATGCGTAGTACAAAGGTACGTAATACAGCAGCAAAACAGATTTTTCTGCAGAAAAAATCGTATTGTAGGTCCCCGATACCGAAAATGTGGAAAATTCTTGTTAAGTAATAAAATGACGATCACTAAACGTGAAGATGTAAAAATATGGTAGTTTCCGGAAACTGAGGTAATCTGGCACAGTATACACGCTCACAACTTCTGAAATCTTCGCCCATCACCTTTTATTTAAACACATCAATTTAAATCAATCAATTGTGCCTCTTGTTTTCGCGGAAAATAACTGCAAACCACAAGCCTGACCGACACTACACAAAATAACTGCAAACCACTCGCCTGGAGAAAAATCGGCCAAGTGACGGTAAGATGGAGTAGCCGACGCGACGTCTGGAAGACTGGCGGTGTGCTATGTTCTCCGGAAGTCAGTGTGGCTACCCCAAGAGCATGCCTCCCGTCGCGCGACCAGTCTCGCTCAGCTCTCCCCGCCAGGTGAATGCCCGTTGGAATGAACGAGCGAAAATTGTTTTCAGGCGCGCTCGCGCGGGCCGACCTGCCCGATATGAATCAACTCCCCTGAACCGAACGGCGAAACAGAATGAATTAAACGTGTCTTATACTGTGTAGATACTGAATAGGAGACGTAAATGCGAAAAGAAACATTCCAAGTATTGGAGGGGGTAAGGTGGTAGCGGTGAATGGTAAAGTGACGAACGAGGTCGGAGAAAACATTCTGAATTTTCAGTATGTGCCCGTGAAAAATGCTTTATTTGGAAGGAGAAGGGAGAACGTAGATGGAAGTGAACACCAAATAGGGTGGCGTTCGTAGTAATGTGGACTACGCAAACAGGCAGGAGCGAGAGGTGGAGGCTGATACGCTAGAGGGGTCGGAAAATATTAGGTAAATGAGATGACAATGGCAAATAAGCAACGGAGGACGCGAAATTGGCGATAAGTACGACAAAAATAACGATGGCGGTAACGCAAACAGATGCGAAATCGAAAACTAATGCTTCTGCGATGGCCTAGTGTTGGGTGCCTAAAGAGCGATGTATTGCTTCACCACCACTGACGAATTTATTCATAGTATGGATTGGATTTTAGGGGAGACGATGCAATGGCCTTAGTTCAGAAGCCAGAATCTCAACTCTGCCATCCTCGGTAAAGCGTTCATTTTGATACGTACCAATGATGATATTAATGTGAGTAATGAGCCTGAAGATAGCATGAGAGAAGATATAATGAGAGGTAGAAAAAACGGAAGACCTCGAGGAGAGCCGCAGGGTCGCGTGGCCGCAGACGGCTGGCACCCGCGTAAGCATAATGACGTAGCTCCGCCGCGGAAAGAGCGTCTCAACAGAAAAGGCCTATATAACAGCTTAACCTCCGCTCAGCGGGGGGACGAATGCTACTCGTGAGCTCGTCGCCCGTGTGCACGGACCTTCCTCTCCCCGTCGGTTCAGATCGGCCCAAACTGGCCCTGCCGACTTCCCTTCACTCCTAGTCGGTTCAGATCGGCCCAAACTGGCCCTGCCGACTTCCCTTCACCCCTAGTCGGTTCAGATCGGCCCAAACTGGCCCTGCCGACCTCCCTTCACCTCTCCGTCGGTTCAGATCGGCCCTAACTGGCCCTGCCGACACTCCTCAATCCCGCTAGTCCAGACAGACCCTCCAAGGTCCTGCTAGCAGCTTCCCGCCTTTGCCCCTGATCACCGTGCACTTCGAGTGTCGCCATGGCCGCTGCAAAGTCGCTCTTCTGTTTGCCATGGCTGGGGTCATCCCTGTTCTTATTGCTCCCTCTCATCCGCCATAGGCCTTTAATAGATTAGGGAATGGCCCAAAGGGCACCTTCTGCCCTTACCGTCCTTCCACTCCCCTGCACGTGGTGCCAGACCCCTTCCCCCACGACAGCAGTGAACCTGCTCTGCCCACCACAAATTCCTCCTGGATCAGGCGGGCGTCGAACTCCGGTCCTAGCGGCGGAAGATGAGCACTGACTGCTACTGAACTGATGAATGAGGCAATTTCACAGACGTGAGAGTGAATTTCAGGTGATGCAGAAAACTGAGGGAAAACAGATGAAAATAGGAATACAAATGTGTGTGTAAGGAAACAAGAGGACGGCCTTTAAGGCACCTAAGAACAAAGATGTAGGACTGTAGGGTAAAGTAATGAACAATACAGGAAATTAACGCTATTTTCACCACTATGACATCTTCTTCTGAAAACTAGAAGAGTGTCAGTTTTATGATGAATTATCTGTGCGAGAATGAATACTTTAAAATCTTTTTAAGCGGTCGCGTTGGTTCCGGAGGTTAAGGCCGTTAGTTCAGGTGGCCGTTGAATGGAGATTATGAGAAAATCAAAAAGGAAAAATAAATGTAATTATACTATTTACAATGAAGTAGATGGCTTTTTAAGTATATGCCTATGTTTTATTTTCACTTAAACTACGAAATAAGCTGATGAAATAATATTTTGCACACACACCGTAGAATTAAATAAGGTCAAAATTCACCGTCTTTGCATTATTTTCATTTTCATTATTTCATTCCTGACTTTCTCACTGTTTCTTTCGCTTTGTAATTGCAATTCACATTCTAAAAAAATTTCAATGCGTTTATGAAAATAGTCTACTCTTCATTGCTTCATATAATAATTCCCCGCGAGTTAGCGACTAATTTTTTTAACCTCTTCGACCATTTTGAGGAACCACAGCTTAGGTCGTTGTATTCTCGTCCTTCAGGCAGCTGTGACTAACGCACAGAACGTGAAACCGTCGATTGCGGACTTCTAGTAGCTTGCAGGGACATTTTTGGGTAGTGTCACGCTGTTACGTTAACCTGGGAGTTGCTGCACTGAACATAGAGAAGATTCACGAAAAAGACTGCTTGCATTCATTCTTATTTTTTAATCATTCTTTGTTTTTCTTTATTTCTTTTGGTAGCTCATAGGAGAATTTAAAAACTGTATGGGTGTTCACAAGCTTCGTACATTTGGGGACCACAGCTCTAACGCTCCTCCCCCGATCAGCCATCTCCCCATTGGCCATCGTCCCCGCGCCGTTTAAAGAACCGTGTCTGGGCAAAGCGCCGGTGTTTCCTTTACTCTAAATATTGTTACGTGAACAATCTGATACAATACAATTTCCTTTCCTTATCATCCTCCCCTGCAACTTCCATATTTAATCTAGGGAAAACCACATCGAACGCCGAAGAATCAAATCCAGATTCCCAAAAGATAAATGTAACACCTCTAATGAGAAGCGCATAATTTCCCAAACTCAATTTTTGTAAATCTTTTCTCCTATAATTGTAACCTACAACCTATTTTCCCATTTTCATCGCGTATAATTTTCGATTATGAGGTCTCCAATGGGATTATCCTCGCATTGTTTGTAACGCGTTTGTCTTAATAACGCGTGCTGTTTGTAGTTTTCAATCACTTAAAAAGTGCGTGCTTTGCTGTAAAAGAAAATAAAATAAAACATCTGATAGCTCTTCGCAAGAAGATACTGAATCAACAGTAATCTCTACAGCCCTTCAGCTTTTTAAAGTGGCATGGCTCAAAATTTGAAAATTGCCAGAGAGTTGTGATGTTTTACCCCAGGTTAATCTAAAATACGTGACTAGCCGCTGATGTGTAGATGACCGCTTAAAAGAGGGAATAATTAATTACACGTGCCTTGCGGAAAAAATCAGTTCCATGAAGAAGTGTCCGAAACTATAGAATTACTGTAGAATACTTGGGGAAAATGTATATTTAACTAAATGTCGTTCATACTGCATACTGCATTGCTCAATTGTGCATGCTTCCACGAAATCTACCAACTTCCACCAAATCTACAAGCTTCAATTTGTCAATGATATGCATCAAAATCGTTTCTGGTACAGATGTATTGCTTTAATGTTTGAAAATGAAAAGTATTTGAAAGTTTGTAGTGATTCTGGGCGCTTCAACTGTTAAGATCTTAGTCCTGTAAGTGTAGTGCTTATTTTAGTGGCTTATAGTGGCGAGATCTGGCGCCGACCTACGTCGGCTGCGGGGGATTTTCCCCAACCAGGTATCTCCCACCAGCGGGGCACCGCCTGAGTCAGGTCAAGCTCTACGCTCCCGATCGCTCGCCCGGCGTGTGTGGTAGGTGTAGTGCATGTGAGTGTGTGTGTGTGTGTGTAAGGGCTGAGGATAGGGCAAGGAAGGGAAAGGAAGGATCGCGCGTGGTCCGTGGCCCGTTTGTTAGGGTACTCCTCCGACATTCGCCTAGATCGAAAAAAACACGGAAAGCTACCGATCAGAGCAGCCGGCCACTAGATTTCTGCTCCAGACACTGGCTGAATTCGACCTAGCTACCACTGGCATGAAATGTCACCTGCTGTTCTCCAGTCTTCAGGAAGACGACGGAGTTCATGTTTGATGTGGCGATGTAGTGGCGGCCTGATGGCCACGCCAGCGGGGTTCGCTGCGAGTGCAATCTCGTTAAGAGGCGCTTGCAATGGTCGTAACTGGCGACGTAGAGAAGGGTATTAACCTGATTCCTTCGCCAATTGCGGCACTTGGACGTCGTCGGCTATCGGCGTACGAGTCCCTCGATCGGAGACCGCTGCCGACATCGATTTTATTTGACCTTTTTCTATTATTTTCCCTCTCTCCTCCGTTGCTCTCCTCATGTCTGTTAGTAATTGGGTTTCCTTCTAGGCTCTTCATTGCTCTCGTTTGACTTCTGTTCTCTCATATTCATCTTTAGATAGTTTGACGTTTGTATCTGTTACTGGCTAATCTTTATTCTAGTATGCATCTGTTAACACCTAGAACATAAATTAAGCACATATATACGAAGGCAAGTCAATAACTAAGTCGCAGAACGGAATTGAGGCAAAAATAATCAAAGTGACATTTATTTCACTTTTCCATATAATCACCCTGTACATTCAGGCACTTATTCCATCTCACTACAAGTCCTTGAAAGCCAGCAGCAAAGAATTCCTTGTCGCACACGTTGGGTGCGACAGCAACCAAAGGACTTCTTTACTGCTTCCAAGGACTTGTAATGAGATGGGATAAGTGCCTGAATGTGCAGCGTGATTATGCGGAAAAGTGAAATGTCAGAAAGTTACTTTGATTATTTTTGCCTCAATTTCGTTTTGCGACTTATTTATTGACTTGCCCTCGTACTTTCACAATTTTAAATTTAGCACCAAGCCTCTTGTATCCCGATTATAGGACGTAATTAAACTAATCGAATCTAAGCTTCTTCTTTTTTTATTTCTCCACGTCCAATATTTTAATTCCGCTCAAAATCGCGCGGATTAAAAGAAAAAATATGATGCATGGCTTCGTCACTCGTCTACGAGATGGCCGCTCTGACCTCGACGCTACGTCACGGCCTTTTAGATATATAGATATGAGGTTTATTCTACAATTGGGCTGATGTTGCTCGGTGGCAGAATACAGAAACATAAAAGTATATTTACAATTACAGAACATAATTAACAATAAAAACAATATATAAAAAATCAATATAAAAAACAAATTATCGTCGTCATTACCTGGAACATGCAAATGCATTTACATACATATACAACAAAAGAAACTACATATATACTAAATAAACTTACTTACATATTACACGAACATTCATATTTACAAACATACACGCTTACATACATATCATACAAAGACAGGAACACTCGCATACACACCACGTATTCACTCACAATCATATTCAGACAAATATGGATAAACATTTTTACCTACATCATACTAATATACAATATAATCATTTTTAGATTTCTAACACATAAAATAAGCGTTTTACATGAACCCTTAGGCTGTTTGTGAATTTGAAATTCGCTTGCGCAAGGCTTTGTTGCGTAGTGGGTGCGCGACGCGAACAGTTGCAAGCGAGTTGCTGTAGAAGGTACTTTGATTTCTGTGGCAAATAGTTTTGGCCACCTGTCGGCGCTTATAAAATTCGTATGAGTTATTGACAGTCCGGAAGTTGGAACGCTGCATTGCTGCCGTGCGCAGCCTGTATGGGATCAGCAGGAAACGGGATAGCAGCACCACAACCTAGCAAAGAGTAAATCAACAACAGACAGATGGTATCTTAGTATTAACGATTTTAGTCCATACAACATTATTTTAATGCTCTTATGTGGTGACAATACTTATTGTATTCAAGAATCAAATTCTCCACACTTCACATCAGAGGTTAATATTGCTACAAGTTCGTATCATATTACAACCACAAAATTTCTAAAAATATATAAATAAGCGGTTTAAAGTCTTAACAGCATATTACCGCGATTTCTTGCCGTGTTTCATTTTACTCTATACTAGGATTACGAAGTTCCAAGTAACTTCTGCTTTTATCACTATTTATTCTTTCACATTCTTCTGTTCCTTGTACTCCATTGACTTTCATATGTCAATTCGAAACACTTTCTTCTTTGAATAAACAGATTACGTTACAAATACAGTTTCAACAAACTTTGATTTTAGATTCTTTCCACTATCCTTATTTTTATAATTTTTCTAAACTGCAACTTGAAAACCTTTTGTTTCCAGTTTTCATTTCATTCTTTTTAAATATAACGATAACAATTTTCCCCATTTTATTACTATTTTCAATTTTAAGCGCTAAGTTACAAATCAAATCCATGCCCTACTGTGTGTAGTTATTTGACTTTTTACTTGCATTATTTCTGCTACTTCAGTTCAATAAAGCCGTAAATAATTCACAAATGAGATTTTTCTTCTAAACATTTTTCAGAAGAACAGATTCTGCACAAAATTGCTTCCATATTACAATAATTTTTTATTAGTTGTTTCTTTTTGTGTCCTTCTTATATATCAATTGGATGCTTAGATCAGCCGTTCCCATTTCCTTCTCCAAAGCTACTTCTTCATAGCTTTTCCTCTTCTGCCGCCCTTTCCTCCCTTCTTCAGGTGGGGTGCCTGGATCGCGTGTTCTTGCTCCTTACCGCTTCCGCCGCCTCGACTTCGTATGCGCATGCAATTACAGGTGCAATGGGGAGACACGAAAAGCCGAGGCGGCGGCGGCGGTCGAAAAAAAGGACTCAACGATTGGTGGCGAACCTGTTGGCGACCGCTCTATTAGAAGGTTCTGCGCCCGCCCAGCCACCAGCTTTGCTCCGGCGATCACTGCATCCGGCGCTGGGCGAACCCGACCTCCCCGCCCCTCGTTCGACCTCTCTCCGCGCTCTCACCCTCCTGTAGCTCTCCTCTCGTCTAGCTCTCCTCTAGCTCTCCTCTACCTCTCCTCTACTCACCTCTACCTCTCCTCTCCTTTCCTCTATCTCTCCTCTAGCTCTCCTCTCTTCTAGCTCTCCTCTAGCTCTCCTCTACTCACCTCTATCTCTCCTCTCCTTTCCTCTAGCTCTCCTTTCCTCTAGCTCTCCTCTCCTCTAGCTCTCCTCTATTGTAGCTCTCCTCTCCTCACCTCTAGCTCTCCTCTCCTTTCCTCTAGCTCTCCTCTCTTCTAGCTCTCCTCTCCTCTAACTCTCTTCTCCTCTAGCTCTTCATTGCTTTCGCGCTCATTTCCTCTAGCTATCCTCTCCACTTCTATAGCTCTCTCTCCCCTCCTCGCCTCTCTTATCACTTCTCTCTCTCTCTCTTCTCACTAGCTACCAATCGCAAGCAATAAGCAGCCCGCCGATCGGTGGACTGCCCCAACGACCACCGCCCGTTCTCGGCTGGAGTATTACGTATCAGTAATACGTAGCCTTTTAACAGGGCATAACACAGGATGAATAGACTATTACACGATCGTCGGAGTAATAGAACTTTATCTGGTTCTCCTCGCCGACGCGCCTCCACTTTACGGCGTCCGTGCACAGGAACGTGGCCTGCGCGCCACCAACACAGCTGCCGATGCGAAAGACGTTCCTTTTTTCTCCACGCGAAAAGTGGCGAACCAGCAAATGAAGTGTCTTAGTGCTCATTATGGTTCAAGTAACTGGCTAACTGGCTTCAATGGCCCTGCATTGTGTTATAATAAATACATTTTCAAAATTCGAGCTGAAGTTGTATATGGTGTGGATAAAAACATGAAAATGTCTCTAATAATTTTTAGTTGCATATGTGTATGATGGTATGATCATCGTTTATCTTTCTTTGGTTAACAATCATATGGCTGGTTGGCAGTGATCGTTTATATGACGCAGTAAAAAAGTGATAAATAAGGCACATGAATTCTCGTGAGAATTGAGTTACCGAACTTAATTCATTCCGAGAAATGTGATTATTATAGTGATATTTCTTCAACTAAAGGCTGATTTTAGATATTTTAGATCTGTCCTTCACGTGAACGTCACGCAAAGCACGACTGTCAATATCTCCATATTAAGGAAAACGCCAGCGTCTTCTAGAGTTCAGTGGGAAATACAGTTATTCAAAGTATCGTTCTCCATATTGTCGCGGCAGGAAGTCGATTCCTTCACAAAGGGCACGATGAGGGATAAGAGCCCAAAATGGCTTTTATTACACCAGAGCGAATTTTTCTTACATTATTCTACAGACAATTCTTGCAAGGGTGTAATTAAACGTCACGGTTTAGTTATGCATTATAGTATTATATTATGTATTACAAAAATATTGACTTTTTTATCTAATATAATCTGTCATACAGTAATTTAGATGTAGATGTGTATCGAGGTTTGATCTGCAGTATAAATGGTTTGACTCACCACGTAATAAATTCAGAAAGGGATATTTGAATCTGATAACGAATTAGTATATATCACTACTAAAATGAATTAATTCAAGAAAATCAAATACACAATATTTACTATAGTATTTTTATGTTCACAGCATATAAAAATTCTAGTCAATATTTAAGCAATATACTTATCATATTTGCCTACCATCAAGGATATAACCAAAGCTCAAACTCGAAACTAAATATTGAGAGTAAAAAGATTCTATCTAAAAAACTTGGGTCTCGGTACCTATCAAAGTTGCAATGCTTTTAGAATAATACAGTCTACACTTTCGTGTTTGGATGGAAAGTACACTGATAAAGTTGGAATACATTTAACGGAACATATTTTGTTGCAGAGAGGGCCAAATCTTTGGAATGCCCTCCTGTAAAATTTACTGTTGTACAGATTACTTTGGGGTCGCTCTTTTTTATCCCTACATACAACACAAGTATTAAGACGTTGTTGAAGTGATTCATACCTTTGACATAATTATACATCTGATTGGGTATCTTGTAATTTAATTACTAAAGCACCTTTCGATCAGCTAGCGTTACCAGAGCTTAAAATTTACAATAAAAGTCAACTTAACGAATTAACAGTCTCGTATGTCTCCATTTATTTGTATAAAACTTACATTTTGTTTCATATTTTCAGCTCTGGCGATGATCGCTACGCGATCGCAAACTGCTCAAGACTGTAAATTATAAGATACGTAGACAACATCGGTGTCTCATTAACAAAATCACCAGTAGATGTAAGGTTTTTACGACTGTTTTCAACGTTCGCATAGACCACTGGTGCGGATGTTCCCCTTTAAACAAACTCTCCCCGCGGCTTCTAAACAACTTTTCGCTCTCAACGTAACGAAATAATTCCGCCGCGAGCGCAGAGCTTCAGGGCGCAAATCCCTCTTGCTCTCGCGCCCGTCGCCCGACGAGGCGCCGCTCCTGGGAGCACGGCCAGGCGGCTCGCCGACTGGCCCGGGCTCATTTCTCAAAGAGCCCACACCAGCCCTACTCCGGATACGGGACAATCCTCCTCGATTCCCGCCTCTCTTCCCTCCGTAGACTCAATCATTTCTTTGTTGCATGTCAAAGTGAATTAAGTCTGATTTGTTGTGTTAAATCTTACGATTACTCCTAATTAGGTTTGCCTTTCTCAGTCAGGGTTCTCGTCCAGTTTCCCTGGGCACATTTTTCAAAGAGCACACACCAGCCCTACTCCGGATACGGGACAATCCTCCCCGTTTCCCGCCTCTCTTCCCTCCGTAGACTCAATCATTTCTTTGTTGCATGTCAAAGTGAATTAAGTCTGATTTGTTGTGTTAAATCTTACGATTACTCCTAATTAGGTTTGCCTTTCTCAGTCAGGGTTCTCGTCCAGTTTCCCTGGGCACATTTTTCAAAGAGCACACACCAGCCCTACTCCGGATACGGGACAATCCTCCCCGTTTCCCGCCTCTCTTCCCTCCGTAGACTCAATCATTTCTTTGCTGCATGTCAAAGTGAATTAAGTCTGATTTGTTGTGTTAAATCTTACGTTTACTCCTAATTAGGTTTGCCTTTCTCAGTCAGGGTTCTCGTCCAGTTTCCCTGGGCACATTTTTCAAAGAGCACACACCAGCCCTACTCCGGATACGGGACAATCCTCCCCGTTTCCCGCCTCTCTTCCCTCCGTAGACTCAATCATTTCTTTGCTGCATGTCAAAGTGAATTAAGTCTGATTTGTTGTGTTAAATCTTACGATTACTCCTAATTAGGTTTGCCTTTCTCAGTCAGGGTTCTCGTCCAGTTTCCCTGGGCACATTTTTCAAAGAGCACACACAAGCCCTACTCCGGATACGGGACAATCCTCCCCGATTCCCGCCTCTCTTCCCTCCGTAGACTCAATAATTTCTTTGTTGCATGTCAAAGTGAATCAAGTCTGATTTGTTGTGGTAAATCTTACGATTACTCCTAATTAGGTTTGCCTTTCTCAGTCAGGTTTTTCGTCCAGTTTCCCTGGTCACATTTTTCAAAGAGCCCACACCAGCCCTACTCCGGATACGGGACAATCCTCCCCGTTTCCCGCCTCTCTCCCCTCCGTAGACTCAATCATTTCTTTGCTGCATGTCAAAGTGAATTAAGTCTGATTTGTTGTGTTAAATCTTACGATTACTCCTAATTAGGTTTGCCTTTCTCAGTCAGGGTTCTCGTCCAGTTTCCCTGGGCACATTTTTCAAAGAGCACACACAAGCCCTACTCCGGATACGGGACAATCCTCCCCGATTCCCGCCTCTCTTCCCTCCGTAGACTCAATAATTTCTTTGTTGCATGTCAAAGTGAATCAAGTCTGATTTGTTGTGGTAAATCTTACGTTTACTCCTAATTAGGTTTGCCTTTCTCAGTCAGGTTTTTCGTCCAGTTTCCCTGGTCACATTTTTCAAAGAGCCCACACCAGCCCTACTCCGGATACGGGACAATCCTCCCCGTTTCCCGCCTCTCTTCCCTCCGTAGACTCAATCATTTCTTTGCTGCATGTCAAAGTGAATTAAGTCTGATTTGTTGTGTTAAATCTTACGATTACTCCTAATTAGGTTTGCCTTTCTCAGTCAGGGTTCTCGTCCAGTTTCCCTGGGCACATTTTTCAAAGAGCACACACAAGCCCTACTCCGGATACGGGACAATCCTCCCCGATTCCCGCCTCTCTTCCCTCCGTAGACTCAATAATTTCTTTGTTGCATGTCAAAGTGAATTAAGTCTGATTTGTTGTGTTAAATCTTACGATTACTCCTAATTAGGTTTGCCTTTCTCAGTCAGGGTTCTCGTCCAGTTTCCCTGGGCACATTTTTCAAAGAGCACACACAAGCCCTACTCCGGATACGGGACAATCCTCCCCGATTCCCGCCTCTCTTCCCTCCGTAGACTCAATCATTTCTTTGTTGCATGTCAAAGTGAATTAAGTCTGATTTGTTGTGTTAAATCTTACGATTACTCCTAATTAGGTTTGCCTTTCTCAGTCAGGGTTCTCGTCCAGTTTCCCTGGGCACATTTTTCAAAGAGCACACACAAGCCCTATTCCGGATACGGGACAATCCTCCCCGATTCCCGCCTCTCTTCCCTCCGTAGACTCAATAATTTCTTTGTTGCATGTCAAAGTGAATCAAGTCTGATTTGTTGTGGTAAATCTTACGTTTACTCCTAATTAGGTTTGCCTTTCTCAGTCAGGTTTTTCGTCCAGTTTCCCTGGTCACATTTTTCAAAGAGCCCACACCAGCCCTACTCCGGATACTGGACAATCCTTTCCGTTTCCCGCCTTTCTTCCCTCCGTAGACTCAATAATTTCTTTGTTGCATGTCAAAGTGAATTAAGTCTGATTTGTTGTGTTAAATCTTACGTTTACTCCTAATTAGGTTTGCCTTTCTCAGTCAGGTTTTTCGTCCAGTTTCCCTGGTCACATTTTTCAAAGAGCCCACACCAGCCCTACTCCGGATACGGGACAATCCTCCCCGTTTCCCGCCTCTCTTCCCTCCGTAGACTCAATCATTTCTTTGTTGCATGTCAAAGTGAATTAAGTCTGATTTGTTGTGTTAAATCTTACGTTTACTCCTAATTAGGTTTGCCTTTCTCAGTCAGGTTTTTCGTCCAGTTTCCCTGGTCACATTTTTCAAAGAGCCCACACCAGCCCTACTCCGGATACGGGACAATCCTCCCCGTTTCCCGCCTCTCTTCCCTCCGTAGACTCAATAATTTCTTTGTTGCATGTCAAAGTGAATTAAGTCTGATTTGTTGTGTTAAATCTTACGATTACTCCTAATTAGGTTTGCCTTTCTCAGTCAGGTTTTTCGTCCAGTTTCTCTGGGCACATTTTTCAAAGAGCACACACAAGCCCTACTCCGGATACGGGACAATCCTCCCCGTTTCCCGCCTCTCTTCCCTCCGTAGACTCAATAATTTCTTTGTTGCATGTCAAAGTGAATTAAGTCTGATTTGTTGTGTTAAATCTTACGTTTACTCCTAATTAGGTTTGCCTTTCTCAGTCAGGTTTTTCGTCCAGTTTCCCTGGTCACATTTTTCAAAGAGCCCACACCAGCCCTACTCCGGATACGGGACAATCCTCCCCGTTTCCCGCCTCTCTTCCCTCCGTAGACTCAATAATTTCTTTGTTGCATGTCAAAGTGAATTAAGTCTGATTTGTTGTGTTAAATCTTACGATTACTCCTAATTAGGCTTGCCTTTCTCAGTCAGGTTTTTCGTCCAGTTTCTCTGGGCACATTTTTCAAAGAGCACACACAAGCCCTACTCCGGATACGGGACAATCCTCCTCGTTTCCCGTTTTCTTCCCTCCGTAGACTCAATCATTTCTTTGTTGCATGTCAAAGAGAATTAAGTCTGATTTGTTGTGTTAAATCTTACGATTACTCCTAATTGTTTGCCTTTCTCAGTCAGGTTTTTCGTCCAGTTTCTCTGGGCTCATTTCTCAAAGAGCCCACACAAGCCCTACTCCGGATACGGGACAATCCTCCCCGATTCCCGCCTCTCTTCCCTCCGTAGACTCAATCATTTCGTTGTTGCATGTCAAAGTGAATTAAGTCTGATTTGTTGTGTTAAATCTTACGATTACTCCTAATTAGGCTTGCCTTTCTCAGTCAGGTTTTTCGTCCAGTTTCTCTGGGCACATTTTTCAAAGAGCCCAAACAAGCCCTACTCCGGATACGGGACAATCCTCCCCGATTCCCGCCTCTCTTCCCTCCGTAGACTCAATCATTTCTTTGTTGCATGTCAAAGAGAATTAAGTCTGATTTGTTGTGTTAAATCTTACGATTACTCCTAATTGTTTGCCTTTCTCAGTCAGGTTTTTCGTCCAGTTTCTCTGGGCTCATTTCTCAAAGAGCCCACACAAGCCCTACTCCGGATACGGGACAATCCTCCCCGTTTCCCGCCTTTCTTCCCTCCGTAGACTCAATCATTTCTTTGTTGCATGTCAAAGAGAATTAAGTCTGATTTGTTGTGTTAAATCTTACGATTACTCCTAATTAGGTTTACCTTTCTCAGTCAGGTTTTTCGTCCAGTTTCCCTGGTCACATTTTTCAAAGAGCCCACACCAGCCCTACTCCGGATACGGGACAATCCTCCCCGTTTCCCGCCTCTCTTCCCTCCGTAGACTCAATCATTTCTTTGTTGCATGTCAAAGAGAATTAAGTCTGATTTGTTGTGTTAAATCTTACGATTACTCCTAATTAGGTTTGCCTTTCTCAGTCAGGGTTCTCGTCCAGTTTCCCTGGGCACATTTTTCAAAGAGCACACACAAGCCCTACTCCGGATACGGGACAATCCTCCTCGTTTCCCGTTTTCTTCCCTCCGTAGACTCAATCATTTCTTTGTTGCATGTCAAAGAGAATTAAGTCTGATTTGTTGTGTTAAATCTTACGATTACTCCTAATTGTTTGCCTTTCTCAGTCAGGTTTTTCGTCCAGTTTCTCTGGGCTCATTTCTCAAAGAGCCCACACAAGCCCTACTCCGGATACGGGACAATCCTCCCCGATTCCCGCCTCTCTTCCCTCCGTAGACTCAATCATTTCGTTGTTGCATGTCAAAGTGAATTAAGTCTGATTTGTTGTGTTAAATCTTACGATTACTCCTAATTAGGCTTGCCTTTCTCAGTCAGGTTTTTCGTCCAGTTTCTCTGGGCACATTTTTCAAAGAGCCCAAACAAGCCCTACTCCGGATACGGGACAATCCTCCCCGATTCCCGCCTCTCTTCCCTCCGTAGACTCAATCATTTCGTTGTTGCATGTCAAAGTAAATTAAGTCTGATTTGTTGTGTTAAATCTTACGATTACTCCTAATTGTTTGCCTTTCTCAGTCAGGTTTTTCGTCCAGTTTCTCTGGGCTCATTTCTCAAAGAGCCCACACAAGCCCTACTCCGGATACGGGACAATCCTCCCCGTTTCCCGCCTCTCTTCCCTCCGTAGACTCAATCATTTCTTTGTTGCATGTCAAAGAGAATTAAGTCTGATTTGTTGTGTTAAATCTTACGATTACTCCTAATTAGGTTTGCCTTTCTCAGTCAGGTTTTTCGTCCAGTTTCTCTGGGCTCATTTCTCAAAGAGCCCACACAAGCCCTACTCCGGATACGGGACAATCCTCCCCGTTTCCCGCATCTCTTCCCTCCGTAGACTCAATCATTTCGTTGTTGCATGTCAAAGTGAATTAAGTCTGATTTGTTGTGTTAAATCTTACGATTACTCCTAATTAGGCTTGCCTTTCTCAGTCAGGTTTTTCGTCCAGTTTCTCTGGGCTCATTTCTCAAAGAGCCCACACAAGCCCTACTCCGGATACGGGACAATCCTCCCCGATTCCCGCCTCTCTTCCCTCCGTAGACTCAATCATTTCGTTGTTGCATGTCAAAGTGAATTAAGTCTGATTTGTTGTGTTAAATCTTACGATTACTCCTAATTAGGCTTGCCTTTCTCAGTCAGGTTTTTCGTCCAGTTTCTCTGGGCACATTTTTCAAAGAGCCCAAACAAGCCCTACTCCGGATACGGGATAATCCTCCCCGATTCCCGCCTCTCTTCCCTCCGTAGACTCAATCATTTCTTTGTTGCATGTCAAAGAGAATTAAGTCTGATTTGTTGTGTTAAATCTTACGATTACTCCTAATTAGGTTTGCCTTTCTCAGTCAGGTTTTTCGTCCAGTTTCCCTGGGCTCATTTCTCAAAGAGCCCACACAAGCCCTACTCCGGATACTGGACAATCCTTTCCGTTTCCCGCCTTTCTTCCCTCCGTAGACTCAATAATTTCTTTGTTGCATGTCAAAGAGAATTAAGTCTGATTTGTTGTGTTAAATCTTACGATTACTCCTAATTAGGTTTGCCTTTCTCAGTCAGGTTTTTCGTCCAGTTTCTCTGGGCACATTTTTCAAAGAGCACACACAAGCTCTACTCCGGATACGGGACAATCCTCCCCGATTCCCGCCTCTCTTCCCTCCGTAGACTCAATCATTTCGTTGTTGCATGTCAAAGAGAATTAAGTCTGATTTGTTGTGTTAAATCTTACGATTACTCCTAATTAGGCTTGCCTTTCTCAGTCAGGTTTTTCGTCCAGTTTCTCTGGGCACATTTTTCAAAGAGCCCAAACAAGCCCTACTCCGGATACGGGACAATCCTCCCCGATTCCCGCCTCTCTTCTCTCCGTAGACTCAATCATTTCTTTGTTGCATGTCAAAGTGAATTAAGTCTGATTTGTTGTGTTAAATCTTACGATTACTCCTAATTAGGTTTGCCTTTCTCAGTCAGGTTTTTCGTCCAGTTTCTCTGGGCACATTTTTCAAAGAGCACACACAAGCCCTACTCCGGATACTGGACAATCCTCCCCGTTTCCCGCCTCTCTTCTCTCCGTAGACTCAATCATTTCTTTGTTGCATGTCAAAGTGAATTAAGTCTGATTTGTTGTGTTAAATCTTACGATTACTCCTAATTAGGTTTGCCTTTCTCAGTCAGGTTTTTCGTCCAGTTTCTCTGGGCACATTTTTCAAAGAGCCCAAACAAGCCCTACTCCGGATACGGGACAATCCTCCCCGATTCCCGCCTCTCTTCCCTCAGTAGACTCAATCATTTCGTTGTTGCATGTCAAAGTGAATTAAGTCTGATTTGTTGTGTTAAATCTTACGATTACTCCTAATTAGGTTTGCCTTTCTCAGTCAGGTTTTTCGTCCAGTTTCCCTGGGCTCATTTCTCAAAGAGCCCACACAAGCCCTACTCCGGATACTGGACAATCCTCCCCGTTTCCCGCCTTTCTTCCCTCCGTAGACTCAATCATTTCTTTGTTGCATGTCAAAGAGAATTAAGTCTGATTTGTTGTGTTAAATCTTACGATTACTCCTAATTAGGTTTGCCTTTCTCAGTCAGGTTTTTCGTCCAGTTTCTCTGGGCACATTTCTCAAAGAGCACACACAAGCTCTACTCCGGATACGGGACAATCCTCCCCGATTCCCGCCTCTCTTCCCTCCGTAGACTCAATCGTTTCGTTGTTGCATGTCAAAGTGAATTAAGTCTGATTTGTTGTGTTAAATCTTACGATTACTCCTAATTAGGCTTGCCTTTCTCAGTCAGGTTTTTCGTCCAGTTTCTCTGGGCACATTTTTCAAAGAGCCCAAACAAGCCCTACTCCGGATACGGGACAATCCTCCCCGATTCCCGCCTCTCTTCCCTCCGTAGACTCAATCATTTCTTTGTTGCATGTCAAAGTGAATTAAGTCTGATTTGTTGTGTTAAATCTTACGATTACTCCTAATTAGGTTTGCCTTTCTCAGTCAGGTTTTTCGTCCAGTTTCCCTGGGCACATTTTTCAAAGAGCCCACACCAGCCCTACTCCGGATACGGGACAATCCTCCCCGTTTCCCGCCTCTCTTCCCTCCGTAGACTCAATCATTTCTTTGTTGCATGTCAAAGTGAATTAAGTCTGATTTGTTGTGTTAAATCTTACGATTACTCCTAATTAGGTTTGCCTTTCTCAGTCAGGTTTTTCGTCCAGTTTCTCTGGGCACATTTCTCAAAGAGCCCACACAAGCCCTACTCCGGATACGGGACAATCCTCCCCGTTTCCCGCCTCTCTTCTCTCCGTAGACTCAATCATTTCTTTGTTGCATGTCAAAGTGAATTAAGTCTGATTTGTTGTGTTAAATCTTACGATTACTCCTAATTAGGTTTGCCTTTCTCAGTCAGGTTTTTCGTCCAGTTTCTCTGGGCACATTTTTCAAAGAGCCCACACAAGCCCTACTCCGGATACAGGACAATCCTCCCCGTTTCCCGCCTCTCTTCCCTCCGTAGACTCAATAATTTCTTTGTTGCATGTCAAAGTGAATTAAGTCTGATTTGTTGTGTTAAATCTTACGATTACTCCTAATTAAGTTTGCCTTTCTCAGTCAGGTTTTTCGTCCAGTTTCTCTGGGCACATTTTTCAAAGAGCCCACACAAGCCCTACTCCGGATACGGGACAATCCTCCCCGTTTCCCGCCTCTCTTCCCTCCGTAGACTCAATAATTTCTTTGTTGCATGTCAAAGTGAATTAAGTCTGATTTGTTGTGTTTAACCTTACGTTTACTCCTAATTAGGTTTGCCTTTCTCCGTCAGGGTTCTCGTCCAGTTTTCCTGATCTATTGAGAAAATGGTGGTGGATCCTTGTTTTGCTTGTGGACATACATAGATTCATTGTGCGCAAGTTCTGTTGAGGTCTTCTTTTGCGAGTTGTGGTACGAATAGAGCCATGTGAGTGGGTTGCTATTTTGTTAGCAAGTCTTTAAAACAAAGCTTTAGTTCGTACACTTATGCAATGAAATTTTCTATAACTTGAGAGTCAAAATGTATTGTTTTCAAATGTTGGTGACCTCGCTTTGTTGATAATTTTACTCATCATTCAACTATGTACAGTAAACTGGTAGGTGAGGGGTTCTGGAGATCAAGAAAATTACGCAGATTATACTTTTTTCCAATACATCATACATGTGTATTTTTATGAAAATAAAATAAATCCAATCAAAGTACCATAGTTTAATAGCCTGTGTCCTCAATCTGTACCGATTCGCCCCATGCCCCTTCCGCTCTCTCTCACCCCGAACATGGGGCCGAAGACAACAGACTTTGCCTTGACGAAGTTTGTCGCTAGTCGCTCCACGTCGAATTGAGCGAAGAGGGATCGCAGCAAGAATTCTCTTTCTCTCAACCAATCCCTGTGCTATGGATACGAGGGTGGCTTTCAAACCCCAAATTTGCTGGTTTAAAGGCTGCTTTATGTGATAGATTTTTAAAGGGGACATTTAAATTCCCACAACAATCTCCCAATCAAACAATATCTCACATTCTACCTACCAGAGAGCTCAGTTATAATGGGTCGAAAGTGATATCTGTTGGAAAAAGGCAGAGTGAAATCCTACGCATCCAAGGATCTAGCTGCTCGGAAGATCTGTACCTTTGGTGGGTGTAGGCTTCAAAGGAAGACAAATTTGAAACACGGGAGTTAGGCGAAATATAGTAAACTAGCGTACCCGTGCGAGAACTCTCGCATGCTATTCCCCACCCTCTTCCCTATTTTTCCATGTCAATATTAAGTCTGTAATATATATTTTTCTTCAAGAACCTCTAATCCTCCGTCACTTGTTCTATATGTCCCCTTGTAATTGATAACAATATAATACGCCCTTATCAATATAAACTATTCTTATTAAATTATTAATTTCACAAACAGTTGCAGATTCTACTTGATCTGAACAGGTGCGATAGAATTGGGAAGCGTGGAACCGACAAAAATGTAATAGAATGGTCAAGAAGATCTCATCCTGTAGATTATGGTGTTAGGAACGTTTCTTTGGAGCATTTCGCCTCAAAAGTTTAGTTTTTAAGGCCCTAGAATGCATCGTTTAGGACTTATTTAACGATATAGATTCACAAATCCTGGTGTGCGTTGCGGATTGCATTTTACATGAACAATTAGATGTGTCTTTTAAACAAATCCTTCATATTGCGTTCTATTTTACTAGTGTATACGTAGTATAGGCAAAGTTATGTAATGCTGCGCGAAAAAATGGCCAATTTTCGGCGGAAAAAAATTAATTGCCGGGCCGTGAAAACGAATAAGTGGATAAAACCAGTTGATAAATTAAGAAAAAAATCCTCTAACACGTGGTGTAGCCAGAAACCCTGTTTTCAAGGTCCTTGATACCGAAAACCCAATTGAAAAGAAAACGTCAGTCTGTCAGTCCGTCCGTCCGTCCGTCTGTCCGTCTGTGAACACTGCTAGCGCCTAAACCATACGTACGATTTCTTCCAAAATGGATATTCCCCGGTCGATCTGATTCTAGTCAAAGCTTTGAGATTTTGAAAAAGATTCTTCAAAATTTGGGGGTACTTTATATGAAGTCCCCCGGGGATTTTCAACATTTTCTCAAAAACGGCTCCAATTTTTTTTTTAAATTTCTTGTATGAATAGAGTAAAATACACGTATTAACATGGCATAGGTCTGATTTTCACGTACAGCTCTGATTTTCGAAAATTGTGAAAGTTTGACTTCCTTTCGGCGTCTTTCTCCAACTACAAAATTGAAGATAGAGATTTTTTCTTCAAATAAAATGTGTTCTCCAAAGTGAGTTCTTTGTTTAAGGTCATGTACATTCTTTTGAAAAGTATAGTATTTTTCGCGCAATATTGCGTGCAATATGTGCAATTTTAAAAAATTACAGAAACAAGATTTTCTCAAAAACGGCTCCAAATTTTTTCTTTAAACTTTTGGTAAGGATAGTGGTAAATGTACTCTATCAATGACATAAAAGCCTTTTGGTCTATCGGTTGGTTTTTTCAAAAATTACAAAAATGTAAATTTTTTACTTGTCTCTTACGTCGTTAATATGTACATTATCGGCGATTTTTTCATATTATTATATTTAAGAGTATATATGCTTTAAATAATGTCAAGTAAAGTTTCTCGAAAACACTACCGTTTTCTGTGAAAAGTAGCTCAAAGTTCGGCATTTTCAGAAATGCTCAAACGCCATTTTCTCGTAAATGGCTGCAAATGTTTTCTTGAAACTTTTGTAACGGATAGTGCTAATTACACTCATTAGTATAGCGTAAAGTTTATTTTGAGTTATTTTTTTATTTTTTCAAAAATTACATAATTGTAATTTTTTTGAAATCTCTCTCACATCTTTAATATGCACATTACCAGCAATTTGTAAAGATTATTATATTTGTGAGTGTAAGTGCTTCAAATAACTTCAAATAAAGTATTTTGAAAACTCAATCATTTTCTGTGAAAATGAGCATCACATTTCGCATTTTTAGTAGAGCTAAAACGCCGTTTTCTCTTGAACGGCACATAATTTTTAAAAGAAACTTGCCATTTAGGGCTAGGCTTTTGTGCTCTTTAATAATTTAAAATTAATATATCCGTTCTACCAAATTAAGAAAATTACAAAAAAATGTACTTTTGTTGGTGATAAATGACAGCTGGCAAGAAAGAGTTTGGGGCAATTCCGAATAGCTAGCGAAGACCCAAGGAATTAGAAAACTAATACGGGAAAGTCTGTGCCATTCTGTAGCACCACTAGTTTCTCTAATTATTACTCAATCACCCATTCCACAGTTGTGCTTATTACTCATATAAGTTTCAGTGGATCCCTTCGGGAATAGATACTAGTAGAAAATGAACTAATTTTGAAAGTGGTCAGGTGATACCGTTGGTCAGAGGTTAGAGCTTCCTTGCAAATTAATACCATGCTTTACTCGTGAACTCTAACAATTACAAAACTCCATCAAAAGAATACGCAAGTTAGAAAAAAAATAATGACAGTGAAATTTGAAATACGTTTTGGTTACTGTGTATTCTTCAATAACCCTTTGTGACTCTCCTCACTACTAAAGAAGGGTCTAGAATCATATGCCAAGTATGAGAACAAATACAATTTTCTTTCTGCTCTTTTTCATCCTTTATAAGTACAAATACATTAATATAACGCAACACTTTGAAACAATAAAATATTACATTGCTCACATTTATTTTTTATTCCCACAACTACAGCAAGGTCTGAATAAAGTAAAGAACATTTAGATTATTAAAAATATTCAATACCAAATTAAATCTTTAGAAAATAAAATTCAGATGTACTATCGGATAAAAAGGAACAAGTACCCAAGCCCTACTTTGCTCAGATGGATGAGCTACGAGTCGAAACATTTAATAGAATATACTTGGAAAATCGAATACCATTCAAAAAGAGCAATTAGTAGCCTTTTTTTCTTTTTATTGAAAATATACGTATGTTAGGACGTAATGTTTAGTCTAGAAACCTTATTTTTGTTTTAAAAAACAACTTTTTCGACTTTAAATACTCTCTAATTGGAGAAAGATAGATAAAGCAACTACGTAGTCCAGCAAACATCAATTACGATAAGGATAGCATATTTCTCATTTAGTTTATTTAGAACAAAGTTGCTATTTTATTTAAAAAATAGGTAAAACTTATGAAAAAATGAAAAACGTTTACAAAATAGACAACGGTCATCGAATTGTAGAAAAATATTTCACATTATATAATCAGAATAATCTGAAAGAAAGTCTTTAACTAAAGATTTTTGTCTCTCGTTAAGAAGCATCAAATTCTCTGATTTAGTTTCAACGCGTGACTGTCTGTCGCAAAGATATCATGTATTTCGCGTCCAAATCTACTCGCGTTTATGTAAATTCTTCATTAAAAAGAACCAAAATATTGGTACCTAAAATCCAACCAATTGAAAAAAACACGTTTTTGCGTTAAGAGCTTGCACAGATTCCTTTACTAAGAAAATTTCATATCTCCTCAAGAAAATTAATTTCACGAACGAAATTCCAATTTTATATGAACAAAAGGCACCTTCCAGTCAGCACGGAGGACTACGTGTCACCCGCGCCTCGCCCCACCGCAACACAATTCACCACGAATGCAACTCACTCGCTCGGGCGTCATACCGCAGGCCTGTCCTCCTCAGCCCCATAGCCCACCCCCACGAAGTCTCTACCGCCCTGCCGCCTAACCCGCTCCCGTCATCGCCCTCTCACCGCCGACTCGCCTCGACCCGCCGTCCCGCCCCACGCCACCACTCTCCGTGCGGTCACACCTCGCGCCGCCACGCCCCACACCGCCACGCCCCGCACCACCACACCCTGGGCCGCCACACTCCGCCAAGCGCCCCACGCCGCCTCGCCCTGCGCCGTCCCGCCACGCCCTCGACGCCACGTCCCACACCGCCACGCCTCCAGCTGCCCTGCCTCAAGCCGTCACACCACTCTCTACCACGCCCCGGACTGCCACGCCCGGCGCCGCCCCTCTGTGCCACGTCCCGCGCCGCACCACGCTCCACACCCCCACAACGCGCGCCGCCGACCGGGAGAGATGGCCAAGGCGAATAAACTGATGTCATTGCAGTCCCTCTCCCGACGGCGGCAGGATTTTCAACACTAGATACCTAGGTCGAATTCAGCCGCTGTCTGGAGGAGAATTCTAACGGCCGGCTGCTCTTATCGACAGTTTTCTGTGGTTTCTCCCGTCAACACCAGGCGAATGCCGAAGCAGTACCCTCACAAACGGGCCACGGACCGCGCGCGATCTTTCCTTCATCTTCCTTGTCCTATCCTCACCCCCTTACATACACATACACTCACTCACTCACTCACTTACTTGCACGAACATACACTACACTTACGGAACTAATGACATAAGTAGTTGACGCGCCCGGAATCACGAACAATCAATTAATCAATCACTGACCGCGCCACGCCCCGCACCGCCACGCCCCTCGCCACCACGTCCCATGCTTCCCCGCCCCGCCACGCTCCGCCCCCTGACGCTCTGCCGCGCCCTGTGCCGCCACGCGCCGCGCGCCGCCCCACCTGCTTTCTCCTCCCCCCCTTTTAGCCGCCCCATCTCCTCTTCCTGCTCCCTGGGCGCCTCGCCCAGCGCACCACCCCGCTCACTCCCTCCTCTCCTCGCTAGCGCACCCGCCGCACAGCCCACATTTCCCGCCCGGCCCCGCCGCCAGGCGGCAAGAGGCTCCGCGGCCTTTCGCGTAAGTCAGCAGTCCATTACGAGATGGCGCGCGGGAGAGCGCGAAGAATCCGCGGATTATTTATCTAATGCAGCGCGCTCCCCGGCGCATTCCCGCCCGCAGCGCTCGCCGCCCGCGCCGCCGCGCGACACGCTTTTAGACTTTGCGCGGCCAAATAATAATAGGCCCATAAACTTCTTCCGCGCGCCCTGCTGACACCTAGAGGGACGCCGCCGCCGCCCGCCGGCCATCGCTGCCGACGACGACAACGCGAATTCTAGAACACGCCCCACCGCCCTCTTGCACTTCCACAGTGTGGCCAACTTTGTGGTGGATTCGATGGTATAACGGTCAGCGTATCGGGTTGTTGTACCCAAGATTACGGGTGCAAACCCGATCAAAGCCGTGGATTTTTAAGGGCGAAAAAAATTATTCGTACGCTTTCCTGTGGTGGAGAAGTAAACCGGCTGTCCCATGGGGTGGATTTATTGCGTGTAAAACTATACTCAAGCCTAAAAGAAGCCTCTGAGCTAAATTCAAATCGCATGTTTCGTCACCCGACATAATAACATTTCTTCCTCCTCGAGACGGTGAAAGGAGCGTAGCGCTATTTGCGTGGTCAGACGGAAGAGCGGGCCTGATGGGCAGAGTCTCGCCACCTAAAATAAGGCATTAACTTAACTTTGTTTTTGGTAACTTCATCATTATCATCGTTCTTTCGTAAGGTATGCGATGTATGCCTGGAACCTACTTTACTGTTTATTAGTGGCAGGAAGTTTTTAGGTCGCAGGGTGGATTCCTAGCTTTCGATTAACTCTCTCCCGTATGTGGTCTCTAAAGACGCGCCGATCTGGATTCTCGAGAACGCCATGCTCTGCAGGAACGTCTGTCCAAATCCTAAGTGGAGCCGCTTCTCCTTTGCGAAAGTTGCCAGTTAGTGACACAACTCATTGGGAAAGAGTCCCTTCCCCATTCCCTTAAGTTGAGGGCAACAACGTAGCCTAGACCAAGCAGGGCAGCCAACAGGGCTAGTAAATCCAGGGATTTGGGCCTCTCGCCCGACTCTTCACTTCGCCTATGTAGTCATTTCTGTTTAAATTTGTCTGCCCTACCTTCACATTAAGGACGTCTTCAAATGCAACACCTACCATGAAACTTATTAAACCACTAGAAATGGAAAGTCGTTCTTGTTTCATTCGCGAAGTGTTGGGCAGTCAACCTGCTTATACCACCCCCTCCTTTTACGACTCTTGTAATTGATGTCAGTAATGTGTAGATCATTTCTGATGTCTGTGTTCTTTTGTGTTGTCTGACATCGTATTCCACTCCAAAGAAATTCGTTTCTAAAACTAAATCTGTTTTTTATCAAAGTTTACTATTGAGTTTCTTTTTATCAAACTTGGGTTTCGATTCTGAAAATTTCCAAACTTTATCAAATGGATAAAGCAACTAACTACATATGAAAGGCTTGAGGCAGTAACAAGATAAACTACATCAGCCACTCTAGCTATTCGCAAATGTCAACATCAGGATTTTCGCAAAGTATGTCTACTTTGTTGATTGATGTTTTCGAGAACGTCAACTGCTGTGATCATTATTCACATTATTATAGCGAATGGTTTTTATTAAGAAAAGAGGGAGTGATCCTCCTCTGACGGACCATAATATCCGTTGCAGACCTACATGTCCGTTTCCAGAGAATTTTCCCTTCTATGTATTTTCCCAGCTGGATACCATCCCCATCGGAACACGAAATGTAAGCTTTCGATTTGACTCCAAATACCCGTGGTAGCTTTGCGCATGTGCGTGTGAGTGAGTAATGGGAGAGAATAAGACAAGGAAGACGAAGGAATGAGCGCGCGGTGCATGGCCCTTTTGATAGAGAACAGCTCGGGCATTCGTCCGATATTGATCGGATGAACCAAGGAAAACTTCTGATCAGAGCAGCAGGCCGCTAGAATTTTTGTCCACACAGCGGCAGAATTCGACCCAACATAATAGCTCGTGTCGAAAGAACGCCACAGTGGGGACACAAACCCTAGGACTTCCAGGTGTTGTAGAGGCAACGGTAATATTGGCTCAAAATTGAAGGTTGTGAAAGGGATAAATCCCGAGGTAAAAAATGTATCAAAATCAACTCAAAATTGAACACCAAAATGAAGCCTTAGGACTTATGTATTCGAGCTCCTCCAAACCTTGTTATCAAATATATGGAAGAGAAGGGTTATTAAACATTTTATTATTAAACTTATTTTAATGGTTACTTTTATTAACATTTCTGTACACTCACCAGCGATTGGAATAGATGAATAGAAATATTGTTGAAAAGTACCCGACTGTTTCTGCATTAAGATTAATATAATTATACAGTTTTACATTAATACATACATTAAACTTGTAAAGTGAAATCAAGACACGAGCTAGTAAGTACACAGAACTGATTTTCTTAAGCTATTACAAAATATTTCGAGATGATTTAAGGCATATATGGTGGTTTGCACAAAATTAAAATAACCTATGACTTACACCGGTTTTGGGGCTACCACGTGAGGAAAGAGCAATGGTGCCTTAGTGATCAGTTGCGTTAATTCATTTGGCTTCTTATTCATTAACCGTGAATACTGATGCTTGATTATTAACACATGAATTGAGCCTTCAATGATGTAATTCCACGTGACATGTAATTAACGAGATCTGACTTAAGATGAAAATATATGGAATAAAAAATATAAATATATGGAATAAAGGGGAAAATATATGGAATAAAAAGGTTCTCTTGATTTGGAATTCTCTTGTTCCCATTCGGTATTTGAAATTCTCGCTGTGAGGTCATTTTCGTCTCTTATCAATGATTTTTATAAAAACTAGAAATGTTTTTCTAACATTTAGTTTTCGAGCCATTCTCATGATGATGGTGATGATCATGATTGCCAGATTCGGTCTTCACACAAGGTGGCATCAGGCTGTGCCTACGCCTGCATCTGGACTCGAACCTGCGACTTTCGGCTACGTAGATCTATGCCAATCGAGATGAGCCTTTTCCCACACTCGTACATAAATCAATTACGAACAGACAAATCATGACTCCGATTAAAAAGGGGAGTCTGTTTTCATTTATCCATTGCGTTTGTTTCGTGGTACTGCTGTTCAGGAACACTTCCTTGTCCCAGGGTTTCATAAACAATCTTGAGGACAAGACTTGTAAAATTAAATGTAACTCGAGCACCATTACAACGACTGCACCTTCTGCCTGGCATGTTCAGTAAGTTCAACCTAGTGATTTTGCAAAGGTATGTTTGTCAGAGTAAGCCGACTACCATCAATTCTGTGCTTGCAATGGACAGTCGTGGATTCGTAATAGATCTTTCGAAATGTGCTATATTTTATTCCCAAGCAGTAAAGGTTGGAATTTAAGTACCTACACCTGATCCATCTGGCTGTAACACTTAAGATTAAATGCCCTGCACCCAACTGGCCATCCAGACCCCATTCCGATGCATAGCGAGGGATAGCAGCCGTGTGTTATGCATTTGTGCATCTTATTCTTTTAAACATTACCTTTCACCTATAAATAAGTTTCCAAATGTAAAGAAAATAGATCATCACATCACATACATTTTTATTAAAAGAACGAACTACCAGTTCGTTCTTTTAATATAACCACTTAGGTGAAAATAAATTCTGATTTACTACGATTTGGGGTCACCTTCAACCAACTTTCCAATTATCTGTGTTGTTAAATTTACAAATGAAATATTAACAAAAATAACTCAAAGAAACTGACAGAAATTTTGTTTTTTTGGGAAATTAATTGCACTCATCAGTTGTTTATTTTGTAACAGAAGAAAATTAAAAGTAATTAGTATTGGAATAATATTGTTTCGTCACCAAGAATATATTGAACTTACTGTATATATTTTCATTTCTCTTGTTATTTGCCATTCTTAATAATAAAAGAAAATTCAGGAATAGAGGAAATGTAGATTAAAATAATCTAAAATATAAAACGGGATTCTATGTTAATGGATTACGGATACTTCAGAATTATAAGAGCTTATTCCAATTCCTGCCAAATAAATTTTGAAACTATTACCATAGAATTACCGTGCCACTGATACAATATTTCAGTTTCAAGCTTCTTTTCAGTTTTCATGTACGTGATAGTAAATGTCGAAATTGGAAACATTAACTAATCAGAGAGCCTTTTTTTTATTATGATTCAGGATCATAAAGGGCTTGAATACTTTTCAAGTACACGGACAAGTAATAAGTAGCAAGAAGGGTAACTAGCTTTTATGAAAGAAATAGTTAGCCCGGTATTAGAGGACGAATTGAAGAGAGCTCTTAATAATATTAAAAATAGAAAAAGTGCCTTGGTCTGACGTCAAGTTGAAGTTTGCAACTGAATGATTTGGGCTAGAACTTCACTACGTCCTAAATATTTGCTGGATTCTCACATCCCAGAAGAATGGACGACTAATATAGGCGTTTCTTTATATGAAAAGGCGACGGGAAGAATTGCCCCAATAATAGATAAATAAGCCTCTTGAAATCTGAATACAGAATACACCCCAACACTTTAAATTAGCCGCTAACAAATATTTAAACGGCGTTCTTCTTGGATGAGCAAAATCGCTCAGAGAAGTCAATTCTTGTGAACGCGTAAATTGCATATTCGTATACTGACAATAGACAGCATTCTTTGTGTTTGTAGATCAACAAAAGGTATTTGGCACTGTTAAACGAATAAAAAGGTGAAAAGTCTTGCTGAGAAAAATATTCTCTCAGTTTGTAGTGAGAGATCATTTGTGGTATGAATATGGACATAACGATTCGTGTGAATACAAGAGATGGTCCAACTAATAAAAAGAAATTAACAAATCCAAGGCACTCAGGTATCACTCATGATTTTAGTTCATTGCATGTTTCTTTACAGTATAAAGTTATATAATTGTGTATCAAAATGTGGTTTTACATCATAAAACTCATCTTATGTGTTCTGAAACATAAAAAAGTGTATAAATCTTGTTAATTCAGGTAGTAAATGAAGTCATATAATACGTTGTGTACATGTAATCACGATTTCTGGGTCCAACATACCGAAAAATTGGTTTTCGTCAATCTGTCTGTTCGATTGTCTCTCTGTCTTTTCGTCCATCAATGTTTGAACAATACTAGCGCCTAAAGCGTACAAAGGATTTTCTCCAAAACTAGACATTCCTAGAACGATGTCCCTGTTATCGCAGACTCTTAAAATTGAAACGGATGTTTTGGTTATGATAGTATTTTACATTACGCCTCCAAACATTTCTCACAAATGGTTCCAAATTGTTCTTTAAGCTTTGTTTGCCGAATATAGCAAAGTAAACTTATAAAATAGCAAGATCCGATTTTCGTTCAAATCTCCGAATTTTCGAAATATATCGTGCATAATTTTTATTTTCTGTGCCTCTTCTTTCAACTATCATATTAAAGACAGAGAATTCTGTATTTATGAAAGGTCTGATTTTCCCTAAAACCTCTAGACTTTTCAAAATTGAAATAATTCAACTTTATTTTTTAATCGTCGGAGAACACGTTTTGCCTAATCAGCCAAATCACTGGCCTAATTATTAAGTCTGGACTTGCAAAATCTTAGGTGTCACGAATCCCTGCATGGTGAAAACGTTTTTGCTGGTCGGAAACCCTTGTGCTGGTTCAATTAGTAATATAAAATTGGGAAACCATTGGGAATAATGCGAGGCACATAGTGCAATTGTGGCACTAGTTTAAAGTACATGTAATATATACGGGATATAAAGTAGTAAAATAGAGAAAGTTATATAATGGTGGGGAAAATCGACTTCGATATTTTGACGGAATATTTTAACGGATGTTTTGGGGTCCTCTGATTCCGAAAAATTGTTGTTTTTTTTTTAATAATACATTTCTTTCATTGGTTTAGAACAAATCTGATTCGCTGGCACCATCCTTGGTAACGCTTCACCTACGTACAAGTATTTCCACCATTCTCCTTGCAATTATAAAGTCCCTACAGGTCCCCGAACCGGTTGGCTTAGCTCAGCATTGCCGCTGACTCTGCACCGTTTCTGAGATCACAGAGTTAGAATTCCGACGGTGGAGGATTTTCGACATTAGCTATGTAGCTAAGTCGAATTCGGCCGCTCGCGATACAGTAAAATCTGTCTAAACCGGACCCTGTACAAGCCGGAAACCTGCCTTAACCGGAAAATTTCTCCGGCCCGTGAAGTTAAATGACATTTTACGCAGCATAAAACGGAACCTCTCAAACCCGGAAACGGAACGGTTTTTCATGTCCCTCTGGAGAAAAAAAATTATAAAATGGAATTCCTGTGAATTACATGCAATTGGGAGTGAGACGCAAGATGTTTTTAATGAAATGAAAACGTCTGCAAACTATTTTTAAATTCTCTATCCCTGTGGCACGTTATTTAGTCATGGCAGCTCGACATTGAAGGTGTGAAGCTTCAGCTGTCAGCGTAGAATTCGACCTTGGGGGTCGCTTGTTTCTCAATGCGTAGGCCGTAGGGGAATTCCATCTCTCCCAATTCTGATCGTGGGAAGGTTTACGGGCATGGCTTCTATTCATGTGCCTCCCTGCCCTGCGTTGAAAATCATAACTCATCGACCAGATACGCTTTGCGCAAGGCCATGCGAGGGGTCAGAAAATCATACTTGTGGATTGTGACGCATTGTGCGGTGAAAGAGTCAGTCTGAATACAGCCAGTAAGGTGTGTATTTTTCAAACTCAAAACTGTCAATGAAGTATGTTTAATAGGCATTTATTAGCGATTTCTTCCATAAATACGTTATATGTTAACGTATTTTGACAATTATGATAGTCATGTAATTTTCTACTTTCAGAACGGAAACTTCTACATCACATGCGTCATAAAATGGACAACCTTGTATAAAACGGAAACCTCTCTAAACCGAAATTTTTTGTGTCCCGATCGATTCTGGCTTGTATTTGAGAATTCTATAGTGCAATTTTTATAACTTTGCCGCTAAACGTCCGTCTTCATGATGGAATATGTCACGATATTTCACGTCTTTCTCAATCATGCCGCTAGAAATCGCTTGATCTCGGTCATATCGAACAGTGCTGGCGAGCATGCGACATCTAGAGCTGGCCGAGAAAGACGCGAAATGCCGTATGATATTCCCTCGTGCTCATAGAGGCTTGAGGGGCAGCTGTGTAAAAATCGCACAATAGTGGCCGGCTACTCTGATCGGTAGTTTTCCGTGGTTTCTCGGATCAACACCAGGCGAATGCCGGAGCAGTACCCTAACAAACGTACCATGGACCGCGCGCGATCTTTTCTTCATTCTTCCTTGATTATTACTTCTTCTTTTGTTCTCTCCCCTTTCACAAATGCACACACAAACATGCACTAAACTACCTCACATGTCGGGAGAGCAGTCGGAAGCTCAGACCTTGTCCCTCCTGGGGGGGGTTGCACGCTGGAGATACCTAGAGAAGGAAAAAACCAACGCAAATCGGCGCCGGATCTCACAATCAAGCGTTGGAGGAACATCGCCATCTTCCAGATAAAACATTCACTATACTTCGGTTTTTCTTTCTTGGCGCACGTGGGGGGTGTCAATAAAATGGAATATCTTACTGTATTTCGCGTCGTTCTCGGTTGTGCCGCCAGGAGTCGCATGATCGCCAGCACTGCTCGATTCAGTCGCGATCATGCGACTCCTAGCGGCCCAACCGAGAACGACACGAAATATCATAAGATATTCCATTTTATTGACACTCCCCACCCCGTGCGCCGAGAAAGAAAAACCGAAGTATGCACTAACAGGACTGTATACTTCAGGACTAAAAGAGTATTAAAGAAGGACTTTTTACCACAACTCCAAATGATTTTCCAAATGGTTTCCTAATGATGAAAGCTACAGAAGTATACACTAACAGGACTGCTTAATCATAGCAGATCCAGGAGACATCAATCTGTGCAGGTGCCATGCTGAGGCGGTGGCTGGGATGCGCGAGGGCGGACGTCCTCCGACAAGCAGATTACGGCGCGGCGCCTCGCTCATCAGGGCCCTCGCGCGGGGCGTCGCGGGGCGTCGCGACGCCTGACGGCCGCTGACAGCGCACCCTCGTCCTACATAAGTAATGGCGCGCGCCCTCCGCGGTAATCGTCGCCCACTGCATACAGTCATGACGCGAGCAATAGCGTGATGAAAGCCGCATCGCCCGAGTAATGCAGGAGGCTTAGGGGATTGTTGTGACGTGGCGGATCTAAGGTTTCCCAAAATTAAGGTTTTGGAAGGTCTCCAGATGTGTCGAAATGCGAAGCAATTAGCTCAAAATGTATTTACTCTGAAATATATTTCAATTTAGTTTGAAGCAGTAGTCTGAACTAAACCTTCTGAACGTACGCCAAAGATATACCGAATCAAAGAACATTAATTTCATTTACATAATGGGTAATACAGTGGATGGCCAAATTATTAGGATCACGTGTATTTGTGAAGATAATTGTTTAATAATATTTTTGAAAAACTTTCTTTCAACTGTATTTATTGATGGTCACATTTTGTGAACTTCAACATCTGATACACAAATGTGCAATTATTGTAGATTACTTAAAAAATGATACACCTTCATCAGCCACGGATTGGTGATATTCTAGCTTTATGACAGGGGTCACTACCATGCATGAAGATGTAGCTTTCATCATTAGGAAACCATTCCAGGTGTTGTGGGAAAAATTCCTTCTTTGATACTCTTTTAGTCTTGAAGTCCTGACGCATGGTATCCTCCACAGAATACAAACTCCCAGTGCCTTTTACTTCTAATTACCGATCAAACAATAATTATTGTGGGGGTGTTTTACAGTCTGAACAATTCAGTCAGGATGACATTTTTCTTCGTAACGTTTTCTACGAAAGTGAATTTCTCGCCCAAAATCTCGAATGTTGGTTCATCTGAAAAATAAACGTGTCAAAAACGAAAGGCTCGTTCATAAATTTATTTCAATTTTTCTTTTAAGATTTTCAATACATAACGACACTAAAATCAATATGTTAATACCTTATTCCTATCATCAGCGGTCACATGGCAATCGTCTCTTGCCCAGTGAAGTCTATTCGAAATCATAGCTGGAGTGAGTCTTGGCTTCTTGGCTGGCCTACAGGATTTAACTCCTTCTTCTACAAGCCGTCGGTGTACAGCTCTTTACGAAATATGAAAGCCGGAATCTTGAACAATCTTCGTAATAACTTTACTGCTCTTCTTCCTGTTTTTCAAACCTGCATTCGTCATTTGTCTATCATCCCTTCATGTCGTAATTCGCTTTCTTCCACATGCTCTCTTTACGAGCAGAAGGTAGGGGTCATCCAAGTTCGTTTTTTTCTTAAAATTATTTACTGAAGCCTGAGGTGCATGCGTAATTTGTACGGCTTGTCTCTGACAATAGCAAGAATGTTGAATTAAAGCTTTGATTTCAAATTCTTTCTTTGGTGGAATGTCTGCAGTCTTTCCCATTTCAAATTTGGAGTTAAGAGTAAAAATGTCTTTCAGTATTTGTATGTGTCGTTAATATGTAATGAAAATGCGCACTGAATACATTAAAATAACAATACAGCCAAAACACAATCACTTCATTCAAATTTACTCACAAGTTGCACACAAAAAACGCTAACATGAAACAGTTGCTAAATAATTTATGTTAGTCATGATAAAACAGGTGTGTCAATTGTTTTACAGGTGTACCAATATCTCAAACGAGACACCAGACGATAAAACAGTTATAGGAAATCGACATTCTTCTGCAGTAGTATAATAAAGGTCATATATAAAAATAATGTTAAGAATAGAAAAAATTAAAGTGATACTGACTGTATATTATAATTATCACATCTGAAAAATGGTCAATCATATCGCATGATCACTTCAAACTCGCGAGATCGTGTCTTGATTGATCTGAACGAAGTTATTGTGGTCCTCCACGAGATGGTGTATTATGTTTTGACCCTTAGGTTACAAAAGATTGTGCTCTTCTGGCTTTGAATGACCTAGCAGCACTAGAAGTACGAGAGGGTCAAACCAGGGCCCGACCTGGGCCACAGCGCCTTCTGAGAGAGAGAGAGAGAGAGAGAGAGAGAGAGAGAGAGAGAGAGAGCGTGAATTGCAAGCGGAGGAAAAACGTATGTTGTATAGGGCGACGAACATTCTTTGAAGATTATTCCCAGGTAGAGGAATGGTATGCCATCAACAGGAGTAAAATGTCTGAGGTTGAATAAATGAATACATAAGTAAACAGCCGGGTCCTTTCTTTTGATGGTGGCTGAAACCATTACTGGTTCTAATGTGAATTTAATTGTTATTAGGGGTATGTGGAATTATAAAACATTCATTTATTATTCTAAGGGAAGGTCGTTGACTTCCTTCATGCTTACGGCAGTAGTAGTCATCTAGACCAGCCAACAAGTACATTTTACCTTAAAGGTTGAATATAAAAACGTATCATTTGGTAATGTGTGTACTCGGGCATAAATTTAATCCCCAATTTTTTTTATCTCTTAGGCCCTATACTATCTCTGTGAGTCCAGAAATTTTTAAAAATTTTTTTGCGTACGAGTACCTACGTAGTATGTAGGAAACAGGGGCGTGTGGCGAAATTTGTTTGTAGGGAAGCAATTACATATCAGATGGAAGATTTTTAATTTTTCACATGGATATGACGAAAAATTCAGAAAATCCTACCCTATTTGACTTTTCACCTTGAAAACAGTAATAAACAAGGCCAACATAATAATTTGGATTTACTTACATTCAACATTTTCATTAATTTGTGGATTAAAATGCCGCTCACAAGTTTTAATTTTGGTGATTAATTTTTTTGGTAATGGAGTTTTCCTACCTTTCGAAATTATTCTTTTTCTCTACCGCATAATTGTAAGAGCAGTAACCTCGCCTCAAAATTTCGTCTCCAGGACAACACACTTCAATAGAACTTCCAACATCAATAGAGTTAAGAGCACTCATCATGATTTGCAGTTGCAATCTGAAGTAAGAGATGTAAACACTTATTATTTTCTTCAAAGTTTCAACAAAGCCTTGATAGATTTGCAGTCAAAGAAAATAAGAACTCGAAGAACAAATTAATTAATACCAGTGAACCGATAAGCACATGCGGAGCCCACCGCACGCGCGCAGTGAGTCACGCTGTACGCACCTGGCCGATTGCTTCCAAAGGCGACCTCGACGGAATGAGCCCATGCACGCCCACAAGCGCCTCCGGATCTGCATTTCACTATGAGGCGCTGGAAGCAGTCAGCCCAGTGCTTCCAAAGACCTTTACAGACGAACTCTACCCTATCAATTGGTGAAAATAATAATTACGTACTCATCTTGGAAAGATAAGATTGTCGCGCCCAATTTAAATTGTTTTCACTTGGAATACAAGTAAGTGATTCTAAATTACTAGTCAAGTGGTATTTAAATGTAAGATATCCTTGGAGACGATAGGGGAAGCAATACTTCCCTTGCTTCCATGGAATAAACGCCCCTGGTAGGAAATATAGTAACACTGCGGTAACAACCGCGATTTTTTGCCAGAAGAACCCATTTTGTTGGTCCCTGGTACCCAAAGCTGGATCACTATTGTTCTTATATGAAGTAAATATCTTCCTCTGAAATGTTGAGCAGTCGGAATTTACATTCTGTGGAAGCTTGGCACCGAAAAATTGGTTTACGGCAAAACATCTGTTTTTGTCCGCCTGTCTATGGTCAATAAAGGTGAAAAAGAAGTTATACCAAAAATCGGGCTCTTAGGCAAAAAAAGAATTAAAAATATTCTTGATGGATACGACTAATACCTTCTTAGGCAAGTTCAGTAAATGAAAAAAATATATCTACATAATATTGACAAAGAGGGTGATACTGACTAATAATAAATTATTGTAACATTCTCCAATTTAAGTAATTATTTCTCATATGGTAATGTATCTAAGTAAAATTAAAAGAATTATATTGCTGTTCCAATAAATTTTAAAGACAGTCAACATTTTATTTTAAAATAGAAAATGTTTTTCACTTATGGCACATAATACACAACGTTTTGAAGGCTTTTGCGTCTTCTTCTTCGGGCATATTCAAATGTAAAACTATAAAAGAAGAGATATATACACAAATTTACATCCATAAAATTTAGTTTAAAATAAAAGACATATTGAACAGAATGGTAATACATAATTTTAAAGGAGATTTCTTATGTTTTTTATACAAGCAACAATCTTTCCGACAGACAAGAGATTACATACACATTAAAATGTGACGGGCCATCAAAGTAATGAATTCCCTAAAAATTATATCAACATACATTGAAATATAGACAACTATAATGAGTCACAATTTTAAGAGCAATGTTAAAATGCAAGGTTGGTGCACAATATAAGAAGAACACACTCACATACATACTGAAGATCACTGACGCCGGTTTTCGTGATCTTTAACCTTAATTCCCCAGAAACTTTGGTGATCGCCGCCGTATAACACTTCGATGAGAATGCTGCACGCTGCTGTGAATGTTTGCTGGTGGAAGATAACGCCAATTTTGAACGAGGCATTCTATTACTGCTAAACTACAGTCCTGAATAGAAATAGATGATTTATTACTGACGGGAAAGGTGTGTGGTGGAAAGTATGCATCAGTTTATGCTCTCAAAAATAATTTTATTAGTTTTGGAAATTTTTGATGAATGTAATGTCAAATTACGTAAATTGTTTTATAATTAGTATATTTTAATATTACATAGTATATCTGATTTTATATATTTAATACATGCTCTCACAATTTTTTTTACATATTTATGTACATATTTTGACGTTTGATACTACATATTGTTCCTGTCTCTAATCATCACCATATCGTTTCACTCTCATACCATAACGTTAAATTCAATAGTGGTGGCTAATGACCTAGTATTTGATGCGACCTTAAATAACAAAAAAATATCTAGTTTATTCTTTTGTAGTTTTTTATAGATTAAATTATGTTCTCTCAAATTTTCTCGTATTTTCAGTCTCCTTTAAGAACAAAATAAATATTTTAAGAATATCACAGTTAAGTTATTATCAAAGGAAAATGTTGAGAAAATGTTTTAGTTTTTCTTAAAAGGTACAATTTTGAGCCCATTTTCACAAACAAAAATGAATTTTCGAGAAACATATTACGAAATCAGATGAATCTTTTCTACTCACAAATGCAAAAAAATATTTTAAAGACGCCGTTAATGAATTACGTAAAAATATTACAAAGAAGTTACATTTGTGTAATTTTTGACAAATCAAAAGGATACACCAAAATGACCTTCATGTCATGTAATTCAGTACATACAGATCTATCCACACAAAAATTTCAAAGAAATAATTTTGAGTCGTTTTTGAGGAAATATTGTTTTAAAAGTGTCCATGTTTCGAACAATAGTACTTTAAAACGACGTACATGACATTAATTGAAGTACTAACGGTGGAGAACAAATCTCATTCAAAACTCCAAAACATTTGTATACTAGATAACACGTAAATTTTTTGAAAAATTATTGGTTTCACGATCCAAAACAAAGATGTTCAATAAATCAAAAACTTCTCTTCAAATGTTAGTGAACAAAATAACTTTCGTGTCAGCTAAACTACGATTCAAGTTACTTCATTGTCTGCATGACAACAAGAAAACCTAAAACAAACTCAGTAAAAACCTTTCAATACCAGAACGCATACAAGAACAATACACCGTCTCAGACCACATCCTAATTGCGTGTTTCACCATCCATGGACGGGAACAGACGATATTCTGCGAATACAGCAATGAGAGTTGACGCAAAAAGCATGTAGTGTCGTCCCCGTGGCCGAGATCGCTAACGCAGTAGTGCCGCAGTGGTCTTGGACCGTGGGGTCGCGGGTTCGATTCCCGCCTCGGGCATGGTTGTATGTGGTCGTCCTTTCACCCCCTATCTTCACCATATCGTTTCATCCTCATACCACATCGTTACATCCAACAATAGTCGGTAATGACCTAGTAGTTAATTAAATAACGACAAAAATATTGTACAGTACGAGGAAGCACGATGTCACCACAGGGACGCATCCAGCATTTGGGGAGGGGGGGGGGGGATCGTAAATTTTTTTTGTTAAATAATAAACATATTTTGTTATATTTTATTTATACATATACATATACTGTATATTGTTATGTTATACATATACTGTAGATATGATACTATACAATATTATTGTTCAAAAAATGACCTAATTTGAACATAAATAAATATTTAAATCAATTTTGTCAAATACAGAAAGGTAAACGAAAACTGGTTGATTCGACAGCTACGCGCAGTACCGACAACATCGTCCGCTCTGCTCGTGTGTGCCTTGTTAAGTAGTTACTTCTTCTGGTGACGATCTAATTTACATACAAAGTATCAAATTAAGTGACATCTCATATACACCTGTGGCTTCGTGTGCCTGCTGCCTTTTTTAAATTGGTTTCTTTCTGTTTGACAAGAATGTCTTTCAGGGTTTTTGACATTACAAATTGACATCACTGAAGATTTGGATCTCACTGGTACATGTAACGTGGGGTAGGAATGATTCACAAAATTACGTTAAAATATATATTCTATTAGGTTAAATATTTGCAATTAGATGTGTTTTAAGATTTTTTTGGAATGGGGGAGGGAGGTAATGTTATGTGGTTTAGGGGAGATGGAATTTATCTTTCGGAAACCTTGAAAGTATTCGTCTAGGAAATTGGTATGTTTGGGCGAGATTAAATGTGTGTGTTTGTTGTAAATCATCTAAGGAGTTGAATTTCTGACTGTGATAATTTATTAAAGTGTGAATAGTATCCATTTTTAATTCATTGTGTATTGTGTGTTAGGAATGTACGAAGGTGCATGAAAAATTTTACGGATGAATTTATTTTGGAGAATCTGAATTTTATTAATGTGCATTTGGCTGCATTGGACCAAATGGGACAAGCATACATTAGTGTTGGGCAAATGATTGAAATGTATATTATTTTGGCAATGTGTACACTTAGTGAAGATTTATAGTTTATAATAGAGTGAAGTTTATTTATTTTAATGTAAATTTTACGAATAATATTTTTAATATGTAAATTCCATGTAAGTTTTGTATCTGCTGCCTTTGCTGGCGGCTCTAGACGAAACCATGACCACCATAAACAACATCAACTTAACCTCAACTGCTCATAATGCACAAATCAAATCTTACGCTGTACTGCTGCTAATGATGTCTTCCCTACCAAGGATCAAGCAAGGATCGTCGAGGTGCATGAAGGGTTAACACTGAAGGACTATGTGAGTAAACCAACTAATATTGTACAAGGAAGTGATATTTTTTTTGTGTCACGTATCGACAACAACAGGATAAGTGTATTCTTTAGCTGTAAGAAACTTGCTGATTATCTTGCAGATAAATACAAGTCTCCCACTATTAATAATATTGAAGTAAGTGTCACACCTTTACTTAGTAAACATATCAGAGTTATAATTTCTAATGTTTGCCCTGTTACGCCATATGAGGACATCAAAAAAGCTCTAAACCAACTTCATGTTCATACATCATCCAATGTTCCTTTTATAAGAAGCTAGTATGACTGATCCAAATTTGAATCACATTTTGAATTTTAGAATGCAGGTATTTATTCACCTTGATGAAATTCATAAAATACCTCCATCTATGTTAATTCAATATCAAGACACATCTTATAGATTATATTTCTCTACTGATAACATCACTTGTTTTAAATGCAAATCTGAAGTCCATGCTGCTAGTCAATGTCCAAACAAAGAGGACAATTCTGCCCTAATTATAAATAACGGTTCAGAAAGTAATGATAGCAACTCAAAAGAAAATTTCTCCTTAGATCATTCAATTTTACAAACTGAAGCCCATATTGATAGCAAATGTCCAAATAATAACATTAGCCACACACCAGTCACAAATATAGCAACAGATAACAATAATGATAATATTTTAGTAAAGATTCCCCCTCCAGAACAACCATGAGACAATGCATCTGACTCATTTGCTATGGATTATTCAAACTTCTCTCCTGTATCAACAAAAGAAGCCACTCACCTGAATCATCCTCCACCCTGAGAATATATCAAACAATGATGTAAAACGTAACCTATAAACCTTCAAAGAAAAAGAGAGCTAATAATGCCCATTAAGAATCTGCCTCTCAACATAGTTTAACTAACAAGTCAATAGAAGATCTTTTGCTCCCAACCAAAACTTTTATTTGGATTTCAACCAAGACAAACTTCCTCTCTCATACAGTTAATTGAAATCATTCCTTGAAAACTCTTCTGGCCCCATTCCTATTGTGAAAGATTATTCAACTGATTTTAATGCAATATTTATAATTCTAAAAGAAATGTGAAACATAAACGATTAAGGGCCGGTTTCACCAATGCTTGTTAACACGCTAACCGGATATTAGGAGATTTTAACGGCCCGTTAGAGAAAATACGTGTTTCACCAAACTTTAACGCCTGTTAACTTTCCGTTAAAGTTAACGCGTGATCTCTGCTCCGTTAGCAGCAGTTAACGCTTGGTTAGTGGGCAGCGCATCGGAAATATTGGGTTTCGGTTTCATCGGGCATCGCAGTTTCAGGAAAATGGAAAGAGCTTTGCAGTATGTACTGGAAGACGACGACGAATTGGAAAGCCTGGAAATGCCGTCTGTGCGTCCACGTGTTTTCAGGGAAAGAAGAAATTATTTTTTATATTTATTTTTAGCACCATCCGTTTTTCTGCTCGTAATAATCTTATATTTGTGGAGCAAGTCTACAAGAATTTCTTTTTCTTCTGCCGAAAAATTGGCGGATCTGCTTCTTTTTGACGTGGCAAATTATAACCCACAAAACTTGTACAAGCACCACAATTGACCACAATAG